>JAMPIT010000371.1:0-2400000 GCA_026261815.1 Monarcha castaneiventris obscurior
ATCACGGCTCTATGCCAGAAAATTAGTTCTGTGCCTTTAAACTGAGCTTAAGAGGGGAGGAAAAAAATGAACATTTTAAAGCAAGTTCCCAAGGACACAGAGATAGAGACGGCTCTGCGTTCTCCGGTGCGGCGGTAGCACAGGAGGAGCACCCTGCCTGTCTCTTCAGCCAGTTTTTTTTCTTGGTTTTTTTTTCCTCCTTCCCTTTTCCTCCAGCGTGTTTCCTAGGACTTTGGTGGGTTTTTTTTTCTCCCTCTTCTGGACTGTTTCAACAACATCAGAACACATCAGGAGAACTTCTCTTCAGGCCCGGAGGGGGCCGAAGGCCACCCCCCACGGCAGGTCCGAGAAGGAGGGACCACACCTACAAGAGGACTCTAAGTTCTTCCCAGGTTTTCTCGTTATAGTGAGGGGTTTTGCTATTTAGTATTATTGTCCTTTTCCTGTGTGTTTGTTAATAAAATAGGGTTTATCTCCTTCACTTTCCTTCGAGGAATTTTTTTTTCCCGAGCCTGGTGGGGGGAAGGGTGGTTGTGGCCTGCCTTTCTCCCAGAGGATATATTGCTGGATCTTGGCCAAAACTGGCACAATACTTAGTGGCGCCCAACGACAGGGGCTCGAAGGAAAGTGAAAAAAACCTGTACTGATTACATTTTGGTTTTAATTGCTTTGTGTTGCGGGAAGTGGTTACAATGTTGGTTGAGTTCATGATGTCTCTCTGGCTGGATATACTTGTGGTTTTTTGGTCCCTGTTTGCCTATCCAAAACTTGGTTTGATCTTATTGTTGATAAGATACTTTTACAGAGCAGGGGCACGACTCCGGATTTCTATTTTGCTATGCTCCGTGATAATGATTTATATGAAGTTAACAGAGGTACAGGCGGCTGTTCAAAGTGTGTATGATAGGTGGTTTCTCAGTTCTAACCCCAGTCCTGGTTCCAGTAGCCTGTTTTGGGGGCTTATTAGTAATTGCACTCAGTTTGGTAGAGGAGGAGACGGGGTTTCCCAGCCTTTCATCTCCCTCCCCTTTAAACTTGATACAATATCTTTTGAGAGTGTTCAGTTTCCCCTGGATGTTAAGTACACCACCCTCCTGGTATTTAATCTGGTAATCTTCCTCCGTGTGGTTCGTAGCTTGTCTAGAATGAGGGCTCAGATTTCCAGGGTGATTGATGAAACACTTGACCTAGGGGCGGAAAAGCCTGAGTGGAGTGGAGGATGGGAGCGTATGGGCCAAATCCTGAAGAAATTCTCTGACCCAATAGTTTGCAATTACCCCCCTGAACAAATTCAGGACCCAGCTGAGGTGGGGAAATATCTGCAAGAGAAATACAATGACACTTCCAATAAGGACAAAGTCAGTGTAATATGCTGGGCCTTGGCATATGCCTATCGCACACTGCTGGGTACTGTAGGGCAGCAGATAAAGGCAGCAGCCAAACCAGAGGGAGAGCCTAAGCCATTGAAAGTTGCTCCTGTCACGAGGAAAAAACACAGCACCAAAACCGATCGCCCAGTGAAAGATGATGATGATGCAGGGGAAGGAACCTCAAAGCCAGCAACTGACTCAGACACAGAAACCATTACTGAGTCCATGTCCATAAAGGACCTTCACAGCCTAAGAAAGGACTATACCCGCCGGCCTAATGAATCCATCATAAGTTGGATGGTCCGTATTTGGGATGCTGCAGGTGATGATGTAATGCTGGACGGGGCTGAAGTGAGGCATTTAGGATCCCTGTCACGTGATCCAGCTATTGACCAAAGGATGATAAGGGGGGCTGACTCTGCCAGTCTCTGGAGACGGCTCTTGAGTGGTGTGAGGGAAAGATATCTGTGTGAAGATGATCTCTATATGCAACAAACCCACTGGAAGACCATGGAACAAGGGATCCAATGCCTGAGAGAACTAGGGGTGGTACAGGTTGTCTTCACAGATGACCCAGGACTGAGAAGTCCAGATCAGGCCAGAGTTAGTCCATTCATGTGGCGAAAACTCATACAGCTTGGGCCACGAGAATATAGTTCTGCTTTAGCACTGATGAAACCAGATTACGGTGCTAATGAGACTGTGCAGGATATGGCAACAAAGCTTCGGGCGTATGCAGATTCCGTGCATGGCCCAACATATGCGAAAATCGCAGCTGTGGAGCAGAAATTGGATGATAAGATGGATCAGATGGAGAAGAATTTCCAGGAATTCAAGAAGGAACTCAAGAAGGAGATTAAAGAGGGCTTTCTCCAAACCTCGGCAGTACAGATCAGAGATTCTGATGCCCAACGTGGACGTTCCCTAGAGAGAAGGAACATCCCGCGAAGTGAGCTGTGGAAATTCCTGTGTGACAATGGGGAAGACACGAAGAAGTGGGGTGGACAACCCACTTCTGCTTTGGCTGCACGAGTGCGTGAATTGAAGGAGCGCAAGTTTCAGAAAGGAAGGTCTACTAAAAAGGTAGCTGAAGTTACCTGTAGCCAATCTGCCGGAAATGGTGGAAAAGATGATGACATATCCGATCCCCTTGAAGGAACCTCTACGACACAGGCCCAAGAAAAGGCTAACCAGAACTAGAGGGGCCCTGCCTCTAGCCAGGTAGAGGCCAGGGAAAACCGTATTTTTTGGACTGTGTGGATTCGTTGGCCTGGTACATCAGAACCACAAAAATATGATGCTTTGGTTGACACTGGTGTGCAGTGTACAATAATCCCATCGCAGCATGTGGGGGTAGAATCTGTTTCTATTACTGGTGTAACAGGTGGATCACAAAATTTAACCTTAGTGGAAGCTGAGGTGAGCCTAACTGGAAATGAGTGGAAGAAACATTTCATTGTGACTGGCCCAGAGGCCCCATGCATTTTGGGCATAGATTTCCTCCGAGGCGGGTATTTCAGAGACCCAAAGGGACTCAGGTGGGCTTTTGGAATAGCTGCTGTGGAGGCAGAGGGTATAAAGCAATTGAATACTTTGCCTGGACTATCAGAAAACCCATCTGTAGTAGGCCTCCTGAAGGAGGAGGAACAAAGAGTACCAATTGCTACCTCGACAGTGCATCGCCGACAGTACCGAACAACTCGAGATGCTGTGGTTCCCATCCACAAGATGATTCGTGACTTGGAGAGCCAAGGAGTGGTCAGCAAGACCCACTCACCCTTCAACAGTCCCATTTGGCCTGTGCGCAAATCTGAAGGAGAATGGAGATTGACTGTGGACTATCGTGCCTTGAATGAAGTGACTCCACCACTGAGTGCTGCTGTGCCGGACATGTTGGAGCTCCAGTACGAGCTGGAGTCCAAGGCAGCAAAGTGGTATGCCACTATTGACATTGCTAATGCATTTTTCTCCATCCCTCTGGCACCAGAGTGCAGGCCTCAGTTTGCCTTCACCTGGAGGGGCGTGCAGTACACCTGGAACCGACTGCCCCAGGGGTGGAAGCACAGTCCCACCATCTGCCACGGACTAATCCAGACTGCACTGGAAAAGGGTGAGGCTCCAGAACATCTGCAGTACATTGATGACATCATTGTGTGGGGGAACACCGCAGCAGAAGTGTTCGAGAAAGGAGAGAAAATCATCCAGATTCTCCTAGAAGCCGGTTTTGCCATCAAGAAGAGCAAAGTCAAGGGACCTGCTCGAGAGATCCAGTTCCTGGGAGTGAAATGGCAAGATGGACGGCGTCAGATTCCCATCGAGATCATCAATAAGATCACTGCTATGTCTCCACCAACCAACAAGAAGGAAACACAAGCTTTCCTAGGCGCCATAGGCTTTTGGAGAATGCACATTCCTGAGTACAGCCAGATTGTGAGTCCTCTCTACTTGGTTACCCGAAAAAAGAACAATTTCCATTGGGGCCCTGAACAGCAACAAGCCTTTGCCCAGATCAAGCAGGAGATTGCCCATGCAGTAGCCCTTGGCCCAGTCAGGACAGGACCAGAGGTGAAGAATGTGCTCTACTCTGCAGCCGGGAACAATGGTCTATCCTGGAGCCTTTGGCAGAAGGTGCCTGGTGAGACTCGTGGCCGACCACTGGGATTCTGGAGCCGGAGCTACAGAGGGTCTGAAGCCAACTACACTCCCACAGAGAAGGAAATCTTGGCAGCTTATGAAGGAATCCAAGCCGCCTCAGAGGTAATTGGCACTGAAGCACAACTGCTGCTGGCACCCCGACTACCGGTGCTGGGGTGGATGTTCAAAGCAAAGGTTCCCTCTACCCACCATGCCACCACTGCCACATGGAGCAAATGGATTGCCCTCATCACACAGCGCGCCCGAATTGGAAAACTGAATCACCCTGGGATTTTGGAAATAATCACAAATTGGCCTGAAGGTGAAAACTTTGGTCTCAGTGACGAGGAAGAGCAAGAACAAGTGACACGTGCTGAAGAAGCTCCACCGTACAACCAACTGCCAGCAGAAGACACCTGCTACGCTCTTTTCACCGACGGTTCTTGTCGCATTGTAGGGATGAAACGGAAGTGGAAAGCAGCCGTATGGAGTCCCACACGACAGGTCGCAGAAGCTATTGAAGGAGAAGGTGGATCAAGCCAACTTGCTGAACTCAAAGCCGTTCAACTGGCCCTAGATATTGCTGAAAGAGAGAAGTGGCCAAGGCTCTACCTCTACACTGATTCATGGATGGTAGCCAATGCTCTGTGGGGATGGCTGGAAAAGTGGGAAAAGGCTAATTGGCAGCGTAGGGGAAAACCAATCTGGGCCGCTGAAGAGTGGAAAGACATTGCTGCCCGAGTAAAAAAGCTACTTGTGAAAGTCCGCCACGTAGATGCTCATGTCCCCAAGAGTAGGGCTAATGAGGAGCACCGAAACAATGAACAGGTAGATCAGGCTGCAAAGATAGAGGTGTCACAGATAGACTTAGATTGGAAACACAAGGGAGAGTTTTTCCTAGCTCGATGGGCCCATGATGCTTCAGGTCATCAGGGCAGAGATGCCACCTACAAGTGGGCACGAGACCGAGGGGTGGATCTAACCATGGACAGTATCTCCCAGGTGATCCATGATTGTGAGACATGCGCTGCAATCAAGCAGGCCAAGCGAGTGAAACCTCTGTGGTATGGTGGGCGGTGGTCCAAATACAAGTATGGGGAGGCCTGGCAGATTGACTACATCACACTGCCTCAAACACGCCAAGGCAAGCGTTATGTGCTCACAATGGTAGAAGCCACCACAGGATGGTTGGAGACCTACCCTGTGCCTCATGCTACTGCCCGTAACACCATTTTGGGTCTTGAAAAGCAAGTCCTTTGGAGGCATGGTACCCCTGAGAGAATTGAATCTGACAATGGGACTCATTTCAAGAACAGCCTTATCAACACCTGGGCTAGGGAACATGGCATTGAGTGGGTGTACCACATCCCTTACCATGCACCAGCTGCAGGCAAAGTGGAACGGTGCAATGGATTGTTGAAAACCACCTTGAAGGCACTGGGTGGGGGAACTTTCAAAAATTTGGAACAGCATCTAGCAAAGGCTACCTGGTTAGTTAACACCCGAGGTTCCACCAATAGAGCTGGTCCAGCCCAATCCGAATCCCTGCCTACAGTAGATGGAGACAAGGTTCCAGTAGTGCATGTCAGGGGACTGTTGGGAAAGACTGTTTGGGTTAATTCTGCCTCGAGTGTGGACAAACCAATCCGTGGGGTTGTTTTTGCTCAGGGACCTGGCTGCACATGGTGGGTAATGCAGAGAGATGGAACAACACGCTGTGTACCACAGGGAGATCTGATTGTTGGGTGAAATACCTGTACACCACTGCTTGCTGAGTGTCACTGTCACTGTTTGTACATAACTGCATATATGTATTGATGTGTGTGTGTAGAGTTAAAATATATTAATTTGGGCATTGAGCCAATGATATGGGATAAGGGGTGGAATGTCTTGGGGTGACTATATGATGTGTATCCCCTATCACGGCTCTATGCCAGAAAATTAGTTCTGTGCCTTTAAACTGAGCTTAAGAGGGGAGGAAAAAAATGAACATTTTAAAGCAAGTTCCCAAGGACACAGAGATAGAGACGGCTCTGCGTTCTCCGGTGCGGTGGTAGCACAGGAGGAGCACCCTGCCTGTCTCTTCAGCCAGTTTTTTTCTTGGTTTTTTTTTCCTCCTTCCCTTTTCCTCCAGCGTGGTTCCTAGGACTTTGGTGGGTTTTTTTTTTCTCCCTCTTCTGGACTGTTTCAACAACATCAGAACACATCAGGAGAACTTCTCTTCAGGCCCGGAGGGGGCCTAAGGCCACCCCCCACGGCAGGTCCGAGAAGGAGGGACCACACCTACAGGAGGACTCTAATTTCTTCCCAGGTTTTCTCGTTATAGTGAGGGGTTTTGCTATTTAGTATTATTGTCCTTTTCCTGTGTGTTTGTTAATAAAATAGGGTTTATCTCCTTCACTTTCCTTCGAGGAATTTTTTTTTCCCGAGCCTGGTGGGGGGAAGGGTGGTTGTGGCCTGCCTTTCTCCCAGAGGATATATTGCTGGATCTTGGCCAAAACTGGCCACCACGTTTCAGAGTTCCCACTTTCAGTGGATTATGAGTCAGAGACAAGCAAGGAGACGCTCATTTTGAATGGAAAAAAAAGCACAAAGTATCTTTAAGTATATCTTAAAGCATTGTATGGGGCGGATACACTTATTTCTAATATCCATGTGTTTCACAAAAGATAAATCCTTTACCAGCCTATATTAATAATGATTATTTATGTTTTGTGGAATTACACTTTAAAGTTTCACTTATTTGGACACATGGAAGAAAATGTGGTTGTTCCTTCTGTATTATGCCTTGCTGTAGACTAATAGAAATAATAAGAGACTTCAGCTGTGGTTTTTTTTCCTTTTAATGTAAAATATCTCCCAGTCTTATCATTATTTTTTACATGAAATAAATGATGTGCTTGAGCAGGGAGGTTGGACTAGATGACCTCAGTGGTCCCTTCAAATCTTAAGCATTCTGTGAATCATTGGTGTACAACACCAAATGTAAGTGCAGCACCAGAAGTAAATTCCTTCATTCTATTTTAAAATAAACCATATACATGTAACACAGGGTAACATAGAGAGATCCCCAAATTAGTGACTCACATATTTTGTACGATGAAAGACTAATGATGTCTTCTTTCACTCTTCAATTTATTTTAAAAAAAAGCAGTTCACTATGATTCTCAGACTGTACCTCAATCTGGCTGTGTCAATACTCTAATGGTACTTAATACACTTTTCCACTCAAAGTCAGAGAAGTGCTGAAGCACTTAGCTGAACTGGGGCCAATATACAATAATCAATAACAGATCTTCTCATCAGCGCAGTCCATTAATAAAAGACTACCAAAGGAGGAGGGTAAGTATATTACCCTGCTGCTGTGTGTCATTAGCAGATTTAGGTCACAGGAAAGACTCCTGGAAAATGAAACAGCATAAACTTGGCTATAGCCTAGATACAGATCCAAGGAGAAAACATTGCAGATTACCTGCCAGAAAGCATCCCTTCTCTTTAAACAGCTCACCATTCTGGCTAAAATTCCACAGCCTGGGCACTCTATACCTATCTTTTCAAAAAGTTCTTGTTATGAACACATGACTAAATAAAGAGGTATATGTAAGAAAACTTAATTTTTGAGTGCAAAGTAGATACTCATGAGGCTTGATTCCAAGCTAATGAAGATGATTTAGCTGATGCGTCAAATATTCTTAGGGATAATATTGCTCCAACAATAGCTTTGGAAACCGCTGATGGCTCCTCAATTAAGACTTTAGAATAGCATTTTTAAAAGAACCTGGAAGCTGGATATCCAGTTCAACAGAAATACAAGAGTACCCTAGTAATAATAATAATAATAAAATTTCTACATTTCAAAAAGATTTGAGAGTGCAGTGAAGATTTTAATGCCACCTAATATTGATTAAAGAAAACATTTCTAAAGTTCATTCACATCAGCCAGACTAGAGAATGCTTAAAGTGCAATTTTCAGAGATAACAAAAATATTTCCACTGCTAAAGCCCCCTTAATATTACTACCACTAAAATTTAACAGATGAAAAACTCCATTAAATTTTGTTTAAAGTATTGTCCTAGATGTAATATTAAATTCTCACAAGACTATTCTTAGAAAGGCAGAAATATGACCAGACAACAGGGCATTGGAGTGTTCCTAATTCATTCTAATTCACAGAGTAATGCATCCTGGTTTCCAACATGGGAATCCAATCTACTTCATGTGTAGCCAAGTTGAAATGAAATCACAACAGCAGAAAACTGACATTGTCTATTTTGCTAAATAGAGAAGTACTTTAAAAATGGCTTTTCTCTGTTTTTCTTAAATAGTGTTGGGCTCTATTTATCTAAACACATATTAGGCAGTAGATCTAAGCTATTCACCTCTTTTGTTTGACAACTGTAGTCTAGTTTGTTCTACTCTTACACCTTGGAAAGCTATTACCCTGTGATATCTGTGGACCTGTCACTGAGATTTGGTTTTTTTTAGTTTTCTTTCTTACTAGATTTTAATACATACCTTTTTTTTTGTGATTTATACAGGATAATCAATATTCATATTAGAAAGCACAAACATAAATAGTGGGTTACTTTGAATTGTAACAAACTCTAGGAGAATCCCACTTTAAATTACAGTTCTGCCTGTGTAATACTGTGAAGACTTTAATAGTATTAGCAGAAACCTGAAGTAAAAGTAGCACATTCTTGGAACTGGACTCAAACTGCCCTCTTAGTTCTTCCCATTTTTAACTTGATTTTCTGAGGAAAACCCATTTTTATTTATGGTGTACAATGCAAGAATATATCACACTCTTATTTGATACAGCAAATGAAACCAGTAAAACTCTTCTGAAGAATTCTGGTAATATGGATTTTTCATGGGACTTTGGCTTCTAAAGACTTAAGTGCTTTTGCACATTCTTCCTCTAAGTGTTTGCTGTGTAGAAAATATTACAATTTTTAATAACCATCCACTAAAACTTTGCATGCCCATATAACTAAATTGCCTTTATATTGACCCATTTACTCTGGGTTCAGTTTAACATAGCTCTAAACTCCCTAATATATGACTCTTCAAAGTTCTCTGTTGGGTGATTTCCCATCTGTCCTTTCTGCATGATTAAAATAACAATATCTTTTTAGTATATAAGCTACTTTATTAACAGGTATAAGCAGTCTTTCCCTATACACAGGATAGACCACAAACACATTTGTCTGTATTTTATGATCTCGCTCTGCAAGTTCAAGTGTGGAGTGAGCACTGAGCAATTTACAACTTACTGAATGGCATATTAGTGTATCTAATACATGTTTTAGACCTTGACAGAAAACATAATTTTGATAAACAAGATCTAAAGATAAACAGAGATATAATCACATGTTTATTGCAGAATCAACTCATTCCCACAAAAGCAAATATGTCTGTGCCAGTGAATTCAGTCAGGATTTATACTTCCTATTTTCTTTACACCTACTGTAAAAGCCAATTTGCTGTATTATAATGCAGGAGATGAGCTGGGGAAGAGACCTTGTTTTCTAAACCATGTTTTTAGATCTCCTTTTTTTTTTTTTTATGGCATTGTTAGATTAAATATGAGGACTAAATGAAAGAAACTCTAAGAAAATATATTGGGTTTTATTTATTAATTTCTTAAATATTAGTTTTCTTCTGTGCTGCAAGCTAGAACTCAATTTTTCTATATAATAAGATAAACGTTTGTAATTTAACTACACTATAATAATTAGACGAATATACTCATTAGATGAATATGCATTTAAACGAAATTCCTTCTTATGCAAACCCAGCTCAGCCCATATACCATTAATAGAGCAATCCACCCAGAATATCCTGCAATTAGAACACTGAACTTGCTTAATCTTAAACTACCCTATCTTGGGTCACATGAGAGACTGAAACACTGAAATTCACCTTGAATATTAGTACATTACTAGCCCTTTTTATGACCTGACATTTTAACAGTACAATCTAAATGCTATCAGTAAGTATTAGTGAAAGTGTATCCTTGATCTGCACTTATTTTAGTTCACTAAAGGTCCCATTTGTTTTTATTGAGGTTAATGGATCTGTGAATACAGATCCATTAACCTCAGAATTTTTAAATGTTAAATCAGCAGCTTTAAATAAATGTTAACATGAGGCAGCAATTACTGATACTGTAATCCCAACTGGAGGGCAAAGTTTGGAGCACAGATTCCTGAGAATATGTTAAACAACCCAAACTCCTTTATTAGTAAGATTTACAAAAAAACCCCAAACAATATAAACCTGAATATTCTCTGGAGCTACAAGCACTAAAAGCATATTTCCTTAAGCGAAAAATAGAACCATGCAGCATTTAACTGAGGGCTTAAATATCTGCTAATTCATCTGCTATTTTGGCTTTGAACAATTGTCTTTCTGCAAAAACTGCGTCTGCTAAGTGATAATTTACACACTCACCCTGTGGTTATTATTACTTTCAAAATTAACATGTCACAATCAGCACTTATGAAAGAAAATTTGTTATCTCCCAAATGATGGTTATATAGCATTTAAACAGCTTGACATTCAAAAGCAGAGTTTATTGCAGACCAACTACTTGATATCCATGGCAATTGCTATAGGGAAGAACAGCTCTCAGGGAAGTTGGAACTTTATCATTTGTGAGAGCTGTGTTGTGCACCTATGTTAGCTGTAAGACAGGTCCTTGAACAGTGACCTGGTAGCATCCTATCCCAGATTTCCACCGTTCTTAGCAAAAAGACAGAAGCAGTTGCCACAAAATACACAGTTATGATTAGATAAGGGTATTTTAAATTTAATGAAATGGTAGTCTTTAAAGGAATAAACCTGCTTTTTAGCTACTAGAAATATCATCTTTTTTTTCTGCTAGCAGCATGTATTGACTGATAAAAAACCTACAGAGAGTGCTGGCTTTTCCTAGAGACACATATTGAGTCAACAGGGTATTTTACAGTTGTGCAGCCTCCTGAATTGCATTTACAACCATCATGGTTAGTGAGGCCAGAGCCACAGTAGTAAACCCACGGACTATTTCCAGCCCTCACAGAGGACAAGCACATGTGCAGAGAGTGTGAGAGCTGACCAGGGCTGTTCCATTGGGAAGTTCACAGAATGGCACTGAGCGATACTTGGAGTATCGTGGATAGGCCAGAACAAGTGATTACCATGTTAACCTGCTTTTACTATTTGCAAATGGTTCCAGACATAAAAGGGAGAAATAAAGAGAAAGTCATTGTAACAAATGGCATCTTCACATTCTTCTACTATACACAATCAACCTGCCTTCTAACATCATCTCTCAGCATGCAGGACTCTTACTTCAGGTAAAATTTGCCTTCATTCCTGAGGAAGGGGAGAGTGGTCCTTGTGCATGTTCAAATGGGAAGAATATTTCTGGGCAAGTTCCCCTGATGGAAACCCATATGTGGTGTCAAAGGTTTCTGCTGGAGCTCTCTGCCTTAGGTTTCATTCAGAATACACAGGAAGAGTTTTGTCTCATTCCAGCTCTCTAATCATTCACCTCCCTGTCAATCAGGCCAACAGTATTTTTTGCGTTTTATCACCAGGTCTTAAGTTTTATTTTTTTTCAGTGAGCTACCATTTCAAAACTGCCCAATAGACTGTGGTCTCCCACAGTGATATCTTTTGATTTTATTAGTATACAGTGTAAGGGATGAGCCTGGCTGAATAAAACTTGTACACAAGCCACTTGACAATATCACACAACCTTGCACAGTAGGTCACAACAGGAAAAGTAAATTAATTTTGTGAGCTTCCTGGTGTAGAGCAGACATTCAGCTATACAAACAACAGTATGATCACAGAATAAAGACACTTCTTAGCCTGATGTATATCCTTTGAAGCAAATATTGGTCAGTCCCTATAATGAACACAATGAAGTAATTAAAAACCCCCAACCTACACAAAAGCCTCATTTTCACTTTAACCTTACAGAGATGAGGCACAGCAATAGCACTTTATTTTTCTGAGTACATGAGCTGCTTTATTCTAGAAGCTCAGGGGCCAGCTTCAGTGCAGAAGAATAATCACGGGAGGAAGAGGTATTTGCTGTTTTCAGTCTTTTCCATTAGCTGGCCATAGAGGGGACCTTTTCCAGTTTTCAGTATTTATGAAACAATGCCTGCATATTAATCTAACAGCTTCATTTTGAAGGAAAGTGTCCACATAAGAAGTGTTTTCTCCCTTAAGGAAGAAAAGAAAAGCAAACCACAACACAATCAGTTACTTGTTTTCTAACAGTCTGTATAGGCATTCGCTGCCTCTCTTGACAATAGTGCACACCTACAACTGAGGATTACTATCCTATTACTATCTCAGGTATTTAACAGCCTCTCAAGTCTCAGTAAAATCCCTATAATTTAATATTTAAACCCACAATGATTGATAATAAAAAATATAATTCTATAAACATCACTATGAGAAAGAAACAAAGCAATAAAGAAGTCAACCCAGCCTTCTCCATAAGAACCCTCAGCCAAAGCTCCACAGGAAAGAACACAGAACAGTTTCTTTAAAAGATAACACAATCAGTCCACAGCACTCAGGCAGCAGAGAAAAGCTGTCTGTAATTTCAGAATACATTTTATTTAGGTAACCCTTTTCCAAAATAAATACTAAAACTTATAATTCACTTCAACACTGGATTTCAGTGGCCAATGCTGACATAAAATCATGGCTGATAAAAAAATCTATCCAATGTGGCCTTTGGAAATGTATCTATCTACTCATTTGGCACAGACTGACTGGAGCCACACTCAGTTGCAATAATTTGTGATGACATTATGTACAAATAGGGCCCACTGGAGTAGTCTATATATTGAAACCACACATCACAGTGAGCTGAATATATTTGATGTCAAACCAGTGCCTGCTACACATAATGGAAAAAAGAAAAAAAAAACTAGTTAAAGAAAAAGTGTGCATGCAGGAAATTACTTCAAACCCCTTTGCATCTCCTCCCAGCCCCAGAACAGAGAGTAACACTTCGTTGATAATGAACAAACCAAGTAAATCAAGCCTAATACAAAACCACTGGCTGTTCGACATTATCTGTAATTAAAGTTAAACTGGAATGGGAGTATGTTTCTTCACACAACTCCCCCTCACTTCCCTTCACCCCAATCAACTGAAGCACAGTGCTAAAGTCATCCTCTGACTGGGGATCTTCACACTGATAAGTAGAAGTCCTAATTATATAAGATGCTGTAAAGTATGTGCAGTTGCTACCTAGTCCTTGTACATGATTTGGGAGAAACTGAGCTTGCACAAAGGAAAAATGGAGAGATCACAGAATACTCAGAGTTGGAGGGACCCATAAGGATCATTAACTCGAACCCTGAAGTGACTGGCCCATACAGGGATCTACCCCACAACTGTGGCATTATTAGCACCATGCTCTAACCAGCTGAGCTGATCTGAAGGTACCTTTCCCAGCACTCAAAACCACTATTACAGAACATTCAATAACTGCATATGTTATGCAGTACCTGTTGTGCTTTATGGGATGGAAAAGGTGTTTGATGACAGCACTGCAGACTTGCCTTCTTGCTCATCCAGCCCATAGACCAAAACACAGTCTCAAACCAAGACAACTCGGTCTGGCAGCAGCTTCACAGCCACCAACCACACCATTGCTATTTTCTCTCTTGAAAGTTGAGTGGATGTCTGATAAAGCTAACATCTACTCATTCCATTGGTGATCTTCCCATTAGCTTTCAGAAGGTATTTCACAGGGTATCTGCTGTATTAAAAGAGGTCTTGAGGAATAAACTTGAAGGCAAGCAGGAGAGGATGGAAACAGTATTCCCACAGGAAGACAGGAGAGAGCATGGACACTATGCTTTTTAAGTAATCCCCTAGAACCACCTGCACCTTCAAAACATAGTGGTTAATTTGGGAAAGGAACATAGTTCCATAGTGGTTAATTTGGAATTGAACTGGTTTCTGGAGACGTTGCTTTGTCAGAAAAGTTTAGAGCATGAGTTTCAGCACGTATGTCTGGTGAGGATACTGTTGTGAAATGTATGTGCATACTGGAAAATGAATGCAAGCCCTAAAAATCAAAGAGTATTTATCTATCAGAGAAGAAGGATATGATGTTTATGGCTGCCAAACGAGATGGATGACAAAATACAGAGTTTATTTAATTTGCAGATGCACTGCAACTGAAAGAGATTGCAAATCCTCTGGTAAAAACCCCAGAAAGAGGCACAAAGATGTCAGTAGACATTGCAGGGGTACTAATTTGCTATTTCTACATGCAAAGCACATGCATTACCTGTGAAGGTGGCCCCTGTAATGTAGGAATTGGTGATAGATTCAGCAGTTTGTTGTTTGCCCACTGGCACCAAGATTGGTGTTGCAGTGCATGAGCCGAGTTCCAGAGATGATATTTTATTGAGATTATGCACGTGTCATAGTGCTCTCCAGGCAAAATACAAATGACATACAAGATATCACAGAGCATCTGACACCCGACTGATTTCCCACCTGGAATAAGTGGATCCATAGCCTCTGCACACTCAGTATATCCTGTGTCACTGGTGCAGACTCTCAGCAGTCATATCTGCTTCATGGGGGAAAAAAGGCCAACCTGTTTTTATTTTAACAATACAGAGTAGGATTTAAGAGATGAAAGACTGAAAAATATTGGCAGTACCAAAAGCTACTTCATAGAACTTGCTGCTTGTATCCTGAGCAAACTTTTTTAATGCCACTGATTTTTGGTTTTTTTTCTGAAGTACCACTAACAACCTAAGTAATCAAGTACAGACCTAGGAATCTGAAGGGTATGACTGTTGTGCTTTTTCTTGCTTAGGATACATTAGCATTGCAACTTCAAGTAAATATATCCTCAGTCACACAGAGAGTTTTCAATTGGATGTATGAATTTGTGGACTATAATACATACTGAGGAAAGTATGGGCAAGAAATCACAAAGACTTTCAAATATTAAGAAAATAGGAAGCATGAAATTAAATGTCAAAATGAGAACATAAAATTACAATGTAATCTTAATGCAAAACAAAGTATTTTTCAGAGCAGTCTTTTGATTTGTAGCAAAAGAGTACCAAAAAAAGACCTAATTTCATGTGCATGTAATCACAAGATTCTGATTATTTTTCTAGAGTTATTACTGCAACTTGCTCTGAATCTCCTACATGTATTGGAACCAGCAGCTTGTAATGAATTGAATTTTCATTTTTCAGAGATCCCAGGACGGGAAGAAACAGAATTCCTGCTGCTCAAAGCTTGCAGGCAAGTGACATCAACTCACTTCTCTACAGATGGATTCAGAGTTCAATAAGCCACAGGCTCTTCATCACCCAGTTCTGCTACCTTAGGCTGGGGATACACCAGGAAAGTCAGAGCTTTCCCATCCAACCCTGTCTCATGTCAGTGCTTTTTATCCCAACAGACCCTGGGAGATGCCATTTCTACCAATTTTATAATTTTCTGTTCAAGCTCTGTGAACTGGAACAACAAAGCTCTTGAACTGGAGGCTCTTGGAGGGACTTCCCCACCTCCAGTTGGTGATTTTCAGGAACTGTCTTTACCTCTCAAATGCAGAGTCTTGTGCTCTGAGGTGGGGAATGGGTGTGAGCTGACATGGAATGTGGAGCCTGTGTGCGCTGGGTTCATGCAGCAGTATAGACCTTTACTGTAATATAAATATATACCTCCTGACTATCAACATTATCCAGATTATTTACACACACATTATATATATGTCATGGTACACTGGAAGAATATGTTTGGTATTTTTTTCACATTAAAAAGAGTAGTGGGATATTTATGGCTTTAGATTAGGTCAGGTTTTCTTACAAAAATCTGTTAGATATACAAGTATATTTAAATAGATATACCAAAAAAGTTTCTGATAACATTGAGAATTAGGAAATAAAAGCTATATAATGAGCCTAGACTGAAAGGAAAAGAAAGTACAGAAAAATTATTCCATTTAAGAAAGCAAAGGAAACAGACAAACCTTACTAAGATTTTTTTCTTTTGCTGCAACCATTTTTTTCTAGTTCATATGTAAAGCACCTAATCTTTTCAACTCTAGACAGAGGTCTAATAAAACCATTCAGCTGTGATGCTCTAATTCATAGAGACCTATACAGATTTGGTAGATGCAGTGCTCCAGCTTAACAGGTAATTGGTGGCAAGGATGTTCTCTACTTTCTTTCTCTGGTGGTGTTAAATGTATTGACAGGATGCCTCTCTGTGCTGCTCTATGTTTTGCACTTAGGAGAAGTTCAATTAACCAACCTTTCATCTGTCTTTTCACATAAAATACAGCTTTACTTTCCTGCGCTAATTGCTAAGCCCAGAGTACTTACAGCCTCTGCAATTGTAAAGCCTGGTGTTCACTTGGGAGCATTAAGCATGTTCACTGCTGCAAAGAGCTGGCACAGATAACCTGAATAACTTCTCACAGCAGCTTCTTGTCCTGTCCCTGTGGAAGTTGTGTCCACGCTGGCTGGAACAAGGAGTGTGCCTAATTTACAGGACTCCCTGCACATCTGCATTCAGTGAAGTTAACACACCGTACTTAATCCTGAAAGCGTGTGGGTACTATACTTCCTAGCATGAATTAGATTTCGAAACACTCGTGTTTTATATAAGGATAAAAGCCAAATCATACTTGTAAGCCAATTAAAATGTTGTCTCAGTGCTCAGAGGTTAACATGGTTGGGAGCTTAGAAGTGGATACTTCTAGTAGAAATAATGAGTGGATGGCAGACAAAGAACTAATAAATTATCTTAATCTGTATTTGTTTACAAATATACAATCCCTGCAGATGGTTTTGAACAGGAAGGGGTTTTAGTGGCATAACTTAACCATGCACAAAAGTGATTATCAGCCAACACTTCAATCAGCAGTTTCTTCTTGGACAATTCCCTGCATGTCTTTGTTCCTGCAGAGAACAGATTATTCTCTGAACAGCTCCATTTATATAGCTCTCTGTATGCTTTTGCTCAGAGCTCCAAAATATAGCTAATAACTAATTTTTCAATCACATTTAAGATAAGTTTTAAATTTTCTCCAATGCCATGTTCTGCCTGACAAAGAAGGAGAAACAGTTTTCTAATGTAAAATTTAGTTTAGCTGACATGGTAGGCAGCCTTCTCGTTAAAGTACCAGCATCTGAAAACAACTGAGGAAATACAGTTTTTCATTTCCATGTAAGAAATAGATTCAACAAACATCCCTAGCAATATAGCTCTGGACAAAGAGTAATCCTGAAAAACTGAGTGAAATTAAATTACTTTCCAAAGTTCAGAAATCAGAGAATAAATATATGAAATACAGTATTTTAATATTAATGTAAAGAGTAGGGTATTATTTTAAAACCTAAATTAAGGGGTTCATAACAGACTGCACTGACTTCAATTACAGAAGCCACTCGAGTTTTTAAGGCTGAGAGTTTTCTGACCCATGGTCAAATTAGGAATGGGATTTCAGGAGCTGTACTGAGTACAGCTTTTTAGATTGAAAAAGCCCTAGAGGGTTCCTTTTGCTGCTCCTTTTAAAGAACTTGGCTAAAATAAACCAGACAACCTTAACTCAGATGCATCAAAAAGCACAAAGAGGAAAATGCTAACTGAGCATGTTATCAAATACAGCAAAAAAAGTTTTAAAAAGCCCAAAGAACTACTCATCTACCATGGAAGATGCATTAAAAAGATGACTTATGACTAAAAAAGCAGTTTATTTTCCTCTTCCTTAAAAGAGGAGCAAAGATTCCCAAAGTGGTCAAAAAGTCGACAAGCTCACTATAGTTATAATTTTGGTCTTTTTCAAATTTTAAGCATTACAACAACAGAAATATTTTACAGTTATACCAAGTTCAGCGCATCATTAGACTACACCCTTTTGGAAGATAAAGTGAAAAAAAAAAACAATAAAACCATTCTCCTGTGAGCATATACTCTGAATAAACAAGTCAGGAAGTTAAAAGTACAGAAAAATCAGCTTTGTGTTTTGAAATCTAAGTTGGTAGATAATTGTTGGAAAGTTCACACAAAAAAATGTTAGGATGGGCCAAAACACACCACAGCCTTCAACATACCTCACAAATTATTTTTAAGGGGAAGAAAACTGTGACAGTGATGTGCAGCTTTGTAGTTGCATTTAGGTTATAAGCATATCCTGCTTCCCTTCAGAAAACCTGCAAGACTGAACCACTATTGCTGGTTATGATTATAGAAATTTAATAGAAGCTTCATTGCTTCATTGAAATCATTCAAACCTAACACATTTATCAGCTCTTTGGTGACAAAGAAGGAAATAGCATGAAATCTTGACTGCAGACTACTCTACTCCAAAATATTCTCATTTCACTAAAGTACCAGTTGCTTAAACCAATCTTGTCAGTATGGCTTAACAGCTTCCATCCATTTAACAACACAAAATAATTTTAGCATATTTGTATCTTAGCTATCAAGTAGAGTACTATATGGCATGAACAGTAATTTAGCATGGAAAATCCTTCATGAAACAAACGACTTATTCTTCTTTGAAAAAGAAAATTTTTATCAGCATTTGCTTTTGTCATAGAAACAAATCCATTCATTTCCACAGAAGCAGTAGGAGTGAGTTGCATATGGATTTTTTTCATTGCCTCTAGCCACTAAGATGACTCAATCTTTTTACAATTCAGTATCACTGAAGTATTAGCCCATGTTTCCTGTTCTTTAATCATTATATTGAAAGATAACACTTTTAACTTTTCCAGCATAATTGTACAGGCTAAGATTAATCTAACTTACATTTCATCTGCATTTAATGCAAGCTAAAAAAAAATTAAATTGCAGTAAAAGTTGTAATTATTATTAGATATCCATCATATTTCCTAAAATTCCAAACACCTGAAGCACAAGGGGTAAATTGAAAAAGAACAATCCAAAACTGGAGTCTTGGATTCCCTGTCCCCAAACATGCCTTTTCTCATGTCAGTCTCTCTATCATGCTAACCTCTGCTGCAGTAAGACATTTTCCAAATTAATATATGGCATAAGTCACAAAATTTGTCAGCAGAGATTGATTAACAGTGGACAAGGTGAAAAGACTCAAATGGCATATGAGATTACAGATTCCAAAGCTATGTCTCTTCTCAAAAAGACACTGCTTATGTTGAAATGAAACAAATTTTATAACACTGATACTATGGGGAATTGAAAACCTTTTCAAGTGACGGAATCGGCTCAATGTGTAAAATCATTCTTATTTGTAAATTCTCTGGATAGAGCAGGAACTAAAAGATGGCTGGTAATTTTTTTCCCCTCAAACAAGGGGATCTACTATATAACATTTGGTCCTGCTCAAAGGTTTACAGACAGTATAGGGAGAAAAAATGAATTTTGCCAAAAAAAAAAAAAAAAAAAGGAAATACCAAATTGCTGCCAACTATTTGTTTTCCAATTCCCTTTTAGTCTGTGAAATTTTCTACTACTCACAGACCCAATAATAAAATTGAAATTGATATCAAATGAACTCTACAAAATGACAGTAGCTATCTCTTAGTAGTGTATTTTAACTGCACTATTTTCCTTTAGCCTGTATTTTAGCAATAACATGCTGTATGTGTTTAATTATTTGTTTTGTTTTAAATCAAGACTATATTAGTTTAATTGATTATCCACACATGTATGCTTGGCAGACTAATTTGTTCTGAGCTCTTTTGGGGAGATACATTTGAGGCTCTGTTTTGTGATTTGCGTGACTACAGAACTGCCTGGAATCAAAGCTTAGGAAAAATATATCAGAATAACTATACAAAGTAGGCTAATTATCCCAAAACAGCACTATGTAGTTTGGCCACCCTTGGAGCTGGAAGAATACTTAATTTCCCAAGACTGCCACCTCCCATTTCAATACTCCAGTATATTCTCTTCCCATGTAGAAAAATGATGGAGAGGAGAAATACCAGTTAACCAAGTTCTGGCAATTAATTAGAAATCTACCAGATGAATAATAAACCCCCGACATCCTTGAGACCATTTATTACCATACATTTAATGAGAATAATTGAGTTATTGGAAAATGACTTTTACCTCCTCAGCTTTATTAATGCACCTAGGCATATTTCAATTTTAAAAATCACTATCCAAAACCAGCATCAAAACAACTTAGCTGCAGAATTTAAATCCATGCAGAAATGTATTAGATGGATCATGATAGGAAAAATGTATCATTAGATTAATTAGGCAATTATCAGAATTCCCAGCTGCTCTCTATGACAACTGATTCAGTGACTCTGAATTAATAATTTCTATACACTTTCTACAAACAGAAGTTTATAGAAACATTCGTTTCTTTGATGTTCGTCAGGAAAGCTAATAAAAAAGGGACTTTACACTCAAACTAAGCTGCTATTCAAGAAGTATGATCAAAAGGTAGTTCTTATATCTATGCTTCTCTAATATACTGCATTCAATAATGAATCGAGCATGCTTATGATATCCATTTACTTCAAGAGAACTTCTTTTTTTTTAAGCTTTATTGAAGACAGAACTGGGCCCAGTTTGATTTTTGTAGTCAGTATGTTTTTCAAGCCACTGCATTCAACAAAACAGAAGTTTGTACAGTACCTTATTAACAAGATATCTAAAATATAGTAATGAAATGAGGGAATCTGATCCTCACAGTGCAAGGCAGGTATAAACTGAAATATCCCAGGTCATCACCTGTTCACTGATCCTACTCAAGCAAATCAGTGAAGTTATGGGACAAAAATCCTCAAAGGTAGCATGCAGTTGTTTATTCAAATCATACTCCTTGAAGTCCGAAATAATCTTTTAAAGCAAAGAAATAGAATGGGATCTCTGCTATTTATGTCCCTTTGGAAAAATCCTTCAGTTTATCCTCCAACGTTTTTCTTCAATTCAAGTTGATTTCATTTTTATTATCTCCTTGTATTGAGATAAAATACAATCAGTTTTTCAAACAGTAAAATCACCCTAAGAAAAAACCCAAAGCAAACCAAACCCATCACTAGTGGTTGTTTTCATATGAATTTTCAAATTAACATCTAAATACAATTTCAAATACTTTTCTTTTAATTTTCATTAAGTGGTATCTATATAAAGGTAAGGATGTTCTACTCTAGTGCTTTGAGAATAAAATGAATACCCAGAAAAAATTATTCAAGCCAAAAGAAAGCCCATCATTCATGTATTAGTGAAAGATGAGCACAGGATTGACACAGATGAAATGAGGAAAGTTGGGTTGACTAATGGCCAAACAAGGAAACCAAAATATGTCATAGTGAGAAGTCCTTGCCCTGGGAGAACTCAAAAGCTATTTATTAATTTTCTGCTAGGCAGAGCCTTTGCAAGCTCTCAGCTTTAGTCAGCATTTTACATAATCTCCTTACTTAAAGCTACACAAGCCTCTCTAGCAAATTCTGAAAGCTGCTTTTAGATCTTGTACAAACAGCACCACCCTCCCAGATTTACAAATGTCTTCTCTGGGAAGAATGATTCAACTTTCTTGGCCAAATCCCTGCTGAATTTTTTGGATATTCATGAAGGATAAATACAGCTCATAAAGGACAAAGCAAATTTGCTTTTCCAGTCAGTAGGCAGGATTGCTCAAATACCATTAACAGAACAGAGAGGGGGAAGGGATACATTTCCTCAGAGAAATTCTGAAGAAACTTTAAAAACTCAGAAAGGCTGAGTTTCTACAGCAAAGGCTTCATAGGACAGTTAGAACATAATTTTGTAATACCAACAGAAAATAGAAAGTGATTCTGTACTTAAATTCATGTTATCTAATTTGATTGAACTCTCTTCCAGAATGTGAGACTCAAAAAACATCATTTAAGAGCAAGCAAACAAAAGAAACCCCAAGAACAATAAACACCCAGGGAATATAATTTGTGACAGCTGTAGCAAGACTTAAGCATTAGCTGTCACTCTTTAAACTACTATAAATATTTAAATTGCTACAAGTTTGCCACATTATGATCTAGACTGAAGTGTCTTTCTTTGCAGTTTTTGCTTCACATGACAGATCTCATGTTCCACTTATATTTTTTAAATCCTTAGCCTTAGTGTTGATGTATCAGAAACAACATATGCTGCAGTATTTGCTGTTTTTGCTTTTTTCCTGCACCTCTGCACCTTTTGCCTGTATACAGGGGATGTTAGAAGACAGTAAAGAACCCACATGATTACTTGTAATCTTCAAAGATGTTCCTTAGCATGTATAAAGGCACATGATTTATTGTCCTTATGCAAACCCTAAATATACTGGAAAAGGAAAGACAACAAGGAGCAGGGTAGAAGGCGCTGTGCTTTCACTGCTCAGAGGAAAAACCAATCCCACTGGTTCTTGGACTGAGCTCTGCTCTGAACATGGAACTATGCTCTACATTCTCTCTAGTCTGAAGTTCCACAAGACAATAAAAAAGGCCCATCCTGCCCAGATTTTGGCTAACCCAGCCTATGTTCAAGTCTGATGGATGCTGGGAGCCACGAAACAGGTGGCCAGGAACAGCAGAATGAAGGACACAAACACTCCCCAGATAAGGAAGACTATCTGTATTAACAAGCATCATCACTAGGTTATTTCTACTTTTAAGGCATTTTAATCTTTAATAGTAATATAGCTACATAGTTAAAATTGCAAACCAACTAATTCACTTTTCCATTAGGGAAAGCAGCATTATTCATAACTCAAGAATTCAATATAGTAAAAGGGTTTGTTTCTGTTCCCCCCAAGAAATAAAAGACAGCCTCATATTATATGATGGCACTCCATGGAGCAAGTGTTGAGATGGATGAGCAGTTCTAAGACTACTTTTTCTGTCAAAGGAAAACTTGTTTTCATCATGGGATAAGTAATACCTAAAAACATACCCATGCACGGGAACAGTGGAGTCAAAAGCATTCTACACAAGGTAAGATAAGCAACATGAAATGAGCACATCCAGAGGAATGCAGTTTATCTTGCTGCTCTTTATATCAACCTCAGAGGAATCAAAGAACCCTGCTTCTATTTAAGATTTTGCACTGGCAGAGCTGACATAATTTGTTTAATAACAAAGTAAAACAAACTATCTGGAGCCCACGAGGAAAACACTGAAGTTATCAAATACTGCAGATAGCAATAAGCTTTAGAAGCAGAACCAGTACAGCCACCAAACAGGCAAAAGGTAGAATGCCAAAAGCAACACAGAGAAACAAGCAGCATTATTTGTCAAACAAAACTTGGATGGATAGCAAGGAGACAAAATGCCTTATTGTCACTTGATTTATGCCACAATATATTTTTTCCACTAGTCACAACCACACAGATATTAAATTATTTGTGTTGTCCATAGTGGTTTCCAAATCCCACTCCTAAATCGATTCAATTGAATTTCCAGGGTATCTGCCACTGAACACTTGCTTGCCAGCAGCTGATGAGCGAGGCAATAGTACTTTTTATTCTGTAGGTTTGTGAAGGTAATAGTACTTTCTATTCTCTAGGTTTGTGAAGGGAAATCCATAAGCACAACAGTACAGTCTCTTTCTAGGCTTTGCAACACTTCATAGCCATGGCCACATCTCCCAGTTTCTCCACTTGCAGCTACAAGCTGTTACCTGCCTTTCACACTGCTAAAACGTGTCCCCAAAACAACAACCTGTTCATTTGTGCACAGAATTGACAAGCTGGGGTGAGGTCCAATAACGTGTGAGCACCTGCATTTAGACATATCAGCATCTTCCCTCTTCCTTCCTTATGCCACCAAGGATTTCTGACGTTCCCTGATACTCTCTATGACAGGGTTAGATGGTAGCAAGGCACCCAGAGAAAGCATTACTGTATGAATAAATACATGAACACTGATGACAGTCTTATATGGTAGAGTTGATGCTCTGACTTGGAATCTGGGGCAATTTCAGAGTTGCTTTGGGTGGGGTTTTTAGCAGGTCTTTGAAAAAGGTCTGAAAAAGTGTCTCTCTGTTCTTCCATGAAGTATTCCCACTGGGAAGAACAGTCTATAGATCTAGTCTCAATGGTAAAACCATGCTCCCTAACACATTCTCACTCTCTTCTGGTCTACTGAACCAAAAGCAACTTCTGCCTCATAACACTCTAGTAAAAGAAAAGTTAAGTGTTGCAAACTCCTTCTCTTAACCTACAGCTGGCTGAAAGTACAGCTGACGTGGCTATAAATATCTTGAAAGGCACTGAAACAAACGCTGTGCTTCAACCATACTATAGCAGGAAGACACAATTATTTCTTGTGCCAAGAAAGCAAAACAGTAGCTGATGACCTGGACTTTGTGTGTGACACGAAATATCCAAGCTGTTCGGTCCTTTCAAGAAAAGGCTTCCGAAATGCAATATGAATTGGCAAAAAAATCCTTTTTATTCTTTTCCTCTTTAATTCCTCATCACATACCTATGAATTCTGATGACAGAGATGTAGAGGAGACATTTTTAGGACTGCGCATTTGGCCACATATTTTATTTCATCACTCTTCCACCTTCTAGCACTCAAATCCCATCTCCCCGTATCCTTATAAAGTGGATTTCTCACTCCTAGAAATGAAAAGACACTATTACGTAAACCTTGACTAATGCATATCTAGACCAAACCTCCCACTTGGAATGAAGAAGTTAAACTATCTCTCTATATATCTGAAGAAAGCAAATCTCCTACTTTGGAACATTTTTGAGACCCCATGACATGGCCAGTACAAATCTCATTAGCCAGTTAATTCTCTATAACCCCTTGAAAGCTAAATTATGTTTTTGAAAAGAATCACTTCGATTGCTTAAGCTTCAGCCTAGTCAAGTAATTTGCACATCTTTAATTATGAGGGATTAATTCTTTCATCTATCTTACTTTTGGCCAACTTGAAAAAATGACCTAATCTCTCTACACTCTTTACTACCTTGCATTTCATCCTTCATCACACTGGACATCAGTTCTTTATTACTGATGAGGGTTTTTTAGGTGGGAATTCTTCATCATTAGCTTCACATTCTCACCCTCACTATCAATTACTTGGATACTTTTTATTTGATTGCCATCATCAGCCCAAAGCATTTCTGCCACTTACAGAATCCACGACTCTCCCTTGAAGACATGGCAACTGGAATATGGCCCTCAGCTGCAACTTTCCTTGGGGATCAATTCTCTCATTGTTTTCTTGTATAGTGTTTTGGGGTTTTTTTCTTTATAATTTTAAAAGCATAGTCATACCTTTCCAAAAATCAATATTCAATTTAATCCCTTTCACTGCACATCAGGCCACGTGATATAAAAAGAATTTTTCTTTTGCTCCTGCAACCCTTCTTTTTAAATCATGTTCACGTTCTATAAAGTAACTTTTCTCTAATTCCTGTCTTGGTCCTTAACTTTTTACATTAATATTCCTTTTCGTTTGGATTTTTAAAAATATTTTTTGTAAAAGATGTGCTCATTAACAGCTGAGTTGCATTCTGTCCACTTCAAGAAAAAATTATATTTATCTTAAATTAGTAGACCTTCAGCTATATGTTCAAGGAAAAAATATCAACTCAGATTCTAAAGAGATTTCTGTGAAATAACATGAATAATGTCAAAGGAGTTGAAAATTAATATTTTAAGAGAGAACTAATTTGCATACACCAAGCTCTTTTTTGGCACATGGTAGAAGTCACCACTTTACTATAATGTAACTCCCCTGGTGAGGAATTTTTATTTATAAAACTATAGTCACAGATGCATATAGAATTTCACAGATCAGTGATTGCCATTTATTCCAAATTTATGAGAAAGAATAATCCAGAAATATATAAATATATACACATATATATACACACCAGCCCCGGAGTATATGCAATTGAAGTTTCTGTGACCTTGGACACATCAGATGACCATTAACCCTCAGTAGGAAGGAGATGGAGAAATTGCCAAATTATGAAGCAATAAAACTAAGAGTCTTTTATCCAGTGCAGCTGCAAAGTGTGGAACAAATCTGGTTTTGGTGATAAGAACTGACCTTACAAACCAATATTATATGAGGTCACAACTCCACTAATCCCACCCTCTCTCTCCAATGAAGTGTGGGGGCTGTTGTTTGGCGGGGGGGAGCGGGTTTGGCTTAGCTTCATATCATCAGGTAAATTAGCTTATTTATGCCAGAAAAGAAAAAGATATTGCAGAGATAGATAGAACCCAAGGAGATTTCTGCTCTGCAGAGCTCTCATTGTCCAACCAGACAATGAGATGTGTGTGCCCTTGACAGAGGCCACCTAAATGAGTTGCTCACAGATCCTACAGAGACACAGCTTTTTTTCCCCTCTAAAATATGTGCATGAAAGTGTAATACAGTTTAAACTCTGTGGAAGGTGAAGCTCTTGAGACGCAGAAGACGGAAAGATTTTAACGAAGTACATTTATGCATCTCACAAAGTTTGAGTCAAATCTGGACTCACAGAAAGAGAGAAGCAACTCCGAATGCTGAACTAGGCAGGAAAGTTCCACCTGCCACAGGAGAGCTCGTAAGTGATGAACGGGTGCAGTGGTTAACACTGGGCACCAGTGGAGCAATTAGAAAACCACCAAAGACTGATTTATCTCGTCCTAAGCTGAGGATTACAAGGGTCACTTGGTCTGTTGCTTTCTGGGAGGAGGAGCAGTGTAACCTGGTGCACTGACAGCACCCTGAGGAAGCAAAATCACAGCAGCACCTGCAGATGGGTCAAACTCAGCTCAGAGCGTAGGAAACCAGGGGCAGACACCACAACCCTACACCTTCCGTTACAATGTATATTAAAGAAGTCAAATAAATAGACAGAACATTTATAATTAGACCAAACTGCCTGAGAAGTGCTGCTGCTCCAGACTATGGCTCACTGCCCCTTTCTGTTCAAATTTTTGTAAGACCATGCTGTAAAAGTGATCAATAAATTAAACACTGCAAACAAACAAAACCTAGAAAAAGCAAGAAAGTACTGACAAGAACAAAGCAAGGCACCTCTATTTTTATTTTTTTTCTGTTTTCCCATATAATTTTTTAAAATTTATATAAAATTTTTATTCTAGAAAATGTCTATTACTATTTGCCTGTGTTTAGGGCTGTTATCACCACTGCTTGCTTATCCTGTTAAAAAGATGGCCTGACAAATAACTACATAAGCAGCAAGTGTTGCAAGAATAACTTAAATCAGCAGGCCAACCCCCCTTCAAAATTCCACCAACACTGTAAAAGTGGAAAAAGTCTTTAACATGAGTGTTAGTAATTTCCAATAATTTCACTGTCAAGACAGACAGGTAGCACTTAACATATCTTGAAATGCAAAAGTTTAAGTTCCAAATTTCCCAAATTTACAGAAATGCAAAAGATATTTAATTGCTGCTAAAAAAACCCCATATATACATGTACATGTACATATATAAAAAAATAAAAAGCCAGTGCACAAACCCCCAAAATAAAATAAAGTAAGAGCACAATATGCCCCTCTTTTAAAGTTAAAAGATAGCAATTTGCATTTTAACTTTTCCCATACTGTGTTTACAATTGCATCAACAACTGAGCTAAACAATCCTGTAGCTCTTCCTCACTTCCAAGTCTTGGTGCTGTCTGCTACCAGCACAAGTGAAAGGATGGAGAGCCCGACTGCTGTGGATTTGACTGGCTCCTTAAAAGTTCTTTTTAGTTTGCCTTCCACTTCTCCATCCCCAACATGCAGAGGAAACATCACACAATTTCTTTGGTTTTCTTCGGGAAAAATTTAAGTAAAACCCAAAACTCATGGCTTTTTATTTCACCACAAATGCAGCAGTATTCAAAGAAGCTCTGAAGCAACTCTAGATCAGCCCATGAAGTAATTCAGATGCAGATCAGCTTTAAATAGGAAAGCCCTCCACATTGCTTTGACCTAGACTACCTTTTCAGCACACAAAATCTTTGCTGAATAAGTAAGAATGTGCATGAACATCAAGCTTCCAGAATATTCATAATACTGTACACATAAAGACAATAATAAAAAATCTATGCATTTTTTAAAAAAAATAAAACAATATTAAGACTGACATTATTCTAAATACTGCTACTTGGTCCAGCAATTAAAGTAGTGACATAAAAATATAGTTATAATTAACAGAAATTCCCACGGGATTAATTTATTTGAAAAAACTTAAATTATCCTGCTAAAGGGAAATTCCCATCACAAAGTTCCCATGTCAAACCATAGATAATGTAATATTTTGAATTAATTTTCATATTTCTCAGTGGTATTTTAAATTCTTTAAAGAATAATCTACAGAGCCAATATCTCCTTAGATATGTTTTACCCCCAAGATGAAGCTTTTCTTATAATTGCAGGCAGAGCCCATATAAAAAATAGGTACAATAAATACTGTGGAGTTTCGTTTTTTCTCTCATTGTAGTTATAGACATATTAAGAAACACAGCATCTACACTTTTAAGACACCTAGACAGCTTGCCAATTAAATAAAATAGATTCTGTGCATGTTTATTTAATAAGATTTATGATCCTTAAATTTATAGAATTTATAGACAACAGCAACAAGAAATCATATGAGGATAAAAACCTCACAATCCAAAACAACAAGATTATTTTATAGCTACAAAATAAAATAAAACAAGTCCACAATATCATTAGATATAATTTGGAAGTTTATTCCAAAGAAACCTTGGAATATTCTGCATTCCAGTGATTCAAGAGGGAAGGGGCATGAAGTTAAAAAAAAAAACCCCAAACAGCAGATGCTGAAAGGAAGAGTGTGAAGCTGTACATAACATTCAGAGAACTAGACTCCTCACAAAGAACAATTATCCGTGAGAAACACAGTCTCAAATTATAAAAGGCTCCCAAATTATAGCAGAGTGCAGTCCATAGCAGCACCAAATATGACAAACAATAAAAGCATCTTATTGCATTACACAAAGCTCTCAGAATATAAACCTTCACACCACAGAATGACAAACAAAAATGACCTTCTTTTTCTTAATGTTTGCTGTTTTCCCCATACCTTGGTACACGGTGCCTTTTCTGGTACTTGTAACAAGTCTTTTACTTTAGGTTAGGAGTTTATTCCTGGCTATTCTATTCTTGTACCAACAAAATGACTATTCCTACCAGACACTACAGTTTCTCTGACACACAAGCACTTACAGAAAGCTACGTTTCCCTGAGAAAGGAAAGTAACAGAAAGGAGAGGGACAATAGTCAAAATTATATATGAAACATGTTGACATTGCACCTGTTACCTAAAATTTCAGGAGTGAGGTCCCTATCACATCATCTTAATGTTTTAATTTAAAATTTTACAGGTGGCCTCCTGCCATACATGATTTTTTTTTTTTAATAGAGAAAAGACGCAAAGAAAAGCAACAAACAAAAACATTGTGAAGGTGTTGATGGCAGGAAAAGCTACCTGGTTAGCAATAGCTTGTAAACAAGCACTTGAACAGGTTATCCTAAAGCGCCACTGAATGTGGTTTTCTTAGTGATATCTAAACTTCTACATAAAACCTGAATATAAAATTTTCCATCAAAAGTCAAGATCATGAAGTTCAGGTTGCTGATTACCTCCTGATTAAATAACAATTAGATATCAATGGCACTTTAGATTCTTTTTCCTGAAACAAAGCAGCGAAACAAGAAACAAGCACAGACAAATAAAAAACGTGTATAGAAGTTACTTCAGGTTTAACAGCAACAATTTCGTGTCTTTTTCATAGTTAAACAATTTTATTATTTTTTTATTATTATTTTATTATTATATTTATTACTATGATATTATTTTTTTTTTTTATTATTATAGACTAAGTTATTTGTCTATTGGTAAGTTGATACAACTGCATTGAAGTGCATGTACTCAGTGTTTTGGGTTACAGTGTAAGGTGTAACCAAAAGTGTGTATTCTACTACCACCTACACAAGCTGTTAAAAGGCAGGGGCAATGTTCCTTGT
The DNA here is from genome assembly GCA_026261815.1 of Monarcha castaneiventris obscurior. Lineage (NCBI taxonomy): Eukaryota > Metazoa > Chordata > Aves > Passeriformes > Monarchidae > Monarcha > Monarcha castaneiventris. The sequence goes on from JAMPIT010000371.1 coordinate 29,981, forward strand.
GTTCTCCATGACCCAGCCCTGATAACTCCCTCCAGGGAAGCAGCAGCCACCCTGAGGGGGCCCTTTCCACTAATGGGCCATCAAGGTCTCCCAGAACGACTCACAGAATTCCATCATCCCACTGTGAGATGCCCAGCCCAGGGGGAGGAACTGAACACTCCTACCTTTATATAATCTGAGCCCTGGAACACCATGAGAGCACTAGCACTGGATCTGCAGAGGACAAGAGCTCAATAACCATCACTGGACCTCCAGAGAAGGACCAGCTCTTTCTACAGGTTCACCACTTTGACAAAACCACATCTATCATTCCAACAGGACTGTAGCCACCATTTAATTGGACTGCTGCCACCGCCCAAACCAACAGGGTGTCAGGCTGTATTCTGACTTTTGTCAGTTTAAACCAGCGTTTCTGTACTATTGCCTTCATTTTAATTTTCCTATAAAATTGTAGTTCTGTCTTGGAATCTCCCGCAAGATATTTGTGTGGAGTTAATTCCTCCTGCTGGTTTGCCTTCAAACCAGTACACTCAGTCAATTCTTTCTTAAGGCTTCAGCAAACACAGACGACCCACACGCTGCAGTGTGCACAGACGTGCCATACAGACATCCACTTAAGGTCTGTAATAGCTGCCTTACACAAGACTGTTTCCAAAATTACTTCCCTTTTGGAAACTGTAAACTTCAAAACCCACTTATCAATCTATGAATTTAAATATAGTTAATATTTCCCCATTTATCCGGCCTCCACAATTAACTGCTTTGTAGCACAGGGTTACCTTTAAATTCATTCACTTTGCCCAGGCATATATGTGGAAATAGGAATGCAAAGCTACCTTTCATGCAGCATTTTTTAATCCTTCTGTATTATGTTACATATTCCCCTCTTAAAAATGTAATCCCTTCAAAGAATTATCTTCCTAAGTAAGGCGTTTTCCTTTTTTTTCTGCTATACCATTTTGCTTTCACAAGTTGCAGCAAATAAACTCATTCACACTTTAGCGTCTCCCATTAAATGTATGTAAAATACATCGTCACAGATTCCTTTTTTCACTTACTGCATTGAAAGTGCAATATTGTCAATATAAGTGCAATAATTTTAGAAATTTGATGTAAAAAGTGTTAAAAAAAGGACTCTTATATTCCCTTATATCTATTTAATCACACTACCAAAATTGCATCTAGTGCTGTACATTTATACCACAGTGTGCTTTGCCATGGTGTTCTGTAAGCAGGCAGATCACACTTCCACTTAGAAATAGTATCTTTAATTAGTCCAACAGCTATACATGAAAAATTAGAGAAGCACTGGGAAAACTAAGCTCTTTGGATGTTTCAAATAAAGTCTATTTAGAATATTACAGGTTTTAAAATGTGTGGGTTTGATTCAAATCCACAGGAAGGTAACAAAACTAATAGGAAGAGAGCTACCAGCAACAGGAAGAAAACCAAGTTAGGAATCCAGCAATGCTTACTTTGGAGTAGAGACTGAGCTGGAGTCAAGATCATCTCTGCACTCATAGGTCAAAGTCAATATAGAAAACAAGAACAACAGAGGAAAACCAGACCTGACTAAGCTGTGTTTGCTAGCAAAGCAAATAGGAAAACAGATTAAACAGAACATAAAAGTAATGGTAAACCTGGATCCAAAGTGTTAAACAGCTTACAAAAAACTCCCACAGGTAAAGTGCCACTGAGAAATATAAAGTATCAGACATAAAGGACAGGACATTTGATTGAAGTGTACAAAAACACAAGTAAGGCATTAACCTGTGACATGCAACATGGATAACTGGGCAAAGGACAAAGAATGAATTAAAGAAAAAAAAAAAATTAGAAACTGAAGCAGGTGAGAGCCTCTCCCCAACCCATGTGTTTGCAATGGCCTTGAGGGATGATGTTACAGACCAGAATGCTGAAGCCAGTACATAAAGCCACTCCTACTTTATGTAAGTCTCTCCAAAGACATTGTAGTGAGCCCATTATTATCTCTTGAGAAGGGAGAATGGACAGAGGATCACAACAGGCTGGATTGTCTTAAAAGATTCAGAAGAAAAAGTCACTTTTAGGTTTCTAAACCAACTAAAACCAATTCAAAACTAACAACCCAAAGTTTTACTTAACTGGGAGAGTGCAGGGAGCTACTGATGCCAGAAAGTGCTTAAGGTTCTTTGACTAAGCAGTGAAGAGGCCCTCAATTCTAAGTCAAAGAGCCACTCCCTCCACATCTGATTTCCACAAGTTTGGAATAGGCTCAGAGCCCACTAAAAATACACACTCCCCATATGGTATCTCTCCATGAGGCATCCTGCCTGGGTAAGAACAAACCTCGCCTTGCTGCTGCAGCAAATGTACTCCTCTGCTGAAGAAGACCTTGCATTAAATCTTGTGAAAGTAAAACTACAGCATGACAGAAGAAACAGCCCAGCTACACAGCAACCCTTATTCACTTCCTTTAAGTTAGGTGGCTCTATAAGATAAAGAGTACAGCTCACAAAAACAATCTCCAAGGTTAATTGGAATGTGAATGGAATATGATACAGAGCACTTTATACTTCTGAAGCTTTATTTTTCCCCTACAGTAATAGATACAGAATTTTTAGCTTCTTTTCACATGGTGAGTATAGCAGGACACTTGCAGAACAGAGCAGACTATTGTTTTTCACAGCCTTATTTACTAAGCTTTTGTTTATTCAATTGAATATAGCTGGGGAGTTTGCATTCAGCATGACATATTTACTGGGACTGGTAACAGGATACTCTGGAAGATATTAAGTGTTGAAATAAAGCAACTGCTTTCACTGCTTAAGTGTCCCTGGTTCACTTACCATGTATAACACATTTCAAAGGCACACAAAGTGCACAAGCTTACAGAATAAAATCTACTGAGTATTTTCACATATGTTGGAGAAACTGATTCTCTTCTCTGTCAGAGTAAATCAATGTTTATACTATCTAAAGCCTGACTAATACTAGCATTTGCTGAATAGACAACTGAATTTTAGATAGAAATTTAATAAAAGTAATACAAGACAGGAAATAAACACAGGGAAAACAAAAGCTATTTCTATTTCCTTTAGGCTTCTGCAACTGAAAGACAGATTTCTAAGTGGTTGTAGATGTAATGTGTTCTCTGCGATGTAACTGTTCAAAACTTAATCACCATTTATTGTTTTTCCCCTCAGAACATTTACAAGCATAAGGCAAATACATGTAGATAGAACTCACTAGAAAATGACTTACATAAAAGAGCAAAATCTACTAAGCAAAGACATGCAGAGTTTGGAGATCTGGATTCACTACTCTGAGTAAATGGCCTCAACATCCTGCAGTTTTCATTATTCATGTTGTTCAAGTCCACTGTATTTAAAGATGCCACAGTATGAATGGGAAAGTCAACCTCAGTGGATGTACGTTCAGCCTGCCACAAGAGAGGAGCCGAGGGCAGACAGCTCCAGGGGAGCTCACACTGCCCAGCTGAGCCTTGAGCTGCCTTGCTGCTGGAGCACCAGAACTAGCTCCTGCCAGGCCTCCGAGCAGCCGAGTGGTCAGCGCAACAAACCTCTGGATGTGCGTTCAGTCAATCAAAGCTGCAGTGAGCAAATGTTTTTGGATGCTGTCACACTATCATTTAAGTGTTCTAAAATGCTACTCTTGTACACATCCTTCACCTGGCACAATGTCTCCCTGCTCCCTGACTCCCCCCAGTAAACTCCAAGGATCTGTGCAATGATATTTCTGCTGTTCTTCAACTCAGTGTTCTATTTTGCAGCTAAAAATATAGAACTCTTAGCTGAGCTAGAATACCCCTGAAAGATGGTCCTGAGTATCCATGCTTCCTGCTGTACTCCAGACAGTTGTTGTCATGTGTACCTAGTCAGTCCAAAGTCCTTGCCAACCCGATGGAATGGACCCTTCCCACTGAGGAAATTAAAAAGATACTTTAGGACATGTCACCTCTCCCCAAGAGATACACAGAAACATCCTCTGTGCAGCATCCAAGTCTTGCATGGATCACAGCCACATAACAGGCACCACAACACCCAACCCTTCTGGAATGGTGGAGAATATGATCCCATGGCCTCTGCTCACAGCTCTGAATTCCCGAGTACAGCAGCTTCCAGCCCCCAAAGCCCAGGCCTGCTTACAGGTCAGTCTGCTGGCAGCTGAAGACTCCTTTGGAGTCTGTGCAGAGCCTCAAGGATTGTTTACAGGAACATTAAGCCTAAAACCAATCATCTGGAAGTTCCAAGCTAGTCCCAGTGCCCACTTTAGGGTCACAGACTATCCAGTACCCTGTGTAGAAAATGCATTCTAATTTGGCATTCCTTGTAACAGGGAGTCAGACAGGACACCCAAAGAGAGGTTCATGTTGCAGTTCATGGAAGTTTGTCTTAAATTGCACAGAAAATGTCTTGAATAGATTTTTTTTAATCTGTAATTCTCTAAAATTCGAGTAGGTTTATATTCTCAGACACTTTCATACGCCCAAAAGCCACAAAGGTTTTCCTTTCTGATGTTGCCTGGGATCTACTAAGCAGCAGAAGCATGACAGTTTTATTAAACCTAAAACATTCACTGCACTTGGGATGTTTTCTCTGTAATTCCAAAGTGATTCAAACAGGGCTTTAAACACCCACTGCCAGCTGAGCTCCCACTGCCTGTACAACACAGTGTACATGTGGAGAAAAGAAAGTTAAATCTGGTATTAGTCAGGTCTTGTGGAACTGAAGAGAGAAAACATGATTTTGAAATGCCTGATGATGCCTATAAGTAGAAGCATTGGTCCAAATGCTCACTCAGAACATTTCAATCAATCAATGCAGCTTTCAAGAGAAATGCCAAATGGGACAAACACTTCACCTCCTTTCATGATTGCCACTGTTTCATATTCTACCCGATGAATAAAATGAAACTCATTTTGATAAGTTTCCTACGTTACTGTAAATATGTGTCAGTGCATAGCCCCCAAAATATTAAATCTTCAAGAAAAATTTATTTTGCATAATAGAGAGTACTACAGTAAGAAATCAGAGCCCAGTGTCCAGATAGAGGAGGAACAACACCTGACCTACATGAAACAGATGGAAACGTAGAAAGTAAATGTCTAAATCTGTAAGAAGGGACTCCTTCACAGCTGGGACCATCACTACTTCTAACATCTGAAAGAGGTGAGCTAGTGATCACTAGAAATGTCACTAGAAAAAAGTAGAAAGGTTTGGGTTTATATCCTTTATAATAACAGAGCCAGGTGAAAAAGTACATCTCACTAGTTGTTCATCTCAGAGAGGTTCCTCAGTTAGCATTTTCTTCCAGTATGTGCTTCACTCCTGAGCATGAGTCTAGAGACAAAACTTTATTTTTCTTCCTTTGAGTCTTTCATAAACATTGACCATTGATTAGCCTCCTCCAATGCCTCCATACTTCCAAAATATACAATGGTATTGATTTCTAGTTTGGCACTTCCTTTGAAAGTACGAGGTAGATTGGGCCTCATTTTTATAATTTGTCAGTCCTCACTCTATACATCCATCTTTTTATGACTGCCTTGCAAGCTCTCTCTTTCTCTTACATAGCAAATATTGCTATGTAGACAACATACTGACAGCATTTAATTTTTTATGTGCGTCTCAGTACATCTTGTGTTTTTACTGCTACTTCTTTATTCCTTATACATATATATCTATAAAATCTTAGACTTCTTATGCACCAAAACTACTAGTACCATTTTTCTTTAATTTTCACATGCCTTTATTAAAAACCCAATTGATTTAGACACCTGCTTGATCACCTACACTTTTACACACTCCCAACAAGCACACATATAGTCTAATCAGACTTGATTACTGTCTGAATCAGATATTGCATGGTTTGTTTATGATTAGTTTTTCAGCTGAATATTTCCTTATGTATTGCCATGCCCAACTTTATAATTTTTTAGCCCTATAGTTCACTTCAGTTCTAGAACACCTATAGTTCTTCTCAGTAGAAATTTCAGCTCCTGCTGTGTTGGACATAATTTCTTCAAGTTCTGGAGCTTTGGTAATAAACCTTCAATGCCCTTTACTTAGCCTGCCAACCTATGTTATCGTGGGCCAGCACAACAGTGAGACAGAAGCTCAAAAATGATACACTTGTGCAATTCATTACAAAGTCAGATGAGCTCTTTGTCATTTAAGTAGACAGGAGAGACTGACATTAAAATATGGTTCATTAAAAGTGAATTTGAGCCTCAGCATTCACTGTACCAAAACATCTGGAGACAGTCTAATTCTTACTGGAGTGCCTCAGAAAATATTTGAGCTTCTAACTAAGCACAGGGGATTTGCCAAGTAAAATGCTGCCCTTTTTGTATCACTATATACTTGAGGAGGATTTATTTTTATGTATATCACAGTACCTCCCATCAACTGCAAAACCATGGGCCCAGCACCAGGGACTATTTGTCTTAAGACACATTATTTCAGAAAATATTGCAAACTGTTTGCTTTGGCAAGTTGTCCAGGAAAATATGCAGTAAAGCTCCTCTGTATTCTTTAACTTTAAATATTTACCACTTTTGTCTAGATATGAAAGTAAAAACTCAGTTTATTGTTTTTGGCTATTCTGAACAGATTATATTTTTGTAATGTTTTTCATTCTTGACCCTCATGTTTCATTATTATATGGCACCTTCTTGGATCATTAGGACTACAGACAGGTCAGATAAACTAAAGGAAAAACTTTAAACACTTCAGTAAACGGATCACAATCTAGCTCAAAGAACCCTTAGAGATTGATAATCAGGTTTTCAAAGCGCCTTGGAAGCATCTAGCATCTGTTTTCTTAATGCTTTTTCCTTTTCTTTAAGAGAAAACTTGTTGCTTTGTTATTAAAAAAAAAAAAAAAAAAGCAAAGGAAAAAGAGAAAAACTAACAACTGAAATCAGCACATCAAGGCAGGTGGGCATACCAGTGAAAGTCTCTACTTCTCTTGAGATGTACATTTATTGTGATTTGTGAACAGATCAGAACTGTTTATTCAAGTTGAGCATATGTAGCTTCACACTCCCTTTTTATCAGGAGAGGCACCATGAGAGGCAGAGCCAGGAATGCTCACGTAGGATGGTTAGGACAGTTTGCATTGCCAAAGGAAAACACTCCTACAACATAACAAACAATGATATGCCGCTACACACTAGAAACACCACAATCTTTCATTCCAACCTTGATTTGCACTTCTCTATTTAAGCTTGTTTAATATGAGACCTTTCCTGAGAATTTATATTTTAAAGTATATTAATTTCATGTTCACTCATCTATATTGAAATATATTCTTATTTACATAAGTTTATAATACTGAAAAAATGTAGTATGGGTTAACTTATGAACAGGAATGGAATGTCTTGGGGTTTTGGATTATTTTATTGGTTTTTTGAAAAAAAGAATCAAGCCTCATTATCTTTCATAACTCAGTCTGTCTTCTTATATTAAAGTTATTTCCAAATGTGTTAACTGTTAACTGTTAATTTTAACCCAGCAATTTTAATGATAGCCTTTTGCATTTAGCAAATGATGGAGCACAAAACACCCAAATTCACTGTGCTAATCACTTCACAGTTCAAAGGTAAACCTTATACTTTTTACAACAGTATCAGCTGTTGTCAAGATGTAAAACATATGTGAAAGAAAACAACATAATGCAATTAGTTAATTTTGGTAGATTTGCACAAGTGTTACCAAAGCAGAGCTTGATCCAAATACACTACAAAATTACAATGAAAAGAAATTCTGCAAATTCCTGAATGTGAAAATATATTACCTTTTATTTTTGATACTACTTATTTCTATATCACTGGAAAAAGGAAGAAGATAAATTGTTCAGTATTGGTTCTTGAAGTGTTGGACAGAATGACTCCCTATTGATTTCCCTGCTGCTGTTGAGGGTACAACTGAAAGACATGCAAGTACTTTACAGTTTTCTAAAGGAAGTAAACATTTTGACACTGAAACACAGAACGAGACCTTGGAGGTAAAGTAGCTGAAGAACAGAGAACAAAGTAAATCAGTAGCCTCAACATTGTCTACCTGAGAAAGTATTTAACTGAAATTTGAACAGCCATGTGGGCTGTAGGTACAGATGTGATCCAGTATCAAGTAGAATTAGGGATTTTGCACTATTAAATACAGTTTGAAAAATGACCAAATGCAATTTTTATCCACAGATCCACAGATTCTTTCCTACCACTCCCAGTTCTGCTATTAATTACAACTCATTGCAATTATTAGCAGAAATACAAGTGAAGCTGGAACTGACAATTTCCTGTGGTGTCCCTTGATGCTTTCCAAAAGCACAGTTGTGAGCACTATTTCTTCTAATTATCAATGCAACTGATAAAACATACACAGAGTTGTTTAAACGTCAAAAGCATCAAAAACTGTACTTTTGTTAAAATGCCTTTTTCCATGATACTTATTGCATAAACTTTAGAGCACAAAGCTACTTTTATTGAATTTCCAAGTGTGACTTCACAGCTGTTGCCCTCAATAGCAGTCAATATTTGTATATTACTTTAATGAGCTCCTAGTAACCCAGACTCCTAAGGCACAGCTGGGCTCCTGGAATCAAACATGCAATTCCCAGAGATTTCAGTTACCAGAACTGCATTGCTTCTTCTCCACCTATTTTACTTTACTTTTCTGGCACACCAAGTTAGGGGTTTTGTCCCTTCTCTTTCCTCCATGCTTTTCAAAGGAGTGCAGTAAGAAGAGATGGTGTTTGCTGGCTCTGTTAAGCACCTGGGAGACCTTGATATCTACTGGAGTCCAGCTGTAAATGTGGATAGAATGGATAAGTCAAAGCCCAACAGAAAACAGTTTTTAAGATGTACAGGGGTTTTTCTCAGGAAAATCAGAGCCAAGGTTGTTTATCAGTGCACAGCTCCAGAGAAACAAACCTTAGCAACACCTGTTAATGAGTCTTGACCACAATTTAATTTTTGCAAGATTACACATTCTCCCTAAGTCTCATTTGGCTGTGTGTGGAAAGGTCTCTGCTTGAGCACTAAGAACTAGTCATATAATGCATAGAGATTTATAAATAGCTTTTATGTTTACAAGAAATGCTGCTTCTTTTCACCGCTTATAAGAAAACTATTTCCCCTTCCTTGTTATACTGAGAGGTCAATCATGAATTCAATCATTAATGAAGCTCATCAGTAGCCAGCACAAAGCTCAAAGAGAGCATCACTTTCAGGCATCCACAGCAGGAGCAAACGGCCAGTTCTGAAAGAGAAACCTGTTTAGAAAATGGGAAGAAGGAATACTCTCACAGTCTTTCCTAAGCACATACATACTTACTTTTTGATAGGCAATGTTCAAGCACTTCTTCTAAAGATTAAATCTTTGTTTTCACTAAGATCAATTTGAAATACCTCATATTGCAGGGTGAAGGATATGTTTCTCCCAGAATAAAGGATATAAATTCACATACATTCCTCAGATCTTTCTTTGCTATTCCTACCACCATAGAAAAGCCATGAACCCACAGGGTGACACTTATGTTTGTCTGTCTCCAGCCATAGTTGTGCTTAGCCAAATCCTTCAAAGCTGTCAGAGCTGTGTCAGAAGGAAGACAATATTGAGCATGGAGAACAAAAGTGAGGGGGAAAAGCTTAAGTCTCAGAAACCGAAAATGTGGTTGTACACCAAAATGAAAGACTTCTAGTGAAATTTGTCTTTTTTTATCTACAGATCCACTTCCAAATTGCCTATCTCTTTCTGCAGGCTTAAGAGATAACATATATTTGGTTTAGGCTTTTTCTTAATTAAATTTTGTTTCATAATTCCCAGTAATGCTTCTGTCAAATGTGGAGTTCAGTGTCCTTTCACTAATACTGTTCCACCAAACATTAAGAATATTTCAGTAGATGGATATACAGATGCAATTATAACAAGCAGTGACTGGTTAAACAAATCCTAGATTATTCCAAGCACTTTGGGTAGTTGAAAAAATTTCCTTGGATAATCAATAAAACTGTTCAGAAGGAATATTACCTCTTCATCCACACTGGCTTAATTTAGAAAAAGCAAGGTTTGAGAGAAGCAAACCCATTCAATACTGATTAATATTGGGAAAAGAATCTAAACAGATATTTAATTTTCTGGAAAGTCACTGTAGGTTTTTTGATGCAACTTAAAAGAAAGTGTTATTTGGAAAGTGGGTTCCTACTTCTCTAAACTCTGTAGAGAAATATGTATCAGGTTTCAGCATAATAAAAAAAATGTGGGGGAGGGGACGGGGAAGGGATAAAATGATCTCTCAAAGGAATAAATAAAATCCATCTAGAAAGTTGGCTGCTTCATTTAACATAAGCTGTTTGCCTGGCTAACTCTGGGGTAAACTCATCAATGTGTGGCACTTTCTTGACTCTCTCATGCTGATCAGATCTCCACCAGCCAAAACTCAAGCTAAATGAACTAGAAATCATCCTGATTTCCTAAACCTGATCATCACAGAACATAATTTCTAAAAATAACAGCCACCCTATCATGAGTATGACCTGTGGCCTTTAGTTGAATGGGACTAAGCTACTACAATCAGCTAATCCCTTTGTAAGTACTTCTGTTTCAAAGCAAGGCATTTAAAAATCAAGCTTGAATGCAGCATCAGAGCATCTTGGTGACTGTGGGAAGGGACAGGAAAGTAATTCTTCTTTTTCTGTTTCAGTTTAATTCTGTTTGACCATATGAGAAATACCTACTTGTCTGGCACTGTTAATTTTCAAAAATACCATGGCTTCTACCTCAATTCACAAGTGGTACTTCTGCTGTCTTATGATTTGTTTAGTGATGAGAAAGATGGTGGGTAAAAATAAGTTTTCATGAAACACACATCATGCAAGTGCTCTTTTACAAAGGATTTTCAAGACATGCCTGTTGTAAATTAGTGCACGTTTCTAAGGCCAGTACTATTTCCTATAATCAGAGAGTTAATTATTTAATTTTCATGTGCTATTTTTATCTCATCACATTTTCATGTTTGTACTGGGTTCTCCCACTTCAGAGACCGTGCACCACTAGATGTCACTGCAAGCAGAACATTAGAATTGCACACTCACATGGAATTTACAGTCTCCTGCTTTACTGCTGTATTTTTTTAAAAACAAAAGTTAGAAATAAGTTATTTTCTAGTCATATTTACTTTCTCATTTAGTTGAAGGTGAATAGCTGCCAAATTTCAAGTACATATTGAGTCCCCAGTATTTGAATCTAAAGGTATGATGAGTAAAAACATTGATGATGTAAGAGTTGAAAGATGGGGATGATTACAAAAGCTACCAGTACTTCACTTACAAACTGATAACGTCCTGCACAGCAGTCAGTTTATTATTATTTCTTTAAAAGCATTGCAAGTCTTTGTTTCATTAGAGAGCAGAAGTAGCACACCGATTAATGTGCATATGCTACAACATTAATTAGAGAGTAAGATTTTGCAGAAGATTGATAATTTCATAGTGGCAATTGTAGCTGCAATTAACTGAATCGTTTCTGGAAATCTTCTGATGACACAAAATAAAGAGAAATGAAAAGAACACCAAGATCCAGCTTAAGGTAGAAAGAAGGCAGGAATTATCTTCAGCATAAGACAAAAATGCCTCTCAATAAAGTGGAATTTGCACTATGATTTTGCAATTATATTCCATTGTCTGCACTGGCTTCTAATGGAGAAAAATAAAAATCAGGCCACATAAAAAAACCCCAACAACCCAGCTTGTTTTTAACAACAAACAAAGGTTCCAATCAGTAATATAAGCAATCAGCAGTTAAAATGTCCTTAATAATAGGATAGTGGCAACAGAATAATAGTAGGGGAAATAACTATTCAAATTACTCTGCTCAACTGACATTTAATAAATTCATATTTAAAAAATGACATTTAGAGACCTAGATGATAATGCAAATGAGGGCTATATTTATGAAGGGGTGAAAAAACAGCTTTTAGTCTCAAGTATAAGAATATCCTAGGTTTTGGTACCTGGCAAAAAAATATCAAAACTTGCTGATGGATAGTGATCTGGTGCAATTATATACTATTCTGAGCTAAATGCCATGTATTCTCCATCTGCCCTTACAATCATGGCAGAAATAACTTTCGAGCACTGGCTCATTCTTGTTCACCTACGTCACCCTCTTGACATGAGGTGCTGTTTTCCAAATATAAAATGGTCCAATAGGCCAAAAGGAGCTGCTTTAATTTACATGCTTGGACACTGCACTGCGCCAAAAAGGAGTTTGGCTACAAACTTTCCTATCATAATTCAGAACGTGGATGTCTCAGTCCTCTTATGAATATATATTTTACATTTCTATCCTGACTCACAGTTTCCACTATAACAAGGATATTACATTTCTTTCAGAGCATTTTCATTGTCTGAAACAGTCGTCTCAGATTTAGCAGAGGCTTTTTGTATTCCCTTCTGCTCAACTGCAAAAAACCACAAGGAACGTTTTCAGCAACACAGTAAAACTTAGTAGCACTCAAAATGCAGCACAGTGGTGATACTGCCCTCGATCTACTCACCTGTCTTGGAGCAGGGTATCCAAAGGATTCCCTTCAGTCAGGTCATAGTTTTGTTTCCCACCACATTTTCCCAATGAATAATTAAAAAAACCCAAACCAAACTAGAAGTTTGACACTCACTTTCATTTCATTGTTCCTGACAACAATGCTGTACTCCTAGTACTTCACTGCTAAATGACACTACACAGTTTTTAACCTGATCCAAAATTCCAGATGCCTGGTAATGGATACCTTTGTTTCAGACTATGATATAGATGCCATTTTCCTGCTCCCCTACTACCCCCAAAAAGTATGGTATTGTTGTTCTTGGGGGGTTGTTTTTTAAAGAAAGGATGTCTTTGTTTAGCAGAAGTCAATGCTGAGTATTAAGTGACAATGACTTCATCTAATGTTGGGTTGAAGGCATAGAGTTTGTTTAATACTGTATTTTTAGACAGTCTCTAATTTACCTTTTTAAAACCAAAAGGGACTTATCTTGTAGCTATACCCTTGAAGTACATCACAAAAACAGAGGTGTTACGTATGCAATCAAACAACCTTAGGTTTTCCTCAGGGAACATTGTAATTAAATCTTAAACAAATTTTAAGAAGCCTAAGCCTTGCATCATACTCAGCTTGCAAGTCTTCTCATTACACAGTTGAGATTACTCCTGCTTAATAGAAAAGCCACTTCCACTTTGTCAGAACACAAATGTTAATTAGAGCTTCAAAATGCATGTTTGAATCTCAGATAAAAAATCACTGATACATAAATCAAAACAAAGTGATCAATACTGCTGCTGCAATATTTGTGGTGTTCATTCCAATATCTAGATAAAAATCCCAGATAAAAACACCTCAAAATTAAATAATCAACATAAATATTTTCAATCAAATTGAAAAGCTTTCAGACTGTTTAAGACTCATGATTACAACTGATTAAGTGGGAACTCCAGGCATACCATTTAATTGCAGAAACAAACCCCAACCTGTTTGTTGGTGTTTAACTTAGTAATTTGTTATTTCAATGTCTTTAAAAAGCAGTGTTCAATGAATTTAAAACTCTTGAAATATAATCTGTAAAACTCTGGAAATCACCTTAAAAACCTGGCACTTGCAAAGAATTCAACCTCTCACAATCAACACTACAGCACATTTCCTAGAGATCCTTGGAAGTTCATCCTCAGGTGTGGTCTATACCAGGGGATAACTGTATTTTTTTTTAATTTGGAGTAGTTTGAATTGTGGTTGTGTTTCACTAATGGATTTTAAGCCATTCCCTCCTCCCACCCCAGCCCCTCATCACAGTGTCTTTCCCAGATTGGATAAAAACATTATACATAACTGTTAAACCTTAGATTACAAAATACTGTATGACACTAATCATAGATATTTATAGTCTGCACAAACTTTGTTTGCTCATCCATGGCAAGCATTTAATAAAGCTAGTTCGTCTGGAAAGAAGTAAAATTAAATAATCCAAAATGAACGTGATGCATATTCACAAAAATATGGTGTTCAGAACTAACAATAATGAAATTTAGGCCGTAGGAAAAAATAAAAACCATTAAAAACTCTGTAATTTGTTTCATTCTTTTCCCCATTCATTTCTTCCTATGACCAAGGGAAGAAAAATTAAAGGGTAATATTTTACCAGCTTGGTAATTTTTTATTTAATGGAAGTTCTGATAATTGTCCTTTTCTATTCAAGTGGCAGCTAAGATTAGAAGAAGGAGGTAAATTATAAATTGAGAAATTCAAAGTTATGATAATTTTCCTCCCAGTAAAAGACCCAAAATGCTGAAACTTGTCAAGCCATTCCCTGCCACAAGCACTCCATACTGAAGCCAACAGCCTAAGGACCCAGATGAGAAAGGAAAGGGTGAGCACGTCACCAGCAAAACGACACAAAATAGGACACGTGTGGTACAGAATAATTTTAGCTACATTATGGAAAGTCCTTCTGTGTAGTAGCACTCATCTTTTCTATTTTCTGTAACAACTAAATCCACATCAGTAATAATAATCTTGCAATTTGCCTGTTAGGCTTTGAATATAATAGCAATATACTCACCTTTTCACATAAGGTATGTTTTCCTTTTTACAAAGATGTATGACATCGTGCTGTGCTATCTGCTGTCTAACTCAGCTAGGAAGTTGTTTGTACACCCTGAGCTCAGGTAGAAATTCCTTAAGGCCAAAAAAAGGTGAGGATTTCATTTCATATACTGTATTAACAAAAAAGGTCACAATTATCAAGCCTACGATACTTTCAGGAGAGCACACAAGAGTAAGGACATGGTACATATTAATATTACCCTGCAGCTTCAGAGACCTTAAAAGGCACAACCTACCACAAACACTTCTACTGCTCTATGCTATGTATCATAGAACAATTTCTAACTTATGGTGTGGCACTCCCTTTATTTATAACTATAAACCAAGGCTTACTTCTGCAGTCCCCTGTATCACACTATCATAATATAAAGTATATGAAGTCATGCTTTATACTGTAAAATTGAATACACTAGCATATTTTTTAATTTAAGAGCCTGATTTTTTTTGTGAGAGACTGTGATTCATGGTAACTTTAGGAATAGATTTTTTTTTGCAAGAGACTGTGATTCATGGTAACTTTAGGAATAACATAAAAATCAAGAGTTAGGAACTGGGTATAGAAAGTTCTGTCATTCAGAGATGCAGACATTTCATGCCAGCAATTGGGGCATTCTGAACTGAGAAAATGTCACTTTTCCTTCAAAGAAGTGGAAGGAAAAATAGAATCATGACCCAAAAGATGCCTCCACATTTTTGCAGCCAGGATTGGGGAGTTAAAATGACAGGAATGATTCCATTTTTGATGGGTGCTCATGAGACCTTCAGCATACTTACACATCCCAGAAGATGCTGAGATAGTTATACCAGCTATAGTCTGAAAAACAATGTCAAAGTTACTATGGATTTTCTAAATAATATTTTTCTCACTTTTTCTTAACAACACATGCACTGAAAATCTGTTCTTCAGCATTTCTCTTTGCTTCTTGTGTCAGTTTATCAGGATAACAAATATCACTAATATTTTGTTTAATAGCATTTGTGCTTATCTTCTATTCCAAACTTAAATTAATAGTGATACCTATACATTTTATAGGTGGTGAATAAAAAAGTACCACCTTATACTTACTGACAGATCTGAATTTTCGATCAGCTTGTCTCATTACATCTGTGGTAGATCTGGGGCATTCTATCTACTCTGACAGGTTTAGTTTCTGCCGTGCAGTGTCCCTCTGAACCTGCCAGTGCTCAGTTTCGGGGCACACACTCACTGCAGGTGGCTGGAAAACTACACTGGGATTTATGGGATTTATTTCGCTTTCATGTAACGCAGGACACTTTCTCTATAACCTTAATGTTTTGATTGCGTATGAATACTCAAATTAATTGTTAATGACAAAAGTGAGCCCTTCCCACCCCAAACAACCCTGTTCATATTTTTTGGGTACAAATCTAATGAACCCTGTCCCTTATAATGAAAGGCACTTGGAATGGGCACCACACTCGGATTTTCCATACTGGGGTTGGACAATCAGCTCTGGGTGTGCCTACATTAGGACTCTATTTTGGGTCAGGAGTGTTGTCTGGTTTGTTTTTAATGCTAATTTCACAATTGAATCTGGTGCATCATATGAACCAAAGTACGATCAGGAGACAGAGTGCAGAAACAAGATGCCTTTCCTCTGAAAGGAAGCTGGAAGGTGTGTCAGAATTAAAATCCTTCCCATCCAAAATGAGTGTTCCATTTGGAAAACTAGAATTAGCTCAGAATATAATCTCTGGGGGAAAAAAAAAAAAAAAGTGTTAGTGTAAATGCCAAGCCCAAGACACCATCTCTCTCACTTTGCACATTCATTCTTTAGCCTGAACTGCCTCCTACCGTGGACTTTGTCACCGAGTATTGTCATGGCCTATAAAGATTGGTTTGGCATTTTTTTTAAAGCACCAAAAAGAAAGGTTTAATGCTGGTTTACAGATAAGCATTTTTTTTAATATCCTGGCAGAGTTCCAGCTGCAGAAGCACAGTCTGGTCTTCAAACATGACTTGAGTTCCCAGCAGTCTCCCTGCTATAAAAACAGGTCTTGAAGTAGTCTTAGCACTACTGCTCATAACCCCCAAAATTTGGTTTGCTTCCTTATATCCACTTCAAAAACAAACAACCCAAAACATCAACAAAACCACAATATGAGTTACTATTGTGCATAAATTATTGCTTGAAACTGGAAAAATGTACTTTCATCTAGGATACTGGAGCAATACTTAATATTTTTATGAAGTAATCCTTGTTTCACTGACTTCACAATGGCCATGGAATATCATAATTCTAAGGATCTGGATACTGTCAGAGCATATTTTCTTTCAATATTCAGCTCACGTAATCTACAATTTAATGATAGTGGAGAAGATAATCTTGAACTGTTCTTCAGGAAGATGGAGAGCACTTTTAAAGCTATTAATATCATTAGTATTTGCTGTGCATGCTAACACATCATCTCCTTTATTTTTACTGCTAAAGTATAACCCTCCAGAAGGGGAACAAGTCAACTACATCCAAAAGTTCTAATATGCCAAAACACGAGGCAGATTAGCTGCCAACTACCCTTCACAATCAGGGGTATCCTAAATCAGATGCGATACCACACAAGTGCAGTACAATTAAAATTCTGGCTTTTGTCCTGGGACATGGCATACCTAAAAGTGTGCAAAGGCCCTGAAGTTGTGGATAACTGGGGACCATTAAGTACGTTCAGTTCCCAAGCTCAAAAATTATTTTTAGCATTTTGCTTGGCATCTCTACTCTTTATAGTGGTTTTAGTAATTTTCAAATGCAAGATATGGAAATCTTGTGTTTCTTTTTCAGGCTATTACCATAAGAAATTTCTCCTTAGAACCTTTTAGTTTACTTTTTTCCTTCCTCCATTCCCAATTCTTAGGGAAACAACAGTATGGAGCAAGAGACAAAATTACAGTCGGCCAAGTATAGGAGACACAAAGGATGGGAGAACGTAACAGGTGTAAAGATACAGAGAAAATATTTAGGTTTTTTTAATTAATAGTGTCAAATCCAACATCTAATGAGCAATTTATTTGATTTTATATAGACAGGATAGGATCCTTCTGAAGTCTCTAATAGGCTTCATATTCTTGAGTAAAGGAAAATAGAATGTGTGTGTCATGGTGTACACACCCTGAAATTAAAATGCATCTACATGGAAACATGCAAATAGATGTAAGTGGTTGACATGCAGACCAGGTTCTTACAATGTTTTTCCAGCATGTTAGTAAGATTAAAATTAAAACCAGCCATACATCCCTCTATCCCTGTATCTAGTGGCAAAATCATCAATGTTATTAACCTCTTAAGGTTATACATTATCTGGATACCTGCATTACTTATTTTCAGCCTGTTGTCAAAGTTAAAACTATGTATCACTCTCCCTAGCCTTTATTTAAAAATGAAGGGATCACATGCACATCTTTCTGTGTATCAGTATTCCTTGTCAAGCTCACAATCCTGGAAACCTTATCTTATGGACATCAAGACTGAGGTGGATAAGCCATTGTTATGTTGTTAGAAAACAAATACGAATAAGCAAAAATACACATTTCATTCCTTCTTCACTCAGTCATTGTTTTTGCAGAAGTTACGCGTCCATCGCTGAAAGACTTGGAAATAGAAAGGAAACACCATTCTGTAAATTGTACTATAAACAAAATAAATGTTTCCTAGAAATTTGATAATTCTGAAAAATCAGTACAGGAAAGGATTCCCCTTGAATGTACTATTTACGAATTGTGCAAACAGTACCCTACAGCAAATTAAATGTTTGGTTTTCAAGGTGAGTTTTGGCAGGATTTTTTTATTCCTTTTTAAACATACCTGTGAGCTGTTTCATAAATGTGAAAATGCAAGGAAAAAAAAATTTTTTTTTCCCCTTAATAATACAAGTATTGGTAATACTGCCAGAAATTACAGCATGAGATCATGAAACAACCCCACAGACACAACTATGTCCAGAGGCATTAGCCTATATATGGGTCATATCCCAAAGCATTTCTGCATGGCTAACTTTAAAGGAGAAGTGATATTCCTGTTATTGCCAGCACTGAGGCCTACTCAGAGAAATAAAACACACATGTAAGAGACAGCTCCCTGAACTCCCTTCTAACACAGAAATAGCAGTGGGACAGCCTCCTCCTCCACCAATATCGCCTCATGTGCCTATCAGCTGGAACAGAATTGTCCAGCTGCAGCCCCAGAGCACATCTGCACATTAACACACAGACAAGACACACAGACCCAACAGCAGCACTCTGCAAAACCCAGCCTGTATTTACTAGTGGTGGTTTCCAGCTTTGCCAGCTCTGTACCCAGCAGTCCCTCAGCATGGTCACTGAGCACATCCCTGAAAGCAGCCTTTTAAAACACCCCTCCTTAGGCTGCAGCCCCGCATCTTTCCAGAAGCTGTGCCCGTGCAGAGCTTCCAGTGGCTGCTCCGTTGGCACCAGGGCTCCTGGCGAGTGCCAGCACCAAGCTCAGCCCCGAGCCAGCCCTGCAAGGCTCCGGTCCTCACAGCCCAGCACAGCCCTCCATGGGCACCTCCTCAGGGGCACAGCCTCTCTGCTGCCTGCTCTCCTCAGCCTCTGTGTCCCTGGGGTGCCCTCAGCAGCCCTCCTGCAAAGGCAGCCACCCTCAGCTCTGCTCCCCCGTCCTGCACTCAGCTCTGCCACACACATTTCCCAGGGCTGGAGCAGCATCCAGTGGCACAACATTAGTGATTACTGCTTAATACTGATTAAGTGAGACGCGAAATGCTAGCAATTTAAGCATTAAGTGGAAAACAATGATCCCAAAGGTCTTTTCTGACCTGGATAACTGTGGTTCTTTGAGCTTCCTCAGGCAGCAGGTGTGATCCAAGCTGCCACAGTTCCAGGAGGAACCTTCTAGAAGGAGACGTCCAACAGCTGCTGTTGAACGTGTTAAACTCTGAAATGTTCCATAAATGCCAACTTAGTGCCAGGCATAACATTTGCAAAAATTTCAATATAAATGCTTTTTTCTGCCTCTCGCCCAGCTCACACATCACTCTGGAGCCGTATGCTGCCTCAAGCAGGGCTGTGTGTTGGCCCTTCCTGACTCACTGCAGCCACTCACAGACCTGGATCATGGCCAAACCAGACTTTTTCTAAATTTCACTGTGGTAAAAAATGGTAAAATTTAGCATGTGGACAGCCAGTTTCTGCTTTGCTGAGTGGAAAATGGAGAAACAGATAAAACAACACTCATTTCTGAATAGCCCTAATTAACGGAGAGACTCCTGGAATAAATAGGGTGCAACACTGTGCTTGAAGTGCTGAGTTTTATGCTCCTTTAGGCCCAGCCCAAAACTCCAGGGATAAAAAACCAACCTAACTTCTAAAAAATAGCACAAACCACCAGCTTCTGAAGTTTGGTAACTCTTTTGTTGCATACCTAAACAAAAGCCTCTAAGGAAAGCTACAGCATATAATATTTTAAAAGATGCTGTGAATATATGGAAAGAATAAAAGGTCATGGTAACCAATGATTTAACAGATTGTGGGTGGAGAGGTTTTTGTGCTTCTGATAATTAATTGGCAGGTTTAGAGAGCACAGTTCTTAATTAAACTGTAAATACATGTTGATGAGCACCGTGATTTAATAATGATTAATGGCTTCATCCTGTTACCATAAGAACATAAAAAATGGATTTAGCTCTTCCATAATTTAGCAGACAAATTAATAATTTTTCTCACTAATTTCATAGAAATAGAGGGTCTCTTTCTGTAAACATAAAGGCTGTGAACTTCAACATGAAGGTTTGGCATGAATCATGTACAATGTGGATGGCTAAAAATAGAGAGCAAGATGAGGAGGGGAAAAACAAAGTATTTCTGAGGACTACGGTATCCATGAAGTTGCATGAGATGGTATGTTTGTTATTTTCCTTTAATTTTCTTCAGAAATTTATTATTGGTGCTGAAAGAAACCAGCCTTCTGCAGCAACAGAAGCTCTGCTTTGGTGGAGATGTTGTTAGAAAGGAGAACTAGCATACCTAAATCTTGTGTGTGTTTTCACTTGCATAGAAAAACAGATCATGCACCACAGGAGACAGTATGTGGGGATATTCTCGAGTCTCCAGCTCAAGAAGCAGTGGAAACTTCTGCTTTTACAGAGATAAGTCAATAAAAGCAAAGGTTTCGCAGTTCTAACGAATCTTTTATTCAGCCTGCACACGATTACTGATTGCAAGCTTGTTGGAGAGAGAATTGGAAACACAACTAAGTTTTAGAAGAAAAATGTCTGATACAACATAATTATTCTAACTCAAAGGACTGCTTTTTAGACAAGAAACAATAGAATATTCAGTGAGAAGGAAAAGGATTGTTTCTGTCCTTCCCAACGGTTATTAGGCAATTGATGTAACACTTAGAAACGTCTCCCATGGTGCAGCATCTTCCTTCTTCCCTAGGAAAAATGAAGAGAATGAAACTTTTGGGCTTTTTTGGCAAAACATGCTACTGCTGAAGCAAAACAGGAATATTCATTTGGATTACTCTAGGATTATGCTCTAAAAGAAACTGGCATCCTGCAATTTTTGCAATTACAAAGGGTATGGACCTGGGAAAAAACCCCAAATGAACAGAAAAAATGTATAGAGGCTTGAAAATACTTAGAATTCTAAACTGTAGCCAGAATATACATTTTTTTGTAGCTAGAAACTTCCACATATTCTTCCTACTGAAAATGGTACAAGTTTTCTGATGGGATCTTTGAAAAAGTTTGTGTCAATCTCAAGGATTTTAAACCTGTGTGAAGAGTATAACTTGAGCTTAACTGTGGAGCTGCTAAGGTCTCTCTCTATAAATTTTACATAAGTTTACAATGCCAGAGTGTTGCCTGGTGGTTCACACAGTGAGTTAAAGAGCAGTCCCTACCCACACCTCGAAACCACAGTTGCTAATGACAAGACAACTTGGAGGGGGCAGGAGGGGAAAAGAAGTCTTTATTAAAACCTCCCTGTAGTATCTCATGGTAATTTACTCTGAGAAGCACAGAGCTTTTTCTTGGGAAAGCAGTATTTTAAACAATACTGCCTTGCAGTGCATGAGATGGTGAATAGAAAAGCAGCAGAACATCGCAAAAGCCTGCAGTAAACAATTCTTGTTTGGCAATACTTGTGGAAGAATATATGAAAAGAGTAACCAAAGAAATCTTTGACTTTGACTGTAAAAAAGCGCTTACTTTTCTCTTGGACCATTTGCAAAAGCTGTAGTGAAGATGATTAAAAAGGAGCAAAAAGGAAACAGTATTTGCATTCATTCTGGTAATAGAATATGAAATTAAAGCATGAAGGGATTAATGTTTTAAAGCTTGACTTGCCGTGATAAAGCTAAGGTATTAGAAGAGACAACATAACCGTTACAGGATAGACAAGCAAAGAAAAAGCTGCACATGCCTTAAAGATGAGCAAGGCAACCTAGAATGGAATTACAAAATGATTAATCAATACAAATGAGAAAGTGTACAAGGAAAGAGAGCTTGGTGAGGCTTCTTATGGGACTCAACACTGCAGCCGCTCAAAGATAATGAAAGGAGCACAGCAAAGCCAAAGAAATGCTTTCATTCAGTAGCAAAGTCATTTGTGAACAGTTTAAATTACCCTAATCACCTCCCCTCCAGCCGTCAGTATGCTCTGTCTCTTTAGTTATTTAAAAAAAAGAGTTTGGGGAAATGAGTTCTGCAAATCTAAGCTGCAAAATAATTATACACACACCGTTTTAGCATTTTAACAATGCAATCCCAAACATTTGTTCTCATTAGAATGCAAATCGACTCATTTAATAATCCCACATGAGAATTCCACCACACTCAGCTTAAAAAGCGCAGTGGTATTCAAAATATTATTAATAAATGCCAAATATGGAAAAGCCAGTTTGTTTTGCCAGCAGCTCAGGGTAGATAAAAGACATATAGAACATTTTTTCCAACCAAATTTGTTTAATTGAAATTTAACAGTGGGAATGGTCTGGGTTGGTCTTTAAAAATATGAAGGTGACAGTACCCTCTTAACACAGATCCATTCACATTCACTAAAGGCTGAGCACTACAGCCTGTCATACAAATCAATGACATCAATTTGCTTCAAGTAGCATCCAATTTAACTAAGGTACTTCACTATTAATAGTTTTAACCTCTGGTACCAGTTCAAAGCACTGTCCTGAAGTGTGTCATTTCCGATTTATCAATCCAAGTATTTTCAGTACTACTGTGGAATTTTGATAATTAGAGAGGGCTGAAAAAACCCTTAGCAGGGGAAACAAACAAACAACAAAAAAAAGGCTTAGCAATACCATAAAAATCAGAACTTATCTATAATATTTACCATCCTATTCTTATCCTGGAATGCTATACACTTCTATTGCTCAATAAAATATAGTATTTCATAGCCATCAGAAGGAAATCTAATTTAGAACAGAAATCAGATATATTTAAATGGCACTTTCTAAATAATTAAGAAATCTGTAATGATCAGGACTGATACAATTAAACAAAAGGTGACCCTGAGGCATCTGCATTAATAACGCTCATGTCAATATATGTGAGAAGCAAGGTAGAGATAGCAATAATACTTTCTTCAAATTCCTGATACCCGTAAGAATTTCAAATTACAATTTCAAATTACAAATTTCAAATTTCAAATACATCGTGTGCCATTCTTGGAATGAGCATACAGAATTTTAGTAGATAAAAATGAAAATGATTGTTCTGATCTGCTTCCAAGCCCATGATTCAGGCCTGATTCATGGTGATTTGGGGAACAATTTGCTTTTTCCTGAGAGGGACAAGTTGTGCCCCTTTACTCATTCAGAACAGCATGGTACATCTAACTCCACATCCCACAGAGCAGGTCAGTAGGGCCATGGGCATAAATGACTGAATATGATTAGAGACACCAACCAAAGCTGCTGCTTCCTGCTCTGCTCCTCCAAGTTTCATTCATGTGGATTCTGCTGCTTCCTGAAACAAACATGGTGCACAGGACACTCACCTAGGGGTGAGCAGGGAGTGATCCAAAGAACATGTTGGGCATGTTGTGTATACACACTAGTGAATGTTTTTTCAGTACTGATTAGGGCAACGCAGCAGCTGCTGAAATATTAAAAGTCTTTTAGAGTTAACACAGTATGACAACAAAAACAAATTAAATATTGTAATATGACATGGAGTATAAATTGTCCTTGACACAAAGTTATAAATATCTGGAAAATCTTTATTTGTTTTGAAAATGTCAGCTTGTCAGAAATTTTCTTCTGACTGTTTTAATTACACTGATACACATTTAAACCACAATAAACATTTTAAAAAATCTCAGCTTTGGGTTAGGCAACTATGTTGTTAAGTACCCACTTCTGAAAATTTTAAGACAAATTAAAAGGATTTCAGGTTTTCAGCCTCAGAATGCTGATATACAACCCATTTCTTCCTGATACAAAAAGCTGTCTATCACATGATCACTCAACTAGCTTGCAGACACGTATAAAATAATCCAAAGCATTCATCTATAGGGAGGCAATGCCAACTCTCTTTCTGATAATCACAAAGTGTGTAATGAAGTTCACAGAATGGTACTTAACTCCTTCTGAGCCTCAGGTGAGGGACACAAGACAGTGTGATGGATGAGGATGTTGTGCCACGAGCTGCAGCTATACCACACCTCCAAATTCATTATTCAGTCTTTCAACCACTAGGTATTTCTGCTTCACATGGGTAAAAATATACCGTAATGGTAATTAACTGAATATCCTAGAGACACATAACCCACAGATGGACTAATTTACTTTACTGGCAATGTAATTGGCCAGTAGCAGTGAAGCAACGAATAATTATCCATTGTAAGCTACTGTTAAGTATGTCCTAATAGATTGGTTTCACTGATTTTTTTTTTTCCTGGGTATTTACACAACCTCCTCCATTAGATTTTCTGAGCACCTAAAACCTTCAGTGAATTTGTCTTCCCAATTCTCTGAGGAGGTAACTAGCCCAATTCTCATTTCACTGAGGAAGAAATAAAGAAGCAAATTTATTCCAAAGTGATCATGTGCCAGCTGGGAACTGAAACTTTGCACACCCTCATGCATGCCAGTAGAGTGTTCTACAAGAAGATGGGCAACTTGGATGCACAGAGCACCACTACAGGATGTAGTGGCTCTGGTCAAGGAACAGCACATTTAGTCACATAAAGCACAGGCACAGCATGTTGGAAAGGACTGTACTTCTAGAGTTGGGCACAGCATGACAGTCACAACTCCAAGTTCTAAGGCTATCCTTGAGAGGAAAAAAACATCCACTATAGACCTAATCATAAAAATGCACTCCTGAAGTTCATGGAAAAAGAGGAATAACAGCACAGCAGTGTTTTTATTTAATTAAAGATTCCTGCTTGTTTATATTTTGTATATTTTGTGCAACACTTAGCCAATCACACATGACAGTATACAATTATTCTAGGAAAACTTGCTTAGATTATATTTGCCTCATGCTTTCAACCATTCCAGACATGCAATTATTACACAGTTGTGTCTGGGAAATTATCAAAACAGTATGGTATTTATAAAAGCGAGAGCAAGCCCACATACACATTATCAAATTAAACTGTGGTAATGTGCTTTTTCACATGACTAAAATTTTTATACCATAATTCTGCAATGTCTTGTTGCTTCACAGAGTTGTTGCACTCAGACTCAGTAAAAATCACTCATTCACATTATTATGCCCAAAACATTACAGATTTAAAAAGAAGCTTTTAAAACTTCAATTACTTGATCAATATACAATGAAATTATGAAAATCATGATCTTGGTAGCCTCAGAGCTTTGTCCATGCATTTCCTGGCTGCATTCCATGCCTCATGGTTTAACACATAGTTTCATAAGGAATTACAGTATTTAAAAACTGCACCATAGCTTTCCAACAAATCACCTACAGAAGGATTTACACCAGGAGTCAGGTTTCAGTAATCTAAAATTATAATAGTCCTTTGTTGCTGTCGTAACCTTTGGCTTTGCTCTGGCTATATCCTTGGCATAGGCCTGGATACAGCCAGTATCCAACACCTTAACACTGTCAATTTTAAAGTCCATGGTGCTGGAACTACCTTTCACGCTATGCAGTCACGATAATAACCTCTACTTGAGTCTTGAACAAAATAATCTCCTCATCACACAGCATTAACATGGTAGAGAGGAGGAGGAGAATCAGAGCAAAATAAATTCTGTCCTTTCACGTCCCTTTTCCTCTGTCCCAAGTTGAGTAACACAAATTCCACACTGGTCAAGTGAAGCTGCTGTGCACTGCTCCAAGTGCAGGTCAGCATTGTACTGAACTGGGAGAGCAAGGGTTTCTTGAGGCCTGGCATCTAAACCTCATTCAACGGAAGGAAGCACCACTGTTCTTTGCCCCTGAGGGAGTAATGTACTGGGGTTTTTTGATTTTTGTTCTGGTTTTCTTTTGGGGGAGGGGTTGTTTGTTTTGGGTCGTTTTTTGGACATGCAAAAATCATTCTAAATGGAAATACCAATTAAGAGTATAAAGTACCACTTGTAATATTTCTCATATTCCACAATGAACATGGCATTTTAAAACTGAGACAAAGGTGCTAAGGCAGCTTACTGTTTGCTATTTCTAGCTGAATTGCATTCATGTAGATTAATTAATATAACTTTTACTAGCATACTTTTCCTTATGTATCACTCTAAGAAGAAAAAAAATACGAGAGAAAAAAGATTTCTTACTGGAAAAAATTACATGTTAACATTTGCCACAGTTGCTCACTGCTGACCTCTTCTCCTGGAAGAAGTTCTGCTGTGGAGATTTCATGGCAGGCTTTGACTACGATAGTCCTTTACTCCCATACAAGAAGCTGCTAAATGCTTCATTAGTTGCTAAGAGATTCATTATTTACAATCACAGAATATTTAACACACTGATACTCTGCAGTATTCCCAGTATGAACAGTACCATCAGATTTTCACATGAGAAGCTGCCAGAGTTATTGCAGTAGAAACATGAACTGTGATTAAGTTTTCTCATTCTGTTTCCTGAAGTGGCCATCCCATCCCATCCCATCCCATCCCATCCCATCCCATCCCATCCCATCCCATCCCATCCCATCCCATCCCATCCCATCCCATCCCATCCCATCCCATCCCACTCGGGATTTTTTTGTAACATTTTTTCTTCTGCAAAATATTTCTCAGGAAAATTAATACCAGTCAGCTGTAGTCATGATGCTTCCTAACAAATTTCAAAGGTCAAAGTTGTTCAAAGGTGGCAGGATAGGTGGTAACTGCCAAATTTAAAAGTTAGTATGTCCAAAAGTTGTTCAGGGAAGAGCAAGAGGGGTGGTTCTGCTCTCTCTGAATCCTCATAAGAAGACAATTTGAAAAGGATCTTACACATCCTTTTCTTTGAGAAACAGGATACAGACCTCAGAAGATGCACAGGACAATTGAAATTATTAGAAAGACCTACATTTTTGCCAGTTGTCAGCTTTTTTTACAAATATTATTAGGAAATAAAATCCTCAGAAGTAAATGTGTTATTTAAAGAGCATCCTTGCTCACTGTTTCAAATATATTATTATACATGTACAGTTATAGGGTTGGGGTTTATTCAGAATTCTCTCAATTTCATTTCTTATGATCATGTGACAAATGCACTGGATGTGCTTGAGTTGCTGCGTAACTATTGATTCAGAATGCATAAGATGGCATCATTGATAAAGCAAATATAAAAGCACATATACCTCTATGACTGTATTTTTAATTTGTTTCAAAATAACATTAATACCCCTCAGCTGAGGGTGTGCCTCTCCATGATAAATATCTAAACACTGAATGTCTTAACCAAAAGATCTACACAGACCACACTTTAGTAACCTCAACCAAAAAACAAGAAAAACCGCAAAAAACCCAAGCAGCTAAGTGAGAAATTATGACAGGTTCAATAACTGCCTTTACCATCCTTTATTACGTTAGTTATTCCTGTTATAGTTTGGTTAAATGTGTAGTTGCTGGTGGGTTTGGGTTTTTTAAAACATATATATTACAAATCAGGAGGCTCATAGGGAACTTTAGGTAAAGCTAATAACGCATTTACAAATCCCTCATTTCCAACAGCATTAAAATTCTGGAGGCTTCTGCTTCTTAATTGTACATAGGCAGGACAATTTGCTCCACGGTTTTATTACATTAATTTTGTATAACATTGTTATGCATTATTAGGTTCTTGCTAAGCTACACACTGCTGAAGCATGAAGTAGAGAGCTCAGACTGAAATCCATCCTGGAGTTTACAGCACTGCATGGTCTAAAAAGTTTAAAGTACTGTACTTATATTTTAAACATTCGTAACCACCTAACTTGGGAAAAAGAGAATGCAGGGTTGAAGCAACATCACTGCAGTAGCAGACCTCGTAAAAAGAACAGGAAAACTATTCCAACATTAGAAATGCATGCAAATTCTTCTGTAACTAGTTTGAATAGGAACAGTGGTAATATATGCTGGTATAATTGAAGATATCCTTGTAGTCTCTTTGGAAAAGATAATATTTCTAGGCAAATTTGATGCTTCAGAATAAAATAGAAGATTACTTAGGAAATTGAAAAATGTAGGAGGAAAATCCCTGCTCTGTTAATTGCAGCATGTCTGTTTGAACAGTTTTATTAAATTTTTCATGTTTATTCTTAGGGTTTCTTATGCCAATACCACACAGTGGCCTAAGGGGATGGTATTCAGACTTCCCCCAGAGATCCAATCTTCACCAGAATGATCTTGTCTGATCCTTTTGCCTCTGCAGACCTGAGCACTGCTCCTTGAGGAAGCCTTGAAGCATCCCAAACCTCCCTAGTGCTCTTCTGTTTAGAGAGGCTGTTAGGACAAGCTGCCACCAAAATACAGCTGGGGGAAGCAGGGATAGGACCGAAGGTGACAGGGAGGGGAGAGGAACCAGACTCCTCCAGCCTGACAGATGCTGTGGTCCAGGGGCTGCTGTGAAGTTTTAAGAGCCCTGCTGGAATCAAAGTGCCCCAGAGACCTCCTGCAGCCACGCTGGTAAGACATGGACAGGACAAATGGGTGACACAGTGGAGGGAAGACTGGCTGGGCTCTCAGGCTGGAAGGGTCAGCTCTGCCAGTGGTAAAAAGGCAATTGGTGACCAGTGTCACTCAGACACTCATGCCAATACTGCTTAATGTCCTTTTTTACAACCTGGACAATGGGATGAAGCACACTCCTTGGCAACCACACTTTCCAGCTGGATTAGGAGCTTTTTTTAGAATTGATTGAGAAAATCTTGTTATTAAAAACACATAAAAGAAGAAATGAGATGATTTGCCTGCTTCTCTATTTATACACTTTGTAGAATAACTAACTGATTATACTGTCCGTATCAAATATGATCACTTATATATGTCACTGTCAAATAATAAATTATTATGTTTATTTGAAATGTTTTAATGAGCACCTTGTACTTGGAAATCAGTGTCTTTATTCAAATATTTTCTATTTCTACAGGAAGACAGGCTGGTATTTAGAATTGTTTTTGTCAGAGTACCTTCTATCATCACTTTTGCAAGACAAATGCAAAAATAGAACAATTTTTTTTTTTACCAACATCTATGGTATACTAGGGAAATGAGAAGGTTCAGTGCAGAATTGTGGGTTTGATTAATGCAGTTATATGTATATTCAGAATAAATGCCTAATTCTAGCACCTGATAGATGCCGCTCACTCATTGACATTGTTCAGAAAACTGTAAAACAATCCAATAATAAATATGTTTCTGGAATCTCTATTGTTGTAAAGAGCCAGTGAGGATAAAACCTTTAAGATACTCTAAATCAATGAAGAATCAAAAACAACATTTCCAAAAGGTTGTTTGACAAAAATGTTGGTGCTAGGACTCATGCACTAACAGTGGTAAACTCCAAACCCAGAATATTTCAGAGGAAAGGTATAATTGTTCATTAAAGCTTGATATGTGATTGAAGGCAGAAATATCACTGTTCAAAGTATAATGCAATCTAAAAAAATAATTTCAGATATTTTCTGTAACTCAGATAACTACTAGTTAATACTTTAGGGGAGATATTTGACTTTTGCAGGTTCATGAATCCGTGGGAAGAGGACAGATCAGGGGAAAATGAAGGAGCTGAAGTTATTTTTTACTAGACCCAAAATGGGGTTATTTTTCTGAAATTGTGCAGGGAGACATTCTCATGAGGAAAGATGGTCTGGTTGTGATTCTTCAGAATTGAGTCTTCCCATTGGCAGGGACAGACAAGTTTTAGAAGAAATCCAGGACATTTATTCTCATGGTTTCTATAATATTTTTCATTAACAGAACCCAAACAACAAAGCAAAAACAAAGCAGAAACAAACCAACAAAAATCCAAATACTTCTGTTTCAAAAAAACCTGTTTGGTAGCCAATTCCCATTACTGTCATTACCCAGAGGGTACCAGTATTTCATCTAAAATTAAAATAGATTAGATAATCCAGGGATTATCCAAGGATACAGCTCCATTGAGACCCTATTGATGAACAGTGCTCCAAGACACAACTGATGAATGGGTGAGGGAAACCACCTGCACTGCAAACGTGCAAACAGCAGCTCAGGAGGTGGGGAAATTAGACCAGGCTCACCCTAATGGGAGCTGTGTCAGTAAGGAGACAAATTTACTGCCACTTTCATAAAACAGGAAGTATTTCAATAACATATTGTAATTTATCCTCACAAAGAATTTCTTTGAAGAATACCAGAAATAAAGGCAGTCTGAAAAGGAATAAATATGCAACTTTCCTGTATAGCACTGTCGTGGTTTGACACTGGCCAGATGCCAGGCACCCACGAAAGTCACTCACTCACCTTCCCCTGCCACAGCTGGGCAGAAGAGAGGAAAATTTAATGAAGGGTCCATGAGACCCTAATGAAGGAGCAGGAGAAATCACTCCACTAGCAAAACAGGCTCAACTTAGAGACACAAAGTGAGTTTATTACTAACAAAACCAGAGGAGGATAATGAGAAGTAAAATAAGCCCTTAAAAACACCTTTTCTTCCCCCACCTACTCCGTCCTTCCCACGGACAGTGCAGGGAGGCAGCGCATGGGGTTTGGTCAGTTTGTCACCAGAGGTTTTCTTCTGCTGCTCAGGGAGAAGACTCAAGGGGAGACCTTCCCTACACCGTGGGGTCCCTGCCATGGGAGACAGTTCTCTGTGCACTTCTCCAGCACGGTTCCAATCTCACAAGCAGCAGTGCTCCCAAAACTACTGGAACCTAAGTCCCTCCCATGGGCACACAGCCCTCCCAAAACTGCTGCGCCGTGGCTCTCTCTTTCCACAGGGTGCAGTCCTCCAAGGACAGGCTGCTCCAGCCCAGAAGCAGGGCCCTCTCTCTCCACTGGGTCTCCCACTGGATCACAGCCTCCTCCAGGCATCCCCCCGCTGTGGCAGCTCCCCCAGGGGCTGTGGGTGGATCTCTGCATCCCCCATGGATCCCCAGGGGCTGTGGGTGGATCTCTGCATCCCCCATGGATCCCCAGGGGCTGTGGGTGGATCTCTGCATCCCCCATGGATCCCCATGGGGCAGGGGCACAGCTGCTTCCCCATGGTCATCACCACGGCCTGCAGAGGCACCTCAGCTCCAGAGCCTGGAGCACCTCCTGCCCCTCCTTCTCCACGGGCCTTGGTGTCTCCATGTTGTTCCCTCACACGTTCTCACCTCCTCCTCTTCTCTGGCTGCAAATAAGACTGCCCCCCAACTTTGTTTGGATTTTCTTCTTAAATGTGTCATCACAGAGGTGTTACCAGCCTCTCTCACTGGCCCAGTTTTGGCCAGCAGCGTGTCCATCTTCAGAGTCATCAGGAATTGGCTCTGCCGGACATGGTGGAAGCTTCCAGCAGCTTCTCACAGAAGCCACCTCTGTGGAACCCCCACTACCAAAAACCAGGCCATGCAAAACTGACACAAGTACTTACAAAAGTTATTCTAAAGCTAATATGTTGTAGGAAGAACTAGAATAATTGCTCAATGCTTTCTTCAAATTGAAATGTTCATTATTTTTTTTTACATCACTAAATACCAAAAACTTGACTAATTATGTATTATTTACTTGTCATATTTTTAAATGGCTTTTTGTAAGCTTCCTCTGAAAGATTATGCTGTACTAACTACCATTATCATCACTGCCAACACAGAGGTTAAATGTTCTTTCTTCCAAATAGAGCAATAAAAGGCAGTGGAAAGGGCATTACTTCTTTTTAATATGGTTTTGATTTCCTAGTATTGTTGAGTAACTTATCTTATGTATTCTAAAAAGCTGAACAAATGATTGTAACAGAAATAACATATTCAAATTCTGCATTTATATTCTTCTGTCTTCATTTCAGTAATAATTACTAAATTAATTTAAGTGTCTTGGTTGTTGAATAATTGTTTGGTGTGTTTTTCTTCAAGACATAAACATCCAGAATGTAACCTTTCAAAATACACTTCACACAACATGCTTTAATTCAGGCTTTACAATAAACTCTCGACTAATTCCAATCATGCTTCTAGAATTCTTTTTTATCCTTTCTCCTGCACTGGTACTGTCACTTCATATAGTAGAACAATGTTGGGTAGAGCACTAATTTAAATTTCCTCTCAAACTAATTTTAGTTGTCTGGTGGGGGAAATAAAACAACATAAACTGAAAAAATAAGAGATTTGGAACAAAATTTTCAGACAACTAACACTCAAACATGTTGGGAACTGTGTGTTTAGGAAGGAAGGGATACATTGGATACAATTCTAGCCAGACCTGATGCCATGCCACATGGAAGTCTCCCATCTCCTAAACTGCTACTGCACTTTTTCTGAAATAGAATCACAAATCAGCCTCTGAGTCCTTGCGAGTCACCAGAGAAAGCAGTGAACTCTACTGGCATTCTTCTTGGAGCCGTTCATTTTCATCTCCTATTAGCTCAACTGCACGCTTGCCTTGTCTTACTGCATCACTTTGTACACTTTTATTGGAAGTAAAATAGCAGCAGGCTCTGTCCCAAAGAAGTCAGTGCATGAGAATAGAAGCAAAGGGCATCTGATGTCTTACTTCCCTGAAGAAATTGGCAGAAACAGTTCCAATATGCCTTGTAATAAGAACATAAATTCCATATCAAGCAGACTTAATGTTAAATAAATCATTTAACAAGGCAATCAATTCCAAGATGCACACATTTTTGGGAAGGAACACCAAGGAGTTCTACTGAGTAGGATTCTGCTTCCAAATGTATTCACTTGCCATGGAAATGAATAAGTAAAATGGTAGATTTCAAAATGATCAGTTCCCAAGGTCTCTGAAAACACCGTATCTAAGAAGGAATTTGCAAGTGTGAGATCTGTCAATGGTATGGGAAAATGATAAACAAAAACAAAAGAGAAAAAAAGAAATGGAAACTATAAACTTATTTGAGTGAAGTATCTGAAAAGACATGGAAAATGTAGTAATATTTGAAGAACTAAGAGGTATTAAATCTGACAGGGTAAAAAGCACTTAGGGGAATGTAGAGGTCAGTAGAATGAACAGCCACTACAGGCTGTTTACACTATCTCCTAAGACACTTGGCTAATGGTTTCCCATGACACAATACTGAGCCAGCATTGCATTCAAGAAGAGAGAAGATATTACCCACCAAAGCCACTGAGAAAGATGCTAACCACTTCACTAGCCTTTGATTCAGCTCTTAACTTGGGTGAAATATGGCAAGATTTCATCCACGTGTTTTTGCAGTACCTAAGAAAAGGCTTTGGGAAATCAGATATTGATAAATTCCAGCTCCTCATTCTCAGGACCTTCAATTTATTATTGTGCACATTACTGACCCATAATGAATTTTAAGACAGTTAGCACTGCTGATCTACTTTTAAAACTTTTTTACCTATTTAGCGTAAGTACATCCTCTTAGTACCCCTAAATATACTTCTAGTGCACCTAATAATTCCGAGCCTTCAAAGATGTAAAAGAAAAAAAGATAAAAACAACTAACTGTACTTTTTGAACTTGAAGGGAGATAATCTGCCAGTGTGATTATTTACTCTTTACTTAGAATCACAATTTGCCCTGCTGGCTTTATATGAGTGGCTTGCAGTAATGGAAAATCTATTTGCTTTTAGTAGAGCATAAGGTACTCAACCACCATAAAGCTTATTGTCAAACTAGTGCTGGCTCTGCACAAAATGATTTCTAATGTTCTTCATTTTATTATGTTAAATGAATTCTCTAGTGCAATTATTTTGCAGTGGATCATGGGGGTAATAAGCTAATTGTTACTTGTTTTAATTGCTTAAGTATGAAGTGTCAGTGATTTATAAGTAATGAAGAAGCTGAGATGAAGTCATAAAATACTAAACGCCCATAAGATCAAGTAGTGCACTTCTGCAATGAGGAAGTCTTTATTTCCCAATGTGTTGCAGTGAGCCATGGCCAGAGCCACGGGCAGCTGGACCAAGCACACCAAAAGGTCCAGTGGTTTGATGCCTCCACAGCTCAAGGGCTCAAAGGCACAGTGAGCACCCAAACTGCTGTGTGAAACACGCTGGGACCATTGGCTGCTGCCCTCCCCTCCCATTATGGTTCATATTTGGTTATGTCTCTGGAAAGTTCTATGTTCCTCAGTAGTTGATTGGCCCCTGTTACTCCTCTTTCCCCACTCCTTCTCCCATTCGCCCTGGTCCCTTCTCCCCCGCTTTTGTAAGACCCCATATCTGATATTTTACTGGTTACTGTATGTTCTCCCCGCCTGTTATGTAGGGGTATAAAACCCCGCGCCCGCCAAATTCCAAGGGCTCTCCTCGAGGCTTTTGTTTGGAATAAACCCTTCTCTGTCTCACGAGAGAGCCCCTCTGCTTCCCCCCTCCTCCAGGCTCCCTGCCATGGCTGGGCAAGGCGAACACGAGCAGGAGCCTCTCCTGCCCTCAGCGCTGCGGCCGCTCCTGCCCCTGCACCCGCAGCAGGTGAGGAGTGCCCGGGGCCCGGGCAGGGCCCTGGCCAGCACAGCACCGTGGCACCAATGCCAAAAACGCTTTATGCTCAGCCTCTCCGTAGTAAGCTAAGGACAGGAGAAGGAAAGAACTGTGGCTCCTTTCTTCAGCAGAGCTGCTTCTCAAGCAATGCTAGTTCCCTTCAGGAAATTCACTGGTACAGTGTTAACAGTACACATTTCATACACTGCACACAAAAAGGATGACATGAGCATTACTCTGCATGAACTGGATGAAAGTATTTTTGCAAAGCTTTATGCAGTCAGTGGACCTAAACCAGTGTTCAATCAGCTGCACCTGTTTTGACCTGGAATACAGTGGCTTTAACAAATGATTTATATTAGCATGATCCAGTAGAGTTTAGCTTTGCATGATACAGAACAGTCTTATTATTTGTTCACACTTCTTATAATGAAGCTGTCATACAGTGTATGCTTTTCCTTGATCCAAAATATATAACTATGAAAATCAAATGGAAATCTATAATTCCCTATTGCATTGGTCCACAGAGATGGATGAGGGAAAAGCTGGTTTGTTTCTTGACTTAATATTTAAAGCAAGGTTCTAAATTTCAAAGACTTGACATAAATAAATCTGTATGGGTGAATTTACAAACTATATTTTAAAACATTAAAGGATTGATGTTCAATAACTCTTCAAAACTGTGCAAATTACAGAAAGTAGAACAAAATTTTACAGCATCAGAACAAGTTGATAAAATATATATTTTTAACTTGCTTATCCCCAGTGCAAACTGTAAACATACAGAACACAGAACTTTGATTCTAGTCCTTAAGCTCAAGGAACATGGGAAACTTTCATCCCACCAAATCTGAACTTCAAGACTTTTAAGCTTAGTCATTTCCAGAAATCAAATTTCTGACATATCATCAGAATATTTTTTTACATAGACTATCTGAGAGAAGAACAAGTTGATAAGCTGATCTGAAATTTCTCCTGTGTTAAAAAGTGAGAATCTTCTGCCTTCTCTAAACCAAATTTCTTAAGCGTTAAGGATAGCTTTCTAGCCCTGCACTACATTAGCAAGAAAACGATCAAAATACCCAACACAACCACCACCAATGAAAACCAAATCCAGAAGAGGATGAGAATATATATGGTATGGACTTTAGGAAATTTAACAGTTGGAGAGTGGGAATTTTGCTTTTTTAGAATGAGTCCAAATTTAGGGAAGTTATTAAATATTTCTGGTCAAGAAAGAGATCTAAAAAATTATGGCTACAAAGGAAGAGGATGGTCATTAATATAGCTCCTCCTGCATCTTGGATCTACTCTTTTGATCTTTGTATTTTAAATAAACTTCACATCCCAGAATTAAAATTTTATCAAAAAGAACAGATTTGTATTACAAGTTTTACTTGTGATCACTGTTTTTTAAAGAAACAAACATTAATAAAAAAGTCCTCTCCTCATCTTCATGAAAATCCAACTGCCAGTCAACAACAAGAAAGCAACAAATTGCACAGTTTCAGAGTGAGCTGCAAACTTCACCCTGTGGCTTTTAATCACTTGTAATCGTATCACAAACACCCTACTCTGCATGTATACACAAAGTTGGAAGATAAGAGAGACCAAACTCAAATACCATGATCTTCTCATAAACATATGAGAATTTCAGTTTTCTAATTAAAGGGTTTTTGTGTAAAATAAATGTTCAAGTTAGCAGTAGCATAAACCAATAAGTAGTACTATAACAGATTCATGTGAATTCAGAAGAATTGCACAGTTGAAATTATTATAATTTTACAAATGCAATATACACTATTATAATCTATATTATAAAAGAAACACTATCATTACGACTAAAAATTATTATATTTTCCAAAGGAAACTGTCCTTACATGTTCAGTTACTATTCAAATCTCACTAAGAACTTGCTAACTGGTTAGAAAATAATACTTGGTTTCGTAAACATTGATTTAATACTTGAAAATAGAGCTTTTCTAAGAACATGACCCATATTCACTAATTTGAAGCAAATATTGAAGTCTTTGAATGTTTGCACTGCTCTCATGAACTATATGTATTGTAGACATACTGACAGACTAAAATTTGTGCCTCCCTGCACCAAAGCTGCCCTGAGCAATTTGCAATCCATGTTTGGCCATGAGAGACTAACAGCAGCGAAAAGACAAATGTAGGCAAAAATTTCAACCCTTTTACAGAGTATATGGGAGCAAAATTTCTCCTGCACATTTTACTAACTCATTAAAAATCCATCCATAGGTGTGGAATTTCATCATTAACCCAAACTTTCAGTATAAAGAAAACACCCAGCTGTTAATATTCCTTTTCATACACACACACAATGTCTCAACCCGTCTGCTAAAGGGATCCAGAGCTGCACTCACCAGGAACAAGTGAAGCAGAGACATTTTTATGAAATAAGACTTTACAATCTTTGGTCAAGCAAAAATATAAATGGAAACTTGTTTGCTTCAATAAACAAGATATTTTTTGGTTGTACAGGTCAGATTTCTTCCCATTGCTTCTGTTCTGCTTCTGTTGAAAACAGTGTTAGGCTCTCACTGAGTTTGCAAGCCCAAAATGAATTATTTTGTCAAAGTGCCCCCCTCTCACAGTAAATCATGAACTTTAAGATCACAATAGACATAAAAAGCCAGGCTTTTTTGCTTTTGTTTTTTGGGGGTTTTTTTTTGAGTTTAAAAGGATCCCTTTCACAATGCACAATTCCTAATTCTTTCCAAGGTATAACACTGCACGTGTCCAGAGCAGTGTGAGAGAGAACAGCACGGTATCTGAACGGCTGTTTACCTTCTGTTAGAGTGCTGAAGAGGAAATTGAGCTATATATGTTTTTTATTGGCTTGGGATAACTATCTACTATCTGAAATTACTTCTATTTCCATATCCATTATGTGAATTGGATGTGGAAATTATAGTCTCAGGTTTCTTGTGGGATCTGCACACTAATGCTGATAGCATGTGGACTCAACACCCCTTGGAAATAATTGTATGAGATCACTCACACCATTACATTTGATGCATTAGGTCCATTACATACTCCCAAAGATCTCTGTCCTCACTACTGTAAGCTACATCCTTGATAGTGCTGATATCAAGAAGAGAAATTCACCTCTTATTTAATCATAATAAATGTGATATTTCAGGGTAAAAGCAGTTCCTGACAAAAATCGACTTCTTGGTCACAGCAGATTTGCTGATCTCAACCTACACAAGCTGGGCATCTTTTCTCTCCTGTGTAATAATGAACATCAAGAGGAAAAGACATTTACTGATCATCTTGTAAAGTTGTTTGGGCTTTCTTCAGCCAGCAGAAAATCATACACATACATTAGTAATGAAATGTGCATAAGACAACAAGCCAAGGGAGAAGTTCTGCTTTAAGAGGTGTGGTACCTAAACCCATCCTGGACTGAAAATGAGCTGCAGCTTGCTGTGTTTCAGCCTTATCAGATTACCAAGACACAATGTCGTGGGAGTGTAACTGTGCATCTGCATACATAACTACTCAGATTTACAGGAAAATTCTAATAGTTGCTGGTAAACCATGGCAATCACTTGCATAACCATTTATAACAAGGCAGAGAAGTTTAAGGTATATTTTTGGCAAAGGAGTTGCAAACAAACAAACTTTTCACACGAAATACCATTTAATTTCCCTGAATTTCCTTGTTCCTGCATTTTCTGGGAAAGTTTAACACCGCAAGCACTCCTTCAGGCTACAGTGATTTAAATCAAACACATCCAATAAATATCTTTGCTGTTACTTCGGTGGCTCATTTCAAGATAAGTGTTATAAGGATTTTTTGAACTTTGGAAAGGCAGAACAGTAGGCCACAGAATAAATGTTCAGCTACTCCCATAGACGAATCAGGATTTATCTGAGGATAATGGCTTCTTCATTCATCAGTTCCAAAGATGAAAGCCACATGACAGAAGAGGTACCAAAGTCAGTGTGGGACAGTTCTTCACAAAGCAGTGTCAGTACCAGGAAGCAGGAAGAATACTTGAGTGAAAGCAAATTTCAAAATTTAAAGTAGTTGAATTTGGACAAGTATCTGATAACTGACCATGGTTCAATGTAAGAAGATCAGCTATGTGAGTAGATGATATTTTAGAAAGGCAATCTATAATTTCCAAATCTATAGCTTTTAAGTCCTAAAAGATGACTCGATTTTAGTTTCCTTCTCTGAAGATAATTTCCCCCAGTGGGAAATCAAAGGAGGTGCTACATTTGACTAAATGCATTCTAGACTGCAGTGCTAACTGTGCTGCTGCTTCCAAGGCCCTTTTAAATAACACAAATGCCAAAATCTCCAGAGTTTAGGATGAAGCAGGAGAGGGGGGACAATTTGGTTTTGGCTTCATTTTTCTGCTGTTCTAGTACAATTGCATGTCCCTCTGCTTTGCTGAGTGTAAAAAAAAGATGTGTGAGAATAGAGGAAAGAAACAAGTTCCTCTAGTGCTTTGGTAACCAGCAGGATTCTGAGATGGAGATTGCTCTGAAGTATGTATGCTTTCATTCTGAAGTTCTGAAATTCTATGTATATCAAATCATCCAAAATACACATACAATAAATTATGCCCCACACAAACACATTCCCCTTTGCTCTCAAAATTATATAACGTTAGGGTTAATATTGCCACCATTTAACACATCGAGGTTGATTGAAATATGAGAAAACTCAAGATCACAAGACTCCAGCAAACCCACTTTGTTAGACACTAATCACAATTCACAGACAAAAACCCCAAACAAAACACTGTTAAACAAAACAAACAAAGGCAAAACCACAATCCATGTTCAGTAGTCATAGTCAAACCATCATCAAGATCAGAAAGACTTCATGCAGCTTTTGCTGAAATACTGAAACTCAGGCCAAGAATATCCAGTGAGCTGGGACAGTGGTTAGCTTAACAGCGAGTCTTAACTGGAAGGATTTATGGATTGGGAGAAAAAAAGAAACAAGAAAAAAAAGAAGCTGGGGTATAGAAATCGTGTTTCTTTTCCAGAGTCACATTGCATTTCAAATGCAAACACACAAAGGAGCAAAATGCAGTTTGCTTCAGAGTATGGGCTGAGAGGGAGTCTGCAAACTGAGACCACTGCCAAGATACTTTGCATATTGTTTGGGCTTGATTTCTTTTCCAAGCTTCAGAGGGAAAAAGGGAATTAATTTTCTCTAGAGAGATTTTTTATTTAGCATTATTTTTTGAGCCTCATGTTAAGAGCAAAACATCACAGAAGCCATACAAAATTATTGATGAAGCTGCATTATTTCCTCACCATATGTTATTAAGTGACAAAACATCAGCTGAATATGTCTTTTCAAGAAAGATTTTGAAAGACTCAGGAGCTTTATCAAACTAGTATAATCCTCTTAGATGTGCCAACACTGAAATAAATTTTATTGCTTCTGGAATTAAGAAGTATAAAATTGAATGGGGGAAAAATCATTAAATGGTTTGATTTTGTGTGTTCTTTTTCCCATCAATCTCAGATGTTCATATTTGGAAGAGCTCTTATTTTATCTCTCAAATTTTGAGTACCAGCCATCTGTATTATCCACAGTGTTGGTGGATAGATAGGTATGAACAGTGTTTATATGAACATCTTAGAAGACATGCATTTGCACTTTCAGCTGTTGGAAAATATTAGTTGAACACATTAAGCATGATAATACAAATTCAAAGTAGATGTCAGCTCTCATCATGTGCTGTCATCTAAAGAGGAACCCAAAATTACAGTCTAATGAGAATAATGACTAGGTTAAATCTGTGCCAATGCCCACTTTCATAATCATTTCATCTGTTTTGACATCCTCTTTCAGAAAGCAGACCTGCACTAGTTACATTTTATGCTAGATATTCTGACCTAAACCTGCATGATGTTACTTGGAGCTTTCAAGACTTTGGGGAAGCCATTCCACTTGTATGGTGGGTTAGGTGTTAATTTGGGCACAGACAAAAGGGAGAAAGGGATGGGACAGCAAACTACAGAAAACATAATGGGAATTTTTTCTTAAATTTCACAGAGGACATTAGATAAAAATTCAACTACTTTTTAGAGAGGGACTATTACTAAAATGGAAAACAGCACAAATAATCCATTGCAATGAAAAATATTTAGTCTTTTTTTTTAAAAAAAAAGGTTAATTATAAATGAGCATTCCCTATGGATATCTCAGCAGATACATCTCAGTCTATTTCCTATTGACAGGTGGTAGTGTAAATGAAATGTGGTATTATGAATTCAAATTGGATTTCAACTGCTCATCATTCATACTCTGGCTTTAGAACAGGCTGAAGCTATTATAGCCTAAAAGCCATAATGAAA
Organism: Monarcha castaneiventris obscurior; assembly: GCA_026261815.1. Lineage (NCBI taxonomy): Eukaryota > Metazoa > Chordata > Aves > Passeriformes > Monarchidae > Monarcha > Monarcha castaneiventris. The sequence continues at coordinate 71,025 of JAMPIT010000371.1, forward strand.
ATGGGTATCTTCTGTGCCGTTTTCCAGTCTCTTTTCTTATTTTTTTAAGAGGACAGATTTATGATGTCCATTTAATATTTATCATCTCAGAAATGTGTTATTCTGGATTGCATACATGTGTTCCTTTCGATTAGGTAAAGCAATAAATGCATACTCCATGGTACAAATACAAAAATATAGCATTTGGGTGGGGGTGGGTATTTAACATGGACTTGTGTCAAATCCAGAGGTGCAGTCTTCAGTCATTAGGCACAGAAATATTGAGATGATGTTATAGTAGGGGTTACCAGTCTCAAAATAGCTATAAGTCCCTTGGAAAAAAAATAAATTATGTGTCTATACTCCAAACACAGGCTAATTTTGTCAGCCCCATAAACACAAGACACATGCAGACAAACTCCACACTAAATACTCTGTTCCTTCTTTCTCAATTTAATTTCTATCTGCTTGACCCTCCAGTTTGTTCCTTGGTTTAGAATTATGCAATATGTAAACACATTTTTATGCCAGTGTATACAAGCAGCAACACAGACCCAGAGGTGTCCCTGCTAACAATGCAGAAAGGGCACAGAAAAAAATCACTTGCCTGTAACAATGAAGGAGAGAAGCTACTGTCAGAAAGAGGGAAAATATCTACACTGAACTCCTCTGCCATGCTCACTGTGGAACTTTTTCCCCTTATCCTCTTGCTTATCCCCTTGCTTTCTGCTACTGGCTAAGGCAGCAGTACAAAGTCTCACTGTGACAATACAGCTGGGAAAGAAGCAGCAGCAAAATGTGCTGGGATGGCAGCCCTGGAGAGGCAGGAATCATCATAGAGACACAGAGCCCACGGAAGCAAGGGTTCAGAGAGACCTGTTCTTCCAGAAGGAGCTAAAAATAGCAAAGCTTGATTATTCCATGGATGCAAACCATCCAGGTGACTCGGGTGTGACTATTGCTATGCATCCAGTTAAGCTCATTGTTTATACACGCACAGACAGAGCACCAACTAGGATTTTAATGCCAACCGTGCCAAAATTTAGCCTTGAGATTCCCCAGAAAGTGTCTGAGCTACAGTCTCTGCTCAGTGCAAAGGACACACAGAAAGTGCTAATTAATACCAGCAGCTGTGATGATTTTACAGCCACAGAAGCAACAGTTTGTTGTAATGAGCCTCCATCTCATATTAAGTTTTAAATAGAAAACTCCCACTACCAAAATATTCACCAATTTTTAGTTTTTTTACAAGAAATCAATTGTTAGCATTTCATAGTTCTGTTCAGAATAACTTAATCTGTCATTTGAAGTTCCTTTTGCAAATATCTTCATTAATTAAAGCAAGTGAAAATTATCTGAATCAAAATTACCAATAATAATAAAAAAACCTCACCATGTGCACTTCAGCTCAAAAGATTGGGGTCTTTTTCTTTACTGTTGTTAATAAAATATAATTATTCATGACATTTGGAAAGATTAAACATAAATGCAAGAAGAGAAAGAGCTGCTCAGCCTTTCTGAAGATGGAAAGAGTTCATGTACCTTTCTAATAGCCCTCTAATTTAATTAATATATTCCTCAGACCATCTGGTCTGTCTCACACAAAATATAACAAAGTAGATCACAATTAAAACATTATAAATCTAACTCAACTTTAGAGCGAACACTTTAGATTATACCATCATGGTTAAAAGCTGGGCTGTCAGCAACGTGACAGATGATTCCACAGAAGCCAATTCAGCAGATACTTTACAATGCTCTCTTTGTTAAAAACATCTGTATATTGATTTTCATATTTGTATTTTAAGGCAATCTCATGCTTAGAAAACAAGATCACAATGTACAAATGAGGCATGGAATATCTGTCACTTGTCAGATCTGGACTAAAATCTGGAGACATAAAATGTCAGGAAATAAAATATTTTACATCTGCAGTGAGTAATTAACCAGGCAATTATTACTCCATTTCTTTTTTGGAAAAAAGGGCAAAAACTGGGAGGAAAAATCATATTTGGCTTAGTTTTTATAAGTCTTCTCTCTTTCTTTTTAAACACCAGCACATGTGAAAATAGCAGCATCACTTTGAGATGCACGTACCACCTTTCCCATTAAGTTTTACTATAATTCAAAACTCATTTTGCATTTTTCAATATTAATTTAATTTCCATCAAAATTTCTACAAATGGGCGTTACACTATCAAAGTCCACGACCAGGTCAACAGATGGAGAGACATATTAATTGTATTTATCTATTTTTGGCCAAAAGTGGTTCAGGTCACACTGACAGAACTAGAATCAATTTGTAAAAGCCCTTTCTTGTTTATTCAAATGCAAAATAAGTAAAATCAGAATGACACTAATAATTACTGTTATTTCTCTGGAACATCTACTTGCAAATAGGATGTGAAAATATATGGATAGAAACATTTACTTTTTGTCCATCCCATGCTCACCCCTCATTTTAATGAAATACAACACTTTGTCACAAGCCAGGTCATTTTTCTACAAAGTGGACAGAAATCAGTAACTTGAAAACCATGGTAGTCTTGGGAAAATGAGGGGATTTTCTGTATGATTGATCCCCCAAAGACAGAACAATTCTCCCAAACATGGGATGCTGTGCCTTGTTCCACTGTGGAAAATATCATCTGCTTCCCCAAATTGCTACTGATGAAGAAATCTCCTTAATTTTGAAAAGGTAAGTACACAAGGGAAAAATATCACCCAGAATAACCTTAAATATCACACTTTAATATATCTATACTGTAAGATATAACAATATGAAAAGAGTGATCTTCAACACTTACTGTAGCATAAGTAATAAATTCTATCCTGGTCAATCAGGAACAGTAAACCTGAGGGGTTTTTTGCCTTTTATATGTACATTCTTTCTGCTCATCACCTTTCACTAGAATTAAAAGCCTTCAGTCTATAGGGTTTGTGAGAAAAAGAAAGTCCTTCTAAAATATGAAATAAAAAATGATTGAGGAATTGATACCAGATTTATATTTGCACAGGACACAGAAAAATCTCTCCTGGGTGTGATGCAGCCTATTGAGAATCTGTAGGGCATAAATGGTAATATTTGCATTAATTCTTTTTTTTTTTTTTTTTTGCTTATTCTTCAAAGTGCAGAAAAAAGGAGAAAGTGAAATTACAGATTGACATAACATTGTCAGCAGCATCCATTTCAGTGCTGTGGGTTCATTTCCCCAGTCTAACTTTGACTGTGCTTGGGCTGTAATGGAAGAACCTATTTGCATATTATCAGAAGCCATCAGAGAATCAGTCCTCCACTATCCCTGCCAACACAGGGGAAAGAGAGGTTTCTCTTTTCTACTAACATCAGTTGATTTATCCTATTTAAAGTACCATAGTTTTGAATTAGATGTAATTGAAAACCTGCAAAACAGGGTGAAATGGAGTTTTAGCTGAAAATGTAAATAATGAGAGATAAAGTGATGCCTGTTACCGAATACCATCTATCTAGATTCCCACCAGTTAAACAAATGTCAGGGTATTGACCTGTTCATACAGTAGCTCAGGGGCCTTGTCTGGAATTTCCTGTGGCTCTCAAGAAATCCAGCAGCAGCTCTTGTGCCAGGGCTGTATCCTTTGTCTGCCAGAGGACTGTGCTGGTGGAGCCTGGGGGTTTTACACGGAGGCCTGGATGGTGCAAAGACACAAGATCCTATGGATTTCTTTGACAAACTTCATAGACTCATCTGCACGTTGAGTTAGGACACACAGCACCCTTGGAAGAGCATCAGCACCTCAGCAATCTGTTCCCAGAGCTTTTCCCCACATCCCATCATACTCTCGTGTGTAATAAATGCACAGGAGGACTTCATTACTTTAGGAAGCTTTTGACATTTGTCCAGCTCAGCACAGAAACTTGGCCACCTCTGCATAAGGCACTAACTGCTTTTATGTCCTGAATTTGTAGCTACTGGAGATTTAACAAAAGGAGCCAAACACTGAGAGTGGGCTCCCGAGGAACAGACCATGACAAGGACAAGGCAAAGCCCAGGGTGGAAGGAGCTCCCCAGGCCACTTCCCAGCCAGAGGGACCAGCAGAGAGGGCAGCTTCCCTCTGCTGGCACCTTCTTCATCCATCACACCCAGGGTACACTTTCTTCACCAAACTTCTCTGCATGGCTGTGGAGCTCAAAACCCATTCTTCAAGGACTATCGTGAGTAGGCTACTAGTTATTTAGTTTGGGAACTTGGATTAAAAAGTATATATCAAGTGTACCTGTGACTCAAACTAGTCTGTCCAGTGCTGTTTCACTTAAAAGGAGCCAAAACATTAGCAACATCTTATTCTGAATATCTGTTCAGCCTTTTCTTGAGCTGTATTTTACTATCTCAGGCACCACTTGATTTGTGAAGAGAATTTAGAAGCACAGGAGATATGCTAATTTCCCAGCTTATTATCCTGCCTGACTTCCCCTTTATTTTTTCCTTTTCTTCCTGTCATGAACTGAGAAGGTCCCAGATGGAATTTCTAAATGAAAGCATTTGTGTCCACTGCTCCCTACAGAAAAAAAATGTTAAGGGAGAAAGTCTGGGGGAGTACAAAGATTGGGTGAGGAGTTAAAGGGAGGACAAAAGGTATCAGTGGGAATATAGATGAAAACAGGCAGGAACTGAGAAGAACAAAGACTAAGCATGAAAGAATAAATATTAACTGCCCTCCTATACATATATGCCCTTTCCACAGAATATGGAGCTCCTCAAATTACTTTTTCCCCACTTCCTACTGAGTCAAACCCAGTTTGCAGCTTTTATTAAAAAGTGCATAAATAGCACTTTCAACTATTAATATTAACCTTTTTCAGTTATCTTTGCTTACAATAAATGCATTTCTCATTGAAAAATACATCCATCTGCTTTGCACCCTATTCACTTTTAAATGCAGACTGAGAGTGGTGTCGGGAGCAGGAGGAAGGGGGTTTGTTGGCAGTGCAAGTTCCTCCAGCTGCCTTTAGCAGTGCTGAGCCCAGCCCAGAGCCTAGCCCAGAGCCCAGCCCAGAGCCCAGCTCCCCAGCCTCAGGCCTGGCAAGGCACAGCAGGTTCCACCTCCTTGAGGTTTATTGCTAGAAACTTCTGCTTAAAACAATCACCGCCATAATTTTATTACAAGCACTTAGTGTAGGCAAAGTGCATTAGGGCAGGATTTTGCTTTTAGCTCTCTTGTTACTTGTAATGACCATAACGGGCAATAAAATCTGCTACTAATATTTAGTTTGGTTTAATCAACACTAGACCACAGCAAAGCACAGAATTGCTGATCCAGTGACCTCACTGTGCTGTGTTTAGGTCCTGCTTGCTGGTGATTTATAGCTGCATGTTCCCTGGCCTGTATTAAAGTAGAGTGAGCTCACTAACTACTTTCAGAATTGTAACAGTAATTGGGAGACTACTCTGTAGCTTCAAGGGAAAGGTAATAAAATGGATTCTGAAAGGCTTTTGCTGGAGAGGGAGTGGTAGGGCTTTGTGCCGTAAACTTGCATGGAAAAATTCCACCTTTCCCCGTTAGACAGACACCCTGTCACCATTTACCCAAAGCCCAGTGAATGAAGCCAATGGCTCAGTTCTGTGAGGGAGGGTGTGGAAACAAATGAGATAAAAACACATCATCCAGAGCTCACTGAAATTACCTACAGAGCTGGAGGAGATGAATGAGGGACATATGTACAGATTTTACAGCCAATAGTGTCTTACTTTTCTCCTTCCTGACAGTCGCAGGGTACACATAATTACAAGTAGTGATTTGCATTACATAGAGAGCAAATGTGTGTTTCTTTCGTTATTCAATCACAGGTTAGATTAACTTTGTGTATGAAGACATACATAAAAATGTAATCATTTCATTGTCAGGAGCCTAAAGCTAACGTTAATTACAGTTTGAAACTTTGATTATTAATGCATCTTTACCTATTGAAGTGTGAAATAAGCAATAGTAGTTGGAATACACCAATTAAATTAGCTTTTGAGATTAGAATTCATAACTAGGATACTAGGTTGTATTTACAGTTAAAAGTGTAACACAGCATGCAAGAGCTGGAGGGTTCTGTATTCTAAACAACAGTACACCTTAATATTCATTCAAAGAAGGAAAAATGTTGGCCTTTTTCCATAAACCTATTGCTAAATTATAAATATTCGAGCTTTATGTCCTGTGGAAGCAGATGCTATATTTATTCTATTCAGTCAGCTTTTACAAAAATCAAATTCACCTTTTTTCATAAATCTTGCATAATACACACACCCACATCCCTTATAAAAGCAAGTGGCTTCTATAGCCAGAACTAAGCAAATATTGAATACAGGTATTCAAGAACAATAATTCAAAAAATTAATAGAATTTTCTGTTAGCTAATAACTTTTTTTGGTCCATTTTCTAAGTTTGTTCATTTCACTTTGTTGAGTTGGAAAGTCAACAGTACAAAAATGTATCACCTAATAAGTTATTATCATAAATACTTGGAGGAGAATATGTATGTACAAATTACAGGGAAGCAATAATGTTTTACCTATACTGTAATTGTTTAAGGACAGAGGAAAATTAAATTTACTTAAATAAATAAAGCTTTAAAGAACAACACACTTCAACTTCAGTGGAACATACAATATTCATTTCAATTCCTTTCAAAATTCCAATTCACTTGTGCCACTTATTGCAGTTCTGAAAATGTACTGTTGTTGGTCCAATCACAGACCAAAATTCCCCTGATCTCTTTCTCTCCTCGTAAATTCTCTCTCCCTTTGTAATAACAAATTTACGAGTAGTTACTTCCCTTTCAGTATTTATTTCAGATTATTCCTTTTTAAAATTAGTCTTTCATCAATTTTCATCTTTCCTTTCCCAGTACCCCTATCTTCCTTCAGCCAAATTTCCTTCCAATCTGACACCTAGGAAAGGCAGTGTGATTTCTAAAATGCTGCACGTACACAGTTTTGGTTATTATTGGAAGATCTTCCTCATCCTGCCATATACTTTAATTAAGAAACCAACCCTCACACTGTCCAAGTGATGAGATTTTGGACATATGCTTTCAATAAATACTCACTTAGGAGAATGCACTTGATAATGGTCATAATGATAAGGATCACAATTTTAATCATATTTGGTATTATCTTTTACATGTTTGTTACAATGGAAATTGCCCAATCATTATTAATTCAAATGAAATGAAATTTCTACAGGAAATAAATTGTTAAAATTTCATTCCAGAGAGGGATTTGAGCAATTTATTAATTTTTTTTTCTTTCTAAAGAAACCTTGACCTTCTTAACTGATCGTCATTGACAGCTATGAACTCTGCACCTCTGCACCCCATGAACAGCAGACAAAGCATTGTTTGTTTAATTGACTAATCTGCCATCAAAAACAGCAACTCTTTTTGGACATCAGTCCTTGCATGAGTCCATCTGTGATTAATTTGCAAGTAGTTTTGAAGCTTAGAAATCTTCACTGCATTTTAAGTTGTGAGGTTTTTTCCAAGAAACATTTTAGTGCAATAAATTACTCATTATTAGTTAAAGACAACTTTAATTACAGGTACCGACTTAGACTGAGAGAAAAAGTCTGCACAAAGTGATCTAATAAATTATATATGAACAAGAATCATGAAATGACAACCTGAAATTAGCAACATAAAAGCAAATTGTTCTCAAAATTTTCAAGTAGATCATAAGCTTAAACTTAAACAAAGAATATATTTTTAGTTCCTCTTAGAAAACTCAGTCCTTTGAAAGCGACACCAGAAAACTTATTATTCATAAGGGACCAAAAAGTGGGGATGAGTGAGCAATAATGAAGTAGCAGTTCAGAGAAGGATTTTCAACAGCTTTCTGAAGGTAAGAGTACACTGGAGAAAAATATTTAGAGAGTGAAGAGTGTGGAAATAATTCAAAACCTACTGAAGACAAAACTTAATCCAACATAATGTTAGTGACATGCACAGTTGACATCTTATCTCCAAAAAATCCTCATACAAAATTAACCAGTCAAAACAATTTAAATGCTTTTGACTTGGATTTATTGCTGTTGGGGTTTTGTTTCACTGTATTGCTGATCCCCAGTTTCAGGGGATGACAGGAAAGAGACAGAACCCAAAGCAGAGCTGTGGTGATGGACAGTGGCTTAGAAGGAATCAATGACACACTAGATTAGCAGACAAACTGATTAATTAGTTACTTTGTCAGTGTGCTGGGGACGTTAGGGGAAAAGTGCAGTTCCAGTGTCTGGGGGAATCCAGTGCAGAGCTGGGAACTGGCATGTCTGGCAAAGATCACCCACTTTGCCCTCCTAGGTACTCTTGCCCTGTTGCATCCCAAGCAGCCAAAATTCAGGATGCCAAGTCTGTTGGGATAAATACAGTTCTCAAACAATAACGACTTGACACAAGCAACTTTCTTTAAAAAAAAAAAACCATGGAAAGTCCTGTAAAGCCATTCAGGAAACAGATTTTTTAGTTTTAAGTCCCCTGATTTCTTTCCTTGGGCCACAGAGCCAGTGCTCTGACATGTCCTTACTGCCTTCCTTGTGTCCTTCATGTAAGAAACACAATAGAAAAGCCTCAGTGCTCACACAACTCACCTTCCTGAGTAGTCCTGGGCAGAATCTACATTTTGGTTAACACCTTAAAAGCTTTTAAGAGTGCCTTGCAACTTGGTCAGACAGAGAAGCATAATCCCCTGCCCCAGCTCCACCCTCACCCTTTCCTCTTCCCCTTAGAATAATCCAGTAATGGAGCTGGACCAAGAAATTATCAAATTTAATCACCGATTTTCTTTTGGACCTAAAAGATCTGTCTTAATGAAAGAGAAACATATGAGAACTCATATGTTTCAATAACTGACAATTCCCACCAAAAAATCCTATAACCTTTTAAAGAATTAAATAAATATTTTTCACTGCTCTCCTAAATCCAGCTCAGGTGAAACATCTCTTGACCTGAAGATGTTAACTTTTCTTAGGCTTTGAACTAACTTTAAAAATTATTTCTTTTCTGCCTCACAGCCCAGTCCTGTGGCTCTAACCCTGAGTGAGCACAAAAGCCTATGGTCAGTGATTTCTGTGCACAATGATTTCGAGTTGTTCAATCTTGTACACAAAGCTCCTAAGATATGTCCCTAGGTCTTGGGAGTATGATCATTTAGGTTAAATCTTTAAAACTTTACCATACCTGAGCTGCATTTAAACCTCATTTCTTCCACGCCTGCTTCTCAACCAAACCCTTCTTTTCCTCTTAACTCCAAACTTAATGTCTCTTCAAGCCACAATCAATTTTTCAATCCTTCTCATCTTTGCTGCCTGCTCAGAGGAATTCCTTTTCATCCCCTACTATCTCGTTTGCCAAGTTTCATTCCTTTTGCCGAGGCCTTTGCTAAGTCTGGCAGTTCCCTCCTCTGAGCCAACCACACTGACTGAGTAAAGCTACCATGGAAGTAACAGAATATTTTCCTTGTCTTTAGGAAGTTCCACTTTCAAAGGCAGTCTCTGTCCATGAGAGTAAGCTCTTTAACCTTTAAAACACTTTTAAAGTAACCTTTAAAACACTTTTTTTTTGATAATTAGGTATTTAAAAAGACTGCTGAATATCCCATGCGGCCATGCTTAAGTAGCAGGAAATTATGTGCTGCATAGAACTCCTGATTTGGAAAAAGAGTTTCAGATCAACTAAAATAAGATAAACAGAACACTACTACCAAAGATCCTTAAAACCCTACACAGAAATGTATATGGTGTTCCAGCATTTATTTGAAGGCCTGGAATCATAACGTAACTCTCAGAGGACTGCACAGGTTTCAGTAGATTTTCAGTCAAGCAAGTTTATGGGTCATGTGCTTGTGCCCTGCCTGATGCAGGTCAGTGCCATTCACACACTTCTTGAAATGCTGAAGAGATTCATTAAATTTTGGAAAAAGAAAGAAACAGCCAGCTTTTACAGGCAATTCTTGCTATTTTGCTGCAGATTTTATCTCCATTCATTGATGAATAACTCAGTCACAATTGAAAGCCATTACACTCCTAACAACCTGCTATTAAACATAACAACAAGATATTTCAGGAAGACATAAGACTATCTGAAGTCATGACTAATTTTTTAAAATGACAATTAAGATGGAAAGAAGTTAGAAACAACAGTAATGGATGAATAGAAAAATCAATGAGGGCCGCTCCATTTTGGGCAGAATTTTAACAGATAGAGGTGAACTTAATCTTACATAAACTAGCCTGTCATGGAAATGAAAAAACATTATTGAACTCCAATGCCTTCACCAAGCCTAGTCTGAGTCCACCCATTGATATTTTCAGGAGATGCTGGGTGATGGATTCTCTCATCAGCTCCTAAGTTGTCTGACTGCCAAAAACCCCATGGCCAGCTGTGTGTTGAACTTTCATAAGGGTCAGATTGCAGTGGTGCAGAGACAGAAATAAGGCAAGAATAAAGCTTTGGGGTTGGGTGGGTTTTTTTCCTTCCATGCATTCTCCTGGGCACACAACATGACTTAACAATCCCAGAGCCTTTGAGCTCATGAAGGTTCACAAAGTGTGAAGGAAGAAAGCTAAGAAAGACAAAGCTTGTATCATCTCTGTGTTTTCTGAAAATGCAACAATGTGCATTAAAAACATCAATAAACCTAATGAATATATATATTTCTGTTAGCAGCCATTACACAAAACAACAGGCCTGAATTATTTATTTTTTTTCACTACTAGATTCAAGCAAGCATGTTTAAAATGGGGAGGGAAAACCTAAAAATTTTAGAATTAATTGATGTTCCATAATATACTCAAAGTATGAACAATAAAAATGAGCGATGCTTCCTTAAGTTAAACTCACTCACATGACAAGATGCCTGGTAGGAAAGAGCTCTTCAATTTAGAAAACAAAGCAGAAATCCCAAGTTCAGGTTTCAGGTGGAAGAGGGAGCCAGGTGTCACTTTGAAGTAGTCAGAATAAGCAGAATGTCTTGATCAGAAAAACAACCAACACAACCAAAATAAGCAGAAAAGTAACCAATGCATCAAAGCAGCTCCTGCAGTTCTGCTTCTTCAGTCAGTGATATCCCTCCTCCTTTGCACATGGAAATATGAACACCTTGGTGACAATGGCTCATTAAGGTCTAAAATCCCTGTTTAAGGTTTGAAACCCTTCAGAGATGGGTTTTAAGACACAATATCAAGGCTAGATATAATATACAGTTTTGTCATAATCTTCAATAACCAGCAGCACCATAATGTGACAAGACTTTAATTATTTGAAGTATTGTTTGTAAATTCTCACTATCCACATGCATCTAACTTTTGTGAGTACTACTAAATACTTGGCTTCCAGGACAACTTCTTTACAAAACTGCTGCTTCTTTTCTAACTCCTACTAGAGTGTTTTAGCTCAGAACCAGTCCTATTAGAAGTAATATTTTCAAGACAGAAAGCTAATTGCTAGGGTTGAAAAATTCAGTGATGATTAAAAAAAAAAAAATCACATTACGGTATTAAGTATGGCCATTAGTTAGCATCAAGTGACTTCAGAATATATTTTCTTTTTAATTTCAGCATAAATTCAAAGTATTACTTTGTTCATGATTTAGCCTTCTACAGTTACATACACTACCATCTTGGTAGCAGCAATAAATGATTAATGGTTCTAAAACAAGTATTAAAAACCTGAATTACATCCAAATTGCACAGCCTTCTCTCTTAAAACCACTGCGAATCATTTGAAATGATAAAATCTTAAGTGAGTACCATCAATTAAATGCCATTATAATGAAGTAACCTGTATGATAATGTTATTTGAGCAGTGCAAACCTTGGAGGATGAAGCCTCAAATGAGAAAATGATGCTGGGAGATATTTCTAACAGGATATAGAAAAAACCTGCTCACTTTTAGCTGAAACGAGGACTTACAATCCCATTTTACTTTATGGTACAACTATTCTATCTTCTCCATCTTCCTTCATGCCCCCAAAATTTGTGAAACATCTGCAAATGAGAGTGCACCTACAGCAAACTGAGTTGGACACACTTCTGACTATAAAAAAGAAAATCTTCAAGGAAAGAGATCACGTAGCACTTTCTTCGAGCTCTGCATTATGCTGCTTCTATAAGAGAACAACTCCAAAGAATGGATGCAGCTGTTTGAATATTAGGGGAAATAATGAATAGATTTTATTCCACTTATAAAGTACACTGGATCACTGATCGGAAATAAAACCAAAAAGTGGAAATCATCTCAGAGTACTGATGTGGCCCCAGAAGATTTCCTTCCCCATATTTGTTGCTTTGCGTTATGTCAGTTTGTTTTATATTTGCAGTAATTTTAAATGCATTTTTCTGTCTTGTGAGATGCACTCTTTCAACTTTCCTTGAGGAAGCTTGAGGCACTGATTTATGGTCAGATATGTGTGAATATATCTGACCATAAAACACACCGTACTTTAGTATTTACTGCTAGAAGACAGACAGTATTCAGTGTCTGAGTCATGTCAGCCCTCTCTCTTGGTGTATGCAGGTACCAGAACATCCTGTTAAAAATAAAACTGCATCTGGTTTATTAAATTATTTCTAAAGGTTTTGCAAATGTAGCATTTCAACCTCCATTAATGGTAAAAGGGAGACCTGCAATATTCCAATTTTACTTATAAAGGAATCTTAAGTTTGGAATTTTCAATCCATCCGTTGTTAAAATATGGATGCTGAAAGCATTTGAAATTTGCATTCCCAGATTTAAAACAGACAGTTTTATTTGCCTTATAATGAATAAAAACTGAATAATGGTGTTAAAGAGTCACAAATGTGAAGCTGCATCTGAGCCCAGGCTGGGGGGTTCCGTGGACATTATGCTGCATTTTCTGCATGGTTGTGTGGTGTGACTGCCATTCTTAGTCAGTGGAAGGGTAGAAGCAAATGATTCTCTTTGAATTCTGTTCGTTATTTAATGTAGTAACATTTGAATTGTTAAGAAATACAGACTCATTCATGCAACATGACTAGAAAGAATGAAAAATTGCTCTTTGTAATTACTTACTTGGATTTCAAATACTGAACCCTAGACGTGCTGTATGATCTAGACTTGTAACTTCTGTGAGAAAAATAGTAAGGGCATAACACAGCATGAGAACTTGAATTTTATGAAAAAAAGTATTAAATATATGAAGAAAACATATTCTATTAACTATATATCAATAATATTTATAATACCAGCTGTATAAAAACTCATGGGCAGTAAATGAGACTTTCACAGACTCAAGGACAGAGCACCAGAGTCTCATAAGATCCCTAAAGGATCAGTCCCTGCCCTTCCTATCATACGACTGTAAACCAAATACCTGTGATTACAGCGCCTAAACCAAAGGTAAACTGTCCAGCACACCAAATTCAATGTCTCTAACAACTGAGAAGTTTTCAGTTCTGCTGTATTCTTCTGGAAATCATAATTGAACACATATCTGATAGAAAGTGCCCACAAAGCACCATTTTGCCACTGCAGAACTGCTTTCTAGTCCAGCTGTTGTTTCTGGTTTTATTATCAATACATGGTCTGTCAGGTGGCAACCATCATAGATGCCAGTGATGCAAAGTGCTGCTTCTAACAGCAAGGCAGACAAAAAAATTTCCTCAGTGTCCACAGACAGCTCCAAAGTTGTCACATGCCTTCAGCAGCATGAGTAGGTGCTGATAATTAGGGTCAACTTTTAGGCTTCTTGCTTGGAAACAGGCTTGTCCTGTAGGAATCAGTCTACAGAATATTGCCCTTTCTTTTGTTCTTGTTCTAATCAACATTAGAAAGAAGAAAGAAATGTGAACCACAAAAGGTCCAACAGTTATTGGGAGGTACTGTACAGATAACCCAAAGTGTGTCTTGTGTGTGAACTCAAGGCCAAACCCTGATGATCCATACAGTTAAAAACCTGTTCCCTGATTCCTCCCAAGCTTACAGGTGTTACCTGTGAGAAGAACAGCTACAGCCAGCAGTTTAAAGCTGGAATGAGACTGCATGCTTCATGTGAAATAAATATTGCCTGCATTCCTGCCACTTAACTGCTCTGCATTTAACTGCCCTGCTAGCTGTGTGTGCTGAGACATGATCATTTATACTCCAAATGCTTCTCAAATACAGTCAGAAAGAAATAATTTTGGCACCAATGTAGCTGTTTAATGTTAAGGGATGAGTCAACGGCACTTAAAAAACCAAATAAACCACAAAAACTCCCCCCCAAAAAACCCCAACAACCCCCCCCCCAAGGAAACAAGAAAAAAACCCCAAGAAACTAAACAAAACAACAACAAAAAGAAACAAAACAACACAAACAACAACAAAAAATAAAACAAACAAAAAACCCCGGGGGGGAGCCATTTCTTTATAAAATAAATTTAGTGAGGAAATACTTAGCTACTGAAATCACAAAGAGACAGTAAGACAGTAATTTGAACATCTATGATGAGCTGTCATTTCTCTGCTTCTCTCACGACATGAATGTCCCAGCATTTGCACAACAAATTCCTGAACCTCCTGAGGTTATCAGGCGTGCAAGCAATAGAAGTACATGCACATTTATTATTTGGATCTTTATTTGGATAAATAACTGACCTATACAGGAGAGAAGACAGGCCAGAATTCCCCAGCATGATCTGGGGAGGCTGGAAAGGGGGTCCAACTTGATATAGTCCAACCTAAGCAGAACAAGGGTTCTGTGTTCTCAGACACATCTGTAACATCTGCATTACCACTGACAGTACTGAATATGAAATTGCTTTTTCTTAGCAAATGCCTGCTTTGCTAGCCCATGGATATTAGGTTTAGAGCCTCTGAAGTTAAGATTTGACCCACAAAAAGTCACACAGTTTGGCCAGACTTTTTCTCATAAGAATTTCTTGTCTGAAGAGCAGTTCCCACAATACACCTTGTTTGGCACACAACACACATTACTCCCTTTTTTCATTTTACAGCTAATAAGGTTCAGGATTCACTGCATCTGAGCATTTATGTGTAAAAGTACCTCATAATTCAGAAGCCTTTCATATATAAAATGTGTTGTGTCAAATGTAGACATCAGGCTTACATTTAGGCTATTGCCTGCTTTGTTTAGCCTCTAATCCATTAATGGAAAAATTCCTTAATTTTTTGAATTGTACCTTCCTCATTCCTCAAGGACTTGAAAATGCTACTGTGATTTTCTAACCAAGAAGCTGACAGACTCTTATAGAATACTTGATTGAGATATGTTTCTAATTTATAGAACTCCTCCATTATGTAAACGAGAGCAGTGTAAGATAAGTGGAACAGTTTGCATCACTTAATGCAAGAAACCATTATGGAAGCCAGTGCTCGGCTGACAGAAAAAGCTTCATTAACAAGGTATCTGGGTAGCAGCTTAATAAACAGGCTTTTTTGAAATGTTCATTACCTTTTAAAGAAATCTTCAAGAAAAAAGTTACCTCTTAAATTTCAGAATGAAGAAATTACCAAGGGAACCTTTTCAGCTCATTTGAAGTCTGAAGGCTATTGTACACATTTTTTAAACCTGATCAAAATTCAGCCTGCTGTTTGTTACTAAATTATGTATCTCTGAAGCATAAATGTGTTAGCTTTAGAAAGTTACAAATTAGTGCATTTCCATACAGCTTGGGAAAATATAATTTTAACCGCTTTGTTTTGGGTAGGAAAAATATTGCTTGCATTATAACACAGGGGAGATGTCAGTAAACATGGCCAGACAGTTTTTTTGGCAGCAAGGTTCTCAGGGCCTTACAAGCAAATTACCTAGAGTTATTAACAGTATTTCATGTAATGGCTGATTTTATCTTTTTTTTTTTTTGAGAAATATATATTTTATCATTGAATTGTCTATATGAAGACATTTTATTTTAATGTTCATCTTTTTATTCTACAAGAAACTAATTTGACCCAGACTATTTGCTTCCTCTCTGTCTAGCTGATTCTATAAAACTGTAAACTCTGGGCATTTGCAACAGAATATTTTCCTACTCGTTTATCTTATAGTGACAATTTGGTTACACTGCCTAAACTCTTCAAGCAGAACTGATGACTTCTGAAAGTGCCATCAATAAAAGAAATAAGGGCCAACTGTTACTGTAATCAGAAAAGGTTGTCATGAATTTCAGTGGCTTTAGGATCAGGACTTATGGCAGGAGGTAAGAAGCAAACTAATTAAAACAGATTACATCTATGAAAAAAAAAAAAATAAAAGAGAGACAGATAGAGGGACCAAAGGGAAAAGGAAGGAATTGAAAGAGTTAAATCAGGAGAAGCAGAATAAAAGTCAGAGGAGGAAGAAAACTAGACAATTGCATTGTTAGATAATAACATTTGAAAAATGAAAGAAAACTAACAGAAAAAAAGTATGGATAAAAAGACAATTCCCCTCCTCAAGCATTTATTTTATCAGGCTAAACAGCAGAAACCCAGGGCATATCATAGAAGTTTTAATTTTTAGTCTTCAAAGCTGTGAAAGGAAATAATGACTTCAAACTGGAGTAACAAAAGGAAAATTTGAGATTAGACCACAGCTTTTATGTTATCACTATTTATTTACACTAATGACTACAGTATTAGAACCAATCCCATTTCTGACACCTGCAGTATGGTTTCACTCACAAGCTTGTGTCATAGCCATTGTCCTAGGGGCTGGATGTTTTTCCCTTTTTATCTCCAGGATATAAAGGAATAATGTGATTTAAGCAATTAGTAGCTGTGCAGAGAGAGGATTACTGATGATGATGATCAGAACTCATAGTTTTAACAATAAATCTACTGAGCTAGCAAACAAAAGACTTTCTTGAACAAAATCTGGAAATCAGAAGGATGAGTAAAAGCTACAAATTTCTTTGTATTCATCCTTTTCTGTCCATGGAAGATAAGTAGGCTAGTAAGTGTGATGGCTGTTTTTTACTTCTGACATGACAATTGCAGCTCTATTTAAAAATATTTGAACGGTAACAACAAAATCAATGACAAGGATATTTTTGTTCCTTTTTAAGAACTCTTTTTCTGTCACAACTTCAGCTTCTTTGAAACCCCTTCCTAGTGAAAACTATTTAAAACTGCAATCTGTCTTTGCAGACTCATCCTGCTAGCAAGACAGGCAGAGTGACCTCGCATCTTCTTTTCTGATAGAATATTAATTTGGCAAAATGAAACGCGTAAAGCTTTGCCTCTCACTTGCCTATTTTTTAAGCAATTCAATGCTTTTAAGCAATTTCTAGCTTTCACTTGGTAGTGTTGCAAGGAAATGCTTAAGAGTAGCATTTGAAATAAGTTTTTTTGTCACAAATGACACCAATGCCATGTCACATTTTCTTGCTGGTCCAAAGTCTGCAGCAGTTAGGAGGAAGGCTGTAGTTCACATGGGTTCTATCTCCATGGTAACTTGTTTACAGGGACTGAAATACATGCTGAAAATTCAAGGTTAGCTTTCCCTTTGTTCCTGTTTTGATGTTTTTGGCAATATGAATAATGTGGGCATAATCCTAAATTCAAACAGCTTCATGGCAGACTGAATTGAAACTGAACTCCAGACAAAGTGTGCTTTCATCACCCCCATTAGAAAAAGAGAATTCAAAAAGCTGCTTAATCAGACCCATCAGGTTGCCTCTTCCTTTCATTCTCCAGAACAACCATCCTTATTCTGCATTTCAGTTTTATATCTCAATGAAGGAGACTGTCTAAAGATTTGTATTTTTATGACATGATAACTCAGGGTACACGAGTGTCTGTGTTGTATGCATATCATAATCTAAAGAATTTCCTTTGTCTAAAATCATTGCAGAAGAAAAAATGAACAGGCACCTTTTCAGAACTTAAGCTGAATCACATGACAGGAGGCTTTTGTGTTCAAAAAAATCAAACTTCATAATAGCAACACACCACAATTCTGTAAGATCTTGTGATAATGTTGTCATAAAAGTTTTAGGCAGTTTCTTCATCCCTCACTCAGTGTTTGGAAATGTCCTCCTTGCAAAAACCTTCAAGGACTGAGGTGACCTTGCCATTTCATGTGATTTGTTTAGATATGATCAGAAATCCACAGCATTTATGGAATGGAATGTTTGAAAAAAACATCTTTAACAAAGTTTAAACCTACAGAGCTTTTTTTTTTTTTTTTTTTTCAGCTTAAATATCAAGAAGAGAATTTATGTTATGAATGAGGCACCCTCTAGTTTGGCCTTACCCAGTTTGCAGCAAATAGCTTTGATTTTTACTCAGCTGATAATATGCTTGCTTACTGTATATTGTCCTAAACAGAACTTTACAAAATCAACTGAAAATCATATAATACTTTTGATGGTACTGGCTACAACACATTTATTATGATAAAAGCTTTGGGGGATTTTTGCCAAAGATCCTTTGCAGTACTTTTTTTTTTTTAAAGTCACCTTACTTCTCCTTCCTATTCATTAAAACTGGAAATTCCTATCACTCCCTTTCTGTTAGAAGAGAAATGCTGTAAAAATAGCTAGATAAAATTCAGCTTTTGAACAAGGCAGTTATTTTATAGCTGCTCGATCTGATATACAGTGCCTGCTCTTGATGTACTCATTAGACAAACAGTTAAAAGCTGTCAAGCTGCTGGATAGATCAAATTCTGCAGGATAGGGAACTAAAGATACTGAAACAAGGAAAGGCATTAAGAATTCAGCCACTACATTAGGATCCCTATCTGAAACAGAATATTCTGTGTGTTCACAGCTACACATGCAGAGCTCAACTCTGGCTGTGTAAAGAAAGGGAAGAAGATACTCATTTAATTCCAGGTCTGACAAAAGCAAAAAGCCTTTAGAGCCATTACTATCCAGTTTTAACCTAGACTAGGAAGAGCTCTGTTAGTAGCAGTAATGTTTTTAACATTGTTACTAATAATGCTTACATCACTTTTTGAAGCCAAACAAATGCATTTGGGAGAGAAAGTATGGAAATATCTGTTTTATGTGTTTTGATAGTACAAAATGAATACTAATTATAAAAATCAATCTAAGTTTGAAAAAATTGTGTATTTGTTCTGAAAATTGTTTTTAATAAAGCTTTCTATCATCTACTGAGTAGCTTTACCTAAATTGTGACTGTAATTGTACTACATTAAAAATATTAGGCATTTTAATTAAATTAGCATCCATGAGCTGTTGAAGTGATATATAATAGATAAGAAGGAGACTACTTTCTCCTGCTTGGTACTAACTGAAACACTGAAGTTTTTTCTCTGTAAAGGAATATTAAATCATGTATTTAAGGTGCAACTCCTGTTCCCATTACCATATTTCTTGAAATATTGGTTATTACATGGCTCCTAATTGACACTGGGACTGTTGGGTGCTGCTGCCATCCCAAGCCAGCAATCTGCACACAGCAGGACTTGAGACTTGGCCTAGCAAGACTGACTTGGACAGGTCTTTTAAAGCAATGTGAGCATAAAACAAACATACTTTCATCCTTCCTTTATATATTTCTTGATAATTTTAATTGAGGTTAAAGACACAGATAGCTTAGACATTGTTTATTAACAAAAGACATTTTAAAATAACTGTGTTTTTCCCAATTCAGCTTTTCTTCCATGTTTACTATTCTGTATGGCATGGCTGAAATGGGAAATAAAGTGCTGTGGAATTTCTTCGTCTGCTAAAAGTTGCTATCCCTGGCTGTACGTTATTTTTTGTATTGCAAAGAAATCATAAGATCCAAAGCTTTTTAGTTGAAGTGCAAACAAAACAGTGAAAGAAAATAGCTTTTGGTCCCCTGATGCAGTGCCTGACAGCTGACTTGGCACAGCACAATGAACAAGACATGCATCGCTTGAGAAGAGACAGAAAATGTCAGCTGGGGCTATTCATATAGTGAATAGGATGTGATAACCTTTAAATACATATAAACAATGTGTCCTCACATACTGCGCTGTGCTGTTCTCTTCAGAAAGATACTGTCCAACAGCCCTGCCTTTGGTACAGAAAGCAGCATGCCTGCCCATGGAAAGTTAATGGCCTGCTTCACACACAGAAATAATGCTTTCTAAAGAGCTAGTTAGTTATCGTGGCAAGGGGAGGGAGTCAGGATTTTGATTATTGACATGGTCCAAGCACCAGACAAATATAATTCCAATCTGAATCAACAGAATTTACAGAAGGAAATGCCAATGTGCACACACAAACCCATGACTTTACCCAGCCACCCTCCACCTCCATTTACAGAGGAAAACCAATCCCACAAGCTCTGATTGGTTCACAAGGTTAATGAGTGAAAAAAAATTCCAGGGAAACATTCTAGCTTTGGACCTGAAACTTTGCCTGGGGTTAGAAACCCATCAGTCATGCTATCCCTATCTCCAATATTCATGGTCACTCATGAAGGAGCTGTAATAGATTCTGAGTCTGTAGCAATCGCCCCCCTAATGACCATGAAAATCTCTTGTGCTTATCACTGTTTAATAAAGCTGTGACTAATTTAGGGTATCTGGATTATTTTCATCCTTAAATGTATATATATAGATACTGATTTTGAGGAAACCTACACTTTTCTGCCTTCAGAAAAGTGCTGGTGCCTTCTGCAGGATAAATCCTTCTCATTCCCATCAAGCATTTGTTATGCCTGGGGAAGATTACAGTTTGTATTCGTTTCTAGCATAATCATTTGGAAGAGCTATATGAGGTTGGGGATACCAAAGTCTGAGAAAAAATGTAGCATTTTAAATAGCTGCAGCTAAAAAAAGTCTGCAAAAATGCCTAAGTGACAGTACTTGCTCTGGGAAAATACAGTAAAGTGACTGATTTACAGAAAATAGTGTAGAATTGCAGTGCTTAAAAATACAGTAATTTAAAAGTGTGGATATACACATATTCAAATAAAACAGCAATAAGATTTTAAGTAACTAAAATTAAACCACTGGAAGGTAAACAAACAATATTTGGATGCCATTGAATCTGTTGATTAACATTGGTTCACTGAATATTTTCCACCAAAACTAGGAAGAAGTCACAAGGTGAGGTGATAAACTGCTCATTACATTTTCATTTACTTTGCGTTAATTCAAAAGTCTGATGCAAAACTAAAGGAATGAAAGAGGAATCTTGGTCATCAAGTCTGACTCCAGACTGTCACAGACATTCCCATTACATAACACCATTCACAACATTTTTAAGATTCATCACAGAACAAGTCTCCTCCACCTGAGAGACCATTACAGAAACCCCCATTCTTATGGTGAGACATCCCCTAATTCCTGCCTTGCTTTTCTTCAAGTCTGATGATAGCTATTTACCACGATGTCATTATCACCCTTCTGCTTAGAATTCTTTCCCTTTCACTGTCTTTATGTCCTTGATACATTTAAAGGCAGAAAATCACTCTCCATCTCAACCCCTTTATGCTATTTAGGCACGGCAAGTTCAACCAGTTTGCTGTGGCACCACAAGCTCCCCACTCCTCAGGTCATTCTAATAACCCACTTGGGAATTTTTTCAGTCCCTCTGTGCTCTGCCTGGGATTTAGTCGCTGCCTGTAATTGTTGCAGCATTCCTGACCTCTGAGCACCTGCAGGTGACTGCTTTCTTTCTGCCTCTCTGTTGTGAAGAACCAGAAAATATTATCTGTCTCTTATAAAATGTGACCAATCTATTCCCATAAAGGTGGTGACTGATATTGTACAGGTAATTCCTTTTCCAGTTTGGTGCCTAAGCCAAAATACATAAGGAAATCCAAGCAGAAATACTTCCTGCCCAAGTTTGTTTCTAAGCATAGAATAATTTGTTACCTTCCAAAACAGTAGAAGAAATTAATCCATGTTTTTGTTAACAATAAACTAATCCTTACTAACATCATCTGGGTTTAATTCCCTTTCTTGCGTTGACACCTATGTCCTGCATCCCAAAAGAGTGTCCCAACCACCATGTTTCTGAAAGGGCTGAAAACTTCTTCATCATGGCTGAAGAGTGACAAGTTCTTTTTGTGATGCATGATGACAGATATTCGAGACTCAGGTCACCTCCCTGACATCTAAATCAGACTCTGTAATTTGGGGGAGCAGTTTCCCTGTAATTCCTTCCTGACAAACCTATGCTACTTGATGTGGAATATCTATACTTCCACTCCACCCACAGGAGTGACGGAGCCTGTATCCTCAAAATTTCACCAAGATTAGACAAAAGTTCGGGTTTGTTCCCTGACTGAGTCAGACTGAAAATTTTGCCTCAGAATGACAAAAATCATAGTTTTTCTTTGTCAAATTTACACCTGTCTTCTCTAATTATGTATGCATCTAAAAAATACTACTAATAATTATTTTATAGACACATCTATATGCACACCTACATATATATATATATTTTCTTGCTTCTGGTGGGGGACTACCTCGAGCACACAAATCTTGAAAGGTAGGCTTATCAATGCAATTATTTCATAGTGACAGATTCATACATTTCACATAGTTTTGCACTTAAACTAAGACAGGAATGTAAATTTTCCTGTTCACCTTGAAAAACTAGAAATTTAAACCACTCTTCAAACAATCTACTTATTTCCAAATGAGGAGAAAAGTTTGACAGTAAATTTTTTTCAGAATAAAAGGAATTATGACAACACCTTTCTTACTCAAATAAGGTTTTACCAAAGCTGACAAGTATATTAAATTAGGCAATTGAACACTTTACTTGCAGAGGGAGAAATGGCACAGAACACTTTAGGGTTAAGACTTTCAAATCTATCTCAGAATCCTTCTTGTCCTCAGGATTAAGCAAAAGAGTTGACCTTTAGCCTAATGATCCAATGGAGATGTATAGATCAACTCTTTCCAACATTTTGGCACTTGTACCTTAGTTTCAGATTTCACCAGATTCAGCACTTGACTTTATTTGCCCAGCCCTTGGCCTCTCATTTCCTGGGCCTGGCACCATTCTCTTCTCCTCTCCATCTCATCAGCATCTCCTGCCTGCTCCCAGCCTGGCCCTGGCACTGCTGCAGGACTGCCAGGATGAGTTTTTCACTGATTTAGGCCACACAGCCTCCAAAAGCACAGCCCTGCTTTTCTGTGCTCCCTCTCCCTGTACTAGCACTCCAAATGCCTCAAAGTTAGTTTTGAGCCCTCTAAGTTCTCTCACCCAGCTGGTTTCACTTACAGGGTTCAAAATTATTTTTTGGGGGGTTGGTTTAGTTACCAGCCTTACTGGTGCTGATCGACAGACTGGGCCTAATGGGTTGCAAATTGCACCCTGGACTAAGCAGGTCTGGCTTGCTCCCATCAGCTTTCCTTCCCCGGTATTCCTGCACCAGCCTCTGCCCCTGGTCCCACCCAGCTCCAGCTCAGTTTGCTGGGATCTGTGCCTTACACCGACACCACAAAGGTGTCCCTTTCTCACTCCTGCCTCTGCTCACATTAAACCAACAAACAAACCCAAGCCTCCTCCTGCTCCCTCTGCAAGGGCATGAGAGGCAGCAGAGTCCCTGTGGGGCTGCAGGGGCTGTGCCATTCCCAGGCATTCCTGATGGCCAGAGCAAGGCACAAACAATGCTGACCTTCCCCTCAGTACAAACACTTTGTGTTTGTGCACACACAGGTACACACACACCTAATTTTATATTCTGTAGATATAGACACGCACCTCTAAGGATGGAAAATAAATTCCAATAGCTACCCAAATGTTTTTATTAGGAGTTCAGGGTATAAAAAGATAATAAATTGCGACGATTTCTTATTTAAACAGCACATATTCTGCTCTCTTCAGTCTGGTTTTTTCACAGATTTGAAGATTTAATGGCACCCACTATAAGCCCCAATTTTCAATATTCAATGTCCTGTCTTGCTCCTGTTTTAGTCAGTGGGAGTTTTGCTGTTATCTCAGAAGAGCAGGGGTGAGCATGTGGTTAGTATGGCATTTGCACAATATTAAAATAACCTCTCATGATTGGAACACTGTGCCATAGTTAATTAAATATATGAATGACTTGTTTGAACAATCTTCTGTTTGCATTCTGGATCATAGCCATACAATCTGCTGATGGTGCCAGGGTTATCTCTGCTGCTGCTTAGACTTTCTCTGGTTTGTTCTGCTTACTGTGGTTTGTTAAGCATATGTTCTTGCGAGTGTTTCTAACCCCAACCTCCACTTTTTTTTATACTTATATAAACTGAAAGTGACAAGCCATTTGTTTACTGTGGTTCTAAATTAATTAGGATTCTCCAAGGCGTATTTCATACTGTTTGCTGGAGATCCAGTTTACTAAGCACTGCAGTAGCACTTTGCACCTTACACATAATCTTACAAAGGAAAAATTACATAAATTTTCAAAGAATCTCAGAATATTTTGTTATAAAATGTAATTATATTGTTAAAGATGGAGATATAGAAACACAGAGAGATGAGGTATTAATGTGCAGCAATTCAGTGACACAACTGAGGAAGAAAGCTTGAATGTCTATATCATGTTCATAACTGATGAGTAATTACTGCAATGATGATGCCACATGCTTAGTCTCATGCCCCTAAGCACATCTTGCTACAGCAGACTCTTCCAGATCAACGAGATGTAAAATAGAAGATACTGAGGTTCTTTGTTAACTCCTTTATTTCAACTTCAGCTCAACAGCATTTGCTATTTCATTGACGTAATTTGTAGGGGACAACATCATGCAAGATCTATTTTGCAATGGTTAGATCTGTACAACCCCAAATTCCAATGATTAAACTATTACACTTGTTGGACTCTCACACCTAGACACATAATACTGCTGCTCACCTTCAAAAAAGTCCAGCTGATGAAGGGAGATTTAGACCATCTGTAGAATTCTCTTTTTTTGTTTTGTAGTTAAGTACACAGTTAAGTATACTAAAAAGTCAGTAAGTATAAGCAAACATGAAAGCATTCCTATTGACTAGTCCTTAATAAAACAATAATTTTGCTAATTTGCTATGGTTTATGGTTTCAGGACAGCACCAGACAGCAGAAGTGACACTGCAAACCTCTCTAGAACAAAATAAAAAGATAAAACCTCTTGAGCACATTCATATGACTAATGCCTTATGTCCTACCTCTCCTACAGAGCAATCCAAGCCACTTGACAATTGAAAATCTAATATTAGCAACAACTTAAATCCTAACTTGTGGAACAGATGGACTATCACTTCCAATCAACTCTTCCAAAAGTTTTCCAAGCCCTAAAGCTACACTGCTGCCATTTTTATGGTGATTCAAACAATGGAAATTCTCATACTGGAAGGACCCATGTGGGAGAAGTTCATGTAGGACTGTCTCCCACGGGAAGGACCCCATGGAAAGAGTGTGAGGAGTCCTGGCCCTGAGGAGGAGGGAGCAGCAGGGACAGCATGTGCAGGACTGGGGAACTGACTGCAGCCCCTAGTCCCTGCTCTCCTGTGCTCACAGGGAGGAGCAGGGAGAGAAGACTGAGAATAAAGCTGAGCCCAGCAAGAAGGGAAGGGTAGGAGGAACGTGTTCTAAGACTTGATTTTATTCCTTGTTATCCTTCTCTGATGTGATGGGTAATAAATTAATTTGTCCCCAAGTTAACTCTTTTGCCTGTGATGCTAAGGGGCAAGTGATCTCCCTGTCCTTATCTCAACCCAGGAATCTTTCATTATATTTTCTCCCCTGTGTAGATAAGGGAGGTGGGGAGGAATAGAAGAGCCTTGGTGGGCACCTGGCATCCAGCCAGGGTCAGCCCAGTACAGATCATTATATGTGTGCAAGCAGGAGATAAATTAAATATAATATAAATGCACATTTTAAATAGGTATTATAAATGGAAAAAGTCTGATTGAGTACTAACCATCCACTTAAAAAATATTAAAATAAAAAAATTATTGTAGTTTTATGGTCAGTTTTATTTGCTTTCTTTATACAAGAATGGTCCTATCTCTAGGCTTTAAGCTCAACCCAGACAAAAGACACAGCACCTGTAAATAATGAGTGTACCTCTTCCTTCTCCGTGCAGGATTAGGTTGCAGTAAGAACATATTTACATTTTTCCTCTAGAGCTTGAGTTACTTCATACCAGTCAAAGGCTTGATTCAAACACTGAAATCAGCTCATAAATCAAACCCAGACACACCAGAAATAAATCTCAAACTGTGTTTCTGTATAATAGAGATTCTGTGATAAGGAAGATCCAAAATGGCTAAAAACTGTGGGGAGGATTCTTAATCCAGAGGATACAGCTAGAGAACTATTTTCTAGAACATTAGAGTATAATAGTTTTCTGTAAATGGTTCAAAACCTGTCTCCTGATGAAACCCTTCCTGCCATGATCCCTTACAATGCAAACACTCTTACCATCATTATCAACTCCCACCCATGAGCAAAGATTTCATTTCAAAGAGAAAAAAATAATAGGGTTCCATACACTGTACTATAAATCATGCTACTGGTATAGGTTAGATTGTGAAACACAATTGTTATGTAGAATCATAGAGAACACAGGGAATTTGCCTTAAAATCTATGCTATATCTTGCACAAATCTCACTGGAATGAGCTCAGTTAGGTCTTCCCAAGAAAACCTCAGCCTTTAAAAACATCTGCACAAAATCCTGAATCACAAGATGAGCCAGCTGTCCATGCAGGCCAATATTCTGGCTTTTACTCTGAGCTGTGCTGGTCACTGAGAAAAAGCAAATACTGAACAGGGCAAGCAGAGCAAAGAGAAAGCCTCCCCAGCTTTCAGTAAACACTGAACTCAAACATCTTTAAAACAAGAAAAAGCACTTATACGGAAAAAGTGCAGACATTCTTCTTTTGGAAAACACCAATTTGTCCAAAGCAAATGCCCATGGAAAGGATGATTCTGACAAAACCACACAGAGAAAAACAATTCAGGAAAAAAAAAAAAAATTGGAAAGTGAAAGATTTTTTTTTAGATCTTTTAAGAACATATGCCTTCCTTTTTCAGAATTTCTTCACCTCCTTTTCCTAAAAAACATAAGTCATAGAATTGAATGATACTTTTGAGCAAACTTTCTCTGTCATTTTAATGACACTTTAGAATAGAAGTGTCAAAAGTGTTTAATCCCAAGAAAAATACAGCAACATCTGAGTTTTGGTCTACCTGAACTGTAGATTTTAAGTGTACATAGCTGTTAAAACCACTGCTACACCTCTTACGCCTATAAACTATCTCTACTTTTAATCTGGCTTTTTAAATAAAAAATATATTAATAAAATAATATAGTTAGGATGTTAGTCCTAATGCCCTTAGAAATGACTTAAGAGAAGAGAAACAGCATCTAGGAGTGATCCAGCCTCTCGCAGTGAAAACTACGTGTAGGGACTCTATCTGATTAAGATGCTATTCCATTAGCCATTTTGGAGAGGAAATCTCTTCATAATAATTTAAAAATCAGTGTCAAAAGCCATTCATCAAGATTTCTCTTCTAGTTTAGTTACTTATACTCAACTTTATGTACACAAATCATCACCATTACTGTCAGAGCAGACGTGAGCCTCTGCAGCAATACTTGGCTTGAGAGCATTTATTTGGGTTTTGATCCAATTACTACCCAGACTGCATGTAATAACAGACGTCCTGGCGTGGTCGTACATTGCCTCATTCTGTATGTTCAGTAATAGCAAATGCCTCCACTTTGCATTTTTTTCTCTCTCCAGAAAACCCAGCACTATACCTGGTCCTAGACTGAAGCAGTGAATTGAATGTTTGATCCTGAATGCTGCAGAGCACTGGAAATGGTGATGGCCCCACCTTTGACAAGAACAAACTTGTCAAAGTTTGGGTTAATTTTGAAGAACTCAGACATTTGACTGTGGTGGCATGTGAGCTCCAGCAGGTGACTGTTAATGACATTTTGCACTACAGTGCAAGTTAAAAGTAAGCTGTTAGTTGTAACACTGCTCTTACAGCCCTTCACAGCACCACAGGATCACCAGGCTGGAAGAGTGGTGATCCAGTCCAACCCATGCCCCAACACCTCAACTAAACCATGGCACTGAGTGCCACATCCAGTCTTTATTTAAACACATCCAGGAATGGTGATTCCACCACCTCCCCGGGCAGACAATTCCAGTACTTCACCACTCGTTCCACGAAAAACTTTTTTCCTAATATCCAACCTCTATTTCCCTCGGCACAGCTTAAACTGTGTCCTCTCGTTCTCCCAGTTTCTGTCTGAAAGAGAACAACCCCCACCTGACTACAACCACCTTTCAGGAAGTTGTAGAGTGATAAGGTCACCTCTGAGTCTCCTTTTCTCCAGGCTAAGCAACCCCTGATCCCTCAATCGTTCCTCACAGGGCTTGTGTTCAGAGTTGAAGTTTTTAAGATTCTTATTTCATAATTAGGTTTCAAAGATCAGAATACAGTTAGTGATGAAGCAGTTACTGTTAGAACCTTGCATTCAATGCAAATCAAAGGAGACAAACAATGTCAGGGAAGGTGTTCTACTGATAAGAATCGTTGCCATTGCACACTGGTTTGATACCAGAAATGTGTTGGAAAAAAACTTCATCAGACGGTTTTCAGTTACACTACAGTTACACACAATAAATAATATTTCACATGTATTTCCAACTTTGAATTTCTTAAATCTAGTAATAGTCTTTAAGCATTTGTGAGTGCAGTTGTGCCCATACAACTATGTCTAAACTTCTAAACTAGTTAATGTTTCATTCCCAGAAAAGACTGGCACAATCTTGATGGGTTTTGAAGCTCAGCTATAATGCAAAAATAGGGTACTTGTCTGGCATTCATCTGCTATCTGTCAGACTCCACTTGTTTTCTAACACAGTTCATTTTCTACCACTTGATAGAAATATAGAAAAGACAGGCAGAGAGGATGTCTCTGTACCGAGGGAGAATAGAAAAATAATAAAAGACTTATTCACAATTATGCTAAGCTTCACTTAAGACAGCAAGTGAGAACCTTGCTTGGAGGCTGATGACAGCATTCCCCTCTATGACAACTCTCCAGTAAAGACTGTTCCAGGGGCCACAGACTTCCAGCACATAAAGATATCTGGAGTTTGCCAAATACTGTCTATGCCATAGCCAATGATAAATAACAACAGTGTGGTTTCTGTTTTCAGCATTAATGAAACCTAGAGCAATATCATGCACTCTGGAAGAAGAAGTCTTGCTTCAAGAACAAAAAAGAGCTTGTGTGACCCAGAGCTAAAACAGAAGAATTTTCTTTGCAAATAAATTGACCTTCCTATAGCTGGATAGAAGTGATCAGATTTTTGAGATTAATAGAAAACATTGTAGTGTTACTGACTATACTGGCTGGTTTCTGAGTACTTTTTCTGCATCTTTCAAAAACACATTGTAATAAAATATAATTCCAATTTCTTTTCACACTGCAACATATTTATTTCACACTGAGCACTTGTGCTGCAGTGTGAAAATAAGAATACATAAATACCCTTACCTTAGAAAGGTAAACTAAGTTCAAGAAATCACCTATGCTATATCCCAGAACTTAAATTTGCTGGCTGTGAAATTTATACATCCAAATTGTCTAGATGTCTTTTAAATACTACCCTTGTAAACTTATGTTGAAGATTTTATACACACAGGGGAAAAAGGGTCTTGAAGATTTGAAGAGTTTTGAAGATTTGAAGGCACATTCAGGACACTCAACAATACTTTCTGGATATCTCATTGATCCGAGAAAACAGCAAAAGAACCAGTATTGCCATCAGCAGAGACCAGCAGGTTGCAAGATGTACCTCTGTACTTTTTATGGTTTGAAACATCATTCCTGACAACTTCAGACACTCAAATATTTATAAGCAAGAAGAACTTATTATGCATTAAATGATTCACCAAAAAACAAAGGATAATTAACAGTATAGAAAAATTCCTTTATCTACAAACTATCAGGGTACAGGCATTGTGCTCCAATTCTAACTAGCACAGAAATATTTATTAAAGCAATTGATTAATTAGATCACACTTGCATGCAACAAAATACAGCACATAAAGCAATATGTTTGCCACACTTTGAGCAGGGGGGAATTGGGGATCCAGATTAGATGTTAGAAACATTGTGGAACTGATCAAGTAGCTCTAAAAACTTCACAGGTAAAGGACAGGACAAATATCTATGAGGAAAAATTGGTCTGTCGTAATGCAGGAGTATAACCTCTTGAGGTTCTTTCAAACCTCGCTTTATACTTAAAAATGCTAAAGCATTCAAGATACCGCAGCAAAATAATTTGATTAACATTACAAGCTCAGAATTTCCTAGTCATCAAAATTGTATTCATGAAATTAACAATTAAGTTCTTTAAAGCAAATAAGCCTAACTACATTATTTTATAAGCTTCTCAGCTTATAACCCCAAAATTTTATCAGCACTTTTATTACCATTTTCCAACTGTAAATTTATAGCATGTTAAGAAGCTATTTCCTTCAAACTGGTTAGGGCTGAGGAATGTTCAATAGACCATAAACTTAGAAATCATTGTTCATACAACTATTGTTTTTTAACAAAATTGCTGTCATTTATATAATTGCTATGAACCTCGAACTGTGCCAACTGGAAAGCAAGGAACATTTGCTGAGTCTTAAGATCATTTAGTTGTTTTTAACTTGGCAGGCTCCTGGGTGATACTGCTTAATGCAAACTTCACATAATTAAGAGTGAACAAATTATCTTCTTTAAAAACCACTTGCTCAGAACTCAAACAGGAACTGTTTTGTTCAGTTAATTGTCTCTATTGGTCTCAAAAAAAACCCCCACAAAATAACAACAGTGTTCCAAATTTTAATGGCTTTCCCTTATTTTATTTTCAACCAGCCTACAAGGGTGAAACACAAGGGGAGCAGTCCCTCTCTAAATACAGACACTGCACACACAACTCCTGACAGGCCTTAGGGGGACTGCAGATGGCCATGGCCCTGCCTGGGTGACACAGTGACAGCAGCACAGGGCACCTGCACGTGTGCATTACCTGTCACAAAGCACACAGGAGCTCACTCCCAGGCTTTAAACAGCAGATCCTTTATCGGTGTCCCATTTGTTCCCTCTGAAGTTCAGCTGCTGCTCAAGGGTAGGTTACAGGATTTCCAGCCCCCAGGTCTCCCCAGCACACGGTCCTGGCTCTTAGCATGAGTTATGGAAACCCGTCAGGGATCCTGACACTGGTTCATATTCACCAGCCTGGCCCCTGCTTACCACAAGGCTACACAAGGTAGTATCACGTGTGATCACAGTCATTGCCTCAAGAAAGTTGGAGACTGGGACCCACCACTGCAGCTGAAGCCCACACACTCACACACACACACACACGTGCCTTTTTTCTTTGTCTCTCTCACAGGTGTCAGCTAATTTATTAAATTGGTTTAACCAGCTCTTCAGCTTAGTGCACTACTCAGACCTCAGATTCTTTTGCTATGTTTATATTACAAGCAGAGAAATTATTAACCAACTGTTCATCTTGACTACTGGGGGGAAAAAAAAAATCAAAATTTAAAAAAAAAAGGCGCAGAGAGAAATTTTTGAAAATTTTCATATCTAAATGTAGGGTATCCCGTTGCACAGAGGGATAAATTTTGCTTTGCATAAATTTTTGCAATAATTGAAAATAACATCTCATTATTGATACACTCATCATAAATGCTTTACAAAACTGTCAGAAGAAAAAATATGGACATGCGATATTTATACCAAAATATGACCTTATCAAAATAGTATCACAGGGAAGTTTCGGTATAAATACCTAAATCTTACCTATTGGATCTTTTTGTCACTGGTGATGCAGAATTTGGCTTGTGCTCCAGAGCACTGTCCTAAGCATCACATTGGCTGTTATTTCTAATGTCAGCATGTCACCTGCTGTTGCAAAAAACACTGAGGAAAAACCCCTGTATTTTTTTGTCATTTAAAACTGCAGACATGTTGGCAGAAATAACAAACTGCCCAGTCTATTTGCAGATTGGCAGGGACCCAGGGCTTGCCATTTCCCAAATCAAAACTGATTCCTCTGGCAGACCTCTAGCTATGCCACTGTCCTCTCAGTGCAGTGAGGACATAGAGCTCTGCCTTGTCTATTATTCTTAAAAAAAAAAAAAAAAGTTAGAGGTTAATAAATAGATGACCAAATAAGCTTCAAAGTATGCTGTTATAGTAGGAACAGCAACCAAAATAAAGAAATCCTATACGATGTAATCCAAACACAGGATAAGAACAGCATGGTTTTATCAGCCTCCTCATCCTGGTGGTCAGCACAACTACTACCCCAAAACACTCTGCAAAACTCAAAGCAGCTTGTCACTTCTACAAACTAGTAGTTTGTTACTCTAGAGAACTCTGCAGGACATGTGCCTTCATATGTTCCTTGTGCCTTCAAATTTTCCATGTGCCTTCATTTTCTTCTTCAGTTAAGCGAAAGGAAAATAAAGGGTGCTGTTAAAGAAGGCCCATCTAAAATACTATACAAAAATAGGTGCTGTGAAATGAAAAGTTTAAAAAAAATCAGTTAGTTTTTCCCCGATTTGTTTTAAATAGATGTCTTGTTAGCAGTGTTCTTCATTGAGACACTTGCACACCAAAGCAAAAGATTAATTTTGTCACATAGATCCTCTTGTTTCAAAATACATACCTGGTTATAGAAAGTCTGGCAGTAAATGAATAACGTTTTTACAAGTCAGACTATTAATCTCTTGCTACCATTCTGAAAAATCTTGCTCATCTGAGCTGAGTGTGTGAACTCATTAGCTGTATCACCAAAAACTTTGGAAGTAAAAAGTATGCCAAATTCACGTTACTCTACATTGTGCTGTATGTAAAAATAATGGGGTTTTTTGGTCATCTCTTTTTTGAGTCTTTAACATTTGAATTTCAACATTCTGGAAACTCACGGTGGATTAGAGCAACTACTACTTGAACCAGAGTATAAAAAATTACTTAAAATTCTCTTAATGTTAAGTATTCACACTGCAAAAAATTAATGAGAAGTCTCATAAAATATTTTGAATGTGCAGGAACACCTATTTTATTATCAGTAACAAAAATATATATATGATACCAGCCTGTATTTTCTTTGGTGTAAACCATCATAAACAGCTAGGAGTTATTGCAAAAAAGCCTAGTATGGTGTCTAAAGGGGAAATACATTGGTTTATAGCCTAAGCAGTACAAATAACACCCCCTGATCCCAGAGGTGGTTTGGATCACTCAGGTAAATCAGCCCAGCAGACCAGAGAGCGTCGGGGGCAGCTTGGGGAGCTCTGGGCCTAAGCTGAGCACAGTTCTGAATGATGCTGCTCTGCTGTGTCTCTTAACACTGTGATTATATGCAAAACACTCTCAGAATATAAAGTGCCAAACACGCAGTAGCTCACCCATATCCTTGTGTTGAATGGTGGAGAATGTTGTTGCTGAGGCCAAGATAAAAGGAACAAGGTGTGAATGACACCCCTGATTACCCATCCAAACCCCCGTGTGTCAGATTTTACTTTGTTCCTGATAGAGGACACAATTTTAGTGCTTTGTGTGGATCATTGTGCACCAATATTTGTGCAATTAATTCTACCAAGACAAGCCAAGAGTTCAAATCTATAAATATTTACTTCTCACCTCATTGACTTTCTATTTATTCCTTTGGTGTTACCATGACAGAAGTTTTAACACTCCTTTGCACTGCCTTTGCCCAAGCAGCTTTGCTTATCATGTGGTACCAAGGTTGAAAGAGCATTACAACGTAACTCAGAGAAGGCTTCTAAGCATAATAAATGCCTTTTCATTGACTTGAACAGCCTGAGTGTATAACAAGTGCATTCCTCTCTCTCCCAACTAGAGCCCTTAATAGCTGATCATTCCTGGAATAAAAAAGGAGATAGAAGAAATTTTTTCTCAAGGGGTTTGAGCCATATTTTAAAGACACTGGGATTGTCCTGCAGCTTTAAAATATTCCATGTTTCTGGACAAGATAAACTAAAGTCTAACTTCTGTGTGTGTGCGACATCCAAGACTGCATAGTGCAAATTCAAGGTAGTTGTAACAGTTGTTAAGAGTTGTATTATAAGGTGAAATTATTGTCAACAAACCATCATTTACTCAAAACACAAAGATTAACTGTTCTACTCTGACATTTGACAAAAACTACTTCAATTGTCAGTGAAACGGACTAAAAAATGGAACTTCTACATGTAATGAAAGTCCATCTATATACATACTGGTGTTTTGGGCATGTCCCTTCCTTGAGCAATAGGATACATCTTAGTAACTTTGGTACTAATAGGCTATTGAATGTCAAGAAAGGATGAAAAGGCAGCAATTTCTGCTTGAACTATTGCACAGCTAATTGTTACTTCATGGTGTCTGGGAGATATCTTTACCAGAAATGAAATATAGACATAAAAGTCAGAGAGTGAAAAAGAATTTTTTTTTTCCGTTTATGCATAATCTCGTTAATCTTATATTAAACTCTTCTTCCTAAGGTAATGTTTATAATATGCAACTGGCACTGCTACTGAGGAACAATGCAAAGGAGAAAAACAAACCAACAGAGAAACTGAAGTAAGGGAACAACACTGCCTATGGAGCAAATATTCCTGTAATTGTTATAAAATGTAGGGCATTATTTTTGGACATGACGAATTCTGCCATCTTTTCCCACTAATGCACTTATTGTAGTTACAAGGTACAAATCTTGTTGAAAGTGCACCGATTCTTTTAGAGAGCAGCAAGCCATGCCAATAACAACATCTGCTTAATAGAAAGGTCTAAGCTGAAGTTTGAGTATTCATTGCATGGCAAAAGCATCATTGTGAAATTGTTTCCAGCTTTTAACTAGCAGTTTTTTCTTTTCAGTGTTGAACTCCTTTTATTCTGCCATTGTAAAGGGCTCCAAATGGTCGCTGCTCTATTATGACTCACAAGGGAAAAGTGCATGTTTAAATTACGAAGCTCAGCCATTCTCTGGAGAACTGTATATGTATTACAAGAGTGGGTTTTTCACTGATTGATTGAAAACTATTGTTTCTGAGCTGCTGATTGCAGGATATGTCAATTTACAGACCCACTAAAAGGTTCGCCACAAAATTATACATTGCATTTAAAATAAGCCCACAGTAAGTACTTTAATAAATTAGCATCAATATAATATTACAGAGTGGTTATATTGACACCAAAAATTGTATTTGTGAAGCTTTAAAGAAAAAAAGTCTAGTGACTGCATCAAGCTAAAAGGAAAAAATTCCATTTCTTTATCAAATGAGGAGCAAAATTATTCCACTATTTCTACAGTCTGATCTTGACCTGTAACACTGAAGTCCTTTGTACTAAAAAGTAGAGTTTCAATGCAGAAAGCAAAACCATCCACCTTATGTGTATTTCTTCTCTCAGAGATGGCAGCTTACATTATACATCAACATTCACGTAACCTTACTCTGATCCTTATAATTCTCTATAATCTGGAAAAAGAAAAATCTGATATCCTATTTTACAATGTAAATGTAGTAGGAAAAACTGGCTAGTATATTATCTGACTTCAAATGTAGTTTTCAATTTAGTGTTTAGACAGAAGTACAAATAAGGCACAGTAAAAATAACCTTTGAATTTTATCAAAAGCATAGAAAAGTGTACTAGCACTACATCTTCCCATGTTTTTTTTTTTTTTTTTACAAAAAAACTCTTTTAGAATCTCTGGTTTCCAGTATTTTAGAAGTTTGAATGATCTCATCCTCACTAGGATGTAGTTTTGGACTGATGCTTTTAGCAAATATCCTGCACATTGTATTCACCTTGCCATGCATGCAGGAGGTTGGCAGAACAAAAACTCAAAAACTAAAATATCTTGTGTCCATTTTTCACATTTTGTTAAAATGTTCTGATACAGCATTGTTAGCAAAAAGAACAGTGACATAATTCTCTCAGTGCTTTAGCTCATGGACTTTAAATGATTCTCTTGTTAGATAATACAAACTGGAAGAGGCCAGCTGGAGAAAATGCGAAAAGATTTGTAAGTCTAACAGAGAATAGAAGATGACATTCCCCCATTTCAAGGAAAGAAAAGAATGTTCCAACCATCCTTTGACTCCTATATTTACCAATTTAATTTAAAAAAAGAGGGCAAAAAGATAGGGAATGTATAATTCAGGGAACTGGTGATGGGTTAAAGCTGCTCTTCATCTGCAGAAGTTACTTTTTAATAAAGAAGGTGGTGCAGTTTCTTGTAGACTTTACAGAAAACACAGAATACCTGAAAATAAAGTGTACAGAGAGTGAAAATTCACCTGAAATGCCAGCAAGACTTGAAGAACTGAGTTTAAGTTGCACTGTACATTAAAACAGAAACAGAAAAGCATACAGAAGGCCAAGGATGCAAAGAAATCTTGGCATGAAAGCTATCAAATAAGAGATGGCATTTTATGACTAATTAACTTCTCTGACTAAAGCTGTTATATCAGAGTGCAAAGAAAGGCACTGCTAGAAATGTCCTACAATGAAAACCCTGAGTTCAGCCACCGTTGGTTCAGACTGTGAGTAGATGGCAATGCTGCCCCCAGGGCTCACTGGGTATCCCTAGAACACACTCACAGTTTCATTTTCTGAGGCAGCTCATCTCACGTGGATGTGGCTCAAAAGTTTGTACACACCTGATGTTGAAATGCTGCTGTCACCTATACCAAAAGATGAAAAGGAGACCAGGGCAATCGTAGGTGTTTCTTTCATCACAATACTACCTCCATAAGAAAAGAACTGATTCCATGGATTTATTAAATAGGGACTATGTCATGTAAACAAAGCACACTTGTGCAGTCGTATAGAATTTGAATTAATTAATCTCAAATTTTGTATGTCCTTCACTTTTCAAAGATGGATGGACACTAGACACTAAGAAAGGCAACACCTGAAGTCAGTAAGTCAGTAGATCATGGCATCATTAAGAAGTGTTCACCTACTGTAACTTCTACACTGCACAGCCTATTTGGCTTGGCTGTATGTACATATGGGGGAACTTTCATTTCAGCGATTTTATATATATATATATATATATATATATATATGTAAAGAAACTTATTCTAGAGTTGGAGGATGACTGCTGTTCAAAGTGAACTATGTGTAGGAAACAATCCCTCAATCTGCTTCTGTAATTTGAGGGTTGATTCAAAAATAAATCAAAGCTATGGTTGTACATGGCACAGCAGAGTGTCTGTCTTTCGTGTACCTAGTAAGCATTTTGTTTTTCTTGATTGCTATACTGGTACTGGTTCTTGTTTCCAAGTTACAAAACACCATAGCTGGAAAGTAATGAATTTCAAAACATTGATGGTTTCCTAAGCTTAGGCAGGGTTTTTGAATTTTACATCCAACTGTTTTCAAGGATTATTCTGTATTACGTTTTCTGCATAACAAATGTAGCTAACATCCTTGCACTTCTCCGCTTTCTCTTGACCACATTGTAAAATAACCACAGTAGTTTAAATACAACTGTGGGAATAAATACATGAGATTTTCAGCCAGTGTCTGAGATAAATATTTGCATAATGTTTAGTTAAATCTCTACTGAACAGACTAAGACCTCTTATCACTGTCCAGATGGAGCCCTGAATTTATCAAAGCATACACACCTTTGCTGGCATTAATTTACGTGTTTATAAAATCTAAAGCCAGATTCCATTCACTGAGGTTTTCTAGAAGTGAAAGGGCACTGCAATGATCCTTAAAAATAATCATAGACTGTTTCATCTACAGGCAATGCTTAATACCTAGATGTACTTCATTTTGCTATCTACAAGTGCAATATTAGAGATTTTAAATCTCTCTGGACAAAAATACTTTATAATTTTTTTTTAAGAAAATCATATCATTAATCAAATGTCAAAAGAAATGGTTCTTTATGAAGTTGATAAAGACAATTGGTTTCTTCTGGAAACTTTGCTAAACATGTGATTACCTACCTAGATATGTTATAGTCCCTCAACACTCACCAGACATCCAGCAGTAAAATAGAAGAGCATTTAACTCAAACATTTATGAAGTCCCAAGAAAGAATAAGCAAAAGAAAATGTGACTAAATGTCAAATCCATTGTTTGTCCTACCTCCTGCAGCTTCTGGAGATAACCTGTTCCATTAATCATGACAACTAACAATGCAAGTGTGTGTGCTGAGAAATATCCAAACTATTCCTTTTAGTGCAGCAGCATATTCTATTTCCAGACAGAAAAAATATCCTTAAAGGAACTGAGGACAATTTTTTTATTTCATTCTCATTATAGATTTCCTTGGTTAAATTCCTCTGGTGGCAGTGGGTCTGTTGATTCCCTGATATCTCCAACAGTACCTACTTCCATGAAAAGTCAGTCAGAAAGCCAGGCTACTACTGGAGTATTTAGTACTTTCTGTGGATGATATTTAGAGTTCTATTGATAAAAAAGAGCAGGTGCAAGCACAGTAAATATTTCAGTATTTATTTATGGCAACTAATGCTTTGGGAATAAGTACTGTCTTTTTAGACTGAACATACCTACTAAAGGGAAGTGCACAGGGTTAAGAAAGGGACTAAATTTTCATGTAAATAAAAGTCTTCATA
The DNA here is from genome assembly GCA_026261815.1 of Monarcha castaneiventris obscurior. NCBI lineage: Eukaryota > Metazoa > Chordata > Aves > Passeriformes > Monarchidae > Monarcha > Monarcha castaneiventris. The sequence goes on from JAMPIT010000371.1 coordinate 109,532, forward strand.
AATATTGCATAGAAAGGACCAGAGTGATGACTGGTTTGGTCTTGGCCTATTTTTCCAGTAAATATTTGGATACTTGACTCTGTAAGCCTTCATGTTCTTAAGAGTGGCACAAATTTGCACATGGGTAGACTGCAATGATGGGTAATCCCAGCATCAATTACAATGTCAGGAATTGTTTCTTTTATTTTGCTCACACCCCACAGTGCCAAGGACAACATCACTGCACAGGATGGAGAGAGATAAGATCACAGCCAAAGGCTACACAAATATGGATGGCAGAAGATTCCTTTTCTAGGGCAGAATTCAAAGCTAATGAAACCTAAAGCTTCACCCTCCCATCAATTTTGCCAGCAGGTACTTGGAGGGCACAGCTCAATTTACAAAAGTACACTTTTGTACATTTTTATTTTTCATTTCAAAGCTTGTAAAAATATTTTAATACAGAATTTTATTCTGGAGTAAGTGAAAGGAGGTAAATGATTCTGTTTAAATATCTGTATTTGAAAATTACACCCTATAGTACATTGAAATAGAATATCCTATCATAATTATTTAGTAACATGTCACATCTATTTATCACTGGTAAAAGCCAATCACACAAGATGCAGAGCACAAAGGACTGAGGTCCAGGATTCTTTTATAAAAAGAGTAGCAAGGCTGACCTCGCCAGGTAATGAGCCTTTCTCTGTACAGCCTTCCAGAAGTTTGCATCCTATTCACTCACCCTGGCAGAACACTGAAACAACAATTTGACAGTTCAGTTTCACCCAGGGCCACTTGTACATATTTTGACCTTGGACTATCCTAAATATTAAAAAATAATGCAACTGACCCAAATTAAAATAAAGTCCATTTCCTTTTTGAGTTCAGTGCTGCAAATAGTTGTAATATTGTTATGTGGTTCCAGGTGAAAAAAGCATCTAAAACTGTATTATTACTTCATTTTATAGAAGCTATAGATAGAATATATGCAATCCAGAAATGCATATATGTACATGTAAGTGTGTATATGTAAGCATGAATAACTTACAGAAATGGACAACAATCAATCAAACAGTGCTGGTTTTGGGGCCTCATCTCAGTTTACTGGTTGCAGGTACAGTTTAGGCTGCTGCAGTTCCCTTCAGGTACATTATCTAGACAGTCTCATCCATATGAAATTATTTACCCTTCTGACTGTTCTCTCAACTAAGTGAGTTTGTCAAATGATAAACCTCAGGAACACTCCCTCTTATTAAAAGCACTGTTTCATGGGTGTGGCTTAGGGAAGCACTCTTCCAAGAGCTGAGCTGACCACCCTGGGATGGTGACCCTCCCTGTCCTAGGAGCTCACACCAGCAGAGCACCTGGTGCCTTTGAGGCGGAGTTATCAGTCCCTGATCCCACTCCAGGAGGCCAGGCTGCAGCCTGCAGGGTGTGTTCGTGTTCCCCAGCTTCCACTGCAAGGTGGGACTGCAGGGGAAAGGAGAAACCACTGCAGCAAGGGCTGAGGGCTCCTGAGCAGCACCCTGTGCTGGCCCTGTCCTCACCAGACACACACACTGGGATCTGTCAGGAGAGGCTACACAGCCACTGGAAATGATCTAACTGAGGCACGTGAGCTTTCTGTAGCTTGAATTCTCTTGACACACATCCCACTGCCCTCAGACTCCTGGCACTCCTGCAATGGTGCCAAGGTCAGAGGTCTTTCCAGTCCATGTGCACAGGGCGCTTTCACCTGCTTTAATAAGAGAATTCCTGCTCAGCCACAGCTGGATGCAGCACCTATTCACTTCCAGGTCATGATTAAATCACATACAACTATTTTTTTTTTTTAATTTAGATGCTCAAGTCAATAGATTTTTCCAGTGACTTAAAAGCAGGCCCAAAAAATAAAAAGCTGAAAGACATGGATTTAAACTTGACATGATTGGAGGCTTGAATATCTTTTTCCAAAAGAAAGTTTGTGTTTTGGAGAATGCAAAGCACAAGAGGAGAAAGAAAGCCAACAGAAAGTTTTGCTTCTTCAAAAACTGTGAAATTTGTTGAAGTAACCCCTTTCTGAGCAAAGAGGGGATCTTCGTACCTTTAGTAACAGGAAGATCTCTCCAATAAAATACAGGTGCAGGTCACACTGGGCAGCACAGGGCATGCATTTACCCCCAAAAAGCTCTGTGCTGAGCCTGGAGCCTGGAGCAGCAGCTGTGGGCCTGCAGTGCTTTGCAGAGGTCTGGATTTGTCATTAGAGTGGTTTCCAGAATGATGATTTGTAGAAGGATGTGTTGGCTTGTGCAGGGGACAAGATAAATACAGTGACATTTTGTACCAGAGGTGACTTTGCTCAAGGAGGTGGGCAGATGCATTGTCACAGTGCTTCCAGCTCAGCTAATAACCCCTTCCATGAGTAAGCCTGGCTGTGCCCCCTGGTTTCTCTACATCCACAGCACAGCTAAAGTGCAGTTTGGATAATGTGCATGCCTCTAAACAGTTTCTGTTCTATCAGTGATTGTTTGTAAAACCAGTGTGTGAAGCCTTTCTGCAACAGACACTAGCTGATCCCTGTGACATCTGATTTCATATGACTGGAATCAATCACTTATGTGCCCTTACCACGTATCATTTTCTTCCCTGCCTTCCCCCACTGAACTTAAACCCTGACCTCTTTTCAAACAGCTGCAACATTTTCATTTGGTGCTATGAGCAACCTCAGAGCTATTGCCACTGTTTGAAGACAGCAGCATTACTCATTACCCCTCTTCATGTTCGACATTAAAATGTATTTTCGGACACTCAACAACTTATTGTTTAAATGAATCATGGACAGATATACTGACATCCATTTTTTCCCTTTGTTTCACTGAGCTGAACTTCCTTTGATTCATGTGCTAATGGAAACAAACGATATAATCCACAATGAATAATTTTGCTCTGCTTGAGATGTGCAAGCAATAATAAAAAAGTAAACACAAGTTATCAGAATTCCTTGTAAATGCTACAACTGCTTTTTTTGTTATGACAACAGATATTTATCTGCTGCCTACTTTTCATTTATATGCAACATAATGAAGCAAGTGAAAGTGCCTTTTCTTTTTAAAACAAAAATTTCCAGGATTAACAATTCATACCAAACCATGGATGATCATTTTCACTGTGTGTATCAGCACTGTCTATCAGCAGGTTAAATAAACTTCATTTAAAATTCTCCTCTGCCTGTCACTTACACTTGCATGATACAGATTTAGCAGTAGGAGGATTTTCAGTCATGTTTATCCATGTATGACTCAGACCTAATCTATATCTAATTTTATACCTAGAGTGAGGTAGAAAAGGGCTTTTCTAGAGTAAAAATATATACTTTTTATATTACACTATAAATAATATTAAAAAAAAAAGCTCAGAGAAGTCAGAGCCTGTTACAATAATACAATTTCCTCACTTCAGGGTGAGAGTAGAAAGGGGATTTTGGCTGCAACCAACACAATCTTACCAACAGTTCCCACTCCTGCAAAGGCCCACACTACAGAACTCTTCAAAAAATACTAACAAATAACAAGTATAATGAACCTTAATGGTAACCTAAGTATGGCTGAGAGAGATGTTAACCCTCTTAACATTTTATCAGCATTTGTTCAGGGGGGCACCAAGATATCCAAATTTGATAGGCATTGAAGGCTATGAAGAACTTTCCGTGCCTTGCAATCCGAACATGTTTTAAACAAGTGCCAGTGCATCAGGTCCTTCTGTCCCTGGTCTTACCTTAAAGTAAAATAAAAGTGAGTAACTCCAGGCAAATAGGAAGAGATAAGTGGGGATAACAATTTTTTGAATCACCACAGTTATATTTTTCACAGTTCACGGATTTTCACCCAAAGATTTGTTTTAAAACAGCACTGCCAAGAGAGCTTGGACATCTTCCTAACCTGTGCCCCTTTAGGCACAGAGACCAGCCTGGTAACTTCGTTTCCCCATGTGACACTTCATCTGCTGTCTTCCCATCTTTCCAAGCTCCCCAAGCAGGACTTAAACACTGATGCCAGAAATACCCACTCATGTTGCTATTTCATAAAAGGAACAATTTTGCCACATGTATTTGCTGTCTAATTCACTGTCTAAAAACTATTCAAATTAAAAGTGCATATGACCATGGACATTAAAAAATGCTATCTAATGTTTGGAAAAAAAATCCCTCTTCCTCCCTCTCTCTCATTTTTTATTTTTCAATATCAAATCATTCTTCATATTTAAATTAACCAGATTATTAACCTCAAATCAAACAAAAACACTCAAGTCATAATTATAAATTAATGAGTCTAAGCCAAGAGTTTGGAAAAGAAGCATTTAAGTGTTAGAAAAATGTTCTTGAATAGTAAGATATGCTCTACTTATTCCAATCAAAATGCTTCATAAATCTGTTTAATATTCACAGGAAAGCAGATAGAAATAAAACCAAGTGTTTTGATTTGAGCATGTATAAAAGGAAGAAAATATGCTGCCGAGGAAAAAGGAATAAACAAAAAGTAATCTGTGTCAACTAACAAAAACTGATTTATATTCCCAGTCTGAGAAAACGATCAGAAAGAAACCAAAATAAGATTGTTTGACCTATGTACCAGTCATAGCATATGCTTTAAAGAGAGGAAAAAAAATAAAAATGAATGCAATGTATCCCTTATTACCTTCCATTGCTTTGATATGTCCAGAGAGAAGATGTATGAGATATATTTCTGAGGCTGAATTTTTCACAAACAGTTTGACAAATTAAACAATCACAGAGATACGAGATTTCCACGATCTCAGGTAGAATTCTCCATAAGTGATATATTGTTCTCATTAGAGTTTTAAAAACAGTTTTACGTACAAAAATAGATGCTTAAGAAGAGGAAAGAAAACAAAAAATGTTATATAGTGGTTTTTTCCCCCTCTGCCTATGAAGTGAAGTAATAAACCTTTCCCAAGTTTTCTAAAAATTTTCTTGAGTTCTGAGAGAACAACTTTCAGGAAGATATTCTTTCAGCTGTATTTTCTCCAACATAGCCCAGAGTGATATGTTCTTAGAGATTAGAATCAAGTTTATTAGCTTCCATATTTAACACTTTTCTTTTGCATATGATAATATCCTTCCAACTTCTTCCATAGGTCTGGATTTAAAAATAAAGCAAAAAACCCTAAAAAAGCCTCTGTTAATTTCAGTTCCCTCAGTCTGGGGATCAGCAGAATTGTTTTTGGAGGGGATATGATTGTCCGGACTGGAAAACCCAACCCATTTTCAGGCTGATTCTACAATCCCTCATCATGTGTGAAAGTCATTGCCACCATCTTTGTTAGCTGGTGCTAGAAACTGGAAGAATGACTTCAAGGAAAGTGTGTTCCTAATTTCAGTAAATTAGAATGAAACAAGAAGAGAAAAGAATCTGTCCTTTAAATCCCCAACGAGAACTATTTGTGTACAGTAACAGCATGGTTATTTCTCGTTACAGAAACAGAATTTGTGTCAATTGGACCTACATTTCCCAACATTAATTAGAATGCAGATCTTCAGTCATCTATAGTTCCAGTACCCTATGTGAAATTCTCTTCAAAACTCTTAAAAGATTACAGATAAAAAATTTGACTTGAAGATAAGCACTAAAAATATACATTTCAATCACAAGACCCCCAAACCAAATTTGTTTTTTTGTTGGTTTTTTTTTTTTTTTTACTTTGGAAGAACTTGCTACACTTGTACCATATTTAGAGCTTCAGTTTTCCATTTAAGAAGATATCGCTGTGATAGAAAGGCCAAAAAGGGCCAAACAGTGAAAAGATTGAAGTATCTTTCTCTCCTAGGATTCATCAAGGAAAAAAAAACTTTTCAGGTATCACAAGATGACAAGAAAAGAATGTTTCATTGTCTCCTTGATGTAATTTGTAGAAAACAGTTGTAGTGGCCAATCAAAAACTTTGAATTCAAGAGAGAGAACAATACTGATACACCCCAGTAAATCAACAAGTTGAATATTTTAGTATCCCAGTAGCATAAAGTGAATAATTGATTGATTTGTGTTTGTTCTCCTGCTTAACCTAAAAAAATTATAAACCCTCCAATCATCAGAGGTACTTTGAAAGTGAAATAATTTTCTTTCATTCACAAATCTGCGAGGCTTTTCATTAATGTATAACACAAGGCTGTATTTAATTAAGTTAATTTCAATTTTACTTTTGATTGCACCTTGTGTTCCAACACAAAATATCATTCTGACATGAAAGTTCAAAGTAGTTTAATCATGTACAAATAAAATGTTTGGATTTAAATTCACCCTCCCCACTTTTCTTTCTTTTTTTTTATTTTTAATAGAAAGAAATGTGCTACCATTTAAGTTGATTATATTAATCTTGGCAAAAATACTTCTCTTTGAAATTTTTATTGAGTTATATACCTGAGACATCTGTAGATTTATATGAATACTAGAGTCCCAAACGCATATGAACTGTTGTGTCACTTCATACACAGTAGCAATGGTATGAAGTAATGATAATCTGCAAGTATTTATGGTAATGATAATCTGCAAGTATTTATGTTTTGATTTCAGCCACTATGAATCTTGAGTTTCCTCTAATTCAGTGGATTAATTTATAACTGCCCACTTTACCTAACATTAACCTTTCACTCTTTGTTCTCTAACAGACAGAAGAACTGTCCCCTGTGACTGACTGTAGGGAGATGCTATTAACAAAGGACATCTTCAAGTCAAAGTCCTTACTACTGAGGGCCACTTAGAGGACAGAAAAGTTTGGGAACAATTATTGTCATTTAATACTGAACACATTCAGCCTCTCAGAAAGCCCTGACAAACCAAAAGGTGATCAGCATGACCAAGCTGAGGAGGGAAGCCTGTGTGAAGGAAGAGGCAGCATTCACGGACTGTCCAAGTGAAGAAAAATTAGCGACATGGCCTGGCCACTGAAACAGGAAAAACCCACAACAAAGCAAACAAAAAAAGCCCGGAGAAGACTTTCTCTAAGGGGAGTAAAAGGAAAACATTAGAAAGGTCAGTATCATTATGGTATCATTATGTCCTTTTTAAGGCACAGTGGAGCCTGCATACTGCGCATGGCCCTGCCCCAAAATGCTAAAAGTTTGCAGAGCTCTAAAACCCAAGACACCGATCCACAGCTATAAAAGATAGGAAGGCCGATTAAAAGAGGGTCAGCAAGGCCCTGAACCACCTGCTGCTGGGAGCTACATCTGCTCTGGGGTGGCACAGCCATGGACTGCTTCTCCCCTCATCTCCCACCCAGAGCACTGCTGGAGATAAAAACTGGAGAGCTTATGCTCTGAAATAGTCATAACCGTAATAGATACTAAAATTACTTTTCTACAATTTCTGTCCTCATTTGTTTCATTTTACTTCACAATTTTCCTTTAAAATTAAATGTTTTGTCACCTGAATTAACATTTTCAGGTAATGGATGTTAAGAGAAATTTAGAGAACTCAGTCCTAATGCAATCACTTTTCAGCAAACAACTTTATAAGCTATTTTTCATGGAGTCTTTAATTCTGTGGCTTATACCTGACCAAGTTTATTAATGATTGTAATTATGCAGATTATAGGTGCAATACCCAAATATATAAGCAGAAATATTTTACAGTTACAGCCAAATACAAGTCTCCAATTCAAAATTCTGTTACCTGTTATCCTGTACCATCCCAGCATTCAGCTCTTATCACTAAGTGTTCTATTCTAATCCATCATCTGATCATGTGAGATCAATACTGGTAGACACACTCCTTGGCTGTTTAATGACACTTGCATAATTGGAGACACAGAGATTTAAAGGAAGAAGAAAAAATTATTGTCTTCAACTCACTATTTGCCTTGCACCTTCTAGAGCATGAGGGGGTCAGTTCTGCTTGGTTTTGGAAGAATCTGCCCAAGTGTTACACAATTTACAACAGAGGTGCTGTTCTTCTGCATCAGCTGGTTCCCAGCAGAGGAACCAAGTCTGGTTTTATCTTCACAGACTATCACTCAGACTAAGGTATCCTAGCAGTATTAATTTCTGTATTTTTAAATAACTTTATTCTGCATTTACTCCTAACTCTCAAACAGTTTAGTGTGATTCCTTTGTAAAGCTTCTTGTAGCTGTTAAATCAGGAGCATTAGGACTATGAAAAACCCAATTAGTCAGTCTACATCAACTTTTAAACACACTCCAGAGTGGTTCACCTCTTTCCCCCTTCGTTTTTCTCTGATAAATCCTAATCAGACCTAAGGCCTCCCTAAGGTCTAGGGAGAATATCAGAGTGACAGTGTGACTCAAGGAGATATCTCCACCGAAGATATCTTCCACATACTAAATCAGCACTAATTCATTCTCTCATCACTCTAAGTTGATGAATATTCTCTTAAGAATTTGAATGTCACTGTCAAGTAAATAATGATAAAAGGGCAGCTATATTTAGAGTATCACAAATACATAGCTTCAGAGTTAAGGCTTGGCATTTTACACAATATCATATAATCAGGAGCATTCAGGCACATACCACTCAGAAGTTAACTGTGTAAAAATTTGAAACCATGTCAAGGTTCCCTGTAATTCTACAAGTAACATTTAATGATTCGGTTTTCTGAAATTACTAACTTTAACATTTGTGGCTTAAAACATTCATAGTAGGTATTCACAGCACAAAATCTGTTTATATCTAATATACCTAAAATGAGAAGAACTGGAGGGCTCACTTCTACTTGGTGCTTTCAGGGGGGGAAAGTACAAAACACTCGTGAGAGGGGCAGACATTCTGATACATGCAACAGCTGCTTATCTGAAAGGTAAAGGCTGAGAAATTGTGCTACAAGGGGAAAAAAAAAAAAAACAACGAGAACAACACAACCCAAACAACAACTTCAAGAAGGAAAATATCCAGTCTCTGAAAAGTATGAAAAGAAAAAAAGTACAATTCCTTGTGTAAGGTGGATTTTCTGTTCTCTTTATATTCGAGATAATTTCTGTAATAGAATGATGTTTCCGTGCATGTCATATAAACACCCCAGTGTTATTGCTTAAATGATCTCCTCAGAGATATTTGAATGTTGTCTACTTCTCCAGTCAATTGCAGTTCTGATGTTCCACACTGTTACCCCACTTGGATTCCATTAACACCTAATTTACAAGCATAAACCATGTAAATGATTGGAGCAGATGCAGAAAAATAATTATAATTTGGGCTGAAGTCTTCATTTCCCAACCTAATTCAGTAACAATAAAATTCTCTCTCTAAAGAGTAGACAGGAAGACTTTAGGCACAAGCCCAACTAAATAACTAGTTACAGCCCTGGGCATTTAATTTCTGGATGCAGCCCATGAATGGAAGAGCAATGTCCCAAATTATGAGACAAGCAATGCAGGACATAGTTCTCTAGATAAGGATTACAATGATAAAATAATTATGGAATAGGAAATTCTTAGCATCTCAAATTAAATTTTCCACAGCTTTAAAATACACAATAATTGGCTCCAAGGTAAATTTCCTGGGTGCTTAAGAAACTTTCCACTAGGTCCTACCTCAATCTCAATCTCCAGAAGCTCTTTCTCCTTTTGAGTTGATTTTGTGCAAGAACTTAAGATCACTGATCCTATAAAACCCAGCGCAAAGCACAGAGAGTTTTGCTGATGGGACCTGGTAAGGAAAGGACAGCATAACCTCCCAAGGAGTTCAGCCCTGATCTCTGGAATCACTCTCAAGTAGTTTCCAGAGGCAAACACTTGGGTGGTGGAACACCTGCTGTCTCCTTTGTATTGACTTCTTTCTGGCCATAAGCCTGAACTTTTGTAATCCAAAATTGTATTGACATTCATCCATTAACTCCAAATTTTCATCATGTCCCTTTCTTTGCTTCTGTCACATTTTGTACCAGTACACACCCAGCACTGCACTAGCAAAGGGCCAAAGTTCACTTCGTCAGTAGATGAGCTCATGAGTTTTAGTCAGAGGAGAAATGCTGCTACCCTCATCTAGGACACACAAAACATATGAACCATGGGACAAATCAGTAACACATGAAGAAAGGAAATCCTATAGCTATGCAAATGTTACAAAAGTAGGTTATATTCTCTGCACCTGAAGTTTTACTGTGGTAGATTACTTTGGAATTAATAACAACGGTCATTGATGACTAGCTAATTAAAAGAACAGAACTAAATTAAATTAGCAAAAGTTTCTACAAACCTTTAAAGGGTAAAACACTTTTATTATATTCAAAAACTCTTGTATACTTGCACATTGATTAATGTATTCATTCACGTGTGTGACTACACTCAGCATCCTTACTTACCATTTTCAAAAAAATCTTGATAATCAATACCAGGATTCTTATTTGATGACAATGAAGAAACACTGAGAATCAAAAAATTTGCTACAAACCATCCATAATCAGTTAATGAAGTTTAAAACTTAAACTTAGACACTAATGTCCTGTTTACCGTTATTTCATAGATAGAAATTCTAAATGATTGTTTACATTATTTGTGATACACTATCTGTGTAATTTTAACAACAGTGACTTCTATATATCTCGTAAATTGCAGGGAAAATTAAATATTCAATATTTTCTATTTCAGAAATATAATTGCTAACACAAAAGACCCTGTACTGCATTTCATACTGCTGAAGGTCCTGAGGGAGATATGCAAAACCCCCTGCATTTTTCAGAAGACCCTTTTTGAATTTTAAGAATCTCTCAAGTTAATTCAAGATAAGCAAAGTAAAACACTATAAGAATAAAATGGAAGAGAGGATCTGAGTAACATCCATAAAAACACATTTGCACACTGAAAACTCCAAGTCTGCACCTGCAAAATCTCTTGTTCCAAGATAATCAGTATTTATAGGACACTGTGTATGTTACTTGAAACCAGTTTAACTTTCTAAGGAAACACAAAATTCGTTAACTCTAGCATTTACATGAGTGTTGACTTCTTAGTGCTTTGAGCAGTTTAAAGAGAATATCACAGATATAAATTAAAGCTGATCACAGAATTAAAGGTGATATCTTTCTTAGTGAATTTACTAAGAACAATTTGAAAAAAAAAAAAATCTGAAACAAAAAGTCCCAGAAATTTGCCTTTTCCAGACCACCATTTTATTCCTGTAACTTCTGGGACATCTCCCAGTGGCACTGTTTGAGATAACTGGCCAGCACTCAACAGGGTATTGACAGGCCTCTGCCCTCGGCTTACTGGCATGGAAAAGCAGGAACCAGGACTCACTAAAATCAGAGATTTATAATCCACACGCAGACAACAGAACCCGCAAAGAATGGCACCACTCATCCTGACACCTTTCAGTGAACTGCTGTACTTCGTTTGACTGACACACTTTATGTAACTGTGACATCATGGAGAGAAGTCAAAGCAAGTGCAGCCAGCTTGGATAAAGAGAGAAAATACTCAGAGAATTCAAACTCATAAACCTGAGCACCAATAAGTACATGAAATACTACTTTAAGCAGTACACTTGAGCAGGAAAATAGAACTGTGGCACATCAGTTCTCTTCCATGACCCAGAGGACTCCAAGCACAAAAGATAGAGAACCAAGCTGGGGCATGTGAAATTGAAAAGTTTTATTCAGAGATGGCCTTGAATCTCAAGCTTTCAACACCTCAGAAAAGTTAGGTTATCTCTCTTTCTCTAATAGAATATATATTTTTGTTACTTATGCAGATCTTCTGTGCATGAAGGTTCCTGGCTGAAAATTCAACAAGTGCAAGAAGGGAGATGTCATCATGATTGGTGGGGAGGTCAGTATTTTAAATATTCACTATTTACAATTAATAAAAATACAGTAGGAAAGAAAGATATTGACTGTTGGCTACCAACACGTTAGCATGTATTTTTCCGAAGATTTTATCCTAATTTAGAATAATCGCACACAAATCTTGAAAACTTTTACAGATTGTAAAAATTGGTTTCCAATTCTGTGTTTTCTTTAAACTGAATTGCATTTTATATCAGCTCAAAAAGATACAGCAATGCAATATCATTTCATGGATCCTTAGACAGAGACTGTAATTATCCTTTATTGATTATAGAACTACTTTTAACTTCCTACTGTATTTTCTCCTGACTTCATCTCTCTTCCTTAGTGAAATGTCCTCTCCATCTCTCTTCCATTTGTTGAAATGTCCTTTTTGCTTTAGCTCCTGATATTAGCTACCAGGAAAGCTGATATTTCGGTAGGATTTAACATACAATATTCTCTTGTTCGTGTCATCATACTTGTCCCTTGAATGGATGCTTCTGTTGGGCTCAGACCCTTCTGCATGTCCCTAGTTCTCCTGAACGCCTCATGGATTCCAGTGAGCTTCCCAACGGCTCAGAACTCCCATGTGCTCCTGCTGAGAAGGGAATGGGTGCCAGGAGACCTGAACAGCCAGCTAAACTCAACAGTCCCCTCGACACTTGTGAGAGTGGTTTGGACAGAGGGTCAAGCAGAGGAACAAGGGAGACCAGAGGGTGAAGGAACCTGATGGAGGGAAATTCAGTTAATTGCATTTAGCTTTTATTTTCTTGTTGGTTTTTTTTTTTTTTAATTTAACAAGAAATGAATAGAGTCTGAATGAAGGACATTATTTGCATGTCTTAGCTATTCACTTCTGAACAGAAGGAAATGAATTCTGCTTCACTGACCATACACTGAAATCAGCAGGCAGTTCAATGTTTCATTTAAAAATAAATGGAAATATTTCTATACTATTTTGCATTTAAAGAATTTCATTATTGACAATGCATTTGAATCTATCTTTATAAATTAAGATATTGTATTTAATTTGACAGAATCATAGAATAATTCAGGTTGAAAGGGACCTTGTGCTCTGTCCTCTCAAGTAGATCAGATTGATCAGGCTATAGTCCAGTCAAGCTTTGAAAATCAGCAAGCTTGAAGAGACTGCAATGCAAGTCTTCTACTTTTAACCGCACTCATTCTCACATCTAACCAGAATCATGTTGCAGCCTCTGACCATTGCCTCTCATGCTCTCACCGTAAGACTCCAAGGCTATAATTTCATGTTCTCGATACTGTCCCATCAAACACTGTACACATCATCAATAACTGCCCTTCCCCTCTTAAGTCTTCAGCCTTAAACTCAGCTCTCCCAGTCTCTCCTTGTACCACGTGTGCTCCGGCTCATGTTAGAGGCATTTAACATTATGGATCCCTGAATGACACTGGTAATACCTGGCCACCAGCTGGATTTCTACTTCTCATCACAACCCTGTGAGCCCACTCAGTTTTCCACCTATCTTTTCCACCCACTTCACCAGTCTGCACCTCTCTGGATTGACTAAGCTGACTGTAGGAGACCATGTTGAAGCCCTGCTACAGTCAAATTACCCAACAGCCCTCCACCAGACTTTCTCCAGTATGTCCATGTCTTCCTTGTCCTAGGGAGCCCAAAGTAGATACAGCACTCAAATTGTGATCTGAAAAGTGCAAAATAGAGGGGGAAGATCACTCCTCTGAAGTTGCTGGCTGCACTCTTGGTAATGTGGCACAGTATGGGGTCAGCCTTCCTCACTGCAATATCATCTCTGTTGTATTATATGATCTCACACAGCCTTTCCAGGGAAGAGTTCCTGCTGAGCATAAAAGACTCAACTATTCTCTCACAGCATTGCTATAGCAATCAGTTTGTTTGATTTTGGCAGTTCTGAACATTCCAGGAGATAGAGAAATGTCAGTAATCCAAAAATAAATTGTGGCTAGAGTAGAGGAAACAATGAAGGTTGCATAACAACCTGCCTTACTTTTCCAAATAATTCAAAACATATGATTGAATTATTTTGATACTACAAGTAAAAAATTGCAGTGATCCTGAAAGCTACTCTGTGACTGAATGCAATAACTCCTGTTGTCTTAGATACCCTTTACTTACAATACAGACTATTGTAATTGTTCTGTGACAAACTTTTTAGCTTCCAGTTAATCCTTGTGTTGCTTTTTTAACATCCACGTTGTATCAGTCTGCTCCAATATTTTGGAAGACACACTTTAGAACCATGCTGGAGTGAAATCCATTTTCTATTAGACTTTCAGTGCTCCATGGGTCCGTGTAGATTATTTTGCTATCTGACAGAAAACAGATTTATGCAATACAATTGCATCATTGGCATCTATGCGATAATTGATGTATTTGGTCTTTAATGACTTCAGCAAGAGGCAATAATTCAAGTTTGTTTAAATGATTCTGAGTTGAAAAAGATGCAGCTATTACTAATATTGACAAAATGGAACAGCTATCAGTTCAAATTGGTTTGGTACATGGTGTAATGAATTCATGGGATTTACGTAAACTGTTTAAGTCAACATCAAAGCTCCATGGCCTAATTTTTTTTATTCAAAAATTCAGTTTCTCTCAGATTGCCTTTAAATTGTTTGAATTTTTTTTTTTTTACAATATTACTTATTGATATAGTCACATTATTTGCAATAAAGAGAAAGCAGGATGAGAGCTAAAGTAAAGCTGAAGTAAATATTATGAATAACTTGTGGGATCAGAGCAGGGAAAACAGAACTTAACTAAGCAACACAGTTTTTAAAGTAAAACATATGAGTTATTCTTACCTGTATATCAGATTTTTTTCCCCATTTTTCCTATTTTTCCCCAGAGCTTGTTCCTGAATTATTAGCTATGGTGACAAATATCATTTTCCCATTCTTAGCAACATGGGGACATTACTTATGGTTTTACCTGCCATATAATGTAAGATCAGGGAGAAAAGAACTTACTCTCAGAAAAAAAGCAGCAAACAAAAGGCAACAGAGAACTCAGATAGATCCTCCACAATTTGATAATTGCATTATCTTCCAATAGAAAGAATGTCATTGCTACCTAAAGTTACAGATGCCTCCTAACAACCTGAAGAAAACTCAAACAGCAGACAAAACACCCATCAAGGACCACAGTTTTCTATTTCCTCTCTGTGATTTCCCCCAGTTAATTACTTAAACAGGAGTTTCAAGATGTACATGCCTCCTGCAAGGATACCATTGCTTGGGTGAGGCAGTCACCATCTGCATCATTAAGACACACTCCAAGCACCCATTCTCTTATCACCATTAGCATATGAACAGGCAAAATTACCAGGTCATATTCCTGACAGAGAAAGTAGTAGCAAAAATTTGAATAATTTCTTGCTGATTTCACTCAGTGTTTAAGATACTTATATTGCACTGGCAAATGCTATGGAGGTTTGCCTAGATCAGAAACAGCAGGAACTACTACTCAGTGTCACTTTCTGGACCCAAAGTGCCTCTCCCTGGCACTTTACAGCAGAGTTCATGGATATCAGCATATGCAATGTCATGCATCTCTGCATGGCATAGCACAACTCACTTCCCACTTTAATTTCCAGTCTTTGAATGGGATTGGTAGAGATATTTAAACCAATTCCAGCTGTTCTGAGAAAAAGGATAACTGGCAAGATTGTTCTGCTCATTTTCCATTTAGGCTTGAAATATTAATAGCTCACATACATGACAGTGGATTGTTAATGAGAGCAAAGTACAGTATTTTGAATGGCCACCTACATATTTAACTCATACTCCAGACTATAGAGTCAGAACTTCTTTATGGCTGCTGCTCTTTTGTTATTAAAAATTAATTCAATTTTTATTTAGGTGAAGAGTGCAATGCCATTAGTATTATCTACACGGTGTACCTTTGGGCTGGGAAAAGCAGGAAGGGAGAAAAAATTAACTTTAATGAGAACTTTCTCAATTTTCTTTCAGTAGATGCACTACAGCATGTACACAGTGACACATCGGGTGTGCTCCTGCCCTTCTCAGAATACAAACATGGTTCTAGTTGGCAAATTCCCTCAGAACATCACCCTAAAGAGAAGTCTTCCAAACTAGGTGCATCCATGTCAAAAAATCAACCAACCTTGCTTGATAAAGGAATGAACCTGGATTATCCATGCATTGTTAATTAGCGTGTCATTTAGGGATCACGACTCATCTATTTTCCTGCCATCACGTATTAAGAAATGGTGTTTTCATCAGTCCACTAGCTCATAGCTTGTATACAAAAACTGTTTTCTAGGTACTAAATTTCATGTAACAGAATATTTGACATTGACAATAGATGGGAGAAATACATTTTTCAGATGCACAATTTCACATACCCATTTAAATATTCTTTTCTGAGAAAATGACAGTAGCTCTTATTGCAATAGACATGATACAAACCTTTGTGCTGGTGAACCAATTATGTGATGTAAACTCTATATTCTGAAACACTGAACTGTTAGCTACAAGTGCAAGAGCCGTTCTCTCTCATGTTTGACATAGTCTAACTCTTTAGGTTTTTCTTAAAATTTAAAAAAAACAAGCCCCAAAACAATGAACAAACCTATTAGGAGATGTCAGGGAGAGGAAATTCTGGTAGTACAGCTGGAAATTCAAGTTTCAAAGCCACACAGGCAGGAAAGAACACAAATCAAGTCATAAAACCTCAGTGTTTACACATAGGATCTCATATCCTGCTTTCATTCTCTTCTTGACTTAGGACTAAAAGCACATCTCTGGCTTTGTTTTATAAGATACTTTTTATTTATGCTTTTATTTTAAAGCTTTTTTTCTGAAATTTTACATAATGTGACACAAATTGCACATTGCAGAGAAAACTGTCTGTCTTGGTGAATGAAACCATTTTAAACTCAAGGACTTTATTATCTGTTAAAATCTATTTAAATATAAGCATTCAATTTTATATTGCTTGACTTTTATAGAGGAGCTGTTTTACTAAAGCAGGATTTTGAAAAGAGCATAATAAATACTTGTGACTTTGACATGTAAGATCTGAAAACATGAAGAAAGAATTACCTTAATTTTCAGTTATTGACACACATGAAAATATTTCCATAGGCCAGAGACCTTCTAATAGATTGTATTTGTTATGATAATGCCTTCCTGATTGTAGTGGGTTGAACCTGAATTGACAGACAGCCTTTTAGACCAAAAACACTTCTCTCAATTTTACATATTTAAACTGCATATGATGCCTTCTCCAGCCACCTAGAAACAGAGACTAGACAAGAGGAAGGGAATAAAGGTCGGTGTTTATTTGAAAGCCTTCAAGGTACACCCTGGGGAGTCAGAGGCTGCCTCCATAAAATGGACCCCAAGATGGACCCCAGGTCACGAGTTCTTCACACCTTTATAGGTTTGGTTCATTTGCATACCACGGTTAATTCTCCAATTAAAGCCCCAGTTCAATGATGTAATTCCCCTCAGCTTACCCCCCTTAGAGGCTTTGGTTTACACATTTTGGGCCTGGAACAGCCTGGCTGTCCTTGAAGGCAAAGCCTGGAGAGGCTTTGTTATGTCTATCTTGCACAAGCGAGCAGGAATTACAGGCTACAAGGAACTTCAGAGTTATACTCTAAGCAGTACAGAATTTGAAAAGTATAAAAGTTAAAACCTAAGGCATCACGTGGATAGGCGGTAATTGGCATTTTTCATTCCAGCTCACCTGCTGGGACCAGTGGGGGCTTCGGAGCCCCCGGGCCCCACCTCCCCTTTTCCCAAAGCCTCAGCACGGACCCTGGGTGGCTGGGAGGGGAACTATCCCTGAGCCACAGGCAGCTAGGGCCAGCCACACAGCTGAGCCCATCCGACACGGCTCCCTGGGACCCGTGGGTCTCTCTTTTTCCACGCGGTGCCAGCGGGAGCCGGCAGAGCCTCCAGCCTGCAGCCAGCGCACTTCGTGCTGAACTGAAATCAGCGTGCAGTCAGCAGCACAGGGGGAGTGGGCTTTCTCCACTGTGGAGCCTGAACGGTAACACTCTTCAACATGATGACTTCAAAGTCAGAGAGAAAGAGAAAACGACGTCACGTGGGATGGAGCTGGAATTGGCTTCAGAAGAACAAAAAGGGCAGTGCCGCGTCTCTCGCGCGCAGCTTAAAAAAACTTCTTGCATGCTGTGGTATGAAACTGTAATATCACAAACTGTTTGTCTCTTTAATCCATTTGAAGTACACGGGGGGATGGACAATTCATGTGTGGCCTGTAAAGGTTGTGAAGAGTGCCTATGCCAGGCTATATAAAAGCAGTGAGAGGCTTTTAAAACCTGGTGGTGAAGAAAGCCTTTGTGTTCAGGCCAAAATAACTCATCCTAAAAAAGATTAATAACACCATGTGATGGCCCATGTTTTACAGTGTGAAGGAACTGTGAAAGTTTTCATGGAAGAGATGTTTTACACCGCAGCAGATTGTTTTCCTCCAGGCGAGTCTGCAGTCAGTAGCGGTTTGAAAACCATGTAAAGCAGAAGAAAACCTTTTTTTCCTTAAGCACAAGAAAGAGACTTTTCAAGAACTGCAACACTGATTAAAAGAAGGGAAAAAGTGAGAGAAGAAAAGAGTTCTGAAAGTTTATTCTGATTATTTTTTTTTCCTTTCTTTCTTTTAGGTCTGCTAATAAACTCTTTTATATTCCTCAAGTTTTGTGCCTGCTTTGTTTTCTCCTAATTCTCATCTCACAGAAAGAAGATCAGTGAGTAATGCATAATTTGACCCAAAAGCACTACACTTAATAGGTGTTTCTGCCCGGTTACGAACTGAACCCGCTACACTGATACATAATGTGAAACTGTATACACCTTAGCGACACACAAAATCCAAGCACCCAGAGTTGCTACATTTAAAACTGCTGAAGCATTTTAACAATTGTATAATTCTGCTACTCCTCTTGAAGCATTATTACTTGACTGTTCACAGATTATTGAATACAATACTTTCACATATTAAGGAATAAAAAGGATAACCTGGTATACTACTGTTTCACTTTTGTTTTAAGCAGATGGTACAAAGGCAGCTTCACTTGTGTGAAGCTATAAATAGAATCACAGGCAATTCTTTTTTTTTAACATACTGCAGCAAGAGACATCTTTACTGTAACACTTGACCAAATTGCCAGCTCTAAAGTAAAAAAGGCTGAAAAACTACATTTTATGCATTAGGTTTTACAGTACTATAGGCTCTTCATGACTGATGTATGATAAACTAAGATTCTTATGAAAAAGTAAAGAAGCAAATCATTGCAAGGCATTAAATTACATTGAACACTCTGCATGAAACTTCAATACATCAAATGGCCACTGAAAAATGAGGTAATTACCTACAATAATTTGCATGTTAAGAGCTAATACAATATTACAAAGTAAAGTCCAGTTGCACATTAATTGTGAAAGCAATGCATAATTTCCTGATTAATGTTTCATACCTAATATTCTTGCATGCTCTGTCAGATGCTAAATAACAATATGGCCAATCAATCTAGAGAAAGTACACTCAGGCAGGGATTGAGCTTAGTTTCCATAAATCCTGATGCAACAATTGCAGCTACAATAGATGATATTGTGAAATTTATAAAAACAGCTGCTCAAATTGAACTCAAATGATATTTTAAATAATTAAACTTCACAGTAAAATCATCTAAGGCACCATCGCTGATTCTTCATACATGGAAGTAAACCTCTGCTTCTTCCAGAAAAAGGACAACAGGCTGGAGGTGGGGAGGGAGCCATGAGAGGGTAACGCACTGTCACCCTCATGCACACCTCGGCTTCTGGGTGTCTGTCTGGTCAGCAAAGGCTAAGCACGTCAAAGAAATGATATGTTCAGTCTCTCTAGAGGAGGATTTCTATCCATGCTGCTCTGTTGAGGCAGGAAGGAGTATTCCTCAAGGACTGAAACTCACCTGTCCTGTCAACCCGAGACAGGGTGTCACAGTTTTGAAAGAGCATCAAGGAAAGAAGTGAAAGGATGACAAAAATAAGGAAAACCAAAAAATACCACTAATAAATACTGCCAATATGAAGGTAGCATTAACTGTCCACAGCAGAAAACAAGTGTGGCCCGGATTTTCTCTGTTCTGTATGGGACAATTCAATGGGCATATTTTTGCTAGGCATTAAAATTTAAAAGACTATTTAAAGGACCATAAGGTCTTTAAACTTTAACCGGTTTTCTGGGAAAACCCTCTGAAAGGTTTGGCAGGCAAGTTACTAAATTGGTGTCATTCAAATAGAAAAATATTTTCCAGAATTTGGGGAGGGTGCTTGGGTAAATTCTCAAAGCAGAGCTTTAAGACAGCAAATATTCAGGCTCAATGAGTCAACAGGAAAAAAACCAAAACAGTCAAAAACCAGAGCTACTGACATTAATGGAAGTGCTGGCCACCTATAGAAAAAAGAGTCTTCAAATAAAGAATATTTGACTTTCCCTGGGTGCTGAGGAAATTGTTGGAGACTTCGTGACACAATGGATGCAGTAAAAAAGGGACTGGAAAATTTTTAATGAGTTATGGCACCAATTTAACAATTTAAATGACCTTGAGCTAGGCATGTGACTGAAGTGTGTCACTTCCCTCATTTGTAAAAGAGGTATTATTCTACCTATTTCACAGTGGTATTTGGAAACTTGATTAATTTACAAAAACTGCCTCCAGACTCTAAGAGGAAGGTGACTCTTAATTGATCTTCCCTAAAGCAGACAATTTTGATTAGAATAAAAAACCTCACTAAAGCAGCTGCAGATTTCCAAAGCCAGACTCCAGGGACAGATTCAATGTGTCTGTTTTTTAATCCTTAACTAAACAATAAATATTTGCTGGGGTGATAGGAATATATTTTGTTTTCATTTTCCTGCCTACACAAAAGCTATGTGATCAGCTCTTCAGTTGTGAGAGCTGAGGTTTCACACTACCCATGTGAAAAGGCACGTCAAAATTTAATCGACCTGATGGGTATATTTTGAACCATTCCTTTAAAACAAAATCTGTCACCTACTGATGAAAATAATAATAAAAAACAAAAAGAATAAAAAACCCAAGACCCTAAAATGGGTTGTGTGGTTTAAAGATGTTCTGAGAAACTCGCTGGTAATCTTTTATATTCTTGTACTGTCATCCTGTATTGCCTTCCAATCTCCAGTCGGATGTCTACAGAATCCTACTGGGAATCTCAGAAACCCGAAAAGCTGAACAGCTCACTGCAGCAGGCAGCAGCAGCTCCAGTTTTACCAACAGTTTTCTTATTTTCACCCTTTCTCAAACTCTGAACTAGACTTTCTTTGCTATTTTTTTGAGGATTACTCATTGAATTCAGACTTTCAGACCTGGCAGTTCAAATGGGTTTAACCACACTTCTGCTGTTATTTCACTACAGGGTCAATCCAATAGGTTTTTTTGTGGCCATCATGACAGTAAATGGTTTTCCAATGAAATTGTTAAACAGCAGCACTGTTTATTAACTACTGCAAACATTTGAACTTTGTACTTAGCTTCCAGATTTTATGGCAAATCCTATTCATGTCAGTGAAGGACCACACAAAATAAATACCCCAAGGCATCAGAAGCAAGAGAAAATAAGAATCACAGTTTATTTTACTCATTTCATACATAAGAAATAAAATGCATTAATTTTCTATTGCGGGGTGCTTCTAAAGGAAATTTAGAGATGTTACCTATCATTGTCCTGAGAAAACTCAGCTTTCACATCCAAGTTTGTATGACAAAATTATTATGGTAATTATGTAATATTTTGTGGAAAGTTATCTATAGGATACTAAAATAATTTGTGTACTATGCCATACTTTAATGAGTCAGGAATTGATTCATGTAAACACATGCTTTCAAGAGTCACAGAAGTAGAAAAAAAATCCTAAACACTTTAAAAGACAATATGAAAACCAGGAATTTCTAACCTAATAAAGTTTCAAGCATCTCCATCACATGCATAATATTTTAAGAGCATGTGTCATTGGCTGTTAAATTTTCTGTTTTGATTGAGCATATGCAATTTTTAAACCATTCTCTTTATCTTTCTTTATTCACCATTAGCTAATATACTTTGATTTAGTAACCCATATTGCCTACTCTTAAGAGCAGTTCCATGAGCACCAGAAAGAAAAAATACCCATTTTGTAGATAATGTGTGTCATAGTGGATGATCTAAATAAACTTTTCCACATAGAACATCCCCACTTATCTTTTTAATTGCAAGTAATGTGAAAGTATGTTCCATTTATCTTTAGAGGAAAGAGAATTCACTAAGCCAGTTCCCTCTGCAATTTATGGAAAAGGAAATGAGAAACGTACAGCTAACTGTGAGAAAGTAGGAGGAAAAAAAAGAACTCAAATTGACTGACAACTATCTACAAAAAGTAGTATTCTATTACTATAGGTACTCACACTGAAACTGTCTTTGTTTGCTGCCACTGCAATAGTTTATCACAGTTGGTGTTGCAGTAAATTAACATCTTCACATAAAAATAGATGGAAAAGATAACATAAATAGAGAAACAGTACTTAAATATATTCAGAATCTGGTCCTATAAAGACGATACTTTGCAACGAACTCAGTAGATTAAGCTTAAAAGGTAAATAATTACTCATCAGTACTTATGGAATAGGTAGTTTGGGAACCAATACTAGATACATTCCAAAGAAAACCTTTAAATTTCCACAACCAGCAGGTATTGCCTGCTGTCACTGTAACTGTACTTGTGCCTCGCTATCTACCACATAGATAAAGGGTCAAGGTATTTTTCCTTTTTATCATCTCCCTAGTTATAGTCTTATCTGGTCTCCAATTATTCAGCAGCCTACACAGAAATGGAAAAGAGAGGCTAGAAGCAGCATTAACTTGCTAATTATCTTAACTGTAGGAGAAATTAGAGTGTCTTTTTTTCCTTTGGTACAATCACTATTACCTTCTTGAGTTACTATGAATGCCAAAACCTGGTAGAATACTTCAGTGTTTTATTATTTAACTAGGAAATATATGTAACAGTCTTTATCTAAATACACATATGCATATCTATACATATTTATACATGAGGAAATCAACTTTCTAATGCTAGCCTAGAACAAACCCTAATGAGATAGCTAGCCTTCCACTATCTGAAAAAAAAATTAAAGCTTACAAGTAAAGATAGAATTCTAAACCCTCAGGATTTATAATTTAATTACAGAGCAACAGTTGACAGTGATTAAATAGCTGGACTGAACCTCAGGCTGGCTATGAGTCGTTTGCCACTGTGCCTCCTTTCACATCATCCATTTCCTTTTCTTGCACTATCATATCTCACCTACTTGACTTGTGTGTGTTTCCCTCAGCCACTCACCTTTCTGAAACTCAGCCTAGTGCAGGAAGTCTATCTGGTCCTTTCCTCTGGGCACACAACCAGAGCTGGGCAGGTTCAGGCAGTGCTATAAAATGCACACATGCTCCAGCCCCTGATGAAGCAGCAGCACTATTTCAATGACCAAATTCCAGATGCATACAAGAAAAGGGAAAAAGCCTTACATAAACAAACCCCTCACCATACCTGAAACCTGACTTTACCCATATTTCCATGAAAAAATGTCAAGCCCTATTTTCGGAGAAGGATTCTTCCCAGAAAACTCAGCTCAGCTCCCAGACAGCCGTCACCTCACTCCCCATGCCCTGTCACCTTCCTCAGCCTGGGCAGGAAAACATTCACCTAAACTCATGTTCAATATACTAGAACAAGATGAACTTGTTTCAAGCATGCAACTCCGATGTGATGCACTCTTATTGATCAAATGTGTGTCATGTGGTGCCAGAAATTAATCAAAGACAAGCTAAATAACCCCCTCATGCTCTTCAGAAACTAATGACAGTCAGCTTCTCTCCCACCCAACAGACTTAGAACCATCAATTGCTGTATTAATGGAGAACTGAATTTCTGTATTTCCATGCCCATTATAACTATGATTTGTTTAAGGACCAAGCAGACCCTTCATTTAATTCAAAGCAAGATACTTAATATTTTTTGATTAAAAAGGTACCCTGAAAAAGTTATAGGAGTACGTACTTTCCTAAAAAGGACCCTTTTTTTTGAGCATTCACTACCATTATCACAAGAAAGATCATTAAAATAAGTTTGCCCATGACAAAAACCCACAGTTTTTGTTTGGATGTGAGAGAAACCCAAATGATGATGGGGACTACAAGTGCTTAAATGTGAGGGGCTCTATGCCATTGCAGTTCTGGTTTAGCCTGAATCACCTGTTCATGCTTTTATCTGCTGCTACAGAAACACTCAAAAGTTCTACTTGACTCTGCATAAGACTTAACCATGAACTTATGGGAAAAACATATGACACATTTTGTAGTAAAGTACAACAAAAGATTAAAAAAAATAACCTACAGTACATATTATTCTCCACCAAGCAACAATTTTAAATAAGCTTTGAAGATTTCTCTAGCACTACAGACACTTTCTAACACTTTCCAGTTCTACAGCTTGAAAAGTAAATTTCATCAAATAAGGGAGACAGTACTAGAATCTGACAAACAAAATCAATCTCAATGTAAATATTGTTTTAATTGTAATGTTTATACTGGTTCTGATTTCTAAACGATTTTCACTCTATTCTGTTTTAAAGAAACAAACTCAAATGTCAATGTCATTTCTGTACAACAATAGGAATTAATAGACTCTAAGCTTCTAGCAGGGATATTTTGATAAAAGCACTGTTATGAAAAGAAAGGAGTAATAATGATAAAAGCATTTGACAGATTTTTTCAAACTCTAGGTCAAAATCTTTCTGAGGTACAAAACGCCTTCAAGGAACAGAAGACAACAAAAGAAGAATAAGCATAAGCATGAAGTGTAGGATCACACACATTCTTGCAGTTTTCTTCCCATCTCTTCCTCTGCCCTTTCCATCCTTTTCACTCGACACCACCCGACCATTATTATCCAAGAAAGAACCCCCCAGCTGGGGTATGTTTCAATGACAGCTGATGTGCAAGGTTTAAATGCTGTCTCCTCTCCACTCTGGCACACAGGCTTGTCCTGGCTGGCATTTATTTTCAGGAGGTTTGCAAGAACAAATTCAAAATTACTTGGGGGTCTAAAAAATGGAAGAAGCAGAGGTTGTGCAGGCACTTACATTGAAAACACAGTGATCAACCCTAGCATTTACAGCAGAAGAGAGATTAAAACATGAGTATTGTGATCTCTGAATACTGCTCGGTCTTGCAGATTTACACTCTGGAACAATCATTCTCACTTTATTTTGGTCTGATCCAATTTACATGAAAGCTGCAGGCAACATCCTGACAAATTCAGCAGCACAGCCTTGTCTCTGTAGATGAATATACATATATATAACACCTTGTACTTCAGCCCTTTTTAAGCTGGACTCGAAAAGTAAATGACACTATGTACTGAAGCAATGAAAATGTATTTCTACATCTGTAATTCGACTGTTAAAAAAAGTTCTGAAACCTTTGTCTATCTTCTTTATTTCTACTGTGCCTGAGAACAAATGTGTTCAGTTTCATATTGCTTTCATTGCTCAGATCAAGCACTTGATCAGCACATTTTGAACCAGACCATTGCTCTTTTTTCCAGCACACCATTTTCCAAAAATTTAGATAGACAGATAATTTAGACCATAAAGTGACAAATTTCCTGGATATTGTCAATCCCAAACCACAGAGGCTGCAGAAAATTCTGGCAGGTAATGCTTGAGCTCTAAACTACTTACATGTTTAGAAATATCTTTAGTATGAGCTACCTGATTTATGGGCTTCCAGAGCTTCCAAATTGTGATGAGCAGTCTAAACACAATGATATGCACCTCAGTTACACCCACAAAACGGCAAACAAAGTAACAAGAATCTTACTGGCACACCCTGATAACTGCAGCCCATTGTAGTGTCAAGAATGTACAGGTTAAATATGTATAGCTCAAGAACCTTTTTCAATATTTTCTGATTCCATCCATTAAATAGATTTCATAGCTAGAATGAGCCATATATTCTTCTGCAGATGTGAAGATTATTGGATCCTTAACGTGTACTTGATTTGGATTTGCAATAGTTACTTAAATGCCTCAAAATATCAAGGAAACAGCAATATGCTTTTATCCATCATTTGTATTGATTTTTCTGATCCGTGATTTCCAGCAATATCTTTAAAATCAGATTTTTCACAGTCTCTTGCTTTCAAAACCCTCACAATTGAAAAATATATTTATTCATCATACTTTAACAATATTAAGTGGGAGAGAAGGGGAGGGTCCAGGGGGTGTGGCGCAAAAACCAATCTCACTTATAAACTCCTACAGTAGCTCTAAAGAAACTTCAAATTATTTTCTCTGAGGATTTCTAAGATCACAAATACATGTAGTAAGAGGGAGGAAAAAAACCTAAACAAAACCAAAACAAACAAACAAACAAAAAAAAAAAAACCTCAGAACATTTTGTGTATAGCTGACCAGAAAAATCTGGCACTGATAAAAGGTTGTTAATTGCCTTTATTTACTTTTCCTCATATTCAACAGCCTTACTTCAATTGATTTCATAGACAGCAAGATACTTTTAATCACAAATAATATTTTGATGCATTGATGTAAAACACCTTCCACTTTATAAACAGTCTTCACTAAAACAGACCCCCAGCAAGTGCAAGCCTGGTGTCAACTTGATGTCACCGTCTGTATTAGTGCAATAAAACAGTATAAGTATTGCATATGAGAGTGACTTCAGATGTGCAAACCTGCCAGTCAAAAATCCACTGTCATATTTTATCCACTATCAGAGCTGACACACAATACTCAAATCTCTATAGACACCCAGGCAAATACTCACATGTTTAAAACATTTTTTTCTCTTTGGAAGAAAATTTGTCACTACATAATTAAAGATAAAAGCAGAGATTGAAAGCAACAGGCCAGGTGTTGGTCTCTTGTGTCAGGGTGATGCAGGAATGCCACTCCAAACCAAGAGTGTAGGGAAAGCTCTTGCAAGTTCAGGTGGATGTCCCTAAAGCCACAGAGCCATGTCCATTACAGGTTCCAAAGCAGACAGGCACAGTACCAAACCTGACATAACAACCTGCCTTTGCGAGGAAATTCAGTGACACAGAAAAGTATATTTGACAAGTACACACTGAGTTCTGCTAAGAAATGTATAGCTCTGTGTGTGTGTCTGTGTGGTGTCTGAATTTCTTTCTTTCTTGAGGGGGATGCTTTTTTCTTTGTATTTCTAGAAAGATAAATAGAGAGGGGTAGAGAGGGGATGAGGGGATGAGTGTATACTGATGTGATTTCTCCCTTTCTAACCTCAATTTCTATGCAGCTACATTCCCCCAGTACTGAACAAGGTGTTTGTTGCTTCGGCTCGCCCTGAGCAGTACACACAGCTTTGCTCTGGGGAGCAGAAATTACATTTATGTTCACTGCAAAATCTCTCCCAGAGATTCCTAAAATAATTTTCACATGTGGAAGAATGAGAGCTGGTTTGTTCACCAGAGCCAGCTGACGTCACCTGGAACAAGACTCAAGTCTGCTACTGGTAAATGTTAAAACTGTGTGAAAATCTTCTTTCTTCATGTGTTTCTGTGGTTATGGAATGAGAGATGGAACTGTATTACTCCTTATGTGGATATACGGCATGCAATGGACAAAGAAAGAATGAGGCTTGTCAAGAGATAAAGTTGTAAAAATCAGGGTGGGTAAATGCTGCATTTTAGAAAAGTTTGTCTCCTAGGTGAAATATGTAGTATAATGAGGAAAGATTTTCATTTTTTGCATGCATGCATAAGTTCTAAGTGCAGTATTTATCACTTGCTACATCACACTCATTTTTCTGCATTTTGCCAGCAGTTGCATCAATTGTCATTTAACTGCCCTAAATAATGTGTTCTCTTCCCTGCTGTATTAAACTATTTCTATCAAGGCTAATGATTTTCTGATTTCCACATGCCAGTGAGCTTGGCAGTAACAAATGATGCCTCTTTTTTGCATGTTGCAAGTAGCTTAAATTATATTTTAC
Source organism: Monarcha castaneiventris obscurior (assembly GCA_026261815.1). Taxonomy (NCBI): domain Eukaryota; kingdom Metazoa; phylum Chordata; class Aves; order Passeriformes; family Monarchidae; genus Monarcha; species Monarcha castaneiventris. The sequence continues at coordinate 137,369 of JAMPIT010000371.1, forward strand.
ATACCCATTTAAAGGATCATTAGTTAAGTTAATATCCTTGCTATTCAGGAGGATCAAGCATTTTAGTAAAGGATAGTCTCACTATACATCCTCTGCTCGATCTGAGTACATTTTTAACAGCCTTGGCTTGTTAAACTCACACTCACTACATATGGATAGGCTGTGGAAACCCGAGATACCAACTGCCCTCAGCTATAGTGGCTTACTCTATCTGTGATGCTGCTGTTACCCCTCAACAGAGGAACTACGCATTTCAAAACAGAACTCAACATTTTTCATTTATTTACTTCTAAAATATTTTCTAAAAATAATAATACAAAGCAACAGCAAACAAAAAATTGTGTCAGACTAGGATTTCTGAAGGCAAGTATCAATCACAAAGGGACACATTTAAAGGCAAGGGCTTCCAAAGTCAAAATTGTGCCCCACATTGATCAGTGCGTGCCCCTAAATTGTGTCCCAGCTGACTTTGAGGATATGCATTATCCAGGGCAGTCTAACACACCAGGCAGCAACCCACCAGTGCAATAGTAACAGCACTCAGTGATGTAATCATTTGACAAAATAAGAATTCTAAAATTGGGATCTATTTATTTCCATTGAAGCAGTTTCACAGGACATGGAATTACCTCTCATATGAAATGAATAGCTTACAACACACTTAGTGACAATGAAATCTAAGGAGGGTATTTCAGAGGCTTACACAAAGCAAATACAGCAAAATAAATCTTCTCAGTCCTCTAAGGTGAAAAGAATTTCATTCTAGTTCAGAAAAAATATTTTATTTGACATTAAAATCTCCTTTAATCCTCTTTTATAATGGTAACTTATGCAAAAATTTTAAAAGGAAAATAAAAACACTTCCAGATTTGATAAAAATATCTTTTCTTTAAATTTTAAAAATTAAACTGTTCTATTTTCATAACAGCTTAAAATCTAAATTGTTTTGCTCAACAAATAGACTATTTATTCCCCTCTCCCACCATCATCTGCACACCCCCTCCTGTTAATCTCAGAGGAAAAAAAGGAAAAGGCTGGCTGATGGGCTGAGTTAATGTACAGAGGGAAAAAGTATAAGCAAATGTTCTCTAAAAAGTCAAATGCAGGAAGCAGTTCCCTTCCCTGCGGCAGCATCAACATAGGAGCAAAAAGTTTTGCTACAGCAGAGTACTTTCTGATTCTCAGCAGGCACTTTTCTTGTTTTGGGGTCTAATTATCAGGTTTTTATTTGCCAACTACCTTGTAGCTCAATGTATACACAGACCCTATACACTTTTAAGTTTGAAAAAAAACAAACCAAAACCTGAAGAGCAACAAACTCTGAGAGATAACAGGGCTAAAAGAGACCAAGTTGCTGTGTGATCCACCACTCAGCTGAAAACTGAATTGATGCAGCTTCCGATGGCCACTGGTTTTTAATATGATTTTGACTATTTATAACTTTGGCAAAAATAGAACATTTGTGCTGAACTTTTCAGCAGTTCACGCTACCAGATTTCTTTTTTTGTCATGTCTACAGCTTCCACAGCAGGTCAGGTAAGTAGGCAGGGTTGTGCAGCCCATGCTCTGCCAAGTACTACAGCACTGCTTGCAGAAATATGTTTCTAGTGATTTTAGTGCTGTGCTTCCCCAGCACCTCCATCCCCAGCTGTGCTGCTCTGGCACAGGGCAGGGCACCAGCAGCATGCACAGGGAGAGACCCTGTCTCACCACACTCTCTGAAACACAACAGAACACAGAGCAGGTTCCAGCTGTCCTCCAAAGCAGGGGGCAAGAACTGCAGTGGTTGGTGAACCATTGACAATTTTACCATTTATCAATTTTGCATTTCACTGAAGTGATGCTGTCTGGTACACTTTTAACAATTAGCATCTGATTTCAGTTTATTGTAAAAATATAAGCCTTGCTCACTAATACCCTGTGATGAAATTTTAATACGTATTTATTTTTTCACATTATAAAGCAGTTAATTAAAATTATAAATCAAAATTCTGGTTGACTGAAAAAAAAAATTATAAGACTCAAATTCATCTTCTTAGTAAACATACAACCAAGAATATCAGCTGAAGCTCCCTCCAATTCATAAAATTGGTTTTCTTGGTGAGTGCACAAAACAGCTAAAGCAGTCTCTTAAATATTCACCCACCATTAAGTGACCTTAATCTATTATGGACACTGGAAAATTGCTGATTTATTACAAGAAGCAGCATCCTGGCCATACTCTCTGCACAAAGTTTCACAGCACCTCTAACATACGTCTTGCTGACAACTTGCTTCACACACCCCCTGTTTCTTACAGAAAATATTTAACTATTGTAACCATGTACCAACTTATAATTAGACCTGGGCAACATACAGCCCCTACACATTAAGGAAAATACATTAATTGACATAATTAATCTCTGAAGGTCTTGATCAATAACAGAGGATAGAACATTTCCATTTGCCTCTGACATGAATTTCAGAAGCTGTCATGGTTTAACGAGTGGCATGCAGCCACTCACTCACTCCTCCCCTGACGGGATGGGGAGGAGACCTGGGGAAAGGTGAAACCTGTGGGCTGAGATGAGCTTGAGAGCCTGACTAGAGCTTCCCAGCCCAGCAGGGCACTGGCTGCCAGCTCACACAGGACAAGGCTCTTCACCAGCCAAAAGACCACAAGTAAGAGAAAAAAACCTCAAACCAAACATATAGAACTCTGATCACAGAAACACCAGAACTGATTCAAAAAGACTCTAGCTAGGATGTGTTATAGCTTCCATTTCTGGCCCAGATGATGCTTTACTCTTTCAGCACAGACTCAAAAGCAATGAAACACAGGACTTAGAAACATCATTGCTGCCATTATTGTACTGCAGGGTTTTTCCCACAGAACGGTTATATTCCTCGCATTTTCAAATATTCAGGAAAATAACAAATTAATTCATTTAATATTATCAAATGAATCCCATTACTCTGGACTGCTTTGAAGTATTTCTGAATTTAAAATGCAAATTAAATCTGAAGATTTCTTTTCAGTTTATTCACAAAAAGATACACCAGTCTACAAGAAAGTCAAGTAAGCATGCCTATCTTCCAGTATTACTCTTTAAATCTTGAATTAAATGTTTGAAATGAAGAAAACATTGGTTCCCTCAGGTATAAGCCACCAGCTTTTCTTGTCTGTCAAGTAAAAGGAAAGCCTGGTTAAATCATTATGCTGTAAGCATAGTATGTGTTCTCACTACCAATTTCTCAGCACTACAGCTCTTATAAACAGATAATATTAAACACCAGATGTATTCTATCTAGCCACCAAGGAACAATTGCATCCTGGTGAGACACGTAGGGGGTCTTTTTAAGTTGAGATGAACTTAAGTTTTTATACGCCTTATCAGACCTTTAATTCTTTATACACCTTGTTTAGACCTAAATTAATTCAGGTTTTCCACTACTCCCACAACTAGTATTGGTAATGGCCTTGTAAAAAAAACCATTGCTATTTTAACTATGCCATAGGTGCTCCCATAGGTATGAACAAGACTGTGGTTCAAAAGCTAGCAAGAATTTACAAATCTAAGTTCTTGAAGAGGATAGAAACATACCCACAATCTCATTGTCAGCATTTCCCTCTTGGGTGCCCTTGATTTGGAGGTCTTACAAGAAAGTTGGTAAACTTGCTTGTTCCTGCCTCTGACACCCTGACAGAAAACATTTTTATACCTCAGGGCTGTGTTTAACAGAATTCAGACTGGCTCTGCTGGTGAGCCAGTGCACATTGCTGCACTTTAATGCAGGGTCCTTGGTTCCCCTGCTCCCTCCAACATCACAGCACCAATTTGATGAACCATGCAAGGTTTGCTGCCTTTGATATTATGGAAAGTTTCCTGTCTGACCATCCAGGAGTCACTGTTGCTGTCACATCCACACCACCTGAGCTGGGTGCGATGGCCCTTTGCAGGGGCAGCCCCAGTGAGGCCATGGATGCCCTGCTGTACTTCCTGCACATCCCACTCACACAGTCAGACCACATCTCCTTACTGGCTCAGCCCCAGGCTTCCCATAGCAGAGTCTCAGATCCTTCAAATAATTTAATCATGGTGCAACCATAAAATAACAGCTCAAGCTGGTGCCTCTGAGGAGGGACCCAGAACAAAGGAGCCCCTGTTCATACCCTCCCAGTCTAAGCATGGCACAGTCTGCACGTCCTTGTATCCTACCATGTCCCCAGGTGTCCCTCACCCAGACAGGACACAGGTCCCTGAGCCCTTTGTTGTGCAAAGGGTCAGCAGGTCACAGCCTCTTGTCTGGGGCTTTTGCCACCCAGAGCTAAATCTGCAGCTCCCACTGCAGCTTCACCCAGAGCCACCTGCACTGAACATCATCCCCAGCATCTAAATTCCTAAGTCAGAGGAGCTGCACCTGTCCTACCTCTAGAAGTGTTCAAGGCTAGGTTGGATGAGGCCCTGAACAACCTGATCTAGTAAACAGCACCCCCACCCATGGCAGGAATGTTTGAGCTAGATGATCCTTAAGGTCCTTTTCAACCCAAACCATTCTATTACTGTATGATTCTACTTCCCCTGTTCAGTAAGGTGCTGCCATTTTTATTCTAGAAAGTTAACCTGTGCTTCAGTCAACTACGCAAGCTCTCAACATTTTAGGTTTTCTTGACAGCATCAAAAACTTGGGCAGAATAATTCCCCAGAGTCCTATCACTGAAGAGCCTCTTTGCCTTCCTCTGTTTAATTAGGTCAAAGCAGTAATTCTTTCAGCACTTGTCTTAATCAAGGGCAAATCAGGTACCAAGCAAGATACACTGGTCAGAGGTTGTTGTCACTGATTATTTTGAATGTAAATGAATACAAAAGGTATTACGAACACAATACACTTGAAAAACCATTAGCATTTTCTGAAATGTTCTTAGGTGGCATACAATGTTTACCTCCAAATGGTGGGAAATAGAATGAAAGATGATTTTTATTTTGCTTTTGGCCTCAGAATTGAACAAAGCTAGTGCACAGAAACGGTAATAAGGAGTTATCATAACCTGAGGGAATCTATTAAATTTCAATTAAGAGTATAAACTTCAGGCTATAAAACTGAAAGGGACAAACATCCCTTCAGACCAGAATGAAAGGCATCTTCAAAAATTAGATCCTAAAGGACTAGATAGATTAAATCCTTGCATAAGCTTAAAAATCCCAATTCACAACCAGCAGAAAACAGAGCTAGTCTAATTTATTCATGGTGTATTTTATTGTATTCAACAGAGTAGAACATTATTTTGCTATGTTGAGTTATAACCCCCTACTCATAGAGGTAGCTTTTGATTTCAGTTCCATTGCCTTGGGCGAACATGGCTAAGGACCCACAAGGCTATGTCAGATGCTGATTGATTCATTTGAAACTGGAAGATAATAGAAACTGCTCAAATTGACTGCAAGAAAAAGAAATGTGAATTGGGACATTAGGCAAATTACAAAGCAGCTTTGTAATCTCAATTTTAAGAATTAGTTTAACCTGAGAAACACAAGGATTTTAATTCGAAATTTTCACATAAGCTTACTAGCATCCAGGACAATTTATCTGTTGGATTACATTCTCTAAATTTCATGGAGATTAGAGGCTATATGAAGCCTATAAAACTGAAAGTTAAAAAGGCATGTTCTAGACATTCATTTATCATTTATTCATTCAAGAAGCTCAATTTCTTTGGTGCTCAGCATGGGTTTCTCAAGTAGCAGAGGGACCTCATTTAACACACTCTGTTCTCACAGTCTTTTTAGTAAGATATTGCTGATTTAAACCCTCAAAGTTTAGATAATGCAATTAGGGAAACAGAAGAGGAAAAAGAGCAGAGCAGCAGCACAGCCTCGTCACTGAATGGCCACACACATAAAGTGCAAGTGACAACACTCATGGAGTACATCTGTGGTACATAACCAAGTTCAGTGTCTAGGTGTAGGAGGTGCTTGCAGCAAACACTGGCAAATGTAGAAACAACAGAAACACACCTCCATCATTAAATATTGAGAGTAAACGAAGGGATAATTTCCTAGCTCTGTCCTGTTCCTGCCCCCTGACCTCCAGCTCTCTCATTGTACCATCAGTCATGGAAGAGATTAGTGCTTACAAGAAGTCTCCCCAGGCAGCAGCGGGAAAGGACGATAAATTGGACAGCCTGGCATAAAGACATCCTGCATTCCAAGAGGGGCTGTCTGTGAGATGGAGCTTGTTCTGATGGATTTTTAACATCAGGTTTGGTACCACTACACAACACATGTGCAAAGAAAATTAACTAAAACTGGAATTTGACAGGAAATGAAACATAAATACTATCAACAAATAAAATCTGGAGTACTGACAAGGCACAATCACTGTTTTCTTGAATTCTATTAAATTGTAGATTTCTGATTTGAAGACTTTGTTTAACTTGACAGTTAATGCATACACCACTATGAAAGGTGAACAACAGACACAAGGTAAAGTGTATATTGTCTTTTATGACAGTTTATTACCTAGGAGTCCATTATTTAGAGAACAAATTTAAAATAAAAACTTACATTTTTAACTGAAATAAATACTCATACAGAAAACATAAAAGTTACTTATAAGTTGAAGCTGCTGATACCATTATTCATATTTGTCTTACAGTGGAAAAGTAACATGAATATTGATAGGAAAAACATCTGCCAGGTAGATACTCAAAAATAATACTACTCACGTCGGATTCCCAGATTTGTCATATCCTGGGTCCGCCTGTGATGCTTGAAGAGTAGAATATGTAGAATAATTGTAATGCATTAAGGGAGACTGGGAAATTGAGCTTCATACACAAATGTTTATTTATTTTGGCTTTCCTGTTAATAAGGGGTAATGTACATGGGCTTTTTCTCCCGTGCTGTGGTGGAGGGAAGTTCAGACCCCAAGTATAGGGAACCCTCAGATTCCTTGGCTTTCCCTGGGGAGAGTTTTGTAGCCTTGGACCAAGCAAAATCAGGGTCTGTTACTTCTTGCTAAGCCATTCTCACTCATTAATGATTATCATAGGGCAGTTTGGGTTGGATGGGACCTTAAAGACCGTCTCTTTCCAATCCCTCTGCCATGGGCAGGACACCTTCCACTAGACTAGGATAACCCTGTCCAACCTGGCTTTGGGATCCAGGGGCAGCCACAGTTTCTCTCGGCAACCTGTGCCACAGCCTCAGCCCCCTCACACAGAAGAGTATCTTCCTTTTATCTATTCCAGTTTCAACCTCTTGGCCTATGAAGTTTCTGTCCCTGAGCCACCTGGGCCTGGACGAATTGCAGTGTTTGCATCACATTTCTGGATCTGGATTGTTAAATCAGAAACCCTGCTGGAGACTTTACCTATAGTGCACGCTTAACTCCATAGTCTTTCTTTCCTGAGAACATTTCTGTACTGATAAGATAGTTTAAGATACTTGTTTTTTTAAGGTTTTGTGGTTTTTATTTTAAATTCAGATGTCCAAGTCCTTTTAAACTGTGTATATGTTTCAAGGCTTTGCACTATCAGCAGTGTCCTCGTTTGTTCTTTTATAGCAATTGCCAATTTACAGCCACCTCCTTTCTCCCCTTTGCTCTGCAATCAAGGTACCACTATTATGGTTTTTTTCTACCAGCTAATACAACTGCTCTAAAATTGGCAATTATGTTTACATTTATTATATGCTCTATGGCTCTTTTGCTTCCCTTCCATAGAAAAATCACTTGGACATTTCCATGTCCAAAAAATATGCAGGTGAATTGATCTAAAGAAATTCCAGAGATTTTTTTTGGCTGCTATTTTTTACACATTTGCAATATTTTTATGTGTAACACAACATATAGTTGACATACATTAATCCAACACCTACTTAGCATACATTACTTTGTTACATTGTGTTTTAACACAAATATTAAAAATTGCCTTCTAGATGCATTATAAGTAACTCTTAAACTTTGTTTACACCCCACTGGTGTTGGAGTAACCTATGGTCTTAAACACAGCACTATACCTATGGCCTGACAACTTGCAAATTAAAGTGCAGAGTCCTTTTGCTGCACTTTCAGAGGAGGGAAAAGCGTATGCCAGAACAAGCAGTACAAATACTCTGCCCCTCTGGCCCTTGCTCAGGAGCTACAGCTTGAGGGCCAAAACCAAGCAGCCATAAAAGGTAATTCTGAAAAAATATCCTTCCTGGAGCCATAGTCCCATAACTGATATGGGAAACTATTTGCAGCTATGGTTGACTTCGAATTTGTGCAAATGCACCTTCAGCCTGGGAGCTGAGAAACAACAGAACAACCCATGGTTTTTAGCTCCTTGTGCCAATTATACTGACACTATTATCCAAGGACAGGATGAACAATAAGAACTGTAGGCACCAAAAATAGGGCAAATATTTAATTTGAATGGTGCTCTGTGATTCACAACCTTGATCTTACAAATGGTTTAATGGAATCTTCTTAGTTATTACAGTCATACTTGTCCATTGTAACTCTCCTGAAATGTGCTGTAAGGGGATGAATTTTCTATTTATGTTGGTGTAAAAGCCCCGCCATTTGATTACTAAGAAAACCTAGGGACTTCTGAGTCAATGACAGAATATCCTATTTTTTGTGTCATTTTGAGACGTACATAAAATTATACATTAACATTAGAACAAAGGAAAACACAAGTCAAAACTGAAGGAGACAACAGTAAGTAGCAATTGAATTTAGCTTTTGGAAGAGCTTATTCCATTATTGAGATTAGTGAGCATTCACCGCTTCCATATACACAAACTTTCTTCCTGCTGGGGAATTTTCCAATGTACCAGAAATAAAACACCTCTTAATGATGATCTTATTTTCAAAATTTGGGTGATCTTTAAATCCTCCTTTTGCTTGCTCTGTATAATTAGGGAGTGGAGAGGCAAGAGGCAGAGACTTAAGACAAAGTGGTAGAGCTGCAGGCAAATTCTGTAAGGCCGCCCAGTACAAATAGGGAAATGTTAAATAGGTAGGATGCAAAAGCAGTGAAAATTCTGTAAAGATGACTCTCTGAAATATAACAATATACATTTATCTTGGGGAGGGAGGAATCAGGGCTTCGAAAGTCTGCATGCAGAAATGAGAAGCAGAAAAGGCCCCTGAGGAGACCAGCATTAAACAACAACTTATTTATGTCCTGCTCTCTCACAAAATGCATTGAGTTGAAACACCTTGAGAATTTTGATAGCGGCAACTGAAGCTGAGTAAGAGTTGGGGATGCTCTGCTGTGCAAGATGAACCCAGCAGTGAGGATTGGCAGGCCTATGTTTCTGTTAGCTCAGGGAATCTTCTAGACAGAGTTTCATTCATTTCACAACAGAGACATGCACTGGCTATTTCTGATGAAACCTTTATTCTGAATATATGAATATATCTCCAGAAATTATGGACAGAAATGAGAATATAAAGTGCCCAAGTGATGGCCATAATTACAGAAAAAAAACGTATTATTAAAAAACCTCAAACAATTCCCTTTATGGACTTGCACCATGGTACTTAAAGAACTTCAGTACAAAAATGCTACTTTCCATACACCTCATCTAAATGGTAGTTATGTTATGCAGAAACCCTCTGCACAGTTAATAGATATTCAGATTCTCCTATCTATCAAATGGCTACTCCTTGAGTGAACTTCCTTAGTTCAAACAGGGCTTTGTTCAGCTGCAAAACTTGAACTGCAGAGCTTCAGTGCTGAGTATCCAGTGCTAAAATTATATAAATAAATATATATTTTATATATATATTTAAAAAATATATATATAATAATATATATATTAGATAATATATATTATTATATATATATAAAATATATATTATATATATATATAAAATATATATTATTATATAATATATATAATAAAAAATATTTAGGGGTAAACAAATTCCAAAGTTCGCTTCTTGCATGGCAAAGGGCAGAGTGCTGGATTAAATCTGACAAATCTCATCCTGAATCCCATTTCTCTCTAACCCACTTATTATTCTACCAATATTGATAGAGACAGTATCTTGAATGACATGCTTATTGGAGAGATTAGATAGTGTCTGTGAACCTTTCTGCTGAAGGGTAAATGTCACCATGGGCTAGTATTTGCATAATACATGAGGAAATGAAAAATTAGAGCTTCTTCAATCATTTTGAAAAGCTGAATTTTTTTGATGCCATCCATGTCTTGTTTTAAATGTTTAAACGTAGCATAAATGGTCACAAGCATTAGTCACTGTGCAATTAACACCTGTCCTTGTCTTCAACCATACCTATTGTCAATTAGAAATGTTGTGGTAGCAGTAAGCAACAATGTTGTCAATTACAATCTTTGTAGGTTTTACAATACAATGAAGCTGAAGATTTTAATTAACATGGAGATTCTTAAAAAATTGAATGGGGATCTCTCATTTCACTTACACCTTATACTTATATATGTCCACCTGGCAAAAGCCCCAAGGAAACACACTGCAAAGCTGAAAAGCTAGAAAACCAAACAGTCTTGAGCTGTGACAGTCAAAAAAATACTATGAAAAAAAATCTGTTCAACATAACATATGGAAGAAGTTTCAAACCACAATTATATGGCAAGATTTTCAACCTAAACCTGACTAAAATAGAAGACTGCATGTAAACGTGTGTAAAATTGGTAAATAAAAGCTCTGGTGCATATGCAGAGACACTCTAAACCACAGTTTAGGCAATTTATAGCTTAGATTAATGGTCTGTTCTAATCAGTGTGAGCTGGTGCAGGAAAAGGGATGGTAGCACACTCAGACTTTGACCCTCCTTTTCTACTTCCTGGACAATTCTGATGATGAATATCAGATTTTAGCTCCATTAGTTGCACATGAGGGCAATCTGCCTATTCATTTTCCATTATAGCCTCCATTTTGCCATATTATTCTATTTTCTAAAATGACTGCATTTAGACTGTCTGATGGTAGCTCCACAGCAAATGTACGATAGTGACACGTGCTGGTTAAGCACACGTGATTTCCTAGCTACAACACTTACACTGCACCTCTCAGAGTTATTGCCAATGCCAAGACTTGTTGAACCATAAGATCCTGTGATCACTGCTATCCATCTGCACCACTACCCATGAGGCAGTCAAGGTCACAGCAACCTGCCAGGGGATGGCAGAGGATGTGTATGCAAACTAGCAATGATAAAACCAGGGTGGACTCCGAGTTACTCATCAGCAGCACAAGAGGCAGGCACAGGGAGAAAACAGAGGAATGTATTTCACCAGTAAGAGCAGCAGATATAATTTGTGTTTCTCCATTTCAGAATGTCTCTTAAAATGTTTTAATGTAAAGGAGGGAAAATTATTTTCTCACCTTTCCACAGCCTTGTTCTGAATGCTCCAAGTGTAACAAAACCCCTGCAGGAATTGCCTTTCCCCCTTCCCACCCCAGCACATGCAGAACCTTCTGCCCTCCTGCAACTGTACAGATATTTTTGTAACATGAGAGCCGTATAAATGTTTTTTACAAGGGTCGGACTGCAGCTGCAGGCAGCAGGACAAGTCAGCTTCTCTTCTGTTTGCTCATACTAAATAACTGTGGCAAATGGCTCCAGCCCATGGAAAAAGGGAGGCTGGTGAGGTGTGTTTCCTAGAGCTGAGTTGTAAATGTCTGTCCACACCTATGGCAGCCACAGGCAATGATGGTTCTCATACAATTACACAAAGGCCCCTTCCTTTGTAATAATCAAGTGAGACATGAAGCAAGTAGTGCCACGAGCAAAACAACAAAATAAATACTGCCATGTTACCCATGAGCAATGCTTGAGTGCACAAACTTATTCAAACAGACCTTGACCATTTGATTATTCCAAATTTTTTCTGTGTAAAACTTTAAACAACTCCCTGGGCCGTGCTAAGAAAAACTGCGAGACAGTCCAAGCCTCACAGGAGCATAAGATGGTCTTGCCCATAGAAAGAGCCAATTGCAAGGTTTGGGTAATTTTTCTTTTTTAATTAAAGAAAAAAAATTTAGCATGACACAGAAGACAGTATCATCCTGGGTTTCTTGTGAGAGCGTGGCAAGAGCTATAGCAATGATGAAAAGGCAGAAGGACTTTATTCTTATCACTGGAAACAAAACTAAAGCAAACAAATAAATAAATGAAAGGGTTCAGAAACCTGCAAGGCCTCTGACATTAATATTAGAATTGCTCATGGTGATCCAAGTGCATGCAACAGGATGAAGGCACCTTAAGGCATCCCAAAACATAAAAGCATAATATGCATTGAGGTTTTCCTAACGGTAGGATAGCTTGAGCTGAGAGCCTTATGATCTCAGACCTACAGATCTTCTTAGTTATGCTAATTCTCCGGATTTTGCTCCTATTCACCAATTTGCTGTAGACAAAACGGTGAGATAACTATTCACATTTTGATCATATCATACAGCTGTTTCCAAAAACAGGAAGTAATTGCAAATAATTGCAAATTCACAGTATTGCAAATTATGAATTTGGAATAATTTGGGGAAGCTGTTTCCAAGAATCTCAAAATCACTTTGAATTCTAATCATGTAGCCAAGTATACATCTGTCACAAGTAAATGAAATATAGACACTCTTAATTCCATTGTCTGTGCCTTATGGAAATGTTCAGTTGTACCACCTCTCTCTTTGGAAGTGTACCTGATATATTTTTCTGATATGACAGTGAACCACTGAAAATTGCTCTGAGAATTGTTTTGTCAAACAGTGTGTCAATCATGATGATGTTTTTTTCCCAGCCAGAGCTGAGGAAGATTTCAAAGTATACCTGGCATGTTCAGAAATTAAACTACATGTGCTGAATATGGTAGGACACACATAAAAATAATTTCAGCACTATCAACTTCAGCAGTATTTAATAACAATATATGTCTGATCCAGGAAAGAAATTAACTTTTATTAAAAAAATAATGGAAACCTCCATAGAATGCAAAGCTTTTCTCAAGCAAAATTTTAATTTCCTTTTTTTTTTCTCTCTCTTACATAAATCAGTTCTTCCTCTATGTCTCTGTTCATGTTTTCTCACCGAGTACATGATTTTGTAGAAGTTCAGAGTAAGTATTTCTGTAATTCTTCCATTCACCATTCTACTGCAGCTATTCAGCAAGAGACTGTTCACATTCTCACCCTCTGACAGGTGCTCCTCTCCAGCTGCACAGAAATTGTTGTCACTCCTTACACCTCCACTCTGACAACTCAAAAGCTTCAGGTGTCATTGGCTCTCTTGCTTGTTTTGGTTTTAAGAACTGATCACAATAAATATATACAAAATTACATAAATATAAAATATTCAAAAAAGAATTAAAATATTCTCTTGCAGAATGGGAGAAAATTATTTTTTTATATGATTTGAACTATTGCTTGTCTTATTAATATGTTTCTGAATATCTGCTACAAAGTGTTTTCAATGACCCCTTAACACTAAACAATCTGGCCTCTTCTTTCTCTGCTATCTCTATTTACTTGATTTGCCCTATGGCTTGGCACTAGAAATTAGGTACTGATACTGGATTTTTCACAGTCTTTCTTATTGCTTTCTGAGTTTCTCATTAACACACAGCTAAATCAAGATCAGAATTAGTCTTTTGTTGAGCTTACCAGTAACTTTAAGGGTGCTATTGGCAGTACACTGAGAGACACCGCAGGAACTGCTATCAAAAGGTGCATTTCTTCTTCCATTTCCTTCTTGATGGAGTAAGGACTGACAGTGGAGAGAATTCACTTTGCTTACAAAATTGATTAGTTTGGAAACAATCACTTGTGTAATTAAGATAGGTCAGGCCATGTTTCTTTATAAATAATTCATCAGGAAACTACTCTATAAAAAGCTAGAGAAATGTCACTCCAGGTGCACTCTTTTAAACTATTTCTGTATAAATCAATTAAGGTGTTTTATTTTGGCACCCGGTGTCAGTATTTACAAAACTTGGATAGATAAGTCCATCCCTGCAGCATGCATTTGCAAATAACTTTACTCATTAATGTTTAATTAAGACAGAGGAAAACTGTCCTTGATATTTTGCTGCAATTAGTGCTCTCTATACCCCACTGACTTTCCATGATGAATTACTTTTCAAATGCAAAGTGAAGTGATTAAATAAAGCTGAAGATTCTCCAGCCATTGCACATTGCCCACCCTACACTTTTAAGTAGATACAAATTGTACTGCTCAGCTGCAGCTGATAACTGTTTGGTAAAGCTGTTATGAAACACCATACTACCCATGTAAACAGAAAAAGAAAATATTTTTTACATTCTTTCCAAACCTAAACTCTTAACTGTGGTTTCAAAGTCCTGAAAAATCTACTTGATATGGAAAAAAATAAACATCCAAGTTCAGATCATAACCTGAAGGACTCAGCTTTTTTTGGTGGGTTTTTTTTAAATTTAATTTAAATCAATATTCTTTCACATTTGTGCCATCGTAAACTAAGAGACAAAATTCTTATTTTTCTGGTATAACCTCCATTAAAATGCCTTAGCTGTTTGAAAAACTGCATTTTAGTTCCACTACGATCTTTGTCATTAGAAATATTTTTCAGACTGAAATAAGGTAGAATGCCAATAAAACATTTCAGCAGTGAGTTGTGCAATATTTAGCTTCAGATGCACTGAAATACAGTCTTTTCAAAACAAATCCTTGTCCTGACTGGAGCCCCTAACAAGAAACTAAAGTCCTAGGGCAGAAAAGAGTACTGTGGCTAAAACCTTTTCCATATGCACAGAACCTTGATGGAAATTAAACCAACTTCTCAAACATTTCCATTTTAATGTAAAAAATAACAAAAATATCTCCTTTTTTCCTTGTTCTAGTTAAAATATAATAGTTTCTCTCATGACATTTTGGCTTTTCTTGTTTCAGACCTAGAGAGAGCTCCGAAATCTGGTGAAAAACCACACATAAAACTGGGGACAGAAGCAGCTGGAGGGAGGGACCTCTGCCTAAGGCCCACCAAAAGGAAAAGAATGACAGCGATAAAGGGATACAAGGGATTATTTCAGAAACTGGACTTATACTTTAACTGTACCTTGGGATCAAAGTTCTTTCAGCAGAACGAACATCTAAGCCAAGGTCTTCACTTGGAAGGTTTCCATGTAGGAGGATGGATTGCTCCATATGAGCAGCCCTGATGCTGTCCAAGATGTATTGGGAATTATTCTGGGTAACCTCACTGACTCCAGAGGAGAATGCACACTATGTGTTTATTACAGTGTGATTTAAGTACACATAAACAAAACTCAAATATGGTGCTGATAAAGCTTAACTGTGTCAGCGAGCTGCTTCGTCAAGGCTGTTTTGTCACTTATTTTATGGCCAGACTATATTGGGAATAAAGTACAGATGATTTCATGTTCTGACAATTTTAAAAAGTGCTATAGAAATCATAGAGGATAAGAATAGTTCTTCACATCGACTCACAGTTCACCCTTTGTTTATTAAGGCTATCAGACAACCCCTCTGATCTATGCCACAAACAAACCAACTGAACTCAAACCAAAGGCCACCAGGGCCCATTTGTTGATTCCCAGCCTCTCTGGGACCGGCTGCCACTATCATACAAAAAGTGACCTGTCTGTATTGTCTATAGTAATGCTGAAATACAAGTTTTGCCTCCTGCAATAAGATAGATAGGTTGCAATATTTAGGTTGAGAACTATGGATTTAAAGAGACCTGATTTAAAGAGATGAATAAGTTATTTCATCTAGCATTTATTTGTGTGGTGAGAGCTCACCTTGGGCAGGGAAGGTCAAAAGCAAATCTTTGATCTGTTTGGACTATATTTGTATCCTGTCATAGGCTTAATTTGATGTAGGGACTGTCTCAGGCTTAGGGCCCCTTTACCATGCTGACTTAACAGGAATAAGCCAAATTCCTACACAGACCACATACATTTGCCTCTCACAAAAAAGCACGCAGGACACATCTGTATGTAGATGAAGCAGTAGAAGAAGGACCGGTCAAACTGACAGGAATTAAAAAAAAAATTAAAAATTGTCCTGGGGTGATGTTCTGAAGCTGCTTTATTCCTCAGCCCCCGCTCAGTGCCCAAGGCCGCTGGTTCTTTCCCGGGGCAGGGCCACAGGACCCGAGTGCGGGGCAGTTTCAGGGCAGGGCCACAGGACCCGAGTGCGGGGCAGTTTCAGGGCAGGGCCACAGGACCCGA
Organism: Monarcha castaneiventris obscurior; assembly: GCA_026261815.1. NCBI lineage: Eukaryota > Metazoa > Chordata > Aves > Passeriformes > Monarchidae > Monarcha > Monarcha castaneiventris. The sequence continues at coordinate 153,548 of JAMPIT010000371.1, forward strand.
GTGCGGGGCAGTCTCAGGGCAGGGCCACAGGACCCGAGTGCGGGGCAGTCTCAGGGCAGGGCCAGCGGCCCGGGGGCTCTGGTGCTCTGGGGCTCAGGAGCACTGTGCTGTTTTTTGGGTTTCTTTTGTGTTCCAGCTAGCCAGGAAAAGGTTCTGTTGGTTTTTTCTTGTTCTTTTTTCCCTTCCCTTGCCTCAGTGCCTCCCTTCCCTCCTCACCGGTCCGGGGGCCTGCAGGTGGCCCTGCTGGGTCTGCAGGGTAGCCCAAGCTCTGGGTGTCTGTTCCCTCTCTGGGAATTTGTTGTGTTTTGAGGTTTTGGGGGTTTTTTTCTCCCTGTTCTACCCTGTTTGGTTTTGTGTTAATAAAGTTTGTTTTGTTTTTTCCACTTTCACTTCTCGTGACCCACTTTTCTTACTGGTGGAGGAAAAGGGGAGCCCCTTTTCCCTTTGGAGGAGACATTCCAGAGTGTTTCCTCCTGAAGTTTTGTCTCCAAAACCGAGACAATAATAAAGACAGTATACAATTGTTGGAGATACACTAGAAACAACATTAAGAGGAGAGAGAACCAGAGTTACAAATAGTGATCTTGTCCAGTAGAGTAAGACTTGACAAGGAACAGCTGATCCTATTTTGCACTTGGGTAGGATGCTTTTCCTCAAGTGCCCTCCTCAACCAAAAGTGTACCACTAAAACGAAATATGACTGAAGGCCTTTACACCGAAATGAACATACCTTGCATTGCAGAACTCAGGACAGCTCTTACATAATACACCAAAATATGTGCTTAGACTTTCTTACGTTCTTAAGTAGCTTTTATTTTTTCCTGAGTGCACATTACAGCATAGAAAAATTGGTAGGCAGCACTTATTTGCAGGAGAGAGGGATGTCAGATGAATAAAACCCCTCATGTTTGTCTTTGTTCCCAAAGTAGCAACGTGATTTAATACCACAGAGAGTCAGCTAATGTCACAGGGCTCTCTGTACTGACCTACCCCATGCCTCATGAAAAGCATATTACTAAAAACCTCTATCCATTTACTTATTTCAGCAGTCCACAGTGCTCAGCACATTTTGGTATGAATCTATGAAGTGGAGGGATTACAAGAAAACTGTGAAACGTTTATCTTAATTTTTGTGCAACTGCATAAGTGTACTCATGAAGTCATTCTGCAGTTACAGTAGAAACATTCCTAAATCTGCTGTGCAAGTGTGAGAACAGCATAGATACCTACATGTGCTACCTACAGCATTAAATATGACTTTGCAACTACTCCTGTTCCCAGTACAGGGGATCCTTTTCTCTCCTGCCCCACTGTATGCCAGCTCAGCAGCCTACCCACGTCTGTGTTTTGGCTGCCTGAACTTCAGGCCCTTTCACTGACTTCCTCTGTGACCAGTCTTAAAAGGAGAAAGCCAGAAACTTTGCCATGGTGGGACTTTAAAATTCCACATATAAATGAGAAGTATCTGTCTGTTCTTGTGTCTACTTCTAGTCTCTGCTTATTATCTAGTCTCTGCTCAATGAAAAGGCTGGTAAATATGATAATGGCAAATTCTGGGGGGAGATGCAAATTCAAAAATAATAGTTCTGCCATTTTCCAAATATTGGGTCATGCAGAATAACTTTCTGAAAGTGTCATTTCTCCGAAAAAAATAATTCATCCATGTAATCTTTTAATTTCTCTGCTCCTCACCTGTCTCCTGTTCATCTGCTGTTCTGCCTCCCTTTCCAGAAAAGCAATGCTCATTCTTACTAATTGCTGCTAGTGATTCTCACCCCAGGGTACCCCAAAGCACAAAGGATTGTCCTGATCCTCCACACCACCAATTCTTAAACTAAGCCATTGGATCATTCAAGGGAGAAAGATAAAACCATGCCTGTGCTGACAAGTTCTTGGCTGTAGTTTTAGGCCCAACGTAACCTGGAAAAGTTGAAATATAATAAAACCCTGGGGGAGTCTGTGTGTGGGGAAATCTGACAGACCTTTAACTGCAGCAGCCCTTCTGGATGCCACTTATAATAACAATTCAAAGACCTTGAGCTATCAAGCATGTTTACTGATGGAGAACTCTTATCAAAGTTCCTGCTGTTAGTTCTGACACATTCACCACACATGGCTGCACACGGTTACACTTACATTCACTCAAGTATACAAGACGTGTATTCCTAAGCCTCTAGGACTTTGCAATAGTAATGTTTTAATTGCAAAGATGCTGAAGAGTGACTAACACCTGATGGTGAAAGTTTTCTCATAGTAATGGAGCCTTTTCTATGATCTGAAAAGCAAGCTCAAATTACAGTATAGAGTTAAACAGTCTCTCCAACAACCCTGTGCAGGATGAGGGGCTTGGCAGCCTAGAAATGCTCTTCCCCTCTGATGTAGGTCTTTGCACTTCTGGGATTTGTTCCCACCTGTATGTGCAATCAGGTGGATGCTGAACTGCTAATGAATCCTATCAGCCAGCCCCTCAGGGGGGAGCTTGCACTGCTCCAAGCAGATGCAACTGCAGTTCTGCTGGCCAACTCTGGGACAATCTCAGTCAAGGTACTTTCGTCAAACCTGTAATTATTAGCAAATGAGCATCCACTTGAGTGCTACATCAACATAAAATGCTGCCATTCTTGCTTGGTAGAATGTTTCATTCATTATGAGCAACTGTGAAGGAAAACATCATGTCTAATATTGACATTTACTGTGTTGAAGTGTTGTGCACCAAGTGAGAGAGGAGAACAAGTACAAGCTCCAGACATGCCACGCAGTCAGTGGGGATGCACTGCTTCAGAGAACAACTTAAAGCATTGTGAATCAGATTTCTGCTTTGAACTGCCCACTAGAAAAGCATCGCTCCACTAGCTACATTTATTCACAATTTATGAAAATAATAATTTAAAGGAAAGAAAAGTAATGAGAGCAGTATCAAGAGTGATTCACAGACTCTTAAAAACACAAGCCTTGAGAGCTGTCTGCACAGTTATTGAGGTCTCTCCCATGTCTCAAGAGATGTCTTTCCCATAAGCAGCAGACACTTACACACATCACTTGGAAATCATAGATATAAGTGCAGCAAGAAAAAAAACAAACAACAAAACCCCCTGAGAATGCCCCTGATTGGAATCAGGAACTACCATTTTCTGAGGCTTTCTACAAATAATTCAAGACCCGAAGTACTGGCTAATATAGCATGAATGTCTTTATAGTTTTGACTAGAAATCCACACAGGCAAGGATTGCAGGAGTTTTCCACCTCCTTATGTATTAAAACAAACATATTTACAGTTTCTTTCTGACCTCATGAGACTAAGTTTTTATGTAAACTGAGTATCTCAAGCACAAGACAATGGACACTAAGTTGGGATATTGTGAACCAAGGTCGACGTTCTGTTTTCAGCTCAGGCACTCAGATATGGACAGGCTCTCCAGCATGTTCCAGGTGATTAAATAAAAAAATTAATAATAACCTGCAGTTTGTTTTTGGACACTTTTAGAAAATAATCTCATCAGGAACAGATACTGAATAACTGTTGTCTGGATAAAAAAATATTATTATCACAGGAGAGCACACCACATTAGAAAATTCAAGATAAATATTGGCTGTGAACTTCAGAAAAGTAAATTCTATTTATTTCCTATAAGTAGGCAGAATTCTCTCCATTAATTCAAAACAAATAACTCTATATATGCATTTTGTTTAAAATCAACTATTGCTCCTTTGAATTGTTCAAAGACTTTTCACTGAATGTCCATTTCAAACCATTTATCCTTAAAAGTGCGAAATCACAAAGCATTTATAGAACCTAACACAGCTGAAGGATACAAGTGGAAATATTTTGTTCATGAGTCCCATTTCCACCAAACATCAAACAGCTGTAGAGATGGCAAAACAAAAAATAAATTTGCATCAAGTGACAACACAGTTAAAATTCCCATTGTATGGCTGGTGAACCAGGAAATATCTAAGTGCCATGCCCAGTTTATCTGCAGTTTTTGCTGGGACTGCACACTGAGTTAACATTTCCTGAGTTCTATATTCTTAAATGAAAGACCTCTTAATTTTGAAGCAGCACATCTTGGAAATTTAAGTCTCTCCTCTAAAGTAGTTTACTTTTCCTCTACCCAAGTTATTTTTAGGGGGTTTTTCCCCCTATTTTTGTTATGATGATGTTTTCTTCAGAGAAAGTGAAATCTATTCAATAAGATCCTGATGCCTATGACATTTCTGACAAGTTGATTTTTTTGAACACTCTGAATGAAGCACTTGTTTTGGCTGGTATTTATTTTTATGTTTTCTATTAATAGACTATCTTCCATCTCATTTGTCTTTCAGGATTCTGTGTGTTTGTGGCTTTTTAATGTCTTTCACTGTCAGAAATGCTTTGACTGACACACAGCCACTGTCCAAAAACCAACAGAATTCTGTCTCAAGGTATCATGCTTTTCTTCTTACAGAAAATCCACCCAGGGATGTCATCAGCAATTCTTATTTATGGGAGAATTTTTTGGAACTCATTATTAAAAATTGTATGCATATTTTATGGAGATTTTCCTCCTTGTTCCATTTTGTAACTCCAAGCTGAAACAGGCTGAACTGCTTCAGAAATAAAGTGAACATGAAGGAAATCCTTTAAAAACTATTCAGTACATTCAAATCCATTAGATAGAACAGCTCTCACTTGAAAAAAGAATTTAAAATTAAAAAGAACTACTCAGAGAAATACATTGAAACATGAAGCATCATGACATTCCCCTTTACAACTCCTATCAAGCCCCCAGTCTACATTTCTTAGTAGAGATATATTTTATTATTTGTGATGGTATGTATCAACTATCTTTTGATTGTATTTTTGATCATAAGTATTAGGAAGACATTCTTCTGGAATGCTAAGAAATTTAAGAAACAGCAACAAAAAAACCTAAGCACAAACATTTTTTACAGAAAATTCCTGGTTTTTGCACTTGTAAACTGAAATCCTTGAACAAATGGTTTTAGGGCATCCTGATGTAACTGCTGTGTAGTACTGCACTGACTTCCTTCTGCCTGAGGGTCTTGTGTCATTAGCCTGTGCTCCCCTTTCCCTTCACTAAGAGCTACCATTCAGCTCTCTCCTGCCTTTTTAATTGTGCAGCCTCTTTCTGCAGCTCCCAGGATCTGCTCCAGGCTAATACCCTCAGATAACCGCAGCAGCAAAATAGTTCCAATGGGCACCCTTAAAAGTTTCCATTCACTTCTCAGTAAGTCATAACCAGTTACTGGTGTTGCTCATTAAAAGCACAAGGAATATCTCCTCATTATGGCTGCAGCTTATCTAACTAATGCAGCTAATCTAATAGCTTAAAGGAAACTTTGCAAGAACTTCACTGGATTTTAATTGAAATAATAAAATTTATCTTGTCAGTGGAAACAAATACAACTGTTGACTTTCCGATTTGACTTGGTTCTATGTCTATCACTTGAGAAGAAAAATATTTACATAAATATATTAACATAAAACTATTAATTCCTAAGGCATGTTCATAGTTATTCTTTGAAGATATTATAACTCTTAAATGGCTTCCTACTGGATCGCTGTATGGCTTGTTGCCATTAGTCAGTTTAACATCTCAGCACTGCACAGGAGTGAAACAGTGAGTACCTTCTTCCTTTCATACTTCAAGTTGATTTATTGAGTAAAAATATACATAATGTTTATTTGACATTGTGAGTAGTCACAATTATCACTGCTCTGCAGCTCAAAATAATTGTCAGCAATGAATAATAGCTGAGATCTATTGCATTCCTGTCCCAAGGGACTGTCAGAGACATTGTGTTCAGTCAAACACATTGCTTAATTTGGTATTAATAACTCAACATTTAAAGCAGATAAAAATGGCAAGTGCATTTAAGAATGCTACAGACTCTTAATTTTGAGACTTTTGTCATATATTTGCACAGCTACCCCATTGAAATCCTCCTGTCAAGCCCACAAAGAACTCCAATGCAGAACATACCTGAACGTCTCAGGAACCTACATGTTGTGAGTAGAACAGCACACCACAGCCTGCAAAGCTAATTCCCATCTTATCCATGTGTTTCCTGGGGCAAGGCATGGGGAACCATCCTGCACAACAGGGACCAGGAATACTGTCCTCTTTACAAGACTAATAATGTCTTGTAAAAGTGAGAAGCAGAACCTCGAACCTGTATTTTCTGGGGTGGGGTCTGATCCAATTTTTAGGCAACATTTAAAGAAAACCATCTCCATTCAAAGCAGAGAGATCCCTCTTACCCCCAGCATCCTTCAGGTTCCCCAAACTTCCGAACTATGTGCTAATCAACTCCATTTCCCATCAGATCAACTGTTTTGAAGCAGACTGCTTAAGCAGGAGAAAACCAGCCCTTTAAGCAAGATATTGGTGGATTTGAGCTGTTTGTTTGGGGTTTTTTTATTTTATTCAAAATCATTAAATCTGATAGATTTGACATAAAATAGTGGCCACTGTCTTTGAAGAGGGGATGTCTCTCTCATTCCATATTTCCTAGGAGATGTCACAGCTGTGACAAGGAGGAGTTTATAATGCCACAGTTCGGTGCCTTCATAATTTATTCTCTCTGATTTTATGCTCTTTTAGTCTCCTGCTCAACCATCCACTAACAAGCAGTGATATTAGCCAATAAATCAAAGACATCTGCTTGTCACCGCCAGATGCTTGGTCACATTGCAGCCGATTATGAGACATACAAAAGGACAATTTCATGTAGAGAGCTCTGTGGAGGTGTTCCACTGATATTCTGTTTGATAGGAGACCAGCGTGAGGTGAATGTAGTATAACTCAGTAAGTTTTATGCCTCCCAGCAATGGAAAAGTAAGCTGAAATAAAACTGGGAAGTAAATTAGGACCTCATCTTTATGACTATGTAATTTATGATCCTACATCTATTCCTCCAGTATGCTGGCACAAGTTAGCTTAAAAAAAAAAGTTTTAATTTGCTCATCTTGCATTGTGCTGGGCATGGAAAAAGCTGCTACTTTAATTTTCACAAAGGGCAGAAGAGGTGCTTAATATCAATTGTTACAAAGCACATCAATTTTTCATGTGGCTGTCTTGTAAAAAAAAATAATCCATTAGCCTTATCAGTCATGTATACAACTAGCATGCCCAGTGCAAAGACACTCTGATCTCTCTTTTTCTCTCTAATTTATTATAACAAACACCATTAATGATGAGACCCAGGGGCTATTCTGCAGAATGGAGAAGGAAAGCAAAACTCTTTTGCAGCAATGCTTCTCTGGCTTTCTTCTCAAACTTAAGCTTTGTGCTCCAATACTACACCACAGTAACTGACAAAACATTGTGGATTATTCCAATATGTTACAAATAAAATCCATAGGAAAAACAGACCATTTGCCAAGTAAAACCTCAGTATTTCTGTATAGATAGAAACAGACTTAAAACAAAGCACAGGATTTGCTGATTGCTCTCTGAAGAGGAACCGTTCTCCAAACTCTACGAGGCTGCATGGCTTTAAATTCCTGGGTCACCAGCTGAAAGGAGATCCAACCAGGATTTCTGTATGTCACCATGCTTCTTTTTAGTAGGTTTAATCTCCATAAAATTTAGTCTTCATAAGTTACCTGTCTCTTCCGCTGGCATCTTTGACACACACCATGTGAATGTTACCAGGGCGTCACCATACCAGCGCTTTTTACTCACACACTCTTGTATTTTAAAACATCAATAGCTTTAAAAAAGGACACATATGAGCACTGATCAGACAGGTTCAGCTCTACAATCCTCTCTTGTATTCTGGCTTAATTTCTGCCCCTGCAAATCCCACATTTGAATGCCTGAGAATTTCTCTTACTGAACATGGGTTTAGCCTCAGGCCATCCCAGTTCTGAGTACTGCAGTCACAAGGACAATGACATCTAGGAGAGGATTTGTCCTGTGATGTTAACACAAGCCCAACCAGCAGCTGGCACTCAGTTAATTGGTACATTAACTACTACACCATTCAGTGACTAGAAAATGGAAGCATATGAAAGAAATGGTATTAATATTTTTTTCAATATTCTAATGAATCATGTTTTAACCACAGCTCCAGCCAGAAGCATTTCATAGAGAAATGACAGCCTTATCAGTAGCACACCATGAATTCTCACTATAGCAACACTAGACAAAAAAAGTCCATTTGATTTCCAGGAAGGAAGTGATTGACATGTACCTTTTGTTTTATGAAGTACTTACCTGTGGCAGCTTTCTTCCTATCTCACTGCAGATTCACATGTCAAGCCAAATGATCTTCAGGAAGAGAGGAGCAAAATTATGCACAGGCATAATATCAGGAAGATAAACCAATAGTGTGCTTGACTGTTTTATAGCAAGTAAAGCAGATAATACAGAAAACTGCCAGGGACCACCTCTAGGTTTGATAAATCATCTGGTACAGTCCCCAAATGTGAGACCTGAGCTATACTGTCCTGCTCTAAATGGCTGAAATCTTACAGAAGTCACCATTAACAATGAGTCTCAAATCTTATTTTTGCATCTAGATTTTCAAAAATACTTGAGCAGTTTTAGAGAAGCATCCAGGAATTATGCTCTATCTCCTATTAGGATCACACTGTATACAGCACATAAAAGAGTAACTCTCTATTAAAACTCTACTACTTTCATTACAGAACATGAGAAGCAGAACTCCCATCAAGTATTCCCCAAATGCAGCTCCCCTGGCACATTCCCTTTCAAAACTGAGAATACTCCTTTCTACTGTTAAATACTAAAGTTGCAGCCTCTAAGTCACCCCTGGATTTCCAAATATACCTTTAGGAATATACACATAGAGATACTTAGATGGAAAATTGCAGTTAACAGCTGTTTGCTGATTGGTCCAACATCCACATTCTTTTCTGAGAACTGTTATCTGTCCCTACAACTATCATAGACAAGCACCTCACTTGCACTAAATTCTGTAATTTAAAACATGACCACAGCCACCATTCTTTCTCTTGAAAATAGGTGTCGGAGAAATGTTCAGAAAAACATTCAGAGAACAAAGCTCAGTTTATAATATAATGTATGGTTCAAAATAATGAATAAGTTTTAATATGATTGATCAGTTTTGATGCTTTAACAATCATAAAGCAAAAAACTGTGGAAGTAATGTTTAAATAGCAGTGATTAAAGTTGGTAAGATGGAAACTGTAGTGTAAAAGAAAGTACAATACACAGGACAAGTGCAATAAATATTAAATAGATATAAAAAACTGAGGTCTTAAGAATGAAAGGATTAGACACAGAATGGGGTCAAGTATCTGCCAAGTCATCATGAAAAATGAGAACTTTTATCAAATGTCTTGTTTCTAAAGCCCAAGATGTACACTGAATATGAACCACTGGGGGAATTATGTTCTTATGAACCTTGAACTTTTGGGTAAGATGAGACTGGACATCAATTCATCCTTCTACAAACAGTCACAAACTGTGGAGTGTGGTCCCCTGCCATGCCCATGAGAATCCGTAAGTGTGGTTGTGGATTGAAACCTACTCCTGGTTTTACTAAGAAGAAACTCAGGGCAGTGCATTCACTGGGGGAGGCAAACTAGACAGACTCCTGGAATGTGGGGGTTTATTTTTGGCTTTCAAAATTACATGAAGGCATTAAGCATGGGTTTTCCTGAGGGTTCTTGTCACAGAATATTTTGTGAAACTCCTCTCACATTTTCTTGGGTCACCCTTGTTTATGAAGATGTGCCTTTCAGAATTAACAACTGATGTACAAGTTAATCAGAAGATGTTTATAAAAAACTTGGCTTTGTTCTTCTCAGTATGACTGACAGCTCCATCAGTAATTTGAGCACAGTCTTTCCAAAATAAGTATTTTCTACCCATTTTCAACATTTTTCCAAAAGTAATAGCAGCCTCATTTGAGTAAAGAAATATAAATGATTTTATTTTTATTCTTGTTTGCTGAAATTAAGAGCCTTTTCATAAAGATAAGAGGGCCTTTTAGAAAGTCTAGTTCTCCACATAAAACCTCTAAATATGTTTGCTCATTAGGTACTTGAATAGCCTCCATAAACTCCATGGGACAGCAGATGTATCTAAAGCCAATCTTTAAAGATGTGTGAGTCATTCAGTGACAAGGACCAACATCAAATGAGAAGTGTGATAAAGGTCTCTTTTTTTCACCATGGTCTGAGATTTCCATTGTTATGTTGGGTTAAAGAAAATTTGGGTTTTTTTATAGCAGCTGAATTATGCTTCAAAGAATCTGGTTTAGCTTTTATAGCAAATTCTGATGTCATTTGTAAGCAAAGCACTTGGAATTAAATATGGTCTATTAAGGTAATAGTAGAATTCAGAGTGGGTCATTTTAATTAGCCCTGATACCCTGAACATTAGTCTTTAAGAGGGCAACCACTTGTGCAGATCTCAACTGATCTGTTTATCTTAAACTGTTGAGTTTAAGCATTTGGCCAAAGAGTCTGCAGTAGCAGGCTCTGCAAAGGCTGAAGAATTAACCTAAAAGAAGACTTAAAATGAATTAATTCATCATGAACATGTCCTCCTGCTGCATGGTGGGTGACTGCCAATAATTAGAAACAAAAGATGGGAGTCTGTGGCTTTAAAACAGAGACCAAATATGGTTATTGTTAAATAAATCAGAGGAGTGAGGTGATTTAATGGCTTTTTAATGATCCTAATGTTTTCAATTTTAATGAGTCCTTTTACATCAACTTTAATCACGTTAAGAGACTGAAAAAATGTCTGCATAAGTTTGGTTTTCTGTTCAGTCCCCCACAAGCCATTATGCAGGGGTCGCTAACAGGAGTCAGCTTTCATAAGAGGAAGCCTAGACAATAACTGCTAACTTTATTTGGGGAAATGATACATTAGCTACCAATATAGCTTTTTTTTTTTTTTAAATCAAAGGAACCATTTTACTGCAGTGCAAGAATTGACTGCTATATACTCATTACTACTGTGAAATTGAATTAAATCTTTTCAGTATTATGTACACATTTAATGTAAAATACTTTAAATATTAAAAGTGAATAGGAGTTGTTGCATCTCTTAAAATTCACACATAAAATAATTTCAAGTCAAACAAGAATCTTTCAAAGTAGACCATCGACAGTAGTTCAGCAGGATCTCTATCTTCTCTGCAGCTTTAGTAGCTGGCTCAAAGCCTGGTATCCCCTCCAGGGAAGTGCTTCTATGGCAGAGTGGAGTGCAACCACTGAGCTGGGGATACATAGGGACAGAAAGCAGGGAGGAGGAGCCAACCCCAGACTGTCCAAGCAGTTTATTTTACCACGTGCTCACACAGAGGCTGTTGGATTTAGTGGTGGCAGCTGAAGGCACAAGTGCCCTCCCTCAGTAACCCCACAGCAGCCAAGCCCACGCTCCTTCTGCCGGCCATCCCACAAGGGTGGCTCTCCACGGCTCAGCAGGAGATTATTGTTGGAAAATACTTTTAAATTCCTAATCATATTAACTTTTCCATTATTTCCTAGATCTTTTCCCTGAGGCAAAAAGAAATTTCAATCCCAAAGAAACTTAATTTCTGGTCTCCAGTAAAGGAAACTCACCATTATAGTTGAGTCAAACCAGTAACAAAATAAACTATTTCTTCCAAAAGCTCTATTCTGAATCTCTCATGTATTGAATCTTCAGTTAAGGCAAGAGTGTGTTTCAGTTAGGGCAGTAGCAACACATCAAAATATTACTGGGCTTCCAGTTAAAATACTACAGAAATAATTGTCCACTATTAGTAGTAGTAGTAGTAGTAGTAGTAGTGGTTGACTTGGACCTTCTTCACTAGGCATATAATAAAAACCAGACCTAAACTGAGTTCAAGTTACAGTGGTAAGGAGCAAGAATCCCATGGGGAAGAAATGGTGGGTAAAAAAGACCTGTCTCACTGCATATCATGAGGTATTTCCAGATCCCAAAGTAACCTGCAAAACCATTATAAAGTTACCTTTGGGGGCCGGTGGGCCAATGGACCAAAGGACAAAGGGAGTCCATTGGTGACCGTCCCTAAGTCCAGAGATCCTCCCCAGGTTATGGAGATAGAAAAGGCTTCCCCCAGGACACTTTGTTCCATTATGTTAATGTTCCCCAGTTCTGTTTCCCTGCTGGCCCGTTGGCCTCCCTGCCCCTTTGCACCTAATATGTCCCTACTCCACAAGGTTCTGCACTCCCTGTTCCCCCACTGGCCCTTGCCCCATTGCCACCCCCTCAGTTTTCCCCACTGGCTCCCATTCCCTCATCCCACCTGTTACTGCCCTCATGCCCTCAGACCATTGCTCCTGATGCTCCCTCTGCTCCTGTATGTAAACCTGGACCCTTGCCTGTTCCTTGTCTTTGTCCCTGGACTCCTTCACATGCGTGGCTGGAATAAACCTCTCCCGTGGAACCCCACAGGAAGACCTTTGCTGGCTCTTTACCATCGATCCATTCCTGGAGCTGTCTGTGTGTGTGTGTGTGTGGAGGTGTGTGCAAGTGTGGTGGCCTCACCAAGCAGCTTCCTCCTGGAGACGCTTTTGGGAAGGTCACAGCACTTTACCATTCAGCACTGTGCTGCAACAGTATTTTAGTATTTATCCTAGGCCTAAGTATTTTCTTTCTACGAGAAAAAGAGGAGAGAGAGAGTAGATACCAGAATAGCTGTCCTAACCCCCTACCTATGGTTACCTATCAAACAGAGTAGGCAGTGAATTTCCATAATGCCAAAATAGATTTGAGGATACAAATGTTAAGCTCACATCTTTTCTTTCTGTTGACTTCTGGGTTTGGAGCTTTTAGTATTTATGACTTCAGACTTTTCCAGCCATGCTGGTACAGATCTCAAGTGTTCTCTTACTCAGGCCGAGGACTTTGGTTACATGACCTCAGGTATTGTGAATTGTCCAATAAAATAATGAATGAGACCTTTTGAGGGTTTTGTTACTGTTAGCAGTGGTAGTATTCTCAATCACTCCAGGACGCTCCTCTGTTAAGGAAATAATTGAGAAATTCTTGTCTAGTATGTGGTCATGGAGTTTCATTCACTATGTATCATTCTCCTTATATGTGCAGATTATATTTTTTAAAAGCCAGAAAAGAGTTTAGGTTGCTTCTAGCTTGTATTCGCTTACCAAAGCACTACCAACATCAGTCAAAAAGTTAACTAATACAGAAAATGTTAAGAAAAATATTTAAGCCAACTAGTATTTACATACATACTTATATACTTCAGAATTAATGTGTTTCTCTTTGGAGAATGTTCATGAGTATTACAATGTATACACATTCATCCAGCTGTTAAAATTTCAAGTACAGCATATTAAATTCAGTATTCATTGCCTCTAATATAATGCCCCTAAAAAATGCACTTCCAACTACACTTTGACCCCCCACAACCAATTTTGGTGAAGTAATCAAAGCCTAATTTATTAGTAGCAGGAAATAAATAATAACAGCTCCCTATTAGAGCTATCAGTATCCCAGTGAAAAATCCTAGGCTTAGTTACAGAGAAATCAGTCTGAAAGTTGCCAGCTGGAGGGATCAGTGAACATAAACTGAGAGCCCCATCCGCCTTACTGGAAGGAAAGGGGGCCCGGGGCTGGAAAGGACAGTCCTCAAATGTGTGGAACAGTCTTAGGAAGGACTGTGGGAAGCAAATCTCCGACAGACTCATGGGAATCCTGGGCTTAGCAGAAATACTGAAGGAGTAGGATGAGGAACATGCAGCAGGGAAATTTTTTCAGTGAGAACAGAGAGCAGACCTTATCCTGAGCAAAAAAGGCTTGGCTGTGTGGAGTGTTGGGATGAGGGCAGCCCTTTCTGTGTGCTGCCAGGGCAGACCTGCAGGGTTCTCCCAGAACAGACCTCTGCACAGTGTGGCTGCTGCCAGCCCTCTCCTCTTCACCTGAGCCATCACAAACACTTAAATCAAAACCAATTTTCTTACATTATTAAGATCCTTGAGATAAGATGATTTGGCCCCCAATCAGTTTTTGGTTGAGAAAACACATCAAACATTTAATTGTGGATTTAGAACTGGTCACGAAATTACATTAAAAATTGGAGATAACAACCAACTTCAGGGGCTGGGACAATGTATTTTAATAGTTATGGTTTTATTCCATTAATTGTCTTGATAAGTAATTGACTTCAATAATTTTTTAATTTTTCCATTTCAAGAGTTACCATTTCAGAGAATCTAAACATGTGGAAGTTCTTATGTGATTGCATATTGAATTTTAAATTGCTAGTAGGTAAAAAAGAAAAAAAACCAAACAAGAAAACCAGCTCATACCCCATAAACACAGAACCCTCCAGCACAGCCTTACAAAATAGCTTACACATTTTGTGAGCCAATGTATTTCAAATTAAATAAAGTGTAATTATAAAGGAAAAAATTATCTATATGGTCAATTTCTTGAAAATTTGTGAGATGTTAGCTAGCGTTATTGTTAGCTTTTACTGACAGAAATCTCTGGAACCTATACACTTTCTATATATCTTATGTGTTATCCCAGATATGTCATCCCATTGTGAAAATCAGAAAGTATTATCTTTATAGTTCTATATTCACCCAAACATCTTCAGTGATTTGATTATATTCACCAAAATCTTTGGAGACATGTTGTATTATTCAAGTAATTCATACAGCTTTCTTTTTTGCAAGAAGGAAATGCAAATTTAATGTTCTTAAGATATATGTGTAACTATTCTTCTTCATCTAAGTGCAATCTCAGCTGTTGAAAGCACAGCCAAATTAAAATAGACAATTTTCCATCTGCTTTTGATATAGTAATATCTAATTTTTGAGAATACAGAAAGCATAGGAAGCTAAAAGCTCATTTATGTGACTTAATTTTGAATATTTGAATACACTCTACATCTCTGAAAGAAGGTAATAAACACATTCTGGACAAATGCCTCAATAAATGAAACTGCAGTGAAGAAACTGGTTCACCTTAAAGGAAGAAGGGTCATTAAACACAGACCTGAGAAACAAATGCAGTCACTGACAACTCTCAAGGGAGTTTCTCTAAGGTACAGAAAAGGTGCAGGCTTGTTTTAGCTCTAATTTCCAGATGCATCATCATCTTTTTTACCTGTTCATGAAGTCTCAAATCAGCTTTCTTCTTGAAACTGTTTTCTACCAAGACAGATAATGACAGGTAAAAAGAAAAACCTGCAGGTGAGTAGTACTCTGATTTAATGTATAATTACATAGGTCTGCTATCTGCATGTGCTGAAAGCAGGCAGCAGCCGATATAATGGCATTGTCAAATGTAAAGAGTCAGGTAATGCTCTCATTGAACTGTTGAACCCAATTCAGTCATGTACCCAGACACATTAGCACTTCTCCTACAGTGGTTTCTTCTATTTGCATGTCATTGCACTGTTTAGTTGCACATTCTGCTTCAACATTTATTACTTTACAAAATTTCTTCAACCCAAACCACTCGGTTAAATGCTATTTTACAGACACATACTGCAGGATCTATACTGGAAAAAAATACATAATCATGTCATTCCCAGAGATTCAACGCACCAAATCAGTTTTGAAACAGTCTCACTTAGGAATCCAAAATCTGCATTCTGTATTTACTAGCATTGACTTAAAATATGTTGTTCTGCAAGAAATCCTGGCTATAAGCTGCTTCAGATGAAGTATTCCTGAAAAGGAATCCCAAAAGAGTACCAAACAAAATTCCATTTTATTTCATTATTTATTTGTACCTGACACTGACCCAGTAAGCACAGGAGTGCTTGAATGGAGGTGGGCACGTGTTAAGTAGGCATGGAAGTGACTTTGCTAGGTTCACATGGGAGGATGGGGGGATCACTTGATGTATTCTTACAGATGGGGTCTAAATACCTTTAAGTGTCTAAATGTCTGTGAATTACTAAAAAGAAAACGGCTAAATGCAAACACAGCTGTTCTCACAAGGACACTCCTGTGCTCAGCTTTAGTTCCCTACACCAGGAGAGAAAGCAGGCAGTTACAGGTACAGCAGGTTTTCCAGTATCCCATTTCAGCACCACGCCATTGCAACGCCATTGACCTCATCCCTGCACACAGAAAGATAAAACAAGTCTTTAAAATGATTTTACTAATGGACCAGGGTCTCAAAATCTGTGAAATACAATCACCTCATCAATCATTCACAATCATTATTTTTTATATCTTCTATAAAAGGAAATGAGAGAGTAGATTACCAAATTATATATCTATGCCTCCCCTTTTCTGCCTAGTACAGCATTAACAGGCCCTAACAAATGGCACACCAGCATCTCCAGAACCAGTGACACAAGTGCAATGATAAGCCACATAAAATATTCATAACTGGAACTTTAGATGTAGGCAGATGCACTACCAGAGCACACAAGCTTTGTCAGGAATCATTGAGAGATTGAAAGCATACTTAAAGGATTTATTAAAGCAATCAGAAGAAGCCTCTACTCAGTCACCATGATTGCAAGGAGTTTATGGTCATGTATTTAATCTCCCTGCTCTATAACAGATAAGCTCTGCTTTCTTGTGATTTGTGCACAAAGAATTTTTTCACTCTTTCCTAGCACTATAAAGATCAGAAGTACCATTTCTGCCTTGCTAAGTGAAGCATTAATAGGAATGCCAGCAGCAAGATGGAACATGTAATAAATATGAAGGTTTAACATTATAAAGATTTATATTACACAGAATATGGTCCTAGATTATGAGATAACATTACTACCTTTCATTATACGAAGTTATAGAAAAAAATCACTTGATGACAGGGATTTCTTTTTTCCAGCATTATATTCAGGGACACCAGGGTCCAACAAAAAATGGTGAGAATGTACCAATCTTAAAGAGTTGTCTTAATAGCAATCAACCAAAAAGAACAACAGAAAGTTGCTAACACACATCAGTTCAGATGCCTTTTGCAGGGAAGTGTATTAAAAAACATTTTTTTAGTTCATAAAAAATAAGTTTGTTACTCAGGTCAGCTAGCAGGAAAACTTACTGAAGGGAGAGAAAAAGCAACTGCTAATTGAAACAAAAGAATAGAAGCAGGCAACTATACCAAAACTTGGGTGTATACATATACAGAGAGCTTACACCTATGTATATAAACCCTTGCATTATCTCTACAAGATGGTTGACTGCATTCTCATTTGACACTGGCCATTATAAGCACTGAAGAGCTGAGCTTGTTAACATAACCAAAAAAAGGAAGAATACACTTTTTTCTCTCATTTTGACTTACTGCCTACAGCTTCTTGTAGTTTGCATTGACCTTTCCTTAAGGAAGCCTTAGAAACATCAGCTGCGCTCTGGAGCTGTTCAAAATATTTCACATGCAGAACAGAGCTGACAGACCTTGGCTTCCCTGCTGAGTTTGCAAGAACTGTTGAAAAACTCTTCCTTATTTTGGATCATTTTTCTCTTCAACAAAATCAGTGTGCATATAAGCAGCTTTAAAGAGCTTTATGATAGAGGGAAAAAAAAGCATTGCTTTTTCTTAAAGATGAAACTACACAGAATGCAGGATTTGTTACAAGAACTATACTGTTATCACCCTATGTTTCTTTTTTTCTTAATCTGGCAGAGGCTCTGTTTCCCATTGTCAGTGGATGTCATTAACAAAAATTTCCTTCATTTTTATTTAGAAATGTGCACATGAGTCTTGCATGCTTAACATAAAAGAAGGGACCTCCTCAGCTGTGGAAAGACTCTTCAGTATATACTCAAAGATGCTGATGTTTTTATCCACTGTTTTTGCCCAGAACAGGGACACAAAAAATAAATTTAAATGCTTAAACATAGTCTGGGGACTTTTCCCTCATCTCACACTCTTCATCCCCATTTAATTTTAATCTAATCAGATCACATGAGTTGCTTATAGCAAATTCAGAACTTGTCTTTCACTCCCACTCTTTGCTACACCTTTGTAAAAACTCAGAGGAAGAAAGGTCTGTTGGCCTGATCAAAGGAGGGTGTCACATCCTTGCTGAACTGGACACTTATCCAAAATCAGTTCTTACACAGAAACAATTAAGATTTTACATTAGGTGTAAACACTTCCATATAGAGTAATTCCAAATATTTTACTACAAATACTATCTCTAAGTGCAGTAAAAAGTCTGAAATTTCCCCAGGTATTTAATATCATAAGAAGATCAAAGCAACTCCTCTAAAAAGCTTAAAGAACATAACCATTACCTTTGTTCTACTGCACTTACATTCATGGTTCTTTATTCACACTAAAACTCAGACTGCTAAAATATTTTGCAATGTAGCATTTTTTCTTCCCTGACAAACCATTAGAGGTAAGAACTCAATATGACCTTTCTTTCTCTGCTGACCCCGAGACTTCACAGTGTGTTCAGTACATGTTATGTACATGAGTGTGACATATGCATAACCATTTCCTAGTCAGAAACAAAACCATCTTTCTCCTACCCATTTCTATTCTCTTCTGAAACCGAAAAGTTTCTAAGAAAATCCAAGATCTTAGTCATCAAGCCATCACTTACTTTACATTCTGCTCCAACAGAAACAGAATGCATAGTGCACAAAGAGGAAAATGAAGACATGGAATGGTGTTTTGGGAAAGTTTACAATTTTGTTACTGCTGTAGAAATATCCCTGGGTTCTATTCATGCAGATCTGTTGTTTTAGTTTGTCTGGAACTCAAAACCTCTAATTTTGTTCTAAACTTTCAAACTGAATAAAACAAATGCAAAGAGCAAGTCAGACACAGCCCAAGAAGTTCACAGCTTCCTCCTCAAAAATTAATCAAGGTTTGCAAAATTTGTTGTGTATGAAAACATATCTAGCTGTACTTCAGAGTTCTTGCACTAACAAAATCCACTTTCACCTACCAATCTTTTAACAACAGATATACAAGTGAAACCCCACTCACTTTTAGCCAGTGTCAAATGAATCCATAAATGTCCATCACCCACTGAACTTAGAAACTTTGTAAAGAAGTTGTTGGGGTTAAACTGTCTTAGAGAATATTTTACAGGTTCAGAAAAACCTCAACCTCTTTTATGTTTTAGCTGTAGCCCATATTAAAAGGTTTTATTTCAAATCAGAACTCCATATCTAACAGAGAAATTGTTACATGAAGACAAATTTTCATGTTAAATGAATAATAAATTATAGGTTATGTGTTTCTTTGATTTTAGAGGATGCATAATTTACAACAATAAATAATTAACATATCAAAGGATTCTAATTTAACTGATGCCTTCAGCATCAGCACAGCCAAAGTACAAAACATTCTGTTTGATGCTTATAATCCATATTTGTGGTGGAGATGAGTAGCTATATACAAGTAGTTATTATGTTTTCCAATACGTAATTTTTGCAATCACTTAAAAGTATTAATAAATATCAGCAAGTTCAATTTCTGACACATGATCTGTAAGCATACTGCATCAGAGGGAAAAAAGCAAGCATAATGAGCAGTATGCTGTTTCAGCCAGAAATACTTAATGCAAGCTTTATTTTAAAGTAGTGTTAAGTTTTCCATTGGATGCCTTTAAAGGCAGCTTATAGATGTAGAAAAAAGTAATCGTAACATAAAATAGCTCACCTCTAGATGAAAGAAAAGCAGTACTATTGCACTTTGGAAAATAGGTGTTCATTTATTTTTGGTACTTGTGTTCTTTAATTAGGATAACATCTATGCATTCACCAAAATTCTTCATACCAGACAAGTTCAAGAATGACCTAAAAGCACATTTTTCTCACTATTCCATAACTGAACAGGTAATTCCAGCAATGTGCAGGCAAGTAATTCCAGATACTCGAGTAATGCTGCTCCAAAATGGGTGGTACAGACATTCCTGGAGAGGAAGCCAGGCAGGACCAGAGCTGGGCACCAGTGACTGCTGAGTTAAACCTCTGCAAAACCCACACCTCAGAGCTTCCCAAGGAAAGCTGAGGACAGCCCTGCTTGGAAAGAACCACACCAGCTACAGAGCAAGGCCTGAGCCCACATCATCCCTGGAACAGTGTGCACTGGAGAAACACCTGGGCCTTCCAGAATAGCTCCACCCTTGTCAGTGAGAGCATCCAGGGCTTCACTTGAAAAAAAATGCTTTGTCCTTGAAGCCCACAATCAGGTCATCATCTTGCAACTGGACAGTTGTGACTGCAGATTATGGTTAGACAGAGGATTGTTTTTAGCAGGCTGAGCCTATTGCCAGGTTTATAACCAAACCCAGTAATAAACCAGTAACTCATAGATTTGGTGGAGATGTAATGAAACTCTCATGGTTTGCTTCCTTTGAGAGGGCACAGGGGCTGTCTCCCTGAGCTGGGGTCCATCCCTGGGGGAAGCTTGGGCCATCACACCCTGCCCATTCCCCATCTGCTCCTGTGCAGTGACACTGACTCAGACACACCCCAGCTCTGCACCCCTTCCCACCCACCTCTCCAGAGTTCTTTAAAGAGTGCACTTGCCCAGCAGTGTGAGCTATGTGGGACAGAGCCTGCAGCCCAGGGCAGCCCCCTGCCCCTTCTGCTTTGTGACCTCCCAGTGCAGACTTGAGAACTTCTCCACCAACATCCATCAAGAGCCAAGGAAACTAAATTCTTCATCATTTACAGAGGAAAGTGTGACTGAATAGAGTTCTGCATTTCTCAAAGTCCTATATACTGAATATCAGCTTCTGTGAGGTCACAGGAAGAATAAAAACTGTGCAAAAGATTGGAAAGAAAAATCTGCTGTTGCATATATTTAATATATATGTGCACACATGCACAATTTGTAAAAAATTATTTGCATTGGAATTCAGAAGGCTGTCTAATAAAATTTGATTCTTCTTCTTAGAGTAAGTGTTGTGGTGGGAATGAAAAGTGTTGGTCAGCTGCAAATGGCAGTAAAGCACCTGACTTTGGGCTGAGAAAAGAGAAATCAAACAAGTGTGCAACTATAAAAAACAGATATCATTTTCATGCCCAGAAAAATACATAAAAAGTTTTATGTTGATGCCAATGGAAAAAAGACTTCATCAAAAGTGTTTGCATGGAGTGACCTTTAATTACATGATAAGGAAAGTATCTCTGCAATCCAGTTGTAATCACAGCTTTAAGAAGGAAACTTAAAAGCCTGTGGTCTCACAAAAATTAGTAGCTATTTATGTTTATTTTCTAACACACAAGGTTTATCAATACCATGACTGAAGATTACCAGAGAGCAGTGTTAAAATATCTCAAACTGGCTCCAGAATGATAACTTGTTTTCTCCTTTAAGCACACATTACTCCTGACTTTACTACATATGTCTAAAAAGACAAGAAGTTACCACCATTATATCAGGGCAAACACTTCTCACCTTAATGAGTCAATTCCTATGCAAATATTTCAATAAATAAAAATGGCCTTAAATCCCAGCGTGGTCATTTTTGCAGTTACCTACACCTGCATATTTGATTCCTATTTGAGAATAAGGGGTCATTAAGCACTTTGTATCTGTATAACCACACGTATACACTAATTACGCATTTGCCTTATTGCAGGTCTAATGACTGAGCAGCACCTGGGTGACAGGTTCAGGCAGCAACACGATTTGGCCTTGTAGTACAAAGGACTAATCAGGATATAAACAGCACTCAGGTCCTGACAGGAGTCCTGAGAAGCCTGAAAACACGTTCTAAGTGTGTTTCCACCAGCATTCAGAGCAAGCTGAAGAGCAGGGTGTGTCTATGGACCACGCCACAATGCAGACATGAGAACATCACATGTTGTTCAGTAACGTGTTGTTTGTTTGGGTGTTTTTAATGACCTGTGATTTGGTACAATTCTCTTTGTCTGAATGGAATGAATTTTTATGCCCAAGATCTCAGCAACTGAGTGAACCTGCAGGGCTATTTCAGTGAGTTTCCCTTGCTGGAATGACAGCTCAGAGCACTCAGCTTGCCCTTTATCTTTGAAGATTCTTATTTGCCTACTGTTTCACAGTGAGCAGTTCTGATGAATAGTGCAATTAACCTTTCCATTATTAAAACAATTAATTGCAAAAATTAAAGACATGACAAGGGCTAAATACTAATGCATAAATTATCGGGTTCAGGAATTGTAATTATTAATCTGTGTACACTAATTGTGAAATAAACAAAGAGGACAAATTGTAATCAGAAGTCAGTGCTGGAATTGATGGTCATTTGTTTTTCCCGTAAAAAGAGAAATGCACCATTTTGCTTTTGACATACAGAATTAATCATACCAAGCCTTAAACTAGATTATTTTTTTCTCTTGTGAATGATATAGGATCCAAAAATATCTAAAGTTTAGTTTTGTTTCTACAGCAATGTAAGTTTACATCAAAGAAATTTACATTTCAGTGTAAAAATATCTGCCTAAACTACTCCTGCAATGACTCTCCACTACATTTTCATTTCATGTACCTAGAATTCCACTAGATATTGTGGAATCCTTGTAACAATGTAATATTACAATGTTGCAAGATACAATATTAAAAAAAACCCCAAACCTGCTGATCAGACACATGGTCATATAACCCTTGATGAGTAACAGCAACACTGAAGTATTTCACCTATGGGAGGAGTACCTGCCTCACAGCTGTGCTGCTGAAGGGTGTGTTTGTTGGGGAAGAAACACAGATAGACCTAGTCCAATTTTTTTTTTTCTTCCTATGGAAAGTGTCAACATTTCAACAGTTTCATAATCTTTCACTTTAAAGACAGTCAGGGATATAGCTATGAAGACTAATTTTGTCCCACTGCTTTGTGCCAGAAATAATGAAAAGAACATCCAACTTTAATCATCTGTTGTTTACTACCCTCAAGCAGTTCTCCTGTCTCCTAGGCCGCCTTCTGCCCCCATTCCCACTAAAAATACACTTTTCCTTAGAGCAGCACCACTTTCCTTTGACTCATTGTTTTAAAAGCTGTGATGTTGCCACAGCAGGATTCAAACACTGAGCAATGGTCTCATGAGATCAGTGATGTTAGGGCATCAACTGCTTCCACCAGAGCCTGACAGAGGTGCTTCCTTCCTTCCATACTGTTAGTAACAGGATGATGCAGTTAACAAGTTTCAAATGGTTTCGTCAATCAAAAAAAAACCCAAAAAAAACCAAAAAAAACCAAAAAAACCCCAAAAAAACCCAAACCAAACTCAATCAAAACCAAAGAAATCAACAACAACAAAAATAACCCCAACCAAAACAACCCCCCTCCACAGATCTCCATCATGTAAAGGCACAATTATAAAACATCAGCTAAGTTAATTGTCCCTATAAAATATCTATGCAGTACCTGATGCAGGAATGTTTTGATTGGGAGATCTATGAGAGCCAGAAGTTGGATAATGATGATGATAAAACCCTCAGTGCCAGAGACCTTTAGCACTAGAGAAGAAGCTTCAAAGATCAGTCAAATGTGCTGAAAGAAGGACATTTTGCTCTGAGAAGGACATTCCCTCACAGCTCTGGAAAGAAAAGCAGACTTTTTCTCTTGAAACCAGGTCCCATTTCACATAATATTTATTTTTGCAGGTCACCTTTGGTCCCACACACAACTGCAGTGTCAGTGACCAGATTACTTGTCTTTCACTGAAACCATGCTCCTACACAGAAAAAAAGTGTGAGAAATTCCTGGAGAGCTGTCAGGCAATTATCAGCTGGCTCACACTTGGCCTCGTAGGTGGTTGGCTGACTCCAGAATTTCATGTCCTGATAGCATTGTGGCATGCTTAAACAATGACTTTATAACCTAATATTCACAATGTCCGTTTCAAACCAAACAAACAGCTTTAGATATCAGACAGTTCATTGAATTTTTCAACAAGTGCCTTGTTTCACAGTGACCATGGTTTTGGCAGCAATACATTGGTGAGAAAACTACTGAAATCATCATCTCTTAATAAGTGTCAAGGCATAGGGGGCCATATGTGGGATCTCTAGCACCACTCAACCCTTGGTAAGGCAGCACAACTACAGGAAATAATAACAAGAAAAATCAAGACATCCCTTTACAATTCAGAATATGGGACCAGTAAATGGCATTATTTTTATAGTCACCTTTTCACAAGGACAATATCACAGAGAACATTAATTGATAATAAATTCTCAATTATGAAACCAAATCCTCTTTCATATCTTCTCATTCTTTTGATTTCTTTGTTGTCTGTACAGTGTTACAAAATTTACATTTACTCATGCCAAGCATACAGCTAAAAAGGGCAGTGGTACAGTACACATTCTGAAAACAGCTATATCACTCATAATGAGGTACAGCTTAGACATATTCCCAGAGTTAATTACAAATGTTTGTGCTTGAATGTCAATGCAAGAAAACATAATCTTGTTATAATATAAAAAGTTATTATATAATGGCCTTTCCTAAAACACAGTTTACTAGACCATGGCAGGTGGCAGACAGGAGGCTGAAAACTGTAACAAGCAATTACATTACAGAATTTTTTCCCTGCAGTTCCATTAGCTAAATTTTTTCCTATTTTAATCTGATCTTTTTAATAATGTGTCAGGACTGACACTCCAGTGGACATGAAACTCAGAATGGTCATGGTTGAATAAATACATCTATTTAATTTTTCTCTTCAACTAGCTTTAAAAATTAATTTATCTGATTGCTCAGGCTATTATATAAAATTTGTTGGATTTTGTGTATTACTAATATGCACCTTCCTTGTATTTTTGCTCACTATTGCTGAGATGAGGTTTTTCTAATTCTTGCTGATGGCTGATTAAAGAAATAATGAAACAGTGGCAAAAGTCAATTCTGCAAAGTTCTCATAAGGCTTCAAACAGATCTGGAGTTAAGCACAAGGAAAGCATCAGAATGGTTTTCAAACACAGTTTTGGGGCACAGTATTATTTTAATGATTCAGTTCATGTCCACACCACAACCCCACACATTTAGCAGTGTTGGCAGCCCAAGAATGCTGCCTAAGCATTTCCAGCAAAGGAGCAGAGCTTATCACATTGTTACTTTCCAGGTGTGCTCAGGCAAACAGATGAATTTACCAGCCAACATAACATAGGAACTACTACATAAAATAGGTCACTTCCAAAATAATTTCATGAAAATATCTTAAAGCATTTTCAGTGGTTGGTGAGGCTTGTTGAAAGAACCAGGGGAAAAAAAATCAATTAAATGGAGTATCTCTCTTTTTTTAAAAATTATTTTCTTCTTTTAATTTTTGAACCATTTTTTCAATTTCACAAATCCTGTATATATCTTGCTTCCAAAGATACTTTTCGGGGATCAAAATGGTTATATTATTGATGGGGAAATTACACTTCTGAAAGATCTGTTTAATCTTTGGTGAAATACTTAGGCATTTATAAAGGCTGATTTTAATCCCAAGTAAATCCAGATTAGCTATGATGAAGAGAATGAAATTGCAGTATTACATGAATGAATGGTGAGAACTGATCTTGTTTTACAGAATTTTTTAAAGAAAATTGACAGACATTCCTGGGGGTTCAGAAGTAGTTCCCTAACTGTTAGGGGTTGGAGCAGTCAAGAGAATTAGTCAGTAAAGGAGATGAATCAAACAAATGTCATGAACTGAGGCCTTGTTTTATTTGGAAAAAACATCCACCCATCACCTTTGACACTTGAGATGTAAAATACTTCCCTGGCGTTCAAGTTTACTGCATTGCCCTTGGTTTCATGCAAGTGTTTGGAAAGGATTAACGGTGAATTATTTATATTATTTATATTTATTATTTAAACTTCCCAAGGTACACTAACGCAATGAAATCAAATATGCGAATGTTTTGGGTCCATGCATTAATTGCACTGTTATCATGTACCAACATGTTACTGGATGTGTTAAACCCAAGCTTGCCATGGACTCTTGTGGTCTCTTGGGGGCTGTGCAATTTAATAACTATAGCTCACCATATAGAAGTGATCTAAAAAAAGAAATAAATTACAGTACATTTACTGCTGCTACTCCACAATTTTTCCTTTGCATTCCAAAAGTAGATCAGTTCCCCTGAGCTGTACAAGTTATAGATAAGAATGAACTAAAACTTGCAGATTTCATATTTGTGTATAATGCTTTTCAAATCACTAAGCCTTGCCTAGAGACTTCAGTCACTTCAGACTTGCCCAAAACTCAAGTAAATTATGAGATTGAAGAGATTAAAACTGTCATCTTCATCTTTCACTCTGATAAAACATTCATATTTCAAATCTCGGTTATCTTTGCATACAGTTCAATGCTATATTGTCCTGCCACCTACTAATCAAAATTTGGGAAAAAAGAGGAATCTCCCAAAGTCAGACATACATTTCTCTCCCATTGCACAGCACAGTTTGTTCCAGTCAAGGAGCCAATGCCACTATAAAAACTTTCGTTTTTAGGGGGATACTAAAAATATCTATAAAATTTTGCTCTAGAACGAAACTTACTGTGCAAGGTTATTAGGTCACGAATCTTTTCTTCACCTTTAAATGGTATGATTCCAAAAGAAATAAAACAAATAGACTTTTGGAGCTGACATTTCAAGAAGTTCTTTATACCCTAACTTCTGTGGAAAACTTTGAATTCCATTTTTTTAATTCCCCATCTTGACCTCATCACTCAATCATTACCTCATCACTCAATCATTCCTGTGCTCATTATTAACCTGGTAATTAAGACTGTAAGAAGATGAGTGAGAATGAAAAGTAAGAACAAAAAACCAAAATACATTTGCACACTCTGTTTTCTTCCCTGACTGGGTTAAGAACATGCCCATTACTAAGTACCACTCCCTTTACTGCCTCCTTTCCCATGCTGCCAGTGTTCGATTGGCTTTTTCCTTTCCCTTCCCTGGGCCTCTGTTGCAGATCCCTGCTCTTCCCATGGTTTTTCTATTCTCTCCCACTGGGTCAGGAAGGTCTTCTCCACTGTGCATTCAAGTTACTCAAATTTCATCTGAGTTCCTGCTACAAGAGAGCTTTTGGAGCAGCAGCTACAGCCTGGACCAGTCCCACACTCCTCCCTTCCTGAGAAAGGAAAGCAAAGGATAAGTCCCCATTCCCCCTCAGACTGTAGCCAAGTTCCCATCTACCAAGACACAGGGGAAGGGATCATCATCCCAGAGAGGAAGCTTGACACCATTACAGCTCTTGGTGCTCTCATTAGAGCAGACCAAGGAGCAAAGAATGAATGTCATCTCTTATGGCCATGATAATTACTCTTTCTTGGGAGGGCTGTGTTTTAGAAGCATAATAACAAACCAGCAGTGACTCCTCCTTTGAAAAGTTTCCAAAACCTCCATTGCCCTGGCAACGTCTGCTGAGAGCACTTGGAAAAGAGACTCAGAATTACACTTCTGATAGCTGATGTACTTGCCAACTTTGAACAGCCACCTGAGTAATGAACTGTTGCTTCCTAATTGATGCCTTCTGTTTCCCTCACTTCTGTTCATTTTCCTCCCTGTAGAAAAGCAAGAATATTTCTCTGCCCTTTTTTCAGCTTAAGTTCTCTTCTCAATAATAGAAAATATTTTCAACATTGAAAGGGTTGGGGCTTTTTTAAGTGAAACAAAGAATATGACTAGAGATCATGGACATTTGATATTGCAACACTTATTCTCATCTGATCTACCAATAAATACAGCAACCAAACAAGAAAAAAATCAAAATAGTAGAGGTTTGACCTCTTCCACTTGTTTTTTCCTATCCTTAGGTTGTACAAAACAATCTGTTCATACAGCATGCTTTGGAGTAATCAACTTTTCACATATTACCAATTAGATTCTCCATTCTCAAAATTAACACCTGCACTAAAAACAACGGAAAAGTTAAAGTTGGAAGAAGGAATTAATTATTAAGTATTATTTGATGGTAGGCTTTCATCTAACTTTATCTTCAGTGCTAAACTGAAGGCAAGGACAACTTTCAGCTATCCTTTTCAACATATTAGGCTCAATTCCATTTTCCAAATATGTTATCAATATGATAATTCCACACTTTCCCATCTGTAGACAGTCCAGTCTTCATAAAGGTAGCATTATTACTACAAATACTGAGGGGAAACTATTTCAATTACCAGGAGGCTATGCAGCTCCAAGTCTATTTATTTCAATTTATTCGACTGTCTTCATATATGCGTGCATAGAACTTTATAAAGAATGAATAAATTCACCTTGAAATTGTACCAATTGACTTTAGCTGGGCTGGGCTGCATGATGGAATCAGAATCACTTTTGAAATAAGCCCTGACAACGCTGATCAAAACAAAGTGGCTACTCATTTATTAAAGTGACAGCTCAGCAATGGTTTCAAGCGAGGGACTGACATGGCCTGGGGTGTCAGCCATGGCCCGGGGTGATGGCTGTGCCTAAAAGCTTTTGAGCCAGTTGTGCTCTCTGAAGATGCATCTGACGGTGTGACATTTCCTAGGGCTCCTGCACCTGCCTGGATGTCAAGCAGCTGGTGTGAGTACTGTCACCCATTTCAGACTCTTATTCCACGATTGACAAGTTTGCCCTGAGACTACATGGATGAAATTGATCCTTTTTCTCTTTGTCAGGGAGAAAGCATCTTGGGTCAGACACTTGCACAAACTGCACAGCTCCCTGATTTTATGAATTCATCAACTTAAAAACAACTGAAATGAATCATCACTGGAAGTGCAATTTAAAACATATACTTGAAAGTTTTAGACTAGAAACTTAAGTTTGTAGAATTTATAAAGTGATGGGTTTAGTGGTATTCTCCTTCGAATGTTCAAGTACAGGATTGCTATAGCAACCCTCATCCAGCTTTAAAATCAATAGCAATTCAGGCAATGCAAGCTGTTAAACCAGTGTAACAGGTAGGAATGTGCTTCCTCAGTTCATTGTAGGCCTTGCTACAATGGAAGTTTAAGTTAAAGGAGGCATCACAAACTTTCTATATGATTTTGGAAAACAAGGTAGGGGAGGAGGGGGATGAATGACAGTAAATTTGGATTTGAGGAAGGGTGTAGCTGAAAGCAGCAGAGCTCATAAGCAACTGAAGCAAAGACTCCAGATTGTGCTCTTTGAGCTTTTGCAAAAAACAAAGTTGAGTTTAAGTGAATCTGTGTTTTCCTGAAAAGTCAGTTTCAGCTTTGCTCTTATGCATAAGAAATCCTATAAAATGCAGCCACAGAGGTACTTCTCCATTAAGTAATTTTGAAAAGAAAACCCAAAGCAGAACTAGCATGACCTTATGCAAGTTTCACTATGAGCCAAAGGGGGTGTTGGCACTAATTTATAATGTCCATTCTGATAACCAGCTATTAGAAAATGTATCTTGCACTACTAAAAAAGTAAAATAAGGAGTTTGTTTTTGGAACATACGCCGTTTCAGCTTTATGAACGTGCATGTTAGGCCTGATGCTGTCACCTGGAGTGCACTCAGCATTGTACATTAGTAACCCTTTGTGGTTCTAAGCTGGATATCTGGTGACTCCAGATGTTAAACTAACTGGCAGTTTTACAAGGGCTCTTCTGTCTGGACATCTCTGTGTCTGACACACTTCAAAGTAAATCTCAAATAGTAGAGGAAAAAAGTGGGAAATATAAGTAAGCTTTATTTTGTTCTAATTCCTTGAAACTTTGTTTTCCATAAATATTTATAGCAAAGTATAGTATACTTTACTATAAATATTTGTGGAAAACAAAGTATTCATCAGTTTCAGAATAAACATCACAATAGGAAAACACATCTCTGTGTGTACCCCACAAAAGTTGATGATAAAAAGTGCTTATTTCCTTGTAACAAGGAAGCACTGATTTCAGAAATTTTATTGCATATCTGTGCAGGAATGAATACCAATTCCCAGACATTTGTAGGCATTTGCACAAGTGTCTCAAATAATGACAAAAAAAATGAATAACCTCTCGGAATATATATTAACATTTTATATTACTCAACCTATTGACACAGCAAGATAAAATTACAATATGTGCCTACCTTCCTCACAGCTATGAAGCTGAAAAAACCATCAGCATTGCAGTGTAATTGTTGCAGAAGTTCTCTACTATCAAGGGAAATCCTTTGCTTTTAGGGAAAAGGTGAAAGAAAGTTGTCTAGAAGTAGTACATCAAGAAATAGGTAAATTGTAGAGATTTACCTATTTACCAAATAGATTGTAGAGAACATCCACAATACAAATGGTACAGATTGAATGAAACAGTATTTTTTTGATGATTCCAACCTCTCTTTTTTTATTACTGTTGCCATACATTAAGCTCCTGGAATTGAGTCCAGCAAACAACCAGTTCTCCTTTTAAGATGAACTCCACGGTGTGAAAATCCTTTAATGGATTTATGCTACATTTATAGATGGTAGAGTCTCCCTTCCAAAGTGGTCTCCTGAATGTAAGTATTTAAGTTGTCCTGTTTCAGATTATTGTGTATTATAATAGTAAAATCATTTTCTTAGACCATTAAATATTCAGTCTGGTTTGGAATTAACTCTTCCTTCAGTTTGCATCTTGGCACAGGGAGTTTCTAATGCCCTGACTTTATTCATACCATCTCAATCCTAAATTTAACAACAGCAGGGAAATAACACTATGTTGCTTTTATTGGCAATAAATAATTTTACTTGAGCTTTTCTGGGAAAATGTCCAGGCCTTGCATCTGTGTTAAGTTATAAGATTTCCAGAGACAATGGGAAAAAAAGTTCATTATAATTTTTGACCCTTGGTGAAAACAGTTCCTTCAGTGTTATTATGCATTCCTGTCTGGCAAAAGCAAAGCTTCTTATTTCAGCCTGTGCTCATTTAGTAAATTACTGAACTGTTTTGGTGTTTTCACATTTACAGAACTACGCAG
Source organism: Monarcha castaneiventris obscurior (assembly GCA_026261815.1). Classification (NCBI taxonomy): domain Eukaryota; kingdom Metazoa; phylum Chordata; class Aves; order Passeriformes; family Monarchidae; genus Monarcha; species Monarcha castaneiventris. The sequence goes on from JAMPIT010000371.1 coordinate 184,325, forward strand.
GGGAAAGAAATTTCGTTTTAACAAAGACTGCTGAAATGCTGTGCAGGGACAAAAGAGAGACTGCAAAGCCTTCTTTCACAGCCACTAACAACTCCAAATTACATTCGCCACTGCATGTGTGCAACAGAGAGTGTCCCCATTCTCCTCCTTCCAAGAACAACCTCTGGCACTGTGCACACCGTGCTTCAGACATCCCCACCCAGAGAGGGCAGAAGGGTGCAGTATCATTCCAGAACACTCCAGTCCACACGTGCTCAGAAGTCAGCCAGTGTTTAGCTATGCGACATTCTAAAATACCCACGATTGCTGTATTTTTCTGGACATGTAAACTTTCTTGGCAATAAGTCTTCATTTTTTTTCAGCTGTTTGAGTTTTGTTTTTACCATGGAGAAACCTTGCTGATTTTCTCTTGCAGTATGTTCTCTTGTGATACATCCATGGGCATGTCATTCACACTAATTATTTTTACAACAGGGAAAAATGCTTCTTGAGGTGAAGATGATGCAAAACCCAACATTCTTTTAGGGAAAAGATTGCAGGTGAGTTGCTGACGTGCAGACCCCTGTTATGTTATTTTACTCCCTAGGGATACTGCAAACTTCATTATTCACAGCCCACCTAATACTGTAAGTTTTGCTCTCTCCAAGTCCTATTGCTGGTTTCAGGTTTTGACTGGTGTCAAGTTTCTCCTGAATTTTTTTAACAGTGCATAATGTCAACTTTTAAAACTTCCCAATGATGTCCTCGATTTAGTTTAATTGTCTTGCAGCTATCAGAAATCAGCTGACAGGTCTTGGAAGTCTTCCCTATTAGAACAAGGAACTCTGATCTTTTTCCTGCAGCTGACACACACGTATGTGCTAACGAACCCCTTGACAACCACAGCGCTACCATTTGTCACTTCCTGCAGCAGCTTTACAAATCACCATTTACATCATAACTGGAGTATCTTGCTGCAAGGGAAAAAAAAGCTCTTTCATGCTCATTCCTTGTCCTGACTGGTTCACAGATCACAGCACTTGATTGCACCTCATTCCCCTTTGCATGACATGTGCAGGCTCAGAAACCCATTGCTCATTCTCAACCAATCAAATGTGATGCTCCCTTTCTCCCCTCGCTGAAGTAATACCGTACATTTTTCTTTACAACTCACAGCAACAAAGATATTCTTCCCATAATGTCTGGTTTTATTACTGTGGTTGCATAGGAAAATAACGACATCATGCTGTGCTTTAAAAACTGTGTCCCTGTCTGCAGTTAACTCATTCCATCTCAGAGATCACTGCATGTCTCTGCACATATCGAGTAAGTACTTTAGCTGAAAAGAGATTTTGCACAATCTGAAAATGCCCAGGAGGCAAATTGTTTTATTAAAGTTCATAGTCAAAATCAACTTTGCAGAGGAAGAGTTATCTGTCTTTTCCAAATTCCCTATTACAGCCTGACAGCTTGTGAAAAAGCCTGGCTAAACAATCCCTTCATGTATGTTTAGCAACTGTCAGTTTTCTAGAATGTGGGAGTTTTCATTTGTTGGGGGTTTTTTGTTCTTTAGTTGGTTGGGTTTTTTTACATTGCTGTTTAGTAGAACTACAAATCACAGCAGGGGTCAATTAGTGTAGCTCTAAATTCTAGTAGCTTTATCCTTTAAGGCTTGTAACACCTTGAATTGAAATGTAAGCAGCTCTCTATTACTATGTTCTGACTTTTGGGCTACTCACTCTTGTGTAAGGTAAAGGTTAATTTTAATTCCCTCTGTTAAAGCATATGTCCACATGTGAGAGTATTCTACCTCTGGGCGCTGGACTCTGACACCCCAGCACCAATCTCTGCCCATCCCCAGGCTTCTGAGAGAGCCCCTTGTCCCCTGAGTCTCCCCAGGAATAGATGGGAGAGGAGTTGTGGAACACCCTCTCCTTTCCTCCTCAAAAGAAGTTTTCTTCTTGCCTTATTACAAGCAGTGCCTCCAAATGGCACCAACGGCACTCATTTGTGTGGAAGTGAATGAGCTGAGAGCACTAGAATCACATTTCTCTCTGTAATTTAGAATTATTCAAAGAAAAGTGATAGGTTTAAATATTTCTTTGTAGACTTAAAGGTTTATATTCATTCATTCCTAAAAGGTCTGTGCAGCCCCTATGATCACGATTTTTTTTGATTACACTAAAAGGAAAGCTTCATTATGAACGTTTTTCCCTTGACTTAACATTCATAGCTCAGTCTTGGTCTCTGCTGATCTCTAGAGGACTAAGTTACATCTTACTTGGTTACATACAGTAGTAGCCACCCAGAATGCATCAATCTTAAGGAACTAAACCCATTCTTTTCTCTCTTTACCTCCACAGAACCATACTTTGCTCTTCAAGTCTGAAATTCAGTCAAAAAGCAAGGCAGAGTGAAGAGTGATTTCTTCATGGCTGTTAATTTGAATAACGTGCTTTTGATGTTTCACATCTGGACTCACTTATTACCCTTCCTACCTCTCTTGGGGTGACTTTATGATGTGTATCCCCTATCGCTGCTCTATGCCCAGACATGAATCCTGTGCCTGTCTGTGTCTTTAACACTGGGTGCAAGAGAAAGAAAAAAAAGCCAGATGAACTTTTCAAAGCAGTTTGTGTTCAAGGACATGGACAGAGCTGCTGCTGCTGCTGCAGAGTGGAGGCGAGCACCTTCCTGCTTTTCCCAGCTCTCGGCTCCTTTTCTCGGAAGAGAGACATGGAGAGTTAAATTCCTTCATTTTCCTGGGACTTTGGTTTCTTCTTCTTCTCTTCTGCACTGTTCAACAATACCAGAACACACCGGGTGACCTTACACCTCGGCCCGGAGGGGCCCAAGCCAACCCAGCTCCCAAGGGGAGAAAGCCACACCCACAAAAAGGACTCTGAAATCTACCAGGTGCTCTCCAGAGCGAGAGGTTTTATTATTTAGCAGTATTCTTTTCCCATTGTGCATTGTGTCTTTGAAATAAATGGGGTTTTTTTCTTTCACTTTCCTCCAAGGAATTTTTCCTGAGCCTGGTGGGGGAGGGTCGGCTGTAGCCTGCCTTCTATCAGAGGACATTCATTTTGGATGTTCCTCCGAATTTGTCTCAAACTGGGACAAATAATTAGTGGCGCCCAGTGCGTGGCTCAGAGTAAAGTGAAAAAACCTGTACTGATTACATTTTGGTTTGGATTTAATTTGTATTGGGGTAAAGCAGTCACCATGTTGGTTGAGTTCATAATGTCTCTCTGGCTTGAGCTACTAATGTCTTTTTGGTCCCTAGGCCTGTTTGAGGTACTGCTATTTTTCTGATTACCTTCATGCTCATCTGACCTACCAAGAAATACATCAAAATTAATCTTGTCAGAAATCCACCAGGAGAGGTGTGCACGATCAGCAAAAATACAGAAGACTCCTTGCCTGAGCTAACTTGAGGACAGGAAACTCATTTTCAACTATCCATTCTAGGTAAATTCTTATACATGAAAGTCTATTTGCCCAATTCCTTCTATTGCCTTCAATCCTCTCCTTTAGTGCCTATGGCATTATTTGAATTACTTCCATATAAAAAGACTGAGATTGACACACCAGACACTTCTGGCAGTGTTGCATTAATCCTTGGATGTGATGATCTGAGAGGTCTTTTCCAACCTAAATTAGTATGATTCCATGATTCCCTAAAAAGCTGGAATTCTAATGTCTTGTTCCAGGATTAAAATACTGCTTTAGTACTGTACTCTAAGAATTACTTGTCTATGTAAGCTTTATAAAATGGTGTGATTATTCATTAACTACTCTTTTTATGCATTCAAAATATTTCATCATGAATGTGGCAGCAAAAACTTATTTTCATTCCAAGCAAAGACAAACTGAAGCCTCTCAGAATTCCTGACAATAGCACTTTATGCCTCTGAACAGCTAACAGTCAGTGAGCAGGGAAATCAGTTGGGATGACAGTCCCAGAATCAAGTATTTCTTATTTATTTTTTATAAAGAATGAAAAAGTTCCAATATGGGAGGCAGAAAGGTTTCCACCCAGGAGAAGGTAAAAGCTGGACAGGATGCTTCAGCACAATCTAGATGATCCAAAAGCAATTGCTGCTACCCACCCATCATCTGGACAACTTCTTTGACACTTTTTTTTTTTGAAACAGATCTGTTCCCACACCTGATTTTATTTCTTTGGTTCTGGAGGTTTTCTTGACAAATACAGTTGTTTTATTAAAAAATAGAAGCACATAATCAAAACAGCATGATCAATTCTGTTTGTAATCTTTCATTTTTCATACACATGGTGATAGATAAACATTTACTTAAGTAAAGACTTGCTTTGTGTGCAAATGACTACTACAATAAAGCACTTAGAAAAGCAGATCAACAGTGGTTTCACTGAGAACAGAAACATGTTTGATAAATAATTCATTTATACCTACTGTGCATAATAATCACTCTTCTTAAGCCAGCATTTCTTGGAAAAAAATCATCAGTCAACAATTTGTCTAGAAACATTACATGTAGCCTCTCTCACAATGGGAAAAATCTAAACATTCATAAATAAAGCATCCCAGTTTATTAAAAAAATTGAACTCCTTCAAAATCTTGGTTTTCTTGCAGGTTTTACTTGTTACAGAGCATCTAACTCTAGATTCCAGTTAAGCACATCTAAGCATGCCTTGATAAGCCTTCTGCCTCTGCATATGCATCATAGCTGCAAACCTGTCCTGTCCTTGTACGCAGCCCTGACAAAAAAGTTATCACTGGTGTTCAGGACTTGCTGCACTACACAGCTGAAAACAGCAGGACAGAGGCAGTGCTTTGGTATTTGCAGTGATTACAGCAGGTGATTTTCTGTGACATTCAAGAAATCATAACACCCAAGAGAAATATTTTCTCTCTGGAGGATGACTGCTTGTGTTCACTAGCATCACCTTTCACATCTGAGGAAGTATTGGAGCAAAACATACAGCTCCCTTACAAAAACGATAATATATTTCAGTTGCTTGGAGTCCATGTAGATTCAGATGGAAATTACTCAAGAAAAAAAACACTGCTTGTAAAAGTGAAGTTCTGATAATTAAACCTTACTGTGTCTATTAGTAAGAGTACCAGATACATCAGAATATTTCACCATAGGCTCCTCACTATTTCACACAGATCATTCTTTGACTAAAGTGGCTGGTGGTCCACATGTCAATTTCACACTGTTAATCACCAAAGCAAGAATCCTAACAGAAAGGTTTGCAAGATGAACTGAAATTGCGTGATTTTATTTTCTACCATAATTTACACCTAAGAGTCAAGCACTTCCAGCAGAAAAAAAAAAAAAAAATTATGCATGCAATTTATACAACAGATGCAAATGCATACATTCTTCAATATGCTCAAGAGGTGCATCCCAAACCAAGCTGAAATCAAGTCATCTTTCAGCTGGTTTTGAACCAGCTCAGAGTTCAGCCAGAGCCAGAATAAGCTTCTCCAGGGACCACGTGAGGCTCAGCATTCATAATTTGAATAGTGACTAGGGACCAGCCACCAAAGAGCAGCGGTGCTGGGCAGCACAACTCAGTGACAGGAGCCACGATGGTCCAGTGCACGCATGGACAGGGAAACCTATCCATAAAACATGGACTGGGGGAGGTTATAAAGCATAAAACCTTGTGCTTTCAGCATTTCACTGACATACAAGGACAGGTAAAAGGTTGTGTGATGTATCATGCAATTTATGTACTGTATGTGTTGCAATAACATCTTATGCTGAATTGCTCTAATTAACTTATCCCAAAGGCTTTTGTAATTAATAACAGACCCATTCTATTGAAGACTTTTCAACTTCTATGACAAATATAAGAAATTTCTTTATCCTCTATGCATGCACTTGGAAAACAGGAGGATCATAGGACAAAGTGAACAGAAGCTCATATTAAAGCTGGGTGAGATAGCCTGCCCTTCCCAGCACATTCAGGAACCAACACAGAAATCACATTTTCAAAGAGAGCTAAACCATTTGGATATGATCAATTTAAAATGTATTATGATATTGCCCTAGTCTGGAAGCAGGATACAGCAATAAATAAGAAAGTCAGTGAAGAGGAATTGGAGAGACCCCTATAAAGATCTGAGGAAAATGGAAATAACTCCCTCAGAGCTTCTTACCAGATGTCGGCAATTTCACTGTTACACTCCGCAAAGCAGATTTATATTTCTGTAACCTGGGAAAGATTAATCTGCTGCAATCAACAAATTACAATTTGAATAATAAATTCCAGGTTTCACCAACATAATCTCTAACCTTGATGAGGAAAAGACAACCATAAATCACTTCAGCAGTCCCTTAAAAAGACAGAAAAATATCAAATAACAAGATATGGCAAATTAAATGCAGGTTTTTAAACTGGATCCTAGCTATATTTTGATTCTAGCAGAGGATATGTGGCATTGATTAAACAGATTGATAATTTAGTCACATCATGCTGGAAGGTCTTGGCTAGTTGCCATATGATTCTGTCTTCTAAGTGGCTATTGCTTTGATCCAAAAGAGTGAATCAAAGGATGTTTACATTTTGGGAGGGGCTATATATCTCCTCAATTAAATATCTTATAATTTTTCAAAAACTGATAAAATGTCCGAAATTATTGCAGCTATATACTTTTAATAACCACAGATTCTGATTGTTGCACAGTTTCATAAAGCCTTCAGTGTCTGTCATGACCATAAATTAACTACTTAAAACTGTGCCCAGATCTAACTTCAGTGCACTAGAGTTAACTGCGATGAGGTAAGCCCTTGGCTGTCCAACCCATAATTAAATTAATAATTGTACACGATTTTCAAACTTTGTATAGAATATATGTTGCATGACGGGGTAAGAATCTATTTAGCGTATCAGAGGAGACAGGGATTAATTTGGAAAGATTTCAGAGATCCCAGTCAGTTCTTAGAACTCTATTTACTATCTTACAAGCTAAAATTAATTTACATACATCCTAATTGTTAATTCTTTGAAAACATACCATATGAAGAAAATTAGGAAAGCTGAGTATTTGCATGAAATAATAAACAGATTTGAAAATATATAAGAAGAAACACTGTTCATGTGCTTGTACATAGGCCTGATGAACTACAGCTATAAACCAGAAACTTTTGGGAAAACTGCATGCACCACAAGGACAAAACCTGTCAAACCCATGGCTACAGAAGATGCATGAGCTAGAATTGACACGCTGACTAAAAAGATGCAGAGAAGCAAACAGAATAAAGTCACACATATTCAGACATTTTTGCCAAATTCAGAGAAAGGAATTTTTCACAGGTACAGTAAAAGTGCAATTTTTAACTCAAACTGATTGGTATTGGTGAGCTACTTTACATAGACATGCAATTTAACTTGACAAAGAAAAAGACTCTTGTTATTTTAATTGAACCAGTGCTTGTTGGTTATACTCTAACATTCTTTATTTCATGCATTGTTTGGTCATTGTGGCTTGAGCTAAAATTGACCTTGGTGCCTGCTCATGTACTTAGAATTATTTTTACACAACACAGGCAATCATGGGTGCTGCTATTACACAGGATTCCCAGCAAAATTAGGATCCATTCTCTAGTTATTTGGTCATGCATTACTTGTACTTGATTCAATTCACCAACATAAAGAAATCAACAGGGGATTGAAAGACGCAAAAGAATTTCAGTGCAATGAAGTCTCTGGAATAGGATCAGCAAGAAAATTATAATGTGCAAGGGGCAAAGCGAGCTAAGGATTACAAAGTAGGTATTTTAGCAAGAGTCCCTCTCCTCTGGGTGCATGAAGGACAAACCAAGAGCCAAGGAGAAGCCTGTGCTGTGTCCTGATGCCTGGAGACTTGAGCTGTTTTCCACCTGCTCTCCTCCATCCACACCACTCTCCTTGCACAATCCTCTCCCACCTTGCTGTAGACAGCCACACTTCTGTAATATCAATGGAACATGAACCTGAAAGAATTTCTGTATGTTGTATTAGCACTTCAAAATACTACAAAGGATGGATATAAAACTCTTGTGCAGGATAGGGGGTTTTTTGAATAATTTCTACAGAGTTTTGTATGGTTAAGAGAGAAAAATGATATTTTGCAAAGTATCAATAAAAAGATAAGACAAGTTGACAGCATTGCCTGACAAAAGCCAGCGAGATATTTATGAGGATAATGCTGATGTGGAACAATTTTTTTTTTTTTTTTTTTTTTTTTTTTTTGGTTATTTCCACCAAGAACTCTGTAGAGAATAAATAAACTGTACCATATGCTGGGCTTTGCAAAGGATTTAAGGTTCAGTTACTACTACACTTCCCAGGATATAGGTATATTGACAAAAATCTCAGACCCAGCATGCACAGAAAGACGCATTTAATAAAGAAAACGAATGGACTTATTTATTTGTTCACTAGCCTGAGCAATGACTTAGACTCTCATGCTTTCTGAAGAGATGGTTCTGGCACACTTCCTGCTGCTCAAATGCCGTGGGTAAATCCTTTGCTGCACTTCAGTGCCATTGCAGAAGCGCTACTTAGTTGATGTTACCAAGATGATTATTTTCTCTTGACATCACAGAGAGAAAATAACAGAGGAGATGCATTTTAAAACCAACTATTGCCTGAAGATAAAACAGTGATCTGACCCTGTTAGCAATTTCAGTTGAACTCTAAGAAGTACATCTTTAGCTATGCATGTACAAACACACAAAAAACCTCAACACAGTTCCAAATCCTGCCTGTTACAAGTTTGTCTGGGCTTTTTATTTAACACCTGCATTTTCAGTCTACCTACAATTTTATTACTTTAACGTACTAAAGAATTTTGTAATGAAAATTATGTACAAACCCAAATATAAATTGTTGACATCACAATTACAAGACTAGATAATAGAATCCTTTCTCTAGCGTCTTGGGTTTTTTTTTACTCCAAAACATCACAAGTACCTAGAAATAATCTGGATTTTTAGATCCACTGTACATAGATTACAAATTAGAATTACTATCATAATTACTATCATTTAGTCATTACTATCACACACAAAACTTCATAGTCTGTTGTGCATTTACTGAGTGAGAGTGCGACTGCAGAGTTACTGCATTCAGGGACTGGGCAAAAATTCCTGAGCATTCCTGTGATCTGCATGGTATTTTCCTGGACAATGATAACTGAAGGAGAACAGAACACACCTCTGAAGGAACATTTCCAGGCCTCTGCAACATTACTGTGGGTGATCTAACTTAAGGAATGGACAGTAGGCACAAAGGTAGAATACACAGACTGTTTTAACTTTCTTGGATTCTAAAATGTTTTACAGAGACACAGAATTTTTTAATTTACATGTGTGTGTGAACTCGCATATGCATGTATTACCTAGGTTATACATCTGTTGACGTTTGAGCACATTTTTTCAAAATAATTTTTTTCTAAATATTTCACAATATTCATCAAGAAAATAGTTCTCAACAATAATTTTATTTAAACCAAATGGAACTGAAACAAACCAAATCATCACCACCAATTGTTGCATTTAGCAGTCACATTTTCACTTACTAACTGGAAGACTATTTCCCTTTCCTTTCCCTCACTATGAACAAAAATTTCAATACATTGCATTTGAGAAAGGGCATTATATTCTTTAAATAAAGCATGTCACTCAAATAATCACTAAGCATTCATGTGGAAGGCCACTGTAGATCATACATCAACTGTGAGAATCACGACAATTGTTTTTATATACATCTTTCACTGAACTTTAGAAGAATTCTGTTTGTGAATAGGACTGCCACTTCCTGGGTAATTGCAAGAAATTATTTATCTCACAGAGTAGAACACTTGAAAGGTTTTCAGTCAGCATTATACTCAGTGTAGTGCATTGCAGTAATCTTGAAGCTATTCGGTAGATCCATCAGAAGCTGACCATTTAAGTGAGCATTGATACAGAGTGGGCTGTCAGACATTCTTTAAAAAGCACTTATTTAATATTTTTGGCTCCAAATAATAAATAATATTTAATTCAGTATATTGGTTATCAAAATACAAGCCCATGTCATATTAATTTGGATTAAACAGTGGGATATTTAGTCTCTCAATAAGAACAAACAGTACATATACTGTTTCAGAAGCAAAACACAGGCAAGAAAAGGATGAGCCCTGCAATAAAATCCCTGTCTTCTTTCACTCTCCTCTCATCTTCCAATCCTTCCAAGAAAAACCCAAAGCAAAAAGCCAGATACATCAAATTAGGAATTCACACAGAAGGCATAGGAGTATCTAAATTCCACACAAAACCTTACCAAAAGAGCCAATTTTGGGTGAAAAATGACAGTTAACAACCTTTAAAAGAAAGAGCAGAAGCATAGCAAGTGTCACGACTTTGAATGCAGCAGCTACATTTCCCTTCCCCGATTCCAACACCTGGCTCCTGGAGTTCCAGTAGCCATAGCAACCCTCTCCATGCCAAGGCTCCCACACCACCGAGGTGGCTCTGCAGCCCAGCTACCAAACCCATCCCCAAATCCTCCAAATCTCCTTCCCTCTAAGCACATTAGGGAGCTTTGTCTTTATAAATTCCCTCCCTCTCTCCCCATTAATTTGAGATTGAAGCCTCTTTCATTACTGATAATAGCTAAGGCAACCTAAGGCAATGATGCAACTGGATACCATTAGATGCAGCCATTCATCCAAAGTACACTCAGACCCAAATATTTCAGCCTCAAAATAGCTATAGTACCCTTCAGAAATATTGCAAAGACCAACACAAACTGTTGTTAAAAGAGAACACAAAGTGGCAGCTATCACACTGGAAGACAGTTCACTTGGCCTTTTATTTTTTCAGTAACCTTGTACTCCTTACTGCTGAGCCACTCTCACTGTAACACACGGGCAAGGCCACATTTCAGACCCCAGATTAGCATGTTGTAGCCTGATGTGTAAAACGTGCAACCTGTAGTACACAATGCATAACAATAGCCCGCTTCCTTCCTTTATCCACCTTGAATTTATCTGCAGTATCAGAAGACACAAGATTTGAACGGATCTTAATTTAGAATCTGGTATTTTCAGTAGTTACAGAGTTCCTACAGCATCTAAAATAGCATCTTGGTATTAACAACTGATTTAATTGTCCTGCTAGCATTTCCAAAAGGACTAGCAGCAACTCTTTTTGTCCCTAAAAAATAATCACAAGAGTAAAAAGAAGGTTGAAATTGATGTTGGTGCAAGATACAAAAAACAAATGAAGGGCAAATACACAAACTCAGGAAGCCAGCTCTTATGAGTGATTAGGATGATGTAATCAGTGCTACAACTTCACAGAAAAATTAAGCCAGTAAAGCAGATCCAGTCTGATAGAAAAATTGTTTCTTAAAAAAAATGCAAAAAGAGTAATTAAGAGTAGTGCTCAAGAGATTCTTAAAATATGCAGAGTTCATTTTAAAAGTTTGAGAAGAATTACCTAGAGTAAAACTTGTTGGCAAAACAGTAATAAAGTTTTTGTGACGTAAATAAGAGTGACAGGATAATGTCTCACAAATATGCAAAAAGAAATGCAAACACCTGAAAGATCATTGAAAACTTTTGACCAATATGAAACTTGAGATACATTAGGAATTTTAACAAGACAGCTGGAGGATCCCTAAATATAATCCCCTGTTTCATCCCCTGAACACTGTATGATCATAACAGAGGTAACATGAAGTTTTGCAAGTACTTTAACCTGGCAGAAATTTTACTGATGCAAAAGATGCCCCTTTCATGCTTAGCTACTCCATGTCACCTCCCCTCTTTGCCCTCTGCCTTGTGCAGGTCTCCAGTCGTTCTGAAATGACCCATTCAGGGAATTGATGGAGTTCAAACCAAACAGGGAAGCGGGGAATAATGCCAGCTTAAGCCATAGCAACATCTCATCTGGTTCATTTCACAGCCTGCTCAAACGGATGGAAGGGAAAGAAAAGCTTCCTCCCGAGGCAGGATTATATTACCTTTAAGTGCTCGTGGAACAGTAACATATACTTAACATTTCAAATAGTTTGAATAGGTGTCTTCTGCAAATTATAACAAGCTCTAAAAATGTCACCTAGTATAACTATCATCATGTCTGTTGTAGGTACAACACTATGTTGGTAAAACAGTTGATTCTAGAGATAGAGGTTTTGCTAGTTCCTAAATAAAATAAAGAGGTATCAGTCCAATGACATTAACAGGTTTACACTGAAAATACATTATTTCATTGTGCCAATTTGCTCATAGAGAAGTCTTATTAAAATAAAATTTGATTTACATTCCTATCAGGCAGAATTTCTAATATACGGAGAAATTCTGCTATAGATCAAGATTAAACCCCTGGCTTGTCTTGGCCTGCATTTTAGGGGTACCTTGTACATGTGCAAAGTAGGGACTGAGGGATCAATACTGGCTCTCTGCAGTGCATTTGAGATGCACAGTTTAGGAAGATAATTTTAAGCAGGAATTTTACTAAGGAATTCTGTGTACAATAGCTACAGGCTCCTTAATTTACATTTGCAAAGGGAATGTAAATTCCAGAAGACAACAGAAAGATGCCCTGTTCCACCAGGTATTTTGCAAACACTGTGTAGGAGAGAATTTTTCTGCCATAGATCTTATTTAAATGAAGCATGAGAGAAGAAAGAGCCAGAATATTTTAAATAAAGTCATTTGGCCAGTATCACATGAAAGGACAGTTGCCAGACCACAACTCACTTTCACTTTTGACATTATTAGACTGCCTCTAAACAGAAACACATGCCTGTGGATTTGGTATTTTTGATTTGAATACTTGAATTTATAAAGTATATTTAAATTAATATTATTTCAGCTCTTTGTTAAAGAATTAGAGCTTCCACAGAATATTCAAAATAAAAAAGCAAACACATATATGAGTAAAAGAGAGAAAATAGGACACAGAGCTGACACACACACCACAGATGTGTGTCTGAGCTGGTGCCTGCAGTGGGAGGACTATTGCAAAGAACAGTCAGATTTTTGGTGTGTCACCTGGAGGACTATTGCAGAGAACAGTCAGATTTTTGGTGTGTCACCTGGAGGACTATTGCAGAGAACAGTCAGATTTTTGGTGTGTCACCTGAGCAAACAGCAGCATGGGGCTGCTGCACACAACTGCCCTGGTGAGAATGCAGGGGCTGGGGAGCAGCTCAGCATAGGAGGCATAAAACCAAGTTAACAGGTCACTGGATCAAGTCGACAAATCTGTTTGCTTCTGCAAGAGGGAGAGAGGTCTCTTCATGTTTGAAAAGGTCACCACTGAGTCTTCTGTGACCTTTTCCTTTCATAGTTTTGGAACATTTTAAATCATAATTTTTTAATCATTATATATTTTATATGCAAATCAGATGGCTGGGGTAGAAAAATCACTATAACACTCTACAAGAGGTGAAGATTCAGAAAGATGAGAGAGCAAATGCATAGGCTGGCCTGAATAGAGCAGTTTACCTCCTGCTTTATTCCATCTCTGTTATGGCAATTTTCACCACTCCAAACAGCTGGCCTGTAAAAAGCCTCAAAGTGGCTTCATCGGTCAGAAAATTGTTAAAATCTCTTATTTTGGTGCAATGCCTGCTGACAAGATACAGGGAGCTACTTTTTAGAATTGGAGCAAGCAAATGCTTCAGTTGCTGTGACATTCCCCACCTTTTTCATTTCCTTGTTTTCTGTCAGTTTTATTAGGCAATAAAGATTAAAGAGTTATTTTACACTGATAAAAAAAAAAATCTTTTAATTTAGATTTTGTGCATACTAGAAGCCAAAGAGAGTGCTGCTCCTGAATCAAAACCAAAAGAATTTCAAACTATTGTATTTTGTGTTTGTGAAATAAAACAATTTAAGAAGTTATCAGCCAAAGCTCTTAATCAAATTAACTGGAAATTACAGAGGTGAATAAAAAAAAAGAAAATAATACCAGATATTTTACACTTAAAGCACTGAACAATAATAAGCTTCCACCTGTTAACATATTAATAATGCTGTTAAGAATATGATGAGCTTGACACTGTGCCACAGATTTCATAAGCCTATGCAATTTCTTATCTGTCAAGAAGCACTTTTTAGCTACTACAAGAAATGTAAGAAGGAAGAAGGGGAGAAAGATAGATGAAAAAAATATACTGCATTAGAGCTTGAATGAGATTGTGAAAATCCAGTCACTTGACTCCTTTACCATCAGGCTACATATATTGGAAAATATATAAAAGCCCAACATTGCATCAGGAAATGGATTGTACTGAGTGACCTCACAGAACTTTTCCATCTGTGCCATTATTAATATGATACAGACACCGTAAAACAGAGCTGGCAAAGCAATATATGTTCTCAGAGATGATGGATACGAAAGGAGAAGATAATGCTGATAGAAACAATTACTTGGTATAACAAGCAGAGGATTTTGTAAAAGTGCTATGATGTAATGAGGAAGATAAGTTGATATTCCTAAAAGTCAAATTATTAGATTTGTAGAGCTGAAAAAGTAACATGATGGAAGGTTTTCAAGCTGAGCAAATAAATTAAAATGAATAATTTACCTTATGCTTTGCTCAGAAGAGGTTCTGTAAACTAATGACACTTTCTGCAGATATATTTAAATTCCAGATTTCCATGATTTCCATGAGACTTGGACTACATGAATTGATTGAAATGTTTTACTGTACTGGATATGTGAAATTCACATTAGTTTTTGAGTTACATATGCTAGACAAAATTAATTTAGTATTTTCTTAGGGCTCCTGAGTCAAGTGATATTTACAGAAATGTGAACCTCAAGTCCTCAAGACAGCAATCAGAGCAAAGTTTATGCAAAACTTAAAAAGTAACACTATTGTAGTGGGTCCTAGGAGGTCAAGCCTGATTGTTTATTCAGCAAGCCTGTTCAACAACCTGTAGTGTTAAAAAAAATTATCTTGCAGAACTTTGTACCCAAGCACAGTAAAAGGTGGCCTACACTACAGTAGGTGCCCAGAGGGAAACCTAAAGATGAATAGATGTTTAATACATGTTGCTGATCAAAAATTTTAGTCTAATTAGAAGATGTGTCAGAGGACAAGATTTTTTTGATAAAAAATAATTTAGGGCAATTGAAGATCCAATAGTTACAGTGACACTGTGTGCTACACAACGCTGAGCAGAGATTGTGCATGCTGTACAGCAGCTCTGTGGATGCTGTAGGACAACAAGTGGAGAAAAATGTAATCATATTCAGCACAACTCCATCTTAAGGAAACTGCAGGTCCAGCAAGTTCAGCGAAGTGACACCAATGACAGCCTTAGGTCCCGTTCACTGCCTCTGTCAGGGAAATGCAGCATTGCTTCTCACACAGTGAGCAAGTCCTACCCTCCTCCATCATTTTTCTGACATTGTGGCCTCAGTCATTTGCCCTGTCAACAGTTTAAGCCACCTCAGCTGAGAGCCTCGATGAGAAGAGCAGAAGTTCACCTCTGCTATCAGCATTGTGAGCAAGGTCAGCCCAGAGAGAAAGCAAATTACTGCAGAACTTTTATTTTCAATGCCTTAATCCTACCATTGGTCAGCACTGTCAACCCCTTGGGGTTCTAAGAAGAAACAGGCAAAGTTCAGATTACCATAAAAAAAAAAAGTTATCCTTTACTGAAGTGCCAGTTTTACTTGCCACAGTTCTATATTATTCCAGACGGCAGACCCATTTTCCCTCTCAGCCTGTATTTTATGCTAGTGCTTTTGCCATTTTAATGTGAGGCTCAGATAGAAGGGTAGCTGCTCCCTGTGCGTGCTGACAGCATATCCTGTCCTGCAGGAGCAGCAGGCTCCAGGTGGCTCTGGGCTCAGGATCCAGCCCTGGAGCTGCCACCACCACTGCAGTTGAAGGAGCCACCCCACAGTGAGCACCATGCACTCGTCACAGAGCCACAGCCGTGGCAGGAAGGACAGGCTGGCAGAATGGAGCAAGCTACCTCAAACCACCAGGTTCCAGGAAAATCCTGCTGTCCCCATTCCAGACAAAGTCAGACTCCTCTGGTAACTGAATATTCACCACCACTGAATGACCAGGCACACCACTGTCCATTTACACTGCAAAGATGCTCGGGAGTAGTGAGGTCACTCAAGATGACAGCAAACCAGTACTTTATTAAAATGAGAGGGAGGCTGTGGTTAATTTGTAGCATCAATATATCTAATTATTAATTTCTAATAGCTGCAAAATATGCTACAGCTGACAAAGACAGCTTTGAAATATCAGTGCTTTAAACATTAGCTGTAACATAGACTCAAATTAATGTTCCAGTAATTGTTCTAAGTTAGCAAAGATGAATTTTTCAACAAACTTGCTTTGGTAATGTGCTTTGGCCTCTTCTGCTTTTATTAAACAGAGTATTTTAACTGACATGAATGTTCATAGAAATTTAACACCTAAAGATATTATGAGAAAAGACTTGTGGGCAATTAATTTTATATTCATAATTAAGTTTGTTCACAGCAGAAGTGTTTTAAGTGTTCATTCACCCTAGAATCAGGAGCAATAACACCTAACCAATAATAGCTAAAACTACAGCCCTTACAATGCCTATACAAATGAAATGTTTGCATAATAAATTTGCCATTAATACATGAAATTAAAAATACATCCTAAGACAGAGCCATACAAAATGAAATGCTTATGAATAACTGGTATAGTTTAGCAAAATTATAATCTGCATGTCAATATCGTACAGCACAGCAAAATGGGTAAAAGGGATATGTTCAGATTGTTGCAAAAGATTACTTTCCAAGTCACACACTCTGAAATAAACTTTTTTTTTGGTTATTTTTTCAAAAACAAGGGAAACCACGATGCAACGTGCCAGATTTTTCAGAGGGAAAAAAAAAAAAATCTTTCCATTTAGATGCTTGTTATTAGCCCTTAAATATCAAGTTTTGGTAACAGCTATCTCTGCTGCCTTCCGTGACACCAGAGCAGTTCCACACTTAGTTTTTGTGTCACTGGAAATGCATTTTGGTACATACCAAAGGAAGCGCAGATGCATCTCTGTTTCAGCACAGAAAGGAACTTTTTAATACAGGTATAATCAGCTTAGACATGACTTAGCTGATGCTTAAAGTGTACTGAATAACAAAGCTCGTTAAGCTTGGGTAGCAGCGGGGAACAAAGACGACAGACCCCTCGTATGTCCAAAGAAAATCCATTTATTGCCACAAATCGCCCCCTCTTTATACCCTTAATCTCAACCGAACACAGCCGAAACCAAACCCAACTGAACGGAACAAGGGCACCCATTGGCTGGCTCAGCTGCAGTGCTGCTGCCCACGTGTCCTATCAGCCAATCAGCTTCCCGCTCATGTGCTGTGTGCGCGCTCCTCCAGCCAATCACAGCCCCACTTCCAGCTGTCACTCAGCTGCCCCTCACCCTCAGCCGCCTTCCAGCCCTCCCGCCCACAGCCGGGCCTTTGCCACAGGGGCTGCTGTGAGCACAGGCCTCGACCGCTTTAACAAATACAACCCCACATTCCACAAGCTTGAATGTCATAGCATGCTTATCCATCAAACATCATCCAGAATTTTCTTTCAATTGCTGAAAGAATACTTGAATTCATAAGAAATGGGACCCTAAAGCCTTATGTAGCTGTTGAAATACAGATTTTTAGCCCTTTCACTATGCCACTTTCACTAGCATTTCATTAGGACTAGTACATTTCTACACCATGTAAAAATTACACAGAATCACATGGGCTGAAAGGGGCCTTAGAGCTCATCTAATTCCAAGCCCCCACCATAGGCAGGAACACCTTTCACTATCCCAGGTCGCTCCAAGCTCTGTCCCACCTGGCATTGAAGACTTTCACAGCTTCTCTGGGCAACCTGTGCCAGGGCCTCAGGGAAGGATTTCTTACTAATGCCCCATTCCCCATCTAAACCTGCTGTCTATGAGGGTGAAGCCATTCCCCTCTTGTCACTCCAGGCCCATATTCAAAGTCCCTCGCCAGCTTTCTTGGAGCTCCTTTAGGCACTGGAAGGGGCTGTGAGATCTCCCCAGAGCCTTCCCTTATCCAGGCTGAACAGTCCCAGCTCTCTGTCTGTCTCCAGAGCAAAAGTGCTCCAGCCCCTAAACATCTTCCAGGCCTTTCTCTAGACTCTCTCCCAGAGGTCTGTGTCCTTATGTTGGGAGCCCCAGGGCTGGACACAGTACTCCAGAATCCTGAACATCCAGATCCTAATCAGAAATACCCAACTCTTTGGAGGAAAGAACTCAGAGAAAACCTCTCTTCAGGAATTAGACTAGCCTTCAGTGCTTTCCAAAAGCAAAGAGGGGCAGTGCCAATACCCCTCCTTACAGGGGACCTGTAACAGACCATATACAAAAATTTCCATAGAAGTTTCAGTTGTTTGGATGTGACTTTTGCAGTTCAGACAGGTGAAAGCTTCTTTAACTAAGGGGCAAGTTTTGTGCCACTAGGTATCAAATTTGCCTAGCCTTAATAAAGCTGCAAAATCTTACAGGATGCACCTGTAACAATTTCCAGCATGAAGACCCCACTGCCCTAACCTTCCTTTGCACTGCCACACACCTTGTCATATTTTGTTAGGTCTTTTAGGTTTCAACAAACGACTACAAGAGCAGGCAGAGGAATAGGGAGGGCAGGAAATCATCTTATGCTTTTAAACAGTGTTTGAGCCACATGTCAGCTGTGCTCCCTTTGCCCCCTGTGTGCTTGGAGGGATGGTCCTGGCAGCTTTAGTGTGGTTGGAGCTGAGGTGTCACCCTTTTACTCTGCCAGTCACACGCTCTCCATGCACATTCATTGTCCATTCAAAGCCTGAATCAATATATCCATGGCTAAGAACAAAGTCAAGTTACAGCAATGTGTGCTGCACATAGCAGTTTTCTCTCTAAGGTTTTGGCATCAGACACAACATACTAATAATTTCACAGTTCCTGTAAAACTTCTGAAAAGTGCCTGCGTTTTCGGGTTCAGTACATACCATGTGCTTTTAGCTGGAGATTTAGCATTCATTTGATTGCCTACAGAATTGATAAGAAGCAATGATTTGATATCGCTTGTCCTTAAAAAGTAGTCTTTAATGAAACACAACCATACAAGTGTAAGTGAAAAGTGTAAAATGGTTTTATAGTTTATATGGTCCAGTGTTATACTGGAGTGCTGTGATCCACCAAGTTTATAATAGTTTTATGAGGTGCATGCTATGATAACTATTCTTGACATCCTGTTGTTTTTAAAAACAATTTGTATTAAGCAATTTTTCTCACCTAAGCTCAATTAAGCTCAGTTTAATTTAAAAATTTATTTGAATTCTACTGAAATGAAATTTTTGCATATGTAACAAACTTTGTCTCCCAGGTTTTAAACATTAAACTATTTTGAAACTTACTGATTTCTGACAAAGGAAGATTTTTGAGCTGATAAATTTTTCTCCTGCCTGTAGCATTTTAAAATGCAGTAACAAGTCAACCACTCAGCAGAATATCTGTGTCAGAATTTATGACCACAAAGCTGCACAACACTGGAGATTACTCCAATCTAACACAATAATTAAAACATGATCCGTATTATTTAAAATGCTAGACATGCAGTATTTCTTACACACTCCACATTGGCATTTAAAGAGGAGCTTCACTCATGTACACAGATTTTATTTAGCCTCTACTGCATTTTCATGCCATATGTTTGCACTGCTGGCTTTGACCAGGAGGAACTGCTCATCCACATGATGGTCCCATGTCCTGGACAGGCTCAGGGATCAGCTGAGATCAAGCAGAATCTGGCCAATAAAAGGGAAACAACCACACATTGCTCCTCTAACCTGCAATTAACAGCTCACTAAGATATTTGCATAGCTGTGTTAAGAGCAGCGATCGGATCACATTTTCCCGGACCTAACACTTTCAGGCAGACTCTATTGACATGTTTGGCTCCGTGACCTTTCATGATTTGATTTTGAAGGCAAATTTCATCACCCTCAGGAGAATTGCATTCTGGAAGTTGCCAGCTGTAGCTGAAAACTTCTGTCAGTGTGACTGTGCTAGAAACCACAAAGTGAAATATAATACCAGCTGGGTTCGAACACTTTAGAGAATGTTCCAATCTAGCATTTCATTCCTTTGCCCAAACAGGATACCCACAGTATGTCTAACAGCTTGGACTCCATTTTCTTGGCCTGAAATAATTTTGCATCCTGGCAGGATACTTCATTCTCTCTGCAAATCTCTGTCTTTCACTTAATGTTTCCAGAACACCTAATTTTTCACACCACACTTTGCTCATTATTTAGGGCATCTAACATTTCCAGCAGGGAGAGCAAAATAATTTGAAATAGTATTGCATTAAAATGTGCCTGTGATTTAAAAAAAAAAAAACACATAAAGTTGTTTTTTGGAGAATTTCAGACTTCAGCTTCTACTAAGCTTTTTATTCATTGTGAAATCGGCTTCCAGCATGATGATTAAAAGTTGTTCTTTTGAGAGAAGAACAGAAGTAACAGATAATGCAAGGTTGATATGGGGCACAGCTAAGTTCTAAAACATGATACCATATACCAGACCTCTCTAGTTTCATTCCAATCTGAATTGAATCAGAATACATTTGGGTTGTCCACTGCAGAACATTCCTATGAGTAAGATAAACTCATTTTCTTCTTGTTGTATTCAATGGTGAAAGTGGTCAACTCTCATTAAACAAAACGTTTGCCCTACACTGGTTCATACTGCAATTTTGAGCAGAGGAAGCATACGGAAGAATAAGGCAAAAAAAAAAAAAAAATTTATTCCCATTTTAAGAGTTCAGAGGTGGTGAAAATGTTAAACTTGGCATACTTTCAACCCAATAAAATTAAAAACATGAAACAATGGAAAAAATATAGCAAAAGGATAGATAAATACTCCTACACACACTATAAAGGACATAAAATGACAGAGTAATTTCAAAATTTAAAGTACTTTTCTAACCAAACTGTACAAGCACTCCTGTTATTTTGGCCAGATATGTTCCCTAGGATTGTGCCTACTTCTTGAGTTGAGCAATCATTTTCCATTAACATTTCTACCAGTCCAAATTATTCACTTAACTTTGCTGAAGGATAATGCAAGAAGCTCAAAATCATGACTGACATAAATATATTCCGGTCATTTGTGGATTAGAGCTTCTTTCTGGTGATTTCCATGGGATAGAGATTGGTTCCAAAAAGACTTATTACCCATACCATATCCTTTTGCATAAAGATACAATAATCACAGAATATGGGAAAAAGTAAGGTGGAAAGGGTGTTAGACCATTTAATCCATTCATTGTAGCTTATGATTTAGAAAGCAATTTGCATAACCTGCTCTAAAAGACTTTCTATATAATGATGCTTCCTCAGTTTCCCAGAGAAATATTTCAATGCTTCAGCTCTCTTACTGTTAGAAAAGGACTTTATATAATCCAAATTGTCCTTCAGGGTACATTCTTCATTTTTTCCAAATAAATATCAGAATAGTTCTTCATTTTTCTTTGCAGTGGCTGACTACATATTTAGAGAGTTTTGATGAGTCTACTCAGTTTCCACTATTCTAACTCCAAAAATACCAGTTCCTCTCCTCTTTGGAAATACTGAGTTTGCTATTTATGATTATTCTTTATTCCCTCCCAGTCCTTCTCCAACTTCTCACAGTCTTTTTTTTTTCAGGTAGAATGCCCAAAACTGAATCAACTGCTCTTTACAAAAGGGCTGTTTTATGTTTTAGCTTTCTGCTAAAGCATATTCCTGAGTGTCATTCATTTAAATAGAAGGTAAGAAGTGGGATCTCAGGTTCTGACTCCAGGTGTACATACCGTGCATCTGTACTCACTCTAAGCTCAGCACTACTAATTATGGGCAAGTTTGCAAAGAGCTTTTTACCAGATCATAGATTTATATACTCAAATTCAACCTGGGACATCATGAATGAGAGCTCTTCCTGCTTAACTGTTTTAGGGTTGATCTTTTTGTTTTATTTCTGTGAGGAGATAAGATTTGTCAAATATTTCAGGTAAAATTTTTCCTACAGATTTTTTAAAATATTGCTGGTATGTAGGCACATTAATAAGTTTCTTTTCACTCCTGATTTGTAAACTCCTGTTAAAGAAAAAACAAAAGAACAACAAAATAAACCACAAACAAACAAAAAAAACCCCAAAAACAAAACCAGAAAATCTAGTGACCTTCAAGTGGTCAATTTTTTCCAACTACACGTTTAAAAAGTATCGTGTGAACACCTTTTCCTACTTTTAACAGCAGGAATGCACCCTGTACTGCAAAAGTCAGAACAAGTTATTATGTCTTGCTGAGGAAATAGAGTGTTATTACGATACAATCAACTTCCTTTATTGATTTTACACTTTGTTCATACTCTATATATGTAATTCAACTAGCACTATAAAAGGGAAGGTGCTTCTTTGACACTGCCACAAGCATATTTGTTGAAAGAACATTTCTAAATTAAAAATTTGAAAGCAAATATTCAAGAAAACCTTGATGCAGTTCGACATTACCATAAACCCCAATTTAATTTATATTTAATTTATATGCTTTCTTAAGTTCTTTTTTCCAGCATTGTTTCAATAAATCAGTAGTTATTAACACTTTCAAGCAAGTAAGAGTTCATTCAGACTTACATTTACAATGGAATTTTATAACTCTAGGTGACACATTTTTTAAAACTGGAATAATCCAGAAGCGTTCAAGCTAAGTCTGTGAATGCTAAGAGAAGTGATAGTGCTTCATCATGCACTCAGCAGTGGTGTTATACAGCCTTCACCAGTTCGACTATGGCATGCATGCATTTCAACATCTAAAGCATTACAAATGCTTAGTGCAATCAGTTCTCTAAAAGTTCATACCTATGATATGCAACCAATACTTATTTTTAATCCTCTGTTTACTCACATCTCTCTCGCATATAAAGAAATTGTTTACCACTTCCTATACAAATTAAAATCAATCGTGTGTGTCAAACAATTCAAAATAACAGCAGTTGTGCTGGTAACTTGCTACATTTTGAGCATGGATGTTGTTTGGAAGCAGAGGAAGCCTTAAATTCAACAAAATTATCCCAGTTCTACTGGTTCAACTTCACAGTAGTCAGCTGACTGCCAGAGCGGAAGATAATTTGTTCCAAATCATTTTAATGCTAGAGAGGCTCACTCGGTAATGTTATCTTGGGCAGAAAGGGTACCATGAAGTCTGTCTGAAAGCATCAAATAGCATTTGCACTTAGTGTGAAAAATCTAAACCTACTCTTTTTTCACAATAAAAGTCCAGCCTCTTAAAGGAAATGTATTTTTAGCCTTATCTCAAAGAAAGGCAACTGAGCAGTTTCCTACTGCAGCACAAAGTTTACATAAAGATGATTCCATCTATAGGTGCTAATCAAATATCATTTGTAAATGATCAGAGGACATTATGAAGGCTTGCCTCTATGGAAACCGAGATCACCTTTGTTATCTTCAAGCCATAGTTATGAATATATTTATTGTCCTGTGTGCATATAACAGTGACTGATGCACTGAGTAATGTGTGTCTTTTTATGCCATAAAAGGCCAGGAACTGAAAATGCCCTGGGAAGGCCTCTTTCTCCATACAGTTCAGTAAACTCATTTCAGCTCTCATTCACATAGATCTGCAGTCACTGCACAGATAAACAGCATCCACAGGGCTTTCATGTTGAAAAACAAGAGTCTTTCCGAGTTCCTAAATGTTAACCCAAATCCTGCACTCGTTTCACACATTGTGGGCATCAAGGCACAGTTGTACGCTCTTGAGAAAGATCTGGAGAGAGGATCTACAGTACTTCCTGTGAATTCTTGTAGAAGGACTGGTGCTTGAGTAAGGGCACAGAAACTGTTTCAGAGCAATTCTTTGTTATATGAATAATATGATAACAGGAAATTGTAGCAAAATCAGCAATTCCGATCAAGTGTAGATTTTTGAAAATACCTCTCAATTCATTACTGTATTTTGAAAATCCAGTCTTAAAATACTTTTTTTTTCTTTCCTGTGGATTCTGCTTTATCTGAACAAAGAGTATAAACAAGGGCTTTAAGGTTATTTGCTGTACTTAATGCAAAGGTACCTATCTCTTCCTGTGGAGGCAGGAAATGCTGGCACAGGAACAGAGAATTCAAATAACAGACACTACTTCTACCTTGAGTGGGCAAGTACTAAGGATTTTATCATTATGCAATTGCACTTTGTTGGGTCTCAGTGTTCTGACATGCCTTTTACAGAACACTATAGCATGAACTCTGTGAAATGTCTTTTGCTGGTTGTTTATGCTCTCTTATATGTATTTACACAACACGGTTTCTGTCATTGATTTTTTCATATCTGCTACAGAATGTCAGAAGACTTAACAAGCTGTAGAGTCAGATACTACTTATTTCAGATAGAGCATAATAAAAGGAATAGTATTTTTGGTCTGTCTTGCTCCCCTGCCCCCAAATTTCACATTCAGAGAACTACAGTTCAAATTAGTAACCTTAAGCTTAACACACGGAGTACCATAAATATTTTAAAAAAATATTGGTATGCTCCAAATATCTTCTGCTTTTATTACTAATTGGGACTTATGACCTTCATTCCAAGTAAAAACGTTAAAAAAAACATTCTGACCTTAAAGAGATACTAAATAAATCAGTTAATATATTTTTATCTTAAAACTGTCACAAGGATTTCACCTTCTAAAGTTAGAGCTTTGAGAAACAGATTCTGATCACTTCTATACTGGTTTTATACTGATGTTGGTGCACTATGCTCAGAAGAGCTCATCCTGTCTTACAATTCCATGAGATCAGAATCTGCACCTCTGCAGTCTTCTGCAAATGCAAAGAAAAGCCAAAAGAGAACGTGCCTTGACTTATTCCTTATATTTGCAAAGGAATACTGGCCTGTGTCCAGAGTGCCTCAACTGTCTGGACTTCATCCTAAGCAAAGGTTTCCATAGGCAGGCAGCAAGGCCTTGCACACAACAGTCAGGATCATAATCCCAGGGCAGGGCTGACTTCTCTCACCAGCATTTGATGTTTGACAAAGCAAGAAGGTTTAAGTGAGGTCAACTGGAGTCAGCCTGCACTGAACTCAAGGGTTGGGCAGATAACTATTTGGGATAGACTACATGCAGACTCAGGGATAAGCTTCAGTAGAGATCAATACAGCAAAAGCAAAACCTCAAGAGTTAAGAAATCATACAGCAGCAGCTTAAAAAAAAGAAAAATCAATTTTTTTTCCTATCCAGAAAGCTACTATCAAGATTATATTTGGGTCAATGCCACTCAGACTTTTCAAATCACTACACCTTCTTGGACCTTGTATTATACCTATTGCTCCTACAGCTTCATCTCCTCCCTTTTTCTCTCAAAAATGAGGAAAGCTAACAAACCAGAACCAAGTGTAACTCAGATTTCTTCTTTGGTTCTGCAGCTTTCCGCTCACCTTCACACAGGACTCTGACCATGAAAGTCAGGGTTTTGATGTGTGGGTCTGCATTCCTACAGTCAGGACTGCAGGCTTGGATGTTTTACATTATTTGTTTCTCTTTTGACCCTATAATTCTGGTTGCTATTGAAATTGATTGGCCATTTTCATAATACTGAATTAGGTGGATGTAATACAAACTGGGAATGTTTGCAGTGTGTCCTAGGAGAAAAGTTCCTTAGATGAAGAGTCTTCTGTTTTCAGAATTAGAAGTATATTGTAGAACCCATTTTAAAAAAAATCTTCTGCTTTATAGTTTCCGCACTGGTGTTTCATTCACAAGATTTAGTGAAGCCAAAAAACGTAATTTAAAATTTATTAGAAAAAGTAGGTAAAAAACAATGTAGAAAATTAGGAGTCAAACAAGTTGAAAAAAATTGTATTGCTGTAGCACTTTCTACACTCTCTGCCTTTAAAGCTCTAGAAAAAGAAGAAAACATATGATCTCTGAAAAACATTTTTTTCTTACCGCTTCCCTCATTCCCACCCAACAAAAAGAAGAAAAACAGAATATCAGCAACAAACCTAACACTGAGACTCAGATTGGAATTTCCTCTCTACAAATTAAATTACCCACAGATTCAGCTGATATTTGCATTAGTGCTAAGGAAATGGAAGAGAATTCACCCATGCTTTGAGGAACATCCAGCTGCCGAAATGGCCATCAGTGCCCTGTGTGACAGAGGCACCATGGAGAGGCTCAGTGCAGATTTACAACTTGGGCAGCCAGAGTGGCACAGCCCTTCTGAGAAGGCTGCTGAGATTTCAGCTGGGGCACACCCATAAATTTTCCTACAATCTCAAGCAGTTACAGTGCTGAACCAACCAAACAGGCAACGTAAAGCAGCTTCCTCCAGAGCAATGATAGTCACACAACACACATTATTAGCCTAAGAAGCTTGCAGATTCACAGATATCATCCGTTCAAGCATCAGAAAAATTTAAGATGTAGAAAAACATTTCACTGTGTTGTGATTTTCACCAAGATTAAATGACAAGTATTTTTAACTTACCCCAACTACAGTTTTCTCAGGTAAAGCAGAGTTTTTCTCCTGTAAATAAAAATCTTAAAAGAAAGTTTGCAGACATCAATTTGTGGTCAAAAAATACAGAAAAAAAATGTTTCATATGCTGCTTATAAATAAAATTCTCTCTTTACCAGACTATTCATTTATCTTCTGTTTTCCTCGTATCCACCCTCCAGGGCTCCTGACACATGATTTGTGTAATCCCAATTATTCATCTGATAGCCCACAACGGCATGCTCTCAGCTATTACATTATATAAATTGTGCCTTTGTGTAAATTACACTTCACCAAAATTCCTGTCTCATGCATTCTGTCAAGAGACAGGCATCTCTTGATTCACTGTTTCTTTGATTTGAGTGCTTGTATGATACCATGTTCTCTTCCATAACAAATATTTTCTTTTGTTTTCTCCTTTGAACTTATCCTGATTACAGTTTTATTTCTCTTTTCATATTATTTGAAATTTCCAGAGCAAGAAAGACTATGGGTTGGATGATTGAACAGTATAATGAAGAAAAAGGGAAGAGGAAAAAGCAGACATGATTTGGATGAGCTGAATTTTAACGGCTAGCACTGAAATGCTGTTGTGGTGGTGGTATAAGCAGAAACTTGCAACATTTCCTGAGGACATTTATTTTATCTTCACTGCTTTTTATGATCCAAAATTGTAGCATCCCCAGTCTTAAATACCCTTAAATACATTAGCATAGAAGCCCTGTTCCTGCCCTTTCCTCCACATTAGCCCTGCTCTGATGGCACTGGGGCAGAGCCCAGCACACAAAAGGCCCTGGAACAGGTGAGTTGGACATGGCTGCCTGCCAGCCCAGCCTCTCTTGTGGGAATACAGAGTCTATAGAAACAGATCTGCTGGAAAGGTGTTCAATGGCAGAAAGGGCTAAATCAGATTCACTGGCAGAGCTTGTTCTTCAGCTCATGCACCAAGTGAGATGGTTACTGCCAGTAATAAACCTAAGAAAAATTGGTTCAAGGCTCCCTCCCTCCAACCCCCCCCACCCCCTGCTAAAGAACAGCAATTTACCCTGTTAGTTTTGTCTAAAAGGTAATTCCTCCTGGTCTGTGTAACAAGCTGCTATCCAGAGGAGGCATCATTTAAAATATCATGTATATATTATGTTAATCACTGTGGAATGATAGAGGTAAAATAATGTTATGTCTTCAGCTCCTCTATGTCTTCAGTCCAACAAGAGCTTTTTATAAGACTAAAGAATTTTACAATTATTTCCATAAAAGCTGTACAACTTGTAGAACTATCCATTGAATTTGTTAAAAGTATTAATTGTGCCAATTATTTCTCCCTAAGTGACAAAAGTGTTGATAAATATGTCATTACAAAGCTTCTTTACAGAGCTATTCCCCTAAAAAAGAAAACGGTAGCTTTATTTCTAGTTGAACATTGCTACAGGTTCTTTTCCCCCACACCTAATAACAGACCTTCTGTAATCATGACTATTCAAATGTCTCTTAGCTACATCTCTGACAAATGATTTATGGTACCTGGAGAGCCACTGCAGGTGACTCTCCTCCTCTGTATGGTATTTAGTTATTAAAACCACATTTTGATTTTTCAACAAGTGCAGAGGAAGGGAACGAGCAATTTCTCATTTACTTACTTTGTAGGGAATATTTCCTTCCCAGGAAGGGCCATTATTTATAGTGATCTGAAGCATCCATATTTCCACCAGTAAAGGACAGAATTTAGAGTCATTGCTTAGCTGATAATATTAATAGCATTTGAGATTGAAGCTGAGGAAGGTGAAAATAACTCATCCCTCTGATGAATCAGTGGTTGGAAGGAGTAAAATACTGTAGGAATTTGTGCTGAAAAGGAGCAGGGGAAGCTTTACACAGGTGTGCAGAACAGGTATTAAAAGGGCACTATTTTACATGCTGTTTCCCTATTCATGTTTTTCAAACAGTTGGCACTGAGTCTTGCACAGAGAACATACATAAATTACTTTAAAGTTGACTTTTTTTTTCCCCCAGTACTCAGAAATCTTTCTTAGCATCTTTTTCATTACTAAGTCTGTGATTAACCACCACAGGCTGAATATTGTGGTTGAGAGCATAAGCTGGTTTAAATCAGCACCAGCCTTGTGAAGTTGTTCAATAATGTCAGTTTTAAGACACAAGCCCCCTGTCATTAGTTGTGTAAAGCTGCCCTATCCTTTTGGCATTGTATCACTAGAAATAACAATGTATAGGGCTGGCCAGCGAGGAAAATCCTTGTCTGCTTTTCACATAGGCCAGATATTCTGGGAAGAAAAAAGGCATCAAAAAAACAGAGCGTGCTGCATTAACAAAATGCATAATGGAATAAAACTTCATTCCAGGGAACAAAGCAAGCCTACATCTCTGGTCACAAGTGTTGACTTTCCTTTTCCATTGTAAACTGAGTGACAGCACTTGGACTGCTAAGTGCCACTCCCTGGGATGGGAAGAGGCCATGGTGACACAAACAGAACTGTGCTTCTCCATGTGAGTGGGACTGCAGCATCTAGGCTGAGTGGGGATTTCAGACTGGCACTGGCCACCTGTGAAATCTTTAGCTCAAAAAATAGAATTACATCGAATTTACCCTGGGACATATCTTGACAGCAAACTCAAACATAAGTTAAACTCTTCACAAGAATATTATTGAGGTGGCATATTGATAGCTGGTTTGGGTGGGTTTTCATCACTGTAAAAGTGTCACAGATACACAAACACAGAAATTGATGCAGGGTAAATCATCCTATTTTCACCATAAAGTACACTTCCTTCAGAGAGCCAATTTTTCATAAAATTGAAGCAGATTTGGTGGTTTTTTTGTTGTTTTTTTTAATATAAGCAAAATAAACATAAGCAATTTTTCCAATAATAAACCTTTTTATCTCTGGAAATAGAGCATTGAGAAATGATTTCATTTTTGACGTTAGCTAACCCAATGTAAAGTTGTGGTTATTTATCAAGTAATTTTGTAATATTTAAACAAAAGCTTGGAAAACATGTTGCTAATGAAAGACAGAAATAGTTCTCTCCCTGAAACAATTCTCTAAATGTATGAAAAAATACAAGAAGAGGCCAATATGCCCACTTTTGTACCTGAAAATATTCTTATCAGCTATTAATCACTCCCTTTGAAAAACACAGGCCTAGACCCCAAACTCAGCTCTGCTTTTCCCAAAATTGTTTAATTTTAATTGCTTGAATTAATTGGGGAAACAGAGATCAGGGTTGTTTTAAGAAAGAGCATGGCTTGGAAAAGCTATGCATGTGTAGCTAACTATACATATCACCAATACCCAATAAAATTAGCCTACTAAAATAAATAAAAAAGCCAGTAAAATATGAATGGAAATGTTGCTATAAGAGCCACCATTTATCAAGCACAGAAGCTACTGCTCTAGGCTGCCAGGGGTCACTGTCAAAATAGGGAAAGAGGATATTCCAGAGGACAGCAAGGAAAGCATTCCTCCTGTGAGGGTCAGGAGGGTGCCTGGTGTTCCCCACCAGTGGGAGCAGTGACTGGACTTCAGAGGGTCGAAGCTAAAAATGTGATCAAGGTTTAAACACTCAGACACAAGATACCAATTAAAGGGCATGTCAAGGGAGAGGAATAAAACACTTTTCACCCTTCTTTGAGGTCAGGAATCCCTTTGCTTCATTAGCCAGGCTACTTAGGACACCTTTTTTCCTTTGTGGATGTGAATGACAACTTCTGTTTCTGCCCCTGCCCAAGTGACAAAATGAACACCATTCACCCCCCTGGTTGTACACAGCTGTAAGGGTAAGGATTTTCCTTTGCTAGCAGTCAGAATCAGGAAAAGATCATCTACACAACTGACTGCCAGGCTGGGAGGAAATGGCCTTGGCATGAGCTGGGGGAGCAGGAGAGTTCCCCTCTTCTATAACAGGGACATTAATTATATCCTCTCCTGCAGCTTCCAAATGGAGATAAGCAGAGACAATCTGATCATCTGACTTAAACTTGTCAGCTAAGAGGTAGAGTTTCATGTTAGTAGAGGGGAAATAAATATTGAAAATCTCCTTTTACACTTGCAGGCAAAGGCAAGAGTTACACAGTTCTTAAAGTGAAGCACTTAGTGTCAATATCAGTGGAAATTAATGAGCTATGTAGCCATCCCTGACCTCACAAGCCAAAGAAAAATTTCTGACTTTGAGACTTTTTCTTCTGGCTAACTCTATTATACCTGCACAGAGACTTAAACACAAAGAAATCCAGACAAATCTTGATTCATAAAAAGATGTCACATTTAAAGACCTGATCAGATGACATTATCATTTGCAGAAATTGTAAACATTTAATAACTTATCTACCTTCAAATTTGATTAAATCCATGACTACCCCACTACAATGACCTTGTGGACAAATGCATAGATGGAATATGGTAATCACAAGGGCAGGGTATGTCACCTTTTGCAGAGGATTCTCCAGCACACATGATGGAAAGGAATAGTTTATTGCTGTGTGTGGTGTTCTGTTTTGGGGTTTTTTTTTGGTTTTGTTTCATTTTTAAAATAGAAGTAAAATACTATTCTCACTGAAAATACCTAAGGAACAGACATTTTGAAAAACCTCCCCATTACAAGGAAAGGTTTCTCTGAGCATTTCAGATCATCTGAGCTGCCACAGGCTACCAACTCTCATGTTCATTCCAAATCTAATTTTTTTATAATACAGTTCTGGAAGTGTTTGCTATAGCAATCCTTAGAATCCTTAAAAACCATGAAAGTTTTCTATTTATTTCTGGATTCTACCCTTTGGAATTGTAGCAAAAGCCAGGAAAACAAAGCATCCCTAATGCATCCCTGTAATCTCAAGGAACAAAGGGAAGAGGATGCCACAGACAAGAGGTGTGAGCAGTGTCAGAATGCCTGAGGTTAACATCATTGTAAAATAAGCATTGGCATAAACAAATCAAGGGAAATGCTTCACATTTAAATTCCTTGAAGCATGTGGCTTTTTCTCCTTATATATGTGCACACATGTGCCTGCAAAATCACAGAGAGTTTTCCAAGGACAGGTGCTTCAAGAAAACATTTTAATTCTTGACACCTTTGATCTTAGTCTACCTTTTAACTCTTTTGAATCTATGACTAAATAAGTACATTAAATCAACTTTAGAAAAACCCCAAACCAGTCTATTTTCAAGGAGATTGGTATCTTTTCCAAAGCTGATTTAGTAATGCAAGCAGACAATTAACCCTTATAGAAAATTGTGATCAAGACAAAACTTGGCTCCAAGATAGACATTATAGTTCTGTTCAGACACAGGAAAAAAAAAAAAAAAGATTCAGAGATAATTTTACAAGCAATCTCTCAAAGGCAGACAAGATTTCATTATCTATTTTCTCAGCATTCCATTCTTACATTTGTTATTTTTTCTATATAAATGCAACTAATGAATCTGAAGAATTTAAAGTTTCACAAGAAAATTATTTTGCAGTCAGAGAAAACTACCACACTTAAATGAAACATGGCAAAAAGAATGGCTAAGCTTTAAGAAGCATGGCTTGTGGAGTTACCAGAGATCCGATGGTGTAATCAAGCCTAGAAAGCAATTTTATAATGAAACAAAATAAAAATAAAAAAAATAAGTGCTTAAATGAAATTGCAAGCGCTATTGACTATGAATTTGGAAAAAAAAAAAATAAATGTAGAGTCATTCTTCTAAGTCCAAAATGAGAGAACACAAACAAAGCCAAAAATTTCTTCATTATCTTTTCTGCACTTGCTCCTCAAATGGGCATTTGAAAGAAGCAGTGTCCCCAGAGCAAGCCCCACCCCAAATCAGAACCCTGACCTTGGGTCCCTCTCCTTATCCAGTTTGGTCTGGTAAGACACAAAAGCCACTGTGACAAGAAAGAGAGAGAGCATATTTACGAATTTCTCTAATCTCTTTAAAGTTTTTCAGCAGTCCTAAATTAAATCCCTTTCACCCTTATCACTTTCTCCATCAGAAAATCCAGAGGATATTTGGATTCAGACGTCCATAGCACCAAAGATCTTTCATTACAACACACAAACAAGCCCTTTTATTGAACAAGAACCCAATTACTTAACCCAGTTTCAGATTTCATTCTACCCTGCTGCTTCCACCTCGACATGGCCCTACTAATCTCTTCTGACGGGCATTGCTACATATCAGTTCTGATACACAGAGATGATTCCTAACCTTCCTTGCAGAGAGGTACTGATTAAATAAACTGAGATGCCCATCTCAGCTTCTTTGGACCAATGAATAACAATGAGGAAATAAAGTTGGGAGATAGAGACCTTTTTCCCTTTAATATGAACAGCATTTAGAAATAGACAGAAAATGAGGGAAAATAATTCAGTAAAAGAAACAGGAATGGAAACAGCTAAGTGTTTATTGTGCCCTGTATAAATGACTCATTTATTGTATCAGCTAGAGGTTATGCTTCCTTCTTTTGTTTCTCTACTGCAAATTAGTAAACTGTTTCTTTGCTACTGTACTGGATAAATGATGGTATAACTTCAAATTTACCAAGCTGAGAGTTATGAATATTGGAACACAAAGACTTCAGCCTGCTCTGCAGAAGAACTCCACCACGATGCATGAGCTCCTCGTTTTCTTTCTTGTCCTAAATTGTGCCAGAGTCATCACATGTTACATATTACCCAGATCACAAGCATAGAGATGAAAGTTTCTTGCTAATGAACTGGGGAAACTAGACTAAGTACACATAGAAAAAAGGGAGGTCAATTATATGAACAAATGACCTCTCTCTAAATCAAATCAATTATTAGAAAAAGGTTGTTAGAGCCAGACTTCTGTTAACTTCAATAAGCCCTGGTCTCCAGCTCAGTGTGTTAGATACAGCACTCCTGATAAAGGAACATGCAGCTCACCTGCTTATGTAAACAAGCTGCTTTCTAATTCAGTGGCCAGCATGCAAAAATACAAGAATCTGAACAATGACAAAGAGCCATTGTAAAATATTACACATAAGGACATGGCTATAAACATGGAAAGTGAAAAAGAAGAGCTGGATAAGAACAGAATGAGAGAGAGGAGATCAAAGCAAAGCAAGCCAGAGAACTAAATACGATCAGTGATAATGTAATTATACTGAAGAAGCAGGAGAGCTCTAATACCACTTATGTCAATCCAGGGGGAGTTACCAAACACCAGCGAGCAGGATCATAGAGCCTCTATGATCAACTCCCTTCAATTCCTTTAAGATCCATATTGTTATACTATTTCTTTTGCGACAAAAAAAAAAAAAAAAAAAAAGGATTCTAGAATTTGACCTCATGTTTCTAAAAGAAATTTTAAAACAAAGTTCGGAATCAGAAAAAAACCGTGAACAGAGTCCAAACTGTTTTATCTATGGAGGAACTTCTTTTGCTTCTATCAAAATATCTACTTATCTCTGCTACTGAGATGCTTCTTTCATACAACCATGTTTTTCCAATAAAAATACTATAAAGGAAATGTAAAAAATTTGTGTTATTTCTACATTTGACAAAGACCTGGCTTTTCTTGCCTCTCTTTGGTGGCTATTTTGTGCTGTCTTGTTTTGTCCCATTTATGTATCTTAACCAGGGAGAATTAATGACTTTCTGTACTTAGTTGGAGTTATAGCTGAGTATTTTTCATGGAAAAAACTTAGTTCAACCACAAGCTGCATGGAGGAATTTTTAAGAAAACAGTTAAATCTCAATATTATTTCTAATTTCTCTACAGAAGAAATCCTATCTTTTGAAAAAGTCCATCCTCTTCCTTGTGTTTATACTCAAGATTTTTTCAGGCAGAGAAACCTACACAAAAAAAAGTTTTGTGAACAACCCTTTACCATGATAATGTCTATCTAAAGATCATTTCAAAAGATACCTGCTGTCTTTCATCACTATGTAAGACATTTAGACAATTACAGGTGCATTTGAGAATATCTTCTGTTTACAGGAGTTTGACCCTTTAAGGAGCAGCTAACACAACTACAGGAATAAGACACTCACATTATCATTGCAGATTTGACTGACCCTCGTTTCTGGCCCTAAAGGAAGGAAAAAGACTTCTCTTCTTCATGTATGTTAATCACTGTCTTGATGTAGACCTCTGTTTAGCCTGTATTGTTTACATTTTGTATTACCTGAAGTCACATTTGTTTGCCCTCCTACTCCCTCGATCTTTTTATCCACCATGTAGTTGATGGCACAATCATTCTTTGATTTGCAGAGCAGTTACCATCTGCATGTTTTCCACATAATAACAGGGGAGAATTTATAGTAGTGGATAGAAAGGAGATGTCATGAGAATAAAGTTTTTGCAATCATTAAATTGCTAAAAATATGCCCAAGAAAAAATGAATTTATTTCAAATTTGACAAGTCTCAACCAGCACTTATCACCTCTCCAGTGAAAATCTGTAACCTCCCCCAATGAAGGAGACTGCTGGTTTCGAAAGTTCTGTGTTCTGCCTACCATAGGTAAAAGGAAGCACATACAAAAGCAAAGTAGTGGCTACTTTGTTCAGACTCTCTACTTTGGGCCTCCGTGTAGTGTAGCCGAAGTTTCTGTTATAACATTCACTTTGTTTTTCTTCCTTTTGTCATTGGACATAGAGTACTACAGCTTTCATCATATTTGGAAACAAATTACAGCACTTGATTATATTAGTTAAATAGAGGTTGATTGATGTCATCAATGCAAATTAATTACGTCTAGTTAGTGTTTCTCTGCCAGATTCCCTCAGCTAATAAAGTGATAGGAAAATGAAGTGTCAGAAAGGACCATTATCTTTTATTTTCAAGGCCAAGTTGTCAATAAAGCTTTGACATGAACTCACTGGGCAGGGACAAGGCTCACTGAAGGAGGCCCTTTATTTATGTTTATTATTTTTTCCAGCATGAATGTATTACCTAAACCTGTGGTAATAATCTTCACAAGCAAACACTAAGCCAGAAACATCTGTTTGTTATCACTGCAGGTCAATGTGAAAAGCTGCAGATCTATTTGTGCATTTGCATCAAAGTTCTAACCTACTTCTGTTTGCCAGTGTCAAACACGAGTCTGCAGAGGTGACCAGAAGTGTCACTTGTTCCATCTGTTTATGTGACTGAAATATCCATCAGTGCAGCCATCAAGTGCAGCCAATCCACATGTAGGACAAACACTTGCAGTGGCTTTGCAGACACTTTGTTATCTCCCATTCAGAGGTTTTCCTTTCAAAGATGTAGCTTTCAGAGGGGATGTAAATTTACTCAGAAGTCAGGAAAATAACGTTGGTGAACAGAGTTCATTCCAACTGGTTTTCCCATGTTTCTGTGTTGAAAGACATGCATGGCATCCCTTACAAACATATGGCTGCACATTACAAGGGTAGAGTCATGCATCACAAAAAAGGCCTTTGGTTTCTCTCTACCAAGATTCAAGCAAAGCCACTAAACCATATGGACATTTTTGAATTTGTTTTGCTATTTGCACAGGGGTCTGTATTCACAGATTACACTGAGAGATCAAATAAGACATCCTTTTAATATAAAATCTCCCCTTAACAATAAACTAAAGACCT
Source organism: Monarcha castaneiventris obscurior (assembly GCA_026261815.1). Classification (NCBI taxonomy): domain Eukaryota; kingdom Metazoa; phylum Chordata; class Aves; order Passeriformes; family Monarchidae; genus Monarcha; species Monarcha castaneiventris. The sequence goes on from JAMPIT010000371.1 coordinate 220,409, forward strand.
GGAAACAATTCTAGCTAATTAAGACATAAGATGTTCAAAGCATAGACCCTTCAGAAAGATCTCACTGGGCTGTACAGATGGGATGGAAACAACCCAGAGGAAGTCACAGTTGAATTTTTCACCTGACTGCAGTCAGTGCACTAAACACAACATGGAATAAGACATCACAAATCTGAAGCTTTGGTCAGATGTTCACTTCAGAAAGAGCCTCGGCAGTTAAAGATGCAAATTAATCTCTCCAGCTGACTGCCACTGCAGGTCCTTCCTGAGAGCCAGAGCACTGCCTCCTGTGAGTCCTTCCCACCCATTTCAGGAGTTACTGAGGTACCTTTACCTGCTGGGGAAAGCTATGGAAATACCAATGCTGGCTTGAGAGCCAGCCCCACACTGGGAGTGCCAACACCAAATTCTCTAGCACATCTCAGCATCAGATGTTCAGCCAGTTCAATGGCACATCCCTTTCTCACAAGTCATTTGAAAAAATGCTGTTGTTCTTTTCTAGAAGGTAGCAGCCTCCCTGCTTCTCATAAGTGACAACTGAATTCCACTCGATAGAATAGAGACTGTATGCAATCATGGAAGGTTTCATAACAATATTTTTGTTCTTTTCATAATAAAAATATTGATACTCAGGATAACGTTAGGCTTCAAGTACTACAAAGAAAGCCACTATCCTTCCCTCTTTGACTTTGCTTTTACTTTTTGATTAGAATTCAGCTGACAATACAGACTGAAATAGAAAGTACACTCAGATCCTGCAACACAGAGAAGTTAAAAGAGCAAAAAAGGAAAGAAAGAAAATAGTAGAAAACCCTAAGACTTTCAGGGCGAAACATGCACATGTTACTCCTAAAAAAGGCAAAAAATAACACAATACAATATAGTCTTTATGCCAACTAAGAGTTTTTCTGCCATTTAACCAGTCACTTTTCTGCCCAGTGCTGCACTTTCATTTTGAAGCAGCCCATTGAAAATATTCTCTGATATGACCCTTTTAGGAATTAATAATTCATGGAGGTTTCACTGCATGGTACAGTTTTAAGATTAGATAGCACTGAGAGAATCTATTACAGCATAATTCAATAGCCAATAAAATATATTTAAAGAATTATACCATCTTGCTTATAAATGTATTATCTTCAGGATGCATTTTTATACATATACTGTTTCAAGAAGGTGTCAACAAAAAAAGAGACTAGGAAGAAGGGCTTGCCCTACTTGAGCACATTATAGTATGTACACGTTCCTCAAGCAAAAGCATTTGTGTAGATATATGTTGTGTGTCCTCATACACATGTACACACACACAAATTATTAACATTTCATCCATATCCTAGCCCTCTGGCTTGTTCAAACAGAGCCATGAAATGAATGCAGAATTTAGGTGTGAATAAAAGGGCAAAAAAGAAGAAAAATACTAAAATATTTTCCCTTTTGCACTTCTGCTAACATTTTTTTAGTAATACTACCTAGAGGGCTGCAACAACAGAAGGCAGTTTTGCCCAGAGGCTGACAAGCTGAATGTACTTTTTTGTTTTATTTATTTATGACTTGGAAGTGCTCAGCTGTTAATCAGAACAACTCTGAGATCCTACTAATATCTCTCCCTGCCTAGTTCAATCTTATGGTGTATTTTCATTCTTAATAGGAAAACTCTAACAAAAGAATATCATTTATTTCATTGTACATAGTTGGAAATCTGTGGATGCCCTGTTCAGTGTAATGTTATCACTATGCAACTATGTGATATATTAGCATGTTTTTCAGTTCTCTTGATTGTAATTGACTGCCTGCTAGATTAAACTTGTTTAAAGCAAACTGAAATGTCCCTACATAACAGCATGGAAACTCACATTGCTTTCTGTGTTTCCAGCAAAGAAAGAATAAAACCCAGCCACATTTTTGCACTAAGGTTGAAAAAAAACAAGTACAAAACAAGATACTGTGCACCTATGTCACATCCCCTGTGTTTACAGTTTTGCAAAACAGGTACATCAATGTCGGTGAAGAATTCCTACATGCCATAATCACATCCTTCTCCCTACTTTTTCAGTTGCTGACATCACTAATAGCACTGCTTTCAATTTAATAAAATTGAAAAGCCATTTTTCCTTCTTTGGAGCCACTAACGCAAACCAAGCCTTGAGAGAACAGTTAGTATTTCTGAGCCCACGTGCCAAAAGCCACAGTATCCCAATCAGCTCTGTGTTATGTACCCATGAGAACTTGCAGACTTCCTGCCAGACTGCAGGCTCTCCTTGCTGCAGCACAGCCACTCATTAAGCTCCTGCCTTTTCCTACCGAGCATTTCAGAATGGGGATTTCCTTTGCTCTCCTGGATGTACCCACCACAGTGGGCAGCAGGCAGGAGCACAAGGTGCTGTTGCTGCTGTTTCTCTGAATAGGGTGGGTGCGCATTCTGGAAGATTTCTTTTGTCTATTTTCCCTGTTGAAACACATGTTCACTATCTATGGGTTGTGTTTTTGTCTTTTAGATAAATTCGACCATTACAGACTGTCCTTTCCTAGATTCAAGTACCATGTCTGTTTCTACTATGTGGTTCACCTACATCTTTGTTTATTGGCAAAGCTGCCAGTCTGAAAGCTGTGTAGCTGTGTCTGTTTTCTCTGAAAGAGTCACCATATCATCCAATTGGATTTATCTACACCTATTTTTTCTTCTGGCTTTGTACACCTACAGCTTGAGTTCAGTGACAACCAAGATAATCTAAGGAGTAAGTATTGAGAAGCTCTTAGAGAAACCAGAAGACTTTGAACAAAAATCTTAGAAACTTAGGTTTTCTCTTTTCAACTGCAAATATCCAAGTACAGCATTCTATCTTCTTTCATTAACTAGTTTTAAAAAAAACCAAAATGAGACAATATTTTCATCAAATATCAATTTTACTTAACTAGAAATAGACACAAGAGGTTATAAATGCCTTCCTGCTCTACTGCCTGTTAATACTTGCTTCACCCCAGAGAAGGAGGTGCAGCAGCTTTCCCTGTTCTTGGAAATAATTAAAACTTGAGGGACCAAGGTCCTGAACCAGCTGCTCCCATGTCCAGGTTAGTCCCAGCTGGAGCTGGAGGTTCCTGCTGGAGCACAGGCCAGGCCCAGGCTGAGGGGAAACCAGAAGGAAACCAGCAGCAGTCAAAGAGATTCTGTGGTAGGGAGGGAAGGCAGAGGGCTGGTCAGTCTCTTAATTTGGTCAGCACCTTAATTTGAAATACTTCTGGGCACTGTGGATAGGAAAGGAGGCATACAAAACCAAACAAGTAAGAAAACATTGCAAGTTTGCTTGGTCTTATTTGTTTCTTTATTCTGTGCTGCCTGTGAGCCCTTGAAAGAAAATTAATGATCTGACCATTTGAAAAGTATTTTAGAGTCAGGGTGTTTAAAATTTGATGCTCGGGTTACAGTATTTTAACTTGAAAGATTAATTAATATTTGGAGAGGGGAAGCTTTTTTTTTTTTAAGGTTCAGTGCTCAGCTGCTCATTAAGCACAAAATTGCATCTTCAGTAATTGCTTGCAAAAGCCGAGAAAAATGGTAAACATTTTTGTAGAACAAGCAGGAGTACACAGCAAAGCATGGCACGAGACTCCCTCATTTGAGAAAGGAAGTGAGAAAAACAATAAACGGAGCAACCCAATATTTTTGAACTCTTCCACAATTGAGTATAATCTTATCTTGGTCTGTATGTTCCCTAGCTGAGGGATAAAGCACTGTGCACACAAAGCCCAACAGCTCCTGCAGGACTGAGACTAGGAGAAGAGGCACCCCAGTCTCTCCCCACACTGAGTTCAACCTTTAAATGACAGCACATGAAGGCAACACCAGCCCTTGGGCAGCTCCACTGAGTTCTGGCATCTACAAACACAGAGAGGATGGAAGGGCATTCCCAGGAGTGTGACCGCCTGCGAGGCATGGAAAGGTGGAGCAGCCTGCCCAGGGTCACAGCTGGAAAACCCATTTCCCCATTTCTAACAAAGCTCCAGCTGCAGAGAGTTGGGAAGTACTTCTAAGACAGCAGAGATATGGAATTCAAACAATCTATAGTTTTGATACAGCCAGAAAACATATTTCACATGCAAATAGTGTGAACGAGAGCTGATGATCATGCATATAAAATAATTTACATTTTTTATAAGACATTTTGAAAAAAACTTAATTCCTGCTTAACTATGAAATATTCTGCTCCAGAAGGATTTTTTTGGCTATGAAAACCAAGTGACCTTTCATATTAACATTGATTCAAAATGATATTTTTATTTCATTTTGAAATGTCATTTTGGTTTTTTTAACCACCAAATCAAAATGAAGTGACATTTTAACTTTAAATTCGTTGAAAAAGAATGGTTTGCATTTAAATGCCAAACTGAAATAATAATTTAAAAAACCAAAACATTTTTCATTAAATTATTTCTTTCCAGAACTTTAGAAGCTTTAGTTTCTTAAATCAACTTAAAAATATTGTCCTGGACTTTTGTTTCAAAATTTATGTCAGAAAATACTGCTTTGTCCAAGTACCAGTTTTTGCTGCAATTTAAATTTCTGGATCAAAAAGACAGGAACATTATTACTGCTACTAGCTTCAATGTTCAATTCCCAAACAATGAAGCCTATTCTTTTTCACCTGCTCTGCGATTCACTAAAAAACAAATTCCTAAACAACTCCCTCACTACCACCCTGCCCCACCTTTAATTTCAAGAGAAAGCGGAAATTCTAATAACTCCTTCTGCATTTTGAGAGGTAAATTTTATTACTTTTGCTATTAAACTCATAATCCTATTAAGGTTTATCTCTTACATGAAATATCTCTCTCTCTTACGACTTTTTTTTCTTATGTTCAATAGAAAATTAACTAATAATTCAAAGTCTTATAGTGAAGCCACATTGGTAATGGTATTTCTTTTAACAACTCATCTTTCCTTTTCTTTTCCCATTTTACAGGGGTACTTTATTCTTTTCTCAACTAATTGCTTATGTAGGAAAGATAACCCAGTACATATATAGATATGGAATGTAATTGATGCAAAGTTGAAAAAAGTTATAAGATTTCAAAAAGTAATCTCTTAATGAAGCAATCCTCAATAATGAGAGATTATCACAATGCTCCACTATCAAGCTTGGATCAATACTAAAATTCTTAGACAATCTGAGCCCTGGTGCCTTGGAGTACCCAACACATTTTCATGTCTTAGGTGCCTCCAAAGTCCTGAACTTAAACTTCAGGAGATGGACTTATAAGATCTTGAAGCCAAACAATGGAATTGGTCAATGCCACAACTTTTTATTCTGAGAACAATGGCCTTGCCTCCTGTGGGTCGTGGCACTGGTTTAATGCAAACTGGGGGCTTTTTTCTTGTTTTGGGTTTTTTTCAAATTTTTTTATAAACATCTGCACCATGCACAAACTAAATGACTGTTTCACTTCGATCCATATTGCTCTCCCCTAAGGGGGGGCCACAAGCAACATGAATGTTCTTGGAGAAAAGAAAGCTCAGTAAAACAGGGACTGCTCTGTGTGTGCGTGATGCTATGATTTGGTGATGCTGCAAATTTTGGATTTGGATTATGAATATATGAGGATTATGAATATAATATCATGAAGAAAACAAGAGAGAAAAAATGGATTATAAGAGCAGCTGAGAAGGAAAGCAGGGGGACAAAAACCCAAACCCAAGCAACCAAACCACTCCTATGGAACAAGTGTTCTTCTAAGGAAATGCTGTGAGTTTCATTAACCCAAAGTAGAAGCCGGGGGCGGGGGGGAGGGGGAAAGAGGGTGTGGAGAAAAAAAAGAAGAGGTATTATCATAAAAGTATCCTAATTTCTACATAGGAATTAGCTATGGAAACAGGTCAGTTCTCAAGGCAAATGCCAGCAAAGGTGTTGCCTATTTGAGCTGCCAATAGCATAGCTAATTAAAGCAATAACAAACACCACCTGACTGATAATTGCTCCTGTGCACCAGGGAGGGTGTGATCCAACCCATCCTGAGCCATTATCACATCTTTTTCAGCCCTCTTTTGTTTGGCTCTGACAGGACTGTGATGGTAAATGGTGTTAGCTCATTTCCTTATTATTTCTCAAGGTTCAAGCAAATGCTCCTCACTCAGTATAACTTCTTCCCACAATTTTAATTATTCCTTTGAAATTACTAGTATCTTTTATTAGGAAGCACTTCTATGAAAGTTAGTCATTAGTAGAAATCTTTCATTTTACATAAAATCATGAAATTGTGTCAGTCTTTTTAAAATGGGATTTCCAAGAGATTTAACTCTAGAAATACAAGCCCTATTCCATTACACCATTCTTCATGGTTTATAAACCTTCCCATCTGCTTGGCACAAAAAAAAAATTCTTCTTAAAAAGGCTCAAAATGTAAATCTGAATAAACACAAAATTATTTTCATAACTATGACCTGTGCACCTTTCTCTCCCCCGGGTTAAAGCACAGGACCCCAAATTGAGGGTAGTTGGGAAATTTTTGGCTCACTAAGAGTAGCAGACAAACTTTGCAGCTGTGTTTTACTTCTGGCTTTATCTTAGAAAAACTGGGCTGCTGCCAGCTGTTCTGAAAGGAAGGAATCAAGTTTTATTCTGTGTGATTAAAGCAACAGAGAAAGTACTAAACAGCACCTGAACGTCACATGCAGTAGTTTAAGACTCACCTATACTTTTACATAAATCATACTTCGAATTTACCTGTTTGTAAACACATGCAAATTCCCTCACAACAGCGTTCTTCCCTTTTTCCTACTACTAAAATGCAAATTGCTCACAAATAATGAGGAAAGGACTTCACAATCAGACCAGGAGGCAAAACTGATGGGGGCACTGACACGGGAGAATTGGTACAAGCTCTTCCTTCATCCTACAGAAGGATATCAGACACAGATACAGGGGTGGCTCTGCCTTGATATCCTGCTGGGAGCAGCTCCTCCTGCACAGATGAAGAAACGTTCACCAGAGAAGGAATACAATCCTGGATCCTAACTAGGACATCTCCCAGCCTTTCCTGTGGATCTCACTCGTGTTCACAGCAGAGTTACATTGCAAGGGCTGAAACCAAGGACATTCCCTGACAGACATCCTGCCTCAGGACACACCACAGCTGCCCCCAGGAACTGCAGACCAGGCAGGAACAGGACACATCCCACTGCTGGAATGCACTTATTTACCACCCTTGACAAGGTATTCCAGGACAACAAATCCACAGTGATTGTATTTGTCAGGACCAGTTTAACTTTCCTAGAAGTTAACAGTAAAATTAATAGCTTGTCCCTACAAAAACAAGGAATTTCTGGAAAATGGACTTAACTGGAAATTTTCATTAACAGATTTCAGTTGAATAGAATTACACTAATCCTGATATTTTAATATAATATTTTTTAATAAAAAGATTAGCTACTATTAAAATTTTCTTTTTTCTTAATTTTGCCCTTGGAATCTTTTGAGTTGATATATTTCAAATTTGGAAAATACTCATTTTAAGACTGTAAACACAATCATTTATTGTTTTCTGCAGTGAAAGGGTAAAGATATCTATTTAAACAAGCATCTGGACAAACAGGTGCTTCCTCATTCAATATCCTATTAATAATTCCACTTACTTCTCTTTCCTGCTGATGCCAAACGATTTGTGAGGGATTTAAATCACAGTGGTATAAAGTGTCACCTGCTGATATCAACTTAACGTATTTGAAATATCCAAGGCATCCAAGTTTATCATGTGTCTTGAGCTAAAGTTCTGTCAAATACTGTGAGCTAATTTCAGTCAATGTTGGAAAGACCTGGAATCAATACCTGAGTCATGCAGGGATGTAGCCATCATTTAGCAGGGGATGCTTTGTCATTTCAGTCATGGTCTAGTCTCCAAGTTTCATACAGGTTGCTTTGGATTGTTGTTTGAAGGGGTGGGTCTGTTGTTTTCAATTTTATTTTGCTTAGTGTTACTTCTTTTTTCAAGGCAGGAAATCACAACTTTTGGGAATGACAAAAATTTCCCCACTTTGATTTTCTTATGAGTGTTGTTTCACCTAAGCATACTGGCCAAATGCCAAATATAGTAGTTACATTCTCAGCTCCCTGAACTCTGAACAAAGCTTCACCTGGATATGCTGACCCTCTGAAAGCACAAGGATGAAGTGTCCATCTCTTATTCCAAAGGTGGCTGCACATTAGTGTGGGGGAAGTGACCATTATATTTCTTATGTATTTAACAGAAGTGTTATATGTTCCACCTTAGTCGATTAATTGTTTGTAACAGGAGATCATGAGATGAATGATGGTATCACTAACAACAAGGATAAAAATCTATTGCTGGGTTAGATTTACAAATGTGAACACTAATCCTGTTACTCAAGGCATTAGAAACACAAGTTTTCCTGGACTACTGACTTTGCACAAGAAGAAAGGTGACAAAGACTTTTGTTGAAATAAATCACAAGGAAAGATCTTTTGGAACAGCAAAAAAAAAAAAAAACCCAATATAAGTTCAATCAATCTGAATGTTCAGCTGTATTCACTAATTCGAGATTAATGAGTTTCTCTATAGATTATTTGAAATAAAAAATTGTAAATGCTGCTTTTGAAAGCACTTCTCCTTCTGCTATGAGAAAAGATGGTGATATTTAGGATACAATAGAGATCCAAAAAAGAAAAGGCAGAACAAACAAATAAGACCAAACAGAAAGGTCGATGGGCTGACAAGTGCCTAAATATTCATCTGAATCTTCTGTTTGCTCATCCCTGGATTAATGCATTTTATACCTTACAGACAGACCTGTGAATAGTGACCACAGGCAGTTATGTTCAATACCTACATACAAACCCAACTACTCTGTGCTATTCTTCATAGAACACACCACAGATTCTAAGGTTTAGGGGTTTTCCACATGCACAAACAATGCCCCAAAACTTTAAGTCAGGCACAGAGGATAACTTTAAACAGGAGTCTTTAATGCCAGCATTAAACTTTGTGGAGAGGCTGGGGACAATGCCCTGGTTTTAATTTGCAGTACAGCCTCTCGCTGGATTGAGTTGAGCCCTTCATAGGCTACAGACAGCACAGTTCAGAGTAGAAGGGTTGATGGCAAACCAATCATTACAAATTAGGCTCACAGAACTGGACTTCACTATGAATCAGACATCAGGGAATAATTGAGATTGGAAGGAGGTCGTACCCACAGACAACAGGACACAACTCTCACCACAGATTGCAGTACCAGTTACGACACAGGAATTGGTTTTTCTGAATAAATTGTCTGATTCTAATAGGAAGTGGGCATAAAAATAGCATTCAGCAACTCAAGTCATCACACACATTCATTGAAAATATAAAAAATTAAAAGAAATTAAAAAATTAAAAGAAAATCCTTTCTCCTGGACTGCTAAATTAAATAGAAATAGAACTTTTGTTATCATCAGCAAACAAAAGATGAAAAAGCTGGACCCTCCCATTTGCACAGCTGAAGTGACTGAATCTCTTTAGGGACAGCATTCAATTTTTCTATTTCTCAAAAGAGGAAAAAAGTTCCCATGGATCCAAAAACTCTTAAAAAAATCATTTTGACGTCAAACATTTTGTCTATTAATCCTCTTCATGTATTTCTCTTGCAGCACTTTCAATTCAGTAGTAACATGCTATCTCTTACAAATATTCCCATTGTAACAGAATCACTGTCAGATTCCAAACTTTTCTATAATTCAAAGTCAGTTTGAAGGGCTGACAGTTTTCAGAAGCTTGTATTAATTTGGTTTTGTTGTTTGTTTGGGGTTTTTTAAACCTGAAAGGAGTTAACACTCTATGCACAAATATTTTACACTGAAATATGAAGGCATGCATTTAGGAGGGGATAATTCACCTTTGCAAGCACAATTCTCTGAAGTCATCCATTTAAGAATTTGTTCCTTCCTGTAGAACTGCACACATGCAATTCTTCTGTCTGGGCCCCTGTGATCCCCTATGGCTGCCACATACTCAAGTTCAGCACTCCATTTATAAACACAGAACAGTCAAAAGCAGGAGATGATCTAGAATATATTCCTTCATACTGTTTTAAACAATTTGAAGCAGTAGCTTCCTCCCCTTTTCAGTTCATTGGTAGGAAAAAAAAAAAATTGCTGCAGCATCAGGACTAAGAGCAATAACAGTAATATACACCATGATATGAGGTTTATTATCCAAAACACAGAAGGCAAAATAAGACAGAACTAGATAGACAGTGCTCTCAAAACCATCCCAAATATAAATAGCATAATTTTCATTTAAAATGAACCAGTAAAAAAATAGTAAAGTTGGATGCAAAGAACCAGTGAACTAGAAATATAGCATGGTCCTCCAAAAGAGAAAGGATAAGACATTGATGAAAAATCCCTATGGTGTGTTCTTTAAATGGCAAAACACAGTGGAAACAGTTAGGTGTCTCCTGAACATTCTCCTTTTCCATAGAAAAATTACTATTTTATTTGTCTTCCTAAGGCAACATGCCTTTTTTTTTTTTGACATCACTAATGATGCCAAAAACTTCACAAAATAAATAGAAACACAGGAGGATAAATAAAAGTAGATCTTGGAATGCCTGGATTTCACGTCCCACATGCTGCTTGTGACTGTCTGAAATACTGACAGCAGGAAGATTTACAGCATTGTTCATGAAGTTGCAAAATAAATTCAGAAAGCAGAGGAGACAGGAACAAAGGAATAAAAATAATTAAAGTGCTGCTGAAAGGAAGATAGAACTGTTAAACACAGTTACTGAAAATGAAAAACCGCTGAACGTGTCAGATTCCAGAGAGCTACATTTTATAATACAACTTAAATAATCAGATATTCTTACCAGAAGGAGTGTCGTATTTGATGTACTCTGATGAGAACCAGCTAAGTTTTCTCCTGAAAGAGCATAAAATGAAAATTATGTCAGGAAAAGGCAGCTTGAAAATTCCCTGTCAAAGCAGAAGTGATTTAGATTGTTTATGTAGCATTAGCATGGATTCATTCAGGAATAAGTAGTCTTAGTTATAACAATATAATATAATATTCTTTTAATAACAGTCTTATCCTGGGAAAGGTTTTTTCATCAAGATCATGTTAAGGCAGACATTTTTACAAGTGCAGAGCAGCTATTATACCTGCTTATTTACTATTTCTACTACAGAGTGTCTAGGATTCCAGCTGTGGGCAGAGAGGACTTTGTGATGCTACTATACAGACATAAGAAGGTATAAAAACATATTCTTTGTGTTAGAGACTTTGGGTCAGGAGAACTAAGGGGGGAAGTGGAAATCACTGGGCCTAAATAAACCTGACAAAAATTTCTATTCCTGTTCTAAACCCAAATGGTTAGTTTAAAACACTTAATTCCACATTAATGCAGGTAAGAGTTGGTGACCCTGGTTCTGGCAGTTTGAGTGAGTATGCAATAAAACCCCCCTCACTTAACACCTTTTCTGTCAACCTGCAATTAGGAAATCTTATGGAACAATCAAGTGATTGGCAAGGTGTGTTGGTGGGCTTGAGCACATTGTTATGACTAATTTACCAGAATTTTCACATATTTTGCCCAGCAGTTGCTCTAAGAGGAGGCTGAGGCATGAGGCTATTTTACACTCATCAGAAATTGCCCTTTTGTCCGTGTGTCCATCAGTAGGTAGCAGCTTTAATCGTGGGATGGCACATTTGTTTTGTCATGCACACGTGTTTAATGAAGCAGCCACATGTATTAATGAAGCATTGTATCAGGGTTCAAACGCTGCCCTCACTGACGCTGAGGCTGTTCTGGTGCTTCCTCAGGTAAGCCAGAAACGAGCCCTTTTGACCATATTTCTCTTCTGCAGCAGCAGCCAATTCTTGTCATGCCAGAGCCTTTCCTTATCTGAATGACTGCACTAACTCGATCAGGACACGTGGCTCCTGTCAGACAGTTTGTGACAAGCCACACGTGCAAGCTTCTGCTTAATGGCAAGTGCTAACTTTCTTCCACATAATAACAGCAGAGCAATTCTTAACTTTTTTAAATAAAGAAATGAGTAACAGATGTCAGATTTGTTTTTTTCAGTCAGTAACTGGGGATTCCTAAAGTCTATCCTCTATGAATAATCTGCCCCCCCATTAGTGCACTTTTCACACCTTTGTGCAAGTCCCTTGGACATGTGCCAGGACTAACAGACTCTCACCCCAACCACCTGCTGAGCTTTCACGTTGTATTTCTACTAATTCTCTTTCCTGACTCAAGGCATCATTACTGATTAAACAAAAGAAACACAGTCAATGGTCTCTCATGAGTGCCTTTCTCCTGTATACAAAAAAATTAAATTTAAGATCAAGATAGATGGGGCTATTATAGTTGTTGACATTGCTTCTGTTGTGGAGCCCTTCCATGTCCCAGTGCTAACAGCATTGCACTACACAGAAACAGTGGCACATTTACCACTTCACAATCACCTTGTTTTCATATACAGTGAAGCATAAGCAAGGTATTAAGCAACCAGTGGTGCTATCCATTAAATTGCTTGATTATACAACAGGGAAGATGTATGCACTGAAGCAAATGAAGCATCCTCTAAGTTTGTGATAGCAGCTGGCTTTTGTTATCACTGCAGAAATCACACCAGAGTACAGGAACTTACAGCACAAGCCCTTCTCTGAAATTCAAAGTCAAAAAGGTTCCTGCCATGGAAACAATGTTTCTGAGCCCATAAAAGAAACTTCAAAGGAAATATTTTTTATGTTCCCACTACTGACACAGGCTCAACTCATGCTGCTAAATGCAAACTGCAGAACCTCTAGCTCTACCTGTCCCATTTAGCATCTGTAGAATTCAGAACCAGTCTACATTTTATTACCTGGTACCAGCAGGAGTGGTTTTTTACCCAGTTCTGGGAAAAGGCCAAAGCTGTGAAAGATTTATGATATTCTATTTATTTGCAAACACTTTGTATAAAAAGTTTTTGTAGTCTTTACAAATCTTCACAAATTAAGAAATATAAAGCCCTAGTTAAATCAGTTATGAAAATGCAGCCTCAGTGCACTGAGAGTACAATAATTACAAAGGAGCTGTTACTGAGGTATCATTCACATCTCAATTTTCAGATAAAAACTCTCCAGAAAAGATGAGAAAGTCTATACTTCACTAATTTACTGTTAAATTCAGAATTGCTTTCCTGGTCCCAGTATAAGGACAAATAAATTGAATTATTCAAGGAGAGGATGTCAAATCCTCCAGAAAATAATGCATATATGCTTCAATCATAAGCATTCCTACATTACCATCATGAGTTCAACAATATTAGGATAAGGATGGTAGTTCAAAACATTAGGTTAAGCGTGGTATTTCTTTCCCTAAATGAATACTCTATCTTTAGAAAAGAAATTTAATCTCTGAAAAGCATTTTTGTTCTTTAAGACTCTTTTGGACACGTCAGACATTTGGGTAGATGTGGATAACACAAAAGATCAGTATTTCTTTTGACACACTAGTTAAAAGAAATAGATTATTTCATTCAAGTATGGTATTTTTTTAATATGTTGAAGCAGAGAAATTACTATTGTTTGTATTAGAGTTGAAAATGACAGGAAATCTTCTGTGCAGCTTCAATGGTGTGGAATGTACTAAAAGAATTGAGAAAATCTGAAACACTTGGTAGCTTCAGATTTCTAATAGCTGTACATAGACTGTAATTAGAATCTAAACTAAAAGTGATATACACATGAAACTGCAGCATGACACATACCAGAAATGAAAATTGTAATATGATGAGCTTTACAGTCATTATTTTTTTTCTAACAAATGGGTGCTATAAGCTACAGCATCTCTTCTGAAGGCCTAGCTAGCTGGCTTACCTAAGTAATTTCAAAATACAGCACGCTTCTCACAGGATCCATACAACATCGACTGCTTCCCAGACAAACCCTGCAGAAAGATGAACGCTTTCCAATTTTCCTTGGAAAAAGGCCAGAGGAATGGGGTCGGCACTGCTGGAGGGCCATCCTTAGGTAGGTGCAAGGCTCAGCAGTGGGAACTCATCCCCGCCTGCTGGGGCCAGCTCCTGGCACTGCTCTCCATCAAAGCACGAGCCCTGGAGCTGGGGCTGGACCGCAGCTCTGTGCCCACTGCCTGGTGCCAGCCCCAGCTAGCTCGTACTGAGCTCAAAACTTCACCCAGCTCTTCAAAAGGGGCTACAAAACACCTTCAGAGGGGTTTGGTGCCAGTCTGTGCCCCACTCTCCAGCTCTGAGGTGGAACACGAGCCCACACTGCTTCTCACTTTGCTTGTGCAGAGCAGAAAGTTCTCAGGGCACTGCATTTCACAGGAGCAGTGAAATCCAGCCCCTTGGGATATCTTGCTCTGCTGAGCCCTTCAGAACATCCACTTTTCCACCAGCCTGACAACAGGAAGCTGGAATACTGCAAGTCGTTGGAGGTTGCTGTGGGCACTCACACTGTACACCAGGGGTGAGTACTCACTCTCGTACCAGGTGGTACCAGAGCCAAGATAATCCTACTCTCTAGGACAGTAGAATCAGACTGATTTAGATTTCAAAGGATTTCTAGACATCATCTCAAATTTAACCCAAGGCAAGACTACATTACTGTATATGCAGTAGAGTTCTGAACATGTTTGTGGATGGAGATCACCCAAACTTTTCTTATCAACCTCTTCTTAGCTCCAGTGGCTGGTTGCCATCATTTGGGATCTGCCCCTCTCCCCTCACATTCAAGCACAATTTCTCTTGTTCTAGCTTATACCTGGTTTCCTGTGCTATATGGTTCCAGGAATCTTCATCTTCTTTATAAAATCCCTTCTTGGAATTGAAAACAGCAATGGGATCCTCCCCTAAGTCTTTCCTTAGAAGAGACCCAGCTCTCCCACTCTCTCCTACTATGCTCCAAACCCCTAACAATTTTAATATCATGAGTAATACTAATTCAGCAGTGTCACCGTGCCATCCTTCCTACCTGCTGCCTTTCTCTACCTACTGCTGCCATTGAGTCACTCATTTCTAGGAAGTTTTTTTTCATTTATTACAAAAATAGTCATTGCATGGCTACAGAACACTTCTAGTCAAAATCAAGATGAATTCTAAATCAAGCTTGGATTCGAGCCCTATTTCTCCACCAGGATATAATTTACTATTCTTGTCTTCCCAATAACTAACAGAATAAGTACAGCTGACAATAGCACGGGACCAGGAAAAGCGTGCGGAAATATGACTTCTGCAGGAAGTACTAAAAGCTCATTCATTCTCACTTAAGTCTGTACTATGAAATGCAATTTAGGAACATGACAAAAAAACTCCTGGTATCTCCCTATCTGAGTTCAAATCTGCTCTGTAAGTAGCAGCATATATTTTTTCCCCCCTCGTTAAAAACAAAATGGCTATTACAGACACAAATACAAAACTCAGTAAAGTTAACCATAGAGTGATACTAGAAAATGAAATTTCAGCCAGCTAAACATGAGAAATCACAGCACTGGCCCAAGGTCCAGCAGTTTAACTGACACAGCATTACTCAATATTCTCCAGTGCCTGCAGGGTTTGGGTTAAGCAGTAGGAAATGGAAATTAAAATTAAAAAAAAAAAACAAAAAAGGGTAAAATTTGAGATCAGTCATCAGCCTATATCTGAATGAGCTCTACTCTGAATGGAAAGAATGTGGTACATAGAAACGTATCACTAACTGCAGATGCCACTTAGCCTTCTTCCAGCTGCTCATCACAGAGTACCTCATCATTCAGGTCTCCACATGTTCATTTTTCCTGACTCCTCACAAAGCGCCACAGAAATATTTTGCCGCCTTTCTTACTTTTTTTGCTGCTTTTGCCTTCCTGTCCACTCCTGGCTGAAGCTTGCATACATTGATGGGTTGTAGATGGCTTTGACATCAGACTGACATTCTTCAAAGGTAAACAATGAAAGTGCTCTTTGTTTTCTCTGAAGCCACCCTTTCTGACCCTCTCAGGTAAGCTCATCAGCTCTTGTTCCCAATTTGTTCCATGTCTGGATACAGCCAGTTCCAGATGCCTCCTCCCAGAAGCTCCAAGTCCCATCAATCTTCTGTCCTCTCTTTTAGAAGTGGGCAGAGCTATTATGGTCAATGAGGCAATGGAAGCAACAGCAGGGGAGGATCAGGTGGGACAGATGTCACATAACCCAGCTCTGCTTTGGGATGGCCATGCCTGAAAAAAGGGAATGGTCTTTTGACAGAAGACAAGGACCAATGTCTAAAGAAAATGACCTCATGAACTACGCATTAAAACTCATCACACACTCACCTGTGGAATACAATTAAGAGGTTGTTTTGTTTCAGGGTTGGTTTTGGTTTAGCTTGTTTTTGGGTTTTGTTTTTTTTAACCATGAGAACTCTTTTTTCTTCCTAATTCTAAATAAGGTTAGGAGTAAAGAAAGCTTACTGTTGACCACTGGCAGACAGGATTAGACATCTTTTGAATCTTGGTCTCAGTGAAGTCAGTTCCCCAGTGTGAGGCAATGTATTTTGCATTTTCATCAAGGCCAGGTATGACAACTTTCCCTGATTTCAACATCCATTTGTCAATGCATCAGGCATGAGCACTCCAAGCACAAGCCAATAATAAAAGTCAATTTAATAGCAGATTTGGCTGCCTTTTGGAAAGCACACTCTGCAGACTGGTAGGAGAAGGAAGAGTAACTGCTGCCAGAGCTGGAACAGGAATGCAGATATCATTAATGGATCATCTGGATCATGACAATTCCTTCCGAAAATTCCACCCAATTTCTGGTCCCTACACGCCCAGAGCTTCACAGGAAAAAACGTGAAAGTGATTTTACAAAGTGGCAGCTGAGTTCTGGCAAAGCTAAGAAGATCCTAGTGTGAGCATTCAGCAGATGATTTACAAATCAATGAAACCTGAACAATGCCAATTTTCAAAGACACATTTTCATAGAATATGGTTTTCAGCATGTTCTCTGGAGTCCTGCTTTCACTTCTAGCACTACGGTGGTATGAATAATATTGCCATAGAATCAGTTTATTCCCATAGTCACCTTCACAAGAGATTTCTGGCATGAAAGTAAAGGTAGGCAATGTGGAGAGCTACTTTTCAATGTCAGACTGTCAGCACATCCAAGCAAAGACACGGAGACACTAAAGCTGTACTGAATGCAATTCAAAGTATTCACAAGTATTTACCCCTTTCTTGCTCTAGAAAAGAAGTCATCAAGAAGTTTTTTTTTTACTCCTCAAAAATATTAAGATAGAGATAGACTATCTTAAGAATTAATAAAACAGTACCAAACACATTAATGTATTACTGGATCTAAGGAAAATACTTCAAAGTTACTGGTTTTGCCTCTATAGTATAAATGTTGGATATTTCTTAACTTAATAAAGCTCCATAGGCTATTGCTGGTCAAGTCTTGAGAAGCCTTAATAAATTCTCCAGAAAGAACTTCAAAATTGTGAAGACTCAACACTTGAGTTATTAACTAGGTTATATTTTGGGGTTTTTAGCCTGATTTGAGAAAATCATTTCACAAAATCAAAATATTTTTGTGTCTCTGTGTCTCAATAGATAAAAAGATAATTTTGGTAAAAAATAGCCCTTTAAATAATAGATGAAGTCAGTAACATCAGGTAAAATATTTTAGACTCTTTGGTTATGAAGACCAATAATGATAAAAATCAAACTTAAAATGTCAGCACTTCAGTCTACATCAAAACCCAAGAGTCCTAATTGCATTGGTGTCATTGAGGCAGACTAATAAGTGTATGTGCATTTAGTGTGCACTGTTGTATGTTTGTTGGGGACTAATAATAGTAAAATAAATCCAATACAGCAATGGAAAAGGTTGTGTTATGACTCATAAATATTTATAAACCAGGAAACAGTCAAGTTGGGTTTGATGTTCAGGAAAGAAAAGATTTATTTTTCATTAATCAAATTCTTTAAGAGCTTCAGCGTGCAACATTTTTAATCTTTATATAAATGACCTTGATAAAATGAATAAATTGAGCAAGGCTATCACCTAGTGGTCAATGGGAGTAATATTTTATTTTTTTTCGTGAGCTTTTTTATTTACTGGGTTGGTGTTTTGGAGGCCTTTTTTTCCTCCATGGAAATCTGTCAAATATTGAATCTGCACAGCAATATTACATAAGCAGTTAATGAATACATCAAGAAACCCTTGTTGTGCCAATATTTTATTACTTGTAGTTTATTTTTATTCAGTAGCTCTTTCAGATAATCTCAAAAGTCCTACTAAATCCTTAATTTCACTTAGTGTTGTTTTTCTATTTCTGAAAGAAACCTAAATGTCTACCTTAAAAGCCTATTCAGACATTTTCAAGAGTATTCAGCATTGAGTTCAGGCAACACTCCTTTAACCATGATAAAGGGAAGAAAACACCAAGAAGGTATTTCTAGGAGACAGAAAACCTAAACTGAAGGGAAAAATGAAATAGAGTCATTCCTAAAATAAATAAATACAAAAGGAAATAATCAGTGTCAATTTCACAGTGAAAATAGGTTTGAATGTTTTTGGGGGGCTGGGCTACAAGCTTTTGGGTATAGAAGCAAAGAAAACAAACCCCATGCACACACAGACACTTGAAGCTCTGCACCACTGCAGTATCAGTATTCCAGGGCCCACAGGAGCTTGGTCACAGCCCAGTGCTCTGGAGGCTACACCAGCACAGAACAAAAGCCAGAGCGTGCCCTAAGCAGCTTAGTCCCTACACCTCCACACTGGTATTAGCCCAGGGCATTCTATACGGGCTGTAGGATTATGTTATCAAGGGCACAGGGGCCAGAGCTTCAGGGGTTTAGCTGGACAAGCAGCACACTGTAATTATTTGTCACGCTGGAAGAGGAAATAATTTTCCATCTCGGAGGTTTCCTCTTTGTTTTTAGGCAGTTTTTTGTCTCAGCTGAGACCAAAAAGTGAGAGGATGCAATTTTATCAGGAAGTATTGGTGCTATGTATCTTCAAACCATCTAGAAAAGTTATTCTAAACAGACTTCACTGTTTTTTAAACAAACAAAAACCCCAAACAAACAAAATCCCCCAAATCAAAACAAACAAACTCCAACATCAAACCAAAACTTGAGCTGTAACAAAAATAAGTTTCAGCTTAGAAAATAAAAAGTTGTTAGTCTCCTGGACTACAAGGAACATCATGAAAAGATTGGGCACATTAGTGCATCCAAGTTTCTCAGCCCATGGATGGTAATAAATCTCTTTTCTCCATGACACTGTACAATATGTAGCAAGGAGTGGCTTAATACTACTTACAGAAATAATACAGGAGAAGTTGACCTGAAATAGTGGAGAGTCCCATTTATTTGAGAGAAAAAATTAAAATATTTCCCCCTCAATTTGACTCATGACATTTTTGCTTCAAGCCCCATCATTTTGTTTGTCTTGACTCCTTCAAACAGGATTTCAGCATTTCACCTGCAACCACAAGGGCTCCGCACAGGTCACAAATCCTGTCTGCACAGTGTCTGAGTGCAGTTGGTGACCCCAACCACAGCTTCAAAGTACAACCCTGATAAAGGAACAGGATGTCAGGGATTCCCAGTGAAATATGAAACTCCACACAGAAGGAGTGCCAGAAGTCGAAGGCAAGTTTCAAATGCTGCTCTCAGCTTTCCACCACACTTCTTTCGACATGATAATGGCAAATGATACTTGTCCTATCAGTTTCTCAGTTGTCTACAAGCAATTATCTATTAGTTGCCAACAAATACCACCAACACTGAGAATTTGCATGTAATGTATCCAACCAGTTACTACTGCCAGGTCTTCCCCTTACTCATCACTCTGTTACATGTATTCGCATTTTGTTGCTGAAATACTCAGAATAGACACACAAGGAATTTCTGTATGAACATATGAGGTGTTCATATGTGAATGTCACTTCAGACCTGAGACAATATTTCCTAAAAGTTTTCACAGCCATGACTCACCCATAGTCTTCTTTCTCTAAGGTTACAACTGTTTTCTGCAGTGTTGTTTCTGCTAAACCTCTCAAAACAGGATTTGAGAGCAGATCTGCTTGGATCACCCCATCCCAGGGAGGAGTATCCTCTCCTTACACTGAGTGCCTGTCTATTCCCACTGAGTTGTAATGTAAGCATAATTTATAGTAATTGCAGTTTTTATCATGAGTTAAGTGACATCTAGAAATAGAACTCCACAACTATGGTGTGTACCCAGTTTTCATTTCAGAAATAAAAGTCAAAGCTGAACTTCAGTGTGAAATTGAATTCCTCCTCTCTGATAGTATCTCTGATCATATCTGCAGGTGTTAATTGCTCTTTTAATAATACCAAAACTAACTACATTAAGGCTAACAGTAGGAACATGGACTCTTGCAACTTATTACCAAGGTCCCAAAGTATAAAGATATACCTTGTCCCCTTTTACTCCTCCAAAAGAGACTGGTTAAAACTAGCACAGTGTCCAATTCCCTGAAGACTTTATTAACTCAGGCCTGCAGTGTTAAATAAGTCAGGTACCAGATCAGACGGAATTAGATTAGACAAATTAATCAGTGGAGGGTGCATTGTGCAATATCCAGTTCAACCTGCCTGCAATTATATTTCATTTAGAATTTAGGGACAAGTTTCAGTCTTTAATGACAAATTCACTTTTTTCCTCACATGCCAGAAGTTAGCTGGCAATGTACTGACTGTGGAACCAGGAAGAAACAGTTGATGTACAGCATTAGCATACTAGGCTGCTTGGTAGTTTGGGATTCACAAGGCATAAAATACATTGAAAATACACTTGCAAATTTGAGTTGTTTAGAACCTTGCTGCTTTATCTGCAGTTCAGCTTATTCAAATTGCACCTTCACTTGTGTTACCACGTTTTTGAAAAGAAACAGTTCAACAATATCTTCTAATAAAGTTTTGCCTCAAAGTACTCATTTCCCACCTGACCACTCTTTTTGACCTAACCACTGCATTGTCTAATAGATCCAGGGCTATTCCACATCTGAATCTTTCATAATATTTTCACTCACCCAGATCCTTTATTCTAGATTATTATTGTAAGACTTTCAATTAAGGTCAACAGCACAACTATGATACTTCTTTAATAGGGGGCAAAATGAGAAATGGCACAGGATCCACAACAAGCCAAGACCAAACCCAAAAATAAGAGCAATATCCTCCCTCTTTCAACTCCTCCTCCCACTGTCAAATTTTATGTATTTTAAAGACAAACTCAAAAGAATTAAGCACATACTCAAACGCATTTGAGGTTGGACACGGCACCTGGAGTTCCACCTCAATCTTGGAGCAGGGGCAGCTGCAGCAGAATGCTTAGGAGTGGGTTCTGTTGGTTCAGAACATCGCCAAGATCTCTCCCAGCTGTCTCTGCCAGTGGTCCCACAACCTTACAGCAGAAGAGATCTTTCCTATGTAATGTATGTAATGAATTTGAGCCAGAAATCATAACTGTCACTGAGGATAAGAGTTTTTTTTTTTAAATTAAACCTCCTTTTTTTTGGTAGGTAGTAACAAGTTTTCATTCTAAAAAAACAGCTGTGCAAAAGAAATCTAGGTCATGAAGATTCCATTATGTTCTATGAAAGAAAATGCCAAGGGAATTTTTCCCTCACTATAAGTGAATTTTTAGCATTTAAAAATTTCAATATGATAAATCAGTCACACAGTTTGAAGCTTTCACTTTCCAACAGGAAAAAAAAACCCCTTAAAATATTGTTTATTGTTTCTCCTCACAGAAATATTTCTCTCTTTCTAAAATAAAATTTGATTAGAATTGACAGAATTTTGTCAAGTACTGAAATTTTATCAGAACTTTAAAAACATATGTTGAAAATCAGGATTTTCCAAACACCCTCCAACCAGGAGCAAACTACATCCTAAGAAGTTGGTCATCACCCACCTCCCACTCCGTAGCAGGAAATGACAACACATCCAAAATTAGCTTATCTTGTGCTCAGTGTCCAAATACAAGATCCTTCATGTTCTGAGTGCACTGATTTAAATCAATGAATCAAAGTCTCCCTCAGAGTCAAAACAACTATTTCTCTTGGCTAAATTCTGCAACAATTCTCACTGAAAATTTATTTTAGCTATGTTGCTTCAAACCTAAGAGACAAAATACATGAACATGCTTGCTATCTCCAAAGCATTCCAGAAAGGGAACAAAGAACCCAAAAATATGTGTTTGGCTCCATCTCTAAAAGCCATGGGATTTGGATGGAAGATCATAATGCAAGGTTAAAGTTAACAAATATTGATGAGAGATGCAGTGTAATGTGGCATCTGCTACAGGCAGAATTACAGAAGACTACGATTTCATTCTCATTATTGTTTTTGGGGAAAAAAAGACCTACAGGTGTTGAAATTCACAAATAATCTAGCTCTACAGTATTATTATTCTCCCTGTCTTGCTTCTGGCTTCAGAAATCAGTGCCTCAATTTTTATTAAAGATGATAAAACAGTGCAGGGTTTGCATAGTCTCAAGAAGGCAGTGACATGAGAAGCAGGACCTGTATTACACACATTTGTATGGATGGATTGGACCCAACAAATGAATTAGCTCAATCCAGCTCTTCACAGCTAGCACAGAATCTTGTTTTGGATTAATTTTCAGGCAGGAGAACTGTTTCACTCAGAAGATGAAGTGTTTTGGAATGAGTTTGAATAGGATAGTTAGAAACATCACATCAAATCTTTTTTTAAATCACACACATTTAAACTGCCACAGCCAAAGAGCCTGTTCACATTCTGCTTTCAAACACACTAGTAAAAAATCCAAGGGAAAAATATAATAAAAACCTTATCTGCTCTGTGATCTTTTGGGAACTGAATAATAATAATACTTAACAGTGATATAGCACTTTACCTCTTCAAAGCACTGCATAATCATTAACTGAAAAAATAATCTGACAACAATAACTCATCTACCTCCCATCTGCCATCAGCACTGCACTCCAAATGAGAGCATTGCAAAGAGAACATTACTTAGTAGAGCCAACACCAACTTTCTTATCTCGTTTCTCCAATTAAACTGGTACACTTCCTGCATGGGGCAAAAGGGGCCTCTGAGGGCAATACCAGTGACAGGAGCCCAGGGCAGGCCACAGCTGACAAACTGCTGCTGCTGCTCAGGTGGATGCTCAAGGTCAGCTCACACCACAGTAGCTGAGGGCCACAGCCACTGGAGGGCTGCTTATTCCAGACAGAAAATAGCCAGTGTTGGTATTTGAATTAAAACCAAACCAAACCCCACAGAATTCAACTGCCAGCTAAGCACAGATTTACTGCCTAACTGGGAAACTCATCTGTCTTTGGGAGGGATGTGGAAGGCATGGAATAGCCTAGGAATAACAAACTACTGAGCAAGTTCCATGATTCTCCTTCTCCAAAATATGCAATTTACAATTGTAAATGCAAGACTTCCACACAGATTGACTTGATTACTAGAAATATACCAGGTAACATTAAGTGTTTCTCTATTCAGTTTAGGACAAGTACGGTGAAGCAGTAATTTATTACTAACTGCCTACTTCTAAGTCACCTTATCCATTTGTCACATATACATCCTAAAAATTACTGTATAGAAATGAAAACCATGACAAGTAATCCCAAACATTCAAGAGGTCACTTTCTCGAAAATGCTCCCTGAGATAGGAAATACACAGAAAAAGGATCCCTGATAATGTCTGCTTGGGAAAGCAGCTGCAGGAAACCAGATACACAAATGAGAGAATAGATACACAAAGAGAGAATTTTCAGATTTAATCTCTCCCCCACCCATTGATTCCTTCATCTATATCTTCTATATAAACACTTGTTACTGTGCTGTGTATTCTAGGTATTATGAAAATAAATAATTTACTTGCATTTTACTTTAATCTGGCTTGAATCAAGGAGAACTTCAAGGTAACTTTCCAAAAAGGACTTATCTCCTAAAGGCAGAACAAGTCTAAAAATCAGAATACAGGGATTCCTTTACAAGTGCTTTGGCTTCTCAGCACATTCTCTGAAAGAGTAAAATCATTTGTCCAAGACGGTCAGTCTGGTTTGACAGTGACCACTGCAGGTTCAAAAGAAAATCACTTTTAGTTACGAGGTATAATCTGTGGACCACTCCAGCTTTCTGCTGGGATACAGCAGAGCTCACCTCACTGTCAGATCTACAGAGCAAACACCACCAGAGGTGTTATAGTCACAGCAAAAGCAGCTGATGATGGCTTTACCAGGCAGTTTTCAAATCCCATTCACTCTCAGGAATATTTTTATTCACAACTTATTTGTATAGCCCAACTGAATTTGGGCTTCATATACTGTAAATATTAGCAAAATGATAAATTTTAAGCTTTTGTTTTCTAGGAAAAAACTTTTAGATACATCTCAGACCATTTAGTAAAGGCACAGAAAGCACCATTGATTGAGGGAGTGCTCACAAAGCAACTCATCTTAGGCTCACTAAATTACAGGCCCCAGTACTTTTGGGAGGCACAAGTTATCACATATAATCACAGGCAGACATACAGGCCTTTCTTCTTTTTGTGAAGCAACATTTTGTGGTGTACATTATGGCTTCTATATCAACTTGTTTTCTGCTGAAGAAGCCCCTTGGCTGTGCATAAAATCAAACTGTAGCATCACCTTGCAGAAATGAAGTTACCAACATTAGAAGCCCATTTACCATCTTTTGAGAAAAGGGCACAAGCTTAGCAGTTTGCTTTGCCATAATTAATTTACAAAGCATTAAAGAAATTAACACCATGTGAATCAAAAGTTATAACAGGAACAAAAAAGCAAAGATGACAATTTCTTTGTTCACAAGTTAAAGAGTTTTCTTTAATTATTATTTAAACGAGTGACTTCCCCCCCCACCCCCATGGACTCATGCAATAAAAACCAGTTAGAGAGCTGCTCTTTCCTCTTTCTTCTCTTCAAGTTTGTCTGTAATTATTTCCCTTTGCTGTTGTTAGCTCCTGCAGGCTGCAGAACCACGAAGTAATCCAACACCACATTTCCACGGGGTCATAAACCCTGACTAGATGATGGTTAACTCCAGCGGCCAGTTTGCTAAGGAAGGGTCACAAAGGCATTTATAATTCATGACTGTGAATTGCACAGTGTGTGTTTGAATGCATTTCAAACATTGTTTATGCCCTGTGGCAGTTTTACAGCTCTTTACAGCAAAGCTTCATTTCTGTAAATACCTGCACAGTTTCACTGAGGACAGCTCCTCTCCAAGGTTCCTGCATTGGGTGCCCCCAAACAAAATTTGCACAAACAATGAACTAATTTACTCTAGCAAGTCTAAGGTACCATGCCTTTTGTCAATAACGAACCCTACTACTCATCTCTTTTAGAACTATAAAAGGGTGATTATGTCATTGTCATTGGACAGACTTGTGCTTGTGTGCAGACATGATAATATAAACTTCCTCTATTCCATAAATTAGTTTCTTCATTATCTTCTCCACTCAGCTCATTGATCCACAAATGCAGTACTCTTTTGGGTCCTTTAAGACTGCTATGCCAGCTTGAGCACTTTCCACAGGAAGGAGAAAAAAAGAAAAAAGGCAACTCTTGACCATTTCAGTAAGAAATTAGATTGTTCTTTCTTGCACCATCCCTAACAATAAGCAGCCTATATAACAGCACAGCAGTGACAAGAGAAGAGAAAGTAAATTTAGACTGAGATTCAGCAGCAAGGTTTGTTTTCCTCACCCCTTTCCATTACTTCTCTAGCTTTCACTTAACAAAAAAATTTGGAATAAGGACAACCCCAAAGCTAGCAGAAAACAATGCAAAATTACTTTATTGAAAAAAGCAATTTCAAAATGTCATTTTTTCTTATTATTTCCTTTAAAATAGTACCCTTAGAAACATTCCCAGAGATGTGACTTATCTAGGAATAAAAGAAGAAATCAAAGTACAGAGTTTTGCTGAAATGCACAAAGCATAGCTATATAAGAAGAGTTGGAACATCTGTTGGGCAGCAGTAACTTCACTGACACTGGAGTGTACCCAGAGCAATCTGAACTGGAAGTGGCTGCAAATTTAGGAAAGAACAGCAATAATTTAAATTATGATGAGATAATCTCACTATCATCCTCTAATCTCTTGCCATTAACATATCTCCTTCTCTCTTCGTGGTAAAATCTAGCCCTATATATGCTTTTGCTACTATCACGTCCCAAAATCAGATTAAACTATTCACACTGTCCTGTAGAATGTGCATTAATAATTCTTACTTACAAAGAATATCTGTCTTTTCTGTATACCACAGTTGTCCAGGTAAAAAATATCTTTAGGTCACGACTCAAAACAGCAGAATTATTTCTGCTCTTGCACATTACAAACTGAATCAGATCTGTAGTTACCTATCCCTTAGAATACTATTACTGTTGCCTATCTTGTGCCTGGTGAGTTGCAAGTCTCAGACATAACCTTGCACATAACAGAAAAACATATCTAAAGCACACAAACCCTCTACATAGAAAAAAGGGTTAAATTAAACCTAATCTCTCTTTTCTAAAGATTTGTATTCCTCATATTTCATTAAATACAATACCTACAAGCTACTTTTTGGGCACAAAGTCCTTGCCAGCAACCTTTCAGATTTAAGTGCCATGGTCTGCAGAACTATTCCCAACAAGTGCACACATGGAGCAGCTCCCTGGAGAAGCACTGAGTATTGGTGCAACGCAGTGTTACTTATCTCCCCTTCAATTTTATCCTCTTAAGTTGTGCTGTTTGAAACAAAATCAATTCAAGTTGCTTTGGTTATTCGTACTTTCAAAGTCTGAACCATTACCTGGAGCACTGCAGCACCGACTTAGCTGCACTCAGGTCTATTTCAGGCCTTAGTGAATAGTTCTGTGCTGTTCATAGTGCATTATCCTCAGCAGTGTTGTATTTTCCAGTTAGTTGTTCAGGCACTGGCATGTTTACCTTGTCCATGACAAAACTGTGGAAGGAATTAACTGTATTTTGTCTACCAAAGGGCATAGGTAAAGAGTCCATTATATTTCTTCCAGCATCTAAATATTAGAGAAACTGAGTAAAGTAACTTAATTCCTTTATTGGTAAAGAGGAGACACATCTACTAATGAAGGAACAGCTGAGGTTTTCCACAAGAATGCACTTCCCATACAGAAACCTGGCATTTCTCCTTCAATAATCTTTTTATTAATACACAATTGACAAAATATTTTTTGATTGAAAACTGGACTAAACTTTTGATAAGAAAGCAGTACTAGAAAATATATATTGAAAAGCCATACTGCAGTATAACAAACTCTCTTGTGAGCCAATTTGAAATTGTGTGCTTTAGTACTTTGTGTGGGTTTGGATGTGATGGAAATACCACATTTGGGGAAGTTTTGTTTCTCAATAACCATGGTCTCTGTGAGAAGAAAAATGTTCATTACAAAACCCCCCAAAAATCCCGATGGGGAAGAAGGGAGTCAAAACCAAGTAGTCTCAGTCACTTTTTCTCAGCATCAGCACAGCATCAGCTTGAGCCAACACCAAGGGCTCTCACCTGCACAGAGCTGCAGGTTTGCCTGGGGAGCTCTGTC
Organism: Monarcha castaneiventris obscurior; assembly: GCA_026261815.1. Lineage (NCBI taxonomy): Eukaryota > Metazoa > Chordata > Aves > Passeriformes > Monarchidae > Monarcha > Monarcha castaneiventris. Next base: position 247,989 of record JAMPIT010000371.1, read on the forward strand.
CTCACCTGGCCTCAGCAGCACCATTCCTCTCCAACATATTGCTTGAAGCAGCTTTGCTAACACTGTCTGGAGGAACTCAGCAGAGAACTGTCATCCTCAGTATTCAGCCTTTTTAAGCAAAGTAGTGCCCTTCATGTAACAGCTTCTCCCCCGGGAATATCACCAAGGAAAATCCAGGTAAGGAAACTGACAAGTGAAAACCTTGTTAAAAATTTAAATTCCCTAACAAATGTTCCTATTTGTATGCCCATTTTTTTGGCCTTTAAAACTATAAGCTGCATTTAGAAGCAGCTTAGATATAAACCAGCTGGAATAAAAAGATATTTTTGAAGGAATAATTAATAAACTTTTACAAATATCTGAGGTCCAGTTTTATGTGTCCTGCATCCACAGGCAATCAGGCAGAAATCCCCTCTAAGAGGGGGGTCCTGTAGATGAAGGTTAAAAGTAAAACATTCAAACAATGTGCCAACTACTTATGCTGCAGAGGGGAGGAAATAGTTACCTGAAATCTTATTCTTGCACATTTTCACCCACTTGCCAACAAATAAAGCAAATTTCACCTGCAGCTCCTGGTCTTTTCCAATAGCTTTCAGGAACTCTGAAGTTCTCTATTGAATGTCAGTATTATTTTTTGCTAAGTGACCCAGTGCAGGAAAGGATAATGGTGTGTTGGGGGCAGAAGATCTTATTCACTGGGGCAAAAGGCACAGTTTGGCCACCATGATATTGAGACCATTCAGGTGCTTTAAAACCACACCAAGCATTCCATATGCTTTAGCAGCACACACAAAGCTTCAGCAGAGTGGTCAGCAAGACAGGAGCCCATAAATCAGCCTGTGGCCACAATATGGGGACTGGTGGTTACAAGCACATTAAGGGAGTTCAGAGATGAGATGGGAAGAAGCCAAGTCATTATAGTGACAAACAGCCCCCAGATGCAGGAACGTCTGCTCACAGAGCCAGACACCTGCCCTTGCAGGCAGCCCCTGCTCTCAGCCCACACACTGGGGCAGGGCAGCTGTGCTGGCACCCTGGGACAGGCACAGATGATGGCCCAGCCAGCCAAAGCACTAGCCCAGCTCAGTGTAGTGGCACCTGCACCCTCAAGTGCAGGGCAGACTGGCCCCTTGTCCTACCGTAACAAAGGCAACAATTAACTTATGTGATGAAAAACAAAAAAAAAAAAAAAAAAGAAAATTCAATTCCCCTTCTTAATTTCCAGAATCAGTTGATCAGTTATGGATTTAATGGGACTCTAACTTTAACTAGCTTACAGCAGGAAAAGAGAAAAAAATCCTTACTGATAACAAATATGAAATTCAGGAACATAGAAGCAGAGCAATTGCAATGTACTTTGGATGGATTCAAGCAGAAAGGCAGATAAAATACAGTGTCCAAGAATGGTAAAAAAGATATAGTCCAGAGACCCTGCCCCAGAGTTCTTTCAGGGGGCTTGGAAATTGCTGAAGGGGACTGTTGTCAGGGAAGATACTGCTTTACAGACAAACGGTGAGGTGTGGAGACTTGATGTTCATTTAAAGATAGATGAAAAAAAAAAATAAACTGCAGGCATTGGAACACCCATTGTGTAAGGGAGTGCATGATTTAACTAGATGTGCAAGTCCTCATTTTAGGATCCACTGAAGGCTAGAAATAACTCATGGGAAGTCATAACATTAAAATAGCGGAGTAGTTTTCCTCAGATTCCTTTGACTATTTGTGAAGCTGAGGCTCCTTACCTTGCTGTCCAAACTAGATGTCCTAAATAAGGCAAATACTTCAGGCAATACATTATTTTTGCTCCAGCTAGATGTTTTAGCAAGCAATATTCAATAGATTTGCTTAAAATTTATGGTATTGCAAGCAAAAGAAGCAGAATATGAAACCAGCTGCAGTTACTTAAGTAGCATAACAGCTACTTGAGTTATTCACAGGAATTCATTGAAAACCAGAAGTTTTCAGTTCAAGTATTTTCAAGAATTTAGTTCAGGCCCCAAAGGGCAGCAGTTCATTTAGGAATGGGACATTACAGTAACAGGCATGAATAAAAGGCTTCTTTAGATTACAAGGACAAGTCTTAATGATAAACTAAGGGTCTCCAAGCTGACTGTCAAGCACATAATCAATTTAAGGACCCAAACAGCAATTAATGTAAAGCTTGTTTCAGTAATGCCATGACCCAGCTGGGCTTGTTACCCTAAACACAGTAAGTCAAAGGTATTATTTATCTGATTATGCTTGCAAATACCATCAAAGAGCATGTTGAAGTGAAGGCACTGTGGTCCCTGCCGTGGTGAGGCAGATTGCAGCACTGAAGGGACCCTGAGTGAGCCCTGCCTCTGCTTGTCCCCCACAACTCACTTCCAGAGCTTCCTTCTTGCAATCAACCTGCATTAAGAGACAGTTTTCAATGCAGAGTTGAGCTTTAAGTTCCCAAATCTATTCAAAACCAGTATTTAAAATGGAATTGTCATTTTTTAATGGAACCAAGCTGTGCTTTCTCCCTCCCCTCCTTTCATAAATGTCAAAAAACTCAGTTGGTTTACTCATTTACAATAGAGAACCTTTTGCCGTGGAAAGACATTGCATAGTTATGGTTCAAGGGTAGGTCATCATCTATATAGTTTTGAGATCCAGAGACAAAAGGCTTCATAAGGCTTTTGTTACCATAGCAAAAAAGCTGCAAATGCTGCAAATAAAAGAAATTAAACTCTCTCTGATTGCATTTCCTTGAGATTAGCAATGACAGCTGCCCATGTATCACAGAAAGCAGAAAAACACAAAGCTGATCTGCAAATACAATTACTACATTTTTGATATTTAAATGTGAAGGTAAAGCTGTAATGAGCTAATGCACCAAATTAATTTCAGATTGCCAGGGATAACAGAGCCACTCAGTTTATTTCTAATTGCTCTATCAAAGTTTTTTTTACTCTGAAATAAATGTCAAGGTACATCATCCAGGCCTGAGTATTTTGTAGGTCTGCATTTCTCAGACACCTCAAAAAGCATTTCTCACAAACATATAAATCATAGTGCTCCATATAAACAAAGTCACAGAGGATTACATTGATGGCAATTAGTGTAATTTCTTCTTCAAAACACTAGTTTGATGATAGACTAATAAACTTAACAATTTTTAAAGCCTGATTACTTTATAAATATTGTATCAAGTAAAGTACATGCAACAGCAAAAACTTTTGTCCCTGTAGCAAACTCTCAAAAAATTCCCGTTCAACCTATGGTCTCATTTCCCAGAGTAAATCTGCTCACTGGGCTTATGGTAAAGACTAAACCTAAAATAATATTACAAACAGCTCCACTGAGCTTGCAGCAAATGATGAGTTTTATAGGTGTAAGGGGAAAGGAGGTTTTATGGTAACACTAAAATGACTGGTGCACAGCACTACAAAGCTTCCTGCTGCTTGATAAAGAAGCGCTCCATATTTAAGAGGCAAAAAAGGTGTGTGGAAATCTGTATAAAATAATGGAAATGGTTTCTCTAAGTAGTTGGACATATTTAGATGTGAATTTCTTAAATCTGTTATAGGCTAATAAAAACCAAAAGACCTCCATGTTCTTTCCTACCTTTGTTCTTACAAACACAACACAAGAGCAGTTATGAGAAATGCAGCATCTCTTGTACAATTTGAAGGCTCTAATCCAGAGCTCCATCTTCAAACTTAAAGGAAAGTGTTCCAGTTTGCTCAAAACCTCTTACTAAGCAAAACTGAACGTGCTCTAACAGTCAAATAAATACTCATTAAACTACAATTGACCACTACCTAGAGGATTGCTGATTAAAGCCCTTGGGAATGAAAATTTTACACTGATCCTTTGAAAGAAGTCCTCTCCTTGCAACCACACATTTTTAAAACCAGGCTCCACATAGAATTGTGGTCCTGCACTAGTTTACTGGCAACCTAAGCAAGCTGGGTCCAATTACACAACTTTAAAGGCGACTTCTATTCTTTTAATCGTTTTCTAACACATCAACAATTTTGCAGAAATATGATCAGCAGACCTGCAAAGGAAATATCCTCCCTCTCTAACAAAGATTTATGATGTTGGGTTCTCATAATCCAATACATGATGAAAAATAATCTTATTAAACAAAGATTTTAATCTTTTTTCTTATTGTGATGAATTATCAATATCATGCTTTATCAATCATACAATATTACCTAAAAATAGTTTATGAGAGCTTTTGTGCTGTACCCAAGTTTTAGTCTTAATAAATAGCTTTTAATATCTACTGTAAAAAATGACCATGTGAAGAGATGCCCTTCCAATTTTGCATCCTGATGAAGAATAAATGCCTTACAACTAAGAGTTGCTCAGTGCTAATTCAGCCGCTGCTAGTTCCATTTTCAATAATGTCATCCTTCAAACACTGGCAGTGATTACTGCCTGACAAATGTTATGCTTACTGGTGGGTTTGTTTGGTGACTTCATGCACCTTTTTGCAAATCACAATTTAAACAAGAAAGGAAAACAGGAAATTAACTAATTCTTTGGCAAAAGTATAATATTTCAGGCCACTTCAAAGGTTCATCTTATCCACATTGCATGACCATCCACACTGTGCATGTGGAAACCAGCATGTAGCGAGTATTGTCCATCTGAACCAGGTATGACTTTTTATAAATATTTTTAAGTCTAGGTTTCACATTTTACACTTACAGTTCATTGCTACTCTTCTACCAGGTTTTGTACAGTTCCTTCATTTTTAAAACAGTTAGAGCAGTATTGACAAAGTTATTCAAACAATATCCATCTTGTTTAACCACTAACCAATTGACTGAAATGATAGGTTCCTATTTCTCATGTGTCAAAAGTCAGAGAGAGGTAAGACAGGCTTAAGGAATACAGCCACAAAGCAGGAAACATTAAACCTTGTGGAGAGTAATGAATTAACAAAATGCACTTTGATGTTACTTTTCAAAGAGCTACAGCACATTGACTCAAAAAGTGGGAAAATGTCTTGGCACTTAGACAAGTATAGTCAAACTCATTCATTTCCAATCTCTACATTGCAAGTGACAGAATAAAGACAAAGTATGACACAAAAATAGGAGCAAGTTCACGTTTTCAGAATGAAGCTGTACCACAGCCCCATGTTCTTAGTAACATATGTACACTGGGTTAAGATTGTGCTAGAAGACAGTAGAAGAAAAATCAAGTGACTGGGTGGTCAAGGGGTATTTGCAAGAGGTTTTTGCAATTTTCAGCGCTGAAAGGCTGCACAAAATTGGCTTCTGTCTAACTGCAACAGTGTCATAGAGTACTTCCTAGTGATTTCATCACTATCTGCTTCTGGCTCTTTGTTAGAGATACTTTTTTTTTCTACTAAGAATAAAAAATACATGAAGAGCTTCTTTTTCTTGGTTGGGTTTTTTTATTTTATTTTAAAAACCTATTTCCTTTTGATTGAACAAATATTAACAGAGAACTACTTGCACCTATGGCTTTTTGTGGAAAGACCAGCTTGGCAGATCATGCCACTTAGAGTAAGTGAACTAAAACTTGACTCAAGCAGCTGTCTACAGCACAGTTAAATTGTTCCTAATAATCTAAATATTCCAGATCTCAAAGAGTTGTAGTAACAAGAAATTCCTATCAAAAGAATGTGTATTTTCATCAAGGCAGAAATCCATGGCAGTGAAATGTTGCCTTTGTGCTTGCTTTGATTTCTGACTGATTGTTAATTATGAGACAGACAGATGTATCAGCCTTACATCCCATTGGTTTGGATGCTTCAGGTTGCAGCAGTGCAGCTACTCACTCTTGTTTCCTGGGGGGGTTATTATACATAATAAAACACATCAGGAAAAGTAAAGATTAATTCCTTACTACATGTTTCTGTCAACATCATGTCTCTTGGAAGAGAGCCTTCTGCTCTTTAGGATGCATCTCACATTTTGTGAATGTAGCTCCTGGGGATAAAAAAATGCTTGTATCAGGACAGGAATAGTGGACATAACTAATCTTATAATAACTGAACTTATTGGGCAAAGGGTATTCTTTCCACAGAAATCACCTACAAAAGTGAAAATAAAATTAGATATTTTTATGAAGAGAGAAGAATAGTTGTATTTAGTGTAATTAGTATCACAGTCTCTCCCAAGCATTTAAGTGATCACAAGCCAAGCACAAAAGCAATAAACAAACCACCAAGTTGAGCTATTCATTCGACTTTCCACAAAAATTCTGATTTCAAGCACTAAAAGCATTTTGCTTACAAAAACTCTTGCTATCAAACCTTGCAATATTTACATGCTCTAGATGGATAAGAAATCATACCCCAATTTAATGCTTTAAAAAAACCCAAAAAAACCTAACAAACACAACAGTTAAGGTTCAAAGAAATAATTCCTTGAAAACTGTATTTTACCAGCTCTTTGTTTGAGGCTCTGCATTCATACCTTAGCTAACACCCAAAGCAAGAAAATGATACTTGCTCAGTCACAAAGAAATCTGTTGCTATGGGAAACCCAAAGATATCAACTCAGGAACTGATAGCAGGAGTAAATGAAAACCCGCTTTTCAGGCATACAAAGAAAGTAAAAATCAACACACAGGGCTATGCAGCAATTGTGATTTAATCCTAATTTAGGAAAGGGTATGGGACTTTTGATTATGGAAGCTTTATCTGCACAGTCCATGTACAGTTGACACTTTTTGTTTTAACTTAATATCCTTCAGGAACACCCCTGTTCTGCCAGTCTGCAGAGTGACATAAATAGACCCAGTGAACATTTTTCCATGAAATGCCTTTCCCACAGGTCCCAAGGGACTCATCAAAATAGACAGGAAAATAATCATTGAGAACGAACTCATCCTTGTACAGAATACTTTTAAACTCCTTTTTAAGATCTAACACTTACAAGTTACCTTCCAGAAAACCTATAGTCTCCCCTCAGACAGAATTCAAGTACAAAATCCTAAGCATTCACCAGTTGATAACAGCTCATTTCAAGTGATTCATAACTCACTTCAAAAATTTGTTGTAGGCGTTAACTTGTGCAAATCTAATTTCAACAAAGTTTTTCTGACAAAGCACCAAAGTTAAATAATTTGTAACTTGCTAATGACAAATGAGATGGAACGCAGTCATATCAGTGTAATGGCTTCATAATATACTCAATATCCAGAGGATTAAATCTTGGTTATTAATCAATAATCCATCAGCCATGGTATTGTGAAGCAAATCTGTTATTGGTATTTAAATTTCTGCTAAAATTTCTGAGTAGAACAAAAGCTTGGGATGTTCTGTTCAGCTTTGAAAAAAAATATTGCATTGATTAATGAAAAAAATGCATCAGTGAAATGCTTTGCTTCGGCCTGAGTTCAGACTTCAAGGTATCCCAGAAAATGCTTACAATCTCAATAGTTAAATGCATCAAGAATGTTACTGGTGAGAACAAGATCGTTAGTCAGTGCTGCAATTCAGATAAGTCAAATACTCTTAGCTCATTTCAGATCAGTATGCATTTTTCTAGCACTATAATTCATCTTCCTGATAGAAATTGTGCCTCAGGCTCTCATACAGTCTTTGCCAAATTAAAAAAAAAATTATGATACCTTCTGAAATTAAATTCCAATTTTGTGCTATGCTTTTTCACATTTTTGACTTATTGTCACTGGGACCTAAAGGTAGAGAGAGGCTCACTAGCATTATCCTGTCATTGGCTGCTGCTCAGACCAGCAAGTGGCCCACAAAACCCTCAGCTGAGACTTTGTTTACTTGTTTGGTTCAGAGTTTCAAGGGTCCATAGCATCACATGTGCATCATGTGTCATACTTTGATGTGTCACTCTGTAAAGGTTGCTCATGAGAGAGTAACTTCAGATGCTAAATAGTTATCTTAAAACTATTAGTAATTAGACAGTAATTTAGTCTCATTATTGTGGCATTCCTCCAATTTTAATCGTGAGCTCAAAGAGGAAACACAAGCACTCTGCTGTGACACTCACCCACTCCTGTTTAATGGCCAGAGAACAAATCTGTAGGTTCCTTATTCACCTACAGGCACTGGGGCATGTTTAGACCAACAACCCCTGCCATTGGTAAGATGACAAAAAATGTTAAGGTTAGTTAGAACATGCTCTTTCAAGAAAACTGTACCCTGCAAGACAGATTTCACAGGAGCAAATTTACAGTCTGGACCACTTTGATTTCTACTTGTTTGCAGAAGTCAGCAAGTGTGACATTCTCCCTAAACAGAATCACTCCCCTGGGAGGAGCAGAGTCACTGTAGCACAAGCACTGAAGTTGCCTCATCTTGGCAATAAATAAAGAATGCATTGAGGGGTTGCCCTGAGCAAAAGTGACAGTAAGTGTGCAAAAGCTGAAATCTTTGAGCATCCTGTCTAAGGAACACATTTCTAGGTCTGCCCTGCAATGGCATGCTGACTGGTAACTGAAAAGGTTTGCTTGCAGCTTGCATTTCAAAACATGTCCAAATAATCTACTTGACAGATAATGAAACCTCTTGCAATTACCTTTAGCTTGCAGCAGAGTTCTTCAAATATCATTTTCATATTGATTTGTGATGAAGTTAATTATGTTTTCCTGCAAGCTGGAATCCACAGCCAAAACCAAAGTCTAATCAAACCAACTGGGACTAAGATAGTGGTAAAAGGGCCCTTAAAATACAGAACAGAATAAAACGACTCTTGGTTTTTGACAGAGTGACTTGGCTCCCTGTGGGGGATGAGGGTTAAATCTCATCACAAACAGACAGAAGCCCTTGCAGTCCACTAACAAGGGTGGGGGATTACCAGGAGCTCCACATCTGTTATTGACAATGCTGATGAGCCTAATTGGCAGCACACAGCTGATCCCCCTGAAGCAGCAGGGGAGAGAAACAAATAAAGAGCGCAAAGGTGAATAAGACAGTTTGAGCAATGCACTTCCCAGAGTGGCTCTGGATAAGCTGCTCTTGCACACTGGATCTCACCAGCCCCTCCAGCAGAAAAGTGTCTGAGGCAAGGGGGCTGCTGCAGGTTCAGCACCGGTGCAATGATGGAGTTCTGGCAGACAAAGAACAGACGTACACAAACAAAAAGCATGACAGCAAGACTTGTCCAAGAGGGCCACTACTTTCTGGTAGAACAAACATGCCCTACCTGCCCCCTACAAGATAATTTGCTAAAGAATTACAGTTCTAACTTCTCAGCAAAATCCTGGAGTCTGTGACACCACATTTTGTATTAAGGTAATTATTACAATATTTGTTTAAATAAAAAATTACCTAATTTTATATTTAATTTCATATCTATTTTGAGTATATTCTAACAGTTATACTATGCTCAAAGCAGTTCATTACCAAAATATAACCCCCATTCCAGCCTGAATTGGCTTTGAACAGGGCTTACTCTCTGCAGTTCAATGGCCAAGTTGTTACAGCATTACAGAAGCCATCTCAAGAGTCAGGAGAAAATAAAAATTATGTCATTAGGCTTAATATCATAAAATTACATACAACCCAGGTTCCCAAAGTGGCCTTTGCTCTTTTATTATCACTTACAAAATACAAGTTGCTGTCCAAGGAATTTTATTAGAGAGGTGACCCCTTGCAAACACCACCACAACTGCATTCCCTTCTCTCAAGCCTCTTTCCCCAGCAAGATCCCAGCTGTCAAGACATGCTGTTGAAGTCCATGAATTATGCTTAATTAGAATATAATTAGAATGCTGGTGTCACCACATGCCAGAAATATGCCAAAAGGAGAGCCAAAGTGTGCAATTAGTGAGCAAGTGCAGCTACAGAGAGCCTTCAGAAAAAGCAAAGCCAGGTGGAAGGTACGAGTCCACCCTGAGTACAGCTCCCTCTTGCACTCTCAGACTGGCTCTGGCCACCAGTGACACCCACAGTGACCTCAGTTTCCTAATTGGTTGTCATGTATTTGAAAGCCATTGGAAAGACTCTCTGAAGACTTTTTTTTCAGGCTTTTCATTAACTTGTGAGATCAATACATTCTCTCTGTACTAAGAGGATAAAAGGAACAAATTAGGACAAACTAAACCAGTTTTGAAACATTCTTGGGATTTTCCCAGCCTTGATGTGTACCAAGTTATATCTATTCTGGAACAGACTCAGTCATTTAATTTACTCCCCTTTTGACAAAGGTAGCCATTAGAAAGAAGAGTCAGGATTTTGGTATCATAACCCACCTTAATATTGACAACTATAAAAATCTATCCAAACACTACTACAGACAGTTTGTCCTGGACATCAACCTCAGTTGAAGTCACAAACTGTGCAGCAAGAGTACAATGATTCACCTTTCATCAGCAATCAATGAAATTTTCAAGCAATAACACCATTTTCTGTTACCACGAAACTTCAAGATGACCGCCTAGCTGGAAATTATAAAAACATCCACATTAGGAAGGGTAGGTGCATTAAACATGCCTTTCTCCAAGGGCTATCAAGAACTAACACAGAAATGATTCAAAAAAGACTCTATGATTGAAAATGCATTCTGTCCAGTCCTTCAATTCTTTCCAGTCTTCTTTTTGAACACACTTCTCTCATTCAAAAGTTTATTCACAAATTTTGTGTGGTCATAGCCAATATCCTTCCAGGTGGGATTTGTCAACACATCTCAGAGTGCTGAACTGCTATGAGATCTGTTTCACCATTTGGAATTAGAAACATCTTATCCCAAACACCTCAAAAAATCCCCAGTCAAACTTAGAAATCTATTTAATATGTAGCTGATGTTTTTTCACTTCATATTGAAATGAGTTACTTTAGTGAGACAAGCATAAAATTATTTTTCTTCCATGTTTAGATATTAGCCAGAATTAAAAGGGCATTTGGAGTGTTTGCTGAAAGGTGTCTGCAAGCTTTGCTCCAGCACCCATATCATGAGCATGAAGTCCAGCTGCAAGAGCTCCTCAGATATCACCTGGGGCTTTGCAAGCATCTAAAGTTCACAAGCCTTTTAGGTCCCTCTCCAGGCACATGAATAAGATTTCACAGCAGGACACATCAATTCAGCAATCAAACCTCCATTCAGACAGGCTTCTCCTCTGGCTCCAGAAGGCAGCCCTCCCATTCTGTTTATTTTCACATGCCTCTAACTGAATTCCTCGCCATTTCATGGGCATTACTGTAGATTTGTTTTACATGATCAGGAGACAAGCTTTTAAATATATGTTATGCATTAAATATTACTTATATTCAGCAGGGAAGGAAAAACATTTCTGGAGTACAGTAATTTTACAGACTCTGGTTTCTAATAAATTTTCACAGCTACCTAACCTGCATTAGCAAGTTCCAGTTTATTGTCAAGCTTGTGCACAACATCCCTCAGTGGCATGTCAAATCTTTACCAAGGCAGCTGAACTCCTAAAGCTGTCCTCATTGGCAGGAAACTTGTCAGATTAAATTGCCACCTCTTGTCAGGTAAAGATGTATGATTCGATATCTCCCTGTGCCTGATGACACAAACTGTCCTTTCACTTTGGATGTATTATGAATCTCCAGTGTTCCTTACTGTGAGAAAAGATGGATCTAGTGGTGAGAGGAAATATTCCTTGCTGACCACTTTAAGCATGGTTTATTATAAATGTAGACACAGGCACACAGAACTCCTAAATTTTTTTAATTGTTTTGCTCAGTTTTCACTCTTTTCCAGGGTACTTGCTTCTCTGTCTAGAGAATCAAAAAATTAAAGTATTTTCAATGTCTCTTGTGTCTTAAGTACTGTTTCCATGAGTAGACCAGCTGCATATTTACTATTTCCAAATGCTTGAGCAGGGAGGTTGGACCCTTCCAGCCTTATCCATTCTGTGATTACTGTGCATTCCTGCTACTCTTCCCTAGACCCTAGGAGCAGCATTTTGCTAGAAAGAACCTGTTACTTTCGTGGATCCTTGACTGCACCCAAGACCTGAGGAAGAGAACAGAAAAGAGCCAAGTACCCCAAGTTTTTTTGGTATTTACATTGAAGTATTACTTTCATCAGCATTTTTCAAATAATTACAATACCAGATCCTGCTGCTGACTTACTTATTCAAAACATAATCATAGAACTCTGGCACATGGGATATGCTAAGCAACTTCTCTAAACTTGGAGGAAAAATAAAACCAACTAAACCCAAACAAAGTATTTCTGACATACATGCATAACAAATTTTTGCTAGACTCCTTTATAAGCTACATTTAATCTTAAACAAGTTTAGCATTTCCACTTCTCACCCCCCCAAGCTCCCTGTTCATTAGAAATGCAAAATAAGTTTCAGAATTTTTTTTTCTTGAACGAAGAAAGCGATAGCTCTGCCTATGCAGGAGGGAAATATTTCTTTTCCTCTATTTACAGTTTTTCAGTTATGAACTGGAAGTTCCAGGCAATGCAAATTAGGGCTTTTTAGGCCAGAGACACAGAACTTAACTTTCCCAACTACAATGGTGCAACTCAACAGAAGGTGGCACAAAAGTTTGATTCAGTAGTTTAAACCAGAAATTCCTAATAGCAGGCAGAAACTTTCCCGAAGTCCTCTGAAGCACTAATGCTGATTAGTACTTTATTTCCTCACCTGCTTGCAGGGACACAGATTGCTTACTCTGTTCTCATCACAAACTGAAATGGCTCCAAGCAGTGCCTGGGAGCATAATTAAAAAAAATTGTGCCCCAGAGAAAGCTGCCGAGAAGCCTGAGTTAACTCAGAAATGCACTCACAGCTTTTCCAACTGACAGCCAGAGAGGAGCTGCATAGCAAGTTCAATAGACATCAGGTATAAGGTAATGCTGGAAATTTTCTGGGAGTCTCCAAAATGTTGCAAGTTTCCCAAAGAGAGCTGAATGGAAGTTCAAACTACCAAATAGCAAGGTAAGAAATTAAAATAGGTAAGAGTCTAAAAATGGTAAGAGTAGGTATCAAGCAGTATTTTTAGAAGTGGTAGAATTGGTGAATAAAATAATTCAAACTTCTTCACTGAAAGCTTAAATGATGATAAAGTGTTCAAAAAGGGATGCTTTTTTACCCCCTTTTATGTCTTACATAAAATGGACCCTTTCCACTGACCTTTTCTGTGATCCTAGACCCCAATTTAGATAAATCCATTATCATGTTCAAAGAAGAAAAATATATTAGGAAAATGAAGCTATAGACTAATGTTATCTTATTAAAATCCTATTTACATAGAATTAACATAAATACAAGTTGGTAAACCATATGCTATCACATCTGTTCCTCTGTGTATTAATAACAAGGCTGTCCCCTATAGGGCTCTCAAATTAATATGCATTAGAATATATTACAAAGTATTTTGATTCTCTTGACAATATAATTTGCAGCTAGATTATTTGTAGGCTTCTAGCTTGGAATTATTACTGTTGCACTATACATCAGCTGTTTCTTCTAGTGTGATCAAAGTACAACACCTATCTCTTCTGGTATTAAGACTTTATGAAATTGTGTCAATTTTCAAATGCTCAGCTCCTTATATTTCAAGTATTTTCAGTTTGAACGTGTCAGAAGATTTCAGTCCTTTACCAACTACACAATCATTTAGGAATTTTGTTTTCCAGCTTCCAGGACACTTAATATATGTCAAACACAAGCAGTGTTTACTAATTAGGTTAGGAAAAAACACTCGCATAACAGAAAGAAAAAAGCTTTAAGTCTGAAGCTTAATGGATAGAAATTCCATTTCAGGCACCAAACACTCTATAAATATATGTTTGCATTTCCCATGAAACTAACAGATGCCTCCCTGCACTGAATAAAGCAGGTGCTTGTATTTGCTCTTGAAGACTATGAAGAATATTTTGGGAAATGAACAAAGTCCTTTATGCCCTACTGTTTTTATAATTGTATTTATTCCTTTCTTTGCATACGTAGTACAACTAAAAAATGCCCACAAAATCTTTCTGTTCTTCAGGTCAGCTACAAAGTTTAGTAACTAAAAAGGTTTAAAAACTAAATGCCAAAATAAAAATTACAGAGCGACATTTAGAACTAGTAAGGCCTCTCCTTCACAGGGGAGAGATGGCCACCAAGAGCTACCTACCAAAGCCTGCTCTCAGACTATGACTATAAAACGCTTCCCCTGAAAAAAGACTACAGCTCCTCCCATGCTTTCCAGCCTAAGGATCTCAATTTCAGTGTTGCTCCCTGAATGCCTCACTGAGTAAACCAGGAACTACCAAAACAATGATTAAAACTCCCCAGGTTAGGCAGACCTGCAGCCTTAAGGAGGCTGTTGATACTCTCATCTCCCTCAGCCGGGCACTCAGGCTGGGAGGTGCTGGTCACCCTCCCACAGCTCAAATGTCCACACACATGGCTCAGACCTTGAGCGAGGGCATTAAAAACCAAACCAGGAAACAGGAAAATGCCAACTCACTTCCTGAGAGCAACTTCAAACCAAACCAAATGCAAACAAATCAATGAAACCATCAGGTTTTGTCATCTTTTACTTTACCTGAGCCAGGGAGAGCTCAGTTGGCCTCTTCCCTGATGCAGATCCAGCACTGCCACACTGTTCCAGAATATTCCTCACCAAGTGCCTCACAAGGGGCAGAATGTTCTGACAGAACCAAGCCATGGGCTCAAGGAGCCACTGCTGGTGTCCAGTCCCAGAGAGCGGAATTCCAGGGGGCAGGAGGAGAAGCCAGAACAAGCCCACACAACCAAACCTCTTCCCTGCCTGCTGCCCTCACCTTCTGAGGAGAGCTGGCAAACAGAACCACAGCTAATGCTCCTCACCTGAGGCCAAAAACGCCGTCAGTGTTCCCTCTACCCAGCTGGTCAGGTACCAAACTGCTCAGCTTAACCCAGGACACTTGTGACTCCATGCTAAGGAGCCCTGATCCATCTGCCTCACACACCCGTGCCTTGTTTGCTTTCCCCATCAAATGAGAGCTGCTTTGGGTGGCTCTGGTTGTTTCTGGTGCAGTACAACAAAGTGTTGATGCATATTTCTTCTCTGTGGATAATCTTATAGCTGAAGTCCAGAACTTCTGAGAAAATGTATATATTCATAAACCAGAATTATGTTTCTATACTGGGCTACTTAAGAGTTTGGATTTCTAGACTATTTTCCTATCCTAGAAGCTTAAAGGGTTTTTTTGATAACTGTGAAATGCTCCCAGTCGAGACCCACAGCTCTTATTTTGGTGGACAATGCTGTATGGATGCTATCACTTTTCACAGCTGGGGAAACTGAGGCTCAAGAACGTGGCAGGAATGGCATCCCCAGTCAGAAAGAGCCCCCTCATCCTCAGTGGGTAACCCTAGGGACACACTGCCTTCCTGGTCACCCACCATTCAGACTGCTGAATGTCCCAGGAAGATTTTAAGATAGCTGGTGACAGACCCAGAAGTACAAAAGTATTTACATTATTCTTACTTTTATACACTTGTACCAGCTTTTCCATATCTCACAGCTGAGTTGGTCTTAATGCCTCAATGCCCCAAGACTGATGGCATGGTGGATAAAGGGCTTCAGATGTGAACTAATAATAGATCCTGCCTTAATATTCTTGATGTAATGCTGAAAAGTATGCCTGAGTTTTCAAGAAAATATTGAGGAAATACACTGTATAGAAAATATTACTGGAAGGTTGTTCTTACTGTACAGATTCACTTTCACAGTCCTGGGGCCCAACACATTATGTTTGAATTTTCTGATTCTGCTAACAAAAGGAAATATCCAGTACAACATTCTCTATCCGCAGAGCAAGGAGAAACATTAATGAAACCATCTTTCCTCCTAGTGCATTTCTTCCCTGCAGCTGTGCTCTGTGCAGCCCATGCCAGGCCCTGGCTCAGGAGCCAAGGGACAGCCAAGGCCAAGCACAGACTGCTCTGTTCCAGCACAGTCACAGGAACCCTGCAACTTGTCCTAAGTCAAGCAAAGCTGACACGGAGCATGTGAGTCCAGGCATTAGGTATGAACTGCACCTTTTCTGGGATCAGAGGAGATTTAGAGTGAGAAAAAGAAGATAAAACTGAACAGTCCTCCACTCCTTCCCCACTGGGTCTTCTTCTCCAAGACTGAATCCACATTACTTTTGCTTTCATGCTTAAACAATCTTCTGCCTGGCACTCCAGTAAAAGATGCAGTGATGCTGTGTCATCTCCTGCAATGAAAAACAGCCTTAAGAATAACAGATCATCAGCAATTCTCACTGGTTTTAGGTAACAGAGCAGGAATTACAATATTCAAAAAGCAAATCAGTTGAGCAGTAGAGGGATGGAAGCCATGCAGACAGGATTATAACTGGTTTTTAGTTTTGGCCTGCAACTCCCAAATTATTCTGCTTTATTATATACATTTTGTAAAGCTGCATTATGGATCAGATTGCTGCATAAGGTATTACAGAAATATGTGAGCTTTAGGCTTCTCACATGCAATTTCATCACGCCTGCAGAATTGCCTTCAGTTTTGCATATTCATTAATTGCTTGAGTTTTCATGGTCTTAAGTTCTGAAGTGTTTCATTAATTTCCAGCCTAGACACAAATATAATGATTTTTCCAGCCAGAGACAAATAGATTGGATCAAGAGTAATCCTACTGAGCTTTGAGTTCCAAAGTAGTGATCACAAAGGGTCTCTCAGTTATAGAACAGTGACCCTTTTGAATAGTATTCACATATAATTAATATAAGCATGTCTTAATAAACCATATGCTCACTCAGCTGTTCTTTGCTGTATTAATATAACAAGGCTGTCCCCTAAGGGACTCCAAAATGAATGTATATTAGACATATGTATCCTAATAACCAGAAGGTATCACAGTTGTACTTGTCTTACTTTAGATAAGTATTTAATACAGCATTATTTTAATGACTTTAAGAAAACATATGTCCCTGTCAGCTCAAAAATGCAGTTGATGAGTTTGATAAGCTGAATATTGGGATAAAAAACCTCACAAATGCCATTCCTTCCCATTGTACATTAATAACTAATGAGATTTAGAATAATGTGTATCTAATAATCTAATACTCTTTAAAAGAAAAGGGAAAGTGACTAAAAGGCAAAGTGCAACATAACAAAACCTCTGAATATATCATATAATTTCAGGTCTCATTTGCTGTTGCTCATTACCTTATGACACAGACTATAACAGAGTATTGCTCTTCACAAGATTAAAGTAGGCAAACCTATTTAAATAAAATAATCACCATTATCTCACACGAGAGTTCAGCTTGGAGTGATCTGAAAATTCCAACTATGTTTGTTTTCTTATCATCTGATTTATCACATCCAATTTATTTTACAGTATCCTAGCTCCCCCACACTTCTGAAAGTAAAAATGGCAAAATGAAATTCCAGTCAAAATCCTAGATTTAGAGAATCCTAGCGAGAGGACGCCTCTGAGTAAAAAATAGACAAATATTAACTGGAGTAAAAATTCCTGTCTATGATGTCTCTCACTTTCCAAAGGAAAGCCTGACCTCTGATTTTTTGTCCTTTCTAGGATGGTTCTCATAAGAAGCTTTGACAGAGAACAGACTGATCCTGCTGTGATTTATTAAAATGTGAATATGTCTTTGTGTAATGGCAGAGAACATCATGGCATAGGAGGGCCAGGAAGATGCTCAGAGGGCTGGAGCACCCCTCCAATGAAGACAGGCTGAGAGAGTTGGGGCAGTTCAGCCTGGAGAAGGGAAGGCTCTGGGGAGACATCAGAGCCCTTTCCAGTGCCTAGAGGGACTCCAAGAGAGCTGGAGAGGGATTTTGGACAAGGGCCTGGAGTGACAGGACAAGGGGGAATGGCTTCCCACTGCCAGAGTTAGATGGGATATTGGGAAAAAATTCCTTATTATTGGGAGGTTAGTGAGACACTGGCACAGGCTGCCCAGAGAAGTTGTGGATTTCCCCTATCTCTGGAAGTGTTCAAAGCCAGGATGGGGCTCTGTGGGTTTTGTTATGGTTTTTTTTTGGTGTTTGGTTTGGTGTGGGTTTTCCTGGGGGAGTGGGGATTTAAAAAAAAGCTGTTCTCCATGTGTTCCCACAGGACAGGAAACAGAGGAGTATTACTAAGTGTCATTTTCTTATATTTTCTTACACAAAATGGATGGAAAAAAGTATTAGCCTTTCTATTTGCTATCACTTGCTATCTGCACATCTTGTCCTTCCTTGAACAGAGATCTGTATGGCCATGATAAGCTCCCATATCAACTCTCTAGTATATATACACCGGGATGAGTAATTCATGGATAACTTTTTCTTTTCTAACTGTTTTTTTTTTCTTTTCTTTTCTAACTGTTTCCCATGAATGCCTTCTCTCACCTCCCATGTGCACTTTCATCCTGTGCCACTTTGAAATACAGATAGAAGAGTAATTTAAAAAAAAATTTGGGGGGTGGGAGGGGATGATGGTGGGGGAGAGAGGGGCTTTTCTGCTGTGTGCAATGACCATAGGTACCCTGAGCAATGGGGAAAGCATACAAGTTTTGGAGGCACCCCAAAAATTATACTCATGTTGGATGAAATTTGAAATTATCATTCTACCCCTTCTACAACTCTGCATAATAGATACAGCTCACAGAAGAGCTCAAAGTTACAGCTCCAGTTTTCTGAGCAGATGTGATCCCCACCTCACAAGATCCTCTGGTAGTTAACAATACACTTGTCGTTTTGAATCAGATAAAAAGCAGCTGTTCTTTAAGGTTTCATTTCAAAAAAATACATACTGTTCTGCAACAAATGGCAATTAACTGTCAAAAGGGGAATATTGAGAGCAGTTCTCCAGATAAAATGCTTTTGTTTATCATTAATTTATAACAATGCATCACAAACTTGAGGACTAGATGCAAGAGTTGTAGAATAATGAAGCCTGAATATTTTGATCAAAACAACTACAGCAGGTTCAACATCTCCACTGGGCTAAGTTAGCTGAATTGAAATATTTGGTCTCAATTGCTTGTTGTGCTCTCACCAGCTGACAGGAGGAAACTTCTTTTCCTGACAAAAGACAAAACATTTCTGCCAGCTGAGGTGACATTGTGTTCATTCAATAATGATACAAGGCCCTGAGGTTCTTCAGCAAGAAAGATAACAAAGAGAATCCTCATTAACTAACTGCAGAAGAATGAAGGTCAACCCACAGAGAGAATTTCATGCTTACGTGTCAGTTAGAACATTTGTTCTTCATTAATTCTTTAAACCCAAGCTGGGATATCATCTAGCAGCATTTCAATGTCCTGCACTCCAGCAGAAATAACTCCTAGGATGTGGGTTGTTTGCACTGTGCTTAAGAGGCTTTTTTTAGAAGCACTTGACTTCACATCATTGGACATTAATAATGTTTTAGGATTGTTACAAGACTAGATGTAATACAGGAAATAACGGTTTGGGTATTTCAAGATGAAATAAATGAGGACTGACATAACATATTCCAAGAAACTTGCTATATGGACATGTAAAAATACCACCACTCTTTTTAATGTTTGTGCTCTACTTTGTTATTGTTGCATTTTTAAGTGTTTTCTGGTGAATCAAAATATCTTATTTCTGTCAAGAATAAATTCCCCATAGAGTGGTAGAATTATACGCAAGATACCATATTTTCAAATATGCAGATGCAACTATAAATATATCTGTGTATTTACATCTGGGGAGTTTCGGACATACGCTGTGTAGTTAACCACTAAGATGATAGCCACACCTTTGTTTTCTTAGACTTCACCAAAAAAACCTATCCACCTGTCATCTTGTGAAATAATGTTCCACATTTTTCTCTTCCTGTGATGCCACAAAAAAATCTCCTAAGCCAATAGCCTTCTGGTTCTTCATGTTTATTGTTCTTAAGTACAGTTCAGTTCTCACAGGAGTAAGAAAACATAGATCACATTGTATATGTGTATACATGTGTGTGTACATCTCTCTTTGTGTGTATACATATATATATATTTAATGGATATCCTTTTGAAGATTTAGTTCTTCCTACGATTAGAGTTTGAGGGCATTCTGCATAAAATAGAATGTTAAATGTGAAACTTGGGAAGACTTCCTGCAGAGCATGAGCACAAGCAGGGATCTTCATCTGGTCCTTCTCAAACTGCCAGAAGGTTCCACTGACACAGCAACACCACCAAGCCATTGTATCAATGCATGACTGAACTGAAGCAGCTAAGGAATTCCCATATTTTCTATGCCATCAGTCCTGGTAACCTCCATGTACAAGACAGTAACATCCTAAATATTTGCAGTTCTTTGTAATTTTGACCTATTCTATGCCATTTGACTATTGTGCTTTCAGGTTTGTTTTACCTGACAGGTTTCAGTTAGAAATATCAGAGACATCAAAGAGAATTTGGGAGAGAAAATTTCCAGAGAGTTACTGCTTCAAATGGAGAGGCTTATCCTCGTATCAAGTTTGTTCTAAAGCAGTTTGCTGTAACCCCAAATGGTTTGTCCTCAGTGTCTCATATTATCGCTTCTATTGCTCATCTCTGGATTCTTGTTAGAAAAAGAAAGAAAGATGATAGAAAGGTGACTGACAAGCAAGAGTATTTTAACTGAGTGTCCTTCTACTGTTTCTTCCAAATCCTCAGTGAATTATCCTAAATCTCCCTTTTAGCCGATGCCAACCTGATATCAATATATTATTTTATGAACACTGTGCAAATAGAGAAGCACTCTTGTCTCTTAGCAGACTTTTGTTGATTTGTTTCAGGTTTAATCTGCACGTGACATTAGATTCCTAGATCAGCACAGAACCCCAGTGCTCTCTGAAGGCAGAAGGCAGCTTGTGTCAGGGAAACTTGGCTGATCAGCATGCTGTCTAATTTAATACTGAGACAAAAACATATGATTCTTTGCATACATTTTCAAATTAGAACCTGTCAATAGTAAATGTTGTAACAGAAAAGCAGAGAAATAAAGTTTTAAAATACCAAAACACTAAGGCACCTGAAACAAAACAGCCTCCAATTTCATTCACTTGTGTAGTTGTACTCCAAAGGAATAGTGAAGCAAAGTGTCTATTTGTGTCCTGGATCACGAAGCAGGCTGCAGCCCTAAGTGGGCTTATCTAGCTGGCTTTTAAACTGTTTCCATCCAACCTTGTCCACTACAGAATCCTCGGTTCAATACCCTTGTTTCTGCTGTCAGGCTGTGCTGCAAACATGAAGGTTTTTTCTACACTCCCCTGCTCCTGTAGCGTTCTGATGTCAGCTCCTCAGTCAGACAGCCCTGCAGACAATTGCTCTTCTCTTTCACATCTCCTTTCTATTAGGAAGGCAGCAAATTATAAGCTATTCTCTCTTCTGAAACTTTTCCTGATTGGCTTGAAAGGAGATCCCAGAGCCAGCCTGCCACATCTACTGCACAACAAGGCACCTGACACGCTCTTAAAAAGAACTGCAGTAGTATGTGGTGTGTTCCATTTCCTAAACAACAAGTGTTCCAACAGTTCTGCCTCAGTCTTCTCCCCTGCTGCTGCCTGGGTTCCTCATGGCTTGGGCAGCCTTGCTTCTGACAGGTGCCATTTCAGATTTAATGGCCACAGGAGCCCCTTACAGATCATGGCAGAGAGATACTCCCCATTCCATCCTACTCTACTGGGGTATGCCAAGCAAATCAAGAAGCAGAATAAAATTACTGCTACACTTAGACAGTATGTTCATCTTAGCTGGCTTTACACATTCTTCAAGTCTCTGTCATAATAAAACTGACACAGAGAAAAACCTGTCACATCTGTGCTAATTTACAAAAAGAGAATTGTAACAGTGTTCATAATTTAGAAAAATGTCCCATTCCATTTCAGCTTTTTTTTTTAATTCCAGTCTAATATTGATCAACAAAATGGCTTTACAAAGGGGAAGTTCCTTACCTGATAGGTGGATGAAACACAGACAGTTGTCTGCAACACAGATACAGAAGCATCTTTAATTTCTTCTCTTGTGCTTGCATGCTTTAGAGCACAGGATTTGGTTTCCCCTCTTCTCTGCTGAACAATTATGAAATAATTGTCTACTACTATGTCTGGTCTTCTTAGCAAATGGTGCAATTTCCCCTTTCATTTTTATTCATTTATTTATTTTATAATGAAGAGAGAGCTCTCAGAGTGAACGAGCAATTACCCAGCACCTTCCTTTGGGATCTCTCTGAGAGTAAGGAACAGAGGCACTCAAACATGATTCCAATCCACCTTTGCCATCATCCAGTGGCAGAGTCGATTTGAAAAGCTGCTGACACATCCAAAGGTCTTGCAGGCACTCACATGAGTTAAGTGTGTTAATGATTTCCTAATCAAAGCAAAAGCTGCAAAGTTCCTATATAACATAATTAGTAACAGACTAAAAATATGTGTGAGAAGTTCATAGTCCATCCCCCTAAAGTTTATTAAAAAATAACACTTTCAAAAGTTACCTGAATATCCTGACATTTTTATAATAAGGCTTCTGAAGTAAACTGTGAAAATGCCAAATTTTAATGTATCTTGGACTAGTTTTCCACCAATATCAGTGAAATTAATGGGTTTAGATAACTTGATTGGAATTTAAATGAAAGCAAGCAGAGTGAGAGATTTTTATATTTTTATTTTTTGGGGATACTGAAATATTACATTACAAAAGCCAGTTCAAAGACATAAAATAATACAAATTCCGTTTTAGGAAAGTATACAGGTTACCTCTGAACCAATAATTTTCTGAATTCTACCCTACTATTTTACATCCACTGTAAAATACAAAAAAAGTAGCAGAAAATTATTCCTTTTCTTCTCCAGTAAAAGTGCTAGTCAAAATAACATTCTTTTATTATTTTCTTAGGTAATAATTGATATTAACTAGGTAAAACATGATCCAAAATGTCTTCCTAAAATATCACAGCATTTAATGTTACATTTCTGGACGGGGCTATGCACTTCATGAGGGTTACATATTGCATTAAGAAAAGTGAATATTTATTCAACATACCAAATCAAGTCCTTGATTATTTTGCCCTTTTCAGAAAACTGTACAAAGGAGATTCGAAATGCTGTCATCCAAATCTGCCACAGTTTACAACTTCCTGTTAGTGGCTGAAGAAGATATAAGATAAGAGTATCAGTTCTACTTCACATACATTAAAATAGACTGGAGGAATACATTTCAAACTTTAAAAAATCCTAATCAACATAAGACTCTTTATATAAGTACTGCTATCATGTGTTATCGGGTAAACAGATTTTTTTCTCTTCCATCAATCTAGGCCTATTTATTTAGAAATTAATGGGTTATTAGAACTGCTATCTTGTCTCTTGCATTTAATTTTCAATCTGCATTACATTTAGATATCCAAGTGACAGAGAAAGAGGCGGATGGTTCCATTTCTGTAGCTTCCAGTTCTGTAAAATGAATCTCAGTGTGAAAAATTAAGATTAATGGGCTTCATAATCATTTTTTTCTGCTAAGTCCAATTTGAATAAAAGGGAAAAAGTGTTTCTATATGAAAATATCTTTGATATCTTTGGATAAAAATCAGCATTTTACATGAATTTGAGCTCATGAACAGATTGCCTTTTTATTTCCTCCCATACCTGTGTGAAGCCCCATTAGCACATGCACAATGGATTTCATGACATTCTCTTTCAAACTGTTATCTAAAGGATGTGCAGGAAATGGTCAGGGAGAACATGAAGTGTGGAGTATCTGACTGCCACTCTGGGCATGGGATTTTAGGATTCCATATACATGAGGATCTTTCAACAGATAATTTACCTTTTTTCTTTAATTGAAGTGTAGAATGGTTCAGCTTGAGATAGATGTAGAAATTCTGACCCCCAATTGCCTACCTGGTCCCTCTCTGAGGTACCTCATGTAGCTGCTTTGTAGTTATTTAAGGGTACCACGTGTCAAGAGTTTTACCTTTGGATCAGTTTAAGAACCTAAAAATACTGTGTAGCCAGTGCAGGAAAAGCTCAGAATTCCCTGCACTGGAGAAGGAATGTCTGAGAGAGGAGTGGTGAGACCATGCCCCAGAAATAAACCATCCCCATCATCTGTCAGAGGCATGGAACCGCTGGCAAAGACAATGGGCACGAATTTGGGCCTTTTCTTTCTTCTGAGATAAAAACCCACTGTATTGTGGGTTCTGTAACACAGAATTGACATTTGATAAAGTCTAATCCAAATAAAGACTGCTCCAATACCAGTCCTGTAACACTTAATGTATACTCCTGACTGATTTTAAATGGCTAAAACCAGATCTAAATTGGTTAAGCTAAAGAGTATTTCATTCCTCACTGGCTGAAAATTACTGCACTGGCATTTTGGGTTTTTACTCTTAAACTGTGGAATTTCTTTAAGCCCAGTTTTATTTCATAGGAGAACTGGCACATTTTAAATTCTTCAGTACAGGAGAAAGAAGCAGGTGATGCACAATAAAGATTTCATACCTATTCAGCTTCTTGTAGCATCTCCAGACCAATGATCTTAAATCAACAGAGTGATTGCTTGAGAAAAGCCCTGTGCCACAAGTCTGACAAAGTCCAGCATTGATCCACTTTCTCACTCCTAGAAAGTCAATATATTTCATCCACCACCTTTGGCTTTATTCTTAACTTTGCCACTGTTATCTGTTGCCATGCTGTTCTGGTATGTTGAACACTGCCCTGGGCAATCAACCAGGGGATGCAGCACATTACAAATGGATGTGGTGTGGTAGTACATTAGCTAGGAAATACTGCAGTATCACCTCTTCCCTGAAATCTCACAAATTCCACTTTCCCTTCTAGCAAAATACTACTGAACCAATAATGGGAAATAAGTAGAATTTAGATTTTTGTAACTGCTGGCTGAGCACCAGCCTAAGAGAATGATAAATATTTTACTATTTCCAGCATCTGGCACTTGCAAAACTTTGGTTTTCATTTCTGTTGTGTGATTTGACATCACCTCACAAAACCTGATCTAATAAGGTGTTTCATTTTTTAATAGAAGCAGAGTGAATACACAGGGGTTTGGATGTACCAGAGGTGCTGTGATGTCCTGATTTGGACACGGCCTGTTGCCAGCCTCAGCTTTGGCTGCATTACCTTTGTAATCATTTAGCACAAGTCATTCATGTCAGCAGGGGGATAGCACAAACTGAGTACTTCTAGATGCATAAATACTCAGCAGCAGCAGCAGAAAAGAACTGACCTAAGGCACTGTACTTTGCAGATAAGGAGTCACATTGGCTGGCTATATGTTCATGGTATAATTTGGACAAATAACCTATTTCTTTACATATCAGTTCCATCTTTGTGTGGCAGAGGAAGTAACTTCTTTTTATTTTCTTTGCCCATTTAACTTCTATTTGTTTTTTAAAGTGAGGGTCCCTCACTGTGAATGTGCAGAGATGCTTTTAGAAACTACTATAACACAAATCAAACAACAGCATTGACCAGAAAATCCTAAAATAATCCCAATAAAGGCTGGGCAGATGCACGAGGAAGCCCTCAAGTCCATTTTCTTCTGCAAGAAAAGCTCAGATAGCTCTTATGCTTTGCTTCTTTGGAAAAGTGCAAAGCTTAGCCCATTAATCAGGAGTTACTCATTCCTTGTGTCTGTGTAAGTGCAATAAACTGCATGCCAAAAAATTAGTATTTACACAGTAAGTACATAGGTGTACCTCCTAACTACATGCAAACAATTAAATAAAATTTTTTAAAAACCCTTCCCCAAAATTTAGTTGAAGACTGTACAAGGCCTTACAAAATCAATCAGTTGAGCCATGGCCCCTTAATACCAGAGGTGTATTATGGAAGCCTTTTGCCTCACAAGCCATGACTATGATATCTGATGGAATCTGACCTAATGGATTATGAACTCCCCACGATAAAAAGTATCACATCAATTCAAAGAAATGTCAATAATAACGAAAATTTATTTAAGCGAACTAAGACACCATCTAGTGTAACTCAGATGTAGAATTATATTCTCACAGAGATATTTTTTTAAGTTTTCCGGGAGGCATCAGTGAATCAATAAAGAGGAGAATTAATCCCTAAAACATTGGGAAATGTGCAGCTCAGGCTTTCATTTATCTTGCACTCATGGTGCAGCACCAGGTATATCAGGGATCTGACAGCTCTGCGTGGTGTTGCTGCTGCACCATCTGTGCAGCAAATGCACACCTGAGCTCTAGGGAAATGCTGGGGAAGTGCAGTGGAATTTTTAACTCAGTGTTTCTTTTGAAACATTTTATGGAAACTCACTGCTGACCTGACATTAAAATATTGTTAATTATTGAACAATAATAGTAAAGTAGTCCCTCTCTGTAAATAAGATTGGCTTTGTGAATACATATGATGTGAAACCCTACCTTGGAGAGGATGGAGAGGGCTTTGGCATTCACATAATGAGACCCAAAATTAATCTGTCATATTCTTATATAGATGGTGTATTGAATTTATTTATTTTCACAGTACTCTGATCTTGGAGAGAAAATACACTTCAAAGTGGAAAAATAGCCTTGTAATACTCAGCAAGAGATTTTTTTAATATCAGACACAGATAAGGAAGATATTCAGACTAACAGGAAAAACCAAAGCACTGAACATAGAAGCTGGTAGAGTGTCCTTCACAGAACATAATATTTAAGCAAAATATTAATGCATTTAGTCTTTTGACAAACACACTCTTTGTTGTGTTAATCAAAAATAAAAGCTGGTCTGACTGAAGCATTGGCCAATTAAGTATAATTTACTTAAATAGTATCAGGAGATTCCCTTAATATCTCTATTCTGTGTGCTTTTCTTTGCAATTTCTGTGTCTATATCCTTGCTAAATTCCTTATAAGTTTAACACTGAAGAATCTGTTTGCTGCTTCCACAGGTAGCAATTAGAATTCAGTTGTTCTCTCATTTTTAAATACAAATACATTTCTTACATACTTATTTCATAAATAAAAGTCACCTGTTTCTAACCATCCCTTCCAGTACCACAAAGACAGATATTTATCCCATTCACATAATAATCAAATAATTATTATAGGAAATCAAATTTTGTCATGCACAGTGCTCTAACCCTGTGAAGCTCAAGATTAAGAAAAGATGACAAACATGACTTTCTTTTGGCCCTCTGATGATCAAATATTTGTGACTGGCACCTAGAACTACATAGGAAGAACAAATAAAAGCAACAGCAAGAAGGACTCTGAAGAAGAGCTGAGGCTTTCCAGCTGCAAATCCTCTGGGTGATGGCCACATCTGCCTGCCTGGCTAAAACAGCACAGAGGGAGGAAAGAAGTGATTGGAATTATCAGCTGCTTGTGATGACAGTGCTTAGTTTCAGGAGGCAGTTCTATTCAGATTCCAAAGCTGATATATATTGGTATTTTTAAACTCATCTGCTATTGGAAGAAATAATAGTTCTACCATTCAAATAAGCTCCTTAATATACACTCAATTTAAAAAATAAATGGAAAAATAGTCAGAAAAATAAAATGGGGTCCTCTGATAGGTCTCAGTCAATATGTTGCCATAAAAAACACCTGTAACACAGTTATTCTTGTTCATGACTCCAAAATATGCTCTAAGTTAAACAGGAACTCACAGGTTTTCCTTTCTTCTTTCCTGAGAACACTCCTTAAAATGATTTCCATTCTGAAGATTTCACTCCTTTTTTTCCATTACCATCACAGTTTACATTAACTCAATCTACCTCCTACCTACAAAAAGCTAATCACTGATCTCAGTTAGGCTCATAAACAGTGCTTTTACATTAACCAGGGGTCATTAAATACCAAGGGAAAACACTTTCTTTTCCAGATGGTTGGAGGGTTGTCTCTATGCAACATGTTCAGCATTTGTTCACCTGCAAAGAAGAAATCTAATTACCACGCTTTAAGTTAAGAAAATATATACAACTTATTACCCACGCATCTGTTGGCAGCTGTAGGAGCTATTACTGATCCATGCAGCACAATAACTCATTTACTATAGGATAACTCCGTGTAACTCCATGGGTTTCATTGCTTTACATATTTACCTTCTATGTGTTCTCATAAGACTCTGGTATGATTTTACAGAAGTAAATATATACTTAGAGTACCAATGTTACCTCTTTTAAAGGCACGGAGCTGAGTACCAAACACAAATCCCTTGAAAGCACGCTAGCATTTAGTAATTAGCAAAAATACTTTGCACAGCATGAGTAAGACTTCTTCCTTAATAAGAAAAAATCTTTAAAAAAAATCTTTAAAAAAGTCTTTTTCCTTAAAAAAAAAATTTGTACTTGGGATTGGAACGTCTGTTATGCACTCAAGGTCTATTGACTGGGAGTCATAAGTGAAGAGCATGTCACTGACATCTGGTTTTTTCTCTCCTGAAGGATATACAGTGGAAATCAGTGTTATTATTAAAGAAAATCATGGGTTTTCCTCCTACTGTGTAATTGGTTAGGTACCTTGGTGCAAAATGTTATGCCTGATCTGAATGACTTTTTTCCAAGAGATGGAAAAATCCAGCCCCCATGCAGTAGAGTAACCTGAGGTCTCTGAATGAGAAGAAAGGGAACCATCACCTAAATTTCTATGAGACTGTAAATATATAAAAGTATAAAGAGGGCACAGTTCCTTTCATTTTCTCTGGAATAGTCCTTCAAGGTGAGAATTTTTCAAGACAATCACTTAATTATTTTCCTGTACGTACATCACCTGCTTGTCAGTGAGTTCCGCCAGGTTCTAAAGAAGAGATGGATTATCAATAAAGTCACTTGCTTTCACATGAAGCATAAACAAGAGAGTGTGTGAGAAAAAGAATAGGTGGAAAATGTGCTGCAAGTGGACAGAGAACTCAGAAATCCTCACTCCTCCTTGCCAGGGTGGATGCTTGGATCAGGAGGTCTCCATCTCCAGCCTCTTTGTGTCAGCAGTGAGGAGATACAGCATCCTCCAGCAGATAAACCTCATCCTCCCACAGATAAACCTCATCCTCCAGCAGATAAACCTCATCCTCCCACAGATAAACCTCATCCTCCAGCAGATAAACCTCGTCCTCCAGCAGACAAACCTCATCCTCCAGCGGACAAACCTCATCCTCCAGCAGACAAACCTCATCCTCCAGCGGATAAACCTCATCCTCCAGCAGATAAACCTTTTCCTCCCACAGATAAACCTCATCCTCCAGCAGATAAACCTCATCCTCCCACAGATAAACCTCATCCTCCAGCAGATAAACCTCATCCTCCCACAGATAAACCTCATCCTCCTGCAGATAAACCTTTTCCTCCAGTGGATCGTGTGTGGCAAGATCTCACAGATTCTCCAAGTAGGCTCCAACACCTCTTGCTGCATTGGTTACATGGAGATCTGGTTTCCTGTCTTGGGATTTTATCTATTTAACTTATCTCCAGTTATCAGATAACTCTGAAAAATATGTTACTAGTATTCACAATTACAACTTGCATACAAGATAGCTGTGATTACCAAAACTGCTGGACAAAACTTTTCAGATAAAAGATTTTTTGGCAAAAAGGCATACTGAGCCACTCCTGGATGCTTCAGAAATTCATTAGATTTTACCACATTGGGAGGGAGACGCTCTAAATTTTCTTTAAAAACACTCTTTAAATAAGAGACTTCAAAATTTTCATGTTGCTGTATTTTTTCAGCAATGTTCAGTAAATGTTACTTTTAATGTATTTGCTATATTACTTGATACTTTGTAACTTTTAAAGTATCTTTAAGATGACCAAAATAATTAAAAAAACAAAACAAAAAACCCAACAACAACCAAAAAAATCCAAAAAA
Source organism: Monarcha castaneiventris obscurior (assembly GCA_026261815.1). Lineage (NCBI taxonomy): Eukaryota > Metazoa > Chordata > Aves > Passeriformes > Monarchidae > Monarcha > Monarcha castaneiventris. The sequence goes on from JAMPIT010000371.1 coordinate 277,684, forward strand.
CCCATTAAATTTCAGTATTTTCAATCAATCTGAATGTTCTGTTAAACCTAAAGCATCTTTTCAAATTATTTGGTTTGAGACAAGCCCAGAAATCTCTTATTGACCTCCTTGTAATCATGATTTTTTGCAATCATAATCACAACGTAATCACTCATATATTTTCTTTTTTTCAGAAAATACACTAAGAAAAATTAGATTAGCTCATGATTAAACATCAAGGTAACAGTACAATTTGAGAAAGTACAGATTTGAGAAGGCCTGTGAATTCTTAAAGCAAGATTGCTACCAAAAATATTCACTATATAATTCACAAATTATTCTTGGGCTGTTTCCCATTTTATGAATGGTCTATTCTCCTGTTTTTATTAATATTGTTGACTAGCTACAACAGGTGACATTTTTATCCCCTTAGGCTGTCCATTATCCAAATGAAGGGCCATCTGGAAAGGGATTCTGTTCACTGAAAAATGTGACAGAGCTGATGGCTTTTTAACTGCAAGTCATCTATGATTGCTGGTAAACACCAAAAATTAGCATTGATCCCCCTCAAATGGAAAAACAACAACAATAAAGTACTTCAGACAGGCTTATGGAAGCACCTTCTCGGCAGATGTGCATGCTAATTAATAATTGTCGATGGCAACCCTTCCTCATTTCTGTAAATTAATGCCAGTTGAATCCTCTAAAACAAATAAACATGACTACAGATGGGGCAGCTACTTGTATATGCCCAGCAGAGCATATGTAGAGTAGGAAAGGGGGTGGAACTGAGATCTCTGCCATGCTGCAAACAGGGAGTAGACAAGAGCCATTACCACAGCCTGCCACACTCAGAAAATCAGGGACTTTGTGCTTTTGCCCCCCAGGCCACGTTCTGGGAGGGTTTCCAAAGAGGAGGTGGATGCTGCATTGCCTCTGGATTTGAAGGTGTTCAGTGCAGAGGCTGAGGCTGGGAGGGACTGAGGCAGAACAATGTCGCCATTTGGGTGTTGACAACCCTCAAAATTACACCAACAGTATAAGAGGAATGGAAACAGAAAATTAAAATATACTCCACTCATCTGTCTTCTACCAATATTGTATTTTTCTTCTGGGGTGATGAATACACACCTGCAGTGAATGTACTCACCAAACCAACTGGAAACTACTCTTTGGGCTTTGATGAAATTGAACCAGGCTCTCTAACAGTACCAGCAAAAATTCGACAGTCTGACATATCCTGACAAAGTTGTAACCCACTGGGAACAGAAGCAGTGAGGCTCATAAGCATCAGAAAATAGTGTCATAGTTTCAAATATCCTCTGCACTGAGATATCATTATAAACATGTTTATTTCATTATGAAACTGTGCCACATTTAATTATTAAAAAAGCACTGGTTCCATATAAATTGGACACAAACTCGTTATCTTTTGAGCCATTGATTGAAAATGTGGGTTTGTGGATTATTTGTTTCCATCTTCTGAAATCAGAAGAGCAACACACAAGTGCCTTTATGTTGACATTGAAAATATACATTAAAAATTCTTCAGCATACTTTGGTCATCTCAAAAGACATTAAGAGTATAATTATCTTGCCTCAGAAAAATCATATCCATCAGAACCTATAATGACAACAGGACTAACAACCCTTGATTTACTTCTGCCTACTACCTCATACTGGAAAACATTTATATCATTCTCTCTGCATCTGGTGCCACCCCAGTGAATGCTTGAGGAGCAAGTTTGGGTAACATAAGATTCCCCACTCTTGATCTAGCAGGTGTGTGACTACAAGGGCTACATCATGTTCATCTATCAAACTGATTGCAAGGAAAAACTTAAAAGGAAGAAAAAGATCTACAGCAGTAATATTGAAGCTTTCCAATGTACCAACAAATAAAAGCAATAGACTTTGTTACAGCACAAAACACGAAAGAATTTTAGTTTTAAAGTACTGCTCTGCACAACACAGCAAACAGAACAATCAAATTATTGTCTTCTTGTCTAACACGAAGGCAGCATTATCCACAAACATCCTGCAGCTAGGAGATAAGATGCTGGAGAAGTACTGTAAAATGGTTTATAATGGAACTAGCAATGATTTGGTAATTTGGACATTTCATATTTAATGAAAAACTATTTAAATCAGAAATCATCAGACACGCAATGACGAGGCTTATTTATACCATGTTTGTGTCTCCAATCAATGCAATGACTGAATTATCTCCATTTTTAAATAGCACGCTTTTAACATAAAAGGAGAAGGTTGGATGCTTGGTATTACTTTTAAATTAAACCACACAACTGATATAAGTAAAAGGAAGCCTCCTAAAGCATTCCATAATAACAGGGATAGCAACTGGCTAGCACAACACTTGACTTGTTTTTTTACAGCAGATTTGAAGTGCACTGCAATGTAATGTATTGAAAATTATTTGTAGCCCTCAATGATATCACAAATCACAACCTGTATAAGCCACACGAGCAATCAAAGATCCATTTGAGCTGTGATTCATATGTGCATGTGTTCAGAGCTGGTTCTGCTCAGTGCTCTATAATCAGGGCTGCAAACATTTTTCATTAGTTTCCCTTTTCATTAAAGCTCTGAAAAGAAGGAAGATATGGAATCAAATGTAAAAAGAATGAATTTGGTATACAAGGCCGGTGTGCTTTTTAAGGCAACATTTTACCTGCTCTGTGTGTGTATGTGTGTGCACATATATACAATCATACTCGATTTCTGAGCAGACAATATTTCATAAAGTAATCATGGAAGAAGTCCTCTATTGTCCTTTCAAGAAAAAGTTTCTCGATCTTCAAATCAGAATATGCAAACAGAATCCGATGTCCCATATTGAATACCTCCTGATAATCAGGATCTTATTCTCCAAAACATCATATTATGCAGAACAGTACCTACCAAATAGTGTCTTTTCCTTTTCATTAAGGTGGAATGGTTATTAATGCCACTCTTGGTATGTAGGTACACATACTGTACCTATATATTATTATTACATAGAAGTCATAATTAAACCAAATACCAAGATGTAGTTAAGAGAAGTTTAGTATTCATTGTCTTTTTTGAACATGAGTGGAAGACATATCTGGAATTTAGATTGCTAGAATTACTCATAAAGTTTCTACCCTGCACTGAAGAAGAAAGCATCCAGAATTCACCTCCACAGAAGATAGATGAGGAATAAAAGTATGATTGGAATGAGGAGCTGAGCTGGCTCACATCACTGGCTGGAAGTTCCCTTCTCCAGCTATTTTACAGGTAATATATTTCTGCATAAATGTGATCTGTAACACTTATTTAGGGCAGAGTTAAGAAACGAGATCTGACACTCAGTCTGGTTTGTCTGAATGATGGGGTCAGCCTCTATCCCCCTAAAGAATTTCCAGGAAACTCCTTCACTGTCACAGGGGAACAGAAGCAGTGCCACTCCACATCCCAGTGCCATTCCACAGCCCAGTGCCACTCCACATCCCAGTGCCACTCCCAGCCCAGTGCCACTCCACAGCCCAGTGCCATTCCACAGCCCAGTGCCACTCCACAGCCCAGTGCCATTCCATAGACCAGTGCCATTCGACAGCCCAGTGCCACTCCACAGCCCAGTGCCACTGCCCAGCCCAGTGCCACTCCACAGCCCAGTGCCACTGCCCAGCCCAGTGCCATTCCACATCCCAGTGCCACTCCACAGCCCAGTGCCACTCCCAGCCCAGTGCCACTCCCAGCCCAGTGCCATTCCATAGACCAGTGCCACTCCACAGCCCAGTGCCATTCCATAGACCAGTGCCACTGCACAGCCCAGTGCCATTCCACAGCCCAGTGCCATTCCACAGCCCAGTGCCATTCCACAGCCCAGTGCCATTCCATAGCCCAGTGCCACTCCACAGCCCAGTGCCATTCCATAGACCAGTGCCACTGCACAGCCCAGTGCCATTCCACAGCCCAGTGCCATTCCACAGCCCAGTGCCATTCCACAGCCCAGTGCCATTCCATAGCCCAGTGCCACTCCACAGCCCAGTGCCATTCCATAGACCAGTGCCACTGCACAGCCCAGTGCCATTCCACAGCCCAGTGCCATTCCACAGCCCAGTGCCATTCCACAGCCCAGTGCCATTCCATAGCCCAGTGCCACTCCACAGCCCAGTGCCATTCCATAGACCAGTGCCACTGCACAGCCCAGTGCCATTCCACAGCCCAGTGCCATTCCACAGCCCAGTGCCATTCCATAGACCAGTGCCATTCCACAGCCCAGTGCCACTCCACAGCCCAGTGCCACTGCCCAGCCCAGTGCCATTCCATAGACCAGTGCCACTCCACAGCCCAGTGCCACTCCACAGCCCAGTGCCATTCCACAGCCCAGTGCCACTGCCCAGCCCAGTGCCATTCCATAGACCAGTGCCATTCCACAGCCCAGTGCCACTCCATAGCCCAGTGCCACTCCACATCCCAGTGCCACTGCACAGCCCAGTGCCACTCCACATCCCAGTGCCACTCCACAGCCCAGTGCCACAGCACAGTCCAGTGCCATTCCATAGCCCAGTGCCATTCCATAGCCCAGTGCCACTCCACAGCCCAGTGCCATTCCACAGCCCAGTGCCATTCCACAGCCCAGTGCCATTCCATAGCCCAGTGCCATTCCATAGCCCAGTGCCACTCCACAGCCCAGTGCCATTCCACAGCCCAGTGCCATTCCACAGCCCAGTGCCACTGCACATCCCAATGCCACTCCACAGCCCAGTGCCATTCCACAGCCCAGTGCCATTCCATAGCCCAGTGCCACTCCACAGCCCAGTGCCATTCCACAGCCCAGTGCCATTCCACAGCCCAGTGCCATCAACCCAATGCCACTCCACAGCCCAGTGCCATTCACAGCCCAGTGCCATTCCATAGCCCAGTGCCATTCCACAGCCCATCTGGGCTCCTTTCTGGGCTTGCAGAACAAGCTTCTGTCCCCAGCAAAGCTCCCCATGGCTCTTGCCACATGGAGAGAGCAATGCAACAGAGAACACTTCAAAAGCACTCATACAAACATTCCCTGAGTATCAGAGCCCAAGAATTATGATGCCACCTACTCCCTTGATTTGCAGTTCTATAATTGCAAGAAAAATTACAGAATTTCAAACACGTTTTTAGTATAAGAAGAGGATTTTCATGCTGAATGTGGTATATTTATCCCAGCACTTCCATTGATGATGGTTATTAGACTACTTTCTATATAGTCACTGTTTGTATTTTTTAATGTTCTTTTAAATTCTATGCAGTTTCTAGATAAAAATTCACAGCATTAACTCTCTGCATAAAGACTGAAAATTTGTTGTAATTTGCAGCCATGATAGTTTGGATTTCTAAGCTATGGAAGGCCTGGATACTGTTTAAATGCCTCACTTTTGACAGCTTAGTTAATACTGAATTCCAAAGGAAAAGCCAAACATTGATCATTAATTAAAAAATCAAGACTGGAATTCAGGTTGTGGAGTGACACAATTGCTAAAAGGTATGACTGACTGAAATATTTTACTTGAATTGGAATTAAAAATATAATTTATTTCTTAAATCTTATCTGCATAAAGCAATCAAGACACTATTTTGTATAGCAATTACAGCTGACAGAGGAACAAACAGTTAATGTTTACCATTTTTCTCTTTGCTTCCCATTTCTCAGAGGCAAAACTGAAAGGAAGTAGTATAATAGGGTTTTTTAAATGGGGAGCAGAGAGAGAAAAAAATTATTAGCTTGGATAATAATTTAGCAATGACTTAGCAAAAATTTAGGAATATATTTGGAGATATGCATCCCTATTCCCACATATTCCATGAGAAAGCAAATAGCAATCTTCATTTTAGAAAATAACCTTTTGCCATGAAAAAGAAAAGTTAAATTCAGTAAGTCTTCTACTACAGGGCAGGAAGGTACCTCAAGGCCTTAGGTGGTCATAAAATCCATCTCCCTCAACAGGGAAGGATAAGCTACACTAAAATGATTTCTGACAGCTGTTTCCTTAATCTGTTCTTGAAAATCTCTGGTGTGTAGGAAAGGCTGCAGCATCCCAGGGTGACATATCCAAGTGCTCAACTATTGTTGCAGTGAGAAAAGTGGTTTTGGTTGCTTCTCTGTCCTGATGTCCAATCTAAAGCTCTCTCACTGAAAAAGAGCCACATTATTTAATGTCTTATCCCCTATCCTGATCTGCAATGGGCATGGAGAACAAATTATTACCTTCCTATTCATGATAACCTTTATTCCTTTTAAAGACTGGGATCCTCTCTCACGTCACTTGTATTTTCCCACCTAAACAAGCCCAGTTCTGTCAATCTTTCCTGGGAGATCATATTTTCTCTGATCATATCTGTTTCCATCCTCTGGGCTGGCTCTGATTACTCTGCCCCTTTCCTCATATGCCTAAAATGCCTAAAGTCAGACACAGTGCTACAGCCCATTGGCCTGCCCTGCAAATTTGCAGTAAACAGACACCAGTAGATTCAAAACCCCTTAGTCATTAGGAAGCTGAGGCACGTTTTTAACCCCCAGTGCACGTATATCCAAATGATACAATTTAAACTAGTATGCCAAGTATTGAGGCATATTAGGAGACCTACAGCTTGAATCTGTAACGAAAAACACCATAAAATGAGCAACAACTGAACTGGTCATGACCTCTCGCTGGCAGTAAACACAGCAATGACCAAAGGGAGAAATAGCTGAACACCAAACCTCTGACACACCACTGGGTGAGGGCCAGCTATGACAGAGCTGGTGATGTAACTGCCCCTTCACATTGAAGTAATGAATCCTCCAAGTGACCAGCCCTCAAAGTTACCAAGTTTCAGAATTAAAAAAAGTTGTCTGAGCAGCTCCATAAAATGTTGAACTGCCTCATGCTGCTCTGAGGGAAACAAACCTCATTAGATGTACATCTCTGTTCTTTGTCATGTTTCTGATTAAAACCCAGAAGAAAGAGAACTTGTAAAAGCACTTGGATATGCAGAAGAAAAAAAACTAATTGCATTAAAGAAAAAATATAAAAGAAAAATGAAATTATTCTTGTTATTGCTTATACACCCCTCTTCCAGTCTTCATTACTTTAAAATCAAATTTAATACACAACTTCTCATCTCTCTCTCTTACCCATGAAATTTGCTATTAGTGATTTCCCAGGAGTAGTGTAGTAAACTCTACATTGATCAATTGTTGTTGTAGGTATTCTAGGACTCCAGTTGCACAAGTGCATGCCTATGTTAGTGTTGTGTCCACATTAACATAGGCAAAAAGGCCTCCTTAATTATTTTACCAAACTGTTCAGCCTAATTTAATTCAGATATCAGGGAAGGGATGTTTGTTCTTAGGAAAACTTTCCAAAATTGCATGGATTGACATAAAGACAGTTTAACAGGCAAAGCAAAAGGTGCATACACAAGTAAATCAAAACAAGGAATTCATCCACCACTTTCCAAGGGCAGACAAGTCTTCAGCCATCCCCAGGAATGCAGGGCTTCACCAGGGAACAATGGCTGAGATGACAAATGCCATCACTTTGCATGTCCCTCCACCACCTCCTTTTTCCCCAGCTTTACATGCTGAGCATGATGTTATGGGGTCTGGAATTTCCCTCGGGTCAGGCCCCTTCCAGCTCCTCGTGCATGCCCACCCTGCTCACTGGTGAGGGGGTGAGGGGCAGGAAAGGTCTCGACTCTGTGAGAGCACTGCTCAGCAATACTGAAAACCTCCCTGTGCTATCAGCACTGAACCCAGCCCGAATCCAAAACACAGCCCATACCAGCCACTGGGAAGCAAATTAATCTACCCCAGCCCAGAGCAGCACAGATCTGCAAGAAGCAAAGGCAAGGAAGGGGAGGCTGTTCTGCAATTGCCAGCCCCCGCTATGCTGGCAAAGGAAAGCAAAATGAGCAACTGCCCATCTGTGAGGACCTGTCCTAGAGGAAATGCCTTCAAAACAATGCTTTTTTGGGGGTCATGTACCTCTCACCATCTCACTAGCAGTTACGTTTTTTTTCCCCTCTTCCCTTTGGCTATTTTCTTTGGCAGTTTTTTTCCACACCTCCCCTCTTCTTCACCAACATATTTAAAATTACTGAGCACCCATCAAATGACCATTCACTAAACCTGTGACTGAGTGTATCTTAGAATACAAATTTGAGGGCATTGTGAACAATTACATCCGAATTTAGCCCAAAGCATTCAAGCAAACCCATGAAGACACAAAGTCCAGTGATATTACTATAATGTCTCCCTTTATTAACAAGAGTGTTCTTGGATGGTTTGGTAAGAAAAATGTGGACTTCAAACTGAGAATCTTGAAGCACACACTCACATCAGCTTCACAGCCATAATGCTGAATTCTGCCTGAATTTTTCATGTACAAGGTTTTCCAAACAACAAACTTAAAGTTATTATATTACTTTTCTCAGAATTCTATACAACTATAGTGTATAAATTATTTGTGCAGTGCATAGTGTTACTAGAAGTAATCCTGTGAATTAACAGTGTGCATATTAAATGCAATGCTGTTCATTCAGAAGTGTGACGGATACTTCATTCTGTTGTTCTCCCATCTAAATACCTCAAACCATAGTAAATGCCTGAGAACTATTTAGACATTTTTAATAAGTCAAGAGGTCAAACAGTTCATGGATATGAACAGGGAGAAATCTGACAGTCTTGGGGAATTTTACAATGAGACTGTAAATTCATTGATTATATTGCATTTTTCCACTCAGCTTGCCTCCTAGAGGATGCCCAAATGTTTTCCATTAGAAAAGGGAATGATTCAAAGAGGGAGAGTAGGAACACATGCTGGCTTCCAGTCTACCTGACAGGGTAGAAAGAATTATTATCTGATCCTAGACAATAATAAAAGATTCTTTATTATCTCCAACACCATGCAAATTCTAGGAAAAACTGCAACTCCTCAGACATCTAAACACCTAACCCCATTTTAGTTTGGTACCTGTCTGCATCTCAGAAATTTCAGTGGTGCTTTCAGCTAGTAAAAAAGCTGATCTTTTATTCTTTTTTAATCCATAGCATACTGTATTTTTGTGCTGCAAACCTGAAAAGTGTTCTTTCCCCCCGAATGACTCCCAAGGTGTCTAAATAAAAGCCCAGGGCCTCATCACTCTGTCTTCCATAATGTCCTCAGTGACTCTTTTCACAGATTTAGCTGTTATCTAAGCTGCTACCACCACGTGAAAAGATGGATGAACAGCTTCCAGTGTTGCTGCCACAGATGTGCCACTCCATAGATCACCCAGGGAGCTCTGCTGAAGCATGCTGCAGTCTGGACTCCCTGTATCCCATGTCATCTCCCCTTGCCCTGGGAAGCCAGACACTCTCCCAGGGAAAAATGCGATGTCAGAATAATAATAATCAGGCCACATTATCATGGTTGTGGGAGTTGAAACTTACAGAAGTAGTTTACAAAATTCCTAATGATCTCTTTGACGTGTCATGAAAGAAACGAGCCCGCTGACTTCAAGAATCCCAGCAGCACACATTGGGCACAGAGGACAATCACTGCACGGAGGAGTGAGGGCTATTTGTGTAGTTCTTACAAGCTCACATCAGACCTGTACAATAATCAAAAGTCAGCCAACCAAACTCGAACTGAAATGACAGATAGATGGAATATCTGAAAGGACACATGCATTGTATTCAGGCAAGTCCTCCTAACATCTATTCTGACGTGACAAAATAGAAAGCTGCAGTTCTGCTCCAGAGGGGTTTAGTGAACAGAACCCTGCACATTTGCTTGCAAATTTGAACCTGACCAACTCTAGCCTCTAAGGGGAAATATCATCTTTCCTTTTCCCTTTTATTGGCTTATTTATCCTCTTTCCTCAGCACCACAATAACTATACATCCCTTCAGAGGGCCTGAATAGCTCATTCTGTAACCCATGTGTTTTGCAGAAGTTCAGTGCAAATGTTACGTTCATATTTTCTGATCATAAAAATCAAAGGAAATTGTTGATAAAAAGGCAGTGATGCTTTTGGACATGAGATTATGACTGAAAGACTACAGGTTTTCCTACAAAGAGCAACTATAAGAAGCTACTTTTTTATTTTGTAACCTGTACCCAAGGCTGATGATTTGAAAAAGCATCATGTTATACAGCTGCAAGAGTCATGGTCCAAAGCTCAGTTCCACCACAGGTGGATTGACTCTTTTGTGTGACAAGTGTAACCGATCTCCAGAGACTCTCAGGAGAACAAATCCGCTCTTTTAATTATACCATCAGCTACTATGACATTCTCAAAACCAAAGAATTGCCAAAACAATGGAGATTTCATAGAGTCTCTAGATGTATCTTGAGAATAATCAATTAAAAATTTTTGAATTGCTATTGACACATGATTTTAATTTAACCACAATGAGCTTATGACATGGGATATATTACTGGTATTAGAGATTCAAGGATATTCGAGGAATTCAGCTGTTGACAGTACCACTGAAGGTTTCCCTTATAGCTGAGAAATAGAAGAGAGGATAAAGAACTGCATGACATTACAAATTGACAGCTCTGTTTTCAAGCTTGGTGAAAAGTTTGTGTTAAAGCCTAATTGTTTGAATAACCCTACCCTAAGAATGCCCTCAATAACAGACAATTAACCACTACTTGCATTGTGTCATTTATTCTAAAGAGATTCATGCTCAATACTTTAAAGACATATAAATAGATGTATCAAAGGGATTTAGACACCTAAATGCCTCTGGTGATGTCTGCCATTAGCACCTAATACAGGCTCATAGAAACATACCTCAGTCAAGCAAACCTAGATTCTTAACCTCTGATGTATGACACCCCTTTTTAATTTTAAATTAGAAACTCATATTTCTTTTTTTGTTAAGAAGGTTAAGAATGAAGATGAAAAGAAAATGAAGATAGGGCAATTTATATATACATTGAAAAGTCAGATTTTGCAGTTTCAAAAAATGCATGCTGATGAAAAATTAATCACACTGTATTTCTCATTATCCCTGTGAGACAGAAACCCTGTCTCTATAATGTACTGTATATACCACGGTCAATACTGGAAATCTGAAATTTGCTTTTTTCTTTGCTCCATATTATTTTGGGTCATATATATCTCAGTTCAAACACTCATTTCCTTATGTCTCCTGTATCATTCTGGCATGATCTTGAGCAAAGCCTTTTACCTGACAGTATCAACAGAAGCAGCAGTGGGCTGGGAGTTTGGGCCTTGGCATGAATGATGTGTTCAATTGCTGCAAGACAAAGTACTAACAGCAGCCTGACACAGCCCAATAGACTGAACATGTCATTAGCCTTAAAACCATTAATACACCCTCCCTTCTGGATTTTTCTAAATTGCTGTGCAATAATGCTAGACTATCCAAAAATACGTTTTAAAAATGTAAAAAAAATAAAATTGAAAAATCAGTCTGGGAAAGAATGCTTTGGAGTTTAAAGCAAATAAATAGTGGTATGTAAACCATGGAACATATATTTCAGCTTTAGTTTTGGTTTATATTTCTAGTTTGATTATTTTTCAGTTGATTGGATTGCAGGGAGGGAAAATTGCTTTGCTGCCCTTACAAAGACATGTCAGCACTTGAACAAAGTCTTCCTTGTCCTTTGAATTCTTTTGCAAGTACCATCAAGTCCAAGCTTGTGCTCATTCATAAAATGTGCACCAGTTCTGCTGCTTGTCAGCTGCTGAACGTGGCAGCAGTGGGACAGCTGGCAGGAGGACTCTTGGAACCAACATGAAGAATGATGGCAGTCAGAGGAGATGCAAGAGGCTCTGGCTCCCTCTGGGCAGCTGGAAGGTGTTCCATGCCAGGTGGTACATTCAGGGCCAGGCAGCACAGCCATTTGTACATACAGGAGTTTGGCAGATTTCATCTGCATGAACTACATTTTCCAGAACCAAAGCAACTGAGAGAAGTAGAAAGGAGAATATGTAATATAAGGTTGAAATAAGCCTCAGATATTTGATGAAAATGTTTGGGGTACTTTTTGCATAAAAATATTACTGCATGCTTTATAGAGCTTCCTTGATTGAACTGTGTGTTACCTACAGAATTTAATTAGGTGATGTAGCAGATTTACTTGTTTATTCACACTCCTCCCCTGGAACACCTCAGAGTATTGCCGAAGCAGCCAGTTGGGAGTTTCCCATTAACTGATGTTCCTGAAAGCCTGAGGTTCTAATGTCCTACTTCTCACCAGTACTGAATCCATGGATAAGACCATGAGTGCTCGGAATTATTTTAATGCAGATGCCAACTAAGTTTAATGGGGGATGTTTGTCCCTGCAGATTGCAAATCATCAGAGATGACTGCACCTGCAGTGCTTGCTTCAGGCGCCCTCTCAGGCCTGTGCTGGTGAGTGCACACCTGCAGTGTGTTGCAGTCAGTGGCACTGCCCTGCTCCTCTTCCCTGCTGACTGACAGATGAGTGAATGAGGAATTAATTAATTAATGAGTTTTCCAGAGAAGAACAGATCTTACAACTCCTGGTACTCCAAATGAGTTTAGATTATGGTGCTCAGGAAGCAGTCAGAGATTGGGATGAATTTTTCTAAGAGTCTCACAAACAAACTAAAAGCCCTGGAATTTCAATTCAGCTGTTCTGATACCGAGGCAAGAGTAAAACATCAGCACAGGAAATCTGAGTCTCAGGAACACATTGCTATATCAGCACAAAATCTGCACTACATCAGGCTAGTCCATGGTCCCTTCAGTCCCATCTCAGTAAATAGTTTGCTACCTGTTGTCTTGTGTGGGGGTGATCCATCTCCACCAATGCCCTAAGCCAATTATGCTATTGTGTAGATAAGAGGAAAATGCTCTCCTGACTCCTTTTGTGGTCGGTGAAGGCTCAGAACCATGAAATTTTATTACTGTTATTTTAGTAAGTGCTGCAAGTATCCTGAAATGATCCAGACTTTTTAAAATTTCAGTCGCAACTTATCCCCATGGCATGAATCCAACAGGCTTTAAATAAAACGTACAGAGAAATTTTTCCTCTTAGACTCTTTGTAATTTTCCTGCTATTATTTCTAAGGATAACTTGTCCTTGTACTCTAAAAAAGGCAGGCTCATCACTAGGGATCCTAATATTAACAGTGAATTTGAAGCAAAGTATTACCCAAGAGAAACATCCTGTTCCCAGTTTTGCCATCTGTTTTGTTTCTACACGATGCTCAAAGAGAAAGAATCTATTAAGCAGAGCATATATTTAATATTTCTTATGATATGAGATATAAAGCTTCACCAAAATGTGTCTTCAAAAGCTGCAACAGAAGACTGGAGTTTGAAGCCTAAAGCAAACAAAGTGTTAATTAACATACATAATAGAAATTGTAATAAAGGGATAGGACAGAAGGAGAGAGGAAATGGTGTAGTTCCCACTTTAGCATTCTACGTCACATGCTCAATCTGAGGGACTGAAGGGCATGAGAGAAAGGGAAAAACTCACACCCTACTGTGCTAGGAAAAAAAAAGGAGCTGCCTATAGCAGATTCTGCGAGCTGCTCTCACATTTAACCCTCAGATGGTTTAATAGCCATGGCTAATGGTCAGATCAGGGGAGCTGTAACTCAGTGCACAGCCAGTCAAAGGGGAGGCTGCACAAGGCAATTAGCCAGCCTTGCAATTTAGCAGGGGTTTTATAGCAACAAACACAATTGGTATGGCTCACTGTAATCTTAACGCTGCAATTTGTTCTTTAACTTTTGTAACTGTATTCCGTTGTGTAAATTTGTGTCGTAACTAACTGCATTTTGATCATTAGAACTTGCCCACTGCTAAGCTTGAGCTCATTGTAACACCAGGAGGAATCCAAAGATCCTCGAAAGAGGCAGATTTGGTCACTGTCCAGCACCAGGTGCAGAACTCCTCAGTACCCAGGTGATAAGGTTCCATCTGGGTGGCAATGAACTCATCACTTAGTGTGAACACACTGACAAAAACTTCTCTAACACAAATTTTTCTGAAAAAAAGAGAACTAGCAACAGATATTTACTATTTCTTAGTGACATGCTTAGTGCTCTCAAATTTCTAATAGTTTTGAGGAAGAATTTGAACAAAACCAGTTCTAGACTGAGCATGTTGCTAAAGTCTTATGTGGGAGATTTTCCTTGGGGAACACTTACTTATTTAGTGAGCTCTTTGGGAATGAGTTTTCCCAGCAAGATGAGAGCATTCATTTTTTTGATAATAAACAAATAATTTGATCAGTTTGCAAAGGATTCTACAAACCACTTCAGCCTGTTCCTACACATCTGCTGAGCATTCCTAAGAGAACAGAATAACACAATTGCTTCTGCCGGCAAAAGAGGAAAACCAAGAGTGCAGAGGTTACAGGGGACCATGGGGGCAAAAGTGCCTCTGAGACAGTTATTGTTTCAAGTAGCAAAGTTGGCAAGTGCTTGGTTTCAGTTTCTACGAGGGCCTGAATGTGGCTGTTTGGCTTAAGCAAGTGTAAGGGGAACAATCAGTAGGGGCCTGTACCTGAAGTTTCTGCAGAATCAACAACCCAGCAAGCTGAGCTGTAAGCAGCATTCGTGTTGCAGCAAATCTCCCATGGCAAATCACTTTGATAGCACCAGCATTTCCTTCCTCATTGATTCAGCTGCCTTGTGTTTCAGCACCTCTCTCTGTTACCAGGCCTAGAAATTAAAATTGAGGAGAGGAACATCTTTTCTCTTGGCTTTCTTTCAAGGCAAAAGAAGTGGGTAACCCCAAAAGGGAAAATGCTGTGATTTGTCCTTTTGGAGAGAGATTCCCCTGTGGCAATTTCATGTGTAACTTTTCACACAGTGAATAACAGGTGGGACCGACTGACTTTCACAGTTTTTTTGAGGTGGGATAAGATGTTCTTACCACCTCGAACTTGAGTTCACTCATTTGCAGAGCTGAAAAGTTTGCCATCTAGGTGGGTAAAAAGAAAAAGAGGATTCAAGAGAATAATCTTTGCCATGACAGCACTGTGCCTGGGAAGCTCACCCAGGATTTTGTCCTCAGTTCACCCTTCTCCTTTGACACCAAGATGAAAAGCAGGAATATGAAATTCAAACATTTTTCTTCTCTCAGATACATAATCTAAATAATTAAGGCACCTAAAGCACTTGATTCCCCTGTAAAACTGATCCCGTGGCAGTTTCAATAGAGAACTCATGCATTGTGATTACTGGAGGAGGTACAGCAATGCATTATTCATGGCCACAAAGTGCACACACCATCTTACTCTCAAATGACCCTCATTATTTGGGACATTCCTCATTTTAGATTCACATTTATCTCTATCCCATACTGAGGTTACCGTCTGGTCATCTTTTTCTTTACTGACTCAGCCTGTTACTTTTATATAAAAGTCATTTAAAGCCAAGCACTAACCAATTCTTTCAAATACCTTCCATAAATAAAAATAAATATATTGTCTGTGATTAGCAAGGAAAGGAAATCAGTAGGCATTTAAAGATCCTACAGTAGTGTTAGAACAAAGCCAAGGTTAATACAAGCTGTATTTGTTTCTTTAAAAAATCTTCACATTAAGTTTTGATGCTTATAAAAAACAAAGCAAAAATGAGATCCAGTAACAAGACATATGAAAATATAGATAAATCTTTTTATAAAAATTTTAACCTACACAAAGGTGATAAAAATATTAACCAAGGAAATTAAAAAGAACAAATGACAAAACTAAGCAGATCCAGTTATTTGAGAGAGCAGAGGAGAACAGATGATACAACATTTATAACTGAAATCCACTGTCAGCAGCAACATGTAGGGAAATACACTCAAGGGAGGATCACACTAGAGATTCCTTCTTACTGCTCCAGATAAAATTCTCAGCTTATTTTGTCTTTTCTACTTATTTTTTTTTTCCTCACTGCATCCACAGAAGCAGAACTGGGCCAACATTATCAGTTATTATTCACTTGACTGGAGGAATCTATTTGCTCACACAGAATTTCTACCCCTTTTGGTTCATTTTTAGTAACTTTCTAGTTATCCTTCTAGAAAGGACTAGTAAACCAGGATCATGGAAGAAACAGAAACATTGCTAGTAAAGATACACGGCTCAGAAAAGGCCTTTGTCTCCTTTACAAGAGCTCCTACTCCTGAGAGCACCCGCACCACACTGAAGTGTGGTCAGCGCTAGGACCACAGAGGGGTATTTCTGCATCTGACTTTCAAGTTTTAGCATACTTGTATCTTGTTTAAAGTGAGACAGAACTTTGAGTGAATGGCTGAGTCCCACAATATATTTTATAAAGGTTAAGAAGGATTTAACTGATTTAATCAGGGGGCTGTTGCTGGAGGTGTTAGAATTTTTTGTGATACACAGAGGCATAGTGTCAGCTTTCAGGATTCTGCTCCTCCACGACAGCTAAAGAATTGCTTTCTTATTAAAAAACCCAGTGTGTGCCTTTGCTTTTCTTAAAATGTTCATATAATGTATCAAAGATTAAATATTTTAATCACACATTCAAAAGTATATTACAACCTTGTCTTGTTATGCTTTTATTCCATCCCTTCTGCAGTAATACCAGCTTCTTCAAGAGAAGGCATTTCCTCCTTAGGAGTAAGAGTTCTCTGATACCTTCTCTGATGATCAGTCCTACCTGCCAGGTACTCTGGAAATGTATGAGGGAGGTGTAGGACTTCAATCTCAACAATCACTGTTTTATTTCACCTAAGGAACCACCATTTGCCAGATAAAAACCTGAAAATGGAGAAAAAAGAGGATCATTAACACTAACATCAACTAATACTGAGAGCTGAAGCATTATTTGAATCATCAAATTTGAGGTTTTGCTCTTCCTGAACTCAAGAAATTTTCATGAAAGTTAAGTATTAAAGGTCAGTTTTCAATGAATTTTAATTAATATTTCTTTAGAAATATTTCTTTTCAAGGGCTCTGCAAATTATGGCTGGGTTCTTGTATATACTCCATCACTGCCTCCTGCAGCATAATTCATCTTTTGTCTCTGTAAAATTATAAATGAGTGTTTTGGTCACCTTGGTCTTGCCTTTGTCCTTCCCACGCTCCCCTGTGAGAATCTTCAATATCCTTCAGCACCTGAAGTTCAAACTCATCTTCTTGTTATAAGGAATATTATTAAGAGATTTGACTGGGATTTCTCCTTTAGATTTCTCAGTTCGATTAATAGAAAATAATCACTCTCACACTCTCCCTCTCTGGTGATTTGGTTAATTAAATGGTAGAAGCAGCACAAATAATTTCTACACCAGCGTACTTATTGTTTTTAAAATTATGTGAAAATTAGTCCCTTACTAGATGATTAGGGTTTTAGATCTGCTAATGAACAACAATAGTCTGCCATTGACATCTTTTAATTTACTCTTAATCACCAGCTAAGTAACAAAGAAATGTCTTTTAAAATAATTAAGACTACATATCAGGTCTCTGTAGGACATCAACAATAAAGGGGTTAACGATGCATCCAATCATCATGGAAACAATCAAAAAATGTCTTCCTTTAAACAATGCAGAGCAACTCTCCCTCTCTAAATGCATCTGTGCCAGAAAATTCCCACAGCTTTACAACAGTTTTCATCCCGTAGAGATCACATACACACACACATGCACAGAGAGACAAAAAATAATGATGGAAATCACCTATGTAACAGGGCAGAGATGTAAATTAAGATATCTGTGAAAGGCAACCACTATCCTCTGACTCAACAGAACCCTCTCAGCACCACAGTACGACCTCAGCTGTGACAACACGGCATAACAAAAGATGCCAAACTGAAAACAGCACTTGGAGGCATTGAATGCTTTTTTTCCTCCCATAATCTTCCTGCACTTGCCTTCTTTAAGTATTTAAAACTGAAAATTTGAAGAACTGAAAAATAAGTTCCCAAGACTCTATTCCAAAGACATTTTCTAAAGTGTCTGTGACACATAAGGACAAAGGTGTTTTGAGGTGAGAAATGATCATAATTTTACTTTTAATCTATTAATGTTTTAGTAGCAGTATTGTAGATGCCTATGATATTTACGTCTGTTGCAATTAAATGAACCCACCATAATTCTAGGATGGGATCCTCATTGAGAAGAGGCAGGTACTGCACTTAAAATTACCAAACCATCTGTAGTTCTTACAGTAATATTTCACTGAACAGTAAATGCAGCAAAAAGTTTACTTTAATTCTTGATAAAAGAAAAAGGAATTGTCCTAAAATTTCTCTGTTATGAAGCATCCAACACAGGTATTGGCACTCCAGAGAGCTACTGCAATCTATTGCCTGTGCTGCCTTTTGAAAGGGGGCTTTTCAAGCAGCACTGCTTGGCCCATGGGAGTGCAGACTGCAGAGCACTGCTAGGAGACTGCTACAAGGCCATCTGCTCTGGCTGAAAAGATTCTAGTTAATGTGGAAAACCAAAAAACCCCAAACATTAATTGCTCTCTTCACAGCTTCTATTTTCATTTGGAGAATTGCATGTGAACATAATACAAAAGTGAGAGCTGGCAATGGCCAAATAGGTAACTCCATATCCACCTTGATAGCAGTAGAAGAGGATTCTCAGCTGGACACTGAGGACAGCAGTGAATGATGGCAGAGAAACACTCCTGCCAGCTTTACCTTCCACTCCTACAGCACCACTCCCATCACACCCCCTCTGTCTGCCCTTCCTTCCTTCTTTCTCTCCAGAGGTCTGCTCATTTCACACAAAGTCTAAAATCTTCATGGTAACAGATACCCATGACTATGTCTGTGTTTGTACTGTGTAAGAATTTAGGCTGATTGTCACATGAAGGTCTCAGTGTGGCAGTGTTTCCTGCTGTAACACTCATCAGAATTTTACATTCACCGTGTGCATTGTTTTCTCACTGTCATCCCATTGACTCTAATTAACACTCTTTCAAACATTTTCGGTAATCCTCTACCTTTTTTTTTCTTTCCAGTTCTCTAAAGACTGTTAAATAGCCCATGCACAGTGCTGGAGTCAAACTGACGTTAATTTTTAAACAGCTATTTGTAGAGGATCCTAAATGCAATCTGCAGTGTGTAAGAGAGAGAACTTCACCTATTTGGCACTTGACATCTCCATGTATCCAAACAAACATTAAAGCCATTTCTCAGCTGCACTGCTTTGTAAAACCCTTGCCCACTGATACCAGAAGCTTCCAGACTTCTACAGATTCTACTGTTAGAGAGTTCTGTTTTTTCTGCCCTGCACTCCACGTTTTTCTGTCACTGATCATTATGATGACCAGTTCTGTTCTGTGAAGCCTAACATGGTCTTACTATTGCTGCCTTATGACATATCAGCCATATAAAATATGTCATTACCTTTTTATGTCTTAAAACCTTTTAAGCTCTTATTTAATTACCTCATTATGGAATGAAACTTGTTTAAATGAAACTGCTCAGCAATTCTATAAAATCAAACTGCCTATTAGGACCTATAATAGACATTCAAGACGCTAAATTTAAGCATCACTTCTGAAAATCTTGACTCAGACACTTGTTTTATAAACATATGAGATTACAATTGCAGAAAAATATACATAGTAGTTCTGAAAAAGGAAGCATTCAAAAAACTTTTAAAATAAATACTGTATGACAAAACCTAGAGCATAACTACCTCATTGAAGTCTGGCTTGAAGGATAAAATAGGTAATTCAAAGAGGTTTGAAACTCGTATTTCACATAAAGATAGCGACTATTTTAAATGTAATGAAATACTCAGGGGTTTATTTGTTATTTTTTCCTCTATACAAACTTTGAAATACAAACACAGTTAAATTTGAAAGATGAAACAAGATTAAAAACTTGGATAAAAATCCCTGCAATGAAGAGGTTGACTCTTCTCAGCTCTGTGTGGCACATGCAATTTCTTCACAGACTTCAACAAGTAAAACATACCAGCTTTGCAGTTACATATATTTTGTCACCTTGCAACACACAGGGTAAAATTTGAACTATTCCATACTAGGACGTCTGAGAAACTTTTTCCCTTTTTAATGTTAATGAGTATCGTTATGGTTATGAAGCATTAATTTCACCCATGGGGACATCCTGGGGTGGTCTGTGTCTCTGATGAAAGGCAGCAGAACTCCAGATGCACAATGTCCACCATATGCACAGTGGTCCTCAGCTTCTCATTCTCCTGTAACTAAATGGCTCATGTGTATTCAGGAGACTTCAAAAGTGTAACCAAAAAGACTGTGACTTGGAGTGGCCCTTTTATGCCTTTGATGTACAAAGCAAACCAGCCTGAACTCATCAGAGACTACTGATGACAGGGCCTGGGCTAATCTTGGAATGATCAAAGCATTCAAAGTCAGTGACATTTGGAAGGAAATTAATGATTCTTTCATAAAGGTTTTAACCATCCTATAAACAGGATTAATGTAGAAATCCTTAGATGGATGGTACCATTAAGTACAGCAAATGTTACTGAAAATAATCACAATGGCGGCTCATTTATTAAGAAACTGTTCCCCACATTCATTTACATTCCACTGAACAGATTGTATGAAAGTGGGGGTTTTTTTTCAGTCTGGTTAACATTCTCTGAAATGAGAAATTACACACTGAAAAGCCATACTTTGTGTGTGTCATGTCAGAGAATTACAAGGGATCATTATCCAATCTTTGAGACAGAATTATTACAGATTTATCAATTGTTTCTACTGATGTAAAAGGTCTGATAATGGCACGACGTGCCTGACTAACAAGAATTACTATAATGAAGTTAAATGCTTTAACTTGTTTAATGATTCTTGTTGGCAATTATTACTTATCTGGGACCAGAGAAGAAATTGTAAAATATGCTGTTATCTTTGATATGATTGGAGGTTAAAGGGTGAAACTATAAATTCAAGGTTGGCATTTGCATCTTAGAAAAGATTTGTTACCGCTGTTAAATGTGGTGAAGTCATATTCATACTGGCACAAGATAAAGCAACCAATCAACTTTTTCAACAGAGTCTCTCCCTGCCTTTGTACTGTCTTGCTTTATTTAATAAAGCAACATGAAGTGTGAATTACCAGGCTCACTAAGTAGTTTTACAGGTACTTTGCCTTTTACTCTGTAGCCTCAAGAAATTCTCAGAACAGAATAAAACATAAGTGAACAATTGCTCTAACTGTAACCAGGCATGATTTTGGAATGTGGTCCAAAGAGGAGGAAAAGGAATAATCAAAAACCACTTTTACCATCTCTGGTAAGTACTGATGTTGCTTATATTAATGAAATGCCTTGCCTCCAAGTCTGTATGCAAGTAACTACAAACAGTAGAATGGAGATTATTTGCTGCATTATGGGAGCATCAGGAGTATAAATCCATTGGCAATTTTTGAAACATGGTGTAAGACAAACCTAGAGGTTTAGTTAAATGCCCCTCACAAATATGGGAGTTGACACCACACACCACCTCCATCTAATCTTTTCTTTTTCTTGTCTATCATCATAAGCAAATTTTAAAAAAATTAAATAGTTTTTTGTCACAGATGTTTAACTATTTAGGTTTTAGTTAAAAAACAATAGTTCTGCCATTATCAGAGTTGAAGTTTTTTGAAAGTTTTCAAATAAGATCTCTTTCTAAAGTGCATGTTAATACCCTAAGAGAGCATGAATGGACACCCTGCAAGAGCAAACTTCTTAGCCAACAAACTGCCCTTCAGTGTGGTGACCAGGCTCTGGTAACCCTGGCTGTCAGGGCCTGTGGGTGATAGATCAGTGTTTATATGAAGTATACATATTTCAAAGTTCCCTGGTGTGCTTAATTGATTTTTAATGAATGGATTTCTGTGTATTTCATCAAACTTTGCTTATAATTCCAGAATTCAAAAATTGAATTTAATTAATACCACATTAAGCATAACAGAACAGGATATTCTATCTAAAGGATCCAAAATTTTTGCAGTTGTTCAAAACTAGAGTCTTGTAAGTTGACCCTTCAAAAACAAATAGATTTCCACATTATAATGCTGTTCTGCAAGCCCAACCATCAGCTTTAAGAGGAAACCCTTAATAACTTTACTTGCACTCAAATATGCTGCTCTGGTTTCAGGTCAGTGAGGCTCATGAGCTTTTGCCCCTCTGTGCTCATTTCCACATCATACTTGGATAATTTTTTTTTTTTTTTTAATCTCACAGATATGATTAGTTTCTTGGTTTGGTCAGAATCAGAGGATCACAAGACATTTCAGGCTGGAAAGGACCTCAGAAGGTCTGCAGTCCAACCTCTTGCTCAAAATCGGGACTGCTCTGAGGCCAGCCTGGGCTGCTCAGGGTTTTTCCAGCCTCATCTTAAAAACCTCCAAGAACACAGACTGCTCGACCTCTTTGGGCAAACTTCCAGCATCTCAGGATGTCAAAGCTTTTTCCTTATTTCCAGTCTGAACCTCTTCTGTTTCAACATATGCCCATTGCTTCTCTTCCAGCCACGCACCTCTGTGAAGGTGACATATCCTTGATGTCCCCAAGGCACCAGCAGGCTGCTCACTGACCACCTCCAAAGCTGTGTCTTCTCCAGACTCCCAGCTCCCTCAGCCCCTCACTGCAGAGCAAGAGCTCCCACGCCCTGACCATCTTGGTTGCCCATTCAGGTTGCCCATTCTCCCAGGCTGTTCAGGTCCATCTGCACAGCAGCTCTGTCCTCAAGCACATCAGTCCTTACCCTCATTTTGGTGTCATCTAGAAACTTGAGAGTGCACTTTCTTATCTCCTCAGTGTCTATGGAATGAAAATGACTTAACCCAGTTTAAAAAAAATAATAGTAGAAGTGTTTCTTTAATCCCAGACTTTTTTTGTCAGACTCAGTTTAAGGAGATCGGACAGAAAATTAGCATTCAGTATGGAACAGAAACAACAGACATATGGGAGAAATCCTTCTCTGTCCCCAACTGCAGCACTAAATTTATTTTGAAAGAATCACTCTCCTGCTCCTCAGTAAAAGGCAGTAGAAAACAAGGGGGTTGCATAACGTAAAGACATATTTTTGCTACTTAGGCAGATTCCTCAGTCAGCTTTCATACTCCAGCAATCTTCCCACAACTTTAAATGCACCTGGTAGAACTTATCTTCCAAGGGACCCATTGCTCTTCTCTTTCACACTTGTTTCTCTTCAAAGGTTGAAGAAAAAAATATTACTTTGAAATGTCATAATGACTCCAACTGTACATACACATATGTTTGCAAGGCTCGGAACACTGAGCAATCTGATCAGTATTTAACAGAACTCTCAAGATCTTTGCTCAGCTCAAAGTGCCGTCGTGGTGCCTTCCTGCTTCCTGAACCCAGCTGCTGTGTTCCAGATTAGGAAAGTTGTCCTTTGCCTTATTTTAAATTGCAGTGAAAAGTACAATTACCCTATTTTTCCTGAACTCAAAAGATTAAAAAAAAAAAATTGTTTCCAGTTTTTCTGGGGGAAGAAAAATAACCATAAACAAATGAAAAGGAGAAATAAAAGGGTAGTGTCTTAGCTATTTTACCTGAGAACTATGCTGGAGCTCTAATTGCAGTGATCAGGATTAATAAAAACAAAACACAAAACTTGAGAAAGGTGGCTATTTTCAGAGTTGGCACCAATTCAGGAAAGCACTGCCAAATCTGGTCAGCTTTATACCTAGTAATATTACTGCAATGGTGTTTATTCAACACAGTGAGGTGTAAAATTTGCATCTAAACACATCCCATTAGTCTTTTTGTTTTTTTTCTTTTAATAACTAAACCAATATAAAGAACTATACCTCCATCAGTGAAAAGACATAATCTGGTTTTCCAGTTCTGCACCAGAAAAGAGAACCTGGGCATGAACCTGTTTCACTCCTTCTATTCTCTCCCTGCTTCAGCTCTCACCTGCTAGTTCTGTTTCTACAGTTCCAAGATGCTGCTTCTCCTTTGTTGAGGCTGATTTTATTTAACTCTGCTTTTCTGCAGCCACAAGCTTCCTTCTTGTTGTTTATGGAAATATGTGAAATATGTCTGCAATACTCATTCTGTTCAGTGTGACTGATACACTTCAACACTGCAGTTTACCAAAGGCAATATCAGCCATAAATTTACAAAATAAATATGGTTGATGTTAAGTTTAGAGTAGGAACGAGACACGTGGAGATTCACAGCACTTGTGAATCTCACCCAGGTGATCTTGCCAGAAAGAAATCTGCATTAACCAGGGAGCACAGGCATGGATACAGTTACGGGGCTTTTACTTTTTGTCTTGCTTTGCAGTTGGAACATAGAAAAACTGAAACTTAAGCCTAATTAGTTACAGTAACCTAATATACAAGTGTTACTGTATTTTTTTCCTCCATATGTAACTTATACTATTTTGGTTACTTGTGTATAGCAATCAATTGGGGAAAAAAAGCAACATGGAATGTAATTAACCTGATTGCAACATCACCAATTTCAATGTTTTCAATAAATAACAATCCAATAAATTATTTGCTGGAGAAATATGTAAAACAAGAATTAATACAATTGTATTTGAGGATTTGGCATCCATTCACAGTTGGAAGTACAAACAGAAAACAAACTGAATGGGAATTATTTGTGGAAATTATTCATTCAACTGTTGCCATACTATTTTATTCCATTTAAATATTAAATACGGTTAATTTCATCCTAGAAATGTAATTAACATTATAGCCATTCAGTAATAATCTCTGACAACTAAAAGAAAAACAATCACCTTTCTACAGCTTCATAAAAGAGAAAAGGGCTCTTTTGTTCTCATGTCAGGCTTTGCATGACGACAGAAACTAATTCTGTTTGTGTGCAGTTGAGAAGTTATAATTCAGATTTTTTTTTATGACACTTGCTTATCACACTGAAAGAGAAAAGAATTTTACTATTTTCCTCCAGAGGTTTCCTTTACAGCAAAGTTTCTTCAAGAAGACAAGTTGAGACCAGTAACTTTCCGAGTGCTACTGACAGAGGCTTTATGTGCACTCACCAAATAAAAATGTTTCTAAATGCAGAGGGAAGTGGATGGTACTGCTGGGCCATAGCAACATTTAAATAAAATCTATTGCTTTGTGAAACCTCTTCCATTACATAAAAGCCAGAGATTGCAGGACCAGCTCTCCTAATTTTCACAGGGCTCTGGGACTCACCCGAGGAATACAGAGGAAAAGGTGATAGGTGATCTCCTCTGAGAAAGGCTCTTTCCATGAGATTAGAATTAAAGCTGGGAAAGGATTTGGGGTTTTTTGTTGTTGTGTTGGTTTGCTTGTTTCTTCTTTCTTTTTTATTAAAGAGATTCTTATGAAAAATGGAAACAAAATTTTAGGTGAATCATAACTGTTTATTATTTTCTTTAACATATCAGAAAAAGAAAGACCACATAAAAATATTCTGAAAAAATTGTTGCATATTTAACTATACTGTTAGTATGAAATTATCCCAAAACCCTTATTTTTGCTCACTACTTTCCTAAGACAACAACTATTTGAATTACATCATTACCTTTCCTATGGTCTAGTTCAGCCTCAGAACTCAAAATCTGTAAGTACATTAAGGTGTTTCGTGCTTTGTTATATATTCAAATATATTATTCTATATTATTCTCCAGTTTTATAGTATTGATGCCTTTCCTGGTCTTAAAAAATCAAGAGGCGAACACGGTTAGAAGGGGAAAAAGGATTTTACCTTGGTATTTATTGTAAGGATCATTAGGTGCACCACGAACAGGTCGAATACACCTCTGTGCACCCCCCCATCCCCACTGCAAAGTCCTTCTCTCCTAGATCTGGTCTTACATTCTAGGTCTTACTAATTAGCATATCTATCAAATATTCCCCAATGAGAGGCTCAAATGAGCCCCCTCTCCCACGGAACCTTCCCCTGGATGGTTTTATCTTAGTTTACAAAATGTGTTCTGGAGAGGACCTTGGGGTTTGGGCACCCTGGCACCCGAACTACGAAGCCTCTAAAATGTTTAGTCTCTTAGCTTAACAAACAAGTCCAAGAATGTAGGCAAAAAGCACCGAGAATACAGAAGTTGCAGAAAGGTATAACAGGGGTATAAAAGAAAAGACAAAAATCATCATGGCATCAGTATTAAGCACTTTATAAGTAAAATCCAAGTCTTTCCAAATATTAGGGGCCTCTAATAATTTATCTTGATTTATTTTAAATGTCATTTCTGTATGAAACATCACTGTTCACTGAAAAGTCATTGAGACTGCTTACCAAATAAGGGAAATAGAGACTTTCAAGCTGGATTCTCCTTTCACAGTGAAGATTTTCATATGTCATATTTTTATTATAAGCTGTTTCATGTTTATGCTTGGAGGAAATTCTTCTTTGAGGAGGACTTGCTTTGTGCCTGACTTAAAAATCCACTACTGACTTTTCAGTATTTTTCATATATTCTAGTTTGTTTAAACTCTCCAGAAAGAAGTCTGGGATGTTGCTTTTATTATGTCATCACTGTAGGAAACTTTGTTTAATGTTGAGAGTGAATTGTGACTTAGCCTATTACTGAAGATGTGTATTTGTCAACTATGAAAAAGGATAGCATTATCTGTGACTTTCCTTGGGTTTGAAGACTTAACAAAGTCTTCTAAAGAAAGATTTCTGTTACTTTCCTAACAAATAAAGTCATGTGTGAGTCTTTTATAAATGGCTTTATCTTAGGCACAAAAGTCAATGCTGAAGTTACTTAGAGTAAAATTATCAAATATTTACAGGTTAAAGATGTTTCTGGGCCTGTAGAGAGTTACTGTGATTTGTGATGTATGATGCCTCCTGCTAAACATCCCACTAGTTATTTCCCTTTCATTTTAGAAAACCTGTCTCTTCATCCCATTTTCAAGGGATTTTAGCTCACAGGAGCCTGAAGGCACGTTTACAGTACTCAGTGGAGCTCCAGTTTGAGGTGTGGTAACACAGCAAACATGCCCTGGTAAATTCAATGCAGTGAAGCAAAATTGGCATTGGGGTGTGCTGCATTGACCAATGATTTGGGTTCCTACATTAACCTGCAGTCAGCTTAGCTGACAGTGCCAAGTGATGATTCATGTTTGGCATTATTTATATTTCAGTCTCTATAAGTTCTTGATAGCACTGTAGGTTTTCAAAGGAACTGAGAGAGAGAATTCCCAAATGTGTTGAATGTATGACTCCAATTTGAATGCAAATGAACATAGTTCTCATATAGCTGATTAAATGTTTGAGATATTCAAAAGGTTTTGAGTTCTGAGTAATTTTTAAAATGTGATCTAAGTTAATTTCTACAAGACATAGAACTAAAAAAATTTATTGATCTTCCTTTGTAGGTATCTAAGAGTATTGATACCCAGTCTGAAATATCCAAGGCCCAAATCAGAGAGGACAGTAAAATAAACAATAATTTACATGCTCTTCCTTTTAGAATTTACCAGCTCACACATACGAATGTAGAGTTTGGAGTTTCAGCATCTTAATATTAGCCAGGAATGTCAGCTCTGTCATTGACCTTCTTCAAATCATGTAATCTATTTATGTATCAGATCCAGTTCTGTAGAATAAGAAAGTATTTCCACTGCACCACAAAAAATTGTGAAGATACAGCAGTAACGACTGTCATGGCCTCAGCACACTATTACTGCAGTACTGTTTGTTTTATATCTCCCACTTTACTCCCTTGTTTTAATCTTCTTCCTAAAGTTTCCTGACATCCATGTTTTTCCTTCCTTCTTTTTTTTAAAATCCATTTACACTTTGCCTCCCATATACATTTTCCTGCATACCCTCACATGCACAGCAGCATCAGGATAAACTTACTAGCCAAATCTTGATATTGATATTTCCCCTTTGTCAGAATAAAATCACATCATTCCTTCCTGTCTCATTCCTTCCCTTATTTGTATTGTGTATTTCTCATCCATTTTGGTATCAAACAATGACATAGTAGGTGCTGCATGGAGATTTTAATACTTAAACCCTTCAGTCATGACCTGGCCCACTTGGGATAGCTGCTGAAAATTTGCTACTGTGACACTGCTATGCAATGCTTGGTCCGGGATCTGTGATTCAAACATCAATGGGAGAAATGGAAAGATGAAGCATCCACAGATTTTGAAACACTCACAGCTTTCTGTCCCTGATATTCAGTATTGAGGGTTGTGGGGGGTTGGCTCTGGCTTCCCTGTAGTGCACTGAGACCCATCTAGTGACTGACTGACCCCCAGCTAGGCTTGGGCAGAATATTACCATCATGCAGCACAATCTGTATCTATAAACATGCCAGAGAGAAGCACAATTCTGTTTGTATTCAAATAAAGAATCCTTGACACGTACCATCGCCTCCTTCTTTTGATTCTCCCCTTAACCCCACTAATTAGAGTGTGATCCCAGTTGTCAAGGCTGCTTGATATGTGAAATTTGATGTGTGCCCCTTTGCTGATCACAGCAGTTAGTTGCAGACCTGACCCAGGTCTCTTCTCTGCTAGAATGACTCTTTCTTACATTTTCTTTCCAGTTTGTAGTAGGACAAAGTGATGCTCCCAACCCCACTAGATTTATTACAAACATGAAGCAAATCATGAACACAGAAAGAAAAGCGTATCTTGTAATCCCTACATGGAATAGAACCCAACCCTTCTTTCAGCTCATCTTTACACCAAATGACCAAGAGATAGAAGTCCACTCATGGAATCTAGCAGGTCACTGATAGCTGACTTGAAAACTACAGCTTCATGCAAGTCAGATCTGCTGAATCCTCCCAGACAACTGCAGAGATTACTGCAGCCCACTGCTGGGGGTTACCACGTCATGCAGCTGCTTATTCTGGCACCTCAAGTGTGTAATTTAGAGCACAGACCCTAAGCTCCATTGGACTATGAACCTCAGCATCTGAAGAATAAATACATGGCCCATTTTGCCTTTGTGATATGCAGGCAGTTACTACTACAGAGATCAGGTGAGCCACGCTCAGGGAAAGCTTTACTGCTGCTGTTTCAAGTAAGATTTGGCAGGTAGCCAAATCATTTGCTGCAGCCCTAAGAATCACTCAAATAGAATGACACAGATTACAAATGACAGGTAGAAAAATTCTGCTTAGAAGAAAATAAACTAATTTAGCTCATTTTTAACAAAACCAAATTCCAGGAATTTTCCTTCATTTAATGCACATATTTGCTGCAGCATATTTGGAATAGTTTTTTTTTCTCCTTTGATGCCTTCAGTTTACCTGAAATATTTTGCAGCTCTATTATTGCAATATATATCACCAGTTTCTATAGTTTTATTGGATCTTTGCTCTTTCATTGCAAACTTCAGAGAAGATGAAAATAAAAAAACAGGTTTTATCATTGACTTGCTGCTGCCTCGTTATATGGAAACACAGTTTTCTGATAATAATGATATGTCAGCAGCTTGATTTACTAATCACACTCAGTATCTAGGGACAGGGAGGGGTCTGTGAGCACATATGTACATGTATATTTGTTCCAAAATTTGCATTTTATCCAAGTTAGCATTGATTAGCAACTAAATTTGCAACAGTACTTGTAAGGAATAATTTGGCTGAATCATTAAATACAACATGGTACCTTTGCAAGTAGAAATCTACAGCTCTGTCTACATAACAAGACAACAATATTATATACTACATTCAAATCTAATAGTATTGATGGAATAAGTTGTTTCCATGAATAAGTAAGTCCAGTCAGATAACAGAAATAATAAAACTCTTCAACTCATTAATCATGCAAACTACACTGTATAATCAAAATAATTTGCAAAATGCGGACCGAAACCCATTTGTTTAACAAGTTGTTTAGCCAGTCCATCCAAACTCAGAGTCATTGCCAAAAGATTCTGGGTCTGTAACAAATACAATTTACAGCAAATGTTCACACTGCTACACTCAGAAAAATAAGATATCAATCATTTCATTTCTATGCATCAGTTTCACTTCAAATCTATCTTAGCCACAACCACAGTTTGCCCTCATAAGCAGCACAGTCTGGGCTGGCTCGTTAGCAGGCAAAGCCACACACGACCCCGGCACCAGAGCGTTTCACTGCTGAAGCCCGAGATGGCAAAAGGCCACTGTCTGAGCTGCCCATTTTCACATATGTGAGTTTGGATATTCGGGGCATGAAAAAGCTTAAACCTGTACTTTTTGCTCTGTTGCAGTCACAGTGCACGTCATGCATGGCTGGAGAGATTCAGCCTCCAGGGAGGACAGTTTTCCTTAGAAAAGCCATCTTAGTGATTCCAGGGAGAACTCACTCCTTTGGTGCAACCACACCTTGAAGGAAATTCCCTGGGTATTCTGCTAAACCACTGACATACCGATTTCCTTTACTCTACTGACCTCTTCTGAAATGTGGCTGAATGTGTTAGGTGAGACATCTGCACAGTTTGTCCTACTAATTGAAAGACTAGATGTGACTTATTTCCCCAAAGACTGTCTGCACTCAGCAAGCAGGAACAAACTTCAGTCGTTTCTGATTGGCTACATTTCAGAATCATGTCCCAGATGTACCTGGGCTGTGTTTTCTATGTGCCACTCATTTCTTTTAAGCTGACATTTTCATTTAGTTATCTCTGATGGGCTGAGACAGGCCAAGAGATCCAGGTGCACTTGTGCCTGATGTGTCCCCCCCAGAGAGCCAAGGTACAAGTGAAGCTCCTACTTACTCCCAGGTCAATCCATATAGCAAAGAAATTACAGGTTTCATGTCTAGTAAAAAGATGGGGAAAAACACTCCTAGTATGGACAGATGAACTTATATGAACTATATCATTTTTATTTCTACAGAAATTCAGTGTCCTGAATTTTAAGCTCGTTACTCAACAGCATTTGTTTCTGGCCCATTGTTTAAAAAATTAAGTGACCAAAAACCACTAAGGAAATACCCTCATTAGGAGAAAACTGGGACAAAGAGAAGAATTACCTTCCCCTACATTTGATGATGCCTGGGCCAGGAACAAAATTATTTAAGCTTCAAAATCCAACTGAGAAACAGGAGATCTGAAAATGCCATGGAACTGGAGGGACATACATAATTTGAAAACTGTCCCAGTGATCAAAGATGAGGTTGTCATGAGTCATTCTAGCAGATGAGCTTTTCTTCTTGACTCTGAACACTGACAAACCTACTGGCAATCTTGAACAGGATTTGCAATCCTCTGCTGTTATCTTCAGGAAAATGCAGCACAAAGGGGACACAGACTCTATTATGATATTTTGGAATCAGTATTACACTCATATTTCAGCTGAAGAGAAAAATGAGAGTTGATAACAGATGGTAGTGGAGAATTGGCAGGAACAATTAGGAGCTGAAGAAGGCATGGGAAATGTATTTTTTGTCAAAATGCTTCTCTGTAATTAAGCAATATGTGTCTCTTGACACAATTTCAGTGCATAGATATGTTTTAAGACCTGAGAAGGTAAAACAGGCCAAGAAATTATTGGGTTTTAAGTCAGCTACACTTGAAAAAGGTCCAGGAGGTCTTTGTTAACAACAGTTTTTGCCTGGTGAATTCCAGGAAACTGAAAATACACAGCAAAACATTTTTAGATAGTGAAAATATAATAAGAGTAATTTCTTCTCCCTTACCCCACTTCATCATAAGTCCTGTGAATTCTACAATATCTGTGAAATTTATAGGAATTTAATACATATTTTTGCCAGTTAAATACATATTTAAAATTGTGATTATTTTCTGCAAGGATATTTCTGCTAGCTTATATAACCAGCAAAAGCAAGGTGGAAATGTTTAGTGAGCTACAAGGTGTTCTTCCTTTTGCAGTGACTAACCCTGGCAAGCACACTCAATGCTGAGTTCAATTGTGAATGATGTGGATTCACACTTCTCGTCTTCTCTGAAAATTACTCACTGCTGACGATGGAGGAAGCTGAACTGGTGTTGTTTCAGCTGAAAGTATGGTGACAGAAAAAAGGACAGGCCCATTTCAGGGACAGTTTTGAAGCTGATGCTCTTGAAGATTTTTTTTCATCCTTGGCTTTATGGCCAAGGCTTGGCTTTCAATTTTGCTCAGCAGAATGCCCACTGCACTGTTGAGACATGTAATTCAGACTTCAGCTATGTCCTAATAGGGACCATCAGCAAGGATGCTAATTGGTGTCAGAAGTGATTAGACCACTGCTTTGCAGGAAAACTACTGATTTGTTTTCCTCTACTTCTTTACTGCTGAGAATTCAGCCCCAGGTGACTCACTACCCTCACCTGAAGTAGGATTCAAAGGACTAAACTCATTAGAGCTTATCATCAAACCTTCTATTCCGAATTCTAAGGCTTTGTTTTTAAGATGAGGTTATGTGTTGATTTTATCATTTAGAAGTGACAGAAAATGTAGGTATCTTTTTCTGTAATTTTATGGTCAACTGCAATAGAGAACTTTTATAGAAAACAATACAGAATTGTGATGCATTGTTGATTATACAATAGCAGAACATCGATCCAAGCACTTTCCCTTTTGTAAGTCCAGCAAAACAGAAGCACTCTTATTTTGCAGTGGTGACTGCTTTTGTATTGCTTTTCTTACCAAAGCATGTACATAAATAAATAAGTTACATCTCACCTCATGCCCAGCATTTAGAAGTGTATACAGGAATTGTGAGCTACAGAGCACTGCAGGTGAGTATTTCAATGCTTAAGACAACCTTCTCCTCTCCTGCTTCCCTCACCTTTTCACAATTCGGGGAACATAGAGAAACCACAAGCCTCTTACAAAATGTGCTCTACATGATATTCAAAGAACAATGCACACAGCCTTGAGACTGAAGACTCAGAATTCAGCAGATAATAGCTGGAAACCTCTGTTTACTTGATCTTGTTTTTTTCTGAGCAAACTGTATCCAAAAATAAAATCAGATTTGTTCCAAGAAGCCTAGAGTCAAGATTTGTCCCAGAAGGCAAATGTGGAGCCCAGGTTGATCCATAATTCCAGGAAACAGGGGAGCTGGAGGGGGGTAGAAAAGAAGGTCTTCTTTTTGATGGTGTAGCAGGTTCAGTTCGTAAACCAGGCAGAAACACCAATTAAGTGTAGTGGTTTCGTTCAAATTATTCATTACTTACTTATTTTCCTTCTGTGAGATAAGAATTAGGAGAAAACAAAGGAGGCACAAAACTTAACAGAATATAAAGAAGTTTATTAACAGACCAAAAAGAGGGGGGGGAAAAAAAGTCAGACTAAACCTTCAGAACACCTCTCCTCCCCCCACCTCTCCTCCCTTCTACTGCCAATGTAAAAAAACCACAACCCTTAAGATTTTTCTAGTCAGTTCACCACCTATATAATAATTTCTTTTATTCAATTCACTTAGGGAGAGGAGTCTCTTGCTCATGCTATGGAGACATCTCCACAAGAAACAATCTCTTGTATGTTCAATGTCACAGCACGGCAGCTGCCTGGGATGGTTCTCTGCTCCCATGTGAAAATCCTTTCCCCCGATTTACAGCTTTCCCCACAGCTGCTTTTGAGGGTTTCATTAGCTAATGGGGTACCATTTTTAAGGATGAGCTGTTCAGAAACAAAAGTTCTCTTCACTTATCAAAGTGCCTGAGAGGCGTAAGAACACTATCTCTGGGAGTATCCTCATCTCCAGGAACAGAGGTATTTTTCTTTCGTGGGATCTCTGCTCAAGTTTCTCATCAAATCACAGCTACTTCAACGTTTGCTTGTTTCAGCACAAGCACTTTTGCTCATGGTTGCAGTTTGAACACTCCACCCCCCCGTGCTTTCATGAAATTACATCGGGTATTCTGATATATCATAGTCCATCACCACAGCTTTACAGCAGAATTTCAGCTTCTAGGATTGAAGCATCTCCTCATTCTCCTCCCTCGGGGCTTCAGCTCTTCCTTCCCCACTGACTTGGGCATCTTTATAGTGTTTTCTTCACACGCCTTCACCTTTCCCTTTCCTCTGACCTGGGAGAGGATTGATGTCTGCAGGCTTCATCTGGTCTGGAGGAATCCTACAGCACTAAGTGAGTTAATCTCACCCGGGCTTTGCAGCTGGAGTTTGGAATTCGCTCATCTCTTGCCCACATGATCCTGCTGGGAGCAGCCTCAGATGAATTTCAGCTGCTCTAGGGCTGAGGGCCGGCCTGGCCCCTGGGGGGTGTCCGGCGAGCAGGAGCGGCTGCGATCTCAGCCAGGCCCGGCCCCCACAGTTACCTGTTTGGCCACTGGAAACAAGAGAGACCTTCCCTGGGGTTTGTTCTTTCTTAAAATGGGGATCACAGAGGCGTGTCAAGCTCTCTAAGTGGTTTTAAAAAGTTGCCAATATTCAACCTAGCCAGTTGATTGGTTCTGTTGTGTCTGGAGGAAGCTGTAAGCACCTCTTTGCAAAGAATCTCTTCCTGGCTGATGGAGCCTTCCTTAACTACAACCCCCAGCTACGTAAACCGTGACAGATGGGAAATGTAAAGAAACCATGAAATGAAAAATGGAGGAATATCTAAATAATAAGATGGAAAAAAGGTGGCAGAGATTGTTTACTAAAGCAAAAACCTGAAGGTAAAGGAATGAATACCAGAGAAAAAGGCTTGAGAGTAAAAGGACACTCAGTAGGGTATTGTGGGGAAGTGGAAAACAGCCCAGGAGGGGCTAGATTATTTTAAAAATAATTCAGAGTCAAGTTAGACTTAAACACCACATACTTGTGTTTTACTGCACTCTGCTTCATAGCCCATTTGATCATAATCACATGCAAACCAATGATTGAATCTGGCACAGACAGACACAAAGTGGGTGAGGGGTGCAGTAGAGAAGCTATTTTGTTCTCTGTCCATTATGCTGTGTTTACAGGACCTGACATTGTTTAAGCAAAACTTTAAAACACATTTCTGACATGACAAATGTGAACATTAAAACAGTGAGGACATAACCACAGCTTAGAGAAATGGGTGAGGAGGTTACATTTTAATTTTTTCTTCTCTCAGAACTACTTTTGCGTTTGACAGAGAAGAATGGTGAGGACAAAGGTAGCAGGGAGTGGGACTTAACACTGTCATAACATTTAATGTCCCATTGGCTGTAAAACAATTTTGGGATCTCTTTGTGCTGGAAAAAGTCTCAGTGCAAATTCCTCGACAGAAATCCCTCAATATTATATATTTCATCGACTTTGAATTCAAGGTCAGTCTAAAGGCTCCTGTCTGCACTCATGATGTTTGCAACAAAAATGCCTGCTGGCCGCTGGGACATGCCCAGGTCACTGGAAAATAGCCAATACAGTAAAAAGAAATGGTGAGCCCAATTCTCAAATGGACCATAAGGTTTCTGAGCCCTTAGGCCTGGTTTCAAAACCTTAATGTCAGCCAAGCCCCACCTACTGACTTCGATAAATACTGGCCCATGCTGATCATAAGCACATGCACTAATTACGAGTGTCAGAGAGGGGCTTTCAGCCATTGCTTGCCTGCTCTATTCCCACATTTCATGCAGCATCTTCTGGCAGCGCTAGACGACAGTGCTTGAGGGGACTTGCAAGTTTGACAAAAAAGTTGGTGAAATTGATTGGTATTTAGAGTTTAGTGGTCTCTGATGAGCATTCCTGTGCTTCCCTGACTGATTTTGATGAAGTGCTTTTATTTGTCTTTCTACCGAGAGACTGCAGATGAATTTGCAATAGAGCAGCATGGCTCCTGTTTAGCTTTGTCAGGCACCACTTAGCCGTGTTATAATTTATTTTCCAGGAAAAAATATTTCTCATGAGAGCTTCAGGCTAACACAGTTATAAAGCACCTGGCGACCGTTCAGCTGCGTATCTGAAAGCAGTTTCATTTCCATGCATAAACAGAAAAATACCAAACTGCTGAGGAGGAAGAACCAGAAGCTGCTCTAGGTACACGTGCTGTAGGTTCATGGGTCTTCTTTGGAGTGGCATTTAATTAAATCAAACACTACCTTAGTACCACAGTTAGCAGTGTCAAGGCTGAAATAGGCCTATGCAGAAACAGACACTGCTGTCACTGGTGGTGATCCCACAGCAGGCTCTGGACAAGGTTATTCACTTAACAAAGCAGCCACTCTACACATTTCTAGGTTGGGGACTGACTGTTCTAAATTTTTGAATAGATTTAGACCTGTATTTAACGTTGACATACTGTGTAATAGAGCAATCTTTACCTTGCTTCAGCTTTATTTGGTGAGAGCCCCTTTTATTCAGAGTGCAATGATTGTGGTGTTTGTTGGGGTAGTTTTGTTCCTATTTTCTGCTGAATTATAGTGATTAGTGAGCAGTTTGAAAGCACAGAGCTCAAAGATCTTCTCTGCTTTGATCACCATTACTGTTATTCAAGAAGAGGCCCAAGTCTGGTCACAGGATGAAGGTAAATATCAATTCAGTTTCACTGCAATAACAGAGACTCTTGTACTTTTTTCCTGTGTTTTCTTCATCCTCTTTATCTTATTAGAATGCAGGGAAAGAAATGTAGTGATGTACATATAATTAAGACAAAGTCTTTCTAGAACATGCCACTAATCATAAAATGTGATTTCTAGCATGATTTATAATTAAAAGAGCATTTCTGTTTGTCTTGCTTAAATCTTGCTTTTTAAGAAAGAGAGGTGAAGATCCAATGAGGAAATGGAGCCTGTTTATAGGGAACTGCTCTCATTGCCAGTTTAATCAGCTGTGATGTTTCATTAGCAATGACTTAACCAGAGCAGACAATGCTTATCGCAGCCCCTTGCCCTATAATCATTGCACATTACTACTGTTGTGTGGGGTTTTATCAATTGCTCACTGAGTGCTCTGCAATATTGACAATGGGAAACTGCAGGCCCAGGCTTAGATTAAATAACTTAGAGCCTCCAAAATGACAACAGTGTAGTTTGGCAAGAAAAAACACCAAAATTTTGCAAACTTTGGTACAAAGAGGAGGAAATGACAATTCTAAAATCAAGTTCAGACAATTCATTTTTCATAGAATGTGTTGAGCCCTCCCATCCATCTGTACTGAATAATTACTTTCATTCTGTCTCTTGTAACTCCCAGACACTTTCAAGAGTACTAATTCAGCTGACCTAAAATTGCCTATTTATGCATTGGTAGCATACTGTGCTCATCGCCACAAAATCTCCACCCTTTGTTTAACTTTAGCCATGGAAAGTTACCAGCAAATGCAAAACTGTGAGACATTAAAAATTTGACTTCCTGATGTGGTGAGTGACACACACATAGATGCTCCAAACGCTTTTTTTACTGCTGAGGGGGAAGTACAGGTTTTTAAAAGAGCAGTGTTATGGAAATGAATGTGAACTGGTGAGCAGGAGAAGGAGGGACTGTGTGGAACTGGATGAAGGAAGCTGGATGGAGCAGTGGTTGTGCTGTGAGCAAGAACTGCACAGGCACTTTGCTGCCCTCTTGCTCTGAGCACACGGGGAATACTGGCAGGAAGAGAACAGGGCTGGATCTGAAATCCTGTTTCCCAACAAACAAATCAAAGCAGATTTCTCTTGCTCTATGAGACTCAGTTACTCCTCTGCAAAATGACAATAATAGCACTTCTTTATCTAGAGGAATAAGCAGTGGAAAGGCTAGAAAGTGGTCAGACGTCATCAGCAGGAGGACAGGGTAAAAGCAGAAGTGTAATACAAGGAAATGTTTCTATTTTTTTTCAAGTAAATTCAAATCAAACTGGAAAAAGCATTTGACATCTCTGGGATTAAAATAGAAATGGAAAGAGGATATTTGGGCATATTTTCCCCTCAGAAAATAGGATTGATATCATTTTGCTCAGACTTTATAATTCCCATAGCTTATTATAATGTAGCTGTCCTCTTTGATTTGTGTATTGGAACGTACAGTGCAACTGCATATATTTGTAGAAATAGGCTTGTTATTGTAACAACTCGAGGGAATCTTCTGAATTAAGGGAAAACATTTACATTGGAACAAATTACATTTTACCAAAAAAACTAATTGTTACACTGAGAGCTGTATACAGTTGAAATTGCGCTGTCCTAATTACACACGTTGCATTATTTAAAAAGAGAAGCATTGTTTATTTGCAATATCCACTGCTTATTTACAGTTGCATATTTGAACAAGGAGCAAGGAGTCATTCCTACAAAGCAGCAGAGAGATTGTTATCTGCACAAAAACACAAAATTAATTCAGTAGAGGAAATCTACTCTCAAACAGAGCAAGAGAGAAATTCCTCCTGAGGCAAGACATTCTACAATTGTTTCTAAATTTCTGTATAATTAACAAAGCACTTACCATCTGCAGTGATTGACCTGTCAGATCTGCTCCTCTGAGATAATTTCAGTGACATTTTAAAAAAAATAGTGTGAATAAAAAAAAGACATATTCCATTTGCAAGGAATGGTGTTATCCTCTAAACAGAAATTACTGAAATAATCAAACACTAAAGATGGCATTGGTTTACAATGCCTGCTGATTAACCCCAGTAGCCCTGATCAGAGGAGTTCAGCTCAGGTATTGGTGGGATATTCTTTGTTGGATATCATAACAATGACCCTATTTCCTCTCCTATTTTTAATTGTGTAAATGCCTCTCTAAAATGTGAAAGGCATTTCAGAAAATTCACTTATTTAGACAAATACACTAAATGATGTTTATGCTCTATATTAAATGGAATTATTGGGAAATTTCGTTTTTAAGAAAGAAGAGGATTATTTTCTCTTGCTTTGCACTTTTGTTGCACACCTATTTTGACTCAACTAATTACTGTATGAAGTTGACAATATGCAACCAAGCAGCAGTGACCAACCACCTTTTTATCCCAATGGAGTGAATACCTGAGTACATTGAAATCCAGCCCAGTACTGTTGTGTTTATAGAGGGAAAAACCCTGTCTTTTGTCTATCATTTTTAATTACAGCTACTAAATCTGACCAGCATAACTTGTGGATTACCTCCATCTCTTTAACTATTCCTCCTTTCTCTTCCTGTGTTACATTAAGTATTTATAGATGCTGCAAAAATGCTTCTCCATTAACAGCCTGTAATTTTTCTTCCTTCACAAACCTGAATTTCTTGCAAATGTTTTTTAGAGACATGTAAAATACAGTTTTATCCAAACCAATACACACTTTTCTCCCATCAGGTTTCACAAGTGATCTTTTTAAAAGTAGCACAGAAAAAGAGATGGATGTTGTGTGGCATGAGAGATGAATGCATCTTCAGTTCTAAGGAACAACTATTGAAGTTTCAGATTGGTAACGATCGCAGTCAAAATGATATTTTAATCTTGGTACACAGTAGGGAATAGACAGTTACTGCACAGTTCACTAGAATTTTACCCCCCTTTGACACATGAAAGAGCAAGTAGTCTGACTTTTCATCTTATTTCAGAAGAGATCCCCTTCTGGAGGTGGTCTAGTCAAGTCCAGCCAGTGCTCCTAATACAGAAACTTTCAGTTCCACAGTAAACGAGACTGATCTTTTATCTTTGATTTTTAGTTCATTGCCACAAAATCAAGTTGAATTTCTTGAAGTGTAAGGTTAAAAAACTGCATAAGTGAGAACTCCTACAGTAACAGTTGTTTGTAAATTATTGATCATGGAATTTTTTACAATATGAATTGTAAAAGGGCCATCAAACTTTCCTAAAGTACCTTTGACAATAAATAAAAAGTTCAATCTCTTTTTTTCTTCATTTCAGAGAGATTTTTGTAGACTTTTTTCCCCAGTCCAAATTGCTAGATGCACCTTGCTTTTTCCTCTTGATTCAGTAACAAGGAAGAGAAAGAGAAAAGGATATTTCTGATTTTTCTATGATCCCAATTCTTCAAAAATGTGTGGTTTGGGTTGGTGGCATATGCATTACAATTGAATAGTGGTAGTTAAAGAGAAAGCATTGAGTACAATTTTTTCTTCTTTGCAGGTAATGGGTAATGGAGGAAGAAACGAGAATAAACTCATAGAGCAAACAAAAGAGAACTGACACAGATTGAGGACTTCCTTAATATTTGAATTTTTAAAAGGCATATATAAAGAAAGAAGAGGAAATACTCTGTAGGCTGTTGTCCCGTGAAGCCTGTCAGGGAAGGTGCAGCTGTGGAAATGAAACTCTAACTTGCAGAGATCCTCAAGGAAGCTTCCGAGTTTATTGGGAGTCGCACTAACCAAGGAGGGGTCCTTGAGGAACAGAAGGTAAACATAGTGGAATCAAGAGTACAAAGTACATCACGCCATCAGAAAAAAAATCGTGACTGAATCCTAGGGAACTGCACATCAGAGGTGAGGACCCATAAAACCAAGGTTATTAATCCTACACTGCATAATTGTTCTGTTCGTACACAGACACCTCAGACCAGTGAACTGAACCAAATGAAGGCCTGGGACTTTACCAGGACCCTCACACTTTCAGGGACTGCTGCAGTCTGCCCCAAGAAAGAACTCCTTAACTACTGAGTCTCCAAAGGGAAACACTCCATTAACAGTGAGAATTTCTAAAGAAGAGAAACCACAAAACATGAGAATACTCAGCCAAAGGGACCTCTCTGTCTCAGAAGAGCCACAATCAGTTGTGACTTCCCGTACTTCTGAGCAAGGATAGTATTCATTTAAAAACCTACCTTGGCAAGCACTTTGCAGACATGCTGTATGTATAGATAAATCTATTTTATATCACACTGTGAGTGCTAATCCTACTGCAGAACACAGTAATTACAGCTCACATTGAATTACTACTTTTTATAATTCATTGTAGAGAGGTATTACCCTGTGACATGTCCAAGCCTAGTGAGCACTTCATTATTTTTAAACAGAAAAATGGAAGGAAACCACTTACATTGAACTGACTGTTGATCTCTTTCACTCTCATTCCAGGTCAGAAGAACAAACCACACAATAAACCAGGACTTCCTAGAATCCATCTCCTTTAGTAACTGGCCTTTTACATGCTTTCCAGTAACAATATTAAAAATCCTTAAAACTATTTAAGACATCACACTCTGTATCATACACAGAATAAACCATGCTGATGTCCTAATACTACACTTCTTCCAGAAGGGGCATTTTACTTTTGAGATGTGCACGTATGCATATACAAATGATGAACATCCATGTAAATGCAGACAAGCTATTAAAATTGTCTGTGATTTACCTTTGCTTTTAAGGTAACATTGCCAAAACTTCTGATTTTAGCAGAGCAAGGGAAACAGTAAAATATTGCTTGAACTTGTGCACATTATTTTAAATTATAGGACATACCCTCTGAAAGAAAATGGATTATTTTCCAAGGGACTGTACAACGATTACACATTTGTGTTCAGACAGAGAAATATTTTACATGATGACACCTTTTTTAATTCTCTATTTAAAAAGCTTTTGATGTCACCTTGGGAAGTCCCAGAGTGTGCTTACTAGAGTAAGCCTAAGAAGAGGGTATGACAGCTGTGGTTTCTGACATGAAAACATCTCTCACTATAGGCACAATAACATTTTATTTATCCTATTTTGATGAGTATATGCTGACATGCAAAAGAGCAGAGAAGGCACAAAAATCTATCCCCTATGTAATGGCAGAAAAAAAGAAATTCTTTCTGTGTTTGGTTTTCTTTTGCTTTTCTGGAAGATTCTCACATATCTTATCTGGTTTAAATGTTAACAGATGTTCAGCAGACTTGAGCACAGTTAAAAACTCACATTTAATCCTCTTGTTAAAAATTCAGGAAAAAAATATATGCTAACAACTTTTTAAGGGATAAAAATAAATTCAAAAAACAATTTTATTTCCAAGTTCACATAAAAAAAGGGAAGTTTGAACACTTGGATTTTGATATTTTATCTTGATCTTTTCTTTCTGAATTTACACACGCTGTGGTAACTTACAGAAGCTTTACAACATTGAAATAATACTCTACTGACATTTGCTGCATGACTATGTTGAATGAGTTGTTTGTCTGGCTACTAATGAATCACTATTTCATACCACAAAACACGTGACCTCAGCTTATATTATGGATGGCAATAGCAGTTAAAGAGATTAAGGCTTGGCCAATTGTGGAAAAATGCCTGGTGGTTCCTCTTGTCCAACTCTTTGAAGGGATGCATGAAGTAGTTTACACTCCCAACATTAATATCAGTTACCATTAGACACCAAACCTCCCCCCTGAAGGATGCACATGAGTACTAATTGCTTAAAAGCTTTTATGGAAGTTCATTCTATGAGCACAAAATGCTGTTTGGAAAATGTTCCTGTTGGAAGACAGCTTCACCTGTATAGATGTATACTTGCAGCAACCTTTCTTTAATTAGACTGTGACTCTGTCCTTTTCTCATGCACTAAACCGTAAGTAGAGGTGGAATTTGTTATCACAGAACTATTCTAAACTGAATACCAGAAAATATCCCAAAGGAAAATGAGATTGTTCTATTACCTCTGCAGAGTAATAAGTTTGTGATAGCAATACAGAAGTTGGAAAGCACCCTTCTTTGCCCACTTGCCTCTTATTCTTCTCTCCAATATGAATTCAGTAAGTTACTTAACTTGGCTTTCTTTTCAATCCTTTAATTTCCTGTCTCATTTGTCTTTGAGAATCTCTATATAATAGTAGCTAAGAGAAGTTCCCATTATGAATTTATATTGAAAGGGGAGCTTGGTATATTGCAAAAGGGCAAATCTAAAAGTGATTGTTCACCTTTCCCTCTGCAGAATTCTATGTCATACCCCTGTTCTGAAGGCCAAAGAACAAATCTTATGTTAAAATACCACTGGCCTTTCTCTAAAATTCTCCCAATTGATTGTTTTTACCATATCACTCTCTTTTGATCTGTAGTCTCTCTGCTCCACACTGCAACCTCTAGCTTTTGATTATCAATACAGTCAAAAAAATTAGTACAAAATATTCCTTTCCTCATACTTCCCCATGTTCCTGATACACACACAGTTTTGAAATCAAGTACTGTTTGTATTTATCATGGAAACCTCTGAACTCTAGCCTGTTCTTTCGCCTCTCCCACCAGTTACAAAATACAGCATTCCAGTCAGATGGTTAAAATACCACTGTAGATAATAGTGTTAATCTCTCTGACTTGGAAATTTCTATGTTCAGGAAAAAGGAAATAACGGGTAACGAGATTCCTGGAATGCTTGTTCAGATAGTTTTTACTTCTATGTATTTGAAGTTCATTAGCAATTGTGATTAAACAATATGAGAAAAGCACACTGCAGAGAGCAGGAACACTAGCCAGGGTGGCAAACCAAATCACTGCCAGGACAGGCACTGTTCAGCTACTGGCCTTTATTTTTTTAATCAAAATTAAGGCAGTACAGACTGTACTGGACTTGGGAAGAACAGAGTAGCCATTCTTTAAAATGTTAATGAGCAAAGGTGTCTCATACTCTTGTAGCGTGACAGGCATTAAAATTTTCACTCTCCAAAACCCCTCTAATATAAATGAATTTCATTAACGTAATTAAAGGTCAAGAGATTAATATCAGGCAAACTACAGAAAGGTTAATTTTTGTGCAGAAGAAGAGACAAGAGTGAGAGTTATAACAGACTGCCTCTAGGAGAATTTACACTCTGGTGCAAAAACAGTGAACTCACACCCCTGATTATGAATTGAAACAGATCCTTCCCTCTCCTCTCCTGGCTGAGCAAAGCAAAAAACTTTCCTTTCTCAGACAGCTGGGGATCCCATGGAGGTAAGAGGAAGATAGGGTACCTGGCAGGAGAGGGGGTGGAAGAAGTCACAGAGAGACAGCCCTTGCAAAGATGAAGTTTGGGGTCATGGAACCTGAGGGTGTTGGCAGCTGAACAAGACTTGCAATCAGATTAATGAAAAAAATCATTCTGATAGTTGATTTGTGTATATGTAATTCACACATAAGCCAATTCTGATTTTAAAGATTGCAAGGCACCCAATTCTATCAGTACTTTCTCCTCCTAACTTCAGTAATGCACAATGAATTTCTGATTATCTATCTGGGTGAAAAAAGGCTAAGTTTACCTTTCCACTCTGGAAAATTAGCACATGACCATTAATAAATAACATAACCTGAAGCACTATTTCAGGCTATCTATGCATTACATAGA
This sequence comes from Monarcha castaneiventris obscurior, assembly GCA_026261815.1. Lineage (NCBI taxonomy): Eukaryota > Metazoa > Chordata > Aves > Passeriformes > Monarchidae > Monarcha > Monarcha castaneiventris. Next base: position 321,649 of record JAMPIT010000371.1, read on the forward strand.
TGGATTATATCATCTCAGGACATTTTATGCTAAATTTGTTCCAAACTGCTGGGGTTTTTTTCTAGTTTTTTTCCTCCCATCTTTCTTAGAGGTCTGTAAAATAGTTGCTGACTCCATGTTGACCTGTTTTTCTGTCTCTTCACCATATACTCAGCTCAGTGAGTAGCTTGTGAAGTTTACTGAAGTAGATACCATCAAACTTGACAGCAAGACAAAAACTCTGCCTTGTATAAGCAAACAATGATACCTGTATATGGAGAGCCCAGAGGACAAAAGAATATGACTATTGCGATTCTGTTATTTACAGCTTTGTATTACAGCTTTTATTTCTTTTTCCTTCTTGAGATTGAATGGAGCTGGGTTATCCCCAGGCTCCTTTAAGTATTTCTTTCAGAATATACATCAGTCTGCAGTCCCCCTACAGCCTCCATTACTTTAGCACCTGAACACCTTACAAGCTTTCACTGTCTGTGCTCTCACAACACCTCAGATGCAGAAAATTTTTATACTAATAATTTACTAAGAGAAAATCAAATCACATACAGATTTTTAGGTATCTGACATCCAGAGTGAAATCCAAACCTCTTCCTCTGCTCTTTTTAAAGTGCTTGGTATCATTCCTCAGCTCCTCAAAATGAGATTCAGGACAATCTGAATACTGAGCAAGGAGTCACCCACAGACAGACTTGGAAAAAATGAGAACAGCCTGCTCCAAAATGCCTGGTAAACCTCTAGTTGTGTTCTGAAGCTGTCAGTACCATACTACTGTGTATTCAGAAAGTGTTACTACAAGCCCTGTTTAGAAGAGAGGAACTCCTACAGCTGAGCGTGGATCTGTCTTTCTTATGCCTAAAGGTATCCCTCCTCTTGTTTTTATGTAAAAACCACCCACGATGAGGGAAATCCTGGTGCAGTTCCTTGCTCTGCCTGAAGGGATTCAAAATTCCCATTTTTCTCCTCATAGGAAAGGGAGTGCCACAATCATCAAAATGCTGCATAGGCTGGGGAGGGGAAGCCTGATGCATTTCCTCAGCTTTCAAAGAGCTGAAGAAAGGATTTCAGGTCCAGTGGTCTGGTCAGAGCGAGGGAATGTGATTTATGTCTCAGACAGTGAAAACATTGTCTGGTTTTACCCGGATTTCACTGCCTGTGTCACCTGTACACTAGTGCAAGTCTGGATGCCACGTTTTTCCCAGTAGTAGGACTGTCTCAAATAATTCAAGGATGTTGAAATGCAGAGTCCTGATGTAGGAGATTTCTGAAACAAATTCAATACAGACTGTACATCTGGGAATTTCTATCTGAAAAGCAAGGAATTAGAGCCAGGAGTAATTTTGTTTTCTCATTCAAAGGCAGAAACGCTAATTTCTTTAGAACAATAACACATAACCTGCCTATATGTTTGTGATGAAATGCCAGTATCTTTTTTTATACCTATTGCTGGAGGAGAAGCTGCTATAACAAACTTTTACTGGCTTTTATCTTTTCTATTACAGTCTATTGAATATTAATAAATTACTATCTGCCAGTTTTTGCAGGAGCAGCTGAAACACTGCCTGCATTAAAATTGAAAATAACTCCTTTCCTCTTCACAAACTTCAAGAGAACACGAATTTTAAAATAATGACGACTGCCTGTACTATTTCATGGTGTTTCCCTTTAACAAACAATATTAAGATTTACGTGATACAGTCAGCTTTGCGACTGATAATTAATTGTCACTTAATTACACACTTTAATAATATTTATTCTGAAGTTATAACAACTCTGGCTTAGAAAATGACCCTGAATCACTTTAATTTATTAATTCACTTAATTAAAATACTTAATCTTGAAAAGAGCTTTCAGGCTGTTTAAATAAAGGTAAACAAATCTTCAAATTAAATCAACACTTTTTTTTCCCTTTGGTATATGTAATTAATTTTCACTCAACTCAATAAATAAACCTCATGTAAGGTTGTGCATGTGACAACAGAAAATGGCTTGCTGTCAGCTTAATCTTCCTTAACACTGTAAAGCATTTTTAGTTATGCTGACAGGCCTGCTGAAAACCTTTTGCTGGGAAGCAATAAATATTAGCACTTTTCCCACTAGCACGGCAGGAAAAAACATTTATTTATAAATGATGATCATTAATCAACATTTTTGTACAAGCAATCAGAAAACCTCCCAGGCTAAAGCAAACTTGATGGAAATGAAACTTCTATTTGCAATTAGATTTAACCAAAGCACACTTTCTCCTTAAAGAATAAAATTTTTTGTTTTCTTCTGTTAGTTCTTGGTAAAGGAGTTCTGTGTGCCAAGGATTGTACTTTCTATCTCTCATGAAAAGTTTTGAGACAAACTCTAGGACTTAATTACAGAGCTCACAGCACTGTCAAGATTTCACATGTTTAAAGTTACGACTGCAATTAGCTCCACCTAAATCAATGACAGTCAAATGAACCACTGCACGAGATGTCAGTGCCACAGTGAAAGCTGTCACTTGTGCACAACTTTACAAACCCAAGTTTTACTATTAAATTTAGCACATTTCCTCATATATGTAGCACCAGTTTCATGTATTTAATTTCAGAAAGTGGCCCTATATTTTGAAAAGTTGGTTTCTACTGAAAGCAATTTTGAATTGTTCAGCAAAATTCATCTGATGATCTTGTTACAGCATATATTTGACTACACTTTCCCCTTACACTTCAGTTTGGTCTGTACCTTGAAAACTCTGCTACAAGAGGATTCCTCCTCCCCATTATACCTTAACAAGGACAAGAATGCCATGTTTTTCCTCAATTCACCATCTCCTTATTGTATGTTCATAGTGTGAGCTGAAGTGACTGTAGTTGCTGCTCTCTAACAGTTATATTTGAATAAAGAAAGGATTGAAAAATCTGGGCTGAATATTTACAATGTAAGTCTTCCTCTCCTAGTCCAACACAGCCTGAAAAGCTCAAGTTAATTAACGACAGATCTAAGGAACTACTGTCATCAAGATGATAATTAGATGGGACTAAATATGAAAAACAGAGACTTCAGCTGATGATAGAAAGTAGCTTTCCATCCCTCCTCAAACTATAAACTACTGTTTATAGTAGAGGCATTTGAATCTGGCTGCCGTGATTTTTAACAAAACTGCAATTTATAAAGGTCTTCATTGAACTGAAACCAGCATAAAATTCCTGTACGAGCACAAACTGTCATGAGCTTTCCAGCTGCTTCTAGCACTCAAGAGAGAAGAAATAAAACAAAGTAATTCCACATTTCTGAAGTGGAGGAATTTTCAAGATTTTTTTCCAGTTTTTGGGTGTGTACAGCAGCAAGAAATGACTACTAATGAGAAAATGGACCTTGATTTTTGATTCAGTATTTTCAGCTGCCAACCAGAGTTTGGTCAGAATCCTTAATAAAGTCTTCAGAGGATCTGTTCTCTAGCTATAATATTATTCTACCTCTTGTTTTCATCCTGAACAAATTCATGAAAATACATCTGGGAAGACTTCACTTTAGTTTTTTGGTTTTGTTGTTTTTGTTGGTGCAAATGTGCCCCTTTGTTTAGGAAACAGCTAAATAAAATCAGAGATCAATTTCACATGATAATTAAAAGTAGTCAGTTTCTGCAAGCATTTTTGGAGAAACACAGAATGTGCTGACTGTCATCATGGTTACCCTACAAGGCATTCCAGACAGTACAAACTAATTCTTCAGCTTAAGTGAGCACTGCACCTACAGCACAGAAAGACCAGCTGGTGGCATCTCTGCTAACTGTAGGGAGAGTCTGCATGCTCAAGCTGTTTAATGGAGTGGATTGCAAATTGCAATCAGAATAATTATATATCTATTTAAAACAACTTACCCTGCAATGTAATGCAAAAAAAAACACCGTTCAAAAATAGCCTGAAGAGGTTTGGGTGTCTATGACAAATTTCAGTGCTCAAGTGCCATTACAGACAGCTGGCTTCCAGCTGCCCTTCCACAAGGGCACATCTCCTCCTCCCGTCCAGCCTTTCAAGGTCATTTGGATGCTTATTCTTGGTGCTAAGAGACATTTCACAGCCCTGCAGACATTTTCTAGGTTCCTAAACACTTCTTTAAATCCAGTCCCATAGGACTGAACTCCTCCCTGGAGTGCAATGGCAGAAAACTGTTTTGCAGGTGGATTTTTTCATTTCCTGCTCTGATTTAAAAGGGGTGCACAACCTCAATCCCAGAGGATAGACCAGTGGCCTTATTACACAGCTACACTTCAGCCATAAACAAGTTGCTTTATTTCTTGTGCTGAAGCTCACACAGGCTGCAGTGCTGCTTGCAGGCAGCTTGTTACCTTCAGCAGTGACAGACCAGCTGTGTATCCTAAATTAATCTATTTGTATTAAACATCCATGTTTTCTGCTGCCTGCTGCTGAACTGGGCAAAAATAAAATGTGGTCATGTTAGAAAATGGTGTTTAAACATTAAAAATATTGATTTAAATAAAGGTAATGCTGGACTGGGACCAGTTCTGTAAAGCCTTCATTTTACCTGTACATGTAAAAATATGCAACCTGCATAACCATTTTTTTATATAATCACTGCAATTATATAGAATATATGTTACATACAAAATACTCATAATATAATATTTTCCGGTATGTGCCTTAAAATAAATATAAATGCTATATTTTTTAGAAATTAACAGTATTTTCATAGTGTTGTTTGGCTCTTAGTGACTCAGATACTTTAGCAGGCAGGAAAGGGAAAGATCTGGCATATTTGCAACTGGACTTTCTTATTCATTTGGTTCACTGTGCAGCACCTTCCTCTGAGAAAAAGCGGGTTGTTTTGTGTCTCGGGTGCCGCGGCAGTGCTGCAGCGTGTGTGGAGCGAGCAGCGCGCTCCCGCAGGAGCGGCACAGGGGCGGGGAAGGCAGAGGAGAGCTCGGGGTGTGAGAGGTGCCGGGCTCAGGGCACCGCAGGAGAGCTGGAGAGAGGGAAATGGCACGGGGAAAGGGAGAAAGGGCCAGGGGAGGAGCGCAGGGAGCCGGAACATCAGAGCGAAGGGAAAGCGGAGCGAGTGCAGCGGAGGGAAGCCGGAGGCTGGCTGGCCCTGAGCTCCCGGAGAGCTCGGGAAGGGCAGAGGGACAGCCAGGACACTGCGGGCACTGCCCTGGGGAGAGCTCGGGAAGGGCACAGGCACAGCCGGGACTCTGCGGGCGCTGCCCTGGGGAGAGCTCGGGAAGGGCACAGGCACAGCCAGGACTCTGCGGGCACTGCCCTGGGGAGAGCTCGGGAAGGGCAGAGGGAGAGCCAGGACACTGCGGGCACTGCCCTGGGGAGAGCTCGGGAAGGGCAGAGGCACAGCCAGGACTCTGCGGGCACTGCCCTGGGGAGAGCTCGGGAAGGGCAGAGGGACAGCCAGGACACTGCGGGCACTGCCCTGGGGAGAGCTCGGGAAGGGCAGAGGGACAGCCAGGACTCTGCGGGCACTGCCCTGGGGAGAGCTCGGGAAGGGCAGAGGCACAGCCAGGACTCTGCGGGCGCTGCCCTGGCAGCCGGAGCATCCCGGGCTGCGGCCGCACAGGCACCGGCGCACAGCCGCGCTCCCGTTCTCAGGCACCAGGGCTTGTTTCTGTGCTCATCCTGGTTGCTTGTGTGCGTGTTCCCAGTCAGATCCGCCTTGTCATTGCTGGGGTCTGCCTGCTCCTTCATTCAGACAGCGATTAAAGCTTTGATCTGTTTTCTGGTTTGCTATTAAAATGCAGCAACGTTCGAGAGGGAAAGGACGAAATTCTGCATCCCTTCCAAGGGACAGCCCATCCCATAAAAAACAGGAAAGGCGCTATTTTCTAGGCAGTGAAACATAGAAATTGCGCCAGCGTGCTGCAGTTTACAGCAATGCCAGACTAAAATGAGCCCGAGCGGGGTCAAATGCCACGTGGGCTGTGAAGCGACCCCGACACGGCACACTCACTTCTGAAAGCAAGGTAAGGCTGCCACTGAGGGCCTGAAGCTGCAGAGTTTGCTGAAATCAAGTTCACAAGCAGCTAAGTTCAAAGCAAAGGTTAGAAACAAGTCTAACAAATATAGAGGGTCAAAAATTCCTCAGCTCCGAGCTTTTTTAATATCAGTGGCTTAGGCCAGGTCTCTACAAACTTCTTCCAACTTTTTTTGTTATTACAGGATCGTGGTGTGTGTGCCAGCCCCAGCAAAGCATTGGTTGTTAGGGAATTTACAAACACAACTGCAAGAATTTAATCACTGTACAGTAATAATTCTGCTGCAATAGATGCTCTCACTGATGACTGAGAGCCTGACTGTCGGGGGAGTGGCAGTGTCCTCACATACAGGCACATCACAAGTGTGGGGACCTTTCTCCCCTTGGCCTACCCTTCTCACAGCAGCAATGTGAGAATGCTCAGACCTAATTGATTCTGGCTGCCAAATGCTGATACAGCCACGCTAACAACCAGGCTTCTTCTCCACACTGCAGAGATCTTTGATTCTGAACCACACCACAAACCATCAAACAGACCTTCCACAAGCCACTTAAAAACCTGCCTGTCTCAGAACTCAACATTTAGAAAAAACTTTCCTGACTAAGCAAGGGGTTACCAGCTTATCTTCAACCTCTGTGAGGCATTCATAGGTTACAAGACAAATTGTACTCATCAGAGCTGTGTCTACATGGGAGACTAAATCTTTTTCTGAGATAGTGACCGTGATTTGAGTACCTACAATTTAACTGCCAAAAAGAAGCAAATGTAATTTTCTGAGTGCTAGGTGCCTGTAGCACCTTTTCCTGAATGCGACCAGAACTAGGCTGGGGCCTGAACTCACTGTGGTCATGTAAATGAAATGCTTGAAGGGAAAGAATATCCACTGTCAAAAAAAAAACCAAAAAAACAAAAAAAAAAAAAACAAACCCCAACCAAAAACACCAAAAAAAAAAGAAAAAAGAAGATAAATTATTTTGCACCATACTAGAGGTTCCAAAGCAATGTACAGTTCATTTAGTTTTACAATTCATTACTCAAAGAGTCAATCTTGATATTCCTTAGAACAAAGACAGTAATCCCTGTGTGGGAGACACCTCTGCACACAAACCAGCCTGATGTCAAATTTGACCTGTCATCTTCAGCATGAACAGGAAGATTTGAGGTCTAGTCTACACTCGTGTGTAGGCACAAAGGCACAAATTTGCTAAAAATTGGTACAACTCAGGCTTTCCACTGCTTAAGGAAATCTGCCTCTACCAGCAACAAACTGCCTGCCTGTACTCCAACAGCCCAGCAATGATGGCAGCCAGGACTGGAAAGTTCTGTCAGCAAAACTAATGAAAATAGCTTTGGGAGGAGTTCTTGGGAGAATTACAGGTTCACTGGAGTTTATCCAGGCATATTCAGGTAATACATTGTCTGTAAAAGTGGTTCAAAATTTGTAGCCTGTAAGGCACTGATGAATCACCAGATCAGTGAGGATGCTGTGCTAAGTTCTGTAGTCACAGAAACAACCAGAGATTTCAGATCTTGAAGATGATCCTGAGCACTCTGACATCCCTATAATTTAGGTCTGAGTCTAATGAAGCAGCAACGGCACAGCAACGTACAGCTACTACAAGATAATGCAAACTTTTAGCTTTCCATTTGCCTAGAAATTATCTTGTCTATATTTGGAAGAAAAAAATCCAGGCACAAATCTCTATCTGCCAATTCCTAGGAGTCACGAACAATTTTAAAACCTCGGTTCAGCAAATAACCTAAATTTCAGCTTAATGTTGCCTTACAAGCAGTCCCAGCCTAAGCGAGTCTGCTCAGGTACTCGGGCATTTATTGGATCAGGTTCTAAGGAACATCTTACATGCAGATGATCACTACTTCCAACCTCAGGGACTCCAGTTCTAGATTTCACTAAACCAGCACAAAATCAAGACTTTGCTTAAAACCATGACTTAAGAATGCTTGCTTTGGACAGTGCTTCTTCATAATTGAGAGGGCTTTTGGTTTGGCTAGTGTAAGACTCTTGAGTTTAATAATAGTTCACATAAGGAATCTCTATTTCCATTTTCAAATCACAAAATCAACAAGAGAATCACAAGGTACTGCATCACCTTCCCTGATTTACTGTATGTGAGTCTGGAATGTGAGCAAGACAATTCTTATGAGACATTCAGCTATGACCAGAGGCAAAAATTCTGGCAATCTAGTGTAAAACATTGTTCTTGTGCAATTCCAGGCTTTGCAGACTTTTCTTGTCAATGGAAGCCTTTTGATTTCTATGCAGTTGCTCCTGATCTACCCCAGAGGCAGTAGGACAGAAGCTGGAGACATAGCAGTACATTTTTTTTTCTTAGGAGCTCCTGTGTAACTGCCTTGAAGTCAAATGTCCACTGAGATTTTTGATTTTGCAAGATATCTGTTACTGTAAGGAAATCTCTCCCCCCTTTCCCAGATTCTGACTCTTCTTTTTCCAAAGTAATTATGTTCAAAAATTAAATTATATTTTTGCTATTGAAAAGTATGTATTAAGGTAAGTCCCTCGAAATGCAGATGTGTTCAAAAAAATAATGTCCAGTTTCATTGCTTAACTTTTTTCTTTGCTAGAATTTAATGAATTCTTCATTTGCTGTTATAAACTAAATATTTCCTTTGAGTCCAATTAGCATAGCTGGAAGAAAAAGCAAAGCAAGGCACTGTTCAGCATGCATCAATGTAATGGAAAAATCAGTTCTTTTATTCTAGCTTTAATAACTGCAGCTTGATTAGAGAGAAAGAAAAAGCTAGGAGAGAGAGGTGGGGGGGACGAGAGGCCTGCCAAATTAGTTCTATAAGAATTCTCAACCTGTCTGCTCTCTGGCTTACTATTCAAATGCTAATTGAGCCTTTTTGTAAACAGAATGGGTAATCATGGAAGACAAAAACAGACACAGAAAACAAACGAAATATCGCACCTTATCCAAACCAGCACAAAATTGCACTGATGAGCTTTAGAAGTCTTAAAATTTTGTGTCTTTGGTGTCTTTAAAGAACACAGAAAAGCATAAAATTAATATAATAATGTAAAATATAACATAATAAAATAACAAATAATAAAGAGCAGTTCTTTTTGAACAATGAAACCAGTCATGTTATAATTAGATAAGAGGATTTATATTCTCAGCTATAAACATGAAAGTGGACCATGAGACCGGATAAAGGCAAGGTTTTAATTCTTAAAAATTAATTACATGGCATTATTGTTATCAGTACACAGGATGCATTAATTATACAATTAATAATAAGATGAAAGCCATATTTTTTTTCAACTTGAAATCACTTGGGGACATTTGGTTTTATACAAGAATTGTCCTTCAGGCATTTCTATAATCTTGTTACTATGCAAAGTCAAGCCCTTAAACCTATTAGTGGAAGTAGTGGATGGAATTAATCTCTCTTAATTTAGACTTCGCACTTACACATATTGCTGCAAATTTTAGATACCCCCTTAATTGGGGTCTAAGGTGTAGCAGATTTATTACAACTTCTCCCCGTAAAATAAAGATTGATGTTACCAGAGGTACATCCAATGTGCAATCAGGTAAAGGTGGCTTCTAGCAGAGAAAGCTGAACAATGTCTTGCACAAAGCCATCCATAAGGGCAACGTTGCACTCAGATTTTCCTAGGAAGTTTTCCACTTGTGCAGAGAGGCAGAGCTGGGCTCAGCAGGGCAGGAATGTATTCCCAGGAACCGGTGCCAGCCCTGCACCCAGTGTTTAATCTCACAGCCCAGAGCACACACCCTCTAATCCCACAGCTGGGCCATTTGCTACTTCCAGACTTGCTCAGAGCAGATTCCAGAAACCATATCATGTGCAAGAATATTTGCAATATTAAATTTTTTCATACGTACACACAACTTCACAAAGAGCAAGGCCTCCCCAAGAACAGCAGCCCCAAGAACAGGCCATCAGGAGAGCACCAGAGGGCCTGGACACTGCCAGATGTTTTCAGCTGGGGCAGGTATGGACTCTGCAAGGATATGTGAGTGTAGCAGGGAAGACCTCTTAGATTTTGGCACAGATGCATTGCAAGATGATTTTGTTTTCTGTTAGATCTCATGGAAGTAAATTCCTTACCATACATTTTAATTTTAAAGACTTATTTCACAAATATCACTTATAAGGAAAATGAATGTTTTGCATTAAATGGTTGATGAATATAATGTTTAGTAGTGTCGGACTCAATTAAACTGCCAACATGGGCTCCCACAGGAATTCAAAAGAGGGGTGAATGTCATGAAAACAAAGGTTCATCTCTCAGCCTAAACCTTTGAAAATGAAGAATCTTTAATAATACAACCCTGTATTACTACCACTAAGTAATTATTCCCCAGAGTTATATTTCTTTTCTGTAGCATTTTGGTCTTACTATTCATTCATATATTGTTCTGAATTATGGCCATCTGGGAGAAATGAACTTTATCTGCTGGTTATTTTGATTTCGGATGTGTTCACTGTGACATCTCCTCATGAAAAAGCTCACCTTCCTTTGATTTTGATCTTCCTCCTCCATATCCTGTCAGAGTTAGCTCTGTAGCTAAGGTACACCAATCTGATATGCACCTTTTGTGAGACTGTTAATTTCTGCTGTGCTTTTTAATATAAGCTGTATTTTGATTTGTTATTATTTTTATCACCATAGTCCCTTGAGAACCCAAGGAAGCAACAAGTACCTCTTTGTCCTCAGCACTGTTATCTACGAACAAAGCACCTCTATCAGCCACACAATCTTCATTGTAGAAGATGAAGGGTTTGCTTTTCTTTTTGTTTCATTGAAGGGTATTATTTAATTAGATTTCCTGGAATACTGAACAGGATTTCTATACAACAGGGGCATCAATTGAGAATGGAAAAAAGTGTCCTTTACTATAAACAAGATATGTCCAACTTCCTTCTGAGTAGCTGGCCAAATGTCCAGTGTTCAAATAGCAAGTCAAGTAAGACAATAAAATTTTTCATTAAAACCTTTGTCCTTTGTGCCTTGCTATAAAAAAGAGCAACCTTCCACTTTCAAAGTAGCTCTATTATTGTTATCATTAGGTTATAACACTAGAGTAGCACCAAGTAATAACAATTAGTATCAAAAGCTCATTTTAAGTAGTGGACAATAAGGAAAAAAATGCTTTCACCTGAAAGAGTTTAGACTGTGAAGAAAGAATTCAGCATATAAATATTATTAAGAAGCAAAGTAGCAAAATTCTAGGAGATTCATCCTCTCTAGCCACAAATCAGGAGGTACATGACCATGGGTAGAACTCCAGGCTCATAGCGGAATCCTACAACTCCCATAACTCCTGCACTTTGTAGTACAAGCCCATATGAAAGAAAGTGGGAAAGAAAAGAGACAGAAGTAATATAATTTAAATGGTTGCTTAAAAAATCCCAATCAAACAAACAAACAAAAAACCCCAATTATAATGCCGCCCAGAGCTACGGGGAATTTTTTTTTCAGCCTGTTGACAGAACCTCTTGCAAAACTGGGAATCACTTATCATTATTCCTCATGTGTCTGTATGACATCATGGCTACCCCCTGTGGACCCATTTTGAGTGGCTGAGTAGTGCTGCACATCCTCAGTAACTTCTGAAGGAGGGTGTTGCTCGGAACTTCGCTCAGAACAAAACCCCCATCTTTCCCAGAAACTGACTTTTCAAATACAAAGAGCACCTGTGGTTTATTCTATTTGCCCCTCACTCTCCATCCAATTTTCTTACAGACAGTTGTTTGTGAACACTACATAATTCAGTCTTTTGAAAACTAGGGCTTTTGATTATTTCTGGAAGTCTTTGATGTCAAGAGGAAAATATTTAAAGTAAAGTACAGCATTACAAACTGACCAGAGGATTTAGTAGGGAACTTTTCTTAGGCTTTTTCCTGTTTTGACTATGACAATATGGTGCAAAGACTAAAGCTGAAAACCCTGGTTTATATGTTCATCTATGCATGTGTGTTTTTCTATGTATACACACACTTTGAAATGCATTCATAAATATTTACTGTGATATAATTACAAGTGGAGAAAAAGATGCTACATATGAAAATATTTCACCCTAAAAGCAGGATAGGTATTGGGTTTGGGTCACAGAGTAACAATCTCTTCTGTACAGAACACAACACAGCACCATGTAAAACTCAGTCCAAAGAAACAGATTTTTTTAATATTTCTTTTTCCTGAAAATCTGTCTGGATGCTGTGTTTTTAAGAGATCGAGTTTATTTTGTTAGTTTTTTTCATCTGTTGTCAAAAAGAAATATTGAAGTATAGCCAGTACAACATATTACCCTTACGTAATAGTGCTATTTAACATTTTTATTGAATAAGCTCACAAAGGAAAGATTTCATCGATACCATACAGCTTTCTGGTGTAAGCCAGGTAAGGCTGATTTTTACCACTTCTCTGTACTATAAAAGGAAGTGAATTATATGCAGGCCACTTGGGCATGTTGCAATTAAATGAGTTTTAAGGTTGCCAGTGGTCCTCATACCATGGTCTGTATGTATTATCTGTTTCAGTATATGAGGGGGGGAGGAAAATACATCTGCCAGCTGACATTTCAGTGATGACATCACAGAGCATATTTCTGGTGCTTATGTGTAAAATATTGGATTTAGTTCACAGGAATTTAGTTTGAACAGATTCCTTGGCTTTATGAAGTTTATGTGAAATACCTATCCTGTTCAGAAGATGTTGATTTGAATGAAACCACCACCTCAAAACAGAAGCCAACAGGAATGGCAAACTCAGTTGGTTTGCTCTGGACACAGGCAAAGCCACAAGCCTAAGCCATCTCACTGGGAGATTGCACAAGGACAATTCTCCTTCAGTCTTCAAAACAAAACTCAGTAATTCTTTACCACAGATGGGGAATGCCAACCACCTTCCCAGCATTTTCAGACACAGGGTTTGGGCTGCTGCTCCACCTTGCCCCACAGGTGTTCAGCCAGATGGAGATGAGAACCAGCATGCACAAGGCAGGTACAGGTCAGGGTGTATCCAAGCTGACACCAGCCTGTATTTTTACGTACCTTTGAGAGTTTTTTACATTCAAAGTTTGTGCTTGCTCACAGGTGGTTTTGCTGTGAATTTATTGAGCCACCAGATACAAATGAAATATTTCTAAACCTTAATAAATATGTGAACTGGTCTGAGTCCTCAGGAGGAAGCTTCTGTGAAAAGCTGACATTTTTCTTTTTTCCAAGTTTAATTGGAACCGTTTTGCATGTTACACTAATCACCCCTTTGGGAGAACAAAAGACAAAATCTCTGCCAGCAAAACTCATTCCTTTTTGAGATTTTGATTTGTCAAACATTTGTATTTGCAAGTTACATCACATTTCTATCCCAGACCAGAAAGACTAATTTGTGAAGTTCATAAGAATTCTGTATTTCAAGCTAAGAACATGACACTGGTATCTTTTACAGTAGAATAAACCCGAAATAGCTTTGCAGAAATCCATAAGGTTATAGCAAAATATGACTGATGGAAGAGTGACATAAATCAAATTTTTAGCTTTCTGTGTAAATTTGGAACAGTCTCACCTCCTGAAATAATTCATCCAAACTCACAAAATTATTTCTCTTCTGACTGTCCTAGAGGACAGGTACTCAGCACAGGTCAGGGCCGAGGAACACTCATTTCTCCTCCCATACTTCCTTTGAGTTTTCTTCCAACTATTCATCATTCACTGTTTGTTAATCTTCCGTGTGTCACACAGTGTCCCACACAATAGAGAAGGCTAATTATGCTCTCAGTAATGAGCAGTTTGTGTGAATTGAACGCGACTACAGGAATTGTTAGTGCTGAAAGTCAGGAAAGTTTGACTGACTGTGACATGGAACTTGACAGAATTGCAAATGTTCCAAACAGGAAACGATCAAAGACAGATATTTTACACAAAATGTGCTAACAGACAATCTTAGGTAGACAATGAAATCTCTGCTCCAGCGTGACAGACCTGACAACAGTAGTAGACATTTTCTAAATATTCATTTAAAGGATATTCTATCCATGTAGATTTTTCATTAAAGACAGAGGTTAGCAATATAAGATACAGGTGTCTTGGCTAAACACAAGGTAATTGTGAACGAGGTGTCTGTGACAAGAAATTTGATTCTAAAAGGAATTTCGAGTAGGGATAAAGCAAAGCATTCACGGCATAACATCTGAATTACTCTACACAGTTCTGATCACCTATACCCCAGCAGGAAAAATTCCATCTTAAATAAACTTGGCTTTTATTACAAAAATAACAAGGGAACAGAAACTGTACTGCACAAGAGAGAAAGGTAAAATCTCAAAGAAAAGATGATTAGAAGTACAACAGAGAGGATCAGTGCACACAAGCAACAGGAAACAACACTGATGTGTAAGACCACAAACTGAGCAAGTAACTCGAAATCTTATTAAAGCTAATACAGCCTTGTAATGAGGAATTTAATTCAAACCAGTGAGGAGTAAGGTTCCAAAACAGCAAACTCACCCTCTTTTTGTCTGGACTAGAGAGAAAAAAAAAAAAAAAATAGCAGCAGGAAATTTAAGAGGGACTTAAGTCAGAATGAAACAGCAACCACTTTCTCATCTTATGTTCCTATTTAAGATGAATAGCCATTCTTCAATTTAATATATCTGAATATTATTTAATAAATTTGAGTGTTATTTTATTTATAGTTTTCAATTACTATTTCTTCCTTAAAACTAAGAGCAGTTATGTGAGGGGGATGTGGCAGGGAATGACAGAAGATGGTTCAGAAACTACACTCTCTTTTCTGCTATTTTCTCCTGACTGCTGAAATAATAATGTCAAATCACTGACCCTGATCCCAGTATTTGACCAGTATGTCATCCACTGGAGGTGAAGAACACATTTCTTTTCCTCCCGAATCCCCGCTTTTCACCTATTTTTCTGGTGTTCTCTGCACAGACTAATTTGGGGCTCCCATGAAGCAGCAGACAGGTTTCTCCCAAATCATTCCATTTTTCTCAGCTACCACTAGTGAGCCAAAAAAGATTCAGACATCCTCAGCCTTATTCATCCCCCTAAGAGAGAGGGTTTTAATACCTCAGTAGTAGGTTTGGGTAAACTCTGACGAGCAGCCTATCTTCTTGTGCTCTTCATAAATTGAAACCTTGTCAGCCTGCACTGAAACATCTCATTTAAACATTTTCTAGTGTCAATAAATACCTGTGAAGGATTATATAAATACAGCGAGCCCCATCCAGGCTCTGAGTGGGTAGAGAGGAGGCAGCTAATACAGTGTTAATACTTCTAATATATTTTCCCCATTTAAAACCCAGTAATTTCAGGCTCTCAGAAGAGGACAGCTTGCTCAGCCTCTTTTCACGGAACAGGCAAAGCTGCAAACCTTTCACACACTTCACAGGCGGCAGACAAGGACGAGGGAGAGCTGCAGGGAGCCTGCTTTGCTTTTGTGTGCACTTACGTAACGGGGAGTTCAGCGTGCCCCAAGTGGCTGCCGTGACCTGAAGGAGCTTTTAACAGCAGCTTCCTCCTAAAGTTATATATTCATAGCCACAGAGAAATCATTCACAGTACCAGTAATTGCTCACAAAAGAGTCCTGAACAATGCGCGAGTCCTCTCTAAAAGCCTCCGCTGCCATTGTTGGTGTCAAGGGCTGGCCTTGCACTTACTTTTGCAACAAAAGTGTGTTTTCAGAAGACAGGATTTTCCAGCTAATGCCGTGGGCAACAGAACTAGTAATAGAAGAGCCCCTCCGGCTCATGCAACATGGAAATGGGTTGTAAACAAGCATAGCATCCTAAATTCCACCCATGGCTGTATTAATGGCCAGGTTTCAGCATCCAGCACAGACTAAAATGTTATCCCAAATGGTTGTCAGAGAGGATGAAGACAGCTGGGGCCACTCTGGGAGCATACCTGAATCCAGGTGTTGCTACACACGGAGACTGGGATGCAGGAAGAACAGTTCTTTTGAGAGACTGAACATGTACAGTAAGATTTGATCAGAGAAAATGATAAAGCCAGAGAAGAGCTGCACAAAAATGACACCATTGTTATGGTACCAAAGTCATATTATGCCCTATAGCTGATTCATGTATTTTTAGGAGTCACAGAGAACACAAGGAGATACCAAACCCTGACATACTGGAGAAGATCACAGCTCTTCTTTCAACAATGCTGATTTTTTTTTGTCAAGAGTTTGTCACACAAAAATTGGAGCCTCAGTTTGATTTAGACTTTCATGTCTGTGCTGAAATCCAGGGATACTTCCCTTCCAGGAAAGAACAGGAAATAAAAGAGGCGTATTTGGAAATATATTTCAAAATTAATAATGTTTCAAAACTCATCTCTGACACTTTTTGCAAGATCAAATTCATTTAATTTTAAAAACTGAGGAGAAAAAAATGTTTTATTAAATCAATAAAATTACCTCCATATGATCAATTTCAAGCCCACTTTTGAGAAATCTTATTTTGATGCAAAAAAAAAATTAAGAAGCGAATGAAAAACCTTGGACTAATACGTACTTATTTAAAAGCTCTTTTTAGTTCAGCCACTGATCTAAAAGTCAATATTTCACTCAGCTCTAGGACCTAAAGAGAACTATCTCAAGTATTTGCCCAAAGGACTAAACAAAATCACTTGTATAATTAATGTGATTTTCTAAGAAGAGTAGACTCAATACATTTGAGAATACCAATGTCTCTTAAGACAGGAGTTTTTTTCACAAGCTCATCTTAAGAAGATTCTTCTGTACTTCTTTCCTATGCATGTGTTCCAAGAAGCATTTAATGAGCTTCACAGAGTTACTAAAGAAAAAAGAAGTCTAACTGCTTGCTTTCTAGTTCTCTATTGAATTTCTTATTAATTAACATATTAATGCTCTGTTTTCTTAAATTTAACTTTAAAGAAAGCAGGAACTTTTCAAATTAAGTAATGAGACAATAATACTAACAGCTTTTTTCACTCTATTAATTGATATACGCACTAACATCTCTGAGGTTTTTAGGAAGTAAGATAGGAAAGACAGCAATGACAATGTTTCTATTTTTAAGATGAAATCCACTTTCATCTTAAACTAAGCTCTTTCATTGCTGGAACTTTTTATCTGAAAGAAATTAAATTACCCTTTTTGTTTTAATCATACTTTATATGCATAAAGTTTATATTTTAAAGCATATACTCAAACCAGTAAATCTTTATGCTCTTGTATCCAGCTCCATGTCCTTCATTGGGACAGTGGCAATGATCCCAAAGAAACTACTGGAACCCAGCTGTGTCACCTGGGTTACTGTAGGAAGTTTCCTCTATGTCTGGCTCTCCTCCACCAACCTTCACAATATACGTGCACTCTTTGAAGCTTTAACAACAAGGACAAAGAATGTTCTAAGTAAGATGGTCATGGACATATTTTTTATTTTTTCTTTCTCATTGTTTCTTCAATATTTTACACTATTTGCTCTATGATTGTTTACCCATGTAATATTACTTGACAAGTATAATCCTTGTTTCCAGACCGAGTCCAGCTGCAGAATTCAGTGACCAGGTTGTCCCATGATCAGCCAACTTGAGCACTTAACAAAAACTGAACTCAGCCCTCTCAACTTCCCTGTGCCTTTGAGATTAAATTATATGCCCCCAACACCCTTCCAGGCTTAGGACTAATGACATGGAGCAACAGTTTCTTTAAGCACAACATAAAAGAAAAAAAAGATAACAGAAAACAGAAGCAAGAGAGAATAATCAGTCTAGGCTAGAAGGGAACATGAGTTTTCAGCTATATGAAGCCCATGCACGAAATCTGTTGGGGCAGGAGGACCAAAAAAACATTTAGGATCTGGTTCCTTATGCATGTGAATAACAGCCATACGTGAGGAGTCTGCATTGAACAGCTTGTATGGTGACCCAAAAGATTTTCTTTGTCAGAATCTCAGTGTTTAATCCAAAGCTAATGTCTGTTAAAAATTTTGTTTACATTTTACTAAAAATTGAAATGTACCTTAAATGTGCTATAGTGCCTTAGTATAGGAAAAGAACAGATGGAGCTTTCTCTAGTCAGACCTCAGCTTGAAAGACACTCAGCTTGTAGAGCTGAAGCTTAGTTGGTGGTGCACTTCATGTCCTTCATGTAAAATATTCTGTCACTTTTAATTTTGTACCTTGTTTACTTTCTCTGTTACAAAAGAACTGGGACTTGTTTTTAGCAGCTCTGATTAAGTTTCTATTGATTTTTGAGATAGGAAATGGAACTTTCAGATTTCCCACATGAATTTAAAGCAAGTCAGATATTAACCTCGAGGTAAAACATCTGCCATGACATTCAAAGAATAGACAAGTACTATCTTACTGAAAACAGCATCTGTGCTCAAATCTCAGTGCCTGGGAGTTAGAATTGGAGAACAATGCAAGCAGCAGGACAGTATTTTCACATGTGTAAAACCACACATAAACACACCTGCATTTATTGACATTTACATTTACTCAGATATGGATTATCACACACATGAAACGCCCTTTAGGTACACACATCTTAACTGTTAAAGCACTGATGGCTAAAGTGAGATAGAGATCGTGTCAAAGGGAATTGAGAAGAACGAGAAAGCCAATGCAGAGCTGGAAAACTTATTTTTTTATACCACTATTATTGTATCTAGCCATATAATGGATATTTACTGTTTTTGAGGATCAATGTCCCCTTTCGTATCCTGTAACAACTGCCAATATGTACGTGCATTTTCTAGCTTAAAACTTTCATTATCAAATATCCCTGCTAGAGGTATTACTAGACAGAATTTAATAGACTAACAGAAAATAAATATGTATAACTATCTGATATATATACCATATGCAACATCTACTGACCTGAAAATTATTAGCTGCAAGTCCATGGATGGGTTTTACCTATCATGGTAGTCTTCTTTAAGCTAGTTGTTTGGAGATGTATGTGATATTGATATATATATATTTATATATATATAAATATATATATATTTTCAGACTAGGCACACTGGGTATGGTTCTGAAAACAGAGCCCATGCAAAATGAAGGAAAAATTCAGATGAAAGAAAGAGAGGAGGCAAAAATCATCTTTAGAGATGGAGCTGAAACATTTTAATTCTTTTCTATATTGTGAAACAGTCATAACTCTTGCAGCTTGCTAGTGTTTAAAATGTGTACCCGTCCAACAGAGCTAGAAGTTGCCACCTATTTTATCAGACAAACAAGTAAAGGGAACAACTTCAGTGGTATTCATGGACTTTTAAAAGTGAATTATGCCTACTGTCTTATCAATTTCAGTGGTATTCATGGACTTTTAGAAGTGAATTATGCCTACTGTCTTATCACTGCAAGAGTGATCCCACGGAGCTTCTCCTCTGGAGACAAACTTGGAACCTGTCTACAATGCCCTTGGCAAGAGAAGAAGTCTCTGCAGCTGGTTAAACCATGGTTTATAGTCCAGTCCTATAAAAACACAGTTGGTCAATGCATTCAAACATCCTTGTAAAGCAGCTTTGATCAACGGATTACAGCACCTTTGAAATGCATAAAGAAAAAAACCAAACAACTTTTATAAATGATTTAATCTTCCAGTTCCGAAGCTGTCACCAAAAAGATGATAAGTTAAAGGATATTTGAGGGATTTTAGGAAACTCTCAGATCCAAGAAAATCAGCTTCCCAAGGCAAGAAAAACATTACACAGAAGCTGGAAAACATAAAACTATTTTGCTAATTTTCATGAACCTGATTTATAACTTAAACACAACTATTGTATATCAGGTACATCATCTTGCAGAAGGCTTTTAAATGGCACTTTTAAAAAGACGAAAAAAATCAGTTTTAAACTATCACAGTTGTATTAATAACAGCTGACCCAGCAGCAAGCCATAGACCACAACAAAGGTCAAAACTTCAGAAGAAGATTAAAGTAAAAAAATGAAAATAAAGATTGTGTAGCATCTATTATTATTGTTTATAAATTTGCTATATCACCATAATCTGCTTATCAATTAGAAGTGTAAAATCTTGTGAGACATTTTTACAATTCCAAGTTGCTTTTTTTCATTTGCTGGAAAACTGAAACTCTGCTGTCACTTTCCCTAGCAGTGATTCAGGGAGCTACAGGTTGTCCGTGTTCAATACAAAGCCCACTACTTTGTCCCAGCTTTTCAGAAAAGGATTAAACTATACTGAAAATCAGACCTCATATCACTGATTAAACTAAATCTCCTGCGCTTTTTCAGAGCAGACCGCAGCCATTAAAAGGATTGTATGAGAAAGAGAAAGAAAGTATGGGTTGCAGACTACATAATAAAATTATAATAAATACATAGCATGAAAAATTATACCACTAATTCCCATGTGTGCACCTGCAAGATAAAAAGGTGGATATTTGCATGAGAGCAGTTAACATCACTCCTAACACCATGTTTTTGGGACTGTACGGCCCAAATGACCCAGCCATTAGACCAGATGCTGAAATGAAGCATTTAATTTTGAAAAGAGATTACAAAATAATTGTGGAGAATTCTCTAATACATTTCTATTGCTGTCAAATTATTAGTGAGACAGGAACCTAAATTTGGAACCAAATTTTTCCTTTTCCATATCAACATATTACAATTTTATTTGCTGATTGCCTCTGTAAAGATTGCAAAGTACATATAGTGAGGCCAGAGATCTGCTTAAGCAGCAAAAATGGTCTAGGAAAGGTGGTTTCCTGGACAGCTGTGTGGTATTGACATTCGTAGAAAAGAATTTGTATTCTTTTCTATACAAGTTTCCATTTGTATACCTAACAGAAACCAGTCCTCAGAAATGAGAGTCAGTCGTTTTGCATTTCAAAAAACTGGCAACGCCTCTGAATTTGTCAAAAAAAGCATCAGCATTTTCCCCTCTACAATGGAAGACAATCCCAGAAATATAATTTGTGTGTACAGGAGTGTATAGAACATTACCACGCGACATGCTCACATTCTGCAGGAGATATGTATTTAACAAATTAGGTACAGTCACAGGTGTGATTTTTCCCCAATCGCGTGAAAAAAATTAAGGATGAAATAATCACCTGTTCCTTCAGCTGCTTTCTGTTAGCAGTGTCCAGTTCTGCCCACAGAACCATCTTACTACCACCTTTCTCTGGCTGCCATGAACCATTTCCACTGGCTTCGTATGCATGCACTGGAAACACAGGAGTCTCCAGAGCAGGCAGATGGCTTTACTTATTATTGCTATGGTCTACTGAAACTGAACAAATACAGCCAAAAGAAATAAATAAAAACAAACAAAAGTATGCTGGTTTAAATCTTCAGTTGAACTAGACTTAGACACATTTGAATTGCACATGTGAGCAGCCCATTTATAGTCACTTCTCGTGAGCATTCAGTTTACAAGCACAGATGTTCAGGGAAAAGGCATTTTAATCTCAGGATGAGATAATTTAAATATAGCCTTCTGTGAACATTCATACCAGTCAGGGAACAAGAAAAACACCAATCAAATTATATGACTAATCATTTCTAAGTTGTGCATGGATATATATTTGAATTTCAGATGGCAATCTGAGAAAAGGTCCTCAAAGCCTTAAGGAACATTCAAGTAAAGGTCTATGTGTTCATGGGAATTTTAATAATGGCAAAAGATTCACCCATATTCACAGATTATCAGAACAATTTGAAAAAAAAAAAATTTGAGAAAAACTATCCTTAAGGGAGAGTTTTTAGGAATGGACAGCTTCATGGAATCTCTGGTGAGACTACAATACTTTGATATTTAATAACGTTTCTGAAAAGCAGATATTCAAATATTAATGAATGAAAATTTACAAAGAAATTACTCAATCTGAATGAAGATTAAGAATTGGATCCACTGGAAGTACATCTTCCACAAGCATTCTCCTGGCTGGAGTGATTCAGTTGCTTTGACATTCTAGTCTAATGGATCTCACCAGTAGTTGACAAATAACCCTTTCCAACAAAGAATAATCCTTTTCAAGGTAGCTTCCCCACTCGCCTGCTCTCAGTGGGCTGAGGTTACGGGTGTCTGCAGTTAAAATGGGCTGTTTCAGAACTGCTACCACTTCCTATTTCCTCACTGGGAATGCAGCCAACTACCCTGAGACCACTGCCTGCCCCACATACAGTCAGACTTAAATCTGGAGGAAGCACTAGAGTCATTTTAGATAAATGTCAAAATGAGACAGAAGGCATAAAAGTAAAAAGAAGACAGCAGCCCTCCTTTGCAGAAAACTCTTTTCCACGACACATGACAAATATCTATTTCAAGTGTAAATAAGTTGGAAAATAGTTTTAAAAGATCAGCATAAAACATAAAGTGTATTTTGAAAAAAATATTTTACAGTATAAAATATGGGAATACAAACAGAAATGTATCTGTCTATGTGGGAGCTAATTTAGTTGCTTTCTTGAAAGCTCGTTCTGAATATGAAGCTACCCGAGCAATCCTCAGTTCACTTGCTTTTTCTTTCATTTCTTTAAATAGGCACAACATAAATACATGAGAGTATTGTTAAGCCTCAGGTTTGGAAAGCGTTGTGTGATCTTCAAATTGTAATTTCCAGAAACGGTAAAACCACTGTTGTTATTTTACCTCGACTTCATAAAGTATCAAAATGTGCCATTATGCAATGTAAATCATTGTCTTAATTAGACAAAGGGTTGATTCTGATCAAAGCTAACTTGAAACAGACTTTCACACACTCTTCCAACATCTTCAGACAATTTTTTCAGGGAATATGGCAATATTCCCATGTATATACATGGAAGATATTTCTGTTGTTAATCAAATTTATAGAAGAAAATATTGATATACTGAGACATTTAACTCGTTCAAATTGGCATAACTACTGGGACTATGCTAAACTTCATTCCAGGCCATACTGTGCCTCTAAACTACTTTCCCAACAAATGACTTTGAGTGCTAGGACCATCTGTTCTTGGGACAAAGACTAAATCAGCAGAGGTATCAAGCAGCAAGTTAACACAACTTTCCAATCTCTTTTTGGTGGTTTAAAAGCTCAAGGTTACTTGATTTATTGATTAGGTGCTATGTTCTTCCCCAAAGAATGAACAAGATGCCTCTACTAAAAAATCAGTAAAGTGGAATAAGCATGATTCTAAAGGAAGACAAGAACTGTACCCTCAATTCCATAAGGAATATTTCAGGTGTGTTTTTCCAAATAGTCCCACCAAGACCAAAATCACTGGGTGAAATGAGAAATATTTTTGTGTTTCCTATGGCTCGTTTTTGGCATTCACACCCAAGACACATAGAGAAATTGAGGGTTCAGAAAAATCTAATGTTTTAAAGTCCTACGTATGAATAAGAAAAAATAGGCTGGTTTTTGTTGCTTTAGTTCTTCCCAGAATGCCATTTTTTAATTTCATGCAAAGGAGGCATAAAACACTCTGTTCTTAATTAGTTCTTGATACAGCTTATCTGCTTTCATGAGGGTTTGTCAGCACAGCATGAATCAGAATCATTGGAGACCACTACTTAGCTTGAGTTTATGCATGATTTGTCTTTTAAAACAGATTGGTTTGAATTGTTGTATCGCAGAGTAATTGCAGACACTATTGACTTTATGTAACAGGTCAAATGTGATTGGGATGCTCCCTTTTCAAGTGCAGTACTTATCACTGGGAAGACAAAGCTTCACATGTATCTAAGACCATAAGTGGCACACATTTGCAGGGTTTTATGTAAGTAAGTTTAGAAGTCATTTATCAGTTGAAAACCAGAAATGGCAATCAAAGACATGAGGAAAAAAACCAAATGAGTTTCCACTGCTAAATTATTCTGTGGATTATAGATACTGCTAGCAGCAATCTCAAACTCTCAAAGTGCTTTTCAAAGACATAATTAACTCCCACAATGCCCTCGTGGAGAAGGTAAATATTATTTAAACATTTTCAGGTGAGGCTGCTGCTGTACTGTTGGTCAAATTGGCTCAAGGTGGGGACAGGCTGGGAATGCAAGAGGAGAGTATGTGGATGCCACACATGGTAAATGTGCTCACCAGGGCAGCCCTTCTCAGATCAGCTTCTGCAGTGCCCCCAGACCTCTGCACAGGACACTCTGCCCAGGTACCCTCAGCACTCACAGCTGAGGGTCAGGACAGGCCTAAGGACTTTCACAGGGTTATCTTTGCCTGCCTTAGGGTTGCTGTTAATCTGTAGTTCCCAAGCAGAATCTGAACTGGAAAGCTCCATGCTGCAAAGTACCTGCAGGTCTTCTGAGAAGGGAGGAGAAGGACGAGTCCTCTCCCTCATGCTCCGACAGCACAGCCAGCCAGCACCTCACTCATCTCCCCCAGCATCACATCGTCAGCAGGGCACGTCTTGCCTGCTGTTGCACAGGCTGACAGGATCTGCCTAGGAGCAGAAAAGATTTTGCTTATTAATTGTGTAGCTAATCCAAAGAAAAGGAACTAGAAGCAGTTTTCCACTTATATTTCCCCAGCAATATTTTGTAAACTTCAAACATATGTAGGGGTTTGGAATACAGCAGTAATGGGAAAGGCATTTCTCTTGTGAGGGTGGTGGTTCCTTCCCAGGGAATCCTAAAATGCTCTACATTCATGGGCATGATCTTTCAAATGCCGAGCATGAAGAATTCCCTGCAGCTCCAGTGGGAGCTGTGCTTGAGAGGTTTTGAAGCTTTTAACAATATTAGACTGTAACAGTCCCCTGAGGAATCTGTGAACACGCCAGGCAATATGGAGCACAGCAAACCATTGCTATTATAAGCTGTGTCACAGGCACTGTTATCCACAGAGAGCAGAGAGATTGTCTGAGAGTGAGCCAAACACACGCACACACAAACACTGCCACACGCTCAACCTCTGTAATTCCAGCGCCGTAAAACGTCAGCTCTGCCACACAAGGCCTTGTGTCATTATGTTCTTTGTCAGACATAATACAACAGGGACGTGAAATTCAGGGTGCTGCTAAGTGCCACTGCTTCTAAAATAAAAAATTGAAGAGTAATCCTAACATTTAACTACAGTAAAACTCTATAATAAAGGCCAAACTTTGGCACAAGTATAAGCACACTTATACTGCTGCGGAGTGAGACCAGTTCCAAACTTCTGGGTGGGTACATAGGTCTTTCACAAAAATATTATTTCAACTTTCAATTTAGATATCTTATTTCAGACACCAACAATTACATTGCTGTAATGAAAGGTCTACAATGCTGCACAATTTTGCTCTCTGTTGTCAAGCACAGCATGAGACTGCAGGGAAAAGGACAGTGTCATGTGGAAATTAGGATGATGAAATTACATAATTTTGATTTATTAATAACACAATACAGCCATATTTGTTATGTAATTAAAGGTTGTATGAACATGAAAGTACAGAACAGATGAATTTAACTTGCAAGAGCAAGTTCTATTATGACATTTTTTAACTTATATTGTGTGATTTTGTAAACCAAATAATTTTCTTTAAATTTGATTTATGTGCATATAAAATGTAATATAGCAAGATATGCTCTGAATATGAGGAAAAAAACACAGTTAAATTTGCAGAGAATGAAAGAATATTTTGTCTTTCAATTATGAAATACCTCTTAAATTTACTATACTAGAAATCAAATTTGGAATACTAGAAAATGGGGTTTGTTTTTATTAATAATTCTATCCTTAATAGCATTATTTCTGTTTCTGAGATTTTTTCCTCTCGAACTACAAAGCAATCAGGTCCATAAAATGCTGACAATCAAGAAAAAAACATCTTACACATCAAGTCTTCTCCCCATTTTGCATCCCAACTGTCTCAAATTTGTGGAAAAGAAGATGAAGAAGGCAACTTTTCTTCCTTTTCAGTGTAAGTTTTGCAAGAAGTACAGCCCATCTGCTGAAGTTCAGCCCTGAGCAGATGCTACACTGACCATCATTCCCAGTTAGTTCCCAACCCTCAATGCACCCATCCTTTCCAGCAATCCCAAACACGATGGATCCTCACAATGTTGTCCCTAATCAGTCGTGCTTGCTGATGATCACATCTTCAAACAGAGAACACTCTTAAATGTTGGGGTTTTTTTTCCCATCTTTGTGAAATAGATTTTTACTAAGGGCCATTTGGCAAGAAATCCACAAGGTCATCTGTAATAGAAAAATAATGGACTAATTTGAAAGCTGAAGCCCAAACATTTGCTTGTAAAAAAGTATGGCCAATTGTCAACTTTGCAGCTTTGAGATAAGGTATCTATTTTGATAGAGTCTCCACATCATACACTAGCACTAAACTGGAAAAAGAGGCATTTATGTGGGGAAGCTCACACAGGGAACTGGAGGCCCTGGCTCAGGCTCAGGCATTTTGCTGGTCAGGTCAATATTTTGATAACTACTTTCTGCATTGAAGGAATCTGACAGAATTTATAATCTGTTTGATTTCTAAAATAAATGCCCATTTCAATGGAATAATTATCTAATAGTGGAAGAACAGCCTACACTGCTGTAGCATGTTGCTATGCTGGGAATCATAAAGGAATTACTGTTTTTCAAGGACACAGTGACAGCAACTTTGAAAAATCACATATATTTCAAATTGATACAGGTTTTGGCTCTTGAGTACTGATCAGGTTAATGGTCCACTTAGTCCAGCTTGTATCATCCTTTTAACTTTTTAGCTACCGGAGAGCAACCATATGAATCAAGTCTGACACAATTCAGACTTTGCTATTATCTCAATGGCTTGTATTTGTTAATAATATACAGACTGGCTCTTGGCATTAGTACTTCATTACAGTTAGCTGTGAATAATATTGCATGGGCATGGAGTTCTTAGCCTTTTGCTTTAATCTGGTCCACACAAGCATGAAAAGTCCCTGCAAATTGCTATACTCATATATAGATCATGTCAAAACCTGTATGAAATACACATTTTTGTAGAACAGAAAAACCTGCCTCATAAAGCCAAAGAAAAAGAGCTTTCTAATGACATGAAAGTATTTAATGGAAGAGTTATCTGTTAAAAACAGCACTGTTAAAAATAGTTCTTAGTTTCTCCTAGAAAGAGAAAGATAGTGATGCACAGAAGTTACAATTTAGAAAGGATGATTTCCTTAAAAAGCAGAGGAGGAGGGAAAGTTACAGTGTAAGACAGATTTAACTCCTCAGGCTTGATTCTATGCATACATTATTTTTTTCTGTGATAAAGGAGGAATTTGGTTATGTGCATTTCTACAATAATTGTGTAAAAGAATGCGTCAGTGCATCCAGTGAGAGTTTGTCCATCAACTTAGAGTCAAGATTTCACCAGTTGTCTCTACAACTGGGTACACAGTCTATGTTATGCCTGTCTTTTCTGGGCAAAAATATTTGAAGTATTTCATTCACGGTCTGCCAGCTTGTCACGTATCTGCCACACGTGCAGGAAACATATAGTATTTACATTTTTAGCATTTAGATTGTGCAAGTGCTGTTACTGGCAAACTCTGACTGCAGAATGAAATCTAGAAAGACAAATAACATACCTTCTATTTTCCCTGAAAGATAACTGCAAGGAAATATACACTAAAAATAGATTACATTGTTAAAATATTTGACATGCTATGACATGACTATTAAATATTTCATTCAGTATTCAAAATATTAATGATGACTGCTGACCCACACAAAACTTCCTTGGCTTATGCCAATTGACCTCTTTTAGTATCATATAATGTTCCTTCAACATGGCAAAAAAAGAATACAGTCATTTAGTACTATGGCAACTTTGTGTACGTCTGCTGTAGTCCAAAGACCTGCCTTCCATAGTTGTCATTATTTAACTCAATTAAAATTGTCACTGGCTAGTAACATATATAGAAAATGTACTTGTGAACACCTATGTGATAAGAAAGCTAACCGTTGGCCAAATGACAGCTGTGTAATGTCAAGCACATTCAACTGAACCCCTGTTCTATGCAATAACGTGCCCCTTACAGTTGGAATCAAAATTTTTGCATGGGCATCATTTTTTGGTAAACTGGTGTACTAGTTTGAAAACAAACCAGTGGAAGGCACCAAGTCAGAATAACAATTTAATGGGGAAAATAAAAAAAAAAAAAGAAAACACTGGGTTAAACTGACAGAGTCAGGATACAACCTGACACCCTGCTAGGGTGGTGGTAGCAGTCCAATAAGACAGTGGCTGCAGTCCTCCTGCAGTGGTGGATGTGGTTCTGTTGAGGCAGTGATCCTGTAGAGAAGAAGGTCTGCTCTTCCTCAGAAGATCCAGTGGTGGCTATGTAGCTCCTGTCCTCTGGGAATCCAGTGGAAAAAAAAGGGGCCTGTGGTGTTCAGAATCCCAGATTATATCCAGGATGGAATGCTTGGTTCCTCCCTCTGGGTGGAGCCTCTCACAATGGATGATGAGCCATGAGGCAAGGCTTGGATGGGCCATTAACAGAAGACAGTCCGGAGGGAGTTATCTCTGAGTCATGGGCATGAGCATTGATGAACCATTAACCAGGGAGATAGTGCAGAGGGAGGAGGCAAGGAAACACTGCCCCACCTGGTTTCAGCAGCTCATGAGGATGGTGACAGAATATACTGCAACGCAGGACAAAGGGTGGTAACAGCATTTTCCTGCCCCTGTAATGATCAGGGTTCTTGTTAAGAGGTTAAAATATGTGAGCTGCCTTAATTCTTCCAAAGACTAGAGGAATATTCTGATAGTGAACTTCTTAAGGAAGAACAGAAAATAAGACAACTCAAGTAAATGCATAGATACTATTTTATATATTTCTAGTTATTTATAATATGTAGATGTTATTTACATGCTTGAGTCTGTAGTGTACACAGGCTCCTTGATCCACAGAAATTCCATCTGGCTTCTTGTATGTGATTGTCTTCAACTCTTCCACTGTTTTAAAATGCTTTGGCCCCAGGACTGACAGATCATCTGGCTGCAGCGTCTTCCTCAATTCTTTTCTACAGGTTTGCTTCCAGGTTTCTTCTGAAATTATGCTCATTTTGGCTGTTTCATCTAATTTGATTACAAATCAGTATTTAATACTACAGTCATGATTCTGCTGTTAGCTGTGGCCTGAGAACATCAAGTAGAGGAAAGGTGCTTCCCCACTGGAAGGCTGCTGAGGGAAGGGCTGTTTTTCTCCCGCACACAGGCTCTTTTGCTGCTTTCCATAGCCTGTTCCATCAAACATACAATATTATCTTCTCTTGCAAGGTGAAAAAGCCACATATCAAAGGTCCAGAATCAGCTGTCATTTGATATACAGGACTTGAGCTAAAAAATTTCTGAAGGACTATTTCTGATCAAATACTCAAGAGGTGCAAGGGTAAGAAACCTTTCCTTGCCCATAAAAAAACTGACTGAGAAAATCCAGAATTTAATTTGTGGAATGTCACATGGCCTAATTTTCTGATGCTACTTAAATGAAAACTGAAGACCAGACTGAAAACCAGACGTATTATGAAGTTAGTTGAGAGAAGAACTTTAAATAATACACTTATTTTAGAGTAAGAGTGTTTTGTTGCTGGGAGACATCCCTTATTATAGCTAAAATGTTCTTTGTTGTACACAAATAAACTCCATCTAAACATATCATTAATACTGACTTAGCTTAGGTCTTCTACAGTTTTCTTCCAACATACTGTACATTTCCATCTAGAACATGGCATGAAGAAAAATGAAAGCTTTGTGCAGTATAATAAACATTTTCATAGAAGTCTATATAGTATTTCTGCTTTACATCATGTTTCATTTATCAACCTGAATTAGGTTTTTGAAAGAGGAAAATGCAGCTTTGCAGTTCGGTACCTTTTCTGGTCTTTTCTTGCAATAACAAAATTGCTTAATGTCATTTCAAGTTCATCCTGTTCCATGCACACATGTAGGCAGAGCTATGGGTAATTCACTTACACAGTCCAACATCTCCTTTGTCACAGATGGTAAATGTGCAGATTTTTCCCTCAAGGAAAGAAACTCTTTTATAAAATAATTGTATATTCTGCTCAATTTTTTTTCTGTCACTGATGCTCTTGTATTATTATTATACTTTGTCAGGCTGGTAATTAGCATTCAGTCTCCATCTGACACAAGCACAGCTCTCAATCCTCCTTAAAAATCCCTTAGGATACACATGGTAAGTAAAATAATGTGAGCCAGTAAGGAGGGGGAGGGTTGGGGGAGGAAGGAAGGGGGAAGTACTAAAATAAAAATAATAATAAAAAATAGATTAATATTTTTTT
Source organism: Monarcha castaneiventris obscurior (assembly GCA_026261815.1). Lineage (NCBI taxonomy): Eukaryota > Metazoa > Chordata > Aves > Passeriformes > Monarchidae > Monarcha > Monarcha castaneiventris. The sequence goes on from JAMPIT010000371.1 coordinate 351,857, forward strand.
AAAAAGAGCAAATAAAAAACACAAGAGAGTGAATAACCACAGGCTGCTTTTGCTGTGCAGTCAATGCATGGCTCTTCTTCAGTGAACTGCATGGAGCTAATCCTGCTGTGAGGAATAAGATTTCAGAATGCTACAACTGTCTTCCTGCAGTTGTTCTTTGCTTTTCCTACACAAAGATCTAAATCCTCTTCCCAGTCTCACCTTTCTTCCAAACTTCTAAGGCACACAGTGTATCTTTTATTCACCGTAAACCCCTCCTCCATTTTCAGGTCTCTTGAGTGAACAATCATTTCCTCTTCCCAGATCAATCTTTTTTTGGACAGTGTCACATGTGATACTTGAGGTATCCTATTGTTCTGAATGACTCTAACTAGATTATATCGTTCTTGGTAAGATGATAAAGTCACTTTAGAGCTTTGTGCACCTACCAGAATTCTTCCAGTTGCAGCAACAATCCTGTCACTAGAAATAAGAAGAAACAGAACTTTCCTTGTAGTTCCTACAAGATCCTCGTTTTCAGTGGTTTCTCCTTAAAGTGACTGGTGTGATCACAGATTAGGCCTACTCCAGAAATTCTGTAGGACCACATAGTAAATTTTTCTGGAAGCTGTACTAATTCCACTGGATGATAACCTCCTTTACAGTAATCTGTGGGATCCTCTTGCTCCTCGTCGTCGTACCCTAAAATCTCCTGCTCTGGCTCAGGCGGGGTGGGCTCCGGCAGGGGTGGGGGGCAGAGGCAGAGGTGCAGAGGGAGATTTCTGCTGAGGCTCTGGCTTTTTGTGGGGCACTGGGTGCTTGTCCCTCTTGCTGGCCACAGCCTGTGGGCCTGCAGGGCCAGCGCTTTGCACAAGTTCATCGCCCCGCGCCGCTCCCCGACTCGCCCGGCTTCGCTCCCGGCCCAGGCCCTGGCCCCGCTGCCAGCCCTGGCCCCGCTCCTGACCCCGGCCCTGCTGCCAGCCCTGGCCCCGCTCCTGACCCCGGCCCTGCTGCCAGCCCTGGCCCCGCTCCTGACCCCGGCCCTGCTGCCAGCCCCGGCCCCGCTCCTGACGCCGGCCCTGCTGCCAGCCCTGGTCCCAGCCCAGCTACCAGCCGCAGAGGGTTAAGAAATGGCTGGATGGCCGGGCCCAGAGAGTGGTGGTGAATGCTGCTGCATCCAGCTGGCGGCCAGTCCCCAGTGGTGTCCCTCAGGGGTCTGTGCTGGGACCAGTTCTGTTCAATATTTTTATTGATGACATGGATGAGGGTATTGAGTGTTTCATTAGTAAATTTGCAGACAACACTAAGCTGGGAGCGTGTCAATCTGTTGGAAGGTAGGTGAGCTCTGCAGAGAGACCTGGAACGGTTGGATGGATGGGCAGAGTCCAACAGGATGACGTTTAACCAGTCCAAGTGCCAAGCCCTGCATTTTGGCCACAATAACCCACTGCAATGTTACAGGCTGGGGGCAGAGTGGCTGGACAGTGCCCAGGCAGAAAGGGACCAGGGGTGCTGGTCAACAGCCGATTGAACATGAGCCAGCAGTGTGCCCTGGTGGCCAAAAAGGCCAATGGCATCCTGGCCTGTGTCAAAAACAGTGTGGCCAGCAGCACCAGGGAAGTCATTGTTCCCTTGTACTCGGCACTGGTGAGGCCGCACCTCGAGTGCTGTGTCCAGTTCTGGGCCCCTCAGTTCAGGAAGGACGTGGAGACGCTTGAACGCGTCCAGAGGAGGGCAACAAGGCTGGAACACAAGCCCTGTGAGGAACGATTGAGGGAGCAGAGATTGTTTAGCCTGGAGAAAAGGAGACTCAGAGGTAACCTTATCACTCTACAACTTCCTGAAAGGTGGTTGTAGTCAGGTGGGGGTTGTTCTCTTTCAGACAGAAACTGGGAGAACGAGAGGACACAGTTTAAGCTGTGCCGAGGGAAATAGAGGTTGGATATTAGGAAAAAGTTTTTCACTGAAAGAGTAGTGAAGTACTGGAATTGTCTGCCCGGGGAGGTGGTGGAATCACCATCCCTGGATGTGTTTAAAAAAAGACTGGATGTGGCACTCGGTGCCATGGTTTAGATGAGGTGTTAGGGCATGGGTTGGACTTGACCTTAGAGGTCTCTTCCAGCCTGGTGATTCTGTGATTCTGTGATTCTGTGTACCCTCACACACGCTTGTGCTTTCACTTAAGGCAGGCAGGATGTGCTGAAGACACGCTGGCAAAGCCCTCACACTGTGTCACCAGCCCATCTTATCCGAGATGATGAGTCAGTTTTTTGCCTTTGCACTCACACAGCAACAGGAGAGACAGAGCAGGAACTCTTACTGAAACTGGTAGTTTAATGTCATCCCAGCATCCTAAAGTTACCATGGAAATGACAACATAAAGAGGCTTACACCTCAATACCAAATCAGTATGAAGGATTACCAGGCCAGACTTCAGGAGTCCAATGGCTCTCGGCAGTCATGTAAAAAGGTGGAGAGTCAGGGATGTCAAAGATCTGTAACTTGAGTAAACCCTGAATTTCTCTGGATATGAGAAATCTCAATTTTGTGATGTCAAAATATGGTCTGTCATACAAAAGCTACTGAGTTGGTAACAGAGGTTTCTGCCTTAACGCTAATATTAATTAGCAGTCTGGTTTGGCACTATATGTCTTGGCATCAGTCTTAGATCCTAGGAAAACTCAAGCTGTTAACGTGTGTTTGAGAGACATCTGTGAGGTCACTGCCACCAAGGTGTTGAATAAGAAGTCCCTGGAGGTCTCTATTTACTCATTAGATCTCCTCTCTTACAGAGAGCTAACACTGCAAGGGTGAGCACAGGAGTTGCTTTACTTCACTGCACAGACACTTCTCAGGCCTCCAGCTGTGTATTTGTCCAAAAGTGGGAGAAAATCTCTTGATAGACACCGCTGCTAACTGAATGTAATTTCTAAGTGTAAAATACAGTCTTAGAATAATTCAAGTATTTAAGAAATATTGGGTGAGAAAAAATACCCCACTCAGAGGAGATTCCTGTGAAAATGAGATTAGTGTGGGGGTGACTACAGCAACCAATTCTGAGCACACCAGCCTAAGCTGCACTATTTTCAGTGTTTAATGAAGCCCTGCCTATTTTCTCTTATTAACTGACTAGGCTGCTGTGTGAAACCGGTAACACTCAAATATCTAACACAACCAGCATCTGACACAAGCAGCATCACACTGAGAAAACAAATGATGCAGTCAGTTAAAAATACTTCCCTACACACATTAAAAAAAAAAAAAAAAAAAAAAAAAGTGGAAAAATATTTTTCAACCCCCTTCTCGTTCTGCATGTCACAGACCTAGAAGCTTTTAGGATTATTTTGATAATTCAGAGTGCTCTCTCCTCTCATACTAATAACTTCATCTTTTACTAGATGAACCGAAGAGGATGATTAAGGATTCTGTTAGTCTGGAATTTATGGTCACAGTGAATTTAAACACATGAAAACCATCTGCTGCAGCATCCAAGAAGGAACTATTACATACCTAAGTTGGAAAAAAAAAATTATTTGTGGATTGTCTGCTTTTTGCAGTAGAAGAAGAGCTCTGCCTCTTCGTGATCTCTAACTTCAGCCTCTATACAATATTTATTTATTACCAAGTTGATAAGTCAACCTTTAGAACACACTTCTGCAGTATCTGCTCACATGGTTACACTTTTCATGTAGCAGAATTCCCGTTTCTTAGGATCTCAGAGGTTCAAAGTTCCAAAAGGGGGACCTGGTGGAAGGAATGAGAGGAACAAATGCCCAGACTTGATATTGCTACTCAACCCTTTGGGCAATGTAGCTCTCAAGTTGCTTCTGTGTAATTTTAGGTGGCAATATATCACATCAGGTGATGTCTCAATGACATTTCATCTCAGTGATTCCCCCACAGCCCCCATCATGGACAGGAACCATTTTCACAGAAGGTATATATTGTATAGAGAGGAAGAAATCTATCTGTGTAAATATAAGTTCGTCTTATACTGTATAAGTTTATGCACCTGCATATGGTGCATAACCATTCATTTCACATATGGTTGCGTTGTGCTGGGGAACTGGCTTGGCATTAGAGCACAATTCCTTTCTGGAAATGGCACTGGCTTTCTAGCATTCTCCTAACAATTTTGGGGCTAATCCTACACAGCCTCTGGAGAAGTAAGGGAAGTAAACTACAATAATGGTGTCTTCCCCCTGCAAAGGCACAGCACAGCATTTTATGGAAAAAAACCTCCTGGGATGTCCTCTTTTTTAGCTCTTTTGTGGTTGCTTGGAAGAGTGGATGGTTAGGCTCTGAAGGAGCCATAGTGTCAGTTCACCAAATGGCTTAGTTCTTTGCTATTTTAAATCCTACTTTCTGAACTTTGAGAAAATCTTTATATTATATATTTAACATACACCTATCTTTAAATATCTGCAAATGAATGGATAGAAATTTCTGACTTTTAAAGGCAAGAAAACATATTTCCTATATTTTATCACACTTCTTTCATCATGTATGTGAAAAAGCAGATTTGCATAATATATTTCTCTGGACAGTGCACTGACCTGTGTAAAACAACCTACCAGAGACTAATCTTCTTTCATGAAACACAAATTTTTCTAATGCCTTCAAGGCAAAAAATGTAGACAGCCCAGTTCTCAAAGTCACAGAGAAAAGTATCTTAGTAGATTTATGAAGGGAATAAATACAACTTTGTTAACCAACCACTTCCATGCATTCTAATGGCAACATGTTGCAATTAATAAAACAAGCATGTCCCATACTGGGGGAAAATGCTAACCATTCCAGAATTAGTGGGCCCATATATTGTCCAAGCATGTAAATAGATTAAGTGACAGCATAATTAATCCTCAGTACATAATCAATGAGGAACAGTAAGGCCTTGTGAAAAATTGAAGACTTCGGAATGAGACTGAATTTTCTCTGAGCTAAAATGTGGAGTCACTAGTCAGTCCTCCCTCAGGAGACTGTGACAAATACAGAGAACCAGCTCAAGGACAGCCAGAGTTGTAAATTGAGAGCTATAAAAAAATAATAATCTAACAATAGTGCCAATGTGTTTATAATTTATAGGTTGGCGTTACAGGTGAGAAATAGGGGTTACCAGTCTGTTATAATCTGAATTTGAGTCAGTAAAGCACTGCAGAACCTCTAAATCACCACTTCTTTCATTCCATGTAGTTGAAAAACATATAATAAAACTATCAGACAAAGCCACTTTCTTTCAGGGTTTGAAGCTGGAGCTGTGGATACCAGTCTGTTCAAAGTTAGAGTGCTGCTAGGGAATCCAGCAAAGGGAAGCTCTTAATTTTCTTTATACCCTTTTCTTTTTCACACTGGGCACTTGCCATAAAAGTACAAAAAGCACAGGGGTCTTTTTGTTGTAGTTGAGGCAGGCAAGAAAATAAGAGTTCCATTCCACATTAAATTTTGGTGTTCTCAAATTTAATTCCATTTTTATAATCTAATTCAAGGTACCGAAGAAAGTTTGAGCATACATTTAAATGGAGTGAAATTGGGACCTTTAATCCTACACAGTGCTGAGTAACTCTGAGTTTCAAATTCCCTTCTCCCAGTGGGTGTTGAGGTCAGCGCTCACCACAGAGCAAATTGGAGTCTAGCAGGACTCTGTTCTCTGTAAATAGGGGAGGCTGCCTCGTCATGTTCTGCAGGGAACATGAGCAGCTTTTCCAAAAGGGTTTATATATGAAGGTTTTGGGCTGTTTCTTGGAAGTGACTCCCCCTTAGAGAAAGGTGAATTAAATGGAGCAACTCTGCATGCATTTGCTAATAACTGGACAGACAGCAGTATAGCAGTTTTACATTTTTTTTCAGTCATTCATCTTTCAAAGTTCCCCAAGCTTCCTGTGAACAGACCAGTCATTATTGCCAGTCAATCTTCTTACAGCCTGTATAATGTATAGGAAGGTACTGGAGCATAGTATGTAAAGATGGTTCTGTATCCACTCAAACTTTCCCTTAATGATAAAGTATTGCAATAAAAACTTAAAATACTTACAAGCAACCTTCAAGATTCTGTCCATTTATCTGACATAATCACCACTTGAGCTGTAACTCATCTTCCCTTACAACTGATCTACTGTATTCCTCTGCCATTGTGATGTGAATTTAACCTGAACTTTGAAATACCAATTGGCACTCAGTATTTTTCCCCCATGGAAAGGTTGTGGAAAATTTTCATGATCAAATTACTTTTCGGTATGCTGTATCTTTCATTTAAATTCCAGCAATTTTTCATGTGCATTTTTCATTGTTAAGTGCTCCCATGGAGGATAGTTGTAGCATTAATGGCAACTTAAAGTTACTACTATTAAAAATATTCTAAAAGCTAAAGTAGATCAGTAACACAATAAAAGTGGTAGCTAGTGAGAGTGCATCCAACCTTATACTGATTGAGTCCAGTGGCCTTTCTACATTCAGAGCCCTTTCTTTGAAACAAACCTAATGAACACCCTGACAGTGGTTTGACAGACAGAAAACCTACCAGGTGAGTTCCCCAGCTGTATCTCTGGGGGGGCTTGACAGTGCTTTGACTTGCTGGGGTCCTAACAGAGTAAGTGAGCAAAATTGAAATATTAGACTTCTGTTGTCACAGTGTTCAGTAAAAATGTTTCTCTTAATGTACTAGTTTGAAAACAAACCAGTGGGAGGCACCAAGTCAGAATAACACTTTAATAGGGAAATTAAAAAAAATAAAGGCAGAAAACACTGGTTTAAACTGACAGTCAGGATATAACCTGACACCCTGTTAGTCAGGGTGGCAGTAGCAGTCTGATAAAATGGTGGCTGCATCCTCCTGAAGAGGTGGATGTGGTTCTGTTGAAGCAGTGATCTTGTAGAAGGGTCTGCTCTTCCTCAGAAAGTCCAGTGGTGGCTGTGTAGCTCCTGTCCTCTGGGAATCCAGTGGAAAAGGGTGTCTGTGGTGTTGGGAATCTCAGATTATATCCAGGATGGAACGCTTGGTTCCTCCTTCTGGGTGGAGCATCTTACAATGGGATGATGACTCACACAGCAAGGAATTGATGGGCCATTAACAGAGCAGTAGTCTGGAGGGAGGAGGCAAGGAAACACTGCCCCACCTGGTTTCAACAGCTCATGAGGATGGTAATAGAATACCCTGCAACCCAGGACACTTAGGCTCCACTACCTAGCAGTCAATAAAATCTCAAGATAATGTGAAACAATGTACCGGTTTTGCCAAAATCTAGCAATATATCCTCTGGGAGAAAAGCAGGTTACAACCACCCTTTCCCCACCAGGTTCGGGGAAAAAAAATCCTCGAAGGAAAGTGAAAGAGATAAAACCTATTTATTAACAAACACACAGGAAAAGGATAATAATGCTAAATAGTAAAATCCCTCACTATAGAGAGAAAACCTGGGAAGAAATTAGAGTCCTCTTGTAGGTGTGGTCCCTCCTTCTCGGAGCTGCCGTGGGGGGTGGCCTTAGGCCCCCTCCGCGCCTGAAGAAAAGTTGTCCTGATGTGTTCTGATGTTGTTGAAACAGTCCAGAAGAGAAAAAAAGGGAAAAAACCCACCAAAGTCCCAGGAAACACGCCAGAGAAAGGGAAGGAAAAAAAGCCCTGAAGAGCTGGCTGCAGGAAACAGTCAGGGTGCTCTGTCCGTGCTACTCCCGCCGGGGAGAACGCAGAGGAGTCTCTATCTCTGTGTCCTTGGGAACTGCTTTGAAAAGTTCATTTGGTTTTTTTTTTTCCCTCCCCTCTCAAGCTCAGTTTAAAGACACAGAAAAAGACACAAAATTTTTATTTTTGGCATAGAGCCATCATAGGGGATACACATCACAGAGATGCAGAAAGCCTTCTATTAGAGGATATGTTTATTTCGGACATTCCTCCAAATTTGTCTCAAACCAAGACAATCCTGCAATCGACTGAAACCATTCTGCTGGGAAGTGTGTGATGGATTTAAAATCTGCTTCTGGGGGTTACATTTTGCTGTAAACTGGGTTTAAGACAGCTAGCCCAGGAGCAGAGGAGCACAGAGGTCAGCACCCACTGCAAAGTCCGCACAGAAGCACCTGCGGTTGTGAGATTCCTGCTAGCAAGGCAGCACAAAGCTTTGGCAAGTGCAGTTGGAAAAGTGCAAAATGCCTTACAAGTACTTCAGGAAAGAAAGTAGAAGAAAGTACAAATCTCTAAGAAAGACACTTTTTGAGCAGCCTGCTTTTATCTCGAGGGAATTTAGCATTTCTGTAGACCACAGCTACTGCACGGTCATGTCAGGAGGAAAGGTCCAAGCCCTCTCAACTCTCCCCGTCAGAAGCAACACTTCCAAATTTCTCAGGAAACCAGTGAGTACAGAATGTAAGGCCAAGTGTCACATGAACTCCATGATACATGTCAGGTAACCTGGTATATTATCCTGGCATATTAACCACAAGCTTCCACATCTGAATGGATTCACTGTACACCAGCTGGTGGAGGAAAATCTGTGTCTGACCAAAGCACAGAGAACATAAGCATAATTTTAAGTATGGATACTATAATGGACAGAGTATTTCAGAGAAAAACTGCATGAATTATATGGTGGTGTGGGGCTTTTTTGCTTTCCTTTGTGAAAAAAAATGAATGCAAAGTATATATTTCACTTGACATAATACTAAGCATATGAAAATAATTTATTTCCAAACTGTCTCTATTTATTTAGCTATTACAAGCTTTATTTGTGAAACTGTCACTCCTTCTTCATGTGTTCTCAGCATAGGTAACTGCAAATATGAATAGCATTCAGAAGCTGTTATTTTAAAATGTTGCCTACAAAGGAACTGCATTTTAAGGAAGAAATTATGAGTCTGTCAGAACTGGGAATGAGATGATTGCTGCACAGATTTCCACCACCATAACATTGAAACATTTCAGAATTCAAATTCAGGCCCCATCCATGCCTCTCTTATGGACAGCTCAACTTGTCAGAAGGCTTCAGGCTTCTAATAGGAAGCTCTTTGCCTGTGTGCCAGAGCCAAATCCACAGCTGTGGTTTAGCAGAGTAAATCCAGACTTGAGCTGCATCCAGGGTAGGTTACATCACCTAAGGAATCTGCTGTATCTTCAGTAGACTGGTTTTTCTCCAGAAGAAAAACAGCTATTTGACCTGTATGCATATTTCTATATGACTTTCCATTTGTCAATACGTGCATCTTTTGTCTGGAGAAGGGAAGTGCCAAACACCTTCTGCAGAACAGCTTCCTCCAGGTAAGCCCTGGCAAACTAAGAATGAAAAAGTTAAAATGTGGCAAACAGGAAATACATTTTCAAACTTGTCTCACTTTATTTCAATAATCTTCTTAGCAAATTGTCAGAGACTGAAATATTATAGTTTATTGCTTAAACATTTTCTCGAAGGACTTTTAAAGCTGTATTACAAAAGCTGCAGAGAAGACTACTGCACCCTGAATGGGGCCCTGACTGAGACCTCACACTGCTCACTGATGAAGGTAAAGTAACAACTCAGGGCTGGGGACATTCACAAAGCACAGGCTTAACACCTCCAAGGTGGAGACCACAGTGCCAGGGCTACCAGCTGCCAGGCTTGCACAGACCCTGGCACCAAAGGGTGGAGGGAGAGAGGCTTTGGGTGTGTGTTGGAAGAGCCTCTGGTCAGAGATGCAGAGGCTGTCTGTTCTCCAGTGTGCAGAGGAGCCCAGCTGAGGGGCCCTCACTGGGGGTGGGGGGGAGCTTATCCACAGCAGAAGGGGGTGACACGGCCCATCAAAGGAGCCCCCCTCAAAGGGGTCCCCAGACCCTGCCCCAGAGCACCAGAGATGATGCCACAGGCCCTCAGTGGTGCAAGGGACAGTGTGTCAAGCCAGCCCCTGCAAGGGGAGACACGTGGGCGCTCCCACCTGGCCCACAGCGTGTATTAATCCCCGGGACTCTGTTCTCTTTGGCATGTGGCAGTGTGTGGCAGTGTGTGGCAGTGTGTGGCAGTGTGTGTGGCAGTGTGGCCACGGCGGCAATGGGGACCCTCACCAGCAGCAGACCAGATGGAGGAGGGCAACAAGACGTCGTTGGGACCCTCAGATGGGTGATTTTCTTCCACCTAACCCCTGCCACCTCTCCCTGTCCCCACGCTTGCTTGCTTTCTTTCTTTCTTTCTTTCTTTCTTTCTTTCTTTCATCTTTTTTCTTTTTGCCTCTCTACTATTAAATAATATACATCAGTTTTTTGGCACCAACATCTCACCTTATTTAGTTTTAATCTTGTTTCTGGGAATATTTAGAACCTTCTAAGTTCTTTCCAGTTTATGCTCAGAGACTTAACTTTCTTTGCTTTTCTGAGTTTAAACTGGATCGTACCACGACTTTACTAAATTTGTGTGTGGGTTTTTTGGGTTTTTTTTTTTTCCGTAATCTCACTATAGGCTCATGAAAACAAGAAATTGCCTCCATTCCAAGAGATCAATCTCCTTGCACAGAGCATAATGCTTCTCTGTGGTTGCATCTGTAGGAATTAGCATGAGATGAGAAAGACTTTCCTTTTTCCAACAGATTTGCCCAGAACACACGGCCTTCAAACGACAGAGTCATGATGTGCACGCCCTCAGGCACTGGAATGAGCCAGCAGGATCAAACCCCACTGCTGCTGCAGTGGGTGGGACATACACACACCCAGCGTGTGTGCCGGGCTGTAGGCCCTGTCACAGCACTGTGCTCTCCCTGTCCTTGTCTTCAGCGCTTCCGTGATAAAATAATGCTGACACTATCAGGAATAATTTGCCCTCTTCCCTCTCTGCTACTGCAAATTCCTCAATGAGAAATTCTTCTTTGGACATTCCAGCAGAAGATCTGGAATTATACTTTTTTACACTGGAACCACATTGACATAGGCAAATACATGTGTGTGTGTGTGTGTGTGTTTTTACGTACATAAATTTGTTTTTAATGAAATTTTAAAAAATACTGTTTTCAGTCAATCTAAAATCAGTTTGAGGGGCAAATTTCCAGCAAAAGTTTAAGGATTTTCAAATATTTCATTAAAAAAAATGAAAGATCTAAGTTGCATCCATCATAATTTCATCATATTCTCTGAAAATATTTCTTAATGAACTTGAAACTAATCAACAAACTCAATTTGCATTTGCTAGTAATTTAATCTTGAATACATTTTAAAGAAAATAATGCCTTTAGCAAGCCAGCTTTCTTTCTATCTAAGGTTGAGAAGAAATCTCTTACCCCTTTTCATGGAATGAACAATACTTCTTTCCACAAACAATTTTTATTTTCGATACAGATCTGAAACCACAGTACCCACCTGTCAAATGGGCTTTGCTCAAAAAACTTTTAAAATATAGATATATATTTCCTGTTAAAAATCATTTCTATAAATTGAGCATTTCTAAGTCAATGTTAATTTAGTCCAAGAATTGCCATTTTGGTTTAAAAAAAGTCTGGCAGGCTACAGTGATTCAGAATGCTACTTTAGATGCTTGACCACTGCCTGCATGTCCTTCTCTTGTACATACTCATGCACTTATCTGACAATATACATCATCTTGCTTTTTACACTGAGTTTTATCTATTTCCCTTAAGCCCAGAAGCAAAAAATTCAGAACCACACCAAAAGAAGCAACCTGGAAGATGCCAGCTGCATCTCTTCTGCCTGGCCCAAAGCTCTGGGGACTCACTCTTCTGTACATTGAGCACCATCTGTCCTTTCTCCACTTGCTGGAATCTGCCCCCCAGTTTACAGTGAAACCAGCACTGAGGAATGTGCACACGAGCTTGAGGCTGTGCCTTCCTGCAAGGCTTGGCCACTGATGCTCTCCAGACAGGCTTGGAATGCCATTCTTCCCTCTAGCAGCAGCAATTTCCAAAGCCTGCCCACTAGGAAAACACAGGCTGCCTTCACTCCTGGGCACAGGTGAACACTGCAGTCCCTGAGGGCCACATCACATACAACCATGTATGGTTTATGTAGGGACCAGCTCTGGGTTCTCCAGCTTCAGAGGAGGTGATCCATGCATATCAAAGAGCATGATTTGGCTTTGTGGACTGAGAAGCTCTTAATAATTAAAATAACACACAGACACAGGTGTGAATACTCAGTACAATATGGGGGAAGCCATTGTACATCAATGGCTGTACACCTGCATATCTACTCACTTCACAGTGTCCTTTCGGTATAGACAGTTTTCTTGCAGTAGAAAAGAAAGAAATGTCAATTAAACAAACTTCTGATCCTGCTTTAGTTGGTTGGACACTTCCAAGAATAGAAACAAACAGAATGGATGGTGTGGAAACTTCTGAAGCAGACATTACTTCTGAAGGGGAACAGCTAATTGCCAGCACAGAATGTGTGTGAAATATTGATTTAGTTTGTGCAGCTAGGGAAGCAAGTCCCAACATACTTTCATCTGTTCTTAAATATAAATGAAAAAACAATACATTTACTCTAAGGTCACTGTGGGAACAGAGGATCAGCCAAAGCATATGGAGCTTGTGATTTATATTCAGAACCCACCAGCAGCAAGAAAAGAGAGATTGGTACCATCATCTTACAATCAGCTTTTGGATCATGTTGTGCATCTGAGAATGCCAGCAGAGTCCAAGGCTGTTTCTCTGCATTCAGCAAACCAGCCTAACTCAACAATCAAATATTAGCCTTTTCTATCCTTCAGTACATGCAGTTACATATAATGCTATTTTATGTAGCCATTAAAAGTATGCAGACACTAATTATCACATTCTTGGGTGTCTTTTGAATACCAGTAAAAAAGTGTAAAGCCTTTAATGAGAAAAGATGCACATGGCTATGGAAGTTTTTCAGGAATCAGGACAGACCTGCAATCACTCTTATCACATGAAGAGATAATTGAGAGTTTAACTGTGTGTTTGGAACAAACACCTCTGTGAAGGGAGGGGGAAGAGTGCAAAACTGCTCCAGCCATTGACAAGAGTGAAGAATACTTTCATAAAGGGCAGTGATCAAGTTAATTTGATAGGTAGCTCTGGGAGCCCCGTGGATACTCAGAAGGCTTAGCCAACAAGATTTCATCAAGGTTGTTAGTTGCCTCTCCATCTGCTTCACAAGGAACTCTTGGCAAGCTTAACTCTATTTCCAGTTGCTGGAGAGACACTTTCAGCCTCAGGATGAAAGTAACGTTGGTCTTTCCTTTCAATGCATAGCATTGTAACTTAATTTTCAAATAATTTTCCCTGCTGAGATTGAGTTTGGAAGCAGAATTTACATGAAGTTTTCTCAGAAAAACACCGAGCAGTTTATAAGACAAATATTAAAATTAAAAATACAAAAAGTTCCAAACTAACTGCAAAACATGATTGGTTTTGTTGTGGATATTTTGTTTTCCTTTTAAGTCAAAGGCAAACAATTCGCAATGAATAATTTATCTGACATGTGGGGGGGTTTTGTCCCATAGAATTTCCTCTAGTAGTTAGTTCCAACCTCAGGTACATTCCATTTTTAAGCAGACAGCTTTTCTAAAAGTTAAGCCACATTCTGAACTTTCTTGGCATGTTCAATACTCCAGAGTCAGAGAGTCTCACAGTAGAATAGAAATGAAGGCATGCACATCTTCAAGCTTAAATTTAATATTAAGCTTCTGTGAGTGCACCCTCATAAAACTTTGAAGTGTATTCCTTCCCCTGCTCTCCCCTGAGGAACTGACTAGCAGAACAGAACCATGTGAATGTTCATGAAAAGGAGGAGCATGAGAAAAGCAAATTAACTCAATGCAGTTCTTTGAACTAAAAAGAAAATCATTTGGCAAAGTCTGGATTTAGGGTATGACACTGCGGTTTTACAGAATGGTAAAGAGCAGAAATTCAGCTCTTCTCAAATGTGCTGAGTAGAACATCTATCTGCATGCTCATCATCCAACAAGCTGAAGCAAAGATAATCTTGCTTGCTCAGCCCTTGTTCAGACTTGCAGTTTGTAGGAGTGAAGTTCAAGTGGCAGAAAGCCTAATGCTGTGTCCCTGTGTCAGTGATTCCCCTCTGCCTTCCGTGGATCAGGCTGAAATCCCTTAGCCAGCCATCCTGACCCTCCCAGCTCCTCACTCCTCAGCTGGATGCCCACCCAGCCCAGCCCAGCCCAGCCCAGCCCAGCCCCACTGCAGAAACAGAGTCAAAGGTACAAAGTGCTGCACCATTTAAGGTGGCTACAAACAATAAACAATCTGAGAAAGAGTGTGCTGGTCCCAGGTACCTCAAATGCTGCTTCTACCTGCTCTTTATTATTTCTATCAGGCATGACTCAGTGTCTTCCAGACTTAGGAGTGCACACCCTCCCTGTTTTGGCTTCTGTTCATGTGCAGTGCAGTCTTTCAGTGCAGCTCCATTCCAAATAAAACATCAAACAATCACATCACACAGCTTAGAATCACAGATCCACAGAATCACTCAGCTTGGAAAAGACCCTCAAGGTCATTAGGTCCAACCTCTGACCAAGCACCATCACATCAACTAAACCACAGCACCAAGTGCCACATCCAGCTCGCTTTCCTGGGATGTGAAAACCTTCATTACAAACACACACCAAACTTAATTCAGTGATACCTAAATTTGCCTCAGGTTCACTCGGTGTGCAATGGCAGTCTTAGATAACAGAAGCACAGGCCACAGGTAATTAAAATCATATTGATTCTACTTAGTATCACAGTGATTATATGAGTAATGTTAGCCTTCTTATAATGGAATAAAAATACAAAGTGGCTGTGTGAATAAGACACTTTCATTTTCTGTAAGATATCATCAGAAATTATTAAAAAAAGTATTTCAAATCAATCTGGCAAAATAGATGTTTTTGAGAGGCTTTGACTGATATATTTAAAAACAATTTAACCCAATAAATACACAGACATAGTTCCTTGCTGAGCCACAGAAAAAAGCTGGGATGTCTCGATGCACTCAGGTCAGGGATATATACAAAGAACACTCATCCTGCTTGCAAGTGTTGATTTAAGGGAAAAAGTGCTTATAGAAATTCCTCCCTCCCTCCCTCCTTGTTCCCTATAGTGCAGACAGCTGTTCCTGCCTGTTCCCACTCATCCTGCCTGTCCTGTGCTCTGCACTCAGCCGGTCAAAGCAACCCACAAAGCCCATCACCAACTCTGCAAAATTCCTCAGGATATTGCTGGAGGATAGAACTGTATCTGGTGGCTCTTTAATTGCTGCAGCATCCTTCCAATCCGGCAGAGGCATGACAAATTTGCAAGTCAACATGTTTTAAGATGGATTATCCTTTTCAGAAAATGTCTGTGGGGATGGTTTGGGAAAAAAATCCTTTAAAAATCTTGTTCCTGCTTTGCTTTTCACACTAAACTTGAGAAGAAATATTCAGAGGGGATTTCTGCATTCATAGCTAATGGGGGAAGGGATGATGTAAGAACATATCCCATTTATAAGAAGGGTTAAATAGCCTTTTAATTTGTTTTGCTATTCCACATAAATATATATTTATATCTACACACACATATATACACACACTTTCCAAATTTTATGGAGATAAACCTGAAATATCTATCTTTCCACCTTTAGAATGATAATATGAGGAGAATTTGTCCAAGTTCTGCATCACTGCAAACCCCACATATTTCATAAAAATAATTAACCACTGAAGAAAGCTCCCAGCAATTTAACAGATATAAGCAAAAATTTAATGCCTTGGAGGCATATCAGATGTTGGAGGATAGCTTAACTACTGAATTATCCACTAACCTTCTCTTCCCACTCTGCCTTGGGGATACTACAAAAGATGTTTCAAGAATGAGATGGAAGGAACTGAAGGAAAAGCCATGTTAAAAACTTTTAAGGAGTGGCCTAGATCTTGACCTTATCTAAATTAGCTTGGACTTGCATAAGATGGGAAAAGGTTGATATGGGAGAAAAAGAAGATGATAATGATCAAGTGTCCTGACTTGCAGACAGGCAATAAATCACTTCTATTGAACATGCCAGGAATGACAACAGAGAGTCTTGGACCTGAGAATGAGTCACTGGAAATATTGTGTCTTCTGAGTCAGCTGAAAGAAAAAAAACAATCTCTTTGTATAGGCATTGTCTTCCTAATTTGCAGAAATGTAAAGAAACATATTTCCCGTTACAACAGAAAATACAAGCCCCAAACCTTCTGGACAGCCACACAATCAGTAAATCTCTCCAGTCAAAAATTTTTCATTCGCTATTTCCTTGAGGAAACACACTACACTGCCCAGGGCTGACCTCTAGGATTTAAAAAACAAATCCTCTATTGACATCTATTGATTTCCCTGCAAACTCAGATAAGCTGGGGGCCTCTCCGAAGAGAGGAGTCAGCCCTGCTGCCGTGCCCTGTGTGTGACAGGAGCTGTCCCAGCCCTCGCAGGGACAGCAGGTTCTGCCCTGCCCTTGCCAAAGGTGACCTGGGCACTGCGGTGTCCTGCAGATGGGGACAGGTGCTGATGGCAGAAGGGGACATGGGGAACGTGGGCAGTCCCCTGCAGCAGCACTGCGGGGTGGGGAGCTGCAGAGTGAGACTCAGGATGGTCCTTGCAGTCATCCCTACCCAGATCCATCCATCACACCTGATGGCATCAACCAATACATTTGGGGACCTTTGCTCTTAAGGTTCTTCTTCCTGTTGTTTTCTTAACAAAGGAAAAGTCTTAGTTAAAACAAAAGAGGACAGTGCAATTCATTTCAGTGACCTTGTTCACACAAGCCAGTAGTTTTAAACACAGATTTTAAGTCTAACCACAAACTTTGCAGAAGTAATCTCCTGCTGTTGCCCTCTCCAATTTTTCCTACTTTTTTGCAGCAACAAGAGACAAATCAGCAGCCCGAATAAGATCACTCTACTGTTGCCAACTTTAAAAAGCACCAAACAAAAATAACAACAAAAAATTCAAATAAAGCCCAACTCAATGCACACAGGCTCTTAAAATTAGTATTATATGCTTTACAAATGTTAACTGCTTAGTGCTTACACTTCATGGGATGTAAAGGCCTAAAGGTTTCATAGATGAATTCACTTGATATTTTAGTTTTTTGAGAAGGATGGGGAAGATGAAGGCTTACAGCTTAAAGAAATGAGAACAAAAAGACCACTGGTACTCATTCTACTAAATCATCTACAACGGTTTCCACATGGGTATACAATATATTTGTGAGCTGCTAAAGGAAAGATGGGTTATGACCCAAGATTGGAGTATTTAGAAATACATGCCTCCCTCTCAGGGGTTTCTGATAGTGCAAGCAGTGTTTGTTTACATACGTATCTTAAAAGTTTTCTGCACTTTCTTTTTTTACTGGTCATGTTTTCATTTTTCGGCTTGCAAATTGAGTTGTACTTGTAAAAAACTCTCAATGCATCTCAGAGTCATGTAACAGTCTAAAGAGAACTTCTGCCTTACAGGTGGCATAATCAGGTTTTCTCAGGAGTTCAGGCCTTTCTCTCCTCCTCAGCACATTCAGTAGGTTTGAACCTTTGCCTCACCTCATTAATTAGTTCAGTTCTCCAGACACACTAAAAACTCCATGCTCGTCCCAGGTAGCCAGCCTCCAAGAAAACAAAGGACAAGTTCAAGCCCTTCTCTCAGGTTCTTTCTTAAAGGTCTGTCAATCTTCTCCTTCTCAGGTGAATCCTGGAGTCTTCAGGGACTTTATACCTACCCTTTTCTGTCAATGTACTAAACATCTCATCTATCTTTCAACTATTTCCTTTTCCTTTAACTCTCTGTTCCCCTCGTACTCCTGCCTATACTGTAATATCTCTACATTAAATTCTCTAACTTATTCTTCACATAACCTCCAGTACTCCTTCCTGCTCTTGGATTCTCATGGCCCCTCAGCTTCCAGAGCACATTCTCACAGGTCTGTGGCCAAGTCCCCAGCCCAAGGTTTTCCAGCCCCATTTCACTACGCATATCCAACAGCCATCTGCCCTCACTTCAAGCTCTTCCTGCACTCCTCTTCACTCCCTGCAGAGATTCACATCTCTTTCCTCCCTCTGTTTGCACATCTAACACTGGCTGGGGCCTGGGCTACTGCAGGCACAAGTCTTCTCTCTCCTGCAATGTTTTTGAAAGGACAAGCAGTATCTTCTCCCAGTTTTCCCACACACAAACACTGCTGTATGTACAACAGCCAGGCTCTCCTCACTCTTTGATTTCCTCCACCTTGCCATCCAAAGCCTTGAACTCATTTCATCAGCCTTCAACATTCTGTGGGAGCATGAGATATCTGTAAGAAAACAACTGCTCCAGAAAAACTTCAGAAAGTTTAACTCAAAGGCAACAAGCTCTGTTTGCATTTCCCAGTCTTAGAAAAGCTTTCGAATATTTGCTCATGGGCTGCTGTCAACAAAGGGGTACAAAGCATTTGTACTCCATCTGCAAAAAGATTATTAGTGGCATTTTTTTTTTTAATCCATCTTGTGACACTGTAATTTACAAACTGTTCCCACAATTCCACTTCTTTTCTCTTCAGGCTTTTAATCTTTTTTTCTGGGTCTCAGGGAAGGAGAAGAATTCCAAGTCAAGAAGAAACTGCACATAGAAGGCAGGTCCAACTGCAATTACTCACACAGTGGCTGAACATTCTAATCAAATCCTGAATATCTGGAGTTTTTCAAGTTTGTAGATCTTAATTTCACAATTATTATCATCCTCTGCTATATGCATACTTTCTATGTTTGCTCTAGGAAAAGGAATTACCAATGGAATCAAGGATTTGTAGGAGATTGTTGTACAGTCCTATTAATAATATGAAATCAGTCTAAACCACAAAGCAATTTTGTTGACTCAGGGGACATTAAACATGCCTTATTTAAAGCCTTTTTACATTTTATTTCTGAGTTCTCCTTCAAATCATTTTTATTGTCTGATTTAGAATAACTCAAGATATGAATTTTCCAGCTAAGAAGCCATTACCAATTCAAACATCAAATTTACTTTGCTTCCAATATGCAAGCAAGTGAACTTAGCTTGTTAAACTTTCTTGAAACTAGAAATATTTTATAACCTAAGAAAGAATAGCTCTTTAATACATTACATTCTTTTACTGCTTTAAAACTTAGATGGGTTACCCATCATCTATTTTAGATTCAGGTCATGGCTAGACTAGGTCTAGCCTAGATACTAGGTCTTCTGCCTATATATGTGGGCCAAATACATGCTTATGCACTGTCTGAAATAGAGTGCCTGCACAAAAGCTTTAGATAGACACAGAAGTTACTTATACATTTTACTCACCTGATTGCATTTAACCCTGATAAGAACTGAAAGAGATTATATGCTGAGATGACTGGTTATTTTCTGATAAGAAAGTGGGGTTTGGTGGATCATCTTAAATGTTAAAACCTACATTTTTCAAAGAAAATTTTTGACAGTGTTGATAGAAAATGCTTCCTTGCTCTAAAACGGAATTGCAGACAGACAGACAACTGCTGTTGAAGACTCACTTCACAAAAAGACTCCAATCCTCTTTAACCATAAACCCAGCTCAGTCCAAGTAACAGGCTCATTTCAGCACAGGACTAAAGGGCTGATCAGGCAGATCTCTACCATCCATTCATTCAGAATTTCACCTGAAGATCAGTTCCTCATGGCAACTACAAAATTTTGTCTTTTAGGACAATTTCCAAACCCACAGCATTCCTGGATATAATGGAGAGACAAGGGGACGTGAGTTACTATTTGTCTGTGACCATTCAGCCAATAGGTTTCTTTAAAAGCAAAAGGAAGTAAATTTATTTTTGGAAACAAATCCAAATGGAATTGCTACAGACATACCTGCAAGCACATGTATATTCTAGGGTTAACACTGATATATGCATGAGAGAACATGAAATGTCCTTGAAACCTGGCTGAAACTTACAGGGTTTCAAGGAATATTTAGAGGCATATAGGAACAAAAGACACATAAGTGCTAATTTCTTTTTCTTTTCATTTTTCTTTGCATTGATATTTGAGTTTGTGAAATTTTAGTGGCTAGTATTTTTGCATGAATGGCCACTGGGTGCCACTGTTCTGCTGCATAGAAAAATAGCTGAAACAACATTTTTAGCGTAGTAACAAGTTTTTTATTATTAAAGTACGCATACTACTGCTTCATGTGCCCATCTTTTAGAAATGACACTGCTGCACAGTTCATAGTGAGCTTTTTCAAAGCAGAACAATAGGAAAAGTGGCTCTAAGAGAGTGGAAAACCTGTTTAAACTCAACAGGAAATATAACTTAGAAGAAACTTTTTTCAACAGCTTATTTTCTACTTGATAAAAGAGAGACTTGTTATTCAGCTTCAGGTTTGATATTCTCTTGCTGACTGACCTTGTGGAACTCACTGGGAGCTGTTCCTGCCCAGCTGTGCACAGCTGCCTTTACAGTACACAAATATGTATGTCAGATGTTCAAATGTACATGGAAACAGGATCTAATGCACTTATCTGGTTTCTAGAATCCACAGTGTGTGTGCAGCTACAATCACTGTGCACAGGTAATTGCTGCGTTTCGGAATGTGGAAACCACATCCTTAAATCCTGTGAGCCTTATTTCCTTCAGTTAGGAAATGGGGTTAACAATGAGTATGCAGTTTGTGGCAAGAAAACACTGCAGGGAGAGGGACCTTTGTACAGGTAATAAGAAGAGGTTTGGGCCTGTGTAAGAAGTAGCTTCAAGAAGCTGCAGTCCAGCTGCAGTGGGACATGCAGCTTCAGAAGTAAACAGTATCTCACACTGGGAGAGGACAGAGGGTGGTGTTACATGGGTCTGACCTGCCACTTCCCATCCAAGTAACTATAACTGCAGTACTAAAAGCCACCATTTGTTCCCAGCTGTAATATAAATGTATCCAAGGTCTAAATAAAGCTCCCAGAGGTCAATGAAGACAAGTTCAAATGCTGCCAGTCCAAAGTTTTAGGTTATAAGCAAGAAAAGAAACAGTGAAAGACTGAGTTCCTTGAAAGTCCAGAAGATAGATTTTAAAATATGAAAAACATCAGAAAGAACAAAGCAGCCCGAACTACATTATGCCAAATCAGAAAGAAAGATCTTTCCAATTATGCAGAGAGTTTTCAATTTTAAAAAAAAAAAAAAAAATTATAAGAAGAAAGAAAATTTATAGTTTGTTGCAAATTTGACAGATTATTGAGTCAATTATCTTAAATAACCTTACTTAATGTCTCTAATATTTATACTGCCCAAATGTGGCTGATAGTTATTCATTGCATTGCTCTGGTGTATACTTGAAAGAATTTCAGAAATGCTAAATGACCTTAGACATTTTTAATAACAGAATAGGGCTGGTCTTAATCCACCACATAGGCCAAAACCCTATCATCTTCCTCCAGAATAATTTTGAAGAAGAGAAAAGGATACTGGTCATGTTTTCTATCCTTCTATGTATGACACTCACCAGAGCCTTTTGATTTTTAAAGCAATTCAGAACTCCATAGAAAGTGCTGTGTCCATCTCAAATACCTCACAGGATTTTGAAAGTACATTTGGGAAGATCTAAAGAATGTTTCTTGTATCTTTCTTTATTATCCAAGGCAATATTTCTGTGTTCCCAGCTAAAATCAAAACAATTTGCTGTAATCATTTTTAGCACTCTTTGAGACCCTGCTGTGCCCATATAGAGGAAGACTGTCCAAGGCATTTCCTTTCACTGGCAGCTTCTAATTAATTCCCTGCCCTTAAATTCCCTCACCCATCCTCTGCAGTGTGCCCAGTCCTCATGAAGTTCAACCATAAAAATTCACAGCAGGGCAGTAAATAGTTTGAGAGGAGTCCTGAACCCCCCTCTAGGTAGCCAGGTACCCACCTGAGCCAGTCAATCAGCAGTTGAGACAGGGAGATGACAAGGTTGTCTGCACTTCTTACCTTTCATGTTTGGAGTTTAATAGGAGGTAAAAATTGGTTTCTGTCTGATGCTGACTGCCTTCCCTCACCTGAAATGACCAGCTCAAGTACAGTACAGTGAAAACTGTTCCAGTTCAAGGAACTCATGGGCGAAGGGCAGAGCACAGCAGAGACAGATGTGACCTTAGGGCACTTCCAGCTGTCCTTGCTATATTGAATGGTTTGGAAACAGGTTCTACTTTGAGACAATACAGATGAATTTTATGAAAACTAGTGAACACTCCAAGGCTTAGATAATTTGAGTGCACTGAAAAGTTAGAGAAAACAATCTAACCTGACCACAGTTGAAAGTGAAAAATACCTAGCCCATTTCATACTGTGCTTCGTAAACTTGGCCAAATAGATGAACTGGCAACAGCAAGCATGGAAATTTTTATGATTATTAAAAAATTGTTTTCCTTCATGGTTTCCAAAGTGCTATTATTGTGAAAGGGTTGGGACACATTTGCAGTTGTTTTTCTCTCATTATAATCATAAACAACACACAAATGTGCCGTGGGTATAAAGGCCATAAAGCCAGATACCCATTTGAAACAAACCATGCTGAGATTAAATGTCTTTTCAATTAATGTTTAGATCTGCTTCCTGTACCCTAGTCAAGTGATCTTGCAGCACACCCTTTATTTTAAAGCAGACAGAAGATACAGATATACAGTAAGAGAACATTTCATGCTTTGGTAAAACAGAGGCAAACATATGGTTTTCACATTCCTAATTTCATTACAGCTCAGCTCTTCTCAGCAATAACTGTCTCTCCCATAATACTTCCAAATGCCCTGAAATACTCTAAGTGAATTTGGTAACTAGCAAACTGCTGCGTTTCCCTGTTCATTAGCATGAACTGTCTTGTTTCACTTGCCTATCACACCAATGTGATATGGCATAATGCAGTGCTACACGCTGTAACAAGTCAGAAAAAATTTAAAAGGCCACATGTTTGGCTTTATACTTAATTCTCAACAGCCTGTGTATTGTCCATTACAAAACCCAGGTAATTTAATAGCCCAGCTGCTCAAGAAGAAATTGAAATGACAACTTTTTACAAGTTTAAAAACTTGTATTGTTGTCATTTATCTGTGCATGGCTCTCCATATGTAGACATTTATGAGGGCTTTTTACCATCTTTTGCAGAAACTAATGCTCATGGCTTTCATGAATTTCTAATAAAATTTAATATAAAATACTAAACAGTTTGGCAGCATTTAAATATCCAAATTCACAACTACTGAAGGTCTTGAACACTGTGAGAGCTGCCCAAGAGCTGGAAATGAAGCTTGGTTGTGGGTGCATGAATGACAGAAGTTCTTTCTCAAAATGTTCAAAATCAAAAGTCAATCATCTTTCTGATGGAAAGGTAAATAGATAGCTATTATTATTTAACATCATATGACATTTTCTCTATTGTACAGATGTACTTGTCCAAAACTAGCCCAGAGCCTGGAGGAGAATATAGCCCTAGACATTTTCC
Organism: Monarcha castaneiventris obscurior; assembly: GCA_026261815.1. Lineage (NCBI taxonomy): Eukaryota > Metazoa > Chordata > Aves > Passeriformes > Monarchidae > Monarcha > Monarcha castaneiventris. The sequence goes on from JAMPIT010000371.1 coordinate 375,210, forward strand.
CAAGCAATTCACTACAGGGAGTAAATTCCAGTTGTGGGAAAACCTTGCTGAGGATGGAAGGGAGGTTGCAGCCTGCCTGCAGCCAGCATCCCTCATCCCTCCTGGGCTTACAGGCACTAGGAATGCCTTCCAGCCCCTGCATCTGTTCTGTCCATGTGCTAAGGAAGCACAAAATAGGAAAATACACAGTAAGGTAGCAATACTTATCCTGACCTAAGTCACATGCCTGTTTTACATCACTTAGTTCTTTCCTTTTCCACACCTGGCAGCTTTCTCAGGAAAGATCAGTGCTTAGATGCAAAATACTCCTGGGGGAATCCAGAAATAGTTCATAGAAGGCAGAGAGTGCTCAACCTGAAGCTACACCTGTATCAGAGAAGATGAGCCATTTTATCACTACTTTACATATCCTGCCAGGCACAGCTGAGGTGAAGACACCTATCTGATCTCACATTCCTTCTGAAGTGATAAAGAGGATCTCATGCTGGAGGTTTAATGTGTAAAATACCTCTTACCTTAAAAACTAAAATAATGTATATACATATGGATCAGAATTAGGTAACACTAATATACCTGATCTCTTCATCCCACTTCCCCTTACTTAGGACAATTATTTTAGGCTAAAACAGCAAAGCCTGACTCTCATCAGCAGAAGATCCCAGAAGAGCTCAGCATTATCTGCTGTACAAACTGGGGCTTACAGCACAAAGCACAGAGCACTGTGACCCAGCAGACCCCGGCTCTGCAGAGCCCCAGCACAGCCAGGGGGAAGGAGGGAGGCTGAGCCCTCCAGCCTCCCCCTGGGGCTCAGCAGCACCTCTGCTGGGGAGCAGCTTTTAACATCAGTTCCACTTCCTGATTATCTCTTTCAAGCCTGTTCCAGCTTTTCTTTTCTGTTGGCTACACTTTTATATAATCTTGTGTCAGCCTGGGGGGTGGTTAATAATTTTAATATTTTTATCTCTGTTTCCGTCTTGTAGCAATTTTTTTTATATTAAATTAAATTAGTAACATACAAAAGGTCAGGATGGGCTAAGCCAATATAACTGTTTTCATAGCATGGAACTAAATGCAGTAAGGAGCATCCAGGGAAATGACCTTTACTTCTCTAAAATTGAAACACATAAAATAACGGTAATTTGGTGCCAGCCAAAATATATTGTAGTTTACCCTTTACTGAAAATATGCACAAATTACATTGTGTGGCTGCTTGATTAGGTACAGATTAGAGGTGATCAGGAGCTCTACAAATCATTGTGTTCCTGGATAAGAAAGGAGCAAAGTTATGGCACAAAAACCACAAACAAAAAAGAAACACAAAAAAACCCACCACAAAAAACCCCAACCAAACAAAAAAATCAGAGTAATAATACCCTAAAAGTGAAAATCTCTGGCCCTAAATCCTGCATCTGTTTATTCCAACTGAAAACTCTCATTGAATATTTACATGCAGGAAAAGAGCCTGGTTAATGATGATTATGAAGTACCCATGTATTATTATTACTTTTAAATATCTGTGGCACACACAGAAGCTCTTTGTGTGAGGCATAAACAGAATCTGTTTCTCTTCAAAAAGACATTCTACCTTCACATAAAAATGCACTGATGGTTTTGTCAAAGAAATGTTTCTGCTTACACCTTACAGGGGCCTTACATCCAACCACCACAAATGCCTACATGAGCAGAATTTGAGACATTCAAGAATATTGTGAATGCAAGGCAGCCAGTAATGAACATTTTACTTTTAATTGAAATGTATATCTATCGCTTGCAAAATCCACAAATCATTCCAACAGAAGAAAGAACATTACATGAAGAATTTGATACACTTCAAACTAAAATAAATGCATCAGCTATTAAAATAAATGTGTGTATTACAGGAAAAATTGATCAAAATCAGATACAATATTTTATTCACCAAATCAGACACATCCCTGTTGAATCACTGCTTATTCAATGCAGGATGAGATGCATAATTTATCAAAACAGATATCTCCTATAGTAAATCAAATTCACCATCTGATTCAAATGTCTCCCACTGAATCAAAAATATCACCCAATGCATCAAGTATGTGGCACCAAATACATGGCTGATGCTTTAAACTACATTTTAAAGAACTACCAAGTAGAATGCCTCTAGATTCAACATGGATAACATTTAAATTAAAATTTATTTAGACAAAGAGACAGTATTTCCAGACACCCTCAAAGGCTGATTCCTGGACTAGGGACTGTAATTATATGAATGTTTCCCTGAAGCATCCTTTGTTAAAGGCACCTTGCTAGGATGAAGTGCTTTCCCCATCCCAGCAGAAAAGGAGGGCTTTCATTCCACTTTGGTCCACTCCCCAAGCCTCTGACATCTGGACCAAGCTCTAAGCAGCCACATGTTGTCCTCAGCTCCTGAAAGGGAAGTGCCAGTCCTTTGCCACGTGTTCAGAACACCACAGTCCATGTATCATTATATACAAAATATATAGAGGTGCAAATATAGGGATGCAAATATTGTCAACGTCAACCCAAAAATCATGGATGGTCACCACAGACCATCCAACAACCAGCTAATAGGGTGATCCTCCACTGTAATTTTCTATTACATCCTAATGCAGCATGAAGCCAAGTCCATGCTTAGCCCAAAGGTGCATAGATGGCCTCCAGAACACATTGAAGAGTGTAAAGAAAATGCCAAATGTTCATATGGCCTGGAAAAAACAGTCAGAAAATTTAGGGAAACATTCTCAAATACACAGATGTCAGTTCTGGTTTGGGAAGCTACTGAGACACTGTCTCAGGTGCTGGGACATACACACTTTCACTGCTTTTTAAACTTTTTCCTCAGCAACAGGCAGACACAACTGACAAAGATATAATGCTACACTTGACCTCAGACAACTGTGTTCATAATCTCACACACTGTACTGTGTCACATTACTGTGATCCTGTATTCTTTCCTGGAATTTGGTGTCCCGATCAAAGCTGTGTACAGGCAACTAATTTGTTTACAAGCCTCAGAACAGTCCTTTCTGCAGACTCAATGCCTAACTCCCTGTTAGTCTCCCACTCAGGACAACACTGTGTGGCACAGAGAACGGTGCCCTCCATTTCCACATTCACTCAGCACCCAGTGAAGAAGGGATGCCACTGACTGGCAGATGAGATGCTCCACCAGCCTGATGTGGTGAGAATCAAGCTTTCCTTATTATGTTGGCAGCTCCTTGGGTGCTGGATTTGAGATGACTGAGTATGAATGACCGTGTTCCTCTCCTTTTAACAGCAGTTTAATATGCAGCAAAAAGAGAGGATGAACTCTGAGGTGAGAAGAGAAGCTGAGAGCACAGAGCCTGACATTCCAGTTGTGGCAATGAAAAAAAGGCAGATTTGTTTTCCTCTCCCTGCTCCCAACAAAGGGAATTGATGTCTCAATTTTCAACAGTGCTAAGAAATGAGTGTTCAGTAGAACTCAGGTTAAAACTGACCACACCTGATATTATAAAGACTGTCAAGATCAGATTAAGTCACCTACATTGTCAGAATGTTTAAAATACAGTCTGATTAACTCAGACAGCTTGAGTATTTTTTCAAGGACAACAAAATTTGTTCCACTGGGACACTCCCAAATTTTGGGTTTAGCTTGTAAATTAGGCTATGGAACTGCTGTTCTTATTGCAAGCTCTTAAAAGGAACAACAAACCATGCCTGTTACTCCTCTGCCATTCCCTATTATCACTCTCCTCTGTCAATATAAGCATTGATTATAATTGCAGTTTTGCCCAACTCAGACTGATTAGAATGTAAAGCAACAAGAGTAGTATAATTATGTCAAAAAATGCCTACTGACATGAGACATAAAGCTGGCTTGATGTACTACTAACAAGTAGAAGAAACATATGTTTTCCTTACACTTGCTCTGAATACAGAAATACAATTCTATTCTGTGTTTCTGTAGTTGTCACAGGAAAATATACCATAAACTTGGCAAATCTGGCCAAGGGAAGAAGCAATTTACGGACGTGATGTCTCTACCAGACCTGCCTTACCTCTTAAATCTGATATAGCTAACCTGAGTAGTGTCTGTGCATTTGGTTAATTAAGAATCTGAACAGCAGGAACAGTTTCTAAACACATGACCTTGCAGAAGGTGATGTTTATCTCAGGTCGGGATGGACACTGCTGGGCCTGGAGAGAGTTCAGGCAAAAGGGTGGGAGTTGCTTTGTTCCACCCCCTCTGCTGGATATTGTCACAGCTTGAAGCTGAAAGTGGATAACAATTCCTGCTTTCCAAAGGACAGAGCAAGGCTGGCTGTGATGGCAGCAGACAGCAGGAGGCAGATGCACCTGCACAACAGGAAAGCTTCTCTTTGGTGGGAAGATGATCAGTGACAATTCTCTGTTCACTGTCACACTACAATCGACTTCAGTGGGTAGAAGAATTGAAATTAAAAAGTTTAAACTTATTCCATTAAGTACTTCATAAAACAAATGGTCAAATATTAAAATTCAGATATAGACTATAAATACCAGGGGTAAGCACAACTACACAAACAAAATATTTCCTTTTTCAACACTTGTAGTTTCTGTAGGCAGAGAGCTCCAAAACCAAAATGGTATAAAAACACAAAGATTTATTTGCTTCTTCTTTTTATGTCCCTCTCTTTCAAAGAACATGTTATCTTACATTATATTGTACTATTTCTACATCTTGTTATTTAAAGGAGCTTAAAACCATTACAGATGGATTTTGTTAATGGCATTTGCTAGAACCTAAGGCACAAGTGAATATATTCAAAAGGCACTAATCTGAACAAAGTTTTAAAATTATGACTCTAACACCTAGGGTTTTGTTGCCGCAGCTTAAATTTTAAAGAAACTCTTATTTTTACAGTATATCCCTGTGTTCCTTAAGGCAATATAAAAATAAAATACGGAAAACCCTTTTTTTAATTATAAGATAGTCTTAAGTAAAATTTAGTTAATAGAGATAAAAGCTAATCCTTTCTTCTTAAAGAAAAACATATCTAGCTTTACAGCAAAGTAACCAGCAGTTTACACAAAGCTTCTGTTATTTTCTTTGCTTCCAAGGCATAGTCAGGTACTCCTTTTAAGGCCTGCCCATAGAAGTAAATCAATTAAACTCAATCAAATCAATTACAAATCCCTGGAACATTACAATTAGTGAAACATTCTTGGTTAGCTTTAATGGAAATAAAGCAGATAAATTCTCCACTCTCAGCTTCATTAAAAAAAAAAAAAAAAGAGAGAGAAAAAACTTAATTCTTTTGAACATTTCATAGAATTAGAGAATTTGCCATACTATTATCAGACCTATTCAAAATGTGAAGTTTCTTATATTACACATGGCTGTGTTGTGCTGTACACACAGGGCAATCCCCCTCTGCCTGAGTCCACCAGGTGATCCGTTTTCATGCTGATGCCTGAGATTAGAGGAAGCAATTGCTATTTTAATTCACAAAGCTTCCACACTGTTAAAACTGTCCCTAAAATGATACCTGCATTTCTGGCAAAGATTCCTGATGTGCTGCTGTTCTGTGTTAGTGCACATGCATCAACATCTCAAATTTGCAGAACTCTCCCCTCCCTCAAGACCTTCTTTCCCCATTTCTAAGCCTCCCACTACGTGCAGCCCTGCCACAGCTCGAGGCAGGGCTGGCTGTGAGTGCAGCCCTTCTGACAGAGAGTGCCACAGCACTGGCATTGCTCAGGGGCTTCAGGGAGGGAAGATGTGAAGCCCCAGCAGACACTGGGAAAGTTTTAATCTGATTTTTAGACTGTATTATCTGAACCCTTTCCATTTAGATACAATTCTATGCAACTATATTTACGTTCAGGTTTTGATAATGAAAGACTTAAAGTAGCATCGGGTAGATGCTGAAGAATGCTGCTGGTTATTCAGTGTTAGGCAATGAATTCAGTACAGCCACTTGCTGCTTAGAAAGTCCTCTAGACACTTCATTAAATTCCTACATTGCTTATTTTTCTGCTAAAGAAAATATGGGTTAACTAAAGATCACAAATATTACATGGTATTATGGTGAGAAGGTAATGAGCACAGCAAACTCACCACAACACTATCCTCTTAAAGTTGCGTGCCTTTTTTACTCTAACATCTACTGTGTTTTGTAGCAGAACCATCCAGGAAGCAAGCATATTCATAGGTCTGTAAGTATTTTTTAAAAGAAAATATTTAGGAAAATAGAGCTTTTCCAAATCCTCTATCCATAGCAGTAATGCTGTCCTTCTGAAATAAAAGATAGTACACTCCTGAAATTTCTCTGAAAGTATACATAATCTTTTAGGATAAGACCTTTACCACTCAAAGTAGATAAGACCAAAACTATAGAACTACTAGAGGCCATGCAGATAAATTTTCAGAAAACATAATTCATACTTAATACAGAACCAGAACAATGACCAGTTAAATGTGGTTGCTGGGGTCTCTGAACAGCTGTGTCTAAACAAAAAATAAAAATACACTTGCCTGCAGCCAAAAGGGGCTGGTTTCCATTTGGGGAACAGGAAAGATCCTGACAAAGTTCACTAGTCAAGACTGTAAGAAATCAAGCATTTTACATGCTGTTTAATGAGTGTTTTTCTTGGGAAAATGCTTTTTACCTGTCCCTTTCACCAACCAACCAACAAACAACAAAAGATACAAATCAGTATCTTTGGAAGTTGCTAAATCTAAATTATATTCAAATGTCATATAATGACTACTGTAATGTTACTGAACACCACAGACATATCTGAGGTGGGCATGGGTATTACAGAAACTCATTATCAATCTCATTTCACTTAAATGAGACTTATAGGACTGGAATTTAATCTCAATAGTAAAAAAATGTTATATGTATCTTGCAACTTTGTACAATATATCTTGAATATTTTGTTGTTTCTTTTTTCTCCTGACTGTGTATTTAATGGGGGAAAGCCTATTATTCATACCTCTGCTCTTAATCAAAGCTGAGAATTCTGTAGAGAAGTAGAAAATTGAAATCGGCTCCTGCAACCTAGAGCTGAACAATTATGACTTGATTTACAAGGAGCCACTTTACTACATATTTAAAAGCAGCTCTGCTGCAAAATCTGGGGACTTTTCAGATAATCAAAATGCTACAGATTTAGCACTTTTAATTTTTGCTCCATCTCCTGCCAGCTTGAACTCTGATTATAATTACCATTTCATCTTCCCCGAATGACATTGTTTTATCAGAGGAAGACGCTGTATCTGGAGTCTGATTAGTATGGAACCAGATTTCAATGGGAAACAATGTGTGCCTTGAAATGAATCAGGGTGGGGAGTAATAATGGGAAGCTCAAGATAATCTCAAGTCCTTGAGACCAAGTGCACAACCCCCAGAGCTCTGCAGTGCATGTGAGGCAACTGTGCAGCCACAGAATGGAAAAACCCTCCCCTGCACGGAGCAGTTTCCTAAGGAACAAAAAGAAACCAAGCCTAACAACTAATTCCACTGGTACCTACCTACATTTTGTGTCTGGAAAAAATTGGTACTTCTTTGGATTGATCTGGCCCAACTGCTAATAACAAGATCATGTAGGACTGTCTACTTTTGTCAATATTTTAAGGCTCTTCTTCCCATGTTTTGTTTCCAGAAACTATGTTAGAGAAAAATACTTCAGCAGTGAAGTCTCCCCTCTGCATCCCAGCTGCTGGGGGACAAAAAGGGGGTGGGTGCTACAGCTGCTTCTGGCTCCTGTTTCTCTGTTCACTTGTTACAGACCTAAGTAATCGAACAATGCTCTCTGCATAATTAAAATACAAAATTAAATTTTAGATAAACCACACATAGAAGTGACCTTAAGCTCTAAAATATAAGTAATATATGCTGAGAATAAGAAATACAGTGTTCTCGTATTCGTGACATCTTTACATTTCAACTTCTTTAGGTACAGGAATGTGGAAGACTTGCCATAAATAAATTCAACTGTTAGAAAACCATAAAGCTGGATATATCTATAACATAAATAGACTGCTTTGGAAAGTTCTTTTCTTTGTGAGAATTATCTTTTTAGTGAAGAAAAAAATTACTGATACAATGTCAGGAGGAGTAAAAAATTGACACACATGAGTGTAAGTACCTTTTGCAACAGTTGCAATAAATTCTGATTGGCACAGGAGTATGAAAACAAACGGTGTGGTCCTGCTGCTCCTGCCAGAGACAATATGTAGCAAAACACATAACCTAAAATTCATAGCTGCTTCCTTAAAATTTATGTCAGTACTGCTGCCACCCTAAGTTCCATTTTTTGAAAACCCTTTCGCCCAGCTATATTTATGCTGAATAATGCTCTAAATACTCTTTTCCTGGTGAAGGAAACTGCATATAAACTTTGGGTCATGGCTTTCAAGATATTTTTCAAGGTATCAAAAAGGGTAAAGTTGAAGGTATACAAAATTTTGTGAAGTGTCACTTACAGAAATTTTATTTCTGTGTGTATTTCTTTTACGAAAAAGTATTTCTATTTAAGAATGTTTCACCTGAAAAAATAATAAATGCTCTGAAAAAATCCCTAAGTCAAACAGAACTGCTCACCTAATTCAGAATGATAGAGTAAAATTCTTCAGAAAAAGGCATAAAGGAATTTTGTGAAAATAACTAGAAAATGGAATATATTTTATACAAGACTTTGTATAAAGGCATCACTTTGGAAAAGACCCAGTGAGAGGAAAGGAAAATCTCATAGAGAGCAAAATAATGAGAGCTTTGTGAATAGTGAGTGATTACTCACAGCTTCCCAATGCAAAAGAATGATGTGGTGCCCCATTAACTTCAGGCAACAACTCTTTTTTAAAAAGGATAGGTTTTTGGGGTTTGTTTTTTTTACAGAACCCACAGTTAAGTGGTGAAATTCAGAATCACAAGATGTTGTGAAGTAAAAATTACAGACATGTTCAAAAGCTAGACAAATCCGGGGAAGTATGTCTATCAAGGAGCACAAGATCCCAAACTTGAATTGAATCTGTGTCTCAGAAAGTTGCAGAAACAACGGGTAAAACAGGCAAGGAGGCAGTGCTCTAACTGCCCTGACACTTCCCCCATCATCAACATCAGCAGCAGGTTGTGCTACAATAATTCAAGTGGGCCTGGCATTCTTGTTTTCTTACATTGGCTTTTCATTAACTTATCTTCCCATCTTTTAACAACAGGTGATAATAAATTTCTTTCTGTTTAACATGCCAGGAGATGTGTGAATTAACAGCACTGCCCCAAAACAGTCAGAATAATAACACCGTTCATGTGTGTAGAGGTGCCTTCTTGTGGAAGAAAACACAAGATTAGCAGCACCCTGAAAACAAGATGTTAATTAATTTCTGACATTGCAAACTGATGTATAAACTTCAGGCCTATTTCTCCTCTTGAGTGGTATTGCTGCAGGAAAAATCCTCAAGGCTAAAGACCCCTAGAAAAGGAGAAAATCCTCAAAATCTAGGATTGCTTTTGCAGGTTTGCCTCCTCTGATATCCAACAGGGTTAGCCTGCAACACCAGAAAAAATTGGTTAGAAGGATATGTTTACTTCCAAAATGTCAACTGGAATGTATTTTATAAATGTTTTGTACAGGATTAATGCAAAGATAGAGATAATGAAGGAAGTTATTTTTTTAAATTATAATACTAATAATACTGCTCTTAATAGCACTTACAAGGCTGAGACTGCATTGTACTCATTATACCAAATTACTCAGAACTATGAGACAAACTGTAGCCTAAGTCATGTAAAGAGAGGATTGCCCACATTCTTGCTGAAAATCTAACCAAAGGTGTTAGTGAGGTTTCTCAGTTTGCTTCCAAAGCCCCGGTGCTTGAATAATGCATAACTGTCTCCTCACTAAAAAGGAGGAAAACGCCTTTAGATCCTTTGTGGCAGGGGTCTGAGAGGGATGGATTTCTTTTAAAAAGCAGAAGTTGAGCCATTCCAAATAGCTCTCAACTTACTGTACTTTCCACTGTCCCCAAAAAAAAGTGCATTTGTTATTTGGTCTGTTAAAGCATAAGCCCACTGAAGGCTTTAGAAAAGGCAGCTTGCTCCCATGAACTGCAGTTTAATTTCCTTTCCAGCAAATCTCAGAGCAGGCCATTCAGCATGAACCCTTCCCTAAAGCTGAGCTTCACCCATGATGAAAAATACGACTGGTTCAGTCAGAGTGGTTGCTAGGCTAGCATGCAGCAAGGGAATAAATTAGCTACAAAATAGTCAGAGTTTCAAGCTTTTGTGCACCTCTAAAATATCAATAAGTAGTGTTCTGGAGTTGTTGAAAAATGATCTGCTTGAAACAATGCCCTGAGGAAGCCACTGCCCCTTGTATTGTGTAAGTCATACTGAGCTTTCTTTGGCTAGTGTCAAACACAGCTTAGAAAACATCACAATAATTTTGCCCTCGTGAAAAATAAAATTAAAAAACTGACCAAACAAACAAACCACCAACAAAAGAGAGACAGGTTTTTATTTGTCAAGGAAACCTAAGAGTGTCTCTGTAACTTCAGGACCTATTTGACTATATAAATCTGAGGATCTAGCCAGGGATGCAGCTTACTACACTGACTTTTTGCCTTTATGAGAAGCAGGGAGGCTTAGAGTTGTTTTGGCACCTGATTAACTGTGGGCCACAGCTCAGATTCACTAAGGGTGAGCTTCCAGGCTGACAATTTCAGGATGCTTCTACAGTATGTGAATCTGCCTCAAAATCCCCTAGACTTAGTTTGAAGACCTGCTGCCATCCTCCAGCCAAGGCAGGTCTTCTTCACCAATCCTGCTGCATCTGCTCAGCTTTCAGTCAAAGTAAATTTGGTTTGAGCCAAATATCTCTAAATGAAATCTTCAGAGATTCTGCAAAGGGAAATGGTGGAGCAAATACTGAACTAAAAGGGAATAAAGGCCACAACCAGCAAATAAAAGGTGCCCCTACAAAACAGTTGCCCCACATTCAGCCAAAACTCCTTCCACTGAGGAGACAGGGCCATTCTTGCCTGCTTTTGAGTGAGAACAGAGAAAATATGTGGACTGTACTTGTCATGGAAGGAACCTAACACTGAAAGGAAAACTGACCATTTCCAGTATTTCAGCAGAATTTTGCTCTTGCAGTTGAACACAACTTTGTAACTTTGAGGGTAACAAAAATATCCTGAATTCTTTTACGAAACATCACCTGCTGGCTAAGAGGTTTGCTTTTCATCTTCTGTTACATAGGTGTAAACAAATAAACCTTTTAATGAATGAAGACCCCACTGCTGTGGGCAAGTTCCAATATACACCTTATGCATCTGACCAAGATTCCACCAGATTAAAATGCTTTAACCTTAAGCCAGTACTCAGAAGCAAAACTGCTACATAGGAACACTACAAAGAAAAAGGTGGCATATGGGGCATGGGAGTTCTTGACCTGGAAAGATCGTACATAGTACTTAAAACCAGCACACACACAGAGAAGTTTTCATCATGGAGAAAATCAGCACAGATATTCTGCCTTACTATTTTCTCTCTGTCGCTTTGAGATCAGGCTGATGGTACTCAGGATACAGTAAAAGATTCTACTTTCTTAGTGACCTCTGAAGGATGAACAAATTAACTTGATTAGTTGGTTACATTTCCACAGATAATTCATCACTGCAAGACTCAGGGTCTATTGACACACAGATATTAATGAAAAATAGAATGAAAAACAATCTGGAAATTCTTACAGCTTGAAGTCTGATGATGAGAGCCCCAGCTATTTCTAAATAACCACTGTTTCACTTCTGTCAGAAAAATTATTCATGAATTCCTTATTTCGGCAAATGTAACCTTCCTTATGACAGTATTTATACTGAAATAATGTAAACGTTTACATATAGAACATGAAGGAGTCCTTAAGTGCATGTAGGACTCAGCCTTGAAGCAATCCTGATCTTCTGCATTATTTGAGGTTAGTTTTCCCCTGCAGATCATGTTTCATAACTATCATGTAGACTTACAGATGAAAGCTATGTGAAAGAAATTTCTATTGTTTTAAAAGTGTTACCAGGAAAATTAATTTTTCTTCTGAAATGGGGCCAGAGCAAACAACTTGCTGGATACTGGTCCCATCCTTGCTAGCACAGGACTTCACTATTACAAAAAGGAAGAGGCGTGAAATTATTATCATGACATGGGAAACTAAACAATCCACACTTTAAGTGAAAATACCTGTAAAGATCCTGCCAGAATGCAAAGATCTTTTTTCCTTTTAACTGCTAATTTGCTCTTTCTTCCCAGTCTTCTGTCATTTCTTTTTTCCCAGAATTTCACCTCTCCTTGACAGATCAAGACTCCTCTAAAGGATAACTCTGGTTTTGTGTCTGTAGCATTTCAGTACTGAAGACAGAGAAAAGTCAACAAATATTATAAATGAAAATATGCATGTGGTGGTAAATCCTGAAAGAAGAGCACTGATGGTCTGTGCAGTTATGGATTGGAAAGCAAAGAAATGAGCCATAAATCATCCAAGAGACAATAACCTCCCTTTGACCCTAGCTTTACTTTTTGTAGTTGCCTGGTCTTTTTAGGTAAGCTTTACAACTCTTTACCTCAACTAAAATGTTAGCATTGTGTTTATCTCACTATAAAGTCACTTGAGAAATCTGAAATCAGCAGCCAATCAGAAAAAAAAAAAAAAGATTGCAGCATCCAGAGCAGGTAATTGGCATATTTACAATACAGTTCTTGAGAAAGAAGCCCAGAGCTCCTATGCAAATCCTTGCTCTTTGAATGGCTAATGGTGATAGGCAGCCAATCACCAGGTAGGGATCTGCATGCTTTGAGTTATTTGGATAATAATTGTGATTATTGAAAACAGGCAATGCAGATAAGATGTAATGAGGGTGTAGCACAAAGGGAAGAGACAATGTGGCATCAGCAACCTTTAAGCTCTTTGGCAATTTTTAACATGACACAAAATAGCACAGATTCTGTGCCCTTCATCTCCAGAACTTTGCAGTTGTGTGTTGCCCTTATGAACTGACACGTGTTTCCAGAGCTCTGGGTCATCTCAGCTCGGGGGTTATCATTAAAGGACAAATCTTGAAAAGCAGAAGCACACACAGCATTTCTGAGGCTTTGGTCCTATCTGATCTGAACACGCATGGCTGGCTGGCTGCAAGTCACATCCTGACAGCAAATGAAGGCACAGTTAATGTCAAATGTATCACTGGTTCACCATTATTTCCTAACTGAGTGTGGGCGCTGCTCTACAGTGAAGATATGCAACTGGTTTATGTACTGATCTGTATCAACACTGCTGCATGGCCAACTCACACCAGCCTGGAAAATGGTTCAGAATGAAATTAACACATCAAAACAGCACATAAAATCCTTACTAAAATTGCAAACATTTGAGAAGCCTTTGCAATCTGTCTCAGGTCAGTTACTCTCTCTCACTATGATCATGCCACTGAAGGCCTGACAGACATCATGAATCCTTCATATAAACTCAATTCAACCTTTCATGATGAGAAGTACTAAATGGGCCTATACAGCTGCAGGTAGTTGCTATATGATGAGCAATTTCAGTGATTAGAAATTGCCTTTTTTTTTGAGGGTGGGATGTATGGGTGTGTGTTTCAAGTTAATATATCTGAAAACAGACTCCAGATTGCCTAATCCTGTTACTGGAGCTACAGAGACTCCTTTGTAGCCATTGTTCAATTGTTTTAGAGTCAGTGGATATAGTAGCAACATTTTCACTTTATTTACTAAACTTTCATGCCTTAAACCAAAAATTACTAAATTAACAGATTTACAGGACATTTCAAAACTACTTTTAAAGTATTGTAGTATTCCAACACTTCATACAAGTTGCACCACAGAATGACCTTTAAAATTATGCAAAACTGGTGAAAAAAAATTTAAATCATACTACAAGCTTGGGACCAGAAGAGTGGTTTGAAAATGAAATATCATAAGCAATTGATATTTGGTTTTGCTGCAGTTTGAATAAGTGTAGTTATTATTAATAAGTATGTAGTTTCTAAAATTATTTTTCAATATTCCAGATGCACTTGGGCATAAAGCCATAGTTTCATATTGCCAGAATGTAGACTATATTTTTTGGTCTGTATTTTTCTGTATGAACAAGGGAACAGGTTTCTGATAAGTAATTGAGGTTTCTATGTGTGTGCAAAGGGTGGTGCAGCATTCAGCACTATTTATGTTACTCTGGTACCATGCAGCAGTGTTAATTCTATGTTTAACATTACTTCTCTGTCCACAGTCTACAAGAGAGCTCTTTGTGTAATAAAAAATTACTGTAGCCTTTCATAGTCAAAATAAAACATGATGCTCATTATTACCTGATTCCCCAGAAAAAAGTCATATGATTTTATTAAATGACTCTATACCCTTTTTTGAGTCTTTAGTAACAATTTTGAAGCAACAAACTTTACCATGTTAAGAGAGCTTAATGCAGTTTTAGACCTATTTTAAATATATTTTTCTGTTGTTTTCTTCAGTATTCTGAATCCTTTTTTACTGCTGAGTGCAACATTAAAAAGTTGCACCAATATTAAAAACACCACCAATATGATGTGGTGAGAAATCTCCCCAGGAAGAAAAGCACAGGGCAAGCAATATTTAGCCTTCATTTTTGTTAAATTTGTCTTTGACGAATCAAGATTTCAGATTATAAATGTCACATATTACCCATATTTCTTCTGAACATGGCACATTTTAGCCCATGTCTGCCTTTCATAAATCCTTATTAAATTGCATATATATAAATGCATATATAGACATGACAAGGAGCCAAATGACATGAAAACACTCTGCCTTTCTTTTTTTCTTTTTTACATAGAATTATTTATGGTACAACATAACATGAAATCTTGTTCTTCATCATACATCTTGGGCATAAAAATATACTTAGAAGAGCAAATATCAAGTTATTTAGGGCCCTGTAGCATTATAAAAATGCAAAACCACAGGACTGCAAAGACCAAATACATAAGCCACATACAGATATTTCTCAGGAGCGTTGTATAAACCCATTTTTGCAGAAACCTACAATACTTTAAAAAAATCGAGGCACACAAAACATATCTCTGCTGATGACCAAGGCTATTTTGGGGGTTACTCTAACATTAACTTCTATGCCCATTTTAACCAAAATCCTCAGAGCACCAAAATTAGGCCACTGGTTGAAGGGGAGCTTAGGACTTTAGGAGGGGCCATCTCTTACAGGTTACCAGTATTAATATTTCCATAATGTCAATAGCCTAATGGGGTTATAGGCAGCCTAATCACCCCACATAGTACAGACACCACCTCCCAGAATCTGCCATTGATGAAATAATAAAAATAATAAAAACGTATAATTAAATAGAGCCAGTTTAATGGACTAAGTGATTTGGTTGATTAAACCTGTGCAATACCCCTTGATCTAACATTAATGTATTTAGTTGACAAGGTGTGCTGAAGATGTCAACAGTGAATATGATATAAAAATCTCCTGGTGCTCATTAGCATGCTGTGGTGCTATGATGCTGCTACCATGTGGTGAGACTTAGGACTTGGCTCTTGTTAGATTTTGTTCCAAGTAACACTTTGGAATCTGCACTTGCCTGGCATGGACACAGGGTCAGGGTGCAGTTTTAATTTTGCAGCAGTGTGCAGATTAACTTTCTGCATGTGTATATACAGGCAGATAGACATAGCTATGTTTTCATGGAAGTTCATTTGCATTGAAATGTATCTCATTTATTGACTTAGCCATGTTTTACAGGAAATAAAATGAGAGTCATTTAGAATGGTGGCTGCTGCTTTAAGACCCTCTCTCCTGTTGCATGGCAGATGGATGGCTATAATGCCATCAGTTGATACCATGCCGAATTGTGACTGTGTCATTTTGTTAAAGCCTGCTGGTTTCATGTAGAAATTTGCTGTTGGATTAGGGCTTTTGCCAATGCAGGCACAAGAAAAAGGCTATTTAATGTGTTTTGAGCTGCCATATGGTGTGGATAAAAGAAGTAGTTTCATGGCAGTCATGAAATCTGATGCATATGAGTAAGTCCATGTTCTTTGACATATTCCCTGTCACAGAGTGCACCTGCTGCAATCAGGTATTTTACACAGAAACTATGATTGTCATAGCCCTTGATCCTGGATGTACCTCAAAGTCAGAAAACAGTAAATGCTTCTGATGCTTTCAATGCACATGGAAAAGCCAACATCATGAACTGGAATGGGAAGTGAGGAAATGCCCTCATTATGGCACAGCTGATTCAAATGATACTCCAGCACTATTCATCTACAAGTGCATAACATTCACTCATAATTTCATGGTATTTTACTAACAAACCTAAATCTCATCATTCTGTCTCGAACTAGATGAACAGAATGCACTACAGAAAGAACTGATAATAGCACTGTCTCAAAATAAAACTCACGAGTCCTAGTCTGGGCCTTCCACTGTTTTCCTGTGATAAATCTCATCCTGCTTCTTCATCCATTTCTGTCAGCTCTGTGAGTCCAGCAATATCCACTAATATAATCCTTATCTTCTTTTCATTCACTTCCCTTTTTTCTCCACTTAATCCTTAAAAAAGTCTAGAAGAAAGCAAATGGAGGCAAGGATGTCTTCAATCTAACACTACAGCTTTCTCCTCCATTGAATAATGCAAGAAATTCTGGCTCCACTGTAGCTTCAGTATCTGAGTCACTATTTTTCTTGAGGCAGATAGTCTCAGAGATGTTTAGCAGTGAACAGATTTCCTTTAGAGTATACGTGAATGTCACCATCATACAGAAATACAATTATACTAAGGCTATAAGCACTAAAAATCCTACTTATAGCATCATTATTCCAATCAGTGCTCAGTTTGTCACACATACTATGTCCAACTAACCATGTCACTCTAACCGTCAGACTTCCAGCCGCCAGACTGGCATCCAGAAACAGCAAGTTCCCCATACAGCAGGTACTCTGCTGCTCAGCCTTGTGGGAACAGGAGCACTCAATGGCACACGTGGAGACAAACCTGAAGCTATATGAGGAATTTCAAGGAAAATAATTAATGGTCTGTACAGTTAAGTAGCCTTCAGCATTAGGTGATAGCTGAGGAAAAATATTCGGGATTATAAATACAGTAATATAATAGCTCTGTCTAAATCTCACTCAGGGCTTCCTAATTCTGCTGGCAATATTCCTCAGGGCAGAAGACAGACTGAGGAAAATACTACTTCTTAGTTACCAGCTTTTCTTCAAGAGATACTTGAAGCCTTATAGTTACTTGATGAAAAGAAAAAAGCTCAGAATGTATGCAGGATTTGGACTGTGCTATACATAAAAACTTCTAGCAGGAGTGTTCTTATGCAATTTATGTAAAAAAACCATGAACAACAACCCTTCAGATTTGTTTAAGGTATCTCTCGAGGTGATAAAGCATTGGTAAGTATGAAGGTGATGAGAAAGATGGAGACAGAAGATCTTTCTGTTTATGGCACAGCAGAGCATGGTACTTCAGCCCAGCTCTGGAGCACAGAGTTCAGAGCCTCACAGGGCCCTGCATCCAAACCAGCTTGTCCTGGCCAAACCCCACACACAGCTTCATCACAAAGCTGGGCTCCAGTCCTAAGCACAGCTTGGTCTTCTCACCTGCAATGCTTATTGAAACTTGTAGCAATGCTGCCCGTGCAATAAACATCAATGTCAAGCCATAATTTTATGGATGGCATCCATCTAATAAAAGCCAACAGACTTATAGGAGGGTTAAGATCCTCACAGTGCTGGGAGAACCACGCTGACAGTGTCACACCAAAGCCATGGCACAGTGTCTGTATGGCCCTGTGGTACAAGAGTCCTGACTTTGCAAAACTGAAGCTCCACAGTCCCTTCTTGACTTCAAGCATGTGCTGAATCTAAGGATACTGAGTGATACTATGGATCTCAGGAAGGACCAGTTAAGGAGCCAAAAAAAAAGATGAAAGAGACAAATAGTGACAAACTAGCAATACATGGTTATACACATTTAAGACACTCCAGTAAGTGTTCACCTGGTTCCACCCTGCCCAAAATCTCTTGGTTGTTTTTACATCTCACCACTGGAAGGATCCACACTATAACATGAATGATATCAGCCATCTCTTAAGGTACATCAGCTAGAATTTCCTCATCTACAACTTTCTTATACCCAGTGTATTGGATTTAGTTTAGCAAACAACTTTTCTGGAAATTGCTTTGTGTGCACTGCATGTTTTGTTAGCAATATTTCCCCAGTGCTGGCAGATCGCTCTGTGGTAGCAGATGTGCATGTTTTAGAAAATCACTACCATAAGGAATAGCATAATTATATTTACTGCTGTTTGTTACCACACCACATATCGACTCATAGGGATACTGGGACAATTGAGACTCACTAAGAACTTCTCTTCTTCCTTAGCATAATACACATAATTATGTTTTCTTTCCTCTAATTGCAGCTAAAGATTACCTGCTCACTAATAAACTTTTTTTGCAGTACAGGCCAAAATTAGGGCCTACTGAAGGCAACTATAGATGCATCTTAAGTAACAGAAGACTTCGGTTTATATCTGTTTGAATTTTCCACCTGCCTTGAAATTTCACTTTTGTATTGTTTTCTAAAAAGGTGACATTATTGTAATGGAACATGCATTTATGGCAGACTAGCCTGCTTAATTCCGTGATATCCATGCATTAGTTATGTGCTGACCCAAAGCAGTACAGTAAGTTTTACAAGTATTTAAAGTGTACTATTGAAGATCTGACAAAAAACCTCGTGTTATTTTTATGTTCAGAACCAAAGGGAATTTAAAAAGCAAGAAATACTGTCCATGGAATGATAAAATTTCAAAAAGATTTTATTGAAAATATGTTGCCTGAAACACTCCAGCAGCTCTTTATTTGATAAGTGTTTTTATCCCTTTTTGTTTCATTTATGATTTGAGAATACATACGCTGATTTTGCTTCTCATTTAAATTTCAATTATTGCTCCATTAGTCTTAGCTACATTGTGAATTTGTAGCCTTTTGAAATCTTATTAGAATTTCCACACGTATATGGGTCCAGAATATCCACTTTTAGATTAAATGAAAAGAAAGAGAAGAAAAAATATTGTAGAAAAATTAAAATTACTTCAGTTGTCAAAGTGGCAGTGCCATCTACCAGAACAGCTTATTAGAAATGTGTAGCATGTCTTTAAAAAACAAAACACCCACAGATGACAATATAGAAATTTATTCCCTTAGGAATACCCTTGAAGCCTTGACCACTCTAATTACAACACACTGTCCTGGTTGATATATCTTATGACATGATTATCTCAAGGTCACACCTGAGAAAGCATCAACTGGTGTCTGGAAAACAGGTTTGTTCCTTGCAAACACTAGAGCTGAAATCCATGTTCTCTGAACATGTTTTCTGTGGTAACAACTGTAAAATAGAGATTGGTGAGGAATGAAATACTGTACTGCAGGACTGACATTCATACTGTGCATTAGGTAATTAAACCCTGTGTGTGTGTTTGATTGAAGTGCAGAACTTACTGACCCACTGCTTTTCCTTTATGCAGAGGGCAACCCTTGGGTTCCATTAGTCAATTATTTAAAAGATACAGTGATTGCTGTAACTCCTTCAAAGAATCCTTTTGTGTATTAGTGCTCACAGGAGGTTAATAATTTAACATTAGAATGTCCAAGAACAAAATGCCACAGTCATGAACAAAAACGAGTACAAAATACTGGTAATGGACCTTGACTTCATAACAAATCGAACAGATAAAATCAAGGCCACCCACATTAAGTATATATAACATAACATTCAGCTTTTGATGCTTAAGCTTTTGACAGGTTCAAAATTCCAAAACAAACACAGTTTTATTTTAACAAGAAAAACATTGCATACCACACTTTTGAACTACTGGTGTCTAAATATCAAGGCACCTCAGAATTTCTAGCACTATTTTTTTCCGCACAAAAGATAAAGTCAAGTCCTACTCCCTTCACTTAAGGCTTGGACAAGATACATTCTAAGCATCCATAGGAAGCTCATGTCAAACAGTAAAACTCTGATTACCTATGTCCTAGGCATGTCTTCTTCACTAAACCCTTCTTCTCTGTATACCAGCCTTTACATTCCCATGACAAAACTTGAAAAATACTGCCTCAGTTACAGACAGTGAGGTTATCCTTTCCCTTTCATAGAAAGAAAACAACAGTGATCAGAATAACCCCATTTCTCAAGAAAATCTAACCCATCAAATTATAGACTCTCCCTTCCTAACTCTTCCACAGTTTGTTAATTCAAACAAAAAGAGCTAAAGACAAAGGTTTGGGGAAAAGGGAAAACTTTCTTAGACCCAAGCAGCAATGCCCAGAGGTGTCCTAGCAGCAGGTCTGTCAAGACTCACTGCAGAAATACACTGGGGGTACGGTAGTCAGCTTCCTTCTGCTCCTAAACCTTTGAAGACAAAGCAGAGGCAAATGACAGGTGGACTTTACTCCATCTGCAGAAAAGCCAAGGTACCTCTCAAGTTCACTGGCAGCACTGGCATTGATACTGCAAAGGACTTGTCACTGGCCACCGTCTAAACCATGCTTTTGACCAAAATCTTTTAACAAAGGGATGATGCCAAACACTTAAAGCTTTTCACAGTCCATTTACTCCTCATTTACAGATGTGCTGTGCTGAGTAGGGCCCTCTGAACATCCCTCCTCCCTCAGACAACTGTGGTTGGAAGATAGGAAAGTACAAAGGCTCTTATTTCCTCTCTTTTCACTGTGTTTTTCTACTCCAGCTGTGCTACACACTTTGCCATTCACCAAATGTTATAGTTATAAGAGTATCAGCTCCTGAGTTTACATAACTGATGATTTTTTTCTAGACATAAATAGTTTCAAAAGTCTGTAATGATTATCAGAGGAGAAATCAAAGGAGAAAAGATGGAGGCAAAAGGTGATGAACAAAATAGCTATAAAATAAAAAGTTTTACTTATGCTATTACCCTTCCCTAGGACTTGGCATTACTATTAATTTTTATCTTTGTGACATTCAATTTTCTTTGACTAGCAGCAATATCAGCAGCACAACTGAAGGTGATTCTCTCAAGAATTCATGTTCTTTCCAGATAAACAAAACTTGGACAAGAAATGTACAAGAAAATGAAAAAGCTCAATTGACTTAAACGCTTTTCTTCTTTCAGTTATCCAGAGGTTTCCCATTCAATAACTGTCTGGTCATTCTGACTCGCTTATTTATCTACATTTTTCTATTAATATTTTATTTTTAGAATGTAAATATTTTACCCCTCTGAAAAATCATGTGTTCATTAGATAAAATGCTAAAATACATGCCACAATGGGAAGCAAACAAAACGTACCAAAAATATCTAATCCCACTCTTTCTTTCTGCCATAAAACTCTGCTCCAGACTCCCAAAGACTTAAGAGCCTTATGCAAAACTGGACTAATATTGATAATTTTTTACTATTTTACAGTTCTTATATCAAAGCAAACTGAAACTCAGGAGGGTTATTTTATATCCCCGAGACTTGTCTTTTAACTTGGTAGTTAACCTCTTGTTTAGATTCTCTCACTGTTACTGTTGCAACATCTCAAAATTAGTGTCAAGAGACTAATTCTGCATTGTGGAATCTAGAGAAGGGATTTATATAAACCAGAATGAATCTCAGCCAAGTGGTGCTGAATGGCTTTAAACTTTAAAAAGGGGCTTTGGGTAAGGCCCATAAATCCCGTGGAAGCTTTCTTCCTGCATCAGAGAATCCTTCATTAAGCCACACATCTCCTCTTTTTTTTCCCAGTTATAAAATCCATGAAACAAAGCAGAAACCTGATTGTTCAACTGAAGGAAGCCCAGCTGCAAAAGCCTATTTGCATGGCTGAATCCTGAGGACTCAGAAATGAGTGAAAAGTCAGCTGGCTACTGAACAGCTGTTGGACTCCTACAGACTGCAGATATCAGAACACTGCAGTGTTGGTTGCTAAAAATCATATTCTACTGGTGAACAATGAAAAAAATTTAATAAAGGTGTAGTGGTTTTAGGTCAAATTATGCATTACCTCCCCTGATGTCCCGTCTGTGAGATAAACATTATGAGGAAAAGCAAAGCAGGCACAAAACTTAGAGAATATAAAGAAGTTTATTAACAGACTTAAAAGAGGGGAAAAAAAGTCAGACTAAACCTTCAGAACACTTCTCTTCCCCCCACCTCTCCTCCCTTCTACTGACAAGGTAAAAAAAAAAAAAAACCCTTGAGATTTTTCTAGTCAGTTCATCACGTATATAATTTCCTTTATTCAGTTCACTCAGGGAGAAGAGTCTGTCTTGCTCATGCTATGGAGACATCTCCACAAGAAACAGTCTCTTGTAGGTTCAATGTCACAGCAAGGCAGCTGCCCGGGATGGTTCTCTGCTCCCATGTGAAAATCCTTTCCCTCGACTTACAGCTTTCCCCACAACTGCCTTTGAGGGTTTCTTTAGCTAATGGAGCACCATTTTTAAGGATGAGCTGCTGAGAAACAAAAGTTCTCTTCACTTATCAAAGTGCCTGAGAGGTGTAAGAACACTATCTCTGGGAGTATCTTCATCTCTAGGAACAGAGGTCTTTTTCTGTCGTGGGATCTCTGCTCAAGTTTCTCATCAAATCACAGCTACTTCAGCATTTGCTTGTTCCAGCACAAGCATTTTTGCTCACGGTTGCACTTTGAATGCTCCACCCCCCCATGCTTTCATGAAATTACATCGGGTATTCTGATATATCATAGTCCATCACCACAACTTTACAGCAGAATTTCAGCTTCTAGGATTGAAGCATCTCCTCATTCTCCTCCCTCGGGGCTTCAGCTCTTCCTTCCTCACTGACTTGGGCATCTTTATAGTGTTTTCTTCACACGCCTTCACCTTTCCCTTTCCTCTGACCTGGGAGAGGATTGATGTCTGCAGGCTTCATCTGGTCTGGAGGAATCCTACAGCACTAAGTGAGTTAATCTCACCCGGGCTTTGCAGCTGGAGTTTGGAATTCGCTCATCTCTTGCCCACATGATCCTGCTGGGAGCAGCCTCAGATGAATTTCAGCTGCTCTAGGGCTGAGGGCCGGCCTGGCCCCTGGGGGGTGTCCGGCGAGCAGGAGCGGCTGCGATCTCAGCCAGGCCCGGCCCCCACAGTTACCTGTTTGGCCACTGGAAACAAGAGAGACCTTCCCTGGGGTTTGTTCTTTCTTAAAATGGGGATCTCAGAGGCGTGTCAAGCTCTCTAAGTGGCTTAAAAAAGTTGCCAGTATTCAACCCAGCCAGGTGATTGGTTCTGTTGGGTCTAGAGGAAGCTGTAAGCACCTCTTTGCAAAGAATCACTTCCTGGCTGATGGAGCCTTCCTTAACTACGACTCCCAGCAATGCTAAACTACGACAAAAGGCTAACAAATATACTGGATACTGTGTTTCTACAATGTAGCTGTATTATTATAATAAAGTATGATTTCCACATACTTTATTAGCTTTTTTTAAAATCTGGAAACTATTTTTAAGCTATTACTCAGTATTAATTTTTAATTTAATTCCTTTTTCTTTAATACTCAGTAGCCTTTTCTATAATTTTGTGACCAATAATATTACTAAGTATTCATGTCCTCCATTTTATGTCTTTAAAGTAATTAATCAAATAAAGCATCTGCTCTTAGAAGAAGTGTTTTTACAGACCAGATAAATTTGCTCAGGTATTTCCAGAATTCTGACATCAACTGCCAAAATCTAAATGAATGTTTTGGAAAAAGAAATCTCACTTAATATTTGCACCAGAAGAAGTTTTATTTTTTCTGGAAGTAGCCAGTTAGAAAAGACTGGGGAAAATGAAAGATTGAGAGGTGGATAGAATAAAAGTTTCAGACATTAAAGCTTTTTTTTACCATTACACAAAAAATTATATGCAATGTATCTTTCTAATATTGATGCAACAATTTCATTAAAGGTCAGCACATAGAGAACTCTGGAAAACTGAAATATTAATCTAAAATTCCAAAATCATTCAGCTAATAGTGCAGCTTTACCATCCCCAATTTCTTGCCTGACAATAAGGACAAATAAAAGTGGCTAAAACGCTACAAAATGGAGAACAAGCAACACATTTCATCAGCTCACCAAACACAACACAAAACTGCAAAAGAGATCCCTGAAATAAATTGTTCCAAATATTGATTTTCTTGAGAGAAAAAAGCCAGAGCTGAAAATGATGGTCATTTTTTTTCTCTAGAGAACAAACTTGGGAAAACAAGAACAGAGCTTTAGCTGGCCTCACCCATGCTAACGACAGCGACAACTAAATGTCTACTGCAGACACTCGAATGGAGTTATCATCCATGCTTAAATACACCGGAATATTGTCCTTATCTTCCTGCCCTGACAGAGCACAGCCATGGCTGAAGCCTGCAGAAGATCACCCCTGCCACCAGCAATGCCAGAGAATGCAAAGAACCCTCCACTTTACCTGTTTTTTCTCAGTGAACATTTTATTAATGGCAATATGTCAGGGCCATTCCTGCCTCTTCCAGTAAACTGAATGTAAGGAAACTTGGTCATTATTTTGAGGAATGAATGGGGCTCTTGACTGAGAAAAGGGGTCAAATAGGACTTCTGTGGTGCTCAGGCATCTGAGAGGGACCAGTGCTAAAGGATCTGCATAATACTTGTCTTTTCACACAGCAGAGGAGAAGTCCAGTGTGACTGGGCACAACTGGATAAAGTTCACTGATGGTATTTGGGAACCTGCAGAATGGTGAGAAAGCACAGCACAGAATACTGATTCTCTGATAATGGCTGTTTTCCAACTCAGCTGCATCCCAATATATTCCACTTGCCTTCCACCTTTAGCCCACTAGGACGTCTTTGCTCAGGTATTTTGTAATCAAGTGTCTTCCTTTTCCATAGTGCCTGAATACATAAGAAAACTATTGCAGAGAAAGCCCAGCTTGAATGTTACAATTCTAAACATACTAAAATAAGTCAAACTCAGACCTGAAAGAAGCAGCTGTACTTAGAGAAAATGGAGTTTCTCACCTTAAAATTAAGCAGTACCTCTTGAGCATGAGCAAATCATAACTTTCAAATATCTACAATTTAAATAAAGTTATATGGATTTCTAAGCAGAAAATAAAATGTATTTCTCTCTTCTCATGAAATGTCAAGTCCTTGCTCTAAAATATGAGTACTTTTAAATGTTCAAAGGAAATCTTTACCCCTGAAAAGTGCTGATTTTCCCTTGTTTCATTCTAAGGCCTTTTTTTCAAGGAAAGTAGATCTGATACAATCATGGAGCTGACCACAATTATTGAAAATTCCACCCCTGAACAGCATACCCCAGTAAAATTATAGGCTATTAAATAGCCAGCACAAAGAAAGAACCCTCAATAGTCTTTAAATGGGGAAAACTTCAATGTCTCTCATGTGTATAAGAAAGCATAAATTTAATACTCAAATAAAACTATAAGTTTAAATTAAGACAGAAAAGTGAATTAAATAAATTGGTTAATAAATAAATTTATTTCACAAATTAAATTGGTCAGATTGACCTTTATCAACTTTTTTACATCTTTATATTACATTCTAATTCAGAATAATTTTTAATGTTGGTATTTTCTTGAAAACATACATTTAAGGTCACCAGACCTTCTGCTGAGATAAAGTCACATCTGTAATTCAGAGCAGCCCAGAACACCTCACCTCCTTTGTCCTTGTCCAGAAAAAGAAAAGGTGTGAGGGCAGTCACACTTCCATAGACTTCCTTATGTTAAACCTAAAATCAATCATGCTTTCAACCAATCAATGCAACACTTTTATAAAAACTTAAAAAAAAAAAAAAAAATTAAATTTCTCACTTCCACTATGCAATAGCCAGACTTAAATAGGACTCTCTTTCAGAAGAATGCATAAATTTTAACAGGCTTTGAAAGATGGAAGGAAATCATTTAACCTCCTTCCATCAGCAGTGTGAGAGGGCAGGGGAGCTGCAGCAGGGGCTGCTGGCTGACTCTGAAACCCAGCTCATTCCACTGACTGTGAAAAGGCAGCTGCAGACAAAACACAGGTATGGAAACAATGAGGTGATGTTGGAAAAAAAACACTGTTTGACACCACCAGAACCTGAGACAGTGCCTGCTCATAAACAGATACAATGAAAAAACTGAAAATATCCTAGCACAACTATTTTTCTATAGGTTCATCACTTAAGTCCATCTGCAGCAACCTTGTTATCTTATGCACAGGATGTTCAAAAGGCACGAGGATGTGGCACTTGGGACAAGGTTTAGTGGTGAACACAGCTGGACTCGATCTTAAAGGTCTTTTCCAATCTCAATTTGATTTTATGATTCTATGATAGCCAAAATGTATATAAAGTACAGCAAGATTGACATCTATAAAAGCAAATCGAAACAGAATATTTATAGGACTTTAAAACACAATATTTTAAGTTATTTTCATTAAAATACAAGCATGCAAACAAAAAAGATGGGATGAGAAAAATATTCCCCTAATGTTTTCATTTATCAGAAATGAGTTACTTTTTAAGTGACTAGGAATTTTGCTCCTACTGGAGCCCAGCAAGCTAAGGTAGCAAGGCAAAGAGAACTCCTCTTGCTTTTCAGATGTTCTCCAAATTAGCAACCAAGGATGGAAGTGCTTTTGAACACAAGTATTTATATGCACTATCTGCATGTTCTTTTTCCCAAATTGTCATTTCTGTCTGTGGGAATTCTTGCAATGTACAGCATGCAGTAATATTGCAGCACACACACACATAAATACTTACTAGCAATAAAAAGACTCCCCACAATTTCTTTTTTATCTGAAACATCTGTAAATCATTTAATCATATTACAAACCCCATATTTTATAGAAGCATTAATTCATTGGACCCCTCAAGGGACAACCACACTCTCTATAGAGTAAAGATACAACAGTTCAGTATTTGGAATGTTGTCATACACAAGCAGAGAAATACACATTCAAATTAATTTTTTGCATTACTACTTGTATGTTGCCAAATAATAATTTTGTTTGGAAGCAGTTGTCTATTAGTGAAGTATATAATTTTTCATAAGTCTCTAAACTATTATTGGCAGGTAAGTGCCCTTCAGGCTTCAGACTCCAGGACAGACTCCAAACTTCTGGCAAGACGTGGTGGTATTTCACCCACTGACACGGGAGGGGTTACAAAATAATCTTTTATTTTGCTTTCTAAGTTTGTAGCATTCTGAGTCAATATCTGTCCAACAGCTGGGAGCCATCACATTCTTTTTTTCACTTTAGTTTAGTCTGGTGTCTTCTACTGGCTTTCTCTTACCTTTTTAAAATATTGCCAATTCTGTTTGTCCCAAGCCTTCATGCTTTCCACAGACCAGTTCCAATTTCTGATTCAGCTTCATCTCTGGTAAGATGTCTCCCTTCACTCAGCAAAATATTTAATGAGTACCATGAATTCGGCTTTCTGAGGAATTCCATGTATTAAAATGATGTAAAAGCAAAAAATGTTGGTAAAATCTCACTCAACATTCCATGTTCCAGGGCAGGTATGGCAGGAGGAGGTTTTATTCCTAATCCCTTAGGATATGGCTAGCCACTTACCTCATCTAACTTTGGAAATGAATTGTGAAATCACTGGCCATAAACAGAATACAGAAGTAGGCAATAAGAACTAAGACCAAGAAGTTACTGACCTCAGGAGAAATAATTTTCTGAAGAAAATAATGACTCACATTTCTGCCCTGAACCACTGCTTCTGGAAAATAGTGTAACTAGACACTCTCCCTTGACATCTGTGCAAATTGCACTGTGCCCTTCTTGTTAGGAAAAATACATTGGGGATGACAAGTCAAAACTTGGGAAAATCAGCTGTTTCAAATTGTATGTAAGGGGAGATGATGCGACTCCAGAGATCCCTTGAGTAGAAGTTAAAGTCTACCTGTAACAAGAGAAGATGCATTTAACCCAAAACAATTACTGGGGAAGGGAGGGAAGTAAAAATAACGCAGTAGTCAAAGACTCTGGCTCAGCAACCAGCTCTCTGCTATCAGGGAACTGGCTTCTGGGAAAACAGGACAGGATAATTTCTGGTTGCAGGACTATGCAAGCTTGGAAGATGGAAAATCTGTCCAGCACCACAAGAATAGTAGCTATATATAAAGTGGCTATATATCTTTTTAATTCATCCCTGATACAATTCCTTAGACATAAATCATATGATAACCTAATCTACAGGGCCTGGACAACCACAAATACTGTGGCAAAATGCCTTCTGATCTTATCAGCCTATCTGTGAAGAAATTCCTCTAAATAGGCTCCTCTGGTGCAGCTTGAAACTATGTCTTGAATAGGTATTTTCTGAATCATTTGTAAAGAAAAGTCCTGAAAATGTCTTTTCATCCTTTTCAGTTTGCTTGGACAGTTACTTGCCTACCATAAAGCTATTTGTTTTCTGTTATGTATATGTCCTGTGAGATTTAATTCCGAAGCAATTCATAAATAAGTCTGAGCAAAAATCTTTTAAAAATTTAAAGTATTGGAATAAGTGGTCCTGCCTTAGAGTAGTTCTTTTTCCCATATTAAAACATCTAAAGAATGAATGAGCACGATCCACAATGAGACTGTGTGAGTAGAACATCTGCACACAGATATATTTAAATTCTGTCCGTGTGAAGCTCACAGACAGCTATATTAGGTATACTACATATAAAATAAACAAAACTCAGACTAGGATGTGAAATCTAATCAGCATTTTATTCCAAAATTTCTGCATGAGAAGGCATTTCACTGGCCTTACCTGCAGTTCTCACGTTGTTCTTGCATTTTGAACTATGCTTGTAATTTTACATTGATCTGAACATATGCATACCTATAGATAACCAGAACATAATCCCTTATATTGCCATTTTATTACTCCTAAGAGAGAGGACAATGCAAAGAGA
Source organism: Monarcha castaneiventris obscurior (assembly GCA_026261815.1). Taxonomy (NCBI): domain Eukaryota; kingdom Metazoa; phylum Chordata; class Aves; order Passeriformes; family Monarchidae; genus Monarcha; species Monarcha castaneiventris. Next base: position 404,183 of record JAMPIT010000371.1, read on the forward strand.
ACAGTGAAAGCTGAGGGCTCTGTACCCCACAGGGCACTTGGTGGTTGAACTCCCTTAAAGCCATGCACAAGCACAGGCCCCTAAAAACACCACCCATGCACAGGCTGAACTCAAGAGATGACAAGAAAGGCTCAAGACCATCAGTTTACAAGTTTCATCCTTTGTATTTACAGGTGAAAGCTGTCATCTTTTGATCAAAGTGTGATTTTAGGCATGTTATGATAAGCTCACACTCCCACACCTGTCAAGAAATTAATGCTGGCCCTTGCTGGCAGTAAATGCTGGACAGAAATGCTGTAATAAACTAAAGAAGATAAGTGTATATAAGGAAAATGTTTCCAGTTTTGAGAAACAAACAGAAAACCTGCATTCAGATTTCAATGCATTTCAATGCATGAATCACCTACAGAATTATATTACCAGGGACAAACACACTGCAAAAATGACAATTTTTATTGCTGGGGAAGGATTAATAACAACATCTTTAACATCAGTACCACTTAAAGCAGACACCAGCACAGGAAGAAGTTCACAGTTTCCATACAAGAAGCCAAGTATCAAGTCTAGTGACATCCCGATGATCATTCTCTGCCAAAGGACAAGATAAATACAGCACTAACCTGCCTAAGTGGGGGACACAAGTCATTTTTGGGGCTGTTAATCTCCTGCGTCTGTGAAACACTGATGTTCAGTCTTCAATTACGTGTTACTCACAGAGATAGACCACCAATACAGACCACAATGTGGTCTGTAACCTGCTTTAGCCAAGAGTGAAAATAAATGCTTGGTCCTTTATTGGATTTCTCTCCCTCAGTAATGTCAATTTCTTTAAAACTGGCTGCCCTGTTTTGTCAATTCAGCAATCTCAAGGTTCTGTCCTGTTATGTTCATTTTAGAGTGAAATAAAGAAAGGGTAGATCCTGTGCCTAAGGAAACTCTATACAGAGTTTAACTCATTGATGTATAATGTAACTGCTCTTCCTTGCTGAACCAAATCAGAAATATTTGCACTGGAGATCCTGTAGGGTTTACAAAGTAATTTTTATGTGTTCACTTAACTATGAACTCCACTTCTAGAAAAGCTGATATATTGAAATAAAAAGTCTGTGTGTTTGACTACAGCATGAAGCATTGTACCTGACTACCAGAAAGTGATTATTCACAAACACACACCCATAAACAGATGTGTTGTGTTTTTAATTTAACATACAATTTTCTGAGACTTTTAAAGACTTGTATTATATTTACTGTGGAAAAAAAAAGCTTTCAACCTGAGAACCTCAACTTAATCTTTACAATGTTGCCAAGATCACTGTACCCTCTGTATTTCTCAATTATTACCCCTCCTAAAATTCCCCTTCTTTCCTATGATTTTCATATGTTTTTGGGCCAGCTCCATTTATCTAAAGCACACTAAATAACTCACATTTTTCTTCTTTCTTTTTTCCATCTGATGTCTCTATAAACCTCAAGGAGCTGAACACTTATATTTCAAAGAAATTCTGTGGAAGGCAGTTATCTCGTTAAAATTCTCAGCTGCTAAATTTTCTCCTGCTGAGACACCTGGGCCCAAAGCTCCCACCCAAACCCGTGTGAAACACCTCTCAGCACCATGCTAGGCTGCTTCTCCGAGTGTCTTTCCTCTAGAAAGGCCATAAATCCACTCTCACGGAGGTGTTCAAGAGAGTAAGAGGCGAAGGTGCATGGCTTGAAAAGTTCCCATTAGATTAATTTCCTCATTTGCTCATTGCTGCATCTTTCCTCTTTTTTTTTTTTTTTTTTGGTTAAATTCTCGTTTGCTCATTGCTGAATCTCTACTTATATTTTATATTTTATATGTTGTTTACTTTTCATATAAGCAGGGACCTCATTTTCTTATTTGTAAATTTAGCATTCAGAAGAAGGCATTCCATACAATAATAGCAGCTTTGTAAATTCCTCTAAAAGGGTAAACTTGAAGCATTATCCATCTGCAGTGGAGTTATGACTTTTTTTAATTTTATTTTTCTCTAACAGAAGCACGTTTCATTAATGCCCACCAACACTTTCACTTCATTAATTCTGATTCTGTAAATGAAAACAAGGTCTTCCACAGAGAGCCCTTTTTAAAGGCAGTATCTCAGGTCTGTGACTATGTGTCAAATGAAAATCCTAGAGCTGTGAATTCATCTGTGACCTGAAGCCTTAGGCAGCACACATGCACAGCCTTACACTGCACACGTACACAACCCTCCTCAAGGCTTCTGAGCAAACCTGCACTACCCAGAAGCAACTTGACTAAATTCAGACCAGCAGTATTTTTCCTAACAGTTTTGAAACTTCTAGAACCTAACTGGACTCTGATTTAATCAAGACCCTTAGTTTAATGACATTTAAGGGGGAATTGCCTTCCCTGAATGCAGACAGTGCCACTTAAGATCCTTTATGTTTCCCCTATCCCAGTCCTGAAGGCAGGGCTCTGCTGCCAGTCCCGTGCTGTATCTGCTGGCCCAGCAGGGATCTCTCAGGGGATCCTGTGTCTAACATGGCACCACAACTGTGTTTCAGCACCAAAACCACCTCAGAGGTGGTGGTTTGAACTGACATGAAAATGCCATGTCAGTTCAAAACAGAAGATTAAAGTTGGGGCCATTAAACAAATGCAACTTGTGTCTGCAAAGTCTAATTTGAAGATCCTATTCCCAAAATATAAGCAAATAGCTGCTGCCTTTTTTTACTCTGCAGGTGTCAGTAAGGGAGGTGGCCCAGTGGCCAGCACACAGACACAGCACACTCTGCTGCTGGAGACTTCCCCAGCAAGCTGATATACACCTTGCACTGAACTGGAAAACTGAGAAGGAAAACTGGGACTGACGTTGCTGCAGCAGCTGGACACAACAGTGAATAAGCCACAGAAATGGGCAAGAAAACAAAAGGTCTTCATTCTGTCTGGGTACTGGGAAAACTTAAAGATTTATTTTGAATCATCTCAGTTTTAGTAATTTGCTGTGGTCTCTTCAGGTTTGTTTTGTGCTGGATTTTTTCAAATTATTATTTTTATTGACATTTTTCGCATGCAATCTGGATGAGGTATTTTAATGGCAAGGTGATTAATTTCTGGAAAAGTAGGGGCTGCAGATCTCAAAAGCATAGCAGCAGTGTAAAAGTCTGGCTGGAACAAAGGGATCTGAAGAAACTTCTCCCCTCCCTGCTTCCTCAGGGTTAGATTTATAGTGTGAATTTTGCACTACATTTATGGTGATACTTTCTCTTTTGTTAGATGTGCGCTTTACCGCTCAAATTACAAACCTGAGAAATAGAACATATTTGAGGCCACCTCAGTTTTCCTCACTCATTCTCCCTAGACTGTTCATCTTGGCATTTTCAGCAGATGTATTAGGATCTTTCTAATACATATACAACCCTTATCTCAGGTACTCCAAATATGCTGTGCAACTAAACAAAGATGTGTACTCATCTTTGAAACTGAATAACCTAACCTGAAACTTCAAAGCTTTAAAACATCTAGGACCAGCTGTATTTGAAAATTCAGGCAATTTCAACGTCATAGAGCCTTAGAAATTCTTCTTCCAAAAGAACTCACTTCAGGTGTGGAGGCAAATTACACATTACTAATCATATAACTGCAATATACCTCGTGTCCTCAAATCCAGCAGCAGAGCATGTGTATGAGTTTTATACTGCAAAAATATAATTACCAAACTTCATCAAAACCAGATGACAAATAGACCTGTTTGTAAAATTATAACCCAAATTGTTCTTCCTGCAACACTTCAGTTGAAAGATATGCAAGCTCTGCTTTAGGAAAACTCACAGACATCTCAAGCTCTACTGACTCCTGCAGAAAATTGTGGTTAGAATGAAATGATGCAGTGGCCACCTTCATTATCATAGTAAGTCACGAAAATCTGGGTTTGTGCCAACTACTTCACCAAAAATTAAGCTAAGAAAAATTTTTGAATTTTGAACTGTTTTATGTTCCTTCTAAGAAGCTTGCACATATCAACACAAAGTTCAGGAAATTTTACTCCAGCACAAACTACATCTATCATGGGAACCTTGGACTCTGACAGATTTCTTGTAGAAGCATTTTGATTATAAATCTTTGCTTAGTGTGCTTATAGATAATTCTGACTGTTCAAGAATTACACATCACAATAACTGAGCAGTTCTACCAAGTATAAATAAAATCTGCAGCAGAAATTTTGGCCCTTACTGTATTTTCCTTGGAATATATAAAGAATGCAGTTTATGTGACACCATACTAGCCACTGCATAATTTATTTGCCACGTAGTCCCATTTTGAATCATCACAGAGAGATGACAAATGATTACCCATTAACTATTCAGTTTTAAATAGTTTTGTGGTCTGAACACTTGCAACAGTGAGGATATCATGTTCTCATTAATATTCATGTGTGAATTTTGTCTGAATAACTAAAGACTTCAGGAAGCTGCACGGCATGAAAACATGAATGCAGGCCTAGGAACTGGGTGTAGTGCCTTTTCCTCTTCACGTTATTACTTGGTACTAGTCTTGTAGCTTGATGGATTAGCAATGAAAATTCCACAATTTAAAAAATGTGCCTCTCATCCTGCTGCTTTAAGTGCAAGGAAACTGCAGAATTTTCTGTATAATTCCACATGTGCATGCACACACACACACAAAATTATGAAAAAGGATATGTAAGATTTATGTCCCTCCCTTTACAATCTTGTGATGGACAGCATAAGCTTTAAAGTTCAGAGACTCGGCTTACAAGTTTTGGGATAAGTTTTCCAGGTGCTGAAACACAGGTTTTTGGTAAGCCCCAAAACCAGGCTCAATTTTCTGGTCCATTTTAGTTGCTATGTTAATGGCTTAATTCCTGAACTGTTCTACCTCATCCTCCTTACAAGGATTACACTGCATTATACTCGTAGCAATGCTCTGCTGCTGTATAACTTATTAAAATAGACTCCACTGCATAGCAAGCTTTCCTTAATTAATCACTGAAGTTTGATTCTTTTATGGTTTAATTGAGCTCCTTTGGCACAGAAAAGTCAGGAAACAAAAGGAGTTCTCTGCCTCTCAAATGGTCTGAAGACTGGAGGGTAATAAATATAGATACTGGTCCTTCAGTCTTGAGACATGCAAATAATCGAAAAATAGAAAACGCTACCAAGAATGGGTATTCCACAAAAAACTGGGACCTTCTTGACTTCTTTCAAGCCAATGGATTCTGCAGGGATCAGAACTTGCTACCTTATGTATTTGGTGGTCCTCCAGAAAATTCCTTTTGAAGACACTATTAAAAAAAAATCAAATTTCTAAACAACTGGTCACAGAACAACAGATGCCTGTCCCTAGGGTAAGGAAAATTTACCATCTAATTGAAACAGCAGTCTGATTCTTATTTATCTGTGTGAGACTTCACTGTGCCCTCCCAGGAAGCCTGCACAGGAAATCCAGTGCTCAGAGGGTCACTGGGCCCAGCCTCACACCCTCACAGGGCCTCCCAAGTGGCACAGTGGATTTGGTATGAGACAGACCTACCAGAGTGCCTTCACCTTTCAGACCTGAAATTCAGGATTGACAAAGGCAGTTGAAAGACCCCACTCAACTGCATTCCTTAATGGATGAAAATGTCTACAAGAAGAAATGTGTCAGAAGACTCTTCAGAAAATGTCACAGAAGCTGAACTTGCCACCCAGACTCTCAAATGAACTAGTAATTTTGGCTTTGTAATTTTGGTTGCTCCCTATATCCAGAAGAAGAGCAATATTGAGAATGTCCAATGACTGACTTTTAGACTTCTCCACTAATCCCAAGATAAACTTTTAGGACAGTGCCAAGAAGCTGTGGTGATAACTCTCCTGTCAGCCTGATATATTCCTTCAGCAGTACATTCAAATTTAAATGAAATGTTGTAATCCCATCTGGAGATATTGCTAATTATGTTTTAGGAATATAATTTTATAACCATTCTTACATCTAAACATAAACAGTTTTCATAAGATCATCAAATTTTAGAATTACAACTGGAATCTGTGTCACCTTCAGAGGTGTTCTTTATTATTTACGACTGAATCTCTTCTGCTAATCTATCACCAGTACAACACTTGAATTTTCATCACTGCTCTGAAGAAACTAGTAAATCATGCTAATATTTCTCATTCTATTCTCTGTTCTCAAAACCTGAATTAAATGTGAAGAATGGAACTGCACTCATGCATTCTTAAAAGCCCAGCACAATCATAACTCAAATACCTTCTCGCAATTTTTCTATTAAATTCAAACTGGCAAACTTGTGACTCATCAAAGCAATTTTCTGATACAGAACTCTGAGTCAGTTCCATTGGGGGCCGGGACCATGGGATCCACCACCAGCAGATGAGGATGCAGCCTGCAGACATAACAGCCAAAGGATGTTTAATCAAAGAGAAACACTTCTCACTGGCATGTGTGGAGTTCTGTTAAATCTAAAACACTGGTTTGTACCATTTTCAGCCCTCTGCTTGCACAGCTTTGCTCACAGGGGTTTTTGGGAGCAGAGGGCCTGTGAGGCTGCTGCAGCAGCTGGAAAAAGGCAAACTGGAGCTGCTCGTGCCTGGGGGGGCAGGGCCTCCCTGGTGAGCACAGCTCAGACAGTTGGCTCATTGCCTTTCTCCAGCTACACAAAGAGGGAAGTGGGCTGAAAGGAACTCAATGCTCAGTGGCCATTTGCCTCCAGCTTGTCACCACTGGTCACTGCCTCAGCAAACACTCACCCCAAGGAAACTGGCAATGATAAATATTTGAAGGGTGATTACACTTTTGGGAAACAGCTGACCTGGTATTCCTGGGTCTATAGGTTAAGAAAAAATGTAGGAAAAGAAAGTGGAAGTTAGCCTGGACATTTAGGATAGATTTTTCTGAAGCCTGTACCAATACATGCCTTGCAAATACCACACACATGTACAAAGACTGTCTAGAAAACCGTGTCCCATAAGCTGATCCAATATCAGATGAGAGGAGATCTATGTGCTCAGCGGGTGTGCATCCTCATGAGGCATCAACTCCTGACAACAGGACATCTGCTGAGCAAGCTGCTTTTGACATGGACATGGATCATGTATCTACCAATATATTATTGTCCCAATAATATGGAACACATTGTTCATCTCTAAAGATGATTTGATGGTCAGCTGAATGTGAATCTGACTTCCTAAATTAAATTATATACTTTATTTTACCTTGTTTGGACCTAGTTGTCTATTTTATGCCATGGGGAAAGGAAAAACCCCACAGAACTCTGAAGAATCAGTTAAAGGCCTTGGTAAAAAGACTCCAGGCTCAGATAACTCGTGCTCAGAGCAAAGAGTTGAACTACAAAGTGATTTTTTTAAAATATATTTTTTATTTTATTTTAGAAAACTAACAAAGATAATTGAAGAAACTTAACTTCCAAGTACAAGAAAGTTAGGTTTAGAAGAAGTGCAGAAAACATCCCCCAAGTTATTAAAATGACAATCAACACTAATATGCCCAAGATAACTGTATTCAGATTAAACGAGCAATAACTCATTTTAATAATAATTATTAATTATAATAACTATTACTAATAAAAAATAAACAATAATACCTTCAAAACCAGTTGCCAGTGCATCCACTAGCATCCTAGGAATCAGTGAAAGGTTCACTCCTCCAGAAGAATTATTAAGCCTTGGATTGCTCTCTGCCCTGTCCAGGTCATGACTTGGCAAGGAGGTTTCTCAAGGAGAAAGTGACCAAAAAGAGAGGGGAACTGCTTTTTTTCCAGCATTACCAGGATTAATACAGCAGGTATCAACACAGAATCAATGTTCTTGGCTCCTCACACAAATGAACAGGGAAGGGGCCACTCACATTTCTTGTCAGGTTGCTGTGTGATCACAGTGGCAATACACTGGACAGGCTATCAGACAAGGTGCTCAGTTTTGCCTTGGGATATAATAGCTTGAGAAATTAATCTCTGGAGCTAACAGGTGGTTCAAACCCACATCCTGCAGCAGTGCACCTCAATTCTCTCCTTTGTCCACAAATTAGCTCTCCTCTCTTCAGCCTTGCTCCAGGCTAAGCAGCACTTGTGTGTCCCCAGCTGGGTGTGGAGACTGTCACTGGAAAAAGAAGCCTTGAGAAGATCCTCCAAAGCCCCTGGGAAATGATGCTGCATCCTGGCTTTGACTGGTGCCCTCTCAGGGCAGGACACAAACTTCTCTCTCTGTGTAGTTAGAAGTCTCACCCTGCTGCTGGTAGCAGGGGGTGCTGAGAAGTTCCAGCAGCTCCCCTGCCCCACTGCTCCCAAGCAGAAGCTGGTGAGCTGGCACAAGGGGAAGCTCTAAGGAACAGATCAGGTGACTTACAGTAGCTCTTGTTCTCATATTTGTCTCTTTTACCTCAGCTTTTACACTGACCAACTCCCATTTTTAAATGGAACATTTGTTTGTGAATGATATAAAAAAATCTACTGCATATTTCATGAATATACTTGAAAGAAAGATCTTACAGCAAAGCTCCCTCCTCTCTCCTTGTGCCAAGCCTGATGCAGGAAAGTGGCAAGGCATAACCACAGGATTTACTGTGTTTCAGTCAATTGTGCTTCAAACAAGTCAGGCACCTTCTTTCCATATCTTTCCTCCCCAAAGAGTTTTTGCAGTCTTGGAATAGAACCTATAGAGTGTAAATTAAGTATAAAATTAAGTTTGGACAGTAGAACACATGTTCTTGTGTTTAATACCAGGATGTTTGTGTTCTAAACAGATTATTTTTACAGTGTATTAAGGAAGGTTAAAGAAATATTTGTATACCTTTGATTTTAACAAGAGGAAGAAGAAATGAGATTGGGTTATAATAGAAGAATTACAGTACAGCTGTTACTCCCTAATTAATTCTGTCTGTGAGTAAATCAAAGCTCTAATTATAGATACGAAATATGCTCAATATTGTGGAATATTTATGCAAAACATTATTCCTGGCACTTATCAGCTAAAATATAATGTCTCACTAGAGCTGAAGCAGCAATTTTTAAGTGTCATAAATTTTTTTTTTTGCCACTTCTTTATAGCTCAATACATGGAAAGTGCCTGATGAGAGTACAGTTTCATTTTTTAAGTACTTTGTAAATCCCAACTGACAACTGGTTAAATTCTTCCTTTAAGAAACACCTGTCTTTATCAAAAAAAAACAACAACAAAACAATGTCCAAAAATCCTTAAAATGGCATTTCTCTTACTATTATGTAAAAATGCCCTTTAGTTCCACACCTGTCAGCACACTCAGAAAAGTTACATTTGACCTTCTTCTCCATGTGCAGTCCCATGCACTGGCACAGTGTAACCCATCATTCATATTTCCATTATATCATTAATTAATAACTCCCCCCAAGTCCTAACCCTGAAAGTTACTCTAGATAGGAAGACTTGATTCTACCCTGCTTGACTTAGCCCAAGCTGCTCAGCTTTCTCCCCAAAAACAGGCAGATGGCTGACCAACCACCTCTCCAGAGAGGGGAAAGAAGAAAGGGATTGGGATACAGACTCCCCATGAGGGAATGCACTGCTGTTATTCTGAGAGCATTAACCAAAGAACAGTTACACCTTAATGTCAATAAAAGATAAAACAATATAATTGACATATGACAGTGGTGCCATTCAATTCAAAAGCTTCTGGGTGATGACTTGGTGGTTCTTTTCACGACAGATAACAGAGACATTCTAACAGAATCAGACTGAGTCTCTAAATTGTTTGCATTTTGGAGATTTTTCCTTTATCCCTTGAAAATGCAAGAGAATATTGAAATACAGACCCTTAAATGTCAGTGGACCTTCTTAATAACCTGTGCAGGTTACTGTAGTTCCTTTGTTTCTTTCATTTATTTATTTTAAAACTGGGATATGACAGTTTATAAATGGAAAAGAAAGCCCAGTAAACTTCACAGTCACCAGCCACTATCCAGCCTAATTTTATTCCATGGAAATTCAGAGCCTGCAAAGATGACACAGGCTACTGACTGACATTCACTATTACACAAAAGTTGTGGCAAGCATCTGATCACACACCATAAAAACCTAGAAAAGAAGCACAGTACTCAAAAAAAAAAGGTGTTAGCAAGATGGTACAAAACCATATTTTTTCAAAGGTTAATTAATATTTTCACTAGCTCTGCATCTTTCACTAAGGGTAATTAATATTTTCAGCAGATCTGTATTTTCCTATTCAAAAAGGGTGGACACAACAAGCCTCTGCTAACCTTTACGGTAATTCAAAGAAGATGCATCACAGAGCACGATTTTCTGAAGCACAATAACTTCTATTGCCCTAAGAGTATTTTAGGTTGTTTGAATCTGGCTTCAACTTTAAACTCCATAGTTTCAAAGGAAGTGTGATAATGATCACTTCACTTCTGTCCTTTGAAGTTTCTTCACCTCCTCTTGCTTTATACTCAGATCTCCCATTTATTCTGCACAAACACCTAAAAAACACAGCTTATTAGTCTGATATTATTAGGGCTGACAAAATAACTCTCACAAACGAGTTCAAAGTAGTGGTGAATGTTGCAAAAATTACCATTTCTGGAACACTGTGAAAAGGGAAAACCACAATAGAAGTTACACATGTTCATCAACTGGAACATGTGAAAATAAAAAAAAAAAATATCACTGACAGCATGGAACTGCATTTATCTCATTTACCTGTTTCAGCCAAAGTTACAGGGCCAGCCTCTGGCAGGCTGGGAAATGAAAGTACAACCCCTGTGCTAGAAACTCAGTAATTACAACTTCAGGGATCAGTGTGGGAATCAGAGCAAGAGAAATCTAAATTTTTCTAGCTTGAAATATAACCCTGAATGATCTTTGTCAGCCTTTAAAACCAGACAAATTTCTTCCTTTTTGCTCCCAGTGCTGTATATGGAAGGGGAGGAATAAATGGAACATACGTACACACACACAAATGCACAGAACTCATTGTCCCTGACAGACAACTTCAGGCTGCCATGTGCAACCCCTCACACACTTTGGAAACAGAAATGTAGCAAAATAACTGCATTACAATGGCGAGAAAATTAGCTTTGTACCCTGCCAGCATTCTCAGATCCCAGAGGCTGGAGATGCTCTAGAGAAAGGGGGAGAATGAAATAAAGTAGTCCCAGCTGCTTCACCCTCTGCAATGGGGTCACACTAGCAGCAAAACAAATTAAAAGACTGATGTTTCTGTTTTGCACTTCCATCCTCCTGTACAGCAAAGAAAACAAGAATTTTGTGTCATTAAACCTTACAGTAACTTCACCAATGAAAAAGCTGGTGGGCATTTAGGGTATTAAGCTTAATACAGACAATGTACAACTGCAGATCAAAACCCTCTTTTTCAGACCACTCATTTCCTTTCACAACGATGCAAAGAATCCAGGTCAGAAGAGAGAATGAACAGAATCCTTTCAGGAATATTTCAAGAAAATTGGGCTACCTAGCCAGGGTATGTAAATTTGAATACTTTCTGATGACTTCAGGGTGTTTAAACCCAGTGAGAGAAACAAGTACAAAGTGACAGTGTATCAACTCTACAACATGCATTTATTTATTTATGCAGCCCATATATTTAGCTCTCCTAAGACAGTTAAATCAAGAATGCTAATGAACACAGGGAATATCCTGAGTCAGTCTTCTGAACATATTTTCAAAATTCCATTTTCTTCCAGTATAAAAATTCATGCTTATAGCATAAATGTTATTAATTATGACAAAAACAAGGACACAATTTTTTTTCCACCTTTAAATGAATAAAAAATCTTAATAACATAAGAAGTGGTCATAAGTAATGTCTATCTTCTGGTACATTCGTGCTAATGACATGTACTAAAAAATTATATTAACATAAATTTACAATTTAAACAATTTGTTCTTCAGTAGTGTGAGGCCAGAGTATTTTGACTTTTTAGAAAAGTGGACTCCAAATACTTTTCCTGACTTCATAATTACTTACTCAAAAAGCTGATGTTTCCAAAGTGAACAATGAGGAGATAGGTCTGGGAAATAGGGATGGAAACAAAGATTTAATGCAAGTATTTGGGACCTGATATGGGAGGTTTAATCAAAAAGCTGCTATGTCAAACATAGTTAGAAAATAATAGAGTTGGCACCTGGACAACTTTTGGAACTTCATTTGCTGCTTCCCTGTGTCTGTAAACAGCACAGCACTGGGGTGAAACTCCGGGGGTGCTTCTTTCACGAGCTCATTTTCTATTCTTGTAACAATGCACCTTAATTCCATTTTGATGAGTGTTCCTGCCAGCAACACATTCTCATTTTCCTAAACCCCTATCTGGGGACTTCTCAGAGCTGGCAGTGCTGTTTTAGGGCCAATTTCTTGCTACCTATTCCCATCCACAAAACCTTGCCAAGATACACAGTTCATACTATGGCACTGTCCTGACTGAGTCTAAATTAATTCTTTCTATTTGAGTTTTGCTGCTACAGCTTCGAATTTTAGTAACTACTTCCCCAAGGAACTTTATTATATCATCCATTCTATTAAGGGGACAAAATTAGCTTTACTTACTGGTAAATGCTGATTAAAGCTTCTAAGGGCTGAAAAGTTAGAAAGGTTATGGATTTTTAGATCATGAACTTCTATACTTATGTGCTATATTAACTCCAAAAGCTACAGTGCTTTTAAGACTAAAAAAAGAAAAATTAAAATTTTATACAAGTAGATGGGACACTGCTCAGAGGATGTTTTGTAGCAGCATTTTTAATATACTCTGAGTTCTTTGTCCTTCTGTAGCACAGAATTCTGTTCTTCACACCTCTCTCCTCCACATTCTAACTTCCCGCTATTCTTCTCATGCTAGACTAGATATTCTGGTACTTCTTTGTCTTCAGAGTCCTCTTCCCAATTGCTGTTTAATCTCTGGTTTCATTTCTATTCCTTTCTGTCAAGAATTGCATTTCTGTTCTTCCTTGCAATGCCTCCTGCCTGGTTCCAATTTCACTAATCATTTCTGTAACAACTCTATGCCAGCAATCCAGAGATAGTGATTACATTATCCAGTGACTATTCTAACACTTCCCCAGCTTTTGCCTTCAGGGTCAATCAAGGCTTGGTCAGATCCACATTTTTGACTTCCAAGTCTGTGAAAGATCTAAGAGGAAAAAGTAACATAATGTATCCTTAATAAAAAAATATAACAAAAGGTCCATCCTCCAACTGTTCACATTTTCAAGAACATATAGATATTACTATTTTGAATTTCCCTAAACACAGCCAAAGACAAGTGAGACATGTCAGCTGAAAAGATTTGTCGCATCACTTCCCGGGCCAAAAGCAAGAAGCCAATCAGAATTTACTCTTAAGGTCCATGTGGCAAACAGAAAAATGCCAGCAGTGTAGGAATACCCAGCACCAGTCAGTGCATGTACTAAGGGCAACAAAAATGTGATGTAGGGACTTCCAGTGAGCCAGCATTGGCACGGACAGCCCAGGAGCTGCCCTACTGCCCCATGTGCCTGCCATGCCACCTGTACTGGCATGAACACAAAGGAACGTGTTCACAGGGAAAGGAAGATTAAGTACAATGCATTTAGTCAGAGATAATGATGAGGCAGCAATGAAAGACCCTGTAAAGAGAAGCAGGAGCAAACAGAGGTGTGATGTATTCTCATCCTTTCTCACATTTGAAGTGCAATAGCAGCTGTTCCCACCGAGGAGTTCCCCAGCACACCAACTGCAGAACCACGAGGGTAACACAGGCAACACCTTACATCTGAAACAAACCCCAGCCATTGCCTCAGCATCCAGCTAATTCTACCCTGTGCAGTGCAGTACACAAGCAATTCAGGTAAGACTCAGGGCACTAGGTTTACTTCCAATAAAAATAGAAATGTGTTTCCTAACACACTGTTTTATCAATAATATCTTCTATATCAGTGACTGTTGAAGTTGCCCTGATAAGGTCTGATGGCAGGAGCATGGTCCTGTGATGGGGTATTCCCAACAACCTCCCTCTTCCCATGCATTCTACTCTTCAAATTTGCTACTGAACTCCAAGAGTTTTGCCTGTAGCACTATGACTTTCCAGAGTTCCCACTGAGAATATTATTCATGAGGCCTTTTTAAAAAATTAAAAATCAAGTGTGTAAATATATAACAGCTAAAGAGCAATGCTTTCTTTCCCTTTATATGTAGTTTTAGAACACTGATTTTTAAAAATAAGTTTATTTTTCCAGAGCTTAGCTGCATAAAATATCATAAAACTGTCTAGCATTTCCCTCCACTAATCCTTTTACCTAACTTTTACTGGGGCTTTAAATGTTTATAAAACTTTGATATTTAATACATTTGATATTCTGTTGGATGCTAATTTTTTTTTCTAATTATTTTACAGGCAACATTTGTGTTCAGTAAATTGGAATTCTCTAAACAGTGTTACTTTGTATTAATAAGCAAACATTTCTTGGTCTTGATGTTTAATTCATTGGTTTTTATTACTATATTTCCAGGAGAAGATTTAATTTGTACGTATTAAGCACATCAGCCACATGGCCTCACACTCAGGATGTGTTTCATTAAGCTTAATCCCCAGTAATGAATCTTTTCAAATCTCTCATACAAAATACTCCTCCCCATTTTCATTCCACCCCAGATACTTCTAGAGAAACTTAATCAAATTTATTAAGAAGGAAGCCAAAAAATCCCATTGTGGCATGAGGTATCAATCCTTGCTGTATATAGATCTCCACTTGTCTCATGTTGCCATTATTCCTCCAGAAAGATTTCAGGAATAAAGGGGACCAAAGGAATGTTCCCTTCCTCAGCTTCAATAGCTGTCAATTGCTGCAGCATTTGCTAACAGACCAGAGACTGTGGTGTGAAGTTCCCTTTCTCAGGGGACCAGCTCTATCTCCAGACTATTAATTATCTCTTTATTTCCTACAGACTCTGCAGCTGCAAAGGAGGTACAATCATTAGATAATAAGAAAATGATCTTTTAGGGGAACTAATTTCTTACTAAAGCACACATATTAGAATAAAGGAAATTAATCATCTATTTATTTACAGCACATGTTTAGCATTTCCATGAGTTTGTGTATCAAGTCTTGATTGCAGGATTATCAGAGTCTGTTTATAGCTAATCTGTTTTTAATGAATGTGTGCTTGCCAGCCCGGTGTCCCCATTCCCAACTATTTTACTTCATTTGCAATATTTTAACCTTACTCTGTGCCAAACTTAAAAAAAAAAGCTCATAAAGCCAAAGAAAAGTAGTAAAAGTATTTTGCAAGTTCTAATATAAACCTTTAATTAGGGAAAGCATTTAAGCGTGTGCCTGATTTTATGCCAAGGCTTAAGCACATGTGAAATTAGTCTTAAACATTATGTTGAATTGGACTCCATGTATCATTAACAGTTTGAATTGAATTGCAACAAAATACTCATCTATGTTACATGGCTCTTGTCTTCAGTAAGCCATCAGTTTCAAAGCCAGGGCCACACTACAGCTACAATCAGTCTAAACAGTCAAGGCAAACCATCAGGGTAATAAAAAGACTGCTTGTGCCCACTCATGGGATAGCTGGTGCAGAATTCTCTGCAATGAAAGGCCATTAGAGTTAGAATTTCTCAGGGAATTGCTGAAGGCCACAGTAAGGTAAATTCCAAAGAGTCTGAAAAGATTTTGGTGCTACTTCAACAGTGCAGTAAAGCAAAAAGAGGAGATGATATTGGGTCTTTTGCTCATCTGCCATTCTAGAACCAAACCTGTGCCAGCCAAACTCCCAAAAATGTTTCATTCTCCCTGTGATTAAAGAAACCAGGGCAAGCAAATCAGTCACTGTCAAATATCTAGCAATACTTCAAGATACAAATTCATGTGATTGGATAAGAACATTCAACAGATTTTTACCTTCATACAAATTAGCAAGTACACTTACTAATTCACAGAGGAACCATTTAGTTTAAGTGGCATATGACTGTGCCAAAATATGGCAGATCTGGCGACCTGACCTATGATTAAAATTATGAGCTACATTCATTTATACTCATTTTTTAAATGATAGATATTTTTATCACTTTGTTACAAGGACAAGGGGTTAGCTCATCTACTCAGAGGCAGAACAGTATTATCTCATCCAGAGAATGAAGCAAAGATACAAGGTAAAAAAACCTAAAAAAATGTAAATATCAAGTTAGACAAGTAAACCACTTATAGTGAACTGTGTCTGGCAATTCATATGTGTGCATATTTCCTACTTTAGAGCAATTAAGCTTCACCAGCTTCCTTCTTCCCCTCAGCAGAAAGTAAAGTAAAACTCTTATTAAAATCACTATACCATTCTCTCTATTAAATATGGCAGAACATGATCATATTTGCCCAGATGCAACTCTTCAGCATGCTGCTTCAACTAAGAGCCTCTGGATGAGTATCTCTGTGTAAATCACCTCAGTTTCACACGCTGCTTTTGCTGCACTGCAAGAGCTGCTGGTAAAACAATGTGCAAACCAAGAAGGAGCTGGCAAAGCCTGGTTTAAATTGGGAATGCTTTAAGAGGAATCACCAGCAGTGCTGCTGCACAGCCCTCGTGCAGCACAGCCCAGAGGAGAGGAGCCTCTCAAACAACATTTAATGGCATCAGTCATTCACCTCATTTCAGTGTTAATGACCGCTACCTCTGAGGAAAAATATAATCAGCTTTGGATGGTTTGGGGTTTTTTTCCTTGAAATAACAGAAAATGTAATGTATGCGAAACCTGCTGGTTGGCTTGGCCTCTCTCAGGCCACAGCCTTTGAAAACTCAGTCCCTCACCTGTCTCAGTGAGACAGTCACCTCAACCAGACAGGGACTCCTGCAGAAAGGGCAGGGGGGACAACAACCTTGGAAAGATGCAAGGAAGGCATGCACAGGGAATGGAGTCAGTGACACCTGAGGATGGAGGAGCCTCCCTGAGCACAGCTGCCTGTTTTGTAATGCATAACATCAGCAACAGCAAATCACCCAAGCAGCAGAAAGCCAAAGCCTCAGGTTTGGAAGCATGAGGGAAGTGCCAAGAAGACAAAATCAGGTGGGGGACAACCAGCCTAGGAAGAGGGCTAGAGTAAAGCAGCATAGGGAAGGAACACAACCTATCAATAAATTATTTTTCATGTAGAAAAATTCCTCAAAATTTTTCACTTTTGGGAGAAGTAAGACCAAATGAGAAAAATGCATTCAAAAGGTTTTTCAATAATCTTTTGTTCTTAAGAAAGTTCTCTATACTTCAAATCCACTTATATTTAAAACATTAAAAAAAAAATAAACCTATTCATTACCTCTCTTACTAAGAGACCAAAATGCAAAGGATTAGGAGCCTGTAATGTGGTGCATGGGCTTTGCTCTGCAGCCTGCACAGGAATGAGACACCAGTGGGAGAACCAAACCCCCTGCACAGCTAACAGAGTACAGCAGGGTGGGAGAGCTGAGCCTTGGTCAGATAACAGGATCTGGGCCCATGAGAAGGGAGATGCAGCCCACTGCTGTGGCAGGAGCAGGACTGCAACTGGAAGTACCCGTGCTCTCCTTTGCCAGCACTTCTGAATTCTGGCTTGGAATGGAGCATCCAGAATGTGAGATAACCACTAAAGTACCCTATCCTTTTTCCACTGCAGAAAAAACACCAATAAATGGTATCTATCCATTAATTCTCAATTACAGTGGGGTTTTTGTTGTCAGTATTTGATTACTTCCAGTGTCTTGAGTCCAGCCACATTTTTCAAACTGGTTCTCAGAACAACAAAAGAAACCTGCATTTTTTGATGGATCACAAATGCAAAAATAAAAAGGACCACAGACAAAATCCAACTAAGGTAAGCAAATTAACCAGTCTTTACATTCCAGTGCACAGTATTGTCCTTATTGATAAGAAAGGTTCTTACCTAATGAGTAACATACGTCTCTTTCACTAGGGAAAGAAGAATATTGCATGCAGTTGCATTAGTGAGTAACTCAAATGTTTTTTGCAATCCAATTGCCTTTTAATTTTCTTTAAAAATAGTATATCCTCAGATTAGAATGCCAAATTCTTTCATTTATTTACCCTTTAAGTCAATTGTATTAATATTTATCACAAAACTGAAACTTCACAAGAAAAATAAATCGTGTTAAGGCTTTCATTTAACAAAACAGTAATTATTGCATTTAAACACTCACAGTTGTGAAGAAAAGCATCTAAGCTAAAGTTGATTATTTCAGTTTTGTAGTCACTTATTGTTGATGCCTAAGAAACTATCAAGGCATGGGCTTATCCTACCTATTTAAGTTACTTCCCACGTCATTCACTGTGGCGAAAGACCCAGCTGTGCCCTACAGATAAAAGAACCTTCAGGTAAATATGTTCCCTTCAGGACCATCAGTACAGAAATTTCTAGCACCTTCATTGCTAAGACACTTTAGGATACCACAATGAATATGTATTCAAGACCAACATAATGGCTTAAAAACTACTTACAGATTACAGTTTTATTTCATATTAGTTTCCATATAAAATCCATTTGTTTTAATGTTCCTAAATTTTTTGTACATTATGCAATCTGCTACGTTATTTTTACCATAAAATATGCATTCTGTTTGCCAAGGCACACACTGGACCTGGATAACCATTAGTGATGTTTGAAGCTGTAAATGATAATCAGGGGCCTATAACTGTAGTAGGTGAAAATAGGTGAAATATCTAACAGCTGCTAACAGCTAACCTGGAGCTGGAGAGATCAATAGGGCTGCAGTAATGTGAGAGGAGAAAGCAGAATGACCAACTGCTGGAGTTAGAAAGAAATTAGAGTCAAGTTCCCCCAAAGCCAAGTGATTTGGTAATGCTTCATCACAGCCTCTGTGTTCCCTGGAAATATTTCTGCACAGACACAGCATAACTGGATCTCTGCCTTGCCCCACATCTGTTCTGTCACCTGCAGGTACAACAGCAGCTCCACTGCATCAGTGCACACAGTGCTGGGCAGCCACAGCCTGGAGCAGGGACTCTGCTGTTGGTTCCTCTGGCACAGCTGAGGCTTTACTTGTGTTAGAACTGAGAGTTACCACAAGGTAATGAGAGATGGGTTTTAATGGTCAAGGAAGAATTAGGAGATAGATTTTCAGTCAAGTTAGTTTTGAAGGCAAGTATAACTGCCATAAAATCCAGTTCATTTATGGGATCATGACAAGATTCTCATTCCAATCTAACCAACCATCCAGTACATAAACCCTTCCAAGCTTAGCATTGGCATAGACAGACAGTTCATTAACAGGAGCTACTGGAGCAGATCTTCACCAATCACATTGGTAAGCCACCCCTCATTAGTTCCATAATTACACTGTGTATGTCCCACACATCACATATCATGTTTTTGAGCTATTAAAATATAGCTTTCATTTTCTGAAAGGCTAACCACATTAAATCACAGAAGCCAGGAGTAGCATTCTCTTAAACAAATCATAACTCAGTGCAGACATTTAACCAACTTTTATTCTGAATGACACAATCTAGGAAAGTGCAGTATTGCTGATCTTCAGAAGTTGCTTGTTTTTCAGAGATCAGATTTTAATTATGAAGAAAATGACAGTTGTGATGAACAGACTGGTAAATGAAATTACTCTTTTGGTTTGCACGTGATATTCTTGGCACCATTCTTCTCACTATCCCTTGAGAAAATCTGGAATTTCATTTTAAATCAAAGTCACTCAGACTTTGTATAACCAATGGACACACTGAGAGCAGATTTCATAGACAAAAGGTATTTATGATGCACATCTGTCAAGACCCTGTATATCCATATATCCTTTCATGAGAAGTCACAGAATTTTGCATTGAAGTACTGTTCACCTAGATATGTACACATTATCTTTTTCCAGTGAAAAACACAAAGTAAATATGCAGAGACAAAATGTGGGCAGCTCTTCTAATGAAATGTCCTCCAGAGATCCAACAGACACCTAGAACAAGACAGGCCCAGCTACAGTATTCAGAATTCAATGACTTTGTGGCATGATTCCACAGAATCCCATACAAACGTATTTCTCCCATTCTGGCTGACAGCTTCTTTTTCCCAGTAACTCAGAAACATTTAAGTTTTGAAAGTACTTTGTCCTTTCCATCATATTACCCATGGTGGGAGGTAGGTACAATTTTTTATGTACTTGTGCTTTCTAGTCATTACTAAAAGCATACAAACAGCCCCAGCAGCCATGCAAGAAGGCTGCCACCTTCTTCAAGTGTGGGTATGTAGGAACATTGCAGTGTCTGTGATCAGACGTACACAGCAAGGAATGGCACGGAGACTGCCAGTGCATCCTCCAACACACTCCAGCAGAGGAACTGAGCAAGGGAAAATGGATCCATGGTTTGATGTAGTTGCTTCTGAGTATATCTGAGGTTACTAAATGCATAGTGAATAATTACTGTAAATACTAGATGTTTACATGGCTTCTCTGACAGGTTATTCTAGCTGAAGAAAGCATCATCCCAAATATTTAGCTAAGCAATGAAACATATGCACTTAGATTCTATTGTAGACTGCAATTTAAATTGTACAAATAGGAATGCCTGTATTTAGAAGATTAGGGATTTTAAAAACCATTTGTTCTTACCATCAGACACTCGTACATTTAAATTTGAACTCTTCTCAGTAGCACACAGACCTCATACACAACAGTATCACCTGTGTGCCCTTCCCTGTTCTTCCCCACACTGCCACAGGCTGCTGCAGCCATTCCCAGCAGGACACAGTGTGTGGGACTGCCTGCCCATTGTACCTGTTCCCTCAGACCTATTCCCAAAGCAGAGCCAGGCATGGCTCCATAGCAGTGTTTATGTGAGCAGCATGACAGGGAGGTCTGCAGAGTTACACGGTAATGACTCGGGAGCAGATGTTACTGCATCCCAAGTTTACAATTTCATGGGCCTGAATGAGATGAAACCATTATACATAAATACAGCCACTACTGTGGCTTTTAAGAGCACTTCAACGTTCTCTAGAAACACAAGGATAAGAATCTTAATTGCAAATCCCAGACACATTTCCTTTCTCAAAGTAAAAACGTCACCTTTATCATCTTTTCCATTTACCTTTCCCAAACTACAGGTGTACACAGTCTTATTTGAAACTAAAAACTATTTATACTTAAAGTAAAATTTGTAATACAAATATTTCCAAGTAATACAAAATACAAGTACAAGTAAAATAAAGTTAGGCTTTACTTCCTTGACTTTCTGTCTTGGTTAATAAAACTCACCCTTCCTAGACTCTCTCATAATTAAAAAAAATCAAATGCCTCTCATTTACTTTAAAAATGCTACATTTATCATGTTCCTCCTACCTTTTCCCCTCTAGAATTATACTCTGATAATAATTTGGGACTACCCTGCAATATGAAAGATTTGCCTTTCAGAAGAACAATGAAAAGGAATTATTGAATCCCTTACTACTCCACAACTGTAAAATGTCATCAGCAATTCCTAAGATCACCAGATGTTGAAAATGGCTTGACTTTCTTCATTGACCTTTAACATTCGCAGTTTGCAAGATGAACTCTGTACTTTTACATCTGCTTACAGTAATATCACAATGAAAATGAGACTAAGGCTAAAAATTACCTTGAAGAAACCTACATATGTGTGTGTGTGCACCTGTCAAGGTGCCAATAAGCACTTGTCTGTTCATAATACTCATTTGAGCCTGCCAGTGAATACCTCACTATCTCTTCTTAAATTTTAATTAAATGCTAAACCCAGGAGAAGCTCTTTTGCACTTTAACTATATGTGAATGTGGCATTTAGTGTGACCTTGTTTTCTAACAAGGGATGTCATCAGGACAGTGTAAAGGTTAGTGGCACCTGGTCATAAACTTGGTATGAAGGACAACAGGATGTACAAAGGATGCAAATGAAAAGTGACAGAGAAGAAATTGGTTTTGTCCACAGGCTGTTTGCAGCCAGCAGTCTCCAGTCCTACAGACCACCTTCCAGAGCACTGTGCTCCCTCCACATTCACAAAGCAATCAGGTTCCCTAACTGGCATAGCTGTACCTGTACCTGAGGATCTGCTTCCGTTCAAAGCTGCAGATAATTATTACCTTGTCTTCACCAATTTGTTTGTTTGCTTACTGAAACTAAGTGAAACTTGGACAACTTTTTAATGAATTTCCCGTAAGAAGAAAACAGATCTTGATGCCCAGAGAAGTCTCACAAAAGCAAACAATAAAAAGATGCATTGTGGGCATGCTTGATCTACAACTGAAAGTTGTTCTAACATCTCACATATAAGGTGTAGGATAAAACCCCTTCTAGGGGGGTTTGAAAAAATATTTTGTTCAAATCCTCTGTCTCTATGAAAAAAAAAAGAAAAAATTACAACATAGTGTATTTGAGCTACTACTTACCACATTGTACATAAGGATAAGGAAAGAATGTGACGCAAAGATAATTTGAGCTCATTTTTATTGCAGCCTCTTATTTATAAATAATCAAGGTATTTGCTGTATGGATTGCCAACTCCTGAAACATGCTGAGCATAAAATTTCTTTTTGATTTTAATGGTACAAGAAACTCTCCTCACAAAGTGAGTGATATCTCCCATATTAGAAGATTGGTGTCACAGAATAGAGGAGAACTTGCCAATCACTATTAACATCTTGTGATGTCAGTTTGAGAATACCAAATGTGGATCCACATA
The DNA here is from genome assembly GCA_026261815.1 of Monarcha castaneiventris obscurior. NCBI lineage: Eukaryota > Metazoa > Chordata > Aves > Passeriformes > Monarchidae > Monarcha > Monarcha castaneiventris. The sequence continues at coordinate 426,875 of JAMPIT010000371.1, forward strand.
AATGAAGATTATTTTTATGGGATGCTTTGTAACAAAATATATTAGCTCTGAGAAAGACAATGCTGCAGCCCAGAGCTGCCAGAAGAAAATGTGGTTTCAAAACAATATAACTCAAGGAATTAATAAATTCTTGCTAATCAGGCAGTATCAAACCCCACCCTTTGTAACAAAAGAGCCTCCTTTTCTCCAGGTTTGCCTAGACAGCTTTAAGAAAAAATGCAGATGAAACTTTGCAGCAAGAAACCTTTCTACACACAACCCATCCCTGATCTGTGGCTGCTAGGTAAAGAGGTTATATAACAAGTTTTTAAATAATCAAATAAAGATGCTAGATTAAACTGCTTGGTGTCAGAGCTAGTCACTGTTGACATCCATGATAAGAAGTTACAACAACTACAAATAGCATTAACCCAACAATTAAACATCATTTAATGGCAATTAGATAAATCCTCACTTTCCTTTCTGAATGAAGCAAAAAAAGAGACAATTTAGTTGACTATTGATATTACAAATATATTCTGTTTCTTTACTTTATCAGTTTCATTAAATAAATTCTTATATGTCTATAATGTAGAGAAGCCACAATTTTTCCATTTTTTTCACATTTTTCTGCCTTTCTTATACTTCATCCTTATTTTTAATTATGGCAAATTTTGTTCTACACAAATTTAGACCTATCCATTCTTGAATTAACCTGCATTGTCAGCCTGTTGGGAATAATTTTGTTTGAACATCTGGACCAACCACATGTTTCCTACTGAAAATAAATCCACATTTTTGAGTATTAACAGAGGACTGATGAAGATTGGGCTGTGTATGTTTAACACATTATGATAAAATATCATATGAAAGTTGTGCTTGGAGAGTTTATGGAATACACTGTAAATGAGCAGTTATCTGGGTCTGTTGTAGTTTCTAGTTTCATAGCTCAGCCAGGTCTGCACTTATTAAAAGTTTAACAACTATTACAGTGTCATCTGTATACAATCAATACTTAATTATTATTTAAAACCTCGATTTATCAAAAGAAATTAAGTTTAAAAGATGAATGCCTCTCTGTCTAGAGAACTTTTTAAATTATTTTATTCTAGAAATTAAAGACAGTGTAGGTCTTCTTTTCGTGGGTAACTGGGATCTCAAGTGAGCCTTCAGGCACTGCAGTGTTTTGTCCTCACATCCCCCCAAAGGATTTTCCTTTCTGAGACTGGGAATGGGTGCTGTGGAAATCCACTGTTCTGATTCTGTGTCACCTGAACATTCAGGCTCACATTCAGCAGCACACAGGAGCCCTTCCTCTCTGTTAGGTATTCACTCAGTGCTCCTGTAGGAACCCTACCATTTTTATTCCTAATATACATATTTGGTAACAGCAGCTAATTAATTGGGAGTCTATCAGTTACAAAACAACCTTAACGTAAGTATTATTTCCCTGCACAGAATAAAGGAAAATGCAAACAGGTAATTTGCAAATCTTTTTTTCTAAAATGTCACAAATGCAGAGACAATGATAAACAAGAATATAAAGTTCCATCCAACACTGGTCTTAAAAGCAGACAACAGCCAAGTAAACTGGAAGAACTAAATGAGGAAAGTAGTTCTGGGAGTGCTTGTGCAATGTGGACACTTCTCACTTTCTTATGTTCCCAAACCAAAGTGAAGCTTTTCTATCACCCACCAATGATTTTTTTATACTTTACTCATTGCTATCACATCCACACATTGATCAAATTTAATTATTCTTTTAGGTGATAAGTTTAACTAAAAAATATGGTCTAGGATGGACTGAAACTCTAACAAAAAAAAATTACAGGATTTCATTGGCTATACCCACTAAGAACTCTAACAGTAAAACTGGTCTAAATCTTATCTAACAGTCTGTACAGCAACTTTTATTTCACAGCATTAGTGGCAGGGTTCAAATTCTCACCTCCTTGAAGTATGTGATTGCATGAAAAGAGTACTTTTGTAAGTAAAAACAAAGAAATGTTCCTGGTTGAAGCAATTACATAGAAATGCTCAAAAGCCAAATAACAAAAACAAAAAAGACATGGAAAAACATCCAAAATTCAGTATTTTTAAATACCGTGTACCACCCAAAACTCTTGATTTTTGAGTGCCTGACTAATGCATATTTTATAGCCTCACACTGATTATGTCTAACACATATCACAACACTCGCTCCACCGACATCTTCGGGGCTGTCAGAGGGTGCAGAATGAATACTTCATAACTGTGTGCATCGTGCACTGCAGATCCACATTATTAACTGGATAATAAAAGGCAATTAGAACATCAGTGAATGAACTCAGAGCTAACATATTCCATCTCCTTGTTTAGTGAACTGTTTGAACACCAAGAGAGTTCATATTACATGAAGTTAGAGAGAGAGAACTGGGCTTTTATTGAATTAGCTTTTCAAGACAAATTCAGAAATGACTTGGAATTAACATGTATCACTGAGCTTTTCAACTTTTTCCATCCACTCCAGTGCATACTTTTCACTATGAGCATTGTCAGACAAGCAGCTCTCACGGCATCTTACTGAGGTCAAGGAGCATCATTTACTGATTTCACCCTCCCTAAAGCCACTGTGAGCAGCCTGCAGCCAAAACTGCAGCTCAGCCTGGCTCTAACTCTTAGCCTGCCTCTGGTTTACAAAGCAGATATACACTGAAAGAGGACCTAGATATGTTGAAATTATGAATCTGCATCAACCACAGCATTTTTAGTTCTGACTCAAGCACTCTGTACTTAGATGTAGCACTACTACTTTGACTGCTTCAGCCCAGCTGTCTAATCTAAGTTTACAAGCTAGGCCCTCCAGCCTCTGGAGAGTCTATTCCCAAGTCTCTTCATACCATGTATCCATTTTAGAGCTTTTAGGCTTTTAGAGGTGCATGTCTCTCTCCACTGACAGAAGAGGAGAAACTGCAAGGCCAGCTTGCAGTAATAGCCAATGTAAGCAAGATAAATACCATCCTTCATGCCTAAACTGAATCATTGCATTCCAAAACATCAAAACACTGGAAACAAGAAAGCAATTCCAAGAATACTGTAAATGAAATGTACTGCATTAGAAAAAAATTTAGATGTAACCTGTGAGTTTAGACTTCCCTGATTTGATGCTTCAGGCAAGCCATATGCACTGTTTTTCAAGAAAATCCTTTGTCTTTACAAAAACAATTATCATCACTGGTGACTGCAGCAGAGTTTGCCCTTTCCTAGATATTTGTATTAATTATGCTTTGAAGGTGCTGAATTAATCCATTCTGTGAAATATATATCAGTTAATTAAAAGGTATTTTTCTTCAAGAAGGAATATAATTCATGATGAAATAGGAGACTAATGCTTCCTAAGTCAGAAATCCTTTGGCTGAAAATAAAATAGGTTTTGGAATAGACATGCTTTCCAATTGACCTCACTGTTTAAATATTCCCGACAGGCATCAAATTTGAACTGAGGGAGTGCAGAGCATGGTATGAACCTTTTATTATTATCCCTTGTCTAACTTTGAGGCAATAGAACAGGCAAACACATGGTACTGTACACCCAAAGAACGAGGTGCAACTCTCCAAACACCCCACAGTACCAGGCACAGGGCCTGCAATGCCACAAACAGGGCCACAGAGACAGAGCAGAGTGGTTGGTATGTCATAGAAGCAGCAGATGAGGAAACTTAGATATTTACCATCCCAGTGAAAAGCCTGCATTAGAAGTATCAAGGACTTCTTAACTCTTTAGGTATACATAAACTGCTCATTTGGGTATGCAAGTAAACAAATGTATTTTCTATATAAATGTAGGTGAAAAACCTCCAGACTTGGGCTGTATAGAAAAAAAAAGTATTCTCAAGCCGTCCAGTGTAAAACTTATAGTGACAGGAACTAGTAAGTGTCAGTTCACTAACAAAGCACCTCATCACTTTGAAAAATGCCAGCCACAAATAGTAGTATAACTCATAGAGGTGGGATGAAGGTGGTGAACATGAGGAATGTGCATTTCCCCAGAGGCTACAACATTAGACATTATTCCTACCATGAGTGGACAAGGGAAAACAAAAAAAATCCTCATTGTCTATTAGGCAAAAGGGCTTCTTGGCTGGTGCAGGGCTGATAAAAGTATTCTGAATAGCTCATTCAAGGCACAAAAACTACTTGGAGACACACACTGCTCTGCACTGTGCTAAGAGACCACAGAGTGGGGTGACAAAAAAGGAAATTTGGTCAGATTCGGTACAAACCACAGGTCTCTGTATGTTTCCATAAAATTTTGGACCAGACAGTAACCTGGCATAAGCTGTCACTGTTCTAGTGCTTTCTAGCTAGGAAGAGAAAAGGGCTTTACAGTAGATAAGAATTTTCCTCACTGTGCAAATGTGTCTGTGCCAAGACCTTATTAGGATTTGTGCTGGCCTAGCTCTGCCCATCAGGACACTCAGCAGACAAGCTCCAGGACTAACTACAAACCAGAAATTTCTCCTGCAGGCACAGCTCCATAGCAAACTGGCATTTCCAACAGAGGGGTCTGATTCACTTCTTGGACATCATTTTACTGCAGTGACATGAGGCACAGCCTGCCTGCATCATTACATTCCTTCTGGGATCATCTTCTGGGGGCATATGAAAGTCCTGACATTGTTGTAGCTGTGTTAAGGGACCTTCAAGCTTCCTCAGTCTCTATCAATGTCCTAAGGAAAGAAAGCTGCTCACAATATGACTCAAAGTGTTGTGATGTTCTGTGTAAATGCACTTCATGGTTGCCATCCCAGGATCCTCATTTACTCCCTGTTAGCCTCAAGTCTCCTTCCAGACCCCAGTCCACCCCTCCCTGTGGTGCAACCCAGCCAGCCCCAGCACCCCTGTGGCAAACACAGACAGCATTAGCATCCCAACAAGGACATTGGTGACTCTCCAAAAGCCAGATCCCCAGCAGGTGTTTCTCCTTCAATGCCACTGGAGCCACACTGATGGGTTTCACTCTAGGGATCTAACTGAAAATTTTGTTGGCTGCACCCCAAAGTTGTCTCCTGCCCAGAGATCTAAAGTTGTGAGAAACAGCTATCAGACACATTCAAACTTTTTATCCTTTGACTATGCCCTTTTTTTTCCCCCTGTTTTGGGACAAGTAAAAATTCAAAGCCTGTAGAATTTAGGCAGTAACTTAACAGGAAACTGTAGCAGATATTTCATTTATTTTGAGTTAATCAGATTTAACATTTGTCCCAGAAATGCAGTGCTGCATGTTCCTCCCTACAAAACATTTGCCATGTGAAAAAGTTCTAAAGGAAGTCTTTGGCTTCCTAGAGGTCTGGAAACTCACACGATTTCGTGCAAAAGCTTATTTTCTACATGGAGTAGCCACATCTTCTCTGTACCAAAATAATCCAAATGAAAAAAAGTTACAAAAATCCAGAACAAGCAATGAGATTTGTTCATTTTTAGTTCCTCAAATTCTTTCAATAAGTCACTACTGGATAAAAGCCAACACCACATGCCCTGTAAGAGCTGGTCTGAGTTCCACTTTGATTAGATGTAATATGACAAAATTAAATTTAAAACTACAGTAAGTGTTATCAAAAGTCAATATTCTGTTAGCACTGAAAATCTTGTATATATGAAATAACTAGAAAGAATTACTCTATGGTAAAGGACTGGTAACAGGTGAAATGGAAAATAAGGTTACAGGTCAGCAGCAAGTATTTGAATGATATTTGAGAAAAGCCTTATTTATGTACTTGCTAGAATAAGCCGTGTTTAAATTTAATGTTGTGTCATTACAGCAGGTTTTATTACCCATCCTGATCCACTTTTCTTGGCTCTCTCATCCTGTATGAGTGATTAATTTAGACTATTCTTTATGTTAAGCACTGGGTTCCAAAAATGATCTATTACACAGGGTTAGACACAGTCAGAGCAAAAAAAATTATAATCTTATAAACGAAATAAAGATGAAACCTTTGTCAATATATTTTTTTGTTACTCTCTGTCTCCAAGTCAGTGTGAAGATTGCAGAGAAGACTGGTTCTAACTCTCTGCCCAAAAAGGTGCTTTGTTATTATCTGGCCTGCCAGGAACCAGCAGGTCAAATAAGCAGGAGTGGTGTTATTTACACAATACTAAATTATAACCAAGTCTTGTTTTGATTCACATAGTGGGGCACAGACTATACTTGTAATATTAGCATCCTGTTACAATGCTTTTACCAAACTGCATGTTGACAACAACTCACTTGACCATAACAAAAAAAAAATCACTTATGCCATGTGCAAAAGCTCATAACTGTATTTCTGCCAATTGGATAAGCATGACTAAACTCCTAAAACTATCCAACTAGATCATTTAGAGCTGCCTGGGAATATGTGTTATTAGACTAATTCGTGCACTAATCCTGTGCATCAGAACATAACAGTAAAGAAATTAATTTTTAATGCTACAAATTGATTATTAGACATCATACAGAAACAGCAAAAGATATATCTCAAAACCCATTTTATGAACATATTACTTCACTCAAAACTTAACTTTTAAGGTTTATAATTCACTGTGATTTTTAATGCTTAAGAAAATTTGTAAATACCTCTTTAAAGTATACTGCAGATGTTCTTGGGATTAAACTTCCCTAAAGATAGCATGACATAAGGACAAACACAGTAGTTCTAAGTGCTCAACGACAGCCAGGCACTGTAGTCAGAAGCAGCATTTGTTAACATATGTTATCAATGTAGAAGGTGACGCTTATGTAGAAATCTCTTACCTGCCTTGGTTGAGTCTCTCCTGATAAGGTTTGTTCTGTGAAAGATGCAAGTCTTTAGGTATAAATCAGAAGCAAAGGTGTGCTTGGCACATCCAGTTTTCAGCAATGCTCAAGTGTGATATGTGTAAGTAATAAATTGGCTTCTCAAAGTAGCTCAGACCATATTAATTGGAAACAGAGTCACTGCTTGCAAGGTTGCTGATGCTGCTCCTTCTGCTTTGTGCCTTTGCAGAGAGCTAATACATGAAAAAGGCAGAGAACAAATCCCTTTCTCTCTCTCTCTTTCTCTCTTTACCTTTCCTTCTTTCTCTTAAATGGTGAGTTAGAGTTCAGTTTGTTCTGCAGACGATGGCAGAGTACAGGCTGACAGTGTTGTTTCCTCCCCTGCCGAGACACACTGAATGTGTTGTGAATAAAGACAAAGCCCTCTACCAGTGCACCACATCACTGTAGGTAAGAGCTGCAAGGATGTGCTGTGCTGTTCCTCAGCAGGCAGACAAGCCTTACACGCAGCCGGACAAGCTCACCCTGCTTTCCTCACTGAAGACCTGCACCAATAACTTTAGTTGGGGACCACACCTCCTCTGCAAGGGGAACTCCAGCTCTGCAGCTGGCACGAGCTCTGATTTGCCTCCTGGCAATGGCTATGTATGTGGTTTTATTTTTCTACATCATAATGGGCTATTTAGTTGCAGTTTCTCCTTATGGCTAATGGGTGACTAACTGGATAAACTGCCAGCTTTTCTTATAGTCAATTAACCCTGTAAAATCCCTACTAACACTTCAGGTTTAGGGTTTGTACTGAAATTAGGCCCAAAGCATACCTGCCAAATAGTGTTGCACATGAATAGCAGTGCTTTCCTCTCTACACCCCATTCCCCTTTTCCACTGTAAGTAAAATATTCCTAGGTCAAATAGTTAGCTAGTGGAAACCAGCAATGTTGCCATGGGAAAAACAGAGTGGAGATGACAGTAAACAGGAAGGAATACTACCTAGTTCCCAAACAGTATGTAAACTGACCAATTTCAAAAGCCCTACTGAATGGAAAGGTGTGCTGGTTTGAGTTCACAAACAATGGATTGAAGCTATTCTAAGAAGACAGTATTTACTTTCCATGTTCCTGTCTGTGAATACTGAATACTAGAAGGTGGGGAAGTCTTAAAGCAAAGTTTTTAAAAACAAATTGCAATTTTTAATATTGCATTTTTCAGCTACACATATATATGGCTATATACAAACCTATGCTTTAGTGCCCAATATGAAATCTTATCAGCCTCCTTCCTTGATGGCGAAGGCAGAAAAACAAACAAAAAAACAAACATAAACCTTTTTCTTTTAATATGGTTAAAGTAACAGTCATTGAAAATAACCTTCTCCCTACCCATTTCCCTGAAAATGACAAGAATTTCTTCATCAAATATTCCCCCATTAGTGGCTGTGAAATCTGGAAACCTCAAAGCCCTTTGGGCACTCAGGTGCTTTGACTGTGGGGAGAAAGGGAAAAGACACAATAAGCAATTCCTGACAGCATCTCTACTGGCCTGCAGAAGCTACATTGGGTGGTGGACAGTTATGGAGCCACAAGACATCATGTGGAAACCTTGAAACTGGACAAAACTCTTGACTTTGCAGCAAAATGACTCTGAGATGTCAGATTTTTGTAGCAGCAATGGCTGAGGAATGAAGCCACTCCTCTCATGCCTGCACAATAACCTCCACAGTCTTGTCATAGAGCAATAATGACCATCTATCGTGTCGAATAAAGACCTCTGTGCACTTTTCATTGCTAATGAAAGTGAATCAATTTCTCATCAGTTCCATTCCTGGTCACTTTGAGATCTAAGTTTGACTAACAGGGAAATTATTGTGACATTTCAGCACTCCTGTCCAATTTTGTATTGTATGAAAACATAACTAGCAGAAACATGATAGCAAGTGCTATACACTGACAAATGCAATTTGTCCCAGCCTGGTATTTATCCTGAATGTGATCCAGCTGTTGATCACATTGCCACTGTTTTAGGTGAACTTTAGTAACAAGGAAACAAAAAGAGCACATGGCAGACTGTGCCAGGTATGTGTTTGTGTCTAGAACAAAGAATATCAGGGACAAGAAAGTTTTTACAATAGTTATCTACTCATTTTCCCGAGGATGCTGTTAGCAAGTTTGTTGCATCTAATAGGAAACCTGATTTTATAAGGAAATTGCTATTCCTATGGGAAATATTAAGCACTTGGCAGTCAGCTGTATGTTTAAGAATTTAAATTGTTTGAGGGGGCTTGAGCATTAGCACTTGTACTGAAGACTTTTTGCTTCGTCCTTCCTATCAGCAAAATATCCTGAAGCCTGAATCAGTGATCTTTTTCTTTCCTACTGCTGTGTAGCACAGAGGTATTACAGTGTAAAATGATAATAAATTTCTCTGGGAAGAGAAGATGCACGTAAGAAAGATGAAGTTCCTTCTAACACCTCATTTCCAGGAGGAAGGGGAAGCTCTCAGTTCCCACTGGCTTTCACAGAAGTGCTGTACTTGGCACCTTAGAGCCTTGCTGAGCAACTGCAGAATCCCAGCCAGAGCAGAAACAGACTTAAGTCATAAAACACCATTAATCCTGTATTTACATAGTCAATATCCCAAGGGCTGCAGATAAAACTGCAGGAAAAATAAACAAGAGATTATTAAAACCACTACTTTATAATTTAGTCTATGCCTTCATTATCTTAAATAAATGTTTCCTGTTTTTTATTATCATACTAATATCTGAGTTTAAAAATAAAATACATCAAATCCAGTGGCACAGAACAACAGAAAAATTTCAAACTCCTCCTGGAATTTCTTCTAATCTGTATGACAAGCTAAAAGGAATAAATCCATTATCTACTACAGAGCAAAGTACCCAGTCCTGAGCAGCAAAACTACCCTATTTGTGATAGTCAGAGCCACAAAATTATATGCACAAAAATTTTCAGGAAAAGAAGCCATCACTAATACTAGAACCATTTCACAAAAAATAATATTTTTGGCAGCCACTGGAAGAAGCTCTTCTAATCATTCATCTACTAATTCTTTGCAAAATAACTAATGACCAATTACTGAACAAAGAGAGGATTCCTTTTAAAAGACCTAGAGAAAGAACAGAAAAAATTCTACGCTCAGTCAGTTGCTAAAGAGCAAACAACTTTATAGTCACAAACTACTATACTAAAAACCCCATAACAAAACCGAAAACTAAAGATTGCTCATACTATTTCTATATTGAGGTCACTCATGTCATAAATTCTGTGAGTGAGAGCACCATTGTTTTCTCCTGTGAAAATTCTGGTAATTTTGCCAAAATATTGTGCAGGGCTGTCTGATCTGCCCAACAACTTCCTGTGGCTGGGACTTGTATACCTCAAACTTTTAGCAAAAGAGCCATGAGATACAGCTTCTCCCACTTACAAGGCACTGTCTCAATCTGAAATAGTGCCTGTAGAATTCAAATCACTATTAAGTTATCGTAGAAAGAGGAAAAGATGATCTCAAGATATTTCTTGATGACCTACATTGCAAAGGAGATACTGAAATTAGAATTGGTGGGGAATTAGTGAACAAAAATGACTGTGAATTAAACTTTTGGGGTCAATTTGTTTTAAATGGTAATCAAGAAGGTGGGTTTTGTTGGTTTGGGTTTTTTGGTTTTGATTTAGTTCTAACAGAGTGGGCCATGTCACCTTAAAATTCAACTCTATTCTGCTGATGGTGAGGATGTGCAATTGGTCAAATGTAATTGAGACAAGATATCTTAAACCTGCTAACACAGTAACCTTAATGAATTTATGGTGCTAAAATATCACCTCTGTCACTGACCTATTTTTTCATATCACAGACACAATCATACCTTTTATCTTTTGAAGTTTGCCCATGATCAGCAGCAGTATGACAATAAACAGGACTGCTTCCAAATCCCCATGCTGGATAAATCATTTCTTTCTAATCAGATGCTCTCACATGAAAGAATGATGCTGCATATATTAATTGCATATTCCATTAGATCTTCACCTTCATCTACTGCAGCACTATGGCCCCTACCAGTTTTTTAGTATTCCTGCATTTATAAATGTAAAATGTTTCTTTACAGTTATTCTTTGACTTGTACATCACCATCATATAGAAGGACTATGAAGAGAGAACGTGTGAGTAACAGCAGAGTAGAGGCAAGGAATAGAGTCCTATTTATTGCCAGTTAAGGTACCCCCAGCTGTTTTGCTAGACTCTGATCTGCACTGCCTCCATGTCAGCTCAGAAGCTAATTAACTGACTCCATGTGATTTCTGACAGGTATGAGTAGTTTACTGATTTGTGTGTTGAGGAAAAAAAGGCCTGACAGTACTCTAAACTTTCAGAGCTGAAGAGTTACTGAAAATGAAGCCAAACTCAGGGCAGGCAGATAGCAGGTTCCCTTTCTTCTTTTCAGCTTGTTTGCTGTGAGTACTGCCCCAGAAAATGTCCCTGGGTTATCTGATGCAGGCCGGCACTCTTGCCATCACAGCTCCAGAACGGCAAGTACTGCTGAAGCCTCGGGGCTCCTGAGTAATCAAACCAGCTCCCTGGAAATGCCTGCAGATTTAAGGACCAGATTAAGCCGTACCCATTGTTTCCCAGAGAGGTTAGGGCTGGAGATGCTCTCATTGAGGACTTGGGGTACTCTACACCAGTCAGAGCTATTGCTACATCTAGTCAGCGTCTGGATCAAAATAGAAAACCTTCAGGAGGAGGTTTAATTTCCTCTTTCCACAATCCCTTTTTGCCCTGTTAATTCATAGATATTTTAGTTCTTTTCATAGGCATAGAGGTCATTCTTCAACAAAATAGGAAACACAACCAGTGCACAATCTTTTGTCAGATTTTATGTTTGTTAGATTTGTAAGGGATATATGAGACATAGTTGGATGGCAGAGTCTTAAATTGTTTAGGAATGATTGCTTATCTATAGAGAGAGAAAGGGAGACAAAATTCTGGCCAAACCCTGCATAGTTTTTGTACGTGAAATATTCTGTGGCTTAAAAGGGTATCCGGATGGATGAAGAACAAAGAATAAGTCCTTTCTTTTGTACATTTAGTGATCCATACAACCTATTGTATCTGGCCTTTCAAATCTGCTCTACAACTAAATATTTTTCACTTATAGCACAGAAGGTTTTTTATAAGCCAAGGGATATTAAATGACCAGCCTCATGTATTTCAATAGTCAAAAGCATAACAACTGTCTAAATTACACTTGGTATACTTCAAATACTGAAGTACCCAATTTGAATGATAGCTTGAAAATTATTACGGATGGAAAAATCTGAAGTTTAGTGTAGAGAAAGTTGACAACAATTCTCTCTATACAGGATACTAGTTTTTCAGCAGAAAGGAAGGCAAATACATTTGGTATAATAAAATGTTTCTTAATGAAAAAAGACCGAAATTTGTCATTTTCTTTTGTGATGTACCCTTTCAATAATGAACAATGCATTTGACAGAAAAAAAGAGAATGTGTCAGGGGAGAAACACTATGCAAGTAAATTTTTACAATTACGTAGGTCGGCAGATAACATTGTAATAGCTTGGTTATTCCTAGAGTGTAAAAGAAGAAAATCAAGATCAATTCTGCCTTTGAGCTACTGCGATCCTTCACATGCATGAAATGCTAAATGCACTCATTATACATCATTATTTCATTACCATCTAAATCATCTGTGTATTAGCTCAGATAACTGTGCACCCAAGGGAGTGCTGTAGCTTTTGGGGACTTCTGACATTTCATAATGGAAATAAAAAAGTGAAGAAAAGCAACAGACTTGCACTCACATATCTGCAGAGAGAACAAGAAAACAGCGTATGCATAAGTGTTGCCTTTCGTCTGAAAATGCAAATAAACCCTTGTTTGTAAAGCAAGACAGAGATGGAGATTAATTTGCAGCTGCAAACTTCAGGTGACTTTGGCATATCTAAAATTAGGGATGATTCAGAATCAAAAGTCTGTACAATCAAATAGGAATAAAATTAGCCACAAAATCTCAACTATTGGAAGAGTGTGTGTGAAATCCTACAGCAAAGGACAACAAAGGCAAAACATTCAGTATCTTCATGAAACTAGATATTCTGTTGAGGAAGCTTGTGCAATTCAAAAGAAAAATAAACACTTAAAAAAACTTATGTGCAACCTTATCCGAGGCAATTTAACACACCTCCTCTACAGCATTTGGAAAGTGAAATTCAAAGGTGCCCGGACATAACCTCAGTAGAGAATAGGTCTGAAAAGCATCCTTCCTGTGGAATCCTGCAGTGGCCCAAGATAGCTTAGAGAGGTTTAATTGAAACCTCTGTGCATCAGCATTAGTTAATCTGGCCATTAAACTTTAGAGTTATCCACTTCTGAGTAGCTCTGCTCTTTAGGTGATGTAATAAATCAAACCATGCCATGCTAATGGAAAGCTAATGATAGCAGGTTAACCCATTTTTTCCACCTGGATTTCCCTGGCGCTTGTGTCCAATCAGGCTGTCAGCTCTGCTATCACCCAGGAGATGAATCCAGTCATTTGGACAGTCCATCCCTGCTCTCAGCCTTTCATTAGTTTTCAGTACCTTCTGTAGAGCTTCCCAATTTTATCAGCAGTAGAATATACTGAGATCCATCCGTCAATTCAGCAAGGGGTAGTATCAAAGCAACTAATCTTGGGTGTCAGGCAAATGATTTGTAATGTTCAGACCAGCTGACAAAGAATTTCTCAAAATTCTTCCAGTGTCTTAGGCTAAATTTAAGCTTTTGAAACAGAAACAGTCAACTGTTTCTATGCACAGGGTGGTATAAACAGAAAATTTTTAACATATGTGTTTGCCTTACTCTCTTACTGTTTTGTTTCCCCCTGAAGAACTTTGGCTCAAAGTTGCTGAGCAGCAAATTTAGTGAGCAAGACACTGGGTGGATGTTTCATTGCTACCCAGGGCCAGCCCACCACAGGGTTACAAAAAACCTGTCCTCATCTTTCTCACCAGCCTTTTCTCTTATCCAGTAGACTCTATTATCTGACACCTTTGTGCTGAATTTTGAACAGAACCAACAAGCATGATAAGAAAATTGATACTTCTAATCAATTCTAATCAATTTTCTAAAAGTGTTTTAGACAGTCACCTCTAATCCACCCAGAAACATCCAAATAACAATAATTGATGAGTTAACCAATCATTGCTTAAGGAACTATTGACATGGGTTATCCAGTCACAAATTTTCCTCCTGATTAGAGTGGGAACTTCAAATATTTTGAGTCTTTGACTGTCAGGTTCCAAATTGATATCCTCCTGAAAGTGACAGGAACACTTCATTTTTCTTATTCCTTGATATAATCCTCAGCTGATTCATCTTAATTTCTTCTCTTAACTGATGAGGTTCAGCAGTAGGATATATGTCTGGGTAGATCACAGATTGGTCCTGATTGCTCTGCATTACATACATTTGCTTATTCAATGGCATAGATTCAAGAAAACCATGACAATCTTAACCAGAAGCCTTCTAAAAAGAGAATTCTATTAATTTCTTTTTCCTCCCACACCCACCCTGTCCCCCTCCCCACCTCCTTTCCAAAAAAAGGTTTGGATTCACTTTTCCTGGCTATAGATGATTTCATAAATTTATTTAATTTTCATAAATATGTGCCCCAAAAATGCACATGAAGAAAAAAGGAGCACTCTTTTTCTCACCCTGCATAGCCACCACGGTTCTGTGTAGAGGGCACTAGAACTCAGGGAGCACTTTGAATGTGCTTTGCCTCTTCTCTCACTGAGGAGAGGGAGCAATAGCTAAAGTCTAAGACTGAAAAACAACTTGACTCCAGACAGCAATAAGAGTATGAAAATGTGGTTTGGTTTTTTTTTTTTCGTTCATTGCAAATGAAATGTTTTGGAGCAGATTATGGTGGGTGTATGGTAATACATTCATCTACTGCAAGAATACAGCAGCAGGAGAGCTAAATGTCTTTACTCCTGTCAGCTTTCCTGAAATGCCCTGTGCACAGCAAAAACCAATTCCACATTGGATGATGGAAGAGGAAGCCCCCTGAGAGCTTGGGGCGTCACACAGCCAATAACTGTGCAGGCCTAAGGTGCACAAAGAATGGTGTGGGTGGGGAAAAACCTGACAACATTTTTCTGTACAGATGGTTCTGAAAAACACTCACATGGATTGAAAAAGCTCAGCCAACACAGCATGGGCAGCATGACATCTCTGTGGATGGTGTTTAATCTTTCTTTGTTTCCTTGGTTTTGTTTGATGTAAGATGTTCTGATGGCATCAGAGCAGTCCCTACCACTCTCCCTGGTTTTAGCTCTGGATAGCAGAGGGGATATGATGCAGGGAAGAAAACTGAAGAGTCTATTGCTTTGCTCTTCTTTTAGTTCTTTAGATTTCTTTGGAGCACTCTCACAAAAAATGTAGCTCTAGGCTTTATTTGGAGAAGGCAGAAGCACAGTCAGAGGAAAAGATGGCTCCTGAATATTTCCTCTCCAGGTGAGAGCAAGTGTCAAGAGGTAAGGCTGACTCAACCCCACACACAGCTGTAACAAACACACCAGAAATAATTCTAGCCTTCTGCATGCTCCATGAGCTGGGGAACAGCTGTATGTTACCAGCGTTCCAGCCACCACATCTGGCACACATAAATACATAACAGAAACTACATTCATAATCATAAAAGTAAAAACTGACATGCTTTTAATTGCCTTGTTTTCAGTTGTTTATATATCCTAACTTGAGCTGTTTGCAATAACATTCATTTACAGGAGTCTGCCCCTCAGGGAATTTATCAGAAAAATTACCTCCCTTAGAAGGTTATTCAGACCCTCACACTGGAATCTGTAAAAATAAAGGAGTGTAGGGAATAGATAATAAATCAAATGGGGAACCCTAATGGCTGGCTTTGGAAAGTGGGAAGAACAAGGATGCAGAGAGCAGTGGAGAGCCACTAGGATGAGATTTGAAACAGAACAGAAACTGAAGGTTTTAACTTAAATGCCAGAATCAAGAAAGAGATGGGTAAGGGAATAAAATTGAGGAGATATAAACCGAGAGATGAAATCAACTTTGGTAAAAGGAGATAGAAGAAGGATATCAGAGAGACTTTGAGGACCTGAGTAGAAAGAATAAGTACCTGCAAAAGATCTTTCCCTCACTGTTAAAAACTACCTGTGAAACCCACTGCTGTAATTTCTCAGTATTTTCTTGAAGGGATGACAGAATTTGGCTTGTTGTGCAAATGCATAACTACACATTATAGTCCTCAAATTTTTCTCGCCTTATTGAATGCACAGGACAAACCTGATTTGGGTTTCTGTCAGGAGGCTGTTAGAAAATAAGAACGCATTTATTAAGTCAGATGAGAAGTGTAATCTGTTATCCTGTCTCAGCACGGAAAACCTTTTTTAAGTGTGGGAAAAGCATAAAACAAGCAAATATAGATAATACTTCTGCAAGTATAATGTCCCAACCCCCTGAGATAGAGTTTGCATCTGCATCATGGTGTTTAATAGCCCTTGATGAGTCCATGATTTTCTCTAATTGCTAAATGCTCTTTTTATACTTTTGATATATATAAAATCCCGAGTTACACACTTGAATTATGCATGGCATGTAAAACACAGCATTTCGGTTCAAATTTGCTTTATAAGAGTTTCAGTGGTTGCCCATTGGCTCTTCTGTTACAAGAGGTGATGAATAATCAGTCCTTATTTGCATTCATTTGGAGACCTTTATTGTGTACTTGGTTCAGTTGTTTCTTTTCCAAGTTCTAGTCCATTTAACTTTTCCACACAGGGAATTCATTCCAATCTTCTTGTCATTTCATTACTCTTCTCCATCTCTTTTCCAGGTCTGAAATATCCTTGCCAAATTAAAGAGGGAGACCACCTTCTTAAAATGTGTCTTCCCTTTTCAGTTTTTTTTTAATTAGGTGGGCACTTTTGCAGAATAATCCATAATTGCCCAAGATCTCTGAATAATGCAGTGAAAACGACAGCATTTCTGAAGTAGTTTCTGATACATACAGGTATCATTTCAGAATTAACAACACTGAAATTTATCTGCCATTTTTTGCATAGCGACTCATAGCAGCAAGGTCTAGTTTCGTTGTTACTGAGAGTTATTTTATATTTTTGTGAACTTTACCACCTTGCTATTTGTTCCCTGAAAATGTAGAATAAAGATGCTTTTCATGATTAAAGATGAACTTTTAATGATTTATCAATGATTTTTTACAAGACCACCTGAAATCTTCCTCAAATGTCCATAGCCTTTCCTTTTGTTTTGATCAGGCATTACTCTATAGGAGCAATGATTCTTTTGACATTACAGCTTGATTTAAAGCACATAGCAAAAATATTTATCATAAGTGTTGGAAAAATCTGCATATGGTACACTAGCCAAGCCATTCTTACCCACATGTCTTTTGGCTGCTCTGAAAATTCCTAATGTGTTTATATCATGTATTTATATGATTTCCTTCTACAAACCCATGTGAACTTTTTTCCATTACTACTATTTTTTCCCTTATTACAGATTCTTTAGTACATAAGACATGCTCAATGGTTACATACATGGTCCTTTTTAAATTCTATTTGTAGAAACTGTAGCGTGTAGAATAAAAAAGATGGAGATTTCAGGGAAGAGAGGAGTACTACTCAGAGGAACTGAGATATTTTACCTTTTCTGTCTGTCCACAACCTTGGTGGAAGAGATTAGTTCCATTTGTTCAAACTGCTCAGAAACTGCACAGCTCATCTGAAGGCTCTCTACCCTCATGGAAATAGTTCAACACCCAAATTCTGTGCACATTTTCTGGTAGTGACAAGCACATCAAAGATAATGGAAGATGAGTTCTAAGTGTACAAATTGCTATGTAATGCTAAATATTTGGGGCAGACAGAAGAAAGGTGATAAATGTCTGAAATAGAACACCCATAGTGACTTCTGGCATTAATCTTTCTGTACTTCCATTCCGAACTCAAAAGATAGATAATGCTAATACCATTCATCTCAAAGCTGTTTTACGAAAGTTCACTGATGTTTTTGAAGCACTTACATGCTGTAGTGATAAACAGGACAAACACCATTTAAAAGCCCGTGAGAAAATCAGCAACTCTGACTCGGGAGCTGCATTTGAACAGGGGGCAATAAATGTAACACGAGACAGAAAGTGAACTTCAAGGACAAAAAGATATAGAGCAAAAACTTCCTCTTCTATTTCACTAAATTAAACAGGTAATAAAAGAAGTAACTGAATACTATAGGATTCAGAAGTTCCAAAGAAACGATGTACAACTCTAGTTCAGACACTCACGAATTTTTGAAGGCTGGACTAAAAGACAGCAGTGATGTCCCCAGAACATCATTTTGCAGAAACACAATGCACAAAGTGCACACTCCTCCTTCTAATAGCAATGTTCAGTTTACAAGTGCAGATAGATGAATGTAGTCTCATACTAATTATTTCAGGACAAATACTGGAGTCTGACTCTAATCAGATAAAACTTTCACTGTTGTAAGTTGGCTCTTTGCTTCTACAGCCTGCAGTATGCAGCTTATCCTCTGTTAGTTTTCTTTTCTCAGACTTTCCAAGGACATGGAGATATGGTTTATACAGTAGAGAATTGTACATAATTTTTATCAATTCAAGCATTTTGAATAGATAATTCTTTGCTCTGCTCCCTAGGCATTATTCAACTTTTAATTGGTACATCTGCAACTCATTCAGCTGGACACATTCACTTTTGCCTTAACTGCTACGTAACAAATAAGGCAGACTGACTGCCCACCCGATTTTTGCCTACGGTGCTAAACCTAGGACTGCTTTGTGCCTTTTAGGAAGCTTCTCACAGGAGGCAGGAAGCATTGCACACATCTGCCCATGCACAATGCCTCTGCTTCTGTTGTTTTTCAGCAGGTGCTTCACATATTTCCTTTCATACCTGACTAGATTTGCTGGCTGGTGAGCACTTAGAATCAGGACTATGTCTTTAACCTATCATTTTGGTGAAGCCCTGTGGCTGTTGTAATAAAAGGAAAAATATGTGTTGAACAGAAGTGTCTAGCCAAGCAGAAGAAAACAGGTGCTTCCAAGCACTTGCAAGAAAAACAGGGAGGATAAAATTCATTAAAAAACACCCCAAAACCTTAAAAAGACATGACACAATCATCTCCCTGTCATTCCACAGCTCAGTGGAGACCTGTATATTCTTTTTAGTCCTTCAAGAGCAATTTGAACCTGTATGCAAGACAGGATCAGCTCAGCATTTTCAAACTTGCCTGTTAAGAGAATTTCACTTTGCCATGCCTTGACAGATTATGCAGGAACAAAAATGAACCTTCCCTTTTCTGACTGTAGACCTCCAGCTACATGGGCAGATATCCAGCAAGAAAACTAAAAATAATAACTACTTAGACAGTTGCTACAAAAACGCAGCACCTCCAACATGTGGAACTGAGAAGATTTTCAGTGCAGTGCCAAGAGCCCTTCTGCAAACAGGAGCTGAACACAACATGGTGTGAACATTATCAGGTTCCCAACAATGTCATCAGTCATCCAACAATGAACTCTTTCTTCAGCAAGCTCCAGCTCTCACCTCACCATGATAGAGAATAATTGAATAAACTCCTTCTAAATTAACGCTGAGCATTGCATCACCCAACCAATAACTTAGAGAGAAATTCAAAATCTGCCAGAAAAATTTCCAGATGAAGTACTGATCCCACAGGTAACTTACAAACCACTCTGAAATTCTCTTTTGGAATATCAAAGAGACAAATTTCAGGGTCTTTGCTCACCACCGATGGTGCCCTGTGGCCTCAAAAATTCCCTCTGGTGCATTTAGTCATGTAATACATCAAGTGCAATACAGATATTGAGCACTGGAGTCCCAGTGGAAGACTGATCTCTATTTTCTGACCCACCAAAAGGACAGAGATAAGATGTACTAATATTATTTCATAGCTGTGGACAGTACCCCTGATGGCAAATATTGCTACATATTTCATCCACACACCAAATTTTATTTTCTTTTTTAAAAAGAGAAAGAAATAAATTTTCTTTTGTGCAGTCACCTAAATTTAAGACACAGAGATAGATGCCTAAAACAGAAATCAGTAGACACCGTCTGTAGTTTGAATTGTCTCCTGACCTCTTTGTGGAGGTCAAATAAATCCTTATTGCCAACTGTCACCCCAACACACTCACTGTTATTCAACCTGATGTTCCAAACCTTATCATGGCTGCAGGTAAGTGCTATCAGCACGGGGATAATCAGAGAATCTTAAGAGTGGAGCATCTGTTCATAAAGGCTCCACAAAGAAGCTTTTCCTAAAATTCTCTTTAAAGAAATCCTGCCCTCCTTACTCAAGCATGGCATTGCCAGTCAGCTGCAGATTAAACAACATTGCACCATATGGAAACAGGGACAAATGGAACGTGATCCCTACCACCACATGAACATAACAGAGAGGGCAAAAAGCACAACACAAATATTTCACTGCTGTGTTTCACTTGCAACCATTTCATTCAGCTCACCAGGAGAGATTACATACACACATGCAAGAAAAGAGGGAAAAAATTATTTCATTTAGCAGATTTTGTTCACATTCTCAGCTTACAACATATTATTTCATCTCAGTCTTTTTAAAAAAAAATCCTTCAGCAGGTCAATCAAGAACTCTTTGCATTCTGCTGTCATTGTTTTCAACTGTTTAAAAGGAAAGCAAAATATCCAATGCCAGTCAATCTAATTTTCTGTTCAAACTGAAGTGTAGTATGGAGCAGCACTGCTATTCCTGTCAATCACCTTTTCTAACCTGAAGAAAAGTAAAAGTTACTGACTGACACCAAAGAAAATTTCTTACATTCTATCCTCACAATCCAAAGGGCTTTGGGAGTTTAAAGTATCAAATTAGTGTCAACTTGAGGTATTTCTAAGAAGAAGGCAAAGGAAAGAGAAAGCAACCAACCCAAACACTCAAGATTACCTGCCTTCATTTTAGATGTGGCCAACAGCAAATTCCTAATCATAGGCACTTCCTGCCAGCTCCAAGGACACATTATGTCCAAGCCCATATTCTTTTTTAATTATATGAGTGAATAATCTTGCCTCACTTGAACTTGAAAAGTGAGGGATTTAAATATCAAACAAAAAAATACAGTTTTAACTTCATATTTTCTGAAACAAATATTTCTTTTCTGACAAAGGAAGATGAGTTGAGAGTTCCTGAACCGTTTTGTCTTTCCTCCATGGGTGCCTATCAACTCATTCACCTTTTCAGTAATTCAGGTTGTGAATCTCTAGGGAAAGAGATGAACCAATTTTTCTAAGTTTAATAAAATAAATGTAGCCAAGAAAGGACAAATATGATATTTGTTCTCTTATACATAAATGTGTTATTTATAAAGCCATAAACGCTAAAATTGAGAAAATAGTTTAACCCAGTCACCCTGAAATAACATTTGGGCCACATATATTCTGCCCATGTTTGCAAGATTACTATTTATTATTTTAAAGTGTCAGCTTGTCTTGTCAAAGTTGATTGTCAGAATCAACTCTGAAATTCCTGCAGCATCTTCTCACTCATTGCTTAGGCCCATTTTGCAAAGTTTAAGCTCCTAAGACGAACTATTTGTGGAGCAGATAGTTCAGTCATTATTCGGGGGATTTCTGCCCAGTGGATGAAAGGCCTGGCTGCAGAGAGAGCCCTGCCTCAGCCCTCTGAACAAGCGGGCCCAGAGCTGAGTGAGCACTCGGTCCCTCAGCGTGGGGCTGCACTGCCTCCTGCAGAAACACTCTGGCATCTCCCGAGGGCCCTCTGGTACGCCTGATTTCTCTAAAAAGCACTGGTTTTCATTCTCTCAAAAGAGACAAATATGTGCATCACAGATACTCCATCAACAGTTATTCAAATAACTTAGCTCCCTATTTCATGCCTTTCACCTGACCTTGGCCCTCTCAGGCCTGCGCTATGGAAGGGCATTGGGTATCTTCAGTCCACAGTTGTCCCCACAATATCTGCTCAGTTCAGTCATGAGACCGAAAACTCACATTTGTTCCTCTAGATGAAATATATCCCAAGTGGAGAATGAAGTTAGTGGTATTATCTGGTTTTTATTGCCTCATGTGCTTTACACTTAACATTATTTCTCGGTGCCCATTTCAGTGATTGATTCAATTAGGAGTGTGTGCTGTGGAGCACTATTTCTAATGAGCATATTCCTGTATGAGCTGGGGAACATCTACCGAGAAATTGCCTCTGTGAGAAGAAACAGAAAACCAATGAACACACACACACACAGCGCCAGGAATTTTAAAGGCTATTGAATCAGTTATGCTACCTTTAAATCCATATTCATGAAAACATCTGCAGGTACTGTCAAAGTCTCATGGAAATTTAGAATGTATTTTTTGACTGATTATAAGGCATATAGGTTTGAGAATGTTGAGAAATGTAAGAAGATGATAAATACAGTGAAGTGAAAAGAAAATGGCAAATCTCCTTCTGGGTCAGAGTGAGCGAGGCTGCTGAATTCTACTACATCTTTCACAACCTTTTCCTGACCCTTACACAAAGGACACACCTTTGGAATAGCCACCAAATTGTCTACCTAGACACATTGGGGCTTTTATTAAATGGCTATGGGTACAGGCAATACACCAGCCCTGCATTACCTGCTCTAACTAGTCTAAAAAATTTAAATGAATCATTTCTTTCAGAAACAGCAACTAATTATATTTTTTCTATGCTCTTAAAAGTATGGAAAAGAAAATTCCCAAAAGTAAAGACTAAAGCAAAGGTGTCCACTCCCCCCCCCACCTTTGAAATCTGTCAGACAGGATAACATCCCCTTCTGCAGCCTGAATTTCCACCTACAGGGGACTTTCTTCACAGCATCATAAATTACATTTATCAGTGTGATTCCTGACCTGCAAGGCAGATCAAAATTAAATGCCTCCAAAGCTCACATTAATTAGGCCTGGAGATCCCTCCATAGGCTGTGATTTAGCAAATATTCTGCACCTGCAAATAAGGTATGTGGGTGGGGAATATTGTGTTTAGGCAAGATATTTTAGCTGTCTGATAATACAGGTTGATCTGTATTAGCTGCTCTCTTCTCAGAAACTGCGTGCAAGTCATGTCCTGATGTTCTGCTTTGGAAACAAAGAGAGAGCCTGCTCCTTTTCTGAAAGAAGGCTGGGCTCTAGAAGGCTGCTCATGGCCATGAGCAAGTGTGAGCAGCAATAAATAATATGGACTTATTTAGGGAGCCTGTACACCTCTGGCCTTTTTCAGGAGAAGTCTTGCACATGTTATGCAATAATTATGACCTGGCAAAGCAGGTACCAGGCCCGATTTTTAGGCAGAGGCAGCTGTAACAAAACCGTATGAACAAGCTACACAGGTAAGGTGACAAAGATTTGTTATGGGAAACTAAAATAAGCACTATTAAAAACAAGTTCCTGGGCCAGGTGAAAATTATTACAGCAGAGAAAAAAAAGAGAAAAGGTGCAGCAAAAGCTCACATTCCCTGCCCTAAGCACTACCAGAAGCAAAAGTCCTGGGCACTGCTTGGTTACATCACTCACCCAAAGCATTTGTTAACACCTGGTATTTCATTTGCTAATGGCTGGTATTCAACGCAGAGGCAGGTGACACTGCTTTGTATCTTACAAACTCTTTCCTGGAAGACAACGTGCAGAATGGAGGACCCTCACCTGTGATCTCCTTCAGTGCTGCTGGCCTTGCAGTGATGTGAGCAGAGGGTCACTGGAGATCAGGGGCACTGAGGAACCGGGGCAGAGCTCAGCCCACAGAGGCAAACTGGAGTCAGCAATTCAGTCTTTTGAAATATGAATGCTCTTTCCTCCTAAGTCTAATTACCACAGTTCAGTGGCTTAAATGAAGTGATCCAACAGGTTCAGACCTCTTTTCTAGACACCAATCTTCCAGTGAAAATCTTTAATCTTCTTTATAGCCCAGTTTGTTTTCCATCTCCCTGCAAGGCTTGTTGTTTACATAACTAATTTCTCTGTTAGGATCCCACCAGAGGACAGGGTAAGACAGCAAGGCAAGCAGAGATTTAGGCTGCCCTGGATAGTCATGTTGCAGATCTAGGTAATGAACGAGGCTCAGGATATCAGAGAGACATTAGAGCTCACATCTGAAATCTAAGCAACGACTTAAACTTTTTTCACACAGGTTACCAAAGTATATGATACATTATTGAAATAATGTTAAATTTGTCATGTAAATTAGGGGGGAAAGTATGAAGCAAATTAGGGCTGATTTTAATTTCTGAATATACTTAGGCTGAAAAGACAAGGAGCATGAAAATTTAAATCATTAAATTCACTTTTGTTGATATTGCAGTATGCTTCTGTCACCTCAAGGTATCTCCAATCTATACTCTGGAAAGGAAAATAATTAACTAGTTGCCTTTATTACTTTCTGAGCTTTTCTACCTTTCAGTCTTGCACTCAGCCTGTATTACCTAGGTAATTCTTGCTCAGAATGAACTCTTGGTAATAGAACATTTATTCTACCTTCATCTATACACACAAGTATTTACCAGTAGAAAAGAACCACGTTAGTAAAGAACTGTATTTTACATGTGGAATATAGTTTTTTATTTAACAGGAATGGTTTTCTTTTGTTAGCAGAAATTACATCTTATGAATGGATATTACATAAAATGTGAAATAACATAAAATGCTAAATAACATGTTTTCTTTATTACACTCAGTGCATTCCCTACGTGACTGACAAGTTGGCTGCATGCACATGAATTTGTTTATGAGAGATTACAGGTATTCATGTCTGTGGACCATGCAAGATGAAATCAATTGAACCTTTACAGTAATCCTTCACCTGCCCCTGGCAGTTTTTAATTAAGAGTGGATGTTTTGGAGAAGGTACTTTGTTCCCTTATAAAATCTGAAGCCTTAGGACTTGTAACAGACTAAGCAGGAAGAAAATAATTCCTTTTCCTAAAAGAAGGGAAATGATGTTTCAATACAAAAAGAAAACATGGTAGTGGCAAAATAATTAATGAAAATAATGCTGAATGATAACAGTAGAAAATCACAAGCATGACACAACAAAAAACTTAGATACATGGTCTTAACAGAGAGACATTCACTCTTTTAGCAAAGGACAGGAACCCCAAACAGAAAATGAGGAGAAATGTTGTTTATTTGTAGATTTTTGTTGTAGAGAAAGTCAGCTGACTGAAGCTGCACTGACTTGCATCCCTCCCAAGCTAAGAGCCAAAATGTATCCAGCATTTGATAGGAACATTGACAGACACTGAGCTCTGTGAGCTGCTTCCCCTCCTCCTTGCACTGATGGAATTCCACTAGATTCATTTCAGTTATTCTTGTTTTATAGGAAAACAGCTATGAGCAGGAGGGATTTTTATTACTTTCTCCATATGTTGGGTGTGCTATAACAACTACTTGTTTATTCCATCAAAACACTTTGCATATTTTGGATGATGACTTGCCAGGAGTCTGAAATCTGCCAGTGCAACTCAACAAGAAACCCTCTGCCCTCTCACCTCCATGTGGAAGATACAGAAAGAAATTGTTATGAAATGTAAAATGCTGAGCTCGGTGTGTGGCCAGAACTGGATCCCAGCTTTGTGCACAACAAAAGGAAATCATTAGATGATTTTGAAAGAAACTAAATAGTAAATTTCTTACATTACCTAAAAAAAAAAAAAAAAAAACAAACCAAAAAAACCCCAAAACATTAAACTAGCAAAAATCAAAATCCATCTAACCAATCTGATTCAATTCCATTAAGATACAGGACATGTGGATTTGTGCCTTTTCTGAAGCTGAAGTTTTCTGCTAAATATTTCTTTTCTCTTTCTCAACCCTCCACCTCATGATCAGAAATCACTTCTCTGTGAAGACTGTAGGGAATAAGAAAATCAGTCCACAAGGCCAGTGTCTCACGTGCGGAATTGATCTACATCCTCTTCTTTGCATGTTGGCTCCACTAATTGATACAGTACTGGAAAATAACAATCCACTAATAGCTCTGAATGTGGTTTTAATGGAAACAGAAATGTGGAAAGCATTACACTAATAAAAAGAAATGGAACAAGATTTATGCAGTAACAATAAATATTAATAGAAAGCAGAATTGAAGACCCAGTTATGATTCTGATTATTCAATACCAATCTCTTAATTTTTTTTTTTTATGAGGTCAGTTTTAACATGCCATTTGAGATACACACACATTCCTGGGGAATGCCAATAGGGAGCTTGCAGCTGGAAATGGATGAACCAAATGCACACACAATACATTTTTTCACTTTTTTTTTCTCTATTATTAGAGTCAATTCTGACTGCAGAGTACTACAATACCTGGGATTTGGTTTGGTGGGGGTTTTTTTGGGTTTTTTTTGGGTTTTTTTTATTCATTTTCTTGGTGAGACACAGTCATCCAGCTTCATCAAGGGCACTGAGAAGAGAAACCAAACATTTCAAGCCAGATATTTGACTTCAGATCCTAATGATATATTTTTTTAAATACAAATGGAGTGAAACTCACAAATGTTTAAAAAGGAGGTAGGAGATATGTTTTACAGAAATTTAAATTAGCACTATCAGAATACAACAGTAGGTGCCCAGAAACGAGGGTTACCATACCACCAAAGCTGACTTTATTTTGAGCAATATCTTGTTTCCTCAGAGGTCTCATTAAATCACTGGGACTATCATGCAAGTAAAGGTCTGCCCCCTTGATCCTCCATTACAAAATCACCAAATATTCACTTTCCTAAACTGTTTTGGATGTAACATCTTTCTTCATTTCATCACTACATTTAACTTTATAAGATATTTAATCCTGTAAGGGTAAGAACTGAAGATAACAGCTTGGCTCTAGAGATATCTATTTAATGCATGCATGTCCTTTTAGACATATAGCCTTTGCGTCACTTTATGTGTGCTAATAAATTAAGCTTCAGATCATAGAAATACTAATAACTACTTCTTATTTCCTTCTTTCCTCCAGATTCTACTGAAGCACCTCAACCGTACTCTTCTTTACATATAAACACATCAGAAAAGCAACATTCTGGAATAAACTAATGGAGAAATGAGGCAGAAGTGCCGTGATAAAGATCATAAAACAAGTCACTGGGAAATCAGAAATCTAAGCCACATTTGCAGATCTAGCTTTTCAGCTGGCATGTAAAAGCATAGCTCTGAAGGAGTGCAACCCCAGCTGAGATGTTACCTCCCCTGAATTAACTATTTAACCCTACTCTTCACTGAATAATTGTGTAAGACATGTAAATGAAATTTGTGTCAGGCTATCAAGTATTATACAATCTAGCAGGCATAATTTGAAGTGCCTTGATTTTCAACATACTGCAGTCTTCTATCAGTACTGAAAATGTGAAAAATGAGCCACTGGAGAAAAGGGATTAATATTGTCATACGAAAAAATGAATTAACCTGAAGGCCAACACAGAGTCAGAGCCCAATTTGAAAATTACTGCACTAGTCATTCTAAGAAAAAATTCTGTACTTCAAGTAACTATTTATACAGTGGAACATTGGTACGGTCACTGGGTGGAATCTAAACAAGGATCCATGCAGTACTGTGTTTTGTCTCTCATTGTCATATTTGGAGTGAAGAGATAAGATAATACATAGATCACAATTACAGAAAGATTTAAGAACACAGGGAATTTAATGTAATTATTACTTTCAGTAGTTGGTAAGCTTCAATCTAACAGATGTAACTGTAAAATGCTACACCACATCTATCCTTTCTCAAATTTTACATCCTTTAGACTTAATGTTACATGGTGTTAAATCAATTTGACACCAATTCAATTTGACATCAATTAATTATAAATGCAAGTTTGACAAAAAGTCAGAATTAACTTAAGTACAGTAATTGCAAGCATCACTGTGAAGATATGAGCTCCCTCCTAAATGCAATTCAAATTCAGAATATTGTTTTAGTTTCAAAAGAAATCAATGCCTGAAATATCGTGTGGATGGGCTATACTTGATGCTGTTAGTCTAAGCAGAACCTGGAGTTTGCAGATCTACTGAGATATAGAATAAATTGTAAGATTTTTCCAATATGTTATTGCGGAAGGGGTAATTCAAGTACATTATTTACAGGGAAATCAATAAAAACACATTGATTTGAGAAAAATGTTTTCCATCAAAATGAGAAATGTGATTTGGAAGAAATTCAAGAAGTTCCTTATTTCTCTCATTATCCTCCTCTATTTTTCAGTCTGAGGAAGGCCAATTCTAGATGACAGACGATGAAATTTCTGTATTGATAAGGAGAAAAGAAACCCTGCTATCCTTCACTGTATTTGTGTAGTTACATTGTATTTTTCCCAGAAAGTCAGTATATTGCTCAAATGTAATTGCTTGTGTCTCTATGTTTGTTTTATATTTATTAGAATCTATTATAAAAACCATTAGGTGAAATAATACAGTACCAAAAAAAGAAAAAAGCACCTCCAAAACCATGATCCTCTTCAATAATGAACTTATGGGAGTTGAAGGCAGTGCCTGTTCCCCTTTTCCGAGCACTCAGAAGGACACACCTGGAGAACTTTGTCCCATTTTGGGTCCCCAAACCCAGCTAAGAAACTGAGTTCAAGAAGAGGACAAATAAGATGCGAGGGAGCCACATTCATTTAGCTCAGAGAAAAGAAGCACCTGCAGGTGCACAGCAAAAGATGCAACGAGGAAGGAAAATTCCAATCGAGTATTGGGGGAAAAAAAATCATAATGAGGATGGCTAAGCACTTGGACAGATTGTCCAGATCCTGAAGAATGTGAGCCACCTTAAAGGGTAGTCCACAGTCAAACAGGTTACCAAATTAAAGAAACAGGAAAACAAGATACCAAATTAATGAAAGGGAAACCTTCCATGGGGAAAAACCCAATCAACCAACCAACCAACCAACCAACCACTGCTAAACTGTGGAAATAAGTTCACAAAACTTGCTGTTAAAACTCTGCACGTAGCCCTTTTTTCCAGACTGGATATGCAGAAGAGACCACTCTTATATCCTGTGCTTGACTGATCTGTATGTAAATAATATCTTACAACATTAAAGAGCAAAAACATTTCTAATATTTTTACAGTGTACTCGGTAGATTCTGGTTATTTTGCCCCAAGGACTGGCTGTAAAATCTGGATGAAACAGGCTTCACAACACCTTTGTGAGATGCATATGAAAGACTGTCCAAAATTAGCAGATGGTCAAACTAAAGAATAGAGATTAAATACTGTTAAACTAATCATAATATGAAGTAGAGCCGGGCAAGATATTTTACCAGAAGTGATGCAAACACAGATGGCAATTTTTTAAAAACAAATTTATGTTTGAACACATCAAATTAGGTGGCAGAACTCACTTTCAAATTAAAAAAAAAAAAAAAAAAAAAAAAAAAAGATTAAAAAGAAACCAGATAAACTTTAACATGACATGATGTCTGCCTTAATGGTGTATCTTATTTTTGAAGAAAATAAAGAAAGTATAATGTTCAGGGCTAAGGAAAAAAAAAAATCTTTGTAAGAAAGCAGGGAGTAAGATTCCTGGTAAGAAAGAATTTTAGGGGGCTAAACTTTAGCTTAATTTGGCAAGGTATTAGTTCTGCCCAAAGAGTTTTACTTATTCTCAGAATTCTACTGTGAAGGCAGTAAGCACCATCTCTTGGTACATTAAGATAAAATTCAAAATACTGCGTCTTACCTAGAGAAAATTCTACAGATCTGAAAAGGTACAGTGATGCTAGAATAAGATACAAGTTGAACTAGAAAAACAAGACAATCTTTTCTGATTCAGAGACAGATCCTAGAGAGCTTTTCAAAGGCCCTAAGTATAGATTTTCAATTAAAAAAATTAAGATGCAACCGAAATGGTTCTTGTCTTTTGAAGCAAAG
Organism: Monarcha castaneiventris obscurior; assembly: GCA_026261815.1. Classification (NCBI taxonomy): domain Eukaryota; kingdom Metazoa; phylum Chordata; class Aves; order Passeriformes; family Monarchidae; genus Monarcha; species Monarcha castaneiventris. The sequence continues at coordinate 456,620 of JAMPIT010000371.1, forward strand.
ATGTGATCACAGTCTTCCCAGCTTGCTTTTCTGGCTTTTTGGTTTACAAACACCCCTGGGTTTGTGCAATTTGATTAACAGTGTACATATAGATGCATTATCCTCTCACCAGCAACTGCCTCTACCTGCACTGCTTGGTGATTCCTCCTGACTGCAACTGAAGATTTATTCACTTCCAGCAACGTCTTGATGAGCACACGAGCTTCTGCATTGGCTGCCTTTCACCCTCCAGCTCCATTCCACACACACTGGCTTAGCCCTGAGCTAACCAAGAGTTTGTCATTGTGTTTCAGCAGTTTCATCACTACAGTTAGAGCAGCCATTCTCTAAAAAATAACACACTTAGGGACAAAAAAACATGTCTAGGCAGGTTCCAGTAAAATGAAACACTGAACTTACTGCCTATCTTATGCAACGGTATGAAAATTAGAGGCAATAAAATTTATATGGCTGGCTCACAAAAAGTTTCATGCATCAGTGAAAAAGAAACATTTCCTTGCTTAGTTATCCATTAAAAAAAAAAAAAAAAAAGAAAAGAAAAAAAAAAGAATTTCTGGCTTTAATTCCCAATTTTCTGCTTGTTTGATGCAGGTGACACTCCCTTAAAAAAAATTCTGTAGCCTCACCTGTGAAACTTGAGTTTTAAGACACATCTGCAATCACTTCTGATTATACAGGACATAAACATGACAAAACGTCACTGGATGGAATTATAATAGCATCTCAAAAGATCATTGCATTATGTTTGGGTTGGAATCAAACATACATTTTAATTCAGATCGATTCATGCAGAAATCCACTGACTTTTGTATCCCTTGCTGTGGTCAGACTGTGTGCTTCATGCTTCACTCACAGAATATAGGTTCCCATAGGAGCATAACAGTATTTCAGAGCTGCTCTGGTCAAAACCATTAGAGATATTGCAATCATCTTACTCTTAAACCGCTGATCCTTGTAGGCATTTGATCATCTTCTCCCTTTTGTAACACTGCAATAAACATGCAATATCCTAATGGTCTAATTAAACAATGATGACTCAGGCAGGAGGCTTCCTGGGAATTAATGACCTCTTGGGAGGGGCTGATGTCACAAAATATAGCCCAGCACCATTAACTTCATTTGTTTATTAATCCTTAGGAAATGCTTCATGATGAGATTGCTACCTCTACTACAAGATGGAAGAATTAAATTTACTGGATATTTTAAATCTCTCATGCTTCAGCTAGAAAATATCAGACATGTCTTGAGGATTTAATGGTCCATACAATTATTTAAATTATGTTTCATGATTGTGTTGTTCATATTTGGGATTTTAAAACAGAAAGTATATAAACATGCATTATTGAAACTTCAAAACGAGAAAATGAAAATATTCAAAATCTGAATAAAGATGTTGTGGTTGAGCACTAAAGAATCATGGGAGCATTACAGAGATGTATTTGGGCAAAGAGGATTACTGACAGAGATACAACTTGCTTCTGGTATTACACAAAGAATACAAAACCAGATAAGGAAACCTGAAGGAGTCTTTTCATGACCCTCAAAGCTCACCTTCCTGTATCAGGGCTAAGCAGGCTTAATTTCTTATTTATAACAATCTTATGAGTGACACCTTGATTGCTGAATTAATTTATTGATACTGAATTTTGAGTTTTAGTCTGATTTGAAAGTTATGAACATTTACAGAATTTATCTCCTGGTAGGGGTGAAGCTACTGAGAACACAGAGTGGTTTTAACCCCAGAAAAACATGGGGGTTAACCACCCCAGTTTGTAAAGTAAGGGTTTTTTTTCAATTTTTTAAAGTATCAGAATTTCCACTCAAAAGACAGTTGTAGATTCCAAAACACTTTCATTGATTAGACATGAAGCATCAAAAATTACTGCTGAAGAGAAATTCCAAAGTGTAATATTACTCAACTCAGATGATGTCCCATTTAAATTTTATTTTAAATAACATGGATAAGTCTTGTAATTTAGAAAGCCAAGTCTTAGTTCAGAGTTCTCAGCCACCTGACTCTGAGTTACAAAGCCCAATTTCTCAGCCTAAACCCAAGCCAACAATTATCAAATCTTGGTGTGAAATCCTGAAATGGCAAATTACTGACACTGATGGGGATGAGGGGGTATTCAGGGTTTGGGGATTGTAAATTGTTTCTATTATGAAGTTCAGGGAGGAAGAAGAGTTGGTTGAATCTTCTATGCAAATAGATTTACTGCTAGAGAAACATTTCTAAAGGACATGTTCATTTTACCAATACTAGAACTGAAAAATTTTGAGCAGCAGTATAAATAACATCATTAATATCAGTCCTTCATATAAAAAGCCTGTTTTGACACTTAAGTAAACAAACATCAATGATGTGAAGATATTCTCCCAGGCATCTACACTTTCATCTGAAAAATAAAGACTTCATCCAAAGCCAGTGAAATTAAATAGATTTACCTGAAAGTGTTTTGATTACGGCATTAAATGAGAATAACATTCAAGAAGCATGTTTTACCTCAGAGCACTAAATTATTACAGCAAAAAAGAGGAATTTTTTGCATATTGGGTTTCCACATATAACTGCTAAACTGCTTTTGCTCAACCCATAGGAAAAGGAAAAGCATTATTTTAGACAGGAGAGAATACAAAGGGAAGATAAGCTCCATGTAATCAATATGGTCACAACACTCTTGGCAGTTTCTTTTCTTGCCATTGTCCTTGTGCCAGAAACCTTCTGACATGCCAACAATAGTTCTTGGTTACATGGGGGGAAAAATCCCTTATTCAGAGCTGCATACATTACTGTGTAATATATGTAATATCTTGATAGAAGAGGAGAAATTAAGACTAGAATTTTCACTGAAGATTTAGGTAGCTTGGTGACAAAATTCCATTAAGAAAAGGCAAGGGGTTATCCCTTTACATGGCTGTGCACATGCCACCACCACAGCCTCCCACTGGTGTCTTGCATACATTTGCCTGCCTGCATAAAGTGTGTGCTCCTTTATGCAGGAGGACATAAAGGTTTTGAGCTACAACACTCAAACTGGAGCCATGAGCAGAGACTTCTAAAGGAAGTTGCCAGCCCTGGATTACAGGAGAAGCACCCTTCTATAATGATCAGAAGGGTCCCAACTATTATGTGTTGTGTAGTTTGCTGCAGACCTGGAAATACTCCAGTTTTTCCAGCACAGCAGTTGACTTTTTCAAAGATGTCTGGCTGCTTACTTGAATTAAAGTGAACTTTACAGAATATCACTGAAAGCACCATAAAATAGCAGATTTATTTGGATCTTAGCCTACTGAATGCTAGCTGATGTCTCTAAATCTCAGCACTTTTACAGTTGCCTAATAGCATAGCATAGGCATAGCACTAAAAAAGAAGCTTGTACACTTGAACTATTCTATTTAACTAATAGAACAAAGGAAATTAGCAAAGCATAATTAGCTCCAATCTCACTCGAGGTAAGACAAGGCAATGAGAAGTTATTATTCCAAATGTGGAATATCGAACGGGTGGTTTTACAGCACATCAGATGACATCATTATTCTCTCCAGATAAGCACCTAAGTGTTTGCCACATTAATGAGCCACAGGATGAAGATGCTCCTTTGAGCTCCATGGAAAGATCAATACAGAGAAGAGATGCTATGCAGGCTCTTTGGTTCATTTGTGGAGAATCAGTCAATTGACTTAAGAATGAGAGTCAAACATTGACAAAGGAGCTTCATACGACTTTCAGAACCATCATAAACACTGCAAGTATTGCACATTTATCAGGCAAACTATTCTGGATAGGTAATGTCAGAAATTATGAAAAGAGAAACAACTGCTTACAAATCTTTCTTTTTAAGTTGTGTCTCCTGTAACAACCTCATGTGAAGACTTCACTGCTAAAAAATTGTCGTGTTTCACTCTAATGATGAAAGTGAATATATTAATGCCTCAGAGCTGTTAAAGGATCTCCAAGCATTTCACAGTTATAGTGATAAAGTCTTCGGAAGAAATGGCCTAGAGTAATTACTATGAATGTAGTTTTCCCTGTTGCAAGGAGTCTTCCAAGAAAAGTATTTTGGAGATTTTATTTTTACTCTCCTCATTCAACCATCTGTGCATCTAAGTCAATGTTTATTTCCAGTGGTAAAGAAAGCTGGGATTCTATCCTAAGAAATGACAAAATAGAAGTAAGAAGAAACAAATAAATAAAATGACACAATGGACAACTCTGTTGACCTGAACTGGATACAGGACCAGTGACAGTAAGAGATGAGGGACTGTACTGGCAAGGACTGGCCTCATCCAATAGTATTCTGCAGTCACCCTACCACTGTGGGACACTCAAAAAAAGCCAGTATGCACTGCATGCTTGTTCTCATCATCAGTAATGGGCAACAAAAGAAAATATTCTATTTTCTTCCTTTTGTAGCCTTTCAAAACTACAAAAACAGACATTGAAAGACCCAGAAGACCTCAGAAGGGATTTACAGGTTCTATATGCATAGTTCCTCGATAATCTCTGTCCTGAAATGATTAAAATATATCACAGCAAATCAACACTCAACAAAATCAATGGGATTATTCAGCAAGCTCGCCCTCCCCCAAATCAAGCAGTTCCAGTTTACAGCCATGAAAAAACTGCCCCAGGTGAGTCTGACAAAACGACTGTGAGACCCTGCCTCCCTTTAGGGTCCTTTCACAAACACCTCCCTCTTCCTTCCCTGCTCTCACGAGCTCCCCAGGCAGGGCTGAACGTGAGCCTGCTGCTCACAATCTTCAGTGTGCTGAAAAGGGAGCTGTGTTTGGTGTGACACAGGCTTGGCATCATCAGCAGTAACATCATTCAGATGAATAATTTTTTCAATTCTCTGATAATAAAAGACAATCTGAAACTAAAGACCAGTTTAAAATCAGACTGAAACAAAGTCAGTTTAATCAACTGTAAACACATTCAGAAAATATGAGGATATTTCATCGGAATCTTTTGAATTGGACACAGTTGATTCTGGTTATCACAGATTTTGTTTTCTATACTTTCTGAGGCTATAGAAAAGGTTTATTATGAAACTGTTACTGTTTTATTTTCATTAATCTACCCTCATTTGCTTTTTCTAAGTGCAATAATGCTTTTGACTTGAAGGGTCACATTCAAATGCCACTATCCCAAGGACTAAACAGAGAAAATTTAAGCAGAGGCCAACGTATCACTGGGATTTGCAGAACCTTCTGTAAAGTAAATAAGGCCCTTGTGGCTTATCAGTCATTGGTGTGTTCAGCTCCCTAAACTAAGAGAATTGAGGGGATTAGTTAGAGGAGAAATGAAATGTACCTAATTAATTCCCCAGATCCCTGCAGATTATATGGCATGTTCAGAACAGCAGGAAATTGTGACTGAAATTAAAAATACATACCTACAACAGTGATGCTGAGAAATGCAGCCTTTTCTCCTACTACTACAGTATCAGTGATTAATTAATAAGGACCATTACATTTCACAGGTTTTTTTATAATTTTATAACAAGTTATCCTGTCACACTTTTTTAAAAAAGTACATAAAAGAAAAATTATGGCAATTTCAATGTGTTGAAGTGTGAAATAATTTTTATATTTCAGCTCCTCATTCTAACTGACTTTGGAAGAAGTGCCTTAGTTGTCTTTCCATATTCTTACTGCATAGTGCGGAAGAAAAAAGTGCTGCTTATAGAGCATATAACAGAACTTTTCAAAAATTATCTTCAGGAGAAGATTACAAAAATATTTCTCTGAATTCATGCCAGTGTCTTCAGAGTTCTGCTATTATTTATCTTTTCAAACCACATAAATTGAAACCAATATAAATGTTTCTGAAGGTCCAGTTGATGCCTTAGGTTTTAACTTTTGTATTTTTCAAATTCTGTGCTGCTTAGAGTGTAACTCTAAGCTCCTTGTAGCCTGTAATTTCTGCTCTCTCGTGCAAGATAGACATAACAAAGCCTCTCCAGGCTTTGCCTTCAAGGACAGCCAGGCTCTTCTAAGCCCAAAATGTGTAAACCAAAGACTCTAAGGGGGGAGCAAGCTGAGGGGAGTTACATCATTGAACTGGGGCTTTAATTGGAGAATTAACCGTGGTATGCAAATGAACCAAACCTATAAAGGTGTGAAGAACTCGTGACCTGGGGTCCATCTTGGGGTCCATTTTATGGAAGCAGCCTCCGGCTCCCCCAGGGTGTACCTTGAAGGCTTTCAAATAAACACCTATCTTTATTCCCTTACTCTTGTCTGGTCTCTGTTCCTGGGTGGCTGGAGAAGGCATCACAGTCACTTTTACAGAAATGTTTGCCAGGTGTTTCTTCCTGTGTTGATTATAGATTCCCTGTGTTTTCCTAATATGGAGTATAAATAAATATCTGTCTTTGTTTGTCTATCCTTTTCTGTGGTCCTTTCACATGCTCTCATCCATGGAATTGAATATCCACTAAGGTTGAAATTTATTTTTCTGTGGGAACCCTTTACAATAGCACTGCCAGTAGGCAGAAATACTTAAAAGTAGAATTTCAAAGAAAGGGTTTTAACAAAAGAGGGGCTAAAGAGGAACATTTGCACTCCACTCACTGCCGAACTACAGGACAGCACAGAGAACGGATGGAGAATGTAAAAGCAGCTCTGGGAAACATTCAGAGAAATAGAAACAGACAGGCAGGAAATCAAGTACTTTTTCATACATTCTGTAAACAAGAAAGGTAATCTCAACTGACCACAGGGAAGGACAAACAGGAATTCAACAAAACCACTGTGTGAAAACCACTCAACTACATCAGCTCCCATAAGACAAAATGATTCAATTTGGAATCCATCAATCATTTGCCATAATAATGTAAATACATCATAATAGAGGGCTGTCACAGGATCAATGTCTTCTACTTTCAAAATAAACATTTTGGGATTCCTCCAGTATTTATCTTCCATATAAGAGATAATTGTAAAATAAATAATTGGTTTTACTACAGCATTTCAGTGCCAGCAGGAAACCACTGCTTGGTGACTTTATTTCAACAGCATTCTGTCTCAAAAAAATAAAAAAATAAAAAAATTGAGTACTTGTGGATATGTCCGTCACATTCCATTTACCTGACCCTAACTACCAACAGCTCCATAAGAGCCACTGGCTAACAAATAATTTCATAAAAAGACAACAAATTAACACAATCCAATTGTCATCACCTGCATATTTCTGGTCTTTTTATATTTTAGAATGATATCACTTATATAAGACCTAATCACTTCTTTAAAATATCTAAAAATGTACAATTAATAAGCTACCTATATTTTGCATCTCAGCTCAAGCTTGCTGTGGAGTAGAAAGTTTCAATTTGAGACATTTTTCATAAGGATTATGAAGCATTTGATTACAAACATCAACAAAAATACAGAAAACCCATACAATTGAAAATCCTTTCCTAGTTTCCTTTCTCTAGCATCACTACAATTCAGCAGTTTCAATCCCTTGAAGTGCATTCCCACATTGTACCCATTTTGAGAAATACAGAATTACTTAATTTTTTTTCCCAGTTTGATTCCTGAATAAACTGAAAAATAATCTGTGTTAAATTAATTTAAAACTGCCACATGCTAGCAGATTTCATGTGCTACTCAGAATTTTTATCTGCTGGAACATCTAAGATTAATTTGTAGCCCAAACTGAAACTCAAAGCACCTCAAAATGTTCAAGAAATTTAGGTATCATACTTAAGCCTATAAACCAGAAAGGAAAAGTATGTGGGATCCTGCCTATAACCAGCACTTTCCAGTGGCAGACAGAAACCCTAAAAGATTTGTCCATTGTGAGAGATGGAGTTACCAGTCCAGTTCCTCAGAAATGGAATTCTCAGGTTTGGTTTGTTCGTTTGCAGTAGAAACCTGAATTCTATGCTGTAATTCAGTTCTTGGCAGGTACTGCCTTTCATTCATCCTCAGTTCAGGCACCAGAAGTCAGAGCTGTTCACATAACAGCCCAGACCCACAATTTCATACACCTCTAGATCCTCTCAATGAACTCTCAAGTCTGCAGAAACTTGCTTAAGCATCTGCTTAGCTCTCATAAAGTGCCTGAAGACACACCAGGCTGAGCCAACCATCTCCTAGAAATCTGCATAATAATTTAACAGTGCAAATGTTTCCAAAGGGGAATATATGTAGTATGACCAAAGCATTATGCAAATGTTGTTTTTACAATGATTTAGCCCTGCCATAATATCTTATGCCATTATACAAGCAGTGCATTAAGCCATGTCATTGCTGACAAAGGCAGGCAGGAGCTGGACCAGACATCCTGCAGCCTCAGCCTGAATGTATGGATGCCTTGGGGGCACACTACCTATTAATTTAAAATTCTGAAACTAATTATGTATGTCAGGGTGACCCTCTTTCTAATCTACATTCATCACAGAACACAAGGCTTCTGTCTCTGTTGTTCCCATAATAAAATAGCTGCTGATAGACTTATATAATTGACTGTGTCTGAAGTGGACTCCTACCATGGTGCTACATTCAAATTGTATGTAATCCCACCTGAATAAAGATAAGCAAAAATAATCCAGCTATCTCAAGTAATTAACTTCTAAGGTTACATAGTAACATTGGAAAAAATTATTACCCATAATCTTAAAAGCAGTGTAACAGACACAGAAGTCACATTCATTGCTGAGCTATCAAGAATTTATTTGCAACATTCAAAAATGCATGTAGCATAATACATAGTCATTTCTATTTACATATCCCATAAATAGCTTGACATGTTCAAGACACATTGATGAAATATGCACCTACAGGACTCTCAACCTGACAGTGGGATTTTTAAAGATGCCTGAAAGAATTAAGTACCCAATTATCACTGATTTCGATAGGAAACCATACCTAAATCTCATTGAATTTTAAAGAAAACAAAGGAGCAAGCATGGCAGAGCTTTCATTCTCTGCTGGACCCCTATGCAAACTACAATGAAAAACAGGCAAAAAAAGAGGTGCTGCTGCCTTCTTCTCCAGCCTACCTTGGAGAATTCCTTAGTCACATTGCTTTAAGAGAAATCAGACTTACAGTCCATTCACATGCCCAGCTTAGAGTACTAACAAGATCACATCCCAACAACCTTAAGTTCCCTTTTCTTTGGCACTGTGATTTCAGTGAGGCGGGGGACTGAAGAATTCCAAATGATTTGGAGATAATTTAGACAGTGGTTCTGAGATCTTCGAGCTCTGTAGACCCGCTCCCTTTTGGGAGCAGTCCCAAAATCTCAAGCCAAGTGACTCAGACACATAACAGCCTTTAAAGGATCATGTTTCTTCTGAAGAGCTTTAAACCCCCAAATAACTTCACTGTATTTCATGTGTGAGCAGCAAAATTAAACTGAAAGATCATCATTAAAGGGAGGCTGATCTCTGAAATATCCTGGCTCAACAAGCACACGTACTCCAAGGAGACCTCTAAGCTGCAGGACAGGGAGAGGGACAGAATGCAATAAGCAATCAAAAAGCAAACTTCATAATAATAATGTAGGAGACATAACAGATACATCTTTTTTGAAGCATGTTCAATTGCTAGTGGTCAGGAACAGAGAGCTTAGTGAGGCAAGAATTCATCTGTTTTCCTCTTAGACAGCAATTATGAGAACAGCTACACTACAGAAAACTGGAATAACACATTAAAAGATGTAAAGATCCAACTTAAAAGTACATTTATACTTGGAAATCAATATTAACTTCTATTACCAGGAGTGCATCAGATGTCCTAAAAATCACAAAAGCAGCAGTCTCTTCTGTATAAATGAGCTGCAATGAGGAAAGGAGATGATAAATGCATTAACTGATCTGTGTGATACTGTACTATAAATATTTGATTTAATCAGTAACAAACATTAATTTAACATTTAATCATCAGTTAAAAGCATTAGTATTTTTTATAAGTAGGTCAGTGTGAGCTCCTGTGATACATATCTCAGTTGTATGTGTGAAACAGCTGTACACTTGAACCAAAACAAAGCTTTCACACTTCTATGCATATCTTCTTTATCAAATCAACTCTGCCCTGCAGTACTGTTATTCACTTTCTCTCTTACTTGCATTTCTTAACCTTACCGATTTCCCCAATATTTATTTATGCTAATAATGAAATATTAGGAGTTCTTTTTCACTAGAATGCATTCATTTGCACTGTGGAGTGCTCCATTAGAATCCATCTCCTCTGAAAATGACGGACGCTCATTTCTGAAATGCTTCATGCTTTTCTAGAAGAGGCACTTCAGACTAATAGGTTATTTGGCTGAAGTAAAATGTATCTGGATGAAGTTGTATGGATCTTTCACAGAGCACACTACACCATGTACCAGCCAGCTGTGGAGAATCCAGCTCACAGCTGTGAAATAACTCCCAGAGGTCTAAGGACCTATGTACCCTACTTCAGGCAAAGATGAGAGGGTTTTGACCTCATTTTCTCCCATACATGCACACATGTCCTTCCCAAATAAAGCTTTCCCCTGGGTAAATTTTGTACATGGGAGAACAAGCACATGTCACCTTCTGCACTGCTGGTAGGATCCAAATGCTACAGTGACAGATGCATTGTAAGGGTTAGGAGAGAATAAAATCCACAGCACAGAACATGTACCTGTAGTCCTTAAAACTGGACAAAACTACTTTACAACTGCGGTTACTTTTCATGCAGTTTAGCTGCCTATTTTGCCCATTTGAAATGTCACTCACTAGCATTCTAAGAAAATGTGAACCCATTATTTTTACTGAAAAATGCATGTGAACTTTACTGAATGCAAAGCTGAGCTCCTGTAACAATACTACTACATGGGACTAGTGAATCTGGGCTTACAAAATTCCCTACTGAGCTTCAGAAGAAAACATCAAAGACAACTTACTTTGCCAAACACTGGTATTATGCCCTCCCTGAAAGGAGGCTCTCTGTAGAAGTCACTTTTGATATTTCATATTTAGTGGTCTCTCCAAAATCAAAAAACATACCATTTCAGGAAACATTCACAAAATATCAAGTACTACAATAATTGAGAAAATTATTTCTTCAAAAGATCAGCCATCTTATCTAATGCTTACCGTTTATATCCTTTGTGTTCTTACTACAGCTTCTACAAAAAATGGCACTTCTTTGTGCGATTGTAGTACTTTATTTTTTAGACTTCCTATGTGCAAACTTACCCTTTTCTCAAGGAACAGTTTTACCTTCCTTGTGTGTCTGTTTGCTTGCAGCAGGATGTGTGCGTGTGTGCATAAACTACATAAAAATTTCCAATTAGAACAACACATTTTAATTTCTTTCATTACTGACAAAAACACTTCTAAGGTAAGATGCAAGCAAATGTTACATTTGCAAGGGATTTTTCAAATAATGGCTAAAGAACAGAACCACTCAAATCTTACAGACCTTTAAGATGTGCAGCTCCAGAAATGAAGTTTTGTTCTCGTATTACAGAGTTTAGCTAGCAATCAAGAAGCTGAAATTCCAGACTGCAACATATTCACAAGTCGCAATAGACCTCCCAGTCTTCTGTCTGTCATTTGGACATCACTGTCTCTGCTGAAACTCTCAGGCATTTTCTGATCCACCAGACAGGTTCTATAACTAACCTTATTACAACAATAATAGGTTGGCTCCCTTCTTGTGAACAACAGTTGTGAATATAAAATTCATTATTTACACAATGGGAATGTTGTGAGCACGCAATAGTTTTACTTTATTAACAACATGCTTCTACATCAGCAATCCTGGTGTAATTTAAGTGATGTCCCCATTAGAGTAGCAAATCACCTTTTCACTAATCCAGCAACAAAGCCACCAATACGAAAATGACTTATTCTGAATCACATTAGGTAACGTACTTTTCATGTACATTAGGGCTTAATTTTAACCTGTGTATTGAGCAACCTGTGAAGCAGCACCTCCCAGGGGTATCACCATCCCAATGTTCCCTCAGTGGCTTTTATTATTCTTTTGTCAAGAGTTTAGAATCATTTTTTAACACTGCACAAAGCCCACACTTTTTGTCAGGTAATTATCTATTTTAGAGACAAACGTCTCTGTGCAACTGACCTGTTGTAATTAGAATTGACTGCTGAGTCTGTACACTTATTTCTTAGGACTTCGACCTGAAGTTCAAAGTTACATTTCTTAGAACAAGCCTTAAGAGCATTCAGAAGTGGTTACAAAGCTGTCAGTCCCTTTATCCATCCCATTGATGATATATCAGCAAGCTGCAACTCACTTTCAAACTGTCACAAGGAGTTCAACAGCAGTTAAAGAATTTTCTATAGCACCTCTCTATAGCATTGGCACTGCTTTTGTGCAAACTTCTTAATTTATTGAAGCTAGGAGCTACATAACTACATTTTTGTCCATTAGGAACTAACTGATGATTCCTGAAGAAATTACTGTTCTGGCCCTTGACAAAAATAACAAAATGGGGATTCTGTCTTTTTCTTAAAGTGGACAGTTCTTTACAAGTTCTAGTGTAACTTCATTTAAACCTTTTGAGAGTAATCTTTTCATCTCCTAGAGGAAAAGGCTGTCCCTACCTTTTTCTTTTAGTGTCAGAGGAAGAGCTTTTCCATGTGCCCGCTTGCAGCAGTCAGGGATAACTCCAGGTTTGTCAGTGATGAGTGCACAGAACAGAACAGCTCATCCTGGGTTGTGACTGACCCAGCTCCATCAATAACACACATTTCCCCCTGCACATACAGAGCCAATGCCATGCTCAGTGGATGCTTGTGGCTGTCACTGAAGACTGTGGACTGATGCTTAAAGTTGTGCTAAGTTTGAACTGTTTGGCAGAAACCAATCTCACCAAAAGACTGTCCTCGCTCGCTTCTGCTTAGTCATTAGCTTAATTACTATCAGTCATAATAGCATCTCATGGAGATCACACTTTTCCAGGAACCGAGTGATGGGAAAAGACACATGTCACTACTGATGTTGTAATAAATCTGCTGTTTATATGCTAAGAAGCTTCAGGAGTGCCCATGTGTTTCATGGTGATTACACAGGGAGCTGTGGAGTGTGTGGAGCATGCAGATTACACATGGATGTACACAGGGAGCTGCTTCACTACTGGCATTTCGTCATCTTGACTTTGCACTCAACCTTACAGTGTATCTGTACCTTTACACTGTAGGAGAGGACAGCAGTAACATCTGCTTTCACACCTCACATGTTAACAAATCAAAAGAAAAGCCAGGACTTGGAAAAAATTAAAAATCTTCATATCACTAATAAGTTATTCAGAGGATTTAACACATATTGTAGTCAACCTGTATACTAATAAATTATACCACATACTGTACTTTCTCAAGTTGCATATTCTGCTGTAGGGGCTTGGTGTGAGAGCTAGTTACCAATTTTTCCCTTCTTCCAAGAGACTGAGCCATTATAATTTATTGAGCTAATTTAAAATGGTTTGAGTAGACTTAAAAGTTGATTGGCAGCAGTTTTTTTAAATAAGTTTATTCTTAAGATTCCCCCAAACAATGTATTTTTCTTGTAATCCGCTATTTGTGATTCTGGGTGGACCACATTATAAATGTAGCAATAGTCACATATTTGGTATATCCTGCTCACACAATATAATGCAGGTAGGAGCACAGGAAAATAGGTCACTAGAGCTTATCGATGTGCAGCTGTCAAACCTTTTATTCATCTCAAGGTTTGGTGGTTTCTGGACAAATGCACTATGATTGAAATCCCATTGCAGAAGTAAAGCTTTCAAGGTGAAATAGTATTCCATTTTCATTATCATGAAAGAAAAGAAGAACAAATGCCTGCAGTAGCAGAATACCACAGCAATATGTTAAGACTGGCAATTCTACAACACTGTTAAATGTAAATAGAATGGTGTTCATGGCTGTCTTTTCCTTTCCCCCCATCCCCATTCCTTTCCTTTTCTTTCTCTGCACTCTTCCAATAAAGAGAAGTTATAAACAAGAAACGCTGCACCAAAAAGATGTCCTTTTGAGACATTACTCATAATATCACTTCCTTCTCTGGGAAAAAAAGCCACCATTTTATCTCAGGCACTTTACAGAGAAAGGCAAAAAATGGCACAATAACCTTATGGTTACATATTAAGCAATATTATTTTTACATATTAAAGAACAAAATCTCAGCATTTTGTCTGGTGGTATAAATCAACTCTCTCCTGGAAGAAGGCTGCCCTCTGTCCTTAATCCAGTGAATTTGTCACAGCACCATTCCCAGTACAGGTTTTCCAAGCACGAAAAGAAACAGCTGAGTCTCTAGTGCAGCAGGACTCTCACCACCAACCCTCTCTGCCCTTTCCTTGGGTTAACAGGGGCCTCTGGAGCTGTCAGGAACAGCACTGCCAGGCAACACCGATTTCATCACCAGATCTACCCATCAGGGCTCTGTGCTGCAGAATCAAGCAACAGAGTGTGGGGTGAAAACAACCAGCCAGTCCCAGCACTGCCCAGAACAAAGTGGGGATGATGGAGTGAACTAAACAAATGATGTAGGCCCTGAATAAAGGATTTTAATTACTTGTAAAGAAGATGGTAAGATACGGCCATGTGGGAGGGAACAGAAATCATTATCATCCACATTTTGGAAGCATAACCATCAGGAACAAAAAGGAGGCAATGCAAAGGGCAGCAGGTTTAGATAAAAATCCTTCCCAGGGGTGATGCCCCCACCCAGATCTAATGGGAACAGGTCAAGCACTACACAGGGCAGGCACAGCAAGCCTGTGCCAGCTGATGTCAGGATCACATAAAGGTCCCCATTTCATTAAGCAGAAAAGAGTTTATTTAGTAGTACAAAGTGTGGCCTCGAGGATCTCTGACTGGAAGCCACCCTGGCCATCTGGAGTCAGTCAGAGGTGGCTTTCTGGCATGGACTTCCCTGCTGTCCCTGGTTAGCAGCAGAAAAAGGGCTGTTGGCTCTGCCAAAACAGCTTGAAAGAGGCCTGTAAGCAAGGTGGTGCCCGGGGTCTTGTTTAGAGCCTCATGGAACAAAGACCTGATTGCAGCCTGCTTACTTAGGTTTTTTTAATTCACTTATACTCATCAGTATTTTTTTTTGTCTGTCCTTACCATCTCCCAGTTTATTTTTGCACATTCTACTCCTTGGGTGAGTTTGGCATCTCACTAGAGAGAGCAAGAGAACAGTAACGAGGGCAGCACTGCACCAACCTCAATACAGGGCTCTGGCATGAAGAAACTGTTCAAAACAGTGTGCAAAAGTCTGGGAGCATGTGAGCTTGAAATGTTCTCATAGGCAGCAGTGAGTGCCCCAGACATTACATTTCTTGGCTGTAACCAACACTCTATGGCATGCAGATGTTTATTGCCATACAGGAAAAAGAAAAAAACCCCTAATTTTTATCCTTTCCAGCAAACAGTGAGACATATTATTAATATGTCACCATATTAATAATGAATAGACATATATATAACACCATTTTATTAATGAATAGAGATGAATTGCTTGATGTTGCAACTAAACATCAGTGTTTCATTGATCTTTGAAAAGTAAAATGCTTAAAAAGCCAACTGCATCTCCATCATACAACAAGCAGCCCTGTTCCTAGGAAAGTTTGTCTCTTACCTCTTAGATACATGGTAAAGGGTAAGCCTAAAACATCTGCTGCAAGATAGGCTTCAGAGAAATCTAATTAACACCATGTCCAGGAATGATGACAGCAAATGTATCCTGGATAAAGTCACTGACGGGACATCACTTTGTTATGCCAGCACAGTTTTAGCTTGGAAAGAAAAAGATTTGAAAAAGTCTCCATTATAAAAAAACCTCATATAATATTGAAATGACAAATTATGGCAAAGGAAGGAGAGAAACGCACCTCATGTAAGAAAAACCAAAACTGCACAAGGGAAAAAGAAGCTGAGAGGAAGGATCCCACCCTCACTTACACTGGACCTTGCAGCTGTGAAGGTCAATACATTAAAAAATGGCTGCAGACATTCTAGTGAACAGAGCAGTGCCCTGAGCTATTACAAATGTTTTAGAGCCTGTTGAAGGTGTTGACTGTAATTAAAGCCCAAATAATGGCCTCAAAACACTGAGAGCTGATATCACTGCCTTTTCTGTTTGCATTCAGCAGCAAACCAGCAGCTTGGAATCTGAATGACTTCATTGCTAACGTGGTCTAGGATAAGTTCCCAGAAATCTACAATCAGCTCTTCTGTCACCTAAACAAGAAGGAATGCAGCACTTTTCTTTCTAAATATTGCCATCTTACAACTTAAAAAAAAAAAAAAAAATAAATAAATAAATAAATAAATAAATAGAAACTCAGACCTGGTTTTGGATACAAGTGAATAACTCTCATTATTATATATGGCCCATGTTTCACAGTGATTTTCACTTTATTGATTGGCATTGCCCAAATCCATTTCATTGCCTCCCCAAAGGACTGAACTCACAGAGGGAGATCAACAAAAAAATATCATGTTCATCATGTTTAGAATGGTTTCTCAGCATCTGCGCTGCCTCTCTTTGCAATGACCTTTCACTGATAGCTTTTCAGAATCATTTTCAGAATGACTGAAGAGAAGAAATGGCAGCCAGGTTTGCTCTAAGTTTTGTGATAGATGTCTGAGAGATTAATGTTTTGATTAAAAGAACCTTGATTAAATTTTCTGATAGAAAATTGTTCATAAGCACATGTGCCCCTTAGTTTGGATCCTAGGTTGGTTTTCTTGCTTACAGAGACACTGCATGTAGAGGGAAAGAAGAGAACAGAACTAAAGCCAGGCAGTGCTCAGGCATGTCATGGTTAAATGGCAGGTGGCAGCACAAAACAGACTGTCAGGCTCCATGTTCATTTTAGCACCAGTTTGGACAACAGGTTGATCAGAGTTCACAGGTTCCCATAAATAAATGGTGACTTCATTGTACTGTCCACTAAATATTTCACTTGTGACAGGTCACGTTTCAGGAATGAAAACAGATATGACACAGATCACGAGTAACACCCTCATTCATTCTGACTTACAATTAAAAAATTGTCACCCTGGTGTTATTAAATGGTTCCAAGGAGATCGATTTTTTTTTTCAGGGTTCTTTTTGGTTTTGGTGTGGCTTTTGGTTGTTTTTTTTAAAGTAGAGACATAAATTACAGCAATCTTTTGATCACATATTTATGGAGTAAGTAGAGAGTCTAGTGGGCAGAGAGGAAGCTGGCAATGAGGCTTCCCGAATTTTACTTTTAAGCTAAGCCATTGATCTCCATGTTGCTTTTGGCAAGTCACTTTTTGTGTCAGACTTGATCTAAGCATAATATACTGTAAATAATGCAGGTGTGCCTAAGTCTAGTTTATCTCTGTAAATCATACTGCAGGATTTTAGCAAAGCAGAGACGCAAACACCCCTGTGGTGGGAGGGATATAAAATCCCAACTGGAGTAGAAAACCCAGTACTGTCTTTATTAAGATTTCAAGGGTCAGTCTCAAAACAAGCAATTTTCAGTTATCATTCACACACTACGTGCGTCTCCTTGATTTTTTTCTCATTAAAATGTTTCCTTCAGCCACTGACAAAATGACAGATTCTGTTAAGTGCTAAAGGTAAGGGCAGCTGGACTTCTTTTTAATTTTTTTTTTCTTTTTTTAGTTTCATGCCCAATTTTTCCATCAACTTCAGTCCTGAATAGTTCCTTTATGTTATGATTTTGCATTCACTTTGAACAGAGAAAAGTGAGACTATGCAGTTTAAAATAGTGAAGAAGCAAGCTTTTGATACAGAAATTTGAATAGTTCTACAACCGTTATTTAGCTTTCATTTTAGTATCCTGAGATGGGATGGAAGTAGACATCCCATCTCCAGCATCTCATAATTGCTACAAAAATGAAGGCAGAAAGCTATTTTCTGTTGGTAATTCCTCTGCTGAGTATGTGTAATAGCAGTAGAAAAAGAAGAGATTAAGTTATCCATCAGCCTTGGAAGGATTCTCCATGCTCATGAGACAGTAAGAAAGAAGCCTTTGAGATGTTAAATCAAATACAGACATTGCCAAAGAGGAAGGAAGCCAAGTATGGGTAAAATACACATGGGTAGACAAAGGAAGCAAGTATGCTGGAGAGCTCTGAAATGAGCAAAAAAACTTGGATTTGCTGTTGAAGAAATACAGGCTAAGAAAGTATTAAAGAAGGGATGCAGTGTGGAAAAAAAATGCAGAGAAAAAGGAAAAACCTGAGGACAATGTGTCTTGAGTGAAGGAAGAGAACAGGCAGCAGATAAATTTTAAGCAAGAAGCAAATACTGAAAAAGAGGGCTGACAACAGTGTGCAAAATAAGTAGAGAGATAAAAAAAGGAGAAAGAGGAGTAAAATCGAATACTCAAAGCATTGTTCTCTTTCAAATCCTGTCTTTCAGTTTTCTGATTCAACTCTTCTGATACTTATTCTTCACACCTCTACTCTTCCATATCCTCACCCTTTCTACAACATTTAGCAAGAGTCTTTCAGCATTCTGCCCTTCTTCTGTCCCCCATGCTCTCCAATGTTTCCTTCACAAACACAACCCAGACTTTATCTATGTTGCCCTGTAATTCTTCTCTATACTCCAGCTCCACCCCTGCTCAAACTAAGAGTGAGCTGCATCTGTGATCTCTCCTCTTACCTAAATAACTAGGAGAGAGACCTTAAACCCTCATGCACCCCTAACATCTTCCCTTCTCTCTCCCATAAAACAGTGTCTACAATCTTCCCAGCATTCCTTTTCCATCCACTTCTGGGGGCTCAGGCTTTATATCAGAAATCCAACCTCTCTTTAGTACCTCACATCCAGAGCATGCCAAACCCTTACAGAACTTTTCTGCACAACATGCAAAATATGTGTGTAATTATGCTAGCTTTCATACTAGTCTCTGAAAACACTATTTTCCAAACTTAAGCATGTGTAGGAAAAACAGTTTCTTTAGGCACCTCCTCCTTTTCCTCAGTTTCCTCAAACCTGAGCTGCTCATGTCCATGTTCAAAGCCCTTCTAACCCTCTATCTTGCTTGACTCCTACTGAATATCAGGACCCCTACCTAAGGTTAGAGCATGACCCCAAAAACTTTTATCTGCTTGCCACATTTTTAAAAAGCACTTTCTCCCCAGCTGCTCTAACATAGGGAGGCTATCCCATAAATATCCACAAAAATATTCCATTACACATCTTCAACAGCTCTTTAAACCATACTGTGATGCCCACAAAAGTTTTATCAATGTTACCAAAAGTTTATCAATGACATTTGTCATTTGTTTTATAACTACACAGCCAGCTAACACTGTTCCTTATGTCCCTGTACATCTAAATCTGTTGTATCCTGCCAAATACTTAAAAGGAGAAGCCTTTCTGATCTGTGTTCATATCATGTCTGGCATAGACATGAATTTCCAGATGTTAGTACACAGAGCCACAGTTCCTATGTGCTGTATTGTTAAACCTACAAACAGGTACCTCAGTAAATCATGCAAGCATAAAGCCCTGTAACAAGTAGAATGAGGGCCTTGTCAATGAAGCCAAAATTGAAACCACTGGATTCAAAACCTGGACTTTTACAGCTCTAGTACTGTCACAGTGTAAGTCCTGAAAAAGAAGCTATGACTGAATTTATTGGGAAGCACTAATGAATTGTAGCACAAAACACGGAGACATGAACAAAGCTTGTTGGTATTATTTGTATATGATTAACATCAACAGCTATAAGAAATGAGTATTTTCTGCCTAGCGCATGTTTATAATTCTTTCTCTTGCTAAAAGAAGAAATGTGAAGCCACCTGAATTCTAATTTGGAGCAGAAAGTATTTCAGGGAGATTTGCTGCTTTTAAAATATCAAAAGTATGCAGGATTCTTTAATTAAATCAATATTTAATACAAATAAATGAACAAAAATATTCAAGATTCTAGGGCTTCAGAAGCGCTCAGCTGACCAGAGATTCACTTATTTACCACACTTTGATATACACTTGATTCCTCAAAACCATATTTTAAAATAAGTGATAAGTCTGAAGAACCCCAGTGTTCTCAATGAAATCATTATTCTGCAGACTGAACCTAATGCTGAGGTAATGTACAGTCTGACCTTTCCAAATAAATCTCTTCTCAATAAATGTTCCTCTCTACTCTCAGGAACAACAGAAGTCTCTAAGGCAGCAACAAGTAGAAACAAGGGCAAGATGCAATAGTGAAGCAAGAGGCAATGTGATTTAAAGGTGAAAGGATTTGGACATGACCCTACTGGGCAAAAGGAGACAGAGTCTACATCTTTCATGAGTGCCTAGGGCGTCTTGTTTGCAGTCTGGACCTCGGGTGAACAGCTCACTGCAATTCTTGTCTTCTATTTTTGAATTTTATCAATTTGATTTTTATGTCAATGAGACAAGAGGTACACTCGTTGCTGTACATCAATTTACAGCAGGGAATTACCACTATGTATACCAGACATTCATAATACCACTAGAGGTGCTATTATTTTTACCAGAATCAGTAAGTTTTAATTCCCAGTTACAAAGAAGACTCCTTTTAAAAAGTTAGTGTGAATTTAAAATCAAATAACTTCATAGAGACCCTTTTTTTGGTAGGATGATGCTTAATTTTTCGAGTAAACCAGAGATAAAGGATTGCAGCAGAGGTGAGACAGAAATTATGTTAATAATTTAACTGAAATGAGGATTAAATAAAGGGACACAGCAGGGGGGCCATCCAGAGTCTTCAGGGCAGCACTAAGGATGCACTTAGGACACTTTGTTGGAGTTCTTGAATAAATTGCACCACTTATTGAGTCCAGGGAAATATCCTTTCACTTGTAATAGGCTGTAATGGCTCCTCCTTTGTTAGTCTGAGCGTTGCAGACAAAGGAACTCCAGTTAAGACACTGGCTCTGCTTGGACACCTGTAGAGGTAATAGCATTCAATGACACATCATCTGAGTGACAGGACCAACACAAAAGGACTCTTCAATTGCATCTGGGATGAGGTTAAGATACACACACAAAATCACACCCAGCAGAAATGCTGACAGAGAAGCACAGCGGAAAAGCAACTTGCTCACATAATTTAAACCCCAGAACTATGTAGTTACCCTGAGATTTCAAAGTGATGCCCTCTACTTGAAGTCATGCCAATTCTTTTAGAAGATACCTGCTCTCCAGAGGAGTAGCAGTTATGCACCAGTGAGGCCCCATACTGGCTGTTTTCTCAGCCTTTACTTCAGAGTTTATTCAGTCAGTTCATACTTAGAGAAAATTACGGATGGATTTTCTTTTCCTCCTTCAAACACTGGACAGATTATTCAACGGTTTGCATACAAGTCCACTGCAATCTCCTCTAAAAGTCCTCCCAGAGAAAATATACAAATAAAAATTCTTGTGAGTTTGGTAACTTTGCTCCTATAGAGGACAGAGAGACCTATGCTGAGGTAATACTCCAGTTATGCATTCCTAGGTAATGAGCTTTATCTCTCAGGATCAATTTTCCATTAATAGCATTCAGTGCTCCATCCAACTTTCAAATTAATTTGACCTGTGAACCTGGGGTGTTCTGATGTTCCTTTTTAAACTACTGGAATGCAATATCAACACAGCATAGAAAAAAATTATAGCAGCAAGGCTTTAATGGCCAAACTGATGCTTATTGGATGATTTTATGGCAGCTTAATGGCAAGTAGGCAGCCCAAATTCAGATGACAATTTAAATAAATAAATAAGTAAAAAAAAAAAAAGAGGCTTCTGTTCTTTCTACCTTAGCCATTAAGTCAGTAAGATAAGCAATTTAAAACAGCTTTTTCCAGGACTTTCTGAGGAAAGAAAGAATGCTATGCTATTGATCTGCAAGAAGTTTATTTCTTCCACTCTGCAATGTTAAAGGAATCAATCTCTTAACTAAAGAGAAAATAACAGTATTGGTAATGAAGACGAGGGCCGAGCTTTTGTAGGACAAAGAGTGTATTGTACTGGTGGTGTAATAGCATAACTGCCAGGTGAGCGTGTCTTCAATGCCCACTGGGAGGTTATGAGTCCTGGAGTCAATTCCCCACAGTGAAAGAGACATCTCCAAAATGTTCAGAGGGACAAGCAAATTATCAGGACACTGTCTGCATTAATCTCTCAGTGTTCTGCATGGCACAGGTGCATTTTATTACTCACAGTCCAAAAGTCTGAGGACATGTTCAAGTGAATGCAAATGAGCTAACTACAGTCAGTGTTGGCTTTAAGTACATTGATATACACATGTATATATGTGACTGTATATGTGAGCTTGCATTCCTACCTGCTTTACGTCATTTTTTCTTTTTTTTTTTTTAAGCAGGCATTGTTTTCATTTAAAAACCAAAAACTCTGCTATACCAAAAAAAGATTTTGTTGGAAAGGGAGGCTCAAGCTTCTAGAATTATCCCTTTTGCCAGAATCCAATAAGTTGTTACAGGAAACAAAGATAAAACTGTTTCCACTTATCTGGAAGTGTACAGTAAAAAGATAAGAAATGCCAATTTCTTTCTTGCATTTTTAAAAAGCAAGCAAGTAACACCAAGCATCAATAAACCTTTGGCATTGAGGTTTTGGCTATGATATGCAAGTAACAACTATTTTAAGAGTCATAGTTAAAGATGTACACCAATTTGTACACCAATTAATTTAAACCTTGAAGGTACTGAAAATACCTGCTGTGTTCCAAGAAAAATGTTATCAAGTAAATAGTCTAGTTTATCCTTGAAAGGATATCAGTTTATCAGTGAAATGAGAAAGTACAGACACACAGAGTAAGTACTGCAGATCTCTGGGAACTGAGGGCTATATGGAAAGGATAAAGATAGCAGAGTTACTATAGAAGGAGTCCACAGACCTTCACAGTAACAATTGAGAAAGCCTGTCTTCTATGCAATTTATCAATGAGCAGAGGCACAGATAACAGCCACTGAGCTTACAGGCATCAATCAATCCCTGACCTTTTCACTCCACTCTGACCCATGGGCAGTCACCTTCCTGTAGCCACATCTGTGCATATTTACATGGGAGTTTTTGGTGCTTATTTTGTTTGGTTTTTGGTTTTTTTTCTTTCCTCCTTTTGCTGTCTTTGGCCTCTTAGAAGATGATACACACACTATTTTAATTGCAGAGATGATTTGTCTTTTCACCTACAGCAAAGGAGAAGAAATCGTAGGTACTACACAGAGTTAAGGCTAACAAAAAAACAAGCTATGATTTCCAGATCGGGCACCAGCCACAATAGCAATGGAATCAGCTCCTGGAGAATTCAGTTCACACCTCTAGGAAAGCTCATGGAATACTTGCTTTCTATAAGATCTCCACAAAAATAAATATCCCTATCACCATCAGGCTAGAGGATTCCCACCTGGATAAAGGTGTGCACTCTCTCTCCCTTCAATTATAGCATTGTGATGGACCAGGAAAGGATCTGTGAGGGCTTAGGGAAGTTACAGCTACCACAGAATACTGCAATACATCTGTTCTGCAGGAAGGGCTGCTGTGTGCCCTTCTGAATTGTTCTCTTGCATTTCCCAAATGTGCTTGTTGTTCCTTTCTCAGGGAAAGGCAGAGAAGGGCAACCACACAGCAGGTGTTAGTCACATCACATGGAGGATGCTTCAGCAGTAACTGGATGCTCATCTTTCTCTCACTTCAGTGCAGAGCATGGCAAGTCACACTTTACCAAAGGCACAATAAATTTAGCTGGTCACAACAAGAATCACTTTCTAAGCTCTGCTTCTAAGAGTCTTTTAGGTCTGTAGCATTAAAGCACACCCTCACATACTTGTTCCAGAGTTTTACATAGTCTGTTTGGTTACATGTAGAACAATCAAAGAGAACACTAGGTCTGTTTAGGAAATTGGGCTCATTCTTACAGCACAGTAGGAAAAGATTAGATTTCAGATAAGTTTCAATTAGTTATTAGAACATTATTAAAAACACAACAGGAAAATTTGACATAGTCAAGCTTTGAATATAAAGTTCAGAAAATATTAAAAAAAGGAGATATCCATGCAAAAGTAGAGTTTTAGTGTGTCTCCTTATGATAGCAGCTCCTATTAATAAATGCAGAATGCATTAAAAGCACTACAGTAATTTAGCAGTCGTGGTTTTATGTCTCCATGGCACAGCAGGCCTCCACTGAAACAGGAGAGGATGTAGCTAAGTAGCTTTTAACTTTTTCTGTGTGGTTAATCTTAGAAAGTTTTGGGTGGAATCTGACGTAACAACCAAGGCACGGACTGAGACCGGCAGGGAATCTGAGGTGTTTATTGAGAGAAACAAGCTGGTGTTATACACTTCTTCAAGACACAGTATTTCCTTATTGGTATTTTTCACTAAGCAACCTATCACCCATTGCCACATCAGCAGCACACTTTCCAACGCCCCATTGTGGGGGTGATCAGGCGCTGCCCACCCATCCAGCAGGCTCTGCAGGCTCCTCTCCACAGGGCTCTGGCATCTCCTCC
Source organism: Monarcha castaneiventris obscurior (assembly GCA_026261815.1). Taxonomy (NCBI): domain Eukaryota; kingdom Metazoa; phylum Chordata; class Aves; order Passeriformes; family Monarchidae; genus Monarcha; species Monarcha castaneiventris. The sequence continues at coordinate 481,073 of JAMPIT010000371.1, forward strand.
CCCCACAAGCTTCTCTGTGCTGCCATGGCGTTCTGTTCTATCTTACCTCCCCTGACATGAATCCATCGTGGAAAGACTCTCAGGTTATATGACCATTTGGATATAAGGTCCTCTCTGTACCTATTGAGAGAAAGAAATACATAACAGTTTTTAAAGTTTTTACATAAAACTTACAATAGTCACCAAGTCAAGTTCTTCAACAACAATTTTTCATAGCTGCTAATCTTAGTGAGTTTCAATGCTGTAAAGCAGAGCGCCATAAAGGTGTTTTGCTCCAACATTCAATATCATTTTAGTCCAAATATTATATGACTTAGAAATAATTCATTTCAAGCTAAATTTTGCCTTAGAGTCAAAAGAAGCAACACAAAACTAAAAACATCAGAAAATGCTTTAGTGAAAACCTGTCTTATATGGGGTTCATTTGTTACAGTTCCTGAAGATAATCTATATTCAGGAATACTGAGCCATAGAAACTGATTAATTTGGATCATTACTTACAAAGACCTAAAAATTCTACCACCGTAGACAAAACCCATGCATCTACTTAAATAGACATAATTACTCTGTCAAGTACATAAAATGCTATTCCACCCCACTAACTTTTTTTCTTTTTTTTTTTTTCAAAGCACTGTGGTGGTGCATTCATATTCTTCTGAGGTATCTGTTCTTTACTGAATTACATTCGGCATGTTTAAGGAAGATGGCTCATTTTGGCATTAAAACCAAGTTAGGATGTTTTAATGGGTCTTTGCCTTTCAGTGTTTCTCAGTATGTCAGTGGTGGAAAACTCAGAATGTTTATAAAATCATGTATGCCCTTGGAAAGCGTTTTTGTAACAAAAAGCCCTTCCTATTTTCTTAACAAATGCACTTCAGAATTTACTAAACTGACTGACTTTGGCTACACAAAAGTACATTACTCATAGGTGTTGTATCGAGTAGACCAAACATCCAATAATAACATTCAAATCCTATTACTAAATAAAACCAGCATCGCAGAGCTCAGATCAACTCTGTTCTAGAGACTGTCCCTTCATCATGTAGTCTGGTTTCCTGAGGCTTGATTTAGTGAATTTAATGAATATTGAATTTACTTAGTAGCCCCCTTTCCTTTGCCAAACAGCAAAATGGGATCATGAAGACAAAGTCAGCAAAGAGCCCATTAATGTTACAGTTCTTAGAATGACAAGAATCCCTGAACTAAACCCACCACCCTCAGTCATGTATCAGCCAACGCCATGCCCCAGAACATTAACTCCACCTGAGGAGAAGGAACAAGTCCGGCTCCCACTTCTTTCAAGTCTTACCTTTGCCTCTAATTCTCAGGAAAAGCAGCTAAAAAATGCAGATACTGTCTGTACTTTTACATTGCCTAGTGCAATGGGGCTGGGGCCTGCAAGAGGCTTGCAGTGTAAATAACACAGAGTAAATAACAATGACATACTTTTTAACTGCTGAAACTCATCAACCATGCTAAAACGTACATCACACACTGCCACTGTCTCTCACTGTTCATTAAAAGAGAATGAATCCTGAGGGAGGCATCACTGAATACAGATATGTCTCCAAAACACCAAATCATATCCTGAGCCTCCAGTAAAGCTAATAAAACCATGTTAAATACATCCCAAAAATTCCCTTGGCTTAGTCCAAGCCGCTTGGGCAATTTATAATTTAAAGGAGAATATGAGATTAGAAAGTGATGAAAACAGTGTGATCTAGAATTTGAAACAACAGTTTAACTGTTTTGTCATACTCAGAGGATGCACTGATTTACTGAAATTTGCTTGTAGAGAACTCTAAAGCTCTCTGTATTTTCACTTTCAAAACTTGTGCATACAGTAATGTTGGACTCCCAAATAAATGATAAAATATACTACTTGTAAAATCAGTATAGTCAAACCCACTCTATTTTAAAGATAACGGGGTGTGACAATGTTCACATTTATATTCTACCTACCCTAACAGTCAACAGCATCCTACACTCTGGGCTGATAAGGCTTTTAAGTGAGAGTGCCTGAGATGCACTCTCTGCCCTTGTCACAGTCATTCATTCCTAGCAGCTCAGTTCCATAGTGCACCTAATTTCAGTGGAAGTTACAAATCATAAATGCCCAAGAACAGCACAAAGAATATTCACTGGCTCGACTCTCCTTCTCCCTTTGTTCTTGCTATTCCAGACATTAGTTCAATTCAGTATCTTAAAGAGCCAAGGGATTCCTAAGAGAGAACTAAACTAAGAATGACCATAACAAATAGTTGATTAGTTTAAATGAAGTGGAGAACAATTACTGAGATAATGAAGTGATAAAGTAAAATGAGTGAAATAATGTGAAATAATGAAAACAAGCTTCTTAGCTAATTCTATCACAGTTCTTATGAGATTCAGTTGAGTGTGTAAGGCCTTAGAGAGAATGGCAGGAAGCTGCAAGAGAAATTTAATATGAAATTCAGTGATACGAGTTTATTTTCTTATACACCACCTACTTAACACCTAAAACCCCTTTCCTGCTATTACTGTCTCACAACACAACATTTTGCTAGTACATCACAGCTTCCAGACTGGAGTTGGCCTGGGGGAGGCTGAGGGACTTGGTTCATTTCTACAGTCTTTGGGAAGGCAGACATTCACCCAAACCAACACCCTTTGCCAAGCAAAAGATTCCCACTACTTCTGCAGTAACAGAAGGCTTCAGCCCTGCCTGCTTAGATAATATTATTGACCCAAAGGAGAGACCAAAACTCTCATCTGCAGCACTTCCTTAGCAATGGATTTAAAAAAACTCATCCCTGTGAAGTAGTTGCTAACTTTTGCCTCATTATTGGTTCTTTGTGACCTCTGCACAGCAACTGCCAATTTAGTTTATGTAAGATATTAATCTCCTAAAATGCAGTGACAACAACTTTTCCTTTTAAACTTGCATTCAAACCTATATCCATATTCCTACATGAATGTGTGCTTACAACACAGCAAGGAATACAAACCCATTCACAACTACACTGCTGCATCTTGCAGATTTTTTTTCCCTGAGGAAAGCCCTGTAGGATATCAGCTTAGCATGACACACAGAATCGTTAAGACCTCCATCTATCCTCCTCCAAATCATGGAAAAGACCGCCAAGATCATCTACCCCAACATTTGACCTTGTCAACTAAACCACAGCATCAAATGCCAAACTCAGTCATTTCTTGATCACTGTCAGGGATGGTGACTCCACCACCTCCCTGGGCAGCCCCTTCCAATGCCTGATCACCCTTTTCATTGAAGAAATACTTCCTGATATCCAACCTAATCCTCCCCTGGCACATGTTCAGACTATATCCTCTTGTGCTGTCACCGGCTGCCTGGCAGAAGAGGCTGACCCCCATCTCTCTCCACCCTCCTCTCAAGGAGTTGCAGAGTGATAAGGTCTCCCCTGAGCATCCTTTTTCCCCAGCCTAAACACCCCCAGCTCCTTCATCCACTGCTCACATGGCTTTACCCTCTACACCCTTCAGCTTTATTGCCCTTCTCTGCACATTCTCCAGCACCTCAATGTCTTTGTTGAAATAAACAGCCCAGAACTGGACAGTACTCGAGGCATGGGCTCACCAGTGCTGACTACAGACACAGTAGTAAGATGTTAAGATTTCACAGAAACCTCTGTTCTAATCTCAAAGAATCATACTTTTCCATAGCTTTGGTTATTAAAAAAATAAATAAATAAACACACAATTATTACTGTTCTTTGCAGTTGTATGACACCAACAAATCTGGAATTAAAAATAAATCTAAAGAAAGTATTCCATATCACTGTTGTGCCCAGTCAGCTTTTCCTTTGTGTATCAAGGTGAACTATTTGATGATTACAAGCCACAAAATGCCTAAAATGGTGCACAGTTTTACATGGACACTGGAACTAGTACATTACATTTTCTTTGTCAATGGCATTTAGAGCAGCTGGCTTTTTGAAATAAAGCATGTATTCAGCGGAGTATCATTAAGGGCAATTGAATTGCCCTTCATCTGTTTCTGGGGCTCTGAGGACTAAAAGGCAGCATCTGGAAGCTTTATGGGTATTATCTGGCTTTCTGTTTTATTCTGTTTAGGCAGACTTGTCTGTTTTTTCACACATTAGACGCAAAGACAAAAGGATTTCCAGCAAAAACCTCCTTCTGATGAAACTCGTCTTTATCTGCTGCTTCTTGTTTCTTAGCAAGTGATGAAAAAATCCTTTATGGGCATTAGATTACTTAAATCAATAGTGACTTGCCCATGCACAGCAGTGCTCCATTGCCTGTTCATCAAAATGTCTGTTTGCTGGCTGCACTGACTGTCAGAGGGAACACTCACCTGTCCAAGCACTTAGCTCAGCGCTATGGTAAACAGGGACACTAAATATTCCAAATATTCATCTTTTCAGGCTTATTGGTATCAGGGGCAAAGCTTCTCTATTTGTGATGGCAGCAGTGCTACACTTGAAGACAGCTGGCAGTTCCTAATAACTGGACAGCTTGTTGTCCCTATTGCAGTAAGTGCCACCTTATCCTTCCAAAAAAGTGGCTGGTACTTGCTTCCCAGGAAACTTCCCTGAGCTTGCAGGCTGGGCTCAGTCCCAGGTATGTGTCTGCTCAGCTGTCACTGGCCTCCCTGTCCAGACAGCTTGCATAGTGATTTTTACATAAATATGAATTACACACCTTGAACAGTCAGCTCTCTTTGGCAGCCCCACGATCCCTTCTCTGTGCCTGCTGGCTCCTTTGACCTCTGCTCTCTGGACACCATTTTATATCCCACTTATTGGATATTTAACTTCTCATTTTCCTTGCACACTGCTCCAGACAGCCAGTCCAGTTCCTGCTGGCTCCATCCTGCCAGCTAATCCCTGCTGGGCCAAGCTAAAGATACCTGACATACGGGTAGCTGGCAAAAGAGGTACAGGCATATTTTGGTGAACGTCTGGAGGGAATAGCCCCAGCATAATGATTTTGGCTGGATTAAAAAAAGTGCTCATCTGTCGTATCACTTGAAAAAGAGCTTGTTCAACTGGGTGTTTTCAAGGCCAGCTTAGCATGCCCAGAGCACTGCAAAAAGCTCTCACTGACAGCAGGAGACACCAAGTGGAGTTCTACCAATGCCCAGCTCTATACCCCTTCTCTAAAGGGGCAGCACCTGCCAGTTCACCAAACATCAAAACCTTCCTTACCACAGCCTTCAAGGAAAAAATGTCAGGCACAACTCCTACAGAGGTACGAATCACTCTTGTCAGCCCATGGAATAAGCAACAAGTTCTATGGAATATCTTTGGAATATTCGCAGATGGCATTTCCTCTCCTGTGGATCTCAGGGAAAAATGCAGATGTTGAAGAAGGCAAGAAAAAGCTTCATCCCAAGAATTGCATCCTGGGGGACCTTCCGCTATAAAAAAGATGGGATAAAAAGTGAAGTATATATTTTTCATGTAAACGCGTGGAGAACATGGACACCAGTGGAAAGCATAGCTTTGGAGAAGTGTTGGAGGAAGGGAGGAGGAAAGTGCCATGTTTCCATTTTGTGTCCATGAAGGCTGAGTTTCTGTGGAAATAAAAGATGTGATTGACTGCCCCGTCCTTGTCTGAGGCCTCAATGAGGGCATCAGTCTGGTCTCTAGCTATTAATCAAAGAAGCTTTACTTCATTAGCTTCTTAGCTTTCTCCTGGATCTTTTCCCACCCTTGACAGGGGATGCTGTGTCACACAGCAGGAATTTTGCTCAGGTGGGGCTCCTGACATCTGCAACTGACTGCATTCACACTGATGCATCATGCCCTCAGCAAGCCTGGCAGCCTCCCTTTGGAGAGAGAAATAAATGGGGGGCAAATGAGGGAACAAAAGTAGGAGAGAGGGAAGGAGACACTCCAGGGAGCAGATTTCAGGACAAGCAACCTTAAAGAGCACTGGCTAACTTTCCATATGAACATTGAGGAAGGAGAGGTGCTACAGAAGCCAACTTGTTCATTTAGATATCTGCTCCAAGAGTGCACATATAACAAGTGCACTTGGGAGGGGAAAATAAGAGGCTTAATAGTTCTCCTGGTATGGGAAAGAAGGATAAATTTTAGCCTTGCAATTACCATTTTTATAGCAGCACAAGGAAGTTTATTTTCTTATATTATTGTTCCATAGTTTAGAAAGCATTTATTTCCTCTAAACAGTCAGCAAGTCTGAGTACATTATTCATACTTTCTCTCTGTTTTCATGAAGTCTTGTTAATAGAACACATTCAAGAAGGCCACTGTCATTACCAGAAGGTTCTGTTACAATACCAAAGAGAGCAAGCAATCTACACAAGTGAATAAAACAGCACCCTCTGTTCCCCAAATGACAAGGGCAAAGCACTATATTCTGATTATTTTAAACCAGCCAAAAAAATCAAAACCTTTTTAACATAGTCCATAAAATTAATCAGGCAAAAACCCTTTCAATTAGGTTAGCAGTCCTTTCACCCTCTGAATTTCAAATAATAAACACAAGAATCACTTAAAAATTCCACAGTGTCAGCATAACACACCTTTTCATCCACAACTAATGAAAAGGCCCAGGCATTAGCAGCTGACAATAATAAAAATGGCTTTAGGTGTGACAGGGATGTGGCAGTACCTGGTATCCTGGGCAGCTATCACTGATGGGTATCATCTCTCCAGTTCTGCAAATTTGCATTATTTTACTTACAAATGATATAAAACATCTATAATAAATATACTATAGGTCCATTTTCACAAGTTCTCTTTGAAGGACAGGGGAGGTTTCATACCAGCCAAATTGCAAATCTGCTACATCAGAGTAATCAGGTTACACCATCAGTGTCAGGAATAAAAAAAATAAATCACATGCAAACTGGAAATAGTCTGATTCAGAAAGGCCAGAACTCAGCACTGTCCCAGACTCCTGGTAGTCCTGTATCCTATGGCCAGAGACTATCATTAACAGTTGTGGCACAGTCAAAAGGATTTCTGAGGATTAGGATCTTGGAGCATTCAGAACGGATGTATTTTTCCAGCCCATCAGAAGTTTGGTAATCAAATTTCCAGAAGATCTCAGTTTAAAATAAGAAATCAAAATAGAAACTTTGGAAGCACAGAGGTTTTGAGACTTGAGTCAGACATACAATTTTGGAATTTCTAGAATCCCCAATACATAAAGGTTTGTTTAATGGAAATCAGAGATTATAAGGCCAGAGAAAAGTAAGGATGGAAAATGGTGATTGAAATGTAGGGGAACAACACAAAGAGGAATTTTCAAGCTGCAAAACTGCTCAACTCAAGTAAGTTTTGATGGGGAAAGCTGGGTATAACCACCCCAGGCTACACTACCAGGTCAATTATCTGAGCAACATAGACAGGCATAAAGAAGTCCAAAGTTTCTAGGAGAAGCACTGAAAACATAAGCAGAGTGCCTGTACAGGTGGAACCAAGGTATTCACAAGGTACAAAGGCAAATCTAAGGACTGTCCTATTTTTGTAAAGAGTTACTAAATTTGTGTACAAAAAAAAATCTGTAAAGTTGTAGACAAACCTCAATCCCAACAGAAAATAACAGACAAAGATCTTCAAAAGCCTCGAGTCTGCAGAAGCTTAATGTGCAAAACCTTTCTGAAAACTTACAGAAATCTTACCAAGTGTTTTTCCATGGGATTTATTTTGCATGATCTTCTTATACAAACGTACGGTTTTCATGCAAACATCACGGATAGTGTAGCAAGAACACTGCCATTTGAAATGCTAGACTGCTTGAACATTGAATTCAAAGGATTTTTTCCAACCATTAACACCTGAAAGCCCTGCCACTCTTGGAGAAATGCATTAATTCATAGAAGTTCTCTGTTTGGTTAATGGAAAAATATACCCTTTTGCCCCCAATCCATTTTGGTGTGTGAAAGCGTAGACATTTCATTCCAATAGAGCATCAGAGCACAACACTAAATTTTGGACACTCTTAGCGTGATTACTTTGCAATTATGGCATATGTATTATGGCAAGTTCCAAGTAAATGATGAACCCTGTATATTACAAAGGCGCTGTGAAACACTGATTGATTTGGACAGTTTGTAGTTAATTAAGTTCATTTCCAATTCCATCTCTTCACACAATTTCAAAGCATTCTGCATTGAAAGCCCATTTTCAATTAGTAAGGAGGATGAAACAAAAAAAGTATTAATTATAAAAGTGGCAATCCCCATTTAAATCTTCATAGTACAGCAATTATTTATGTTAAGTGTTGCGAATTGGAGAGTTGTACTTGTCTAATACAATTTTTTCCTTGATATATATCTCATATATATTAAAACTGTACAAAGTAGTGGCATAGCATTTTTTAAAGTAAGGACTAAATTATTGCTCACAAACTTGTACAAAGCTCCAAAAGGTAGAAAAATGTCTGTGCTTAGCTCAAGTCAAATTAAGTGCCTTGGACTGATTCTTCTCACTGCTACTGCACTATACCCATCATAGTCTTGGGGTGACTCTATGATGTGTATTCCCTATGATGGCTCTATGCCAAAAAATTAATTTTGTGCCTTTTTTTGTGCCTTTAAACTGAGCTTGAGAGGGGAGAAAAAAAAACAAATGAACTTTTCGAAGCAGTTCCCAAGGACACAGAGACAGAGGCTCCTCTGCGTTCTCCCCGGCGGGAGTAGCACGGACAGAGCACCCTGACTGTTTCCTGCAGCCAGCTCTTCAGGGTTTTTTTTCCTTCCCTTTCTCAGGTGTGTTTCCTGGGACTTTGGGTTTTTTTCCTTTTTGCCTCTTCTGGACTGTTTCAACAACATCAGAACACATCAGGACAACTTTTCTTCAGGCCCGGAGGGGGCCTAAGGCCACCCCCACGGCAGCTCCGAGAAGGAGGGACCACACCTACAAGAGGACTCTGATTTCTTCCCAGGTTTTCTCTCTATAGTGAGGGATTTTACTATTTAGCATTATTATCCTTTTCCTGTGTGTTTGTTAATAAATAGATTTTATCTCTTTCACTTTCCTTCGAGGAATTTTTTTCCCCCAAACCTGGTGGAGGGAAGGGCGGTGTAACCTGTTTTTCCCTCAGAGGATATATTGCTGGATTTTGGCCAAACCAGCACAGCTCCATGTAATTCCATTACTTGGACTAAAGCAAACATCCCCATCAAAAAAATAGTGAAGGAATACTGATATTAGTAGAACTTTATGCTGTCAAAGGAGTAGCCAAAAGAAGATATTGAGTTTTATTCTAAGTGTTTGATGCTGTTCAAAAAGAATAGGTCCAGGCACTTAACCAAACTGCTTTCATAAAGAGGTACAAACTTTGTGGACTATGACCAAAAAAAGAAAAAAAATCATCCCTTAAATTGCAGATGTTATTCTTCTACAAAACAGGTGCTCTTTAGCACGTTAATACCTTTCTTCATATGAATGCCTCCAATGCCCATTAAAAAGAGAGAGAAGAAGGAAAAGACCCAATGTTTTTTGTGGTGCCATTTAAAGATGGCACATCTTAATTTGCTGATTATATTCTCTTCACCTTTATCAAAAACTGCCAGCCACAAACATGACACCAAAATGAATGATATGAGCTCAGCAGATGCACAGTGCTTTAAACCAACTTTTTAAACTCCATTTACTGGATTTTGAACTGTCATCTACGGGCCAGTTGCCACTGACATGGAACCCTTGTGCCAAAGCCAAGATGACTTCTTTAACCACTGGCACACGCTTCATGGCCTGGATCCTGGCTAGCTCAGTCCCTCTGTCCTCTTCTCTGCCAGTTTGGTAGCAGGCTCTGTAACCACTCTGCAACAGTGGAGCAGGAGGAAAATGACAAGCACCAGAAAACAGAAAATGATTCAGGGCAGGTAGAAGGACAGGCAAGAAGGAAAAATACAACCAAAAGGAGTTAAAATAGAAAGTAGGGCTTCATGAAATGGGAAACTTAAGTTAATGGGAAACAAAGATAAATTCAACCAAATGCAGATGGTCTGGTAGCTTCAAAAATGAATGCAGATTAAAAGGAGGGAGAACAATACAAATCTTTCATGTTTGTGAGCTGTCTGCAATATTCTGTGACTTTCTCAGCTCTCACCAAGCACTCTAAGAGGGAAGAGCCTGTTCCTCACACTACAGATGTTTTAAGTGCTGCTTTCAAAAGACCAGTAGATAATTTATCTTAGACAAAGCTGGGACTCTGTGTGGGTTTCAGACAGGGCTGGAGCTCGCAGTCACATGGAGACAAGCTGTGCCCAATGGCACCATGATAAAGGGCATGAAAGAGGGGTTTTGTGAGATATACTGCAAGGTTTCCTTGTTTTCTGCTCTTCTGCTCATTTCCTTTATTTGAAGTTGCATCCAGTTGAGAAAAACACTTAAACTGGTATGAAATGAGATCCATGGAAGATTATTTTTATCAGCAGCTTGTTAGAACTTATTTCAAAATCTGCACTTTACTCAAAGAGAATTACATTTTGTGTCATCTGAGTAGAAAATCTTATCAGTGGCAAAACATTTTTTCTAAATCTAACTGTACAATCAGTGAAACTACGTATATTATACTGGTTTGGCCTTTATTCTAATGAAAGACAAGTTATGAGACGCATGAATTTCTGTTAAACACCCCCATTAGAGCTGCAAACATGCATAAATAATTTGTTTGATAAATCAAGAAAAAAAAGCCTGTAATTTTGATACCCCATTCCTGCACCCTGTAGCATCTGGACACACAGCAGGTACAGCCCACCAGTACAACCAGTGCTCCCAGCTGCACGAGCAGCCTGCACAGCTGGACCCTGGGCTGGGCTGCACTGGTAGCCTGACAGTGTTATGTGTGAATTCCTCCTACACAGGGGGCCAGAGCCTTTCCTTTGGGAGATACTTAGCCATCAATTCAGAGAGACAGAGAGATGATCTTCAGGACACATAGGTATCCATAATTAGGAGATAAATATATATATATAGAGAGAGAGAGAGAGAGAGATGGTTTTATCCTTCAAAAAATTCAGGTGCAACTGAAATATTAATAATTAAAAGATACTGCTGAAGGAAGCCTTGGAAAAAGCTCACACTTACCTAGTTTTGAGGGGTTTCTCTGTGTGTGTGTGCATGTGCTGCCTGCAGGGAGGAGGCATTATTTTTGATTTTTATTTTTTTAATCAGCTTCATGTTACTGATAGTGAGGCAGCCGATGGGTAGAGAGAGTATTTCTAGACTGGTTCTCCTTTAGGAAAATTAGGAAAAAGAACAGCTGGCATGAAAGTATCTTAAAGAATTTAATATTTTTCACATGGAATTACCTTCCTCAGCACTTGACATGCATTTGGAAACTGAATTCAAAACAGAATGTTGCAACAAACTTGTTAGGGAAAATCCTTTTGCCATTTAATCAGTGTTACAGGATACCTACAGGCTTGCCTGTGCATTTCTTTGGAAAAATCAAGCAGCTGGAGTGTGGGGGAGGTGAGGTTGTTTGTTGTTTTGGGTTTTTTTTTCCTTTTTTTTTTTTTTCTTTTTAAAATGCAGAGTCCTGGATGGGCTGAATCTGCTCTCACAGTGTGCAATACTGCTGCAATTAGAATCACAGCAATACCACCCTTGAGAGGAAAATAAGAAACTACTGACTTTAGGGTCTCAGCCACCTTGCTCCTTGATTTGAATTAGCCCAAATCTGATGTGGAAAATGAAGGGGTTTTTTTGTTGTGTTTTGTTTTTTTGTTTTGTTTTGTTTTGTTTTGTTTTGTTTTGTTTTGTTTTGTTTTTAAGAAAAAAAGAAAAAAGAAATTAGAACAAATGGTTTTAAGGAGAGTCTGTTTGGTAACCATAAAAAAGGCTAAGAAGAAAGTGCTGAATACTGAAAAACATACTCTCAAAGACCCAGATAGAAGACTGAAATTATCTGAACACTCTCTTAACTGCCCATCGTTTTATCATTTTATATATTTATTATTTACACATAGAAGTTCACATCTTATCTCAATAGTGAAATCTCATACACCTGTCAAACAACCTTGAGGAAGAAAATAAAAGGAGAACACCCCACTGCCATTCCAAACGCTGCAGCAGGAGCTCAGGCCCACGTTCCTGAGCCTGCTGGGAGGGTTTCAGATCTGCTACCCTGCAGGGATGCTGTCACTGCTCTGACCATGGCCAGGAAGAGGAGCTGCAGATGAACAAAGGGGATTGGGCTGAAGGTCCCATCGGGCTGAAGGAAAATGGACTTGACCATGGACTACACTGTCACTGGATCAGTAAAATACTGACTGAGCTAAGGTAGCACCTCCTGCACAGAAGGCCAGTCAGAAGTACAAAGCCCAGTATTGCTCATGATACAGACTAAAATATTTTAGCCAAGGGAATCCTGGAAGCTGGCCAGGAGAAGAAAAAAAAAGTCATGGTTACCAAAAACACTGATTTTCCTGACCCCTGAATAGTCAGGAGTTTCCTTCAGAACCAAGTAGCTAAGAAGCTAACGATGCTGCGAAACAAAAAATATCAACTTTCACTGCTTTTTAACATATAGATATTGAATCTTTAACCAACATGGACAACAAACAGACCTCCAAGGGTATTAAATCCTAGTCCTTTAAAATTATATTAATATTAAAATAGGTACATGAAATTACAAAGCTTTACATTTCTGATTACTCAGCCACACTGGGGAAAAGTATCTTCATGCAAACAGGGGCAAATTCCTAAAGCTCTATATAAATGTACTACTATTAGTGTCAATATACTTCTTATTCACACAGGGAGATTTCATTCGGGACACCCAAGCTTTAAAGTGAATTGGGTCATTCTCCTTTATTAGAAGATGGTACATGTATTTCATAAGTATCTAAGTTACTGCACAAAACATGGTGTGCCAGACCTGGGCACAAACACATTTATCAAGTAATAACCATGTTAGCATGTTAAAGAGTTAAGGCCATTCCACATCCTACTGGAACACAGGTGAAAGTTTGTTTCCCTGCATGGCAATGGGCATTAAGCTCTTCCAGAAAATTCAGCAATCTTTCTTGAATTCCTACTTCTTTCTGTCCTCTCTTTCTTATATGTGAAGATTTTTTTCAATAGCTCCAAAGCTAGAAAGAAAAAAAAAATCACACCTGACTGAGCTCTGTAAAACTAAAGAAGCACAAAGCACCTGTTTAAGTCCAGAGAACTGGAACTACTGGTGCCACTTAAATCAACAGCTGAACCCCCAATAATGTCAGCAGAATTACACCTAGGCCTCCTGTTTCCTAACAGCCTCTTCAAAATAACAGCAGCAACAAGCACGGGATTGGGTTGACAATCATTTACATGCAAGTGTGACCTTTTTTACTCAGTGATGACATTTGTATCCTATTAGCAAAATACTGTATTGTATTTAAGCAATAATTGCATTTTCTATGGAGACAAACGACATGTAAATCAATAAATGACAAGGCTGCAGGCCAAGCACAATATTGATTTTCAGTCATGTTCATCTCTGAGTTTAATGCTGCGAAAACACAGTATATGCTATGATTTTTTACAAATTACATCTTTTGGGCTAGATAGTTTTCTGAGAATTAAGAAATAAGAAAGGTGTTCTCCACTTGAGAGAGACGAGATTGAAGGGGAGTGAGAATTTAACAGCTCTAATCGAAGTTAACACAGGATCTTAAAAGCAAATGCTGAACAGATCAATACTGGTTTGAACAACACCCTTGTCATCTCCTCAGCTGCTATGGTTGATCGAATTACATATGAATATCATCTGCACTAAACCAGTGGTTAAATGTACCATCACTGAAACAAGCAGAAGGTTTACAGAAGTTTCAGTGAAAACCATTCTTATTGCTTTTGCCCTTCACAGGAAAACCAATTTATTCAAACCCCACCACAATAAGATGCTGGCAAGTGGCAGATACTGAGAAGGGCATTCCTGAAACAGGAATAGTGTGTTCCCAAATTTGCTGTTATTTCCAAATGACAACACAGATTAGAAATTTTAATATAAAACTAAGGAGAGAAGGGAATAATCTCCTTGTTTTCCTTTTATAAATAGATCCAGAAGTAGGCAGTCCTTTATAAAGGATACCGTGTTCTAACACTTAAATAAAAACTGTGGGTTTAAACAATTCGTTTTCAGAAAACAAAAAATTGACCAGTTCTTGATTGCTCCTTTCTGTAACTGCAGAGCAAAACCAAGAAAAATCTGGAATGGATTTCCTAACAGATCAAAGAAAAGTGATCACTACCTGATCTCTGTGGCACGTGCACAAGTGGTCGGCTTGTGAATAAGAAAAAAAACTTTAACACACGGGCAGCCTTGGCCATTTAGGCAATCTTTGCTACCAAAGGTACCAAGTCACCACTGTGAATATGAGACAAGATGTCTGTCACAGGAAATAAGAAATTCATTACACTCTACTCTAATACATTATTGCAGCAGCAGCACTGACTTTCCTAAATCTCCTTCTAAATCATTAGGAAGGTAATTGACTGAAAATATTTTAGGAGATCTAGTCAGACTGATTTGGGATATTGTTTCCCATAACTATCTCTGTGACAGCCATAATTTAAGATCCTTGTGTTTTTAACTTAAACTCTTCTCACTGTAGCCTTAACACAGTGGGGTGAGGGATGACTGAGGAATAATCCCACAATATTATTTTATGCTGATCAGACCTTTCTGTACAATATAAAAGGAGCAGACACAGATGTTCACTTCCTCCACAAAGGCCAACTTTCCTTCCACTAGATGCTATTTTGAATTTGGATTATACAATATAAATGCAGTTGTTCAGTATGTAAGACTCCATAATATTCTACAATTGAACCAACAGGTTAAGGCACTTTTCATCTGACTGCACTAAATTATTGATCCACTGGTCCCTTTTTCAGATTTTAAATCACCCAAACAGAAGGAAAAATAAATGCATTAAGACTTTCCAGTCTCAGTGAGAAAATATATGTAGGTAGTTTGAGTCCCTACAGTAAAAATAATCACATAGAGTATCTTGCAGTAATCCATCTGATTTTGAATTAACCACTCAAAAAGCAGTTTATTTCAAAAAATATATTTTTAGTTTGCTTGGGAGTTGACTATATAAGCCCCATCTATCAATTCCTGCAGTTTGGGTATTACAGTATGAATAATATATGCCTTTGTCATGTGAATAAGATAACAGCCTTCACTCCTCAGTGCTCTACATTTCTTGTTCCAAATGTGACATAAAATACAATTTTCCTCAAGTAGCTGAAAAGGAATTTAGAATAAATGAATTACAAATACTTGAATGGAAAGAGACACTAATTTTGTAAAAAAAAAAAAAAAAAAAAGACTACAAAGCAAAATATCAAGAATTATTTATTAAATTCAATGAGACACTGAGAAGGGCCTTAAGATATAGCTGAAGAGTGATGTTTTCTCAAAAAACATGCCTGAATACCTGCACATCTTTTTAAGTTATCAATTCAAAAACTTCTTAAGCCCTCTTGAGCCTTTTTCAACAGCCAACAAGAAACGCGCCCCTTGACCACCTACAGCTGTGAATTCAGATGGATTCAATTCTAGTCACTTTCTCTTATTTTAAATGTTTTTTGCTCTGTTTTATTTATTATGGAGGCTCAGGTAATCTTCTCCGAAGCATCAGGAAACTGCATCCATTTAAAAGAGGCTCCAGGGCAGGGCAGAACACGGATATCACCCAAAGCCAGCTCCTGAGCTCCTGGTCAGCAGAATCATGATTTCTGTTCCTGAAACAATTCAAACAATACATTTAAATATCTGGTGCATTGTCCATAATGCAGCACCATGGATCTGCCTGGATACTGACTGCACTCCAGAGGGCTCTGGCAGTATAAATAACCATGAAAAACTATGAACTGACAAGAACCACTAATAAAGGATTGTTTGGCACACGACATACGACCAAAATGTTCTCTGTGTTTATTTTTGGCCTGTGGCCTCCCTCACCCCATTTTCTTTATGTTCTTAAAAATATAAAACTAAGTCTTGGCTTTCCCATTTTTCACTACCCCAGACATATTACTTTCATTTCAGGCCAAAAAGGAATTGGAACTTTATTGTCATGGAAGAGTCAGGAAGAAGCCCTGTTCTTATTTGTTTTGGACCGGGAACTGTTTCTTTTCCTGACTTTTTTTTTCCAGGTTTTTAACATGTGGGCACACACAGGTATTCAGACTCTCACAACATCTGTTTAAGACATCTCTAGGTTTAATATATGGTGAAAGAGTCATAAAAAAAGACAGGAGTGGAAGAGCCAAACAATTACAGGCAAAATTTCAAGGGGTCATGGTGGGAGGGAGATGGAAAAGAAGAGAACAAGACTCCAAAAATCCAAGAAGCACTGAAAACCTAAGAATTGTCAAAATTCTCAAAAGAAAGCATTTGGATTTTGTTTTAAAAAGTGCATACATCTTAATTTTAAAAGAGTTAAATGAGGGTTTTCAGAGAGTAATGCATTTTCAGCAAACCCAAAATGATTTTCAAAATTACTTCTTCTCCTGTGCCTGAGAAAAACACAGTTTAGGATAACTCAGCAAAATTTTCTTGCTGCCTTCTCCTCTGGTAAAATCAGCAATCTAACAACATAATTTATTCACACAGATGTAACCAGTGCAACAGCAAAGCACTTTCCAAAAGCCTTGGGCTGGTGGTCACAATGAGAAAACAGCCCAACAGTTTAACAGCAATGGACTTGGGCTTTTATTCTGTTATGGGAAAAGAAATGTCCTTATGTCAGACAGAGAATTCCCTCTTCAAGCCTTTGCTTGACCTTTAAAAATCACAAGGAACCTGAAGAAATGTCACGGATGGATAATGGTTAATGATGTTCACCAAAGCACAGTGACGGCATCCTGAACCAAACAAAGCCATCTGCCTGCACTCTCCTGTTATCCTCGCTAGAAATGGAAAGTCACAAGCACTAAAGCAGATGATAACGTTTGTTTTAAAGGAAATGTTAATTGAAATTGGCATGCTGCTGCTCACAGCTAGGAACAGGACCCCAAGGGATCAGCAGAAACAAATGGAAAAAAAAAGGTGAGTTTTGCCAGATGAGCACTGACTCCCAGCCAGTGATGAGGAGGGCTCCATGTCTGATAATCCATTTTTAACTGCAGCAAGATTAACTTTGACCTGAATAAAAAGCCATTTCTAAAGTGCAGAAAGCCTATTATCTGCTCTTTTAAGGATGCGAGTGGGAGAGGAAGAAAATAATCACATGGGATCTACATTTTCTTAATTATTTTTTTAAGAGATACTGGGACCTGAATATCTCAAAATAAGAAGAAACAAAAATATTCATTTTAATGCATGCCATGTAATGCTTATCACTTAATCACTGCAAAGTGCTGTCAGGTTTAATTACAGTCTTCAGTGGCCCAGCAAGATGAATAAGTCATGAATCTTAACACCCAAATCCAAATCATGAAAGCTAGCTTTCTCCTCCCCTCCCAGTGTATATTGGATCCCTCAGGAGAAAACAACATATATAAAAAAACACTTCTAAACAGGACAACAAACCAACCCAAATCAATTCTTTGTTAAAAACAGTTTTTATAGCAGGGACCAAAGTTTACATATGGGCAAGAAATAACCTAAGTCACTGTGCATTAGTACTTGCTTAGTAAAGTAGGAGCTATCCAGGGCTGGGGGACCCTGCAAATGCTGAATAGCAGTTGAGAAGAAAAGATTCAGGTATGGGTGGCTGCAGTAACTGAGCAGAGAGCCAGAGCAATCTCAGGAAGCTCATTGCAGCAGCCTGCCAAGCCCAGCACCCGCATGCCTGTGATCAGGAACTGTGGCACTCTTCGCAGGCATGAAACTCCAGGGGGAAGACCTTGTCAAAGCTTTTTTCTCGTGCTGTGCTCTATCTCACAGGCATTGTGTTGGCATGAACTACCACTAAGCCTTCAGCTACCCATTTTCCCAGGAGCTTGTTTATTCATGAGCACCTCGAGGTTTATCTCAGGGCTCAATACAGTCTAAAATGAACCGACACCTGAATGGTTTGAGGAATGGCACTTAAGAACCCGATCAACTAAACATTTTTCACAGACTTCAAAGAAAGTACAACTTCAGATAAAAAGAAACACTATTCAAGGTACCCAGCAACTATTCCCTGATATTTTGAGGAACATGGTAATAATTTTTGTTCATTACTGTTTGGAGAATAATTTCTGGCCTTTGGGAAATGACCTGCTGGGCAGGCCTTACAGAAGACAGGTCTCCGTGCCCAGTTTTCAAATTAGATTTATTCACATCTCCAGTCATGAGCAAAATCAATACAAGTACAAATTGAAGATTGTGTCAAAGTCACAGCCCCATGGCAGCCACTCTTCATAGGGTTAGATCCCTTGCCAATAGAGATGGCCTTGGCAGCTGGACAATTCCCTCCTTTGTGCAGCAGCATCACCCTTCCCCAAGCACTGTAATGTTTTACTACTTTCAGAGGCCAATACAGCAGGAATGAATCTGATCCAAAATTCACAATGTTCAATAAGCAATAACAATAAGCAGGATGCCCTCACTAATTTTTAGCTGGCTACCAGGGAGATTCCCCTGACTTTTGTTTTCTCCTCTGCCCTTCTGCACTGTCTGAACAGAAATGTGAAACTGCTCTCCGTGCCTTCTTGCCCTCTTTTGGCTCCCATTGGGTCTGTTTCTCCCTCTAGATTACATGTTGCTCCAATGGTTGTGTGTGTTTGAAAGCCCCCTTCCCTCACTGCAGTAAAAAAACCTTCTTACAACAACTGGCATCACCTGAGCCATTCCAATTGACTCCCAGTCATTGCCAGTGAATATGAAAATATGGTCCTTATATAAATACACACACACACACCACCCCCCAAAAAATACGTAAGAATACTTAAACCTAAGACAGTTAAGGTCTTGCATGTACAGAAAAAAAAGTGAATTTACTGAAAATATCAAAAATATCTAATTCCTCTGAATATCAATATATGATTTTTTAAATTCTATTCATTACATTCAAGTTGATTAGTAGTTCCAATACCCATTGTTTAGAGAAGAGATAGGAAATATTTTGCTCCAGCTCTTTTCTGACCTCAATGGGTTGTTGCATTTCAAATGTGAACACTCATTATTGTGTCTTTTCAGAGCTTTCAATTCAGCAGCCAAATGATGCTTTTAAGGAAAAGGAAAGCCCAAGGCCCATACTGAAAAAAAGGGATGCATTAGAGCTGTGGAAATAATTTATTCATACCCTAGTGTGCAAGAGCCACTCTCAGCCAGATATATGCGTGTGACAAAACTCTTTAGGAAATCAGCTTCTATTATAGAACATATTTGGAAAGGTAAAGCTGATAACCTATCTGAAGTACATTTAACAGGCTTCCTCCTTTAAGCTTTCATAATTACAGCATTAAATTCTCTGCTTTTTAATGCATTAGACACACTGAGGACATAGGACGCTCACTTAATTAACGTTGTATAGAAAGAAAAAGGTGAGGTCTTCACAAAGAACTCAAGAGTAGAATTATATTCCACATACCTGCACTGAGTTCCTTTCTGAGAAATAGGAAGAAGAGGCAGAAACATTTGTAATGGAAAAGAGAATCACCTTTTGCAACATTAGGTCTGTTGACTGACACTTTTAAATACTACTTTTGATTATGTTTTATTTTGATGAATAATAAATGTGGCTCTGTAGAAAAATTAAAGTAGTTGATAGAAAAACCCTTAGCCCATCATTTTCAAAGCTGCATTCCTGCATACAGGGACCTAAGCTTTGATACAGGCACATAAATGGAAATTCATCCCAGAGCAAGAATTAAGAGGCTCCTGATACAGAATAATTAGAGCCTTGGGGAGGGGACAGGTTGAGAATTCAAAAATGTGTGTGAGTTTACATAGTTTCCAAACAGATGTAAAGTTAAGGGTTCTTCTATGAGTATGCCTTCTAAGATAGTGGAAACTTGGTATTTCCTGCCTGTAATTGCCTGCAATGCATTTTATCACTACCTTATCACCACCATTCATTTTTCTTTTTTATACAGCTCTGAGGGGAAACAGCAGTTTCTCTGGAGTACAGAAACAATTCATCCAGAGAATACAGTGTACGATTCTGAGTACCTTATTGAAAGACTGAAATTGTCACAGCTCTCATCACCTTCCAGTATAGGGGACAAAAAAAAAGTACCTTTCCGGAGGTCAGAACAAATGTCACATGCATTTCAAAAACTTAATTTTAAAGTTCTGTTCTGAAAAAAAGGGTTAACAGAGCAATATTTCTATTCTGTTTCTGGCACTTTCATTATGCCATCAGTTATTACAGTGCCATCTTCTAATAGGAATTTAATCATGTATTCAAATTGGTGAGCAGAGTCATTCAGCAGCCACAACAAATTTATCTCAACAGGCTTTATTTCAAGAACTACAATGGTGTCAAGTGGCCAGTCCTTCATTTTTAATTTCTGGTTATATGAGATGCAAATGCATGATCTCTCATGCTAACAGCCAGCCATGGCAAACAGTTACAATTACATTCTAACATATCCTTAACTATGGGCAAACAATATTATCAAGCTGGGGATGGGGCAGTTCGAATCACAAAGAAAAGACTTATTTTATTATGGAAATTTTTAATTTATTTTCCTCCTCATTTACCACAGTCATGTCTTCCTAATCAGAAAAGTAAATACCAGAGTTTGTACCTTGATCCAATGTAGAGAAGTCCAATAATTGCCAGAATTAATTTTTTTTCCCCCTTTTTATCGACACCTGCAAGCTTGAAAAGACCAAGTCATCTGTTACACAACCAGCTCTGTGTACCTAGGTCTTAAATGTTGCTTAATAGTGAAACACAATGTGCTCCTATACACAACATGCATTGGCACCTGGCACACAGATATCTGTGCTCTCTGTCCAGCACAAGGGTGCCAGTGGTCCCTGCATGCACTGGGCACCATCTCATGATAGTCAGTGTAATTGAGGCCCAGCCCTATCTGGAGCTCTGTGGATCTGCCTCCCTGTTTGGATCAGGGAATGCTGGAGCCTCGCCAGTGACTGGCCCAATGAAATTAGTGAACATAATGGCACTTCCTTAAGGCTTTGAGGACACAACTGGGTCACTGGCAATTCTCAACAAACAATGTAAAAACTTAATTATTCATTCAGTCCTTTAGTCAACAGCCTCTGTTCCAAGGGACCTTATCAGTGATGCCAAATTCTTTTTTTTTAAGCTCCTGTAACTATTGACTGGTTTATTTTTATTTGTTGCTACCAAACAGCTTTTGACACATCATATCTTTGAAGTTCAGTCTACTGTTTATACAGAAAAAGTGAAGCTGACTCTCCTTCCTCTACTTAATTGGAAAAACACCCAAACATTATAAATGAAGCTCCTGCTTCACATGCAGATAGGAAGCAATGCTGAAATTTGCTGCATAAGAGTTCAAAACATGCAAGCTTAACATTTGCTTTCTGAACTGGCCAGGTCAGTAAAATCTTTAATCATCATACATGTGCTAAGAAAATTAAGGTCCAAAAGAAGAGATTCAATGTGAGAACAATGAAAATTGTTTAAATGCATTAATAAACATGAATACTATCTGGAATTTTATTATTAGTTCTGTGTTACACACCCATATTTTGAGGTGGAAGTGCATCCTGCCCTACAGCAAGCCCTGTCTAAAGTCCTGATGAGCTGTAAACCCTTGTTTCTATTGCCAGTGTGCCAAGGTATTGACCCACAGCACCTTAGGGTTGTTCTGATTTGGACACAATAGCTTAAGGAACATGCTCACTTCAAATGCCAGACCCATTTTGTTGTTTGCACATGGGAAGCTCTTCCATGACATGAATTGGAATGATTGTAAAATCTATTGATGTTGGTAAAATCTAATGGAATGCAAAGGAAAAAGATCCCTTGGTTTCATATTGGGATACTGTAAAAGGCAAGACTGGTTAATCCTCACCAGCCCCATCAATGTCACATATCTGCAGTCTTATTTACATTAAATGTCGTAGCAGAGTTTACTTAAATTACAAGGTTACACATGACTGGATAAAATTAAAGAAGTTACTTCATAAGTTTTTAATTTCCTCTGTAGTGATTTATTTCTGAAGTAATTTGAAAGAATCCTCTCAAAATGTAATATCAAATTACAACAGAACCTGCTTCTCTCTACCAGTCTTCAGACTCCAGGCTCTTTTTTCAGTGTTCTAGTGAAGTCTAAAATGCTTACTGAACAACATCTCTTTTTGTTCCTCCCAGACTGCACAATACAACTCTTTACAGCAGAGATCTGTTTAGCGTTGGTCTCCTCCCCACATTACACAAAAGATAAACATTATTGTTTGGGTGTCAGCCATCCCACATTTGTTCACCCACAATCTATCTTCAACAAATGTCTAAATGAAGAAACGGACATTGTTTTCTCATTTGCACTACACCAGCCTGGATAAGGCTCCCATCTCACCTGCAGGCCACTGCCAGGACCCTGAAGAAGTGCTGTGCAGCACTACTAATTCATGCTACATCAACACAAAACTCAATCCCAACTTTATGCTAGATAAATTAAAAGTGATGGAAAGAATTTCACTAAGTTTCCCGGGGGAAGAAGAATTATTTCAACAGTGCTCCCATTTCCAAATCATCCTAACTAATCTGGTTGTCAACACAGCAAGATTACACTGCTGGTTCATTGCTGTTCTAGCAGATGGTGAGGACCTGTAAAAGCCGAATGCGCTGCCACTTTGCTGTTCTAACAAATTAAAGCTGAAGTCTTGAAAAGTAAATTTGTTCAACAGCAATAACAAATGTGAAGTTTAGGCCCTTCATAACTATATACACATGCACATATATAATTCTGTGAGCACTTATCCCATCTTCTGAGAAACTCAGAGCTGTGAAATAGTTTTTCAGTGAAGATTTTGGATTTTGTTTTTAAACAAAATATAGATAACCAGTCACAGTTCAATTATCATTTCAATATAAAGTCACTATAACTGCAAATGTCTTCAAGTTTTGGCATGGCAATCTAAAGCTCCAGAAAAGGCTTCCAACAAAAACATAAAATGGATTGTGAACAGCTAATTAAGTGTGATAGCCAGCCTTGTGAAAGAGAGAGAGCTGTCTTTGGATGTGTTACATCATTATAGCTCTCTCTGGAATAATTTTCTTAAGAATGAGAGAAGATTTCACTCCCTGTCCCAAATCCCCAAAACATCAAAAGACAACAATGCTAAATGACATAAGTCAAACTTCATGTCTTACTCTCTTAAAATCATAACCAGGTTATCTACCGCCATTATTACAGAAGTTGTTGCTCTATGGCTGGAACCATTGCAATATTCTCACTGACTGACACTAACTAAGGATGATTTCTGACCAATTCATAGACCACAGCTATTTTTTCTTACAATTACTGCATCTCTTACGTCTACACATCATACATTAATTTTTTTTTGTCAGGATGGACACTCCTGGTGAAACAAACAATTATTATCCACATTTCACAGATGAAGCAGAAGGACGATGAGTCTGGTTTGTTTTGGGCATTTTTGTTTTGGTTTGTTTTGGGCTTTTTTAATGTGATTGGTTGGTTTGGTGTTTGGTGGGGGGTGGTGGATTTTTGTTTGTTTCTTTTAAAAGGCATTTGAATGCCTTCTGGCTCCACAAAACAGTAGCAAGGACTTCATTAAACACTCCTGTTTTCACAAGCAAGTTTAAAACACTCTGAATCAAGGAAGATGCTCTTTAACTAAGATGCTTTTGGAAATAAACTTTATGACTCAGAGTACTAAGCAGATTCATACTTTCAAATATGGGCTCTGGGAGTATCAGAAGGTCACCCCAGAAGTCACCAGCAGCACAGGGAAATGAACCATGGATTCAGCAGTCTGCACTCACTCCACTGAGACAGACTGTCATTGTCTAATCCCCCACCCACTAAATTCTCATGGCCTTCTTTATATGCTCTCCTCTCTTACCCAGTCCTGCTCCAAAACCACCCACTTCACCTTCACACATGCCCTTGTGTTAAAACTTTTACCAAATTTCATATGAACAAATCCTCACTTAACTCCTTATCATCTTTTCCTCATATTTTGTCTTTCTGTAGCCCAAGAGTGCCACAGAACTTGCTCAGCATTCCTTTGTGTTTGTACAGCATCCAGAAAACATCTCACTGATCCACTCAGGGGTTTCTTTGGTTACTATGGAAATAGAAGTAACAGCAAAAGGATTTAGGATGAACAAGTCTAATAAGAAAAATACACACCTATAAAAATTACATCATACTGTCTAGACCCTTTGAACTCATTGCAACAGACTGATTGAGGTTATGTTTCTTCACTGGCTTATTTAACAAGGAAGGAAATCAAAATCTTCCTCCCTGCTGCACCTGACAACACTCTATTGAACGTCCAAGCTGAAACTCTACTGAGGTAGAAAACAAGGATAGGAAAGAAGATTCAAGATTGCTTGTGTGGTGAGGGAGGTTTATCAAGGTTTAGAAATATCCAATTAGCACATTATAAACTGTTAACCTAGATGGATGCTACAATGTGGGCCTGCTTTTAAAACCTGCATGGATTTACCAGCCTTTCTGGCTAGTAAAGATCCATCCCTGTTAGATACATCACCCACTGGCACAAGAATTTCTTCAGCTGCTGTTCCTGTTCTGTTCTGCATTTCCTCCCTCTATTGCAGTTCCAAAACTTCTCTCTTATACTGCCTGGCAGAGTTAATTCCAGCTATTTAACTTTACAGAGCAATATTGCCCTAGGTAAGGGGGAAATATACAAAAACTCACCACTAGGAACAGAAACAAAATTCAAAAAATTTCAAAAGTCGAAAAAAGTGTGACTGCTATAGTAGCCATACATACATTCATTGACAAAATTATACATCTATTTTGTGCATACAGAAAATATACAGCTCACTGCCTCTACAAAATCAAGATGCCTAATTTGATAACTGCTATCAGCAGTTTATGTAAGTAAAATTTTTCCACACAGATGACGAGATTTCCTAAAATAAGGGTCTGTACTAGAAAATCGATGTTCAATAAGCAAACCCAGCATGCCTGTGGCTGAGCCAGACTTTTGTGAAACCACGATTTAGGTCTGTGTGTAGAAGCACCTACTGACAGCTGCACTCGCTGGTGGGTATGGTTTGATTTCACCATCTATTTCACAAACACCCACAAAAGGTTTTTTGCATATAAATATTCATAAGGCGCAAATTAGTGGTTTCACAGCTATTTTCCCTTTCTTTTCCTCCCACAGTCTGCTACAATAAAACCTTATTTCACAGAATCACAGTTAAATGTAAGCAAGGTCTCTCCCTTGATCTACACTCAAGTGTATCATGCCTCAAGATTATTTAAAATACTGATTATTTAATTGTTTCTGATGCCTCTGAAGCAGGAGATACATGTTGATACTGACTTTCAGCTGGAGAAAATAATTGGAACTCTCAAAATATTTTGAAAAAAGGCTGAAAGATGACCCCAATGGCCAGTTCAAAACCTGCAAAGTTAATAAAGGTATCACACACAACAGGTCCTTCTTGAAATCACCTATCTCAATAGTATGAACTACAGACAGCATCCTAGTAGCAAATCACATTTGCTTTACAAAAAGAGAAGTGTAGCATGGAAATCATCGGGATGTTGTGTGGGAGGAAAACAACAGAGCTTCTAAAAAAAGAACAAAACAAAAAAAAACAACAACAACAAACAAATAAAAAAACCAAACAAAAACAACAAAACAAAACAAACCACCAAAAACCCCTCTCCCTTTTAAGCAAGTTACTTAAAACAAACATCTATGAAGGTAATACAAAATATATAGGTCCAGTCCAGAGCCCTGACTCCCACAAAGCCTCTGCATTTGAAAACACTGATTCCTAGTCCCACAATTTAGCTTCCTTACAAGTATATTTGATCTAAAGAGTAGAGCTCAAACTTAACACTGAAATCAGAAAACTCGCACAGGATGGATCACATGGTGAGGAAATCCATCCTGATCTCAGGACTGAAGAAACATCACCTGCAGCTACCACTGCTGCTGACACAGATCATTCTAAGGATGGACACATATGAAGACCATACCATAATATCCTCATCCTGAAGTCACTGCGTATTTTTTTTGACAAATGCTGGTAAGTTTTAGGGAAAAAAACCCTTTGTTTTTAACATGAAAAAGAGATGTTTTAGTCCCAGACTCTTAAATTAATGGTATTTAAGTATTTAATCTGAACACTGAAGAGATGAATCCGTATCATTTGCTGATACACAGTAAACACATGCATGGTAGCTTATCTGCTTACAGCACTGCAGTATTTCTTACAAGGATGACAAGAATTCTTAAGGAAAACTCCACTTTACAGTCCCTCCTCAGCCATCAGACAACACTGGAAGGTCAGAACTACAAGGGGTGCAGGACAGCACCGAAGGAAGCTTTCCACTGTCTCAGCCGTGAGATGTTCTAGAGGACTATGGTATTTTGGTTTACATGCACTAGAAGAAAAGCAGCAGAACATTTGCTTGTTTTCCATTGTTTTCCTTTCTTCTCTTCCTCAACATTTGTTTTCTCCATCATCGGATGTCATTACATACATATGAAAAGTTAAATATTTACAGCAGCTCAGGCAGACATAGCAAATCCCTTTAACAATTCCCCTGGGAAACCCATCTCTGATTCAGTTTTCAAGGAACCACAAGACAAGTATTTTTTCCTATAAATAAAGATGACACTACAGTTCCACACTGAAACTATTTTCCCCCAATTTCAAACCTGCATATAAAATTTCAATTTGCTGTCCTGTTTTATTCCTATAAATGGAGCTTTACCAATGGATCTAAGCAGAAATGTCATCAGTGTTTGAGTGATTGTTGGATATTATTTATTTGATATGAAATGAACACTGCATGAATTGGCAAATTAATCTGCAAATGACATCACTAGCTTGAATAGATTTAAGCTACTCCATGTCAAACTACGGCTTATTGTCATACAACTTTGATCACTGGCAAAATGTACAAAGCCTACAATGTACAAAGCATCAGAAATGATCTTTATAAAGATAATATTAGTAAGTAATAAAAACAAGGTGGTTGCTGGAGATATTGTTGACATTTCATATAAAAGCCAGAAATTGTTATGAAATTGAGTTGAAATGTGCTGTAACAGGGAGAAAAGGGTGATCATCAATAAATTTCATTTATTGGAGCACTCTGTTACTGACATTTTATAAAATTAGAAATCATGAGACTGCTGCTTTCCACAAGTTTGACAAGGAGTAAGATCATTTAATAGCATATTAAGAAAAGGGAACCATCTAGAAGTTACAGTCAGCGAAACATTTTCTCATTGAGAATATTTTAAATATTCTATGCTAATTCTTCCCCTCTTCTCACAGAGATTTAGGAACATGATTCAGGGACCTGCATAACCGTGTTCCTTCAGCCCCACTTGTTAGGGCAGTGCACAAGGCAGTGGGCACAGAAGGATGAATGGCCTGAAGGGTATGAAGATGTGGGGCTGAAGAGGTGAAAAGAGGCTTGGAAGGAACCATCTAGCACCCAGCTCTCTCTGCTACTCTGTCTTCTCCAAACACCCTGACTGCAGGAGCTGACCGTCACAGTTCAGAATTAAAATTGTAACCCTCTGTGAGATGCAAAGTAAAGCAAACATCCAGTTTCCATAGTCAAATTTCTCTACTGCTTTATTGCTTCCTAGCCAGACACAAAGCACAGCTCACCACATTTTTGACCTGATGCTAAAGCATCAGTTAGGGTTCCTAATTGCTCATTTATTAAATACATCTTATGCCTGTTTATAACAGTAGGATATCCAAGAAAACATTGCTATCTGCACAAAAGAATTCACTATTCAAACACATATTCTGAATAGCTTCCCAGCCTCTATAATTTTCTCACTTGCAGCATTCTGTAGTTGAGACATTTCCAGTATCCAAATGTTGCATTTCATCTTTCTTAATCTATTCCCAATAAAACTATCATAATTTAAAATATGTAACTCTAAATGGCAGATTTCTGAGGCAAACACATGATTTATGATTTAGCTTTAAAAAGACCTCTTACGTTTAACATTCAAACTCCCATCAAACACTCTTGTAAGTCGACACACACTGATTAGGACTGCTGAAGTCTTATGTGAAAATGGCTGATAACTAACATGCCAAGGCATTCCTTTGTTTGGGAGCATTATTCATACAGTTCTGAGGTAACTGACTTGTGCCCACCCTTCAGCCTCATCACCAGCTGCCTTCCCATAGCAGACTCCCAGTCACAAATAGGGGTGTTTCATTTGAATCACACGGTTGCTCCACTGGACAAAACTGAATCAATATCCTCACAAGTAAAAATGACTCAGCAGCATTTACAGCATCATTACATATTTTACATCATACATACCCCGATACGCCACTGAATTTGCACCTCCCCTCCTCCCAGAAATACTTGAATGTTTCCTTCAATAAACTTTATATTTGGAGATTTTTATTTCTCCTTTTCACATGATAAATAGGTTCATATATCACAATTAGCTCTTCCATTCTTCTTGTACAGAATATACAATCTTATACAAGCTTATTCCCATAAGCTTTGCTTAGACGACTATATGACTCCAGCATAAACTTGTGCGTATTCTTTAACACACATACAGGACAAAAGTATGAATTAGAACTTTTTATATTATTCTGATGATATTCACTAATGATTAAATACTGAAATGTGGCCCTATATAAATAATCAAAGAAAAAGATAACTTAAAAAAATTATTATTGACCTAGAAAGGCTAATTCAACACACACACTGCATGTAGGGAAAATAATTCTTCAGCTTAATGTACATTAGAAAATCTTTATTTTCTGTGGTTGAGATGAATCTTTTTTTTTTGGATGCTAGGTTTTTTTCACAGCTTTGCATTCTAGTTTATGACACAGGTAAGCAAACGAAGTGTGCAGGCAGAACTGTACTGTCTGAGCTGCTCACCCAGGACCCTGCCAGGCCAGCTCCCAGGGCAGCAACCATAACAGAGCCCTTCTCCACCAGCACAACCACAGCGAGCCCAGGCTCTCCCTGACTTCAAAATGGTTCTGCATCAGGACCGTGTGTGGTAGTTTAAAATTAGTTCGATGGACAGGTTGCTAAACAAATGAAAAAGTTGGTACCACCTCTGCGATTTACATATTTAAAGGAAGAGCAAGCACAGGAAATTCCTTTTGTTCCCATTTTTCCCCCAGGGGTGGCGAAGCGGGGGGCCCCAGACCCCATCCTGGAGCAGGCCCGACCCCCTGGTGCAGCAGTGGGGCCGAGCCGCCGGGGAAAGCCGTCACGGCTCCACAGGCAACCATGGCCAGCCTCAGACATCAGCACAGCCATGGCCAGCCTCAAACAACAGCACAGCCATGGCCTGCCTCAGACATCAGCACAGCCATGGCCAGCCTCAGACATCAGCACAGCCATGGCCAGCCTCAAACAACAGCGCAGCCATGGCCTGCCTCAGACATCAGCACAGCCATGGCCAGCCTCAGACATCAGTGCAGCCATGGCCAGCCTCAAACAACAGCACAGCCATGGCCAGCCTCAGACATCAGCACAGCCAGAACTGTGTGCCACGACCCTGGGGCCGGCGGGCCCCTTCCATGCAGCCAGAGCAGCTCGTGTCAAACCCAGCAAAAACATCATGGAGCCAACAACGACAGACGTGGCAAGTTTTCCCCGGCACGGAGCCAGGACAAGAGACAAGATCAACTTCTTAGCCGCAACGTAACAGGCACCAGCTTTCTTCCAGGTCAGAGGGAAAGGAAAAGCGAGATCATGTGAGATGAAGCCGACATGGTGGCACCAAGGTCAGTAAAGGAAGGGAAGGAGAACAGGAGCTCCCAGTGCTGGAGCTGAAAATTCTCCTTGCAAGCTGTGCTGAAGACTATAATACAGCAATTTTTTCCCCTATAATTCATAAGATGAGGTACATGGGGGATGTAGAAATCCACATGTTCATGAAAAATACTCATGCCAGAGTATATAGATGCAGTGAAAGACTTTTCGAGATTGAGAAGAGAGCCTTTACTTTCAGGTTAGAATAGCTCATCTTTAAAAGACTAAACCTCGTGTTATTTATGACCTGTGATGGCAGTGGGGGTAGACTGCAAGATTTGTGGGAGGGATATATTTTTTTCACTGCAGCAGATTCTGGGCAGGCTGTTGTTTGTGAAAGTTTGAACCACGCTAGAGAAGTTCACAGAGAGCTATCTCCTGTGGGAAGGATCCCACAGCACAGCAGAAGAAACTCTTCCTTAAACACAAAGAAAGACTCTTAAGAAATGAAACAGTGACCAAACCCCCATGTTTGTTTCCCTTGTGCAGGTTGGTGGAAAAAGGGAGGTACTGGAAGACAAAGGTGTTCTGGGAGTTTGCTTTAATTTCGTATTACTTCTTTTTACTTTTAATTCTGTAAGTAATAAATCTTTTTATAGTGTAACTGTTTAAGTGTGGACCTGTTTTGCCTTAAAATTTTTCTGTTTTCCTAAACAATGCTCATGTCACCTTGTTTTATTTATGGCGCTTGGTGCCTAACCAGGATCAAACCACAACACTGTGCTATGCTTTGGGACATCAAATTTTGTTCTACACATCTTCACAAAGCTCCTGTCTAATTCGAGCCGTTTGATACCATCAGAACTTGGCCCTTCTTTTATGACAAACTAATCACAAAAAGAGTTTTGACATCTAAATGGTAAAGCAGTCTGCAGGAAATTAGCTGTAAAAGAGACAGGAGGCTTTTGTGGCACAGCTGAAAGCTTATGAAAAATAAATTACAGAAGAAACATTTTTAATAGACATGCTTAATGTTTTTATTGGTGAGAATGCTAAAGTGGCTGCCAATTCAACTTTGCATCCAAACTGCCAAACATAATTGCTTGTATATGTGACATAATAAAAATCTCCATTGTAAAAACCTTAAGAACGCTAAGTAATATAACACAGGCTTTTACAGCATTAAAAAGGAATAATAGACTTGTGTCCAGTTATTGTATTTAGAGAAATGCAGAAAACCCATTAGATTTCAAAGACAGGCAAATTGTTAAATTGCTTTTGCCACTTTGATCTGCACAAAAGACAGAAATCATTCCTTGGGAACATTTTCAATTTAAACTTGTCTCCTTAAAATATGCTTTTCAAAGTGTGCATTAAAATAAAAGCTATATTCAAATGCAAACACTCAGCTAATAATTCCTCCATGTTGATAATTGTATTAATCGGGTAGCAGTCTGTGCATCTATGATATTGCTGTGACCTCTTCAGTTTAAAGCAACTTCTAACAGGCACTTTGAAAATTCAAGAGTCATTGACCTGAGAGCAAGAATTTTCTGTTTACAAAGAAACGCGTTCAGCTGGTAAACAGGAAAAAAAGTTGTGTTGAATTCTCAAGACAATCTGAAAGATGAAGCAAACCTACTAGAATCAATTGAGGCATACAATTGAAATGGTTCTCCTGCTGCCACAACCAGTCCAAGATGAAAGCTTAACTTCTTTCCTTAAGCAGAGAAAAGTCCTTTCAACACTTTCGGTGTAACCCCAGCACATCTGGAAACTTAGCAAGGGCATAGCCTATTTCCAAGGGGAGAGTCAGACAGGCAAAACCAAAACTGCCACAAAGTATACCTGCCACAAGTATACTGGAAACAACTCTGGAACGCAAAGTCAATGTTTACAGAAAATAACTAAAGGAAAAACAGATTAGAAATTGTGAAGGTTATGGTGGAGATTGAATCGTATTAAACATAATCTTTACCCAAGCAAGACCCCCTTTGACAATCCCAGGAAAGAGGAGAAGGAGTAAGACACGGATGATGTCCTCACTTGTGTTCCCAAACTAGAAATCAACATAAGGGACAGTAGGTAAAAATAAAAGAGAAATTCCTCTGGTTTTATTTTAACTGAAAGAATAAAGCTGCTGAAGAAGCAGTCAGCAGGAAAAGGATAGCCTCATACTTCATCATACTTTGAAAATACAGCTTTATTTAAGCATTTCATTTATATTAGCTCTTTAGAAAATAAATCCCACGTCAGCCTTTATGTCTTCTACAGAGAACAATCCTTTCCTCATAAAAACAAATAATGTCCTCATAGCATACAGAGCTATGACATCATCCTGAAAAGCAGTATTCTCTCTGCAAGTCACTGCCACACAACACTCCTCAACAGTCAGTCTTTGAAGGGAAAGAGAGCACAAGACGCATAACACCTAACATTTAAGAATGCAACTTGGTTTGCTTGGGAAGCAAATCCAAGGAAGTTACATCAGACTGCCAGAATCAGTGCAAGAGCTCACTTCCGTCTAGAATGCCCCGACTCCTTTTCCTCTGCAATAGTAAAGACTTGAAGAAATAATCAGGTAAATGTTACAAAATCACATGATTATAAAGACAGCAGCCACTCCTAATTAAGATGAAACTAGATAAAAAGGAGCTATTATTTACTAAACTATGTCCATCTTCAAGAGCTTCTTCTTTTTAATCCTGATCTGGTACTAACTTCCACACAAAAGCAAATTTGGAGACCTAAATTAAGACAGGATTCAAGAACAGATACACCAAGTAGTATGCAGGAGCAGCTATTTTTTTTATCATAAAAAGATAGAAATGAAACATATATGAGAATTGCCTTCTGGACACTACTGGACTGTACCATCATCAGTTTATTGCTTGCTTATATATATATATATAGCCATTATTCTTAGAAAGAGCTTATCTTTACTCCCCTCTGTGCCAGCTATTATCATCAAATTCTAACTGCTCATCTCCTCTCCTGTCTCTGGATTTGATTTCCTACTTCCTTGAAGTGCTACTATCTTCCTTTCAAAGGAGAGGGGAAAAAAGAGAAAGAAACAATCTATACAAGATGCAGGTTTCAAGCAGGGCTTCACAGTATCTCAGTGGTCAAACTAGACAGGGATGCAGTTTGAAGGATTCACAGAGATAGTGGATCAGCTGTACCTCTGTCACAGAATAAAGCCAAGGCACCTCACTCCACGCTGGGCAGATGGGCTGAATTTGAAACCTCTGTGGCTGTTTTCATCTTCAAGTCCACACCTGGAATTCTATCACACTTAAAAAAAAAATATGCTTATGACAAAAACTGAAAGAAGCTACAAAACTCTTCCCTGCCCCCTAATGCCCAAAAATCAAACACAAAGCTTGGGCAGTGCCACCCTGCCTGCCTGCCCCACAGGCCCCTCTTTGCTGGTACACTTGGCCCATCACTGTTCCCTCAACAAGAGAAACATTTGCTTCCCTTAGTCAGTCTCAACCAGGCAGATCTCAAAAGCCTGAGAGTTTCTGCATGCCAGTCCTTACCCAAATGTTGCCTTTTCCAGCCTCCTTTACGTCCAGTAGAGGAAGTCCTATCCTTAAGTTTTACAGTTTAAATATTTGAACAAAGGTATTGTATTCTCTTAACACTCTTAACTTTTATTCTCAGCCTGTATCTATCAGGCTTTGCTCATTAATCAGCCCTGGTGATTTGCATGTCCTAGTTCTGAATGAAAGCTAAAGACTTTTATGAGGAAAAGAATTTTCAAGTTATAGAGCATAGTTAAAGCCATAAAATCTACCAATACATAATTTCTACAAATGGCAACTTCCTTAAAGCTGGTCTCTTTAACAATTTCATCCTTTCAAAATACTTCTTTGCCCAAAACCTGACCAAGCCCCTTGGTTTTTTTTCCTTATAGTTATTTAAATCCCAGCCCCTTGTCAATATGGCACTTCAAAAAAAGAAATTTAAAAATTCAAGTGTGTGCCGGTTTTGGCCACGATCTAGCAATATATATCCTCTGGGAGAAAAGTCAGGTTACAACCACCCTTCCCCCCCTCAAGGTTCGGGAAAAACTTCCTCGAAGGAAAGTGAAGGAGATAAAACCTATTTATTAACAAACACACAGGAAAAGGATAATAATACTAAATAGCAAAACCCTCACTATAAAGAGAAAACCTGGGAAGAAATTAGAGTCCTCCTGTAGGTGTGGTCTCTCCTTCTCGGAGCTGCTGTGGGGGGTGGCCTTAGGCCCCCTCCGGGCCTGAAGAAAAGTTCTCCTGATGTGTTCTGATGTTGTTGAAACAGTCCAGAAGAGGGACAAAAAAAAGGGGGAAAAAAAACCCCACCAAAATCCTAGGAATTACGCTGGAGAAGAAGGGAAGGAGGAAAAAAAACAAGAAAAAACCGGCTGAGGAGACAGGCAAAAAAGGTGCTCCCTCCGTGCTGCCGCCAGGAGACCCAGAGCCGTCCCTATCTCTGTGTCCTTGGGAACTTGCTTTGAAAAGTTTTTTTTTCCTTCCCCCTCAAGCTCAGTTTAAAGGCACAAAACCAATTTTCTGGCATAGAGCCGTGATAGGGGATACACATCATAGAGTCACCCCAAGACAAAGTGTTATACTCCAGATTATTTCAGCACAAAACTGCAGAACGGAGCAGCAGGAAAACTGATCCTACACATACTGGGATAAGATGTAAGAGCTACATAATATTTCAGGAAACATCATGTTATTTCCTAGAACTGCTCACTTCCCTGGGTTGATTTCACAGCTGACAGCAGGACAAGGCTCCGAGCACCTAACACAACAGGTTTCTCACAGGAACTCTTTTTGTGGAAAGTCTTTTAGATTTCAAGAACTATGTGAAGAACTTCAAGTTCATCTTTCCTTTGCTCAGCAGAGACAAAAGTGCCTTCTAACTAAAATCGGAGATATTGCAAAATATCTACTTATAAATGGCACAGTACATTTGTAAGCCAATAAATCTATACTTCCATTACACTCAAAATAAACAAGGGAGTACTGTATTGAAAGGAGGATCTCCTGCTATTCTAGTAAGAATATTATGAACTTCAAATTTTGCATGAAGACAACATGACATCATTAGCATGCGTTACATATATGACTAACTTGTTTTAAATGAAATAAGCATGTGAAAAGCTTAAAGAAAAGTGATGTGGTTTACCCTAACTAAGAGCTATGCAGTACACATGGATGTGAGCAGAGAACAGCGGGGGCACATCCTACTAAAAGGTTTTAGGCCATTAGGAGAAAGTAAAGGAACAGCAGCCAGTTTCCAGCAGTAGACATGGCAAGCACCCCTTCATTCTGGTGTTAAATAATGCTCCAGAGAACTGCAGAAGACATACAGAAAATAAAGATTTTAACTGGAACAGACAAAGAAATAATGAACATTAACTCAGACACTTACAAAGCAGAATTGAACAAACAGGGAAATGAAACAGAAAGAGGAAATTCAAAATTATCATGCAGGGCATCTTTGGATAACTAAGCATGTAAGTGCTATCCTGATGAGCAGAAGCTTCATTAATCTTTCCTGACAAGTGACTTGCAAGAAACAAAGTTGTGGCAATATTTCTGCTACTAAAGGAAACTTCCATGAACTGCAGTGGCTGCAGCTAAACCAATATGGTAAAACCCACCAAGAACACAATAAAATTGCTTTAAGGAATTGCAAACATAAATCTCTCTCCTGCAATGTCGTTTTCTTCCCCAGTGCTAAGCTTTATGGGGCATGTCATCAAAGGGAGCACTGCTGCAGTGCCACTGACTCCAGCAGAGCTGCTGTGAAACTGCATCACGTCTGCCCCTCCACTGGGTTTGTTTGCCCTTTTAATAAAGTATTCTCTCCCTCAGAATTCAGGTGCTGGTCCACATTCAGAAAATAGTTTTCATTTCTTTTCAACCAGAAAAGACACCTACTTGTATTCTGGAATGGTTTTTCTACCTTGACACTTCGTCTTCCCCTAGGGGAGCACCTCCAAGATGAGGCTGCGATAGCAGCAGGGAAAGGCCTGAGGAAACCTTACCACTCAGCAGTTTGAGGGAGACACTGCCTCTTAATCTTCCTCCTCCACCTCCATAAAACAGATGGTTTTAAGGCAAAACCTTCAGCCTGCTCTGAATTCCTGGGCTCCTCCTTGAACTTGCCACCAGTGGGAAGAAGGAAAGGATGGCATGGAGAAAAAGACAACATGGCTCAGACAAGGCCAAAAATAGTTCCATGCCCTCTTTTCCTGTGGCAAAGGAACAATCTGACTGTAAAATTCTGAAAAAACAGGTTAGCTCCGTAGCTGAGTCATTAAAAGGTGTCTCACATTTCATCTTCATGTCTCACTTCTCACATCAGAGGCAAAATTCTTCTGGACAAACCACTCTGCTCATGCCATAAATGAAAGCAGGAACTGGCCTCTCTCCATGCAACAAAGGGACGAAAAATAAAAGATTTCTTTCATGGGAATGCACACAATTTGATCACAGTGACACTGATTTGGGCAAAAGCTTATCTGCTATCTTGTTTCTTCCACTTCAACAAAGTTTGCTTTCTTAGAGCTGTCTTAGAGCCAGCTCCTTGCTATCAGAGGTACAGGGATCTGGAGGAGAGAGCAAAGAGTCCTGCCCAGAGGGGCAAGAGGAGCCAAGATGTTGTCAGAAATGGGCCCTTTTTCAGGTTTTTAAGACATTTGGGACCTGTAGAGATGTGAGTTCTCATTTTTATTGTCGCAGTGAGAGTATTATTCCCTTGTGAGAAGCCTTCTGAGCTTCAAGCCACCTCTTGGTTTCATTAAAAGGACCTTCCCTCCTCAGTGTGCACCTCAGAGAAGGTAAATTTGATATCCACAGTCCCTAATGAGGCAGCAGGATTTTCTGTTCTGGAAAGGAGGTGCTCCATCAGTCCCATTTTGGATCATTCCTTTGGTAACTAGGGCACCCTGAATATATTCCTGTCCCTTTCTCCCTCACAACCCCTAAAGCAGAAACAAGGAACAGATTTCCTGCAGAAGCCATCACCTATTGCCCTCGCTCCTTAAAATCAAGTTTATTTTTGTTTCTCCAGATCGAGCTTCTATTTTAGGAGATAAATCCTACATCTCAGAAGACCACACCTAAGACAGTATGGCAACTGGCCAATTTTCCCATGCTTGTCCCTCATAAATTATAAAAGTGTGTTTTATATTAGTTTTAAATGCACTAGCAATTCCAACTCTATATCCTATAGAACTTACACATCATGTCAAAATACAAACTACTTGGAGAGCAGGAGGATCTGGGTTTTCTCTTAGATTTGGCACAAACCCCAATACTGAGTGTTTTTGCAGACAACTGGGAAGGGGGGAAGCTACAGAAGATTCTGACTTTTTTTTTTTCAATGAAATCAAAAGACAACATACCTTCAAATTGAGACACAGTATATCAACATTGCCCACAGAGAGAATAAGCAACAGCTGCAGACACCCATCCATTGCTACTTTCTTATGACCTGAACATTTTAACTGCATCAGAAGAGAGGTCTATCTAACGGCAAACACAAGTAGCAGGACATGGTGCCCATCTCAAGTGAGAAAAAAATCAACCTCTTAATACACCCAAAAAAAGTGCTTGAACAAAATATAGGTTTTCCTCCTTAAAAGTATAGATTTTTACTCTGTAAAAAGCAAGGTCAGAATTGTGGGTGTTGCTTTAGAAGGAAAGGAATCTAATTAGAACATATTTTTTATTGAATGAAATACAAGGCAGAGCAGTTCATTTAATTCAATAAATGCAAGAATAAAGAGAGCTCTAAGTATCAGATCTTTGTAACAACAGTGTTTAGGTTCACCCTTCACATTAGCAGCTGGAAGACAAATCAATCACAAACTGAGAAACACTTGAGCAGGGCTGCCTCCAGGAAACCAAGGGCAGCAGCACAAACACGTTACACATTCTGCAAGGTTAAATTAATGTGAAGTAAATTCCTCAACTTATGTAAATAAATTATAGTAATGTTGTCTGACAGCTCATATTAAGTGAGATTAATTCAGCAAGCATAAAATATGCAGGGGACTTAACACCCTCAGGGATGCCTGTTCATCTCACGGCAAGCAGGCAAACCTTCAGGCCGAAGGAAGGTGCTGCAGCCTGGAAGCCACAGCAGCAAGCCCAGTGTGTGGCTGCTCAGCAGGGCAGGGCTCTTGGATGGCTCTGGAAAAGGTCCCTGCTGAGGCTCAGCCCAGTAGATCACACACTGCAGACAGTGCCAGAACTCTGCTGAGCTCTGCAGAGCTGCTGAAAAGGGGAGAACCTTGAGAAGTGAAGCAGAGACCTCTCTGCCTCTTGGAGAGCTGTAAACTGACCACCAGGTAGGTTTGTAAGCTGTCCAACCTCTGAACAGACAAACCACAGAGCTTCTAGATAATTCAGAGGAAAAGGAACAGGGTTTGCAGAATTCAAGGTCTCCCTCAAGCCTTTTTTTTTGCTTTTTTAACCATCTTCTCTCACAATCAAGACCTCAAACACAGACAGCAAAAAATCCACCAGGAAACACCAGCAGAGGATCACTCCTCCATAATTAACACTGATATCTCCATTCTTCTCTAACATTGTGAAAATCTTCCTGACCCAAGTGAAACTCTTTCCTCTTTAGGAGGAAAATGATACAATTCCATCAAAGCCACCATTAAAGGATTAATCTTTTGTCCTATTCTCCCCCTTCAGATGGGCTTGGTATCCAGTTTCTGGAAGGTCCATTCTCTGAATCTGCTTTTACACACAAAAGAATGTATTTCTGTAGTGAAAACAAAGCACCACATAGACACATATACCCACACTGCTACAGAAAAAGGAGAGCAACTCACTGAACTCTGGGCTTTTGAAACAGCCCTAGCCATTTTGCCATTAAAAAAAACCCCAAAAGTACTGAAAAATGGATTTTATTCTAGTGATTGTGTATAATAGTATTCCGTTTATAGACCAATAAAAAGAGGAAAATATTTTCATTAAAAGAAGAGTAAGTGCAAAAAAGGTTTGTTTGGAAACCTCAAAGTAACTTTAGCTGTGGATCACAAGAAAACTAAAGATGTGGAGACACTGAAAACAGCACTCTGTCCAAAACCATAAGCCACTCATTCCACAATATATTACCATTATATTAAGACTGACTTTATCCACCCCTTCTGTGATGTTTTTGCAGGCGTGACTCGACTCTAGCAAGCAAAATAGTTCTGCTCTTGTTAGGTTTAATCTTACTTCTTAATCTTCCTTTCAAATTTCATCTTAAATTTTCTGCTTTCAAGTATCAAGCCAAATTGATTTGATGCTTAATGCTTGACAAATAAATAATGAGCCTTTGAATTAGCCCACATGTGATAAGGCAATGATCCCATTATTTCTCACATTCATATAATCAGGCAATGATTAAATTATTTCTAATGTCCTCAACATGAATGCAAAAATACACTAAAGAGATCTTTAACAAAGCTCCCCACCATGTTTCTTTATTAAATGCTCTTAATTTGAGTATTTTATCACATGATTACACTAGCTGGGCCATAAGAGCTTATTTTAATGAGAATGGGAAGAGCTCAAACAGTGGGTGTTCTGAATATCTCTTTGACATCTTTACAACCATTTGCCATTTTGAGCGTGATTAGCTGAATAGCAACTATTAGGAAGGTTGATTAATACTTTTTAAATTTGTCAAATCTTGGATAGCACTCAGCTTATTTTTGGAGGGAACAGACTGAGACAAAGACTTGCACTATCTCCACCCAAGGACACAGCAAAATGTAATGTGGGCAACAAAGAGAAGACCTCACACCCAGCTCATTGCCAGCAGCACTAACATTTCTATTTACAGAGACTTGGAGGCATATCTCCTATCCAAGGACCTGATATGAGATATCAATAATATCATTACTGATATTAATATCATGTCCACATAAGAAGCATGAGCATGGTTCCAGTTAAAGAAATGGTGTAGGCAGTGTGGTTTCAATGGGTGCATCTGGGACATTGCTATTGATAGCAGACACCTATTAAAGTGCTAAGAATCAACATGAAATGCCATTTAACATCCTATTAAAAATAATAAAAGAAGTTTTTAAAAAATCCCATTATACTGAGCTTGCAGAACAGAACAAAGAAGTGCATTAAAAGCGCTGATAAGGGTATTAAAAGGCAATATTTGATGTATGCCTATCTAGTACATTCATATTCAATCTGGCTGTGATACGAGTTGCACTAGTTAAAATTACATATTTCTCTTTTTCCTTGAATCAGAGGAGGCAGATGCAGGAAAAAATCAATATCTAAAGCTTACAAAGCCAAAATCGTCTTTCAGCACTAAGATATCATAGTGATAAAGGCCATGAAATAAAGGTCAGAATATATAAAATAGTCATTAGATGCAGAGAGACATTTGTAACACACACTGAAATTAGTAATGCCTTGCCCTTACAGAGGTTTACCTGAAATGCTGCTCCTGCCAGCATAACACACCCTCTTCTCCCCACGAGCCCCAGGGATGCAGAACATGCCAAAAGTGAGTGGACTTTCCTGGACTGTGTGCCATGATTGTGGGAAAGAGCTGGGGAGAACTGCACTGCTGGCACTGAAAACAACACAGTTTTCTGTCATTCATGCTACTGTTCATCCCTAGAGCTAACATTCAACCAAGTGAAAATACTCCTCCAGAGAAACTTCAGGATGCTTCAAGTCTCTGTGGGTGGCAAAAGAAACGGCTGAAGGCTTCACAGTTCACCAGGAGTTTCTGAGTTAGTGCAGCCCTCTGCAAACAGGTGAGAGACAAAATTCTTTGAAGATGTGGGAATGGATGAAGTGACACGAAGCCAGAAAATCATATATTAATGTGCTTTTCCACTGGCTATAGCTTATGTCCAGCATGGAAAAGAACAAGATGGAAAAATGAGAGAACTGGCACTACTGATATGGCATGAGGAAGGTGTCAGTCTGAATTCCTTGCAAGCTCCTCTATGCCTGCAGTTTGCCCTGGTGTGCCTTCACGTTTAAAGAGAAAGGGCAGGAAGCAAGACTGGAAGGAGGTCTGGAGGAAAAGGCAAAAGGGAAATGGAATAAGAAACAGATCAGTGTAAAGAGGAAGAGTGTTAAGACAGTAACAGAGATCAGCATGTGCAAGGCAAGTGGGTAAAGAGGAATAAAAGGAAATGGGAAGATGCAGCAAAACCTATTCATAACTATCACCAATGTCTTGTATTGCCTGTCTGAAGACTACAGAGCAGGAGGGAAAGGAAGCATTCCCAAGGAACTTGCCTATTACTTCTCAGGTAGGGGTGGGTGAACTGCCTTTTTAAACACGTAACACACTTCTCCATTCTTGCTCTCACTAATCTTTGAAAAAGAGGTTGTATTTATCATGATTATATGATAATTCTGAAGGAACGAAATATACATTTTGCCCCCCAAGCGCTGAAGGTGACAGAACATACTGATGCAGGGAAAGGGGTTCATTTTCAAACACAGAAAATAAATGGAAAGGGTAGGAGAATGGAGAAAAGGTTACATTTACTTTTGAAAAATTAAGGAGAAAAATAGCTCCTTTTCCAAGATGACCTTGCAATTCCTACCTCCGAGGGTCCAGCAGATGGGAGCATCAGGCATTGCTCCCCTTGGCCTGTGCTGGTACAGGGGTGATTTGTGAAAATGTCAGAGCAGCAGTGGAACCATGAAATCTTCCCACAAGTAAGTCGTTCCCTACTGGCATCATATCACTTTAGCTTTTACATCATCATCCCAAAAACTTTCTCCAGCAAGCTGCCCCATGTAACAGCCCCTGCAATCAGACAAGTTTTCCTGCACCAAAGTAGGCACTAAACAAAGAACCCTCCCTCGCTTTGTGTGCATAGGGAAACCATATTTTTGCAATCACTCTTTATTTTTCATGAGTGGAATAAAATGGCCAAAACATTTACTCTCCACGAAAGAGCAGTGAGCATGCTTGTCATTTTGCAGCAGGATGCTGAGCTGCCAGTGGAATGGCTGCCAGGGCTCCAGGCTGCATTCCCCCCACGCCTGTTTGCATGTTCAAAGC
Organism: Monarcha castaneiventris obscurior; assembly: GCA_026261815.1. NCBI lineage: Eukaryota > Metazoa > Chordata > Aves > Passeriformes > Monarchidae > Monarcha > Monarcha castaneiventris. The sequence continues at coordinate 522,928 of JAMPIT010000371.1, forward strand.
CATGGAGCACAGAAACCACCACCCTAACAATTCACAGCTAAGTACATGCACCGTCATTTATTTTCCAGCATTTAAATGAGGCCCTTTCCTCAAAGCTGATACAGTGAGGGGTTAAATTGAGGGCATGACTTAAAAATGTTCCCCAAAAAAATGTAATGGTATGCAACTATGAATGGAGTTCTCAGTTTGTGGGGAGCTGATACATCTTTACTGTATCACCTGGCATCCAGCACTAGACATTAGAAGACAGAAGACACTTCAGAAGTGGGCTGGCGCTACAGGCAGCAACAGATTGCTGCCATTAAAATGACATTTATCAGAACACTATCAAAGAGTCTTTAATTTCAACAGTGAATAGCTGGTCCTTGGTAAGATTCTGGGTCAGAAAATATACAGAAGTGGCCAACAGCCACAGTCATACCCACAGTACTCAGCTAGTTATTATGACAAGCAGCAAAGTAGTTATAAAATGGTCTTGTCTCATTTCCTCCAAAATATAATCCTACCACTATTAGCACTTGCTGTGTCCTGAGAGTGCTTCATCTGAACCACTCTGCAAAGAAATGGAGAGGACAAGTAGCATTTACCCACAGGACAAGATAAATCCAGTATCACAATCATTTAATGAGGACTACAAATCCTACTAAGTGCTTTTTCATTTATAAGCCCTAGATAAAGGGCAGGACAAAGTGTGGTTTCCCTCCAGGATGCTCCAGACAAAGACAATGCCAATTTTGGCCTCATGACAATATGTTAATACAAGAGTATCTGCAATAAAGCCTTCACAAAGAACACCACAGAGTATATGTTTTGGTGACTGTGCCACAAAACTGGTGTGCTTTAGCAGCATAATTCCGCATCATTATAGTCATGCTTCAGTGAGGTGCAGTCATTTTCCAAAGATAACACTCTTAGCAGTATTATTCCATTTCTTTTATGCTGTGTAATAAACAGGAGTTTCAGTTACTTCATTTGGCAGATGCTGGAGCAGAACCAAGCCTGTTGTTCCTTGCTGCTGAAGCTGTTATACTGCTTTACAAAACATTTTCATGTGCTGTTTTCTCCTTATCAGATCACTCAATGGGACATTTCCAAGTCAATCTTTACATTATCTGGATCACAATAAAATACATTAAAGATAGAGGAAACAAATTAGATCAGAACAAACTATAAATTAACTCCCACACTCCTCTTGCCTAATCTCTTGGATTTGACATCCTGCAGAAACAAACCAACCAGAGCTGTTATTGCAGGACACAGAAGAATCATGCTCTGCTCAGATCCAAAGATCTTCTCCAGGTTCTCTCACTAACAACTTGCAGTATCATCTTCACACAGTAACTATCACAACATCTTCAAATATCAATATGCACCCGGAGAAACAGAAACTTCTACTGAGATAAATCAATGACAGAAACAAAAACATAGCCCAGGCTGCACCCAGCTGGCAGCACATGCAAGCTTAGATTCACATTCTGCAAGTTCATTCTGCAAATACAATGAAGAATAAAATGACGACTCATTTTTCCTCCAGGTTACCTTTGCTTCCCTCTCCCTCATGTCCCACCCAGACTGCTCCCTAACAGTCAGCCTTCAGCAGGAGCCCAGAACAGCCTCATCCACACGATTCCTTACCCATTCAAGGTTTAATGTCCTGCACTGAATGTTCAGCTCCGCTGTGCTTCTGTAACTCATAGAGCCTTTCTAACAGGTATACACAACAGTTACCTTTTATATGGAATTCCAAAATTAATTTCTAGTCTCCAGGATAGCACTGAATGGAGAACAAGAAAAGAGTCCTGTTCACATGCCAGCTGTCTTGAGCAAAACGACTGTATTTATTGTTCCCCTTTCAAAAGGCAAAAAACTCCACTACCTTTTCTCAGAGTTGCTCACAGCTTTGCTTTCCTCTTTATCAGCTATGAAGGACTAACAGGCAAACACATCTCTACCACTTAAGTTGCAGAGCTCCTGCTTCCCCTTGTTGGCTGACAGAGTGGGATTGAGGGAGGCTTTACTGCTTCTGTGCTTCCTTTGACCTCAATCTCCCCAACAGCCACACCAGCCCTGGCCAAATCATTTAGATTACAGGAAGAGGGACCCAAAATCGAGGGGTACAGCTGTAAATTTAAGGATTAGGCAAAATGGTCTATTTTACCTGCCAGTGAATGCAATAATAAGAACATTTATCTGCATTTATCTGCAATTTCCCCACTGACAGAATCTGCCAAGAGGAACCAACTTGTATGAATATTGTCTTTATTTAGATTGACTTGATAATTCTTCTTGTGCCTATAACCCATGTCTATCTATGTACCTCCAGTTCCCTGTACAGTGCTCCAATGCAGGGAGAATTTGCTAGGAGCTTTAACCACACATTAGTTTGCATTATCAGCACAGACATGCTGAGCTAGTGAACCATGGACACTTACCCTCTCAACCCACTTCAAACACTGTAAGAGCTGATAAGGGACTTGCCATCCAAACTGAGAGACAGCAAATGTTTATTTTCCCTCTTCCCAATGCAGTAGCGTAGATTCTGTTGCATTTAGCAGGGTAGTGCAGTGTCACATCAACAGGACATGATGAGGGGCAGTGTAATGGCACTGCAGCTGGATGTGCTGGTAATCCATATTCCAGTGAGCCCTCCAAGGGGATGTCTGTTTAACATCTATACTCTCTCCATCAAGTAGTATCACATTGATAAAGCCATACATATGCATATGTGTATTTTCTTTGTACATATGCATGCCTGTGTGAACTATCTGCTCAGCAATCAATCCTCCTTTAATCAGTTCCCCATTAAATACAAACTCCTACATCTTCACACTCTGCTTTACCTCATCATGACTATGAAAATCCCTTTATGATGACTAAATTGACCTTTTAGCAGAACAGTTCATCTGATGGAGGAGGGAAGGGGACATGAGGAAGACACCAACTGTGCAAGTCAGAGTTAGGAAACAGGAAAAGGCTTTGCACCCTTTAAAAAGATTGTTAATTATAGTAAGCCATCCTCAGCACTTGAGAATTCAGAGAAAAAGCTTATTACATGAAAAGTGCTTGACAAGCCTGGTATCTCAGGTTTCCCACTTAAAGGTTTCAGAAACTCCCATCTTTAGAGAAAAACTGAGGCATTTCACCCTGTTTTTTCCCCCTGCTGAGACAGGGAGTGATAATATGGCTTATGGGGTTTTGCAAAGATACCCTGATTTTTTTAAAATCATTTCTGTAGATTTGTCACTACAAAATGTTCCAGTACAGTGAAAACATGGGGGAAAATACTGTTTCCACATGAGTGAGAAACACATCACTGAATCTGCTCAACTGGCACAAAGAAGATGAAAAACAACAAAATCTGGGGTGAAGCTTTTTTCCCCCTGAATACACAATTCCTGTATTTCCTGAAATGCCATAGACTTGTAACAGGCTTACAAAATTATGTCCAAATTTTTGTCCAGCTTGAAATAAAAAGCTCTGATTGACAGCAAAAATAGGTCTTTCCTAGCAATCAGCATGCTTTGTTTTTCAGCCTCTCTGCATTTTGTGGACAACAGCCCAGATTTTGGCAGATTATTTTATTAGGGGAAGCTTACAGTTTAACTAAATGTGGTTTTCTCATATTTTAAGCCGACTTGGTGATTCATCTCCAGGAAATCTGTATGAAAATCTAGAGTTACAGCTGATCAGACAAAATGAAAGGTGCACATCACTTGATTTTTACCACCGACACTACTGTATCTTTACACACATACAGAAATAAAAACCAACCCAAAAAATCCCAAACCAAGTCTGTTTCTTTACTTATTTTCCTCCATGTTCCTTCATGACATTTAACTCCAAAGACATCCACTGCAATCCACTTATCTGCAGAAAGGTAGGAAGAATCCAAGCTACAGTCAACTACTATGACTCAGCTGCTGCTTTATGAAATTTGATGTTTTCCATTCACAGTAAATTTTGCATAAAGCTTTTTGTGGCTGTGTTTCAGCTGAATTTTGCTCCCAGCATCTTGTTTAGATACAGTGGGTCTGTACAAAACAGTCTATTATTGCCAATGGCAGAGGGTAGAGGAGGAAAAGAGCTTTATTAAAGGAATTATAAACAGTTCAATACTCAATCATAAAGCCAGGCTCTCCAAAGCAACCCTATTTGTTCAGTGTTTGATTGTTGGCAACATCTCAGGCCTCACTAAACCCTCACATGAACAACTTTAGTTCTCTAAACTCCAGTGAACTCAATGGGGCAGAGGGCAAATATCTCCCCCAGAACAGTTTTAAAGGACCTTGGTCTCTTTTCCAGCTTCAGTAAATACATGATACACCTCTAATCCTACTACCTCATTTACCCATTAACTGGATCTATATCTAGACAATTTGCTACAACATATGCCCTAGGTAAATAAATAACTTTAGCTCAATTCTCCTGTTCTAGATGCCCACTCAGAACTTGGGGTCCTGTATCTCCTCAGGTGTGAGGCACAATAGGAGCAAACACTTCCTACTCCAACCTGGGCTTTAAGAAGCAGGTGATTTAAATCTAACCAACCTTAAGTGCTATTTTTCATGCCCCACACCTGATCACAATCCTTTCATTTGCCCACAAAGTGGGGCAACACAGTGACTCCATTTGAAAGACGAGGTTTATTTTTTTCTCTGAGAATTTTTGTTCTTTCCTAAAAGAAACAAAAGGGTTCTCCTCACCCTACCATCTGCAATTTTCTTTGCAGTCACTGTTTTACTTAGTGAAGGCATTGCTGGGTCAGACAGTCACTTTAAAACTAGAAGAAACCAGGTGCTTTTTATATAAACATAATTAAGCAATTTAATGAAAATCTGTTGAGTCCACCTCTCTGAGAATATGCAGGGCTCACCTTGGTTTATTTCTGCTAGTTTTTCAATGCATGCTGCACTTAAATGTAACTTTGCTGTCACCAACAGGTTGCCATGAGAATTAAATATTTTTCTTTTTTTTTCTTTAGTTTTATACCTCAGGATAAAAATACAAATGTGACTTACCAGACTTACTCTTAGCGAATATTGTTTTAATTTGTAAGTAGTCCTGTTAACTTTGATGCAATTAATGATGATTTAGTAATCTCTCACTAAGAGGGATAAATGTAGTATGGGAAGGCAGATTGAAGTTGCTGCTTTTCAAAATGCTAGAGACAAAGAGAGAACATAATTAAATTATCTATCTGATTTTTCAAATTGTAACAGAGATGCATCACACAGCATGTAACTTCTGGTTTCTCAGAGAGCTTATTCTTCTTTTATTATGAACAGAATCATCTGTATCCACTGCATGAGACAATTGATTGGTTTCAGTATAACTGGATGTTTTGCCAGCCTTCACTGTGCTCCCACTCAATATGTCGTGTAAAATAATGTGCTGAAAACTGGCTGACCTACCTGTCTGCTTGGTGTTTATAAGGAGCTTGTCTCCATGGTATTTCAGTTCTTTATCAGAAAACAAAACAGGAGATACAGGAAGCCAAGGAAACCTTGAAAGGAAAGCCGTAACAGTGATAAATAAGATTTGATGGCCCAGACACAATCCTGAGAGGCTAATGACATGTCAGTGCTCTCACCCTGCTTCCTGAGCAGCCCTGGGAACACCACACTTCTCTCCCTGCTTCTACCTTGCTCAGGGCATTTATCCTGCTCTCCCCTCTTCATAAGCAGATCACATCCAAAGAGGCTGAGCTGCCAAGCACTGGGGGAGAACAGAGCCAGGGTGGGACCCAGCATTGCCACCTCCATCAGAACTCCACCCTGCCCAGCCTGCTTCATCCAGGCTAATATCCTGGATATTACCCTGGACTGGGATAGAGTCAATTTTCTTTTAGTACCAGGTACAGTGCTGTGCTTTGAATTTAGTGTGAAAATATGTTGATAACACAGACATGTTTTGGACTTTGCTAAGTAGTGCTTACACCCAGGGATTTTTCAGGTTTCCATGCCCTGTCAGCACAGGTGCACAAGGTGGGAGGGAGCAGAGCCAGGACAGCTGACCTGAAGATAAGGCAGAAGGGATATTCCACACCATAGAATGTCATGTCCTGTATATAAACTGGGGGAATTGGCTGGGAACTGGTGATCACTGCTCAGGGGTGGGCTGAGCATCCATCAATGGGTGGTGAGCAAATGCACTGTGCATCACCTGCTTCTCTTGGGTTTCATTCCTCATACCTTCTCTTTTTTTTTTTTGTTTTTTGTTTTTTGGTCTCAATTATTAAACTGTGATTATCTCAACCCATCTTTTCTTTTTGATTCTCCTCCCCAGTGGAGGGAAGGTGGGGACTGAGCGAGTGGCTACATGGTGTTTAGCTGCCAGCTGGGATTAAACCACAACAGACATTAATACTACAGGCACAAAAAGCATCAGCTAAATCTTGAAACACTTGCAGGAAGCTGCCTGGTAGCAGCTGTGTACAAGAGACCAGACAGGTGCACTGGAAAGCTGGAGAAACAGGCTGTGTATGGAGGCAGACATTAGAGAGCACTGGGCATTGAGATCCAGGGCTCCACATGCTACTGTCGGGGCCAAGCTGAATCACTTTTAGGAACTGTATCCTGAGTTTGTAGCTGGGACAACTCCATTTGTCGTGAGTTTGCCTGGTGTTTTGTCCAAGGCCTAAGTACCTTTTGTACAGAGCACTCACTTTATCATGCACATGAGGGCTGAAGAAACATAGAAGCAAAATTAAAAGACTGGAACAGAAGACTTAAACTCTCTTTACTCTCTCATTTTGCATCTGATCCAGGTTCAGGTGAATAATAAGGTAAACAGTTACTATATTCTGTAGTAAGAGACACAATCCTCTACATGTGGCTTTGTTTCAGCAATATCTAAGGGCAGCAGAGAAGAAAGAAACTTTATAAAATCTGGGCTCATATGTAACTTACCTAAGAATTTTAAACCACTTTCTTGGATTCTAGGGATCTAGCACATACTAAAATATAAGGAAGTTAGCCTGATGGGAGTTATGGGTTCCTGCAAGTCTCTTTGAAGGCTCAAAAGTTTTGTCAAAAGTTAATCCAGGATCAGAGGCCCACAAATGCCTGGACTACACAGCAGCTGCTTCTACTTCTGTTCCTTACTGGCCTCTGTGAGTGGTGGTGCTGTGAGAGTCCCTGCAGAAGTTCACATGATGAAGAAGAGGATAAAGTCACAGATGTTGTCACAGAGTGACAGATGGCCATGAAGCAAATTTTTCTATACAGAAGTGGAGGCACCCAAGGAATGTACCTGATTAAGAGACTTGCTGGAAGGCTGCAGCATATCCCCATGGCACCTTCCTACACACAAGGCACTGTCCAAAGCAATAGAGCAGGCTGTCTTCTGCACAGGTGAGACCCAAAGCAGCCCTGGAGCCTGTCAGCAGGGCTTGCAGCAGGGAGTCCAGTGGGTCTGTCTCCTCAGATGGCCTTTAAACCATGGCACTTGACACAGAATTTTTACAGTTCTGCAAAACTAAAGAAATTAGTACTGTCTCTTGCTTTTCACGACTCTTAATCTACCTTGATTTGTGTTGGCTCCTTAGATAGCTGTCTCCTCTGCTTGCCCACACATACTGTAACCAAGTTATGGTGTAATTCCTAAAATGACACAGGTCACAGTGACAAACAGGCCTCTAGAAAGCACCTTATACCATAGGGCTTAGTCCTTTTGGCAAACAGAAACAGGTCATGGAATTGAAGCGTGTGTACACCAGGTTAACTACGTCTGCTGCCAGGTCTGGGAGGACAGAAGCGATTAAGTGACTCCAGTACTGCTAAAGTGGTACAACATTTATGTTTAGACAAGGTTGTAGAACCCTCCAGCATCTGCTGCTTAAAGGGGCATCAGGACAAGAACAAGAAGAAAACAGGAGTGGGTGAATTTCGGAGCTGTCACGTTAAAATGGCCTCGCTGCTGCAGCAGCTCTGTGCTGCAAGCTCACACAGCTCAGTGTGCTTGGGAAACAGCTGAACACCAGACAGAACAAAAACAAACAAAAAAAAAAAAAGGAACTCACCACCAGGAAGGTTTTCCCTGGTGTCCTCTGCTAAAACGTTAACCTGGATGTCTTTCAGGATAAATATCTCAAGAGTTATTTGTACACAATGCTGCAGTGTTTACCTTTTGATTACAGATCTTTACACTCTGTCCATTATTATTGAATGCCAGGATGAAAGGCAGCCTAAGGGCCTGAATGCAATGTTCTGTCACAAAGAAAATACAGCAAAAGTTAAGGCAGGCTCTGAAAGTAGAGATATATTAGGTTGGAAAGAAATACGAGCACAGTTATCAGCGTTTCTTTTGCAGAGTGTTTGGCTTTTGTTTTAAGAGAAAGATTCATGCAGTTTTGCCTTGACAGTGACATGTAATGCCTGGATTTGGATATAAATTGAGGACACAGGTATAAAATCCTCATGACTAATTTCTGCCTCTTGCATTTGTGTCTGCACAAATAAAATGGGAATTACAGGGGTGTTATTCTACATGTCTTTCTCTCTCTCCAGAACCACAATGAACACTGTACTGTGCTTTAAGCTATCTAGAACCCTGATTTTTAAACATCCCAATGAAGTTTAATTTGTGATTATACTACTCATGTTTCAAAGTACTCATGCAAATATCTATTATTTTTATTAATCTTCTCTTCTAGCACTGGAATATAGTTTACTTCTTAGTCAGCTGCTAGAGTCATACAACTTGTTTGCAACTTTTATGCTCATGTTCCAGCAGTCCAGATTTGGATTTTGAAAGGCCAAAGCCTGGGGCCATTTTCAGAAAGCATTTTGATGTGTCACCTGATATAGATGATTCATATTTTCAACAAGGTCACTTGTGAAGTCTAGACAGCAGCAGAGGTGTGCAAACTTCTTTTGATTACCAGATGATAATCAGAACACTCTTCCACTGGCCAATTTTTGGCATGATTTTTAAAGAAAAACCTTTCCACAGCTACTTGTTAATGTAATTACACTGACTGGTTAGTGCAGATTACCTGTAAATCTTGAGTTTAAGGGGGCTTTTTTGGTTCTCTTTTATAGAATCTCAGTGGTTACTGCAATACTTCTAAGAATACCAAACCCTCTAAATTCACTTAAAACATTCTACCTGTTAGATCCACCTGAAAATCCTCCTGTCATAGGCCAGTTAGGCTAAAATACCACAGCACCACCTGACTTCAAAGGACAAGAGGAAAAACTGACCTCAAGTACATACAACTGCTTTACATTTAAGGGTAGGAAAGCAGGCAGTAACAATTTTTCATACAATCTTGCATTAGATTTAATTCTTATTAATAAGAAATTAGAGTCATTAACACTATTAAAATCAAATTACATTGGCAATTTTCTTTCAAGTCATATATGAGTAGTTAAGTATTTGTTTTTCCTAACGGGATTCAAAAGTCTAATTAAAAGTCTCTCTTTTGTGGTTATAATGGAATGAATCTTTATGAAAAACAAGACACTTCTAATAGTCAGAGATGGCATATTCCGTTAAATATCATACTTCACAACTACCTTCCTCTTCAGCACTTTAACAAGAACAGAAAATCAAACAAATGTACGTGGTGCTGAAAGAGCACCAACTGTGAGTCCCTTTCTCCTCATTTCTCTCTCCATGCCCAGTTTTACAGTTTGTAAGAAGTGAGTAATAAGGACAGGTATAACAAAACCTTTTGACTCTTTAAAATAACACTAAGAGCAGGATTTTGCAACATTGATTAGTCATGTTTATGAAAGCTTTATTGTGAACAGAGTTGCAATGCAATAAATTATTCCTCTCAAGAAACTGAAACAAGAAAGAGCAAAAAAACCTTTGCCAGACAGTTGCCCACACAGTTTGTCAACACCCTATGTTTCTGCACAGTTATTGTAGCAGTATTTGGCTAGATTAGGCTGGTCTCAAATTCTATTTTCTAAGCACAACTGGTAATAGATTGTAAGCTAAAAATTTCCATTGCCATTGGAAGCTTCCGTGCTCTAGAGAAACACACACTACCTTCAACCCAGTTAACATTTCCAAGGGACACCTTACCCTTGCTTCTGCTGAGCATTGAACCACATCTGTGCAACAGAAATGACTGGTAAGATGGAGAGAGATGGCAGAAGTAAGACAGAAAAAACATCAGATATTCAGGACATTCAGGACTTCCCAGAACATCAAGAAAAAGATGAAGTAACTATGTGACTACAGCGCACCAGTAAAATGGTGCCTAGGACTTGCATTCCACCTGTGGACTGAATCAGCAGTCATCCTATCCTCAAAGAAGCCTGTCCTGCAGTTATGCCACTTGTTTTGCCACTGATGATATATGGCACCGAGTGTTGCTGCTTTATTCTTCAAAAATCAGAGCACTTTACCACAAACTGCAAATATAAAGTGCTCCTCAGCATGCTGGCTTTGCTTTTCCTTAACATGTACAAATCAATGACAGGTTAATGCTTAGTTAACATTTATTAAGAGCAACATGGTTTCAGAAAATTCAGACTAAAGGTGTCAATTAGATGACAGATCCTTCATGAAAGATGAAAGAACCTCTGTGTTGGGCAGATACTCTTACACTTTGCTGTCAATGGTTTATTAGTTACAAGGTCCCAAGTGTCCAAGCTTATCAGGAATAAGAAAAGCAAGTATGAACTACAGGGCACTGTTGATCCTTTATTTCACAGAATCTCACTAATGATGAATGGAATCAAAATAGTCCAGAAATTACAGATTCACACAGCCTTACAGTGACTACCACAAAGTAACACAGCACAGAATGGTTTGGGTTGGAAGGGACCTTAAAGATAATCTCATTCCTGACGCTGTCCCTGCCCAGCTCTGTGGGTCCCGCGTGCCCCCACAGAAGCACGGGTGGGGTCAGTAATACAGTCAGTAGCAAAGAGTGGAGAAGGGAACGTGCGTGTGTTCCAGCAGGAGCACTTATTGCTTCCACACTCTCAAAGGTTGCAAAGGCAACACGAACGTGATCCCGAAACTCACAGTTTTATCTGGGGATGGGGAAAAGGCGGGACCAGGGAATAGGGACCAATAGGGGAGCTCTGGGGGAGTGACGAGGAGGGTAGAGGCTCACAGCCAACTGGGGAATCCAAACTGGGGTAGATTAACATAACCAAACCATGCATCCTGGGAGAAGCCTTTCTGGTCACCCTAACATGAGGTGGTTCTTGTGTTACTCGGGACTTGTCTGACTGAGAACCCTCTGTCCCTTGTAATGTATGTTCACCCGCCACCACACATTCCAAACCCCTGCCATGGGCAGGGACACCTTCCACTATCCCAGATTGCTCAGAGCCCCATCCAACCTGGCCTTGAACACTTCCAGGGATGGGGCAGCCACAGCTTCTCTGGGCACCCTGTGCCAGGGCCTCACCACCTTCACAGGGAAGAAGTACTTCCCAATATCCCATCTAAACCTGCCTTCTGTCAGTTTGAAGCCATTCTCCTTTGTCCTGCCACTCCAAGCTGTTGTCCCAAGTCCATCTCCAGTTCTCTTGGAGGCCCTTCAGGCACTGGAAGGGGCTCTAAGGTCTCCCTGGATCCTTCTCCAGGTGAACATCCCCAGCCTTCCCAGCCTGGCTCCAGCCCTTGGAGCATGGTCATGGCCTCCTCTGGCCTTGCTCCAGCAGCTCCCCATCCTCATGCTGTGGCCTCAGAGCTGGACACGGTGCTCCAGGTGGGGTCTGAGTAGAGGGGCAGAACCCCCTCCCTTGACCTGCTGCCCATGCCGCTCCTGATGCCCAGGACATGGCTGGTTCTGGGCTGTGAGCTCTCACTGCCAGGGCAAGCTGAGGTTCTCCTCAACCCACACCCACAAACCCACAAGTTCTCCCCCTCAGACACGGCATCAGGGAGTGAGCAGTGTGAGGCAAGCCAGCTAAAAGCCTCTGGAAGGGCAGCCAATCTATACTCAAGGTCACTCTACAAATCAGAAACATCAATGTTGATTACAAATTAAATTCTCTACTGTCTTTTATGCTGGTGCAGACAGACTGTGTGAAGTGTCTGACATCCTGTACATAATTACTGCTAAATCTGAATGGGAGAGAGTCATACCCACTTGAGCAGTGTACAAATGCTGGCTTTGTGACAGGACAGCAGAGAGTCGGGACGCTTGACTAGGCAGAATCTTACACCCAAGGGTTTTCACACCTTTTCAATTTGTGAACTCTCAACAGTTTGCTAGCACAGGTGTAAACCCTGTGCAGCTGCCTGAAAATGCTCTGGCTTTACCTGTTTGTTCCCTGGACGTCGAACCTCACAGCACCAGACTGTCATTTTGCACAGCTATGAAGGGCTGCACAAACCACAAAAAGTCAGCAGGAACCCAGATATGCAAGTTTAATCTTAGTTCGGCCTTAGAGCACAAAATTCAAATAAAAGCATGCTACGAATGTCAGTCAATATCCAGAGTACAAATCCATCAAGCACAGAGGAGTTTTAGAAGCTCCATGCTATCGCCTTACAAGGAAGAACATCTCTGTAGAACTGACCCATATCTTTGTGTGGACTGACAAACAGATCTGACTCTTTCTCTTGCTTCCAATAAGACTCACTAATCAGTACCTCCAAATCCATCCCCTAAATAAATATCACAAAATCTATGTTAGAAAAGACATCATGCAAAAATAATTTTTCCCCATCTTCTTTTTGTGTGTTCCAGACTCACTTTCTTTCACGGTAGAAAAAGTTATTATGATAATCATCCCAAACCTGCAAGACGATTTCCATTACATAGATTTATTTTTCAGTATGTACAGGACTGAACCTGACCTTAAATTATCAAAAACAGGAATATTAGGAATACCTTTGGTGTGGGAGATTTTTTCTCTTTTAATCATTACCCATCAGTAGAAAATAATATCCCTAAGCAATAGAAATAAATCAATAAATTGGACTTCCAAAATTTTTAAAAGGGGAGAAAACCAGATCTTTTTGCAAAAACAGGGACAGTAAATTCTTTTACAAAAAGGTATTACCAGAAGCTCTTCTGCATCTCAATCAAAAGGCTGCAAGCTGCAGCCTTGAATTTCAATTGGTAAGATGACATACAATTAATATGATTCTATTTATGTAGTCTAATCAAAGCATGAGAGAACAGGAAAAACAAATGTAACATACTGTGTGTCTTCAGTTTCAACCTGTGATGCACTGAAAGAGACCATTAGCATTTCAGTACCAAATTCACATTAATTTCCCTGCATCTGCAAGTGTTCTCTTCTTTCTCAATACCATCATGCCATCCTGAGCCAGAGGCAGCTCTTATCCCTGAGGTGTTTACAGAAACTGCCAAGAACACATTTTTTTCCTTCTGGAATGCACCAGATGATACATCAGGTGTCAGATTTTTCTGGCAAAGTTTCCCCAAGGGTAGATCATAAAATCTTCTTTGTTATATGTCAGTCATCTCATATTTGACTACCCCCTTCCCCTGCTCCTCCATTATTCTTTGTGCAAAAAAAGCCAAAAAATACCTACTGGAAGAACAATGTTTGCTCCTGATCACACTCTGACATCTTCACTTTGTGTCTCTGCATCTTCTACAGACACAAAAACCTTCAATGCTTCCCTGCTCACCACATGCACCTGACTAAAATCTCAGCACACAGTGCTGTGATCCTATTCTTTGTTACAGTTTTGTTTCATTGCAGTGACAATGGATTTCTGTCCATCTGGATTACTGAAAGCTACAGAGAACAAGGGGAATGTTCTGCAGGGAACAATGGCGCTTTGGCAAAAAAAAGAGAGGCATTAAGATGACTAATAGCTCTTTTCTATACCCTATAATGCACAAGCATAGTTACTTTTCTTAAATAGCTCCCTTTCTTAAGAAGCCTGTTCTTGGCATAATAGAGCTCTGCTATTAGCTACCCAGTTCTGATTTTCTGATATACCACCACATCAGGAGATAAAAAAACAACAGCCACATAAGGGTGAACTGACAAGCAGACATATTGCTGAACATAAAAGGAACATATTTATGTATTCTGATCTTATACATACAACTTATTTGTGTTTTAAACTGGATTTTGCCTCAAAAAACAGAAAAAAAAAACCAAAAAGAGATCTTAAAATAAGGACAGATCTAAAAATGTTGAGAGAATTACAATCTACTACTTTTTTCTCAGTACAGCACCATATTCATAGAAACTATGGGTTTATTGCTCCCAGCCTTGTCTGGTTTTTTCTTCCTAATCATTTTATTATACCAACTGATTTATTTTACTGTACTAGATGAGGTACCACATGTCCCTACAGTCCTTTGCAAGGTGATACACAGGTTAAGATACACATGTTAAAGCTTCAAAAGTGAAACTGGTTCGCTGCACCAGCTGCTGAAAAACACCACCAGTTGCTGGTTTGACGGAAGAATTGTCCATAAAAACAACATCCCCCAAATGGAGCCATTTCTTCAGCTCCAAGACCGTCCAGTCAAGCACAAAAGACACTCAATGCTTCCTGCAAATAAATTTCATTCATTCATCAGATGGCTCGCAGACTGGCGTTACAAAAATTCATCACCATTTACCAGAGCTGGATCCGTCTCTGTGAGGATCCAGCCACAACCAGCACTGTGCTCAGTATGGGGGCTGCTAATACAGAACATTAACAGAGCGTGGGTAATGGTCTGTACCACTGCACAGGCTGAATTCCATCCTTTAACTGCATGACAGGTCATTTGCTACTGCTTCTGCTCCCCCTTTGCATGAGAATAATTGTGTAAGCTCTCAGATCAAAACTGTGCCTGTTTAAACATGCACACCAACAAAATCTTCCTTCTCTGAACCTCCCAAACAATATACAGAAAGAATTGTTAGATAATGCAATAACATACTCCAGTAGTAGCTTTTAGAGAATTCTTTACATAATATTTTCCCATAATTTAGTCTGAGCTGTCTGTGTCTGACTTTGCAGCTCAGCTCAAAAATTCATCCATTCTTAGTGGCTTAGTCAAAATTAATTTTCATCCTATATGTGAAATTGAGACCACAAAGGCCATTGTGCTGTGAGACATAACACCCTTTTACATCCACTACAGTTGTTACTCCTACAGAGCACAACATATGAATACGACAAGCATGTAGAATGTTAAATGACACATGAATGAATAATTCTCCCTCTACACTTAATTAATTAATCAATTTTCAAGCATATAAGTAAATGTTAATAGCAAAGGTTTAGTGCCAGTGCATAATAAATAAACTTAAATATCACTGGCATATATTTTGAAACATCAAAGGAAGGAAAGGAAAAAGGAATTGTGAAAGTGAACAGTTTAAAAAAAAATTAAGTTTAGGTGACCTAATTAAAGGCTTTTCCTCCACTACAAAAAGACATCAAAGTGCTGCTTCTGAAGTTCTTTTGCCAAACCAACAGCCTCAAATTAAAAAACTGCATTAATTTCAAGGAGTGAGTCAGAGAACTACTACTGTAAGAGCCTTCAGTCCCTCTGTGTTGCCACAGAAACAGAACATTATGGCTAGTTTATAATCCAAATGCCCCATTTATATAAGAGAATTTATTTTTCATTTTCACCTTTTCATTTACTCTTCCAGATACATAAGAAAGCCCCTCAGAAATTAATGATGCTTCTCCCATGACTGACAGCTGGAGTCTGGATGTCAAACAATGCTGGGTGTACACTGTTTTTCCTAATAGCTTTCTGCAGGAGCAACAGTGTATGTGCACAGCAGAGCAGCCAGACTGGTGAGCCTCTGGCAAAGCTGGGCTGAGGTCCTCTGAACCAAAGCCAGGATCCAGAGTGACCAGAGCTCCCCGCAGCAATGTCCCTGTGGGTGTGCACAAGGGAGGAAATGCTGCCACTGCAGGAAACGTCCTTCTGGCAAGCCCAGATGTCACCAGGAACATTTTGGGGATGCCTTGGGCACTCACCCACATTTGAGGCACACTGGGTGCAGTTCAGAACACACCTCTGCCCCACACATTGCTTCTGCCAGTGAGATGACTTTTGCCACTGGTGTTTGCTGACTTTCTGGGCACAATGTGGAACCTGGCATAATCCAGCTTCTAACACAAACAGGAAAATGGGGATAGATGAGCTGGTGAAACTCCACCCAAATAGTTCCTTTCAGGACAAATTGACATAAGCTTTCATTCACTCATCTTGCATACACTTTGCTACAAAGGACAGAAACCATAAATTCTACACAAATTCAATACATATACACTATGCTCAAAATACAAGTTAATCAGGTTGAGTGTTACCTTCTTGGAAACAACTAGCAACATGTCTTGTTTCTATGGCTTTTAATGAATATTCTAAATTGAAGAAATGCATAAACATAAGGGTAATTTACATTGCTAAAGTTAATCAGTTTTCTTATACATTTTATGCATCCGCATGATTTTTCATCTGTATTGCATAAATGCATCTTCTCATTTTTAATATGCATATGTACATCCAAACACTCTGCTTGTGCCTATTTGCTTTTACAAATTTCTAGAACCACGCCTGTCTCAAGATTTAAGAAGTCTGTGGTTTACAGGAAAAATTATCAGCAGAAGGTTGTAAAATAGTTACAGATTCAAGGAGGCATTTAACTTAGATGTGAACTTGCCCTTTTGTAACTCGGTTTTTCTATCAGTAAAATGGTAATAGAAGAATCTCCTTCAGAAGCTGGCATATCAGCAAACGTCCAATATGAAGGACAACTCCATTAAAGAAATGGTTTTGTACATACAAATGTTAGGTAAGAAATTTGACAAGGGTACAGCAAATCTTCACTGATTAGCATTCGCAAAGGTCCCTGAGATGCAGAGATGAAAGGTCTTCATTATGGAACAAAATGCATATTTGTTATTAACATCATTCTACATTTAAAAGCTTTCCCAGTCCACCCTAAGTAGATACTAATGAACCTTCAAACATTTCTCTAGTTCATTCCAGCACAAAATCAAGGTCTTGGCAGGGTCAAGAGAATTAGGTACTTAACAAAACAACTTATGGTAGTTTTCTCAAAAGGGTTGACCTTTACCTGGTTTTGTTTAAACCACTATACATCCAAGTCGAGTCCCCATCACTTTACATGGGGACTTTCAATACTTTTGAAATATTCACCTTTTAATATGCAACATTTCATTATTTACAAACCAACAAAAGAGGTTTAATAATATAATTTGGAAACTGAAGCACACCAGCTAGTTGAAGGGACTTTTAGATCAGTGAAGCTGCTATTAAAGTGCCATCAAAGCATTTTTGACTCCATAGAATTAATCATGAAATCTGTTCCTGCCAGCTCACTTATCATATCCGAAATATTAATTTTGAGCAAAATTAAATTGGACACCTACCGACAGCAACATTTTGCCCTTCAGAACTCCCCTTCACATTGATTTATTAACGGCTGCCAGAACAGTGTACCAGAGCAATTTATTACTACTTTCTCGATGTTTCCCTGTGCTTACAAATAGTTCTCCAGAGTGAAAGGTGCTACCTGACAGCATTCTGACAAAGGTGCATTTTTCAATTTGCATAATGTTCTTCAGATGTATTAGGATGTAAGGAAAGGTATTTCTTTTCATTATCAATGGGAATGGGTGATTCGTAGAGTGGAGATTCTGTGTTGAGTTGCTTTCCAACAAAACAGACCCAGCATTTCCATTAGTACTTGATGTGATTTTAGACAGAAGAGTCAGCAAATTATTTTGTTTTATTCATCAGCATCACTTTCTTTGCTTGCAAGACAGCCAAAGGAATTTATACTGAGCAGTAGGTAGAAGTGGGTCTGAACATGCAGCATTAGCCCAAAGAGAGAGAGATAAGGGCACAAACACACACATGCCTTACAGCTTTTTGAAAAATATTGTGTCAGAAAGGCACTTTTCATTGGGTAAAAAGCAAAAAAACACCCACCAAAGTTCCACTCTGACCAAACTGAGGTTTCTTTCCTGTGCAGCTAGAAGCCTTGGGAGAGATCCACATAAAACATGAAAGTTTGGCATGGGGTGTTTTAATTCGACACCATTCAAGTACAGCTAATAGAAGGGAAACTTCAGGCCTTGGCATGCCTGGTCTGTGTTTGAGTTACTACATCAAGTGGTCAGCCCAATCCAAATCCCTAACTTTCAAATGGGGTCTTCAATCTTTGAAGTATTCAGTGTCTGGCAAAAGACTCTTAATTCAGTGGCTTTTAATTCCTTTCTGTAGAACTAATCCATCTTTCCTCTTTCTTCCATTTCTGTGGCTGCACAAAGCAGAAGCAGTCCCACTGTTAGAGGTACTGGTTTATGAACTTACTGCCTAAGAGAAAGACAATTCATAAATACCATGGCTGCTGTGGGTTAATATTCCTGGCTCCAATCCAACTCTTCAATCTATGTGCTTATTTTTAAGCATGAATAGTCCCATTAACGACAATTGGGTTGCCTGTGTTCTTAAGTAAAACAGGTGTATAAGCACTTTGCTGCATCAGAGCCTATAAATGCACATCTGCCATCTTCTCTGGCTCAGTTAAAGGTTCCTTCCTAATCATTATACATTTATCCAGGAATTCCTCTGGTTTATACATGCATACACACATTCAGACTTTGCAACAGGCTACTTGGCACATTTAAAAGCAGTTGTGTTTGTAATCAGAGGCAAAACTGTCTAGCAATATAAATTTGAATATATATGTTGAGGGAACACACGTAGCCGAAGGTATAATGGGGAGAAGAATGCACGGTTGGACATTAGTGGAAGGGAAGTCTCCAGTAATTGACTGGAAGGCAAAACAAGTTAAACATTCACAGCACCAATTAAGACACTCCAGATGGGGCTAGAAAAAAATGTCGCCAGCATGTAGCAGAAAGCAGTCTTTTAAAACATGAACATTTAAAGTAAAAAACTGTTATTGCTCTTGTCAACTCTAAAAATTCATTAAATAAAAAAACTCCTGTCCTTTCTAGAGCCACCTATGGAAAACCTGCTGCCAGCACTTATTTGCATCATTGTATGTAGTCGAGGCCAACATTTCCAATTCTTTGTGAAAATGGAACTCCTTTGTAATAAAACATAAAAATTCTCTTTTGTCCCCTGCCATCAGGCTCCTGGGTATATGTGCAGCATGCTATGATGTTTTATACTCTACCCTGATTGTCATTAAGCGATAAAGATCCCTCTTGGGAATATTTAACATGGTTTTTTGCCAGTCTTGGACAGCCTACCAAGAGCCAACTTCCTCGTAGCCAAGCTACCTCTCTCACAGTGGGCAGCTTGGTATTTCATAGCTTGAGCTGCTTGACATTGTCCTTGACCTCTCAAAGAAAGATAAAGGAACACAGATACACCCCCAAAGTCACATACTGACGTACCAGAGGTTACCCTTCTGCCCAGGAAGTGCTGATGTGTACAAGTGACTATGGCAGGAAAAGGGCTGGCTCAAACCAATCTCTGGGATTTCCCCATCTGCTCCTGAATGTGGCAGACAGAAATCATACTTCTAATAGAGGAAAAGACTGAATTGAATTATGTATTTCTTAAAACCTGCTTCAAAGCCTCATGGATTATCTTACTTTTACAACAGAGCTCTCTTTTTCAGTCTTCTGATTTATCTTTTGGAAAGCCATTTCCTATTAAAGATTTCAAAGTTTAGCCTTTGGAGTACTTTGTGCTGTAATCATATTGTCAACAACAACCCTAATTTTGTAGACTTCACCAAGATCAGTTACTTTCAGGCTTGCTAATCTTTCAGGAGAAACGACATGTCACAATAAAAGCAGAGTGAACATTATGACGGTACAGAAGTGCAAAGGCTTTAGACCATCGCACTGCACTCAGTATTAGGAACAGGACGGGCCCTGCCTGGTTTATCCCCCTACCAGTTCCAGAATTCATGCCATGTTGTACTCCATGCTCCATTTCAAAAGTTATTAAACCCACTTCCACCCTCAAGTTATTTATACCACGTAGAATAATTTAGTCATTACTCTGATAAATATTGTTTGATTTCTTTTTACTTATTGTTTCATTTAGTTGTTCAATTCAGCCATTATTCCTACTCATAGTTTAAGCAAGCTGTCATGTTTTCTAAACCAATTTATCCCTCAGTATTCTCAGATATTTATTACATAGATATCATCATTTCAGCAAATTATTTATTCAGTTTATCGTTTTTTTCTATATCAGCCTTTCTAGTTCTTTAATCAACAATTTTTGCTGAAGTTTTCTCCTGTATCTTCACTTTTGGTAACTGATGGCAACTTTTAATGTGCATAAGAGATCAGTATTGCCAAAGTAGTACTTAGAACTTAAGACTCAAATATATCAAGATAAGGTTAAAAACACAGTGCTTTTAAAAAAATACTTGAATTTCCATAAGAGACTCAAAGATCACAACTGCCTTAAACACTGTACGATCACCAGAGGACTTTGCCCACTGTAGCAAACAGTGCAAAGAAGCAACTGCTCGTCTGTGACCACCCAGCTGCCCCACCCCTGAGCACAGGGCATTCACATTCCCAGGTAGGCCAAGAGCATCCATCCCTTCTGAGGGAGCAGAACAGCCTCAGCTATGACATGAGAGGCAGCTTCCATGTCTTAGAAAGTGTCATAAACCACCAAGGAACCTCCAAAACACCCCCAGACTCATCCTCTACCTAAGGCCTGCACATGACCCACAGTGTTACAACAGATCCAGAGTGCAGTAAAAGACAGTGTAAAACTTCTCCCAGTGGGGTCCTTGAGCATTCCCAGTACACCTGAACATAGAATAACCCATTGAACTCTGTTTTGTGGGACCCCCACTGCCGAGAAACCCAGAGGAAGAGGACCAACAGGACACCATCTGGAACCATGAGTAGTGATATCTTTCTACTAAATCTGTCTCCCTCTAACTCTTTCTCCCCCACTTCCTGCTTTTTTTCTATTTATTTCTATCTCACCCTCACATTTGTTGTTAAATAAAATCTGTACTACTGACTTTGGCCTGATTTGCACCTTAATTCAGGCAGAGGCATCTCTCTAATATAATCAACAGTTTCTTTTTACTTGTCTTATGAGGTAATTATTTTACTTATTTAATGCCCGAAGCAAAAAACTCATTTAAAATAAAAAAACATGAGACTCTTATAATAGCATCAAGAACATAGGAGCTTTCAAAAAAGAAGATACTAATGATTTTGAATTTCTTTTGCCAAATCCACAGCAAGACAAAGCAAGTGTAGGAATTCAGTCTTCACCATTATTCTATGCCTAGTTTAATACATAATAGTCCTGTAACTATTGCTTGACAATCCCTTCCCCATTATTTCACACACATTTCACATTGTAAAACCATACTGTTTCCACTCTTATCTCCTTCGTGTTGAAGTATTGCTCTCTTATTACATTAAACATTAGTTTCTCCATTTGCATACTTTCTAGATGACATTATTTATTATTTTCTGTCCTATTTCTAACTGCAGGATCTTTAAGTTATCATCCAATCTCACAGCTCTTCCAAAATGTAATACAGCCTGTGAATTTGCCATGCTGCTTACAGTACCTTCTGGATTATTAAGGTGTTAAATAAAACCAGGTGCACCAATAAACTCAGAAATATCTCCCTGTAACTCAGTGCATCTATTTACCAACTTTTGTGACAGCTAGTGCTCATTTCTAAGATAATTTAAACTATTTTTTCACAAGTATGCTACAGCAACCTATGAGATTAAGTTCTTCTCCTGGATGTTACTATGCAAATACAAAACATAAAACCAATGTAGTCTATGGGGGATCAGTTTTGACATAGATTTCTCGACTAACCATTGCTGTTAATCTTCTCTGCATTACTAGACCTGTACATATTTCATGGATAGAACTATAATGACACTACGAAATCTGTTCTTTCCTTAATAGATCCAAAATACATATTTCTCACAAACACATTTATACACTACTTCCATCAAATTTATCAGAAAAGTATTACAATATGCACGTTAACAAGACAGAAATTAAGATCTTATGATCCAAAGTATACCACTGTCAGAAATAGTGTATGGGGGACTAAAATAAGCCCAAATTATCTGTTTTCAATGTCTTAAAGAATGAATGAAGGATGAGGAAAGAAAGACTCCAATTTACCACAAGAAATGCCTTCATCCTGAGGTAGGAAGAAAATAAGTATTCTACACTGCCTAGTCCCTCTTCCCTTCCTTGAGTAAAGCTTTTTGTGCTTTAGTCCCTCATACATCCATCAAAATTAAAAATAATCAAGCCAGGATCTGTCACTGAGAAAGACTCTTCTCCTTCCTTCATTACAATCAAGCAACTGCTCGCCTCCCTGCCTTAATGGACTCTGCTTCAACACCGGTGGAAAAAGCCCTGCCTATCTTGTTTCAATCTTCTGTAAGTTCCTGGCTTCAATTTACTCACGGGGATGAATCTGACTTGCAATCCCCCTCCCCCAGTTCTTATCTATTTATCTTCCTTAAGAGAGAGAATTTTTACTAGAGAACCGATCCTTCAGCCCGAGTTGAGCAGTGCAACAGTGACATCCGATGGCTGCCTACATTAGGCTCCAAAGAGCTTTCCTGGCTTGGCAGTGGCCTCCCCTACCTTGGCAAAGAAAACTGATGATGACTGAATATTACCTGCCCTCAGAGCATTTTATCCATGTACCTCCACATTAAAACTACCTGGGCAGTTTCCTCCATGTTTCCAAAGCACCGGGAATTGTCTTCAGATGCAGCCATAGACTCAGACTTACAGAGCTCTCCTTGCACTGCATGTCAACAATGCAGACTCTGGAACATTATCATTCCTCATTTATGGCTGCAAGGGAGGTGCTTGTGAGGCTTTTTTTGTGATGAACACAGCTCTCAGGAGTCTGCTGCATTTCTTCCTGTATCAGAAAGGTAACTGCAGCCTAATGGAAAAACTGGAGGAGTGGGTGTGTGTACAGCAGTGTTCTGTATGCAAAGGGAGTAGAAAGGTTATGAGAAGTGTTAAATACAGATTTGCTGTTTAGGTCAAAGGGATCCAAAATCTACATTCCTCAGAGACCATTCCAAGGCTAAGTGAGCAAACTAAACCTCAGCTTTTCATTGCCTCAAGTCTGAACTCTAGATTTGTCTTAATACCTGAAGTGAGGAATAGCTTCTATAGTTTGATGGCAATGGATTTAATTATGCAAATTTTATTATGTTTATCTAATGCTGCTTTGCAATACAAGAACTAAACAACTTTTATTATCCTTTCCCTTGCACTAAGAGGACCCTATTCTGATGCTCCCCAGGGTGGCTGGGGACCTCCATTAGCCTTACCATGTACAAATGCTCTCGTATTTTCTCTCTACAGATATAAATTTTTCAGTCTTAACTGGATGGTTTGTCCAGTTAAGTACCAAAATCTTCCCCAACACAAGATAAACCTGACACAACAGCAAAACTGGAGCAGCCAAAATAAACTACACCATGCACGATCAGAAGGAATGCACAGCACAAAGCTGTAAGACAAAAGAACGAGTGACTATCCTGATCCAGTGTTCTGCATTTGCTGGCAACCATCCAATTAATTTTTAATTCAAAATAGTTACTTCACATGCTCCCTAAAGCACTTCACAAACTAAGCAAGTCTTGAGACCAAAAGGCCACAAGTCACAGGTACAGTGTCTCAGAGGTGGAGTCAAGGTGCAGCTCCATTCTTTGTTGTTAAAGGTCTGTTTGTACATGAAGTACTAAAACATGTGGCACCTTCTACTCCATCCATTTCTATCAGAAAAAAATGTTAGTTGGATAAAGGTTTGTTATTAAGTAATACAATAAGTAGCTGATATTTTTAAAGCTTGAAACATCTACAACTGTGTTCTCTTTGTAACTTGTGCCTATTGTGTTTGTTAGTAAAAGTCATCATAAGGAACTGCCACTCTTCCCACAGACTATTAAGAGGACTGCAAGCCATGTGCAACTATCCATTTTTAGTCTAAAGGCTCTCCTTTGTGTGCAGAATGCTTTCCAATTTACACAGACACACTCCTTTCAAACTAAAAAAACAAAACCCAACCTGAAGCAAAGGAATTTTGCCATTTTCCTTTTTTCTTCCTTTTCCCCCCCCCCGCTTTGTGTTGTCTACTTTATTCTGTTTTTTCCACTAATGAATCTTACTTTGCCCGAGTCTCATTGTCATTTTGTTGAAACTATTCAAAGTGCCTCAAGCTGCTAAACAGCTGGCAAAATACACAAACATTTAAGACTTTAGTCTGAATATTAAATCATGGTTTCCAGGAGAGAACGATGTTGGCCTTTCTGATTTAATACCTTCTTTTGAACTGTATGTCATTTTTGCTTCCAGATTAATCTGAGCATGGAAAACAGGTTGAATATATTTTTATTAGAAGACACTCCAAATATTTAGACAGTCATTTTAATCATGTTGTGGCAAAATTATTATGCTTGTCAGTCTGAAAACATACAATTTCCATATTTCCCTTACATTAACTCTCTTTAACAAAGGATTATTAAAATCTTAAATGCTATTTACTCTTCTTTTCCCCTCCCTCTCTGGCATGCATACTTAAAAGAAGCCGTAATAAAATATTTGGGCTGCATTAAGAAACATCTGAATTGCAGTTACAATTCTAGTGTAGTCACAAGCTTGTCATTAAAATGCATAGCACAGTGCTAGTGCAGCTGTATACAGCTTTTATTATTCAGACTGCTAAATAGATGAAACATATTTTAATTCAATGTAAACTGTGCAACTAGAAACACGAGAGTTTGAGGCTTTTTTTATTTCCTCAGGAGAAGCCCAGATCCTTGAGCTCAATAACTTCTCTTGGCCAAGGGCCAATCTAGATTTATTGCAAGAGTCCCTGCACTGCCTCTCCAGACACACGTTTTGTAATACATGAAGAAGCTGGTGGGAAAAGCAAGCTTTCAGCCTCCACCACCTCTTTTTATTAACATGTACCTGTTAATACTTTCAGGCTCCAACTCTGTATTCCCTGGCAGGATACAGGCAGCCACCCTCAGACTGGGAATCAGCTCTGATACCAGAGGAGTCAGCTTACACAGGGGTGCACCAGAGCCCAGGGCCTCACTGCTGAGTTAAGAGAACAAAAATGTCCCCAACTCTGCAGCTTTAGACACCTGCCACACCTTTTATTAGTGTCCTGAGGAGTTCATGAA
Organism: Monarcha castaneiventris obscurior; assembly: GCA_026261815.1. Taxonomy (NCBI): domain Eukaryota; kingdom Metazoa; phylum Chordata; class Aves; order Passeriformes; family Monarchidae; genus Monarcha; species Monarcha castaneiventris. Next base: position 548,038 of record JAMPIT010000371.1, read on the forward strand.
AGCTTAAACACTCCCCTGCCAAGACTGAGTCAATCTCTATCCTGACCAAATTCTAGCTGACCAGTGCATAAACAAGCTTTGATACAAACCTCATGTCTCAAGCATTAATCTGTACTACTAGCTGCTAAACACCAATTATTTATAATTACAGCCTGTGTAATCATCCCTAATTTTTATTTTGAATTCAATATATCAGGACAAAAATAAAGCAGAAGAAAAGCCCCAAAGCTCACACACAAATCTTCAGGAGTAAGTCGCTGAAGTAACAAGGAAGTATCATAGAGGTACAGTACAAGACCACACGGAAGAGACAGCAGCAGACAAAGAGTTTGGCAGATACATCCCTCTTTAAGTCAGTTGTGCAGCAGAAATGCAACATAAGAAAATAGTGCAGGCTCTAAATGAGACTGAGCAGAGCCCATGAGCCAGATGAGCCATGAGTGTGAGAATTAAAGGCTATAACCCTAAAAGGAAGCAAGTCCTTTGCCAGATTTCAACCCTCTGTAAACTGAGCAACAAGGAATTTTCTGGCCCATTGTGTGCCCTTCTATTGAGGTGGCAGCAGAGTCTCATTATCTCCGTGGGCTGTAAAAGTGCCTCTAATTAGCTAGTCACCAATGCTCTACCAGAGGGTATTTTGGAGTAGATATATTCTAATTGTCTCTGTTGGGTGTCTACAGCGATTCCATAGAAAACAACCTTCACACAGGGTATGCTCAGCTTGGAGGCATTCCTGCCTGCTCTTTCACTCATTCACAGCGTTTTAAGCCTGGATGCCACATAAAGCTGAGATGGACGTGCTACGATTAAAGACAGAATAAAAATGAAATGAACCAATAGTCCGAGGTTAAAAATTGGAAGTAGCAACAGTTAATTAGTTCCATAGTTGAAAAGAGAGAAGCCACGGTGCTTCTGCTCAAGAGGCTAGTGCTGCTATTAGAATATGCTGCTATTAGAATGTTCCAGGAATGGATTTCTACATTTCTATTATTTAAAAAATAATGTGTATTTTATTTCTGATTTCCAATAGCTAAAGTTTCTGTATTTCTCAGTCTTCCTATAGCAATCTGTTGCTCCTCACTCTGATACCTACAAGGATGGTCAATACCTACTTCTCCCATACTGCAAAAGAGACCTCTGTAATGCAAAGTAAAAGAGAATATTCATTAGCTATGACAGAAAATTGTTTGACTCACAGTCTTCATCCTCTTCCTCTGCTCTCTAAAATAGCCATAAACATTCAATTGACTTTCATCCCTTCCTTGTAATATTGGTGATACAGATGCCCACTTAAATATAACAGGCTTTCATTCTGTCACCTAGATCCAAAGGTCCAAGTTTTCCTGTATCCCACACCTACAGGGCTAAGGGAATCCATACATATATTTGTATAATACAACATGTAAGTGACACAGATTCCAGACATTTCACTTCAAATGTTATCATCTGCCTGCTGACAGCATTACTAGTGCATCTGAGAAGAATTATCAGTCTGTCTTTTTTGGTGTTGTTTTTAAAGCAGACAGTGCTTCTCCAAGCACTGGCACTGGACTTCACTGGCCACCAGGCCAACTCCACTCTAGACCACTTTGGGCAACAGCAGTTTTGGTCCCATGACAGGTTCATTTGCAACACCATCAGTCTGAGCTAACTGGCCCCCAGGCAGATATCAGCCACTTGTAGCACTAGGAAGTTTTCACTCTGGTGGAAGAAATTTTACTTTTCTAAGTCTGCTTTGTCATTCCTCTGTCCTATAATTATCACTCAAATTTTTAGATAGGAGCAAAAGATCACTGAATAATGCTGTCACACAAGAGGCTCAACATGCACCTGTAACTTCAGTGTGTTTGTATTAATCTTGGCTACATATATGTGTCACATCCAAGAGTATCTCTATTTATATCAGGGTATTCCCAAAAGCTTTCTCATTTTCCATGCAATTCACTTTTTTTTGTTGGTTTTTTATGAGAATATTTAATCCACCTTCTTTAAGTCTGAAGGTTATTGGAGTTGCCATTCACTCACATATCACAGGCTCATGCATGACTTACACTTTGATCATGAATGCAAATCAGCAGCATATTTTCAGGAGTTTATTGTTTTTAATCAAGAATTAGACTTTCATGTCTGGAGATTTATCTAGATACTTCATCACTTAAGTAAGGACACATCTGAATGAAAAATCATGGGATGCTGACAACACTGCTTGAAAAGTTACTATTTTATATGAACACAATGTTCTTCCATCCCTTCTCTAAATCAGATGTCTGAATGTCTAACAGTAAGAATATTTTTCAAAAATAGCACACAAAACAATGTCTAAGTTCCCTTCAGCTCTGTTTTGGTTGACTGAACAAATTACTTAATATAAAGCATACACATAACAGTCTTCTCTGCCTTTTACTCCTTTTAATCTTGCTGATACGTTATTTACGTTCTGTTCAGTAAATAAAATCAAGATTAGAAAGTTGAGCTGCCTGCGGGCAGTCTTTGCTAACAAAGATTTTCAAGTGTACAGCTTGTTTTCAACTTTTAACAACATCCAGAGTCACACTTTGTTCTATAAGATACCCATGTGTGCACCTAATCAGTGAAACTCCCAAAAATTAATGACATTTTCTCTTCTATGTACCTGCTGTCTACTTTTTGATTGTTCTCTGTGATCTGTATGAACACTCCACTCTAACAGCACCTCACCAGCTTGCTGGGTGAGGACCAGGAGAGGAAAAATTCATGGTATGAACACACAGAAACCCTCAAGGCGAGTAAGGGTGACGAAGTAGTGTTGAAGAATGACAAAGCTGATGCACTGCACCAGTGGAGAACAGGGATCAGCCTCTGGGAGGCATGCTGGGTTTTTTTGGGGGCCTAAATTGTGTATGGCCCCAAGCTGAGTTGGATTTGTTGCCAGACCAAGAATTGTCACTGTTTATTAGAGCCATTTTTCCTCAACCAGTGAAGTGAAAATGACAAGAAAATAAACAGTTGTCTGAGAACATAAGCCACCAGCAAGCAGTCCTTCACGACAGCATGGAAACAGAAAAAAAGAGCAGCCATTAAGCTTCCTTAACACAGCTGGAACTGGCCCTGGCTCTGCTTCTGAATTGCTGCAGAAAGCAATGGAAAAGCCCAGTTGAGAAAGAAGCAGCTGCAGTAGCCAAATTGCAAATGGCTTGGAAAGAGGCCTTTTCAGCTTCAGCCACCTCTGAAGATTGATATGACAAACGGTGCACGACCTTCCCAAACTGCGGGTTAAGTGTGCAAGAAGGACCTTGTGCAGAAAGTTGTCCATCAGCTACTTTCCCTCTTTTGCCTGGATTCTGCTGCTTCTCTCAGCATGCTGCAGTTCCCAACCCAGAGATCTGTGCCCATGATGCCTTGTGCTATCCAAAACTTGTGCTGGTCCTGTCTGTAGTATATGTATGCCACAGGTCACCATCCTCTTCCTTCGGTAGGAACACTTACTCTTCTTTATCAATAAACAGTTCTCAGATATAATATTGCCGTGTTTGCGCTTTATTTTCGTCTGAGAAATCTATCAAAAGGAATCCTGCCCGAGTCCCCTGTATGCAGCAGGACAGGACAATGCCACCCCGATGTATGTGAAGCTCAGGAAGCACATCTGAGAGGGGCACAACTACAGAAGGTGTTTCAGAATTGTCCTTGTTGGTTCCTCCCTGACAGATAACCACAGGACTGACATTGATTGCTTTCTGAGGCCAAAATGGCTTCTGACAATTAAATACACACCCTGTCCTCAGCTGAAGAGGATTTTAGAGCAGCACCAGGTCACCAAGAAAGAGGTCATGCAAACCATCTGCTCCTATCCCTTCCTGGGGAAAGGATTCCTTCCTATCATTCGTCTGTCTCATTCTTCCCTTCTTTCTCTTCCCCATTAGTGCAGTTACAAGAAGAAAGTTGTAACCACGATAATGCTGCACCTCAGGAAAATGGGAAATGGCACAGGATTGCTTTTATTATACCTTGAAGTGACCAAGGCTTAGGGACTGCAATGCTCATAAATAGCACTTTAAATAATTCTACTAGAGGTCCTTAGCTCATTATGACAAAATTGCACTCTTCCAGGTGCACTACTTAGCCTGCAACCATCCCAGAGAATTGCTAAAAATTAAAACAGAGAAATAATTTAAAAGTTCACCAGCTCACATAAAGGCTCTTACTTTAAAAAAATACCACCAAACTTTACTTTCATTTGGGTATTCCTCACAAAATCACCAATTGGCTGAAATCCCATTTATCTGTGTAAATGTATAGAAAGAGACAAACTGAAATTACTACTAAATAGCTTCTGAAAAAATATCTTTTACAGAGACATCCAATCTACTGTTAATTCCTGAGGATTTACGAAGAAGCTCCAACAAGTATCTGAAATTCCATGTTCTTGATGATATTTCTCAAAATACACAGCCCACAATTAAAACCTTGAAATGAAAATCCAATTAATTCTGAGGCTTTCCTTTTTATACATCATCACCTTTTTCCTTATAAGGAGAATTTCTTTAAAGAGATTAAAACCTGAATATTACATTTAATCCTATAATGTCTAGTAACTGACTTATTTAAATGTTTCTTAACAGTGAAGAGCAAGGAAGCTTCTTGAGAAGAAAGAACAAAAGAAACAAGCAGCAAATAAAAGTGATCAGCCACATGACTGTCTCGAAATGGTAATTCATCTTTCTGTTTTTGAAACCAGATGACAATCACCTGCTGTTAGGCCAGCTAGAAACTGTGAGATTTTTTAAAAAGCATAATTCATTAATTCTTCTTAGTAATGACCTTCACAGAACTCTTCCAGTTTTCCTCTGTGCCCCACAATTCAATAGTGCCCCAGTTTGTCTGGTTCATTTTTTGTCTGTGAATTTTAGTAGAAACTAATTGAGCTTGATAAGGGTCAGAAGGGCTGACCACTCCCAGCTGCAAGTAGGACCAGCCCCCACATTTATCTGGGCTTGGGTTTGGGTTGGGCTTTTACTTCTTGAGGATCCTTTCTCCTTTGGCTGTAGTCAGCAGATCCCACCAGCTCCCAGAGACGAGACTTTCCCCACCACCTCCTGAGCCAGGCTCACAATAGGCCTTATTCATCCCACACTACTTTAAATACAAGTGAACTCATTTTTTCCTGTCTTCAGGAATGTTTTTGCTAGTAAGTAGAACTGAGAGATCTATTTCTACTAAATCTGTAAAGTTTTCCCATCTGGCTCCACACTCCAGGGCTGGGCTTTGCAGGGTGGGGTCTCCATAGGCTCTTGCTGAGCTTTCCCAGGTCACACAGCACGTGTCTCCTTTATCTCACAATTGTTTCCTTGCCATCCATTTCTTTTATCCTGTGTACATGAGGCAAGGTGTCATTTAAATAGACCACATCAGCCATCAACGTGATTTCTTATTATTCATCCAGCAGGATGAAATTGTCGTACCCCACACTGATATCTAAATATTTCCTTCAGATAATGACTGAATAGTCCTTGAAATTGCACCCATTATGCTTCCGACCCCCATTTGCCTCCTGCAGTCATCATCTTTGTCCATCTGCACTCATCATGGCTGTTCATCTTTGTCAAATTTACAGCAAACAGTCTTGGAAGGAACAATGCACCAAGCACAGTTGTAAAGATGAGAAACCAAACGGGGTTGGGGGTGTCTCTAACAAAAGCCAGGTGTAGAAGTTATTAATTAACTGCAGAGATACGGCACAAATTACTCAAAGTACAATTTAAGTAATTGGCACAATGCATTTGCTTGATGCAGCTCAGAATTATGTGCTCCTACCTTTTCACTAAAGCACTACAGAACATAAAATTATTTAGGAAAGCATGTTCATTAAATTCTACCACATTGTGAGAAGCAAGCCTTAACCAAAGTATTTAGAATAAAATATTCATATTTCAGATGATACAGGCAGTAAATTTTGACAGCATCCAATCTCAGGGACTGCAGTATCTATACTCAAGGCCCCAGAGTAGTTGTGTTAATTGTTTCTTTTTTTAAGCAGTGCTTAAAAAGAAGAGCTTTAATTTGATCAGATGAAACTTAATGAAGGTGATTTAGCCTATAAAGTTAATCATCACTTTGGTGTCATTTTCACAGGATTTGGAGACTTTCCATTCTAAGGCAAGAATGCAAACCTCACAGAAAAGGGCACATCTGTGTTTCTCCACTATCGGTTCTACAGATAAAGAAGATGCAGTGTCTGATTCACAGGCACACTGCTTTTCCCAATTGCTTTATGATAAATATAATCTTCCTCTTCTTGGACTTATTTGTAGATAAGCCTCTATTCCACACACCTATCTGTGTGCTCTCCAGGCTCCCCAGTGTGTATTTCTGCACTTTCTAGAGCATCTTAAAGGAAGGAAGGTCTATTAAACCCTCATCTGCTGGGCCAGGCTTTCCCCTGCACTCTCAGAGCCTGATCCAATGTCCACATTAAATCAACATGAGTGTTTCCAGTAAATGCAATATGCATTCAGTCACATCCCTGATCACTCACCTCTGTCCCCCATCATTCATCCTGCAGAGGATACAAGCATTATGAAGGCCACACACGCAACTGCAATAAGGACAAATTATTTTCCCTATTTTCAATTATCTTCCTGAAGTAAATGCAGCCTGGGGCTGTAGGAGCCAAAAGGGCTGTCCAGAGATTTCCATGCTATTTCACTTTTTTTCTAGCAACCAAAATCACCAGAGAGATCATGAGTGCTGAAACTACAATTAGAGTAGTACATATTTTAAAACAGTTTTCTGCATCATGTCCAAAAGTAAATTTTTTTCATTACATTCACTTCGGTAATAATAAAGAGAAGATAAGGTCTGGTGCCAAGGTAGATTATCTTGTTTCTGTAGGAGAGAAATTTGGCTTTGTGAATCCAGCTATTTGGTATCATACACACACGTGTTCACAATATTCTCCTCCAGCCAAACAGGCCAGCATGAGGGGGCACCAAACCCAGTATTATGATTAATTAATTAGCAATGAACAGTAGCTCTTTAGGATTGCACTGTATTACTGCATTCAGAACGTACAAGGCAATTCCTGCAAAGTGTTTGAACCCACAATACCACATTTAGATAGGAAACTCAGTTCCATGTTTGAGCTTTCTCATGTTTCCTCTTCTTCTTCTCTGTTTTCCACTGCTTTACTACCCAGTAAAATTAACCTGAACAGAAACACAGAGGCACTTTCATCTACCAGTTCAAAGTTGTCAGATCTCAACTTTGAATTCTTTGCTTTTGCTCATTCACATTCCATCAGTTGCCAGCAACTAAAAGTGAGGGTTTGTGTATCAGGTGGCTTTTATTTGTGAAGTATATAACATTTTGATAAATACTATAATTTTACGTGTTTTAAAGCCTGCTTTATACTGTTAATGAGGTCATACAATAAAGAAATGGCAATTACAATGATTTCTTTAAAGCTGCTTTGCTTAGAAAAAAAAAAAGCCTGTACAAATTTGCCAGTTAAAAATCAAAATTGTCATATACTACATGTAAGCCTTTAGTACAAATAGAATTTCTGACAGATTTATGTTCAGGATAAAAAATGTTACCTGTCAAAAACAGCCATAAAAAATTAAATACCTGCTTAATGTGAGGCTTCAAGTATTGCGAATGTAACATTATTATCATAAATACAGTACTATGATCTAATTATGTATTCTGTGCTAAGTTTGTCAGATAACACAACTTGAAAATGGCACAACTAAATCAAATATGTTCTACTTACCTATTGAGTGTTAGTGAAATTGCACATAAAAAGGCTTCTTTACAGTCAATTTTAAGATGCTGCAACTTTGTGACAGGTTTTATTTTATTTTAGGATTTTATCATCAGTTTACCAAGTGATTTTAGAGCTTTTTCCAGCATGAGAGTATCTTCATATCCCAACACAAATAGATGAGTTGTTGTGTGAATCATCAATCTTACTAATGTTTACTTTCATTTCACACACACTGACCAAGTGTGCCCATCTTTTTCTGCTGTCCTGTGATTCACAATTTAGACAAAGGCAAGGTAAGTCTTTACAAAAACTGTATAACTGAAATAGAAAAGCAAGGCAGGAATCTGAAAGCCAGCTTGCTTGGGTTTGGGCTGGGATAGAGTTAATTTCCTTCCTCATAGCTGGCACAGGGCTGCGTTACCCCACCAGTGAGCAGGCTGGGGGTGCACAAGGAGCTGGGAGGGGTCAGCCTGGACAGCTGACCCCAACTGGCCCCAGGGATACGCCAGACCACAGGGCATCATGGTCAGTAAGTGAACTAGGGAGAAAGGGGCCAGGGGAACACTGCTCAGAAATGGGCTGGGCATCACTCAGCAGGAGGGGAGCAATTGCATTGTGCATTGCTTGCTTTCTATATTCTGTTAATTTTTATTAATTGTAATTATTGTTACACCTTCTACTTCTGCCCCATTAAACTGTCTTTATCTCGAGCCACAAGTTTTACAATTTTTTTACAATTTTTTACCCAATTCTCTGCCCTACCTTGGTGTGGGTGGGGAGGAAGCAAACAACTGGTGTTGAGCTTCCTGCCAGTTTAAACCATCACAGGTTCCAACATCAGCATGATTGACTTCAGGCACAAAAAAAGTGGTTTGTACCACACCTCTTGGACTAAATAAAAAATCGCCTGTCCTCTTAAACTAAAATCAGTGGTAAGAAACTGTAAGAAATATAACTTTTCTCATGAAGTAGAGAAGCAGAACCAGGGCAAAATTAAAGTAACTAATCTTTCAAATAACTTTTCTTCGACATTATATGAGTTTTACTTCAATCAATCTAGTCCCTAGTACAGATCCTTGGGATGTCAAATAGGTCTGGTTTTTGCTTTCCAAACTCCTATGCCCTTGACTGTTTCTCTCAGTAGCAGTAGAAAAGCACAACTTCTTCTGTCCCACCCTTCAGCTGGAGTCATTTTCTCTGGAATGATCCCTCCCCTGCCTCTCTCCAGTACGGATTTGCCCTCACAGCCTTGTGACACAATGCTTGTTCACCAGGTGCATTTTTAACTGCTCTTCAGAAATCAAGAGCTACACCTGCTGTCTGGGGTGGTCTGAATTTTCTACTCCTTCCATTGCTCCCTCCCTGCAAAGTAAGGTTTTGATCATTCCCTTGTTCTTTGGCTCCCAGCTTCTTTCATGTCAGTCTGAACATATTCTCACAGTGCCTCTTTATACATGTTATGATGTCTGACTGGAGCATCTCAATAGGATTGGAAAAACTGTGTTAACACAAGGAAATAGCCTAATTATGATCATCATCATTTCCATTCCTGCTACTTGCAAAACTGATCCTGGGGTGACAGTCCCATTCTCTTTGACACATATACACAAAACATTCAGCCAAAAGACCATCTCTGTTCAAGAGGCTGTAAAAATGGGTTCTGAAAAATCACTCTAGGTTCTTCTTGATTTAAAGGAAGATGTCTCATTTATTGAGACATCTGTATTCAGGCTTTTTCCTGAATTTTTTAAACTTCTAAAAGCAAATTTTTATCCATTTCATGAAAAACAGGGCAAACATGATCCTCTTACGTGCATAAAAAAAGGTAACATAAGGCTGTAAAGGTACGTAGAAGAAAATGAAGGAAACTGAGCGTACACACACATGTAAAAGTTATTCACATAAAAGCTAATATTTACTTCCAAATCCCAATTCCATTATGGCCATAATAAAACAAACCTAGGTATAGATATCTGTGAGACACAGCCACAAGCGTCTGTGAATACCTACTGCCCACAAAGCACAGTAATGCAACTCTTCCAGTCAAAGGAAATGCTTTGCATCTTCAGAAAAAAGCACCCAAATTTCATCTTAGTAATACTAAGTAAGGGACTAAATCATTTTTTCCTCAACATTAACCCTGCCATGATATTGTTCAAAAAGATTGAAGAATTTAAAAAAAAATACAAACTTCAAAAGTATTGAAAAACCAGAAACTCTCTTCATAATGTTGCAGCTAAATTATGAATTAAAATCATTCCATTATTATGCCACACAGTTGGGGCCTACTGGGGAGATATTGGCACAAATTAGAGTTGTACTAATGCAATTCTTGATTTCTAATACTTAAAATTTTCCCCATAGTGATTATGGTAAGAATAATAATAATAATGTGCAATAACAGTAATTAATCTAATTAGTTCATTAAAGTTATGATGGCTATTAACACTAAAGGTCATAAATTAAGACAAGACCTTCTTTGAACATTAATAGAGATGAAATGTGTTTTCCTCTGCACAGTGGACAAGGGGCCAGCTGCTTCTTTGGTGAAAAAAATAGCAGGATGATTATCTGAAGATGCAAATGGAGTTTCTTTCACTGCCCACTGTGAAGGTTGAATATCAATGACACAAAAATAATTTTTCTTCAGCTGAAAGGGGAACAGTCACAGCCCACTGCCGAGGAGGGAGAGCTTTTCATTTCCCAGGTCAAGGCCTATGACCTGGCAGCACTTCCCCTGCCCTACTGCTCCACCTTGGTCCCCTTCCTCATAAGAAACTTCCATGTGAAATGCTATATTGATCACTAAACTTTTAATAGTACATTTGCTTGCTCTCTGCAATACATTTATGGTGTTTCATTCATGAGCTTTTGGGTATTTATTTGTATGTATTAACTCTACCTAGGTGAAATGTCATATATGATAATAAATGCATGTCTTGGTACGTGGAGGTGAAAACCTTGTGCAAAGTTGTAGAAACATGATAAATCAATTATTTATATCCTTTTTTCTTCCTCGCTGGTCAGATAATTCTGTGTTCCCTGGAGCTTTAACATTCCAATCCAATGAACAGATTACATCATCCATCATTTGCTTGAAATCCACATGCCAAATAAATATTTCTTCCATCTGCCTGTAATGTGAAATGTCACCTGTTTTCTACAAGCACTGGTATGATTCAGTCTTGAAAGAGCTCCATGTTTCCCTGCTGTAAACGCTTCGGAGTCTATCCCAGGCCAAGGAAAATGATGCCATCAAGACAGGACATTCCAGTGCCCTGCTCACATCTACTCCAAGCCTTCTGAAGAGCCCAAATCCTCTTCCTTGAAAATAGGGAATTCACATGCAAAATATTTTGTCAGAAATACATATGACTGCAATCTGTCCTTTCCTGGGTTTCCCAGGAAAATGTACTAGTGCAAAATGCCACTATGTAAAGCTTTCCATGGAGTTAGCCTTGTGTACCCTAAATATTGCCTCCCTCTTCACAGGCCAGAGCCAGCTGGAAAATGACATCCTACAGAGAACAGCAAGACACAGAAAAGAGCAAAGTGGAACCTGTAGAGAGGTTTTTCCAAATGACAGAATTTGTAGAGATCACAGACAGAAGAAAGGTCACAAAAAAATAAAGTCCTCTATGGCTTCTGGGTTGGCAGACCTGTGGTTGACCTCAAGCCAAGTGACCATTTAGCCTGTTTACACAAGTTATTTAACACTGTCACAGAGGGTTTGATTCTTTCATAAACAAGTGTTCTAGTCAGAAAATATATTTACTATACCCTGACTTGCATCCTTCACATATTTCTACTGTTAAGCTTCAAAAATGGGGGTTCTATTCATAGCCAGACAAAGGCCATTTGCCCACCTCCCTCCCAAAGCAGCCCCTCTGTAACATGGCTACTCCTTCACCAGCCTCCCAGATAGGTGCTTTGGGATGATAAAATTTTAAATTCACTTACTTTGTAATTTCCTATCCTAACAATTGAGGTTAATGTCAGTTGATCCAGACATGAGTGAAGCAGAAATACGACCAAACTCTAGTATCTCCTTATCCAAAAAATAACATGATAAAAAGAAATCATCTAAAAACTTGTAAGGAATTACAACAAAATTGCACTTCAGCTGGGAAATGGCATCTGATTTTGCTTTCAAATGTAAACCCAGAGAAGTCACAAAACAGGTAACTCTCGAAGTATGATAATTAGTAAGAATTCATGGATGCTGTCTAGGCATGGATTTTTTTTTTTTTTTTAATATGCAACTTCAGTGGAAGTCTTAAGAAAAAAAATGGTTATTTTCTATGCATTTTTAAAGGAAATAATGAATAATTCAATTTTAAGGAAGGAAGCGTAGGAACAATTGACAGTCTTTCCTTTTCACTGTATTATTTATGCTGGCCTTTATTTCCACAAAAGATAAACCTCTCTTTAAAGAACTAATATTTCCAGAATAATTATTTTTAATTACAAAATCTCAAAACATTTTCCTAGGACTCTCTCATTTTCTGAAATAAGCTTGATAAAAAAGTAGGAAAAGACAAAAAAGCCTAACATTTGAATAACGAAAACTAGCAATTTTGGCCAAAGAGTTACAGACTATTAGCAGTTTTCTTCCTATGACCTGTTCTGTTTACAGGAAGAAAAATGCTGGTCTGTGGAAAACAGGGGGGAAAATCCCAACCTCTGAAAAAACACAGAACTTCTAAGTATTTTGCTCTATGCCATCATTTTCCTTGGCCTTACCCCTCTCAGAGCCTGGGTGCTATTAGAAAGGTAAAATGAGACAGAGGCAAATGATTTCTTCTACAATTCATGATTGCTTTTCACTCTGCTTTATATTGTTCTTAATAAGCCAGCTACAGTTCGTGCTCCATATGCAGCGTACTACAGTTCTTCCTTGCAAAGAAACACAATAACTGTGAGAGAAAAAAAATCTCCCCCTCCCTCCAAATTATAAGCAAATTGTTATAGGTCTAAAGATCTTGCTTACAAACTAATGGCTTTGGTATTTGTTCTTTTATTTTCCTTTCTTTTTTTTTAGTTTTCTTTTTTTGTTATGGTTCATGTTTTCAACTTCTCTGGAACAATGAGAAGCAAAAACAAATACAGCACTTTAAGAAATGAAAGCTGGCTCTTGCAAAATACTACCAGCCTGGCATCTGGAGCTTTATAAATAATTCCAAATATTGCAAGGAAATAAAAACTGAGAAAATAATTGCTAGAGAACATTAAAGACAAACTGCCTTAGAGGAGAAAAAATTTGTCAGCAAAACCCAGAAGTTGAAGAGGACCAACCAGCCTCTTCCTCTTGTCTCACATCTTGCACTTGTAACTTCATGGTTTTTCCTGGGATTTGCATGCTGGTCAGCACTACTTGCAAGCATACAGAAAAATTACAGAACCTTGTTCAAGATCCTATTTTTAACTCTGGTATTTTCTGTCTGCATTTTCAAAAAAATACTAATATCCAGCCTAGACATTGATGAGGTCTGAAAATCTTACAAAAAAGTACCTGTGTTCACTTGGAGAACTTTTACCTCCCTGACACTGGATATACAGATATCTCATACTGGAAAAAATAAGCTCACTGAAAGTTTATGCATAAATAGACTTCACTTACAACTTTGTAGGTACAGTGCCCTCGTTGATGTTATGAAGACAATGTTAGAGAAACAAACAGCAAGAGCTGCTTGTAACTCCTTCAACACCATTATTTCTTCCTTAAGGCACCCATACCTTAGAAACACTGCTGGCAGGTTTCCCTTTGTTCGTCGTGTTCCTGCTGAGTTCAGATGTTTGCCTTTGCTCCAGTCCAGTCAGAAAAATCACGAAAGGTTTCCTGATTTGCTCATGGGCAGAGCTGTGTAAGCTCTGATCCAGCCCAGTGACACAGAGCCTCTGGCTCCAGAGGGGAAGGAGAAATAACTGCAGAGCTCCATTCCAATGACTGCCAGTCACAATTCTGCTGCACCTTTGAGTGAGGAGCTGAAACACTTTTGAGCCTGTCTGGATCATCTGCATCATTTCATATCACTCAATGCAGGCCTGTGCCATCACAGCTACACTACACTTCTGCTGGGCAGCTAGACCATCCTTTTTCTATCCCATTTAAAAATACTGCCTGCAGTCAGGACTTTGAATGAATAAGAAATGGGAATCCCCATGCTAAGAGTTTACAATGAATTAGGATTTTTAAAAGGCAGGTGCTCAGCACTTTCTAAGAATCTTGGAAGGATACTCAGGGTAGGTACTTCTGAGCACGAGGCAGTTCAAAGTCAGAGTGGTCAGAGTTTAACAGCTTATCTCTCATCTGGAAAAGTAATGTGGTGAGGAATTGTCATATTCCATTGCTGGAGCTGCAGGGATCCCTGACACACAATTTCAAGGCTAAAGCACGGCCAGCACAGGCACCCTCTGGGGCTCCTGCAGCAGCCCCGTGTTCCACTGCACTCCCTGACAGCTCAGCCCGTGCAGCATCTTCAAGGAAAGTCTTCATTAGTTTAATTTCAGGGCTCAGCAGGTCATTCTTTCAAGTCTACCATTTCTTAGATTTTACTCTGTGTGCTCTAGGTACGATTCTTTGTTGATTCCTGTGGGGCCGAGCATCTGCTCAGACAGAGAAGGAGAACACCTCAGCTAAGGTGTGCTTCTTGGCCTACTGACACTCATGATTAGATTAAGTTCTGATGTTTGGCTGTCAGAATTCATTCTATTAAAGAACACTGAGTATAAATTGCACAGTTGTGTCACTAATGATAATTTTTTAAAATGAAACATTTTGCATATAAAAACAGTAAAAAAAAAAAGGCATTTTCTCTGGCTTAAGACCAAAACATGAGTTATCTCTCCTGCACTAGAAGCAAATAAAAACAATTAAAAGGAAAAACAACTTGGCTTTTGGGAAAAAAAATTTCTTTTCCTTAATCAAATTCATGAATTTTAATCAGTAAGTGCCTTAATGTGTGAAGGGAAAATGGCAATTTTCAGAACTCTTCTCCCTAGAAGGATATTAAATTATATACTTTCCATTCTGAATGTCCCAGACATATTTTTCAAGTGCCTACTGATACTTTAAAGTTAGGATTGAATTCTGTATTTAAATTGCAACCCATTTCCAGTTTCAGGTCATTGAGATACAAAAGGTCGTGATATTTGCCTTTCATTTTTCTCCTCTCAGAATACTAAAACTTGAGACTATAAAGAATGCTGCATGAAATATAATTTCTTGCCAATTGCATGAAAAATATACAGTGATTAAGTAAGTAGTTTGACCTGAGTTGTTTAATCCTATTCACCTAGGATCACCTTCAAAAATTTGGCTTCTCAATGCAAGTATGAATATTTTAAAGAATATGGGAAAAGATTCAAGGTGAAAAAAGGCCACAAAAGATGAGAATCTGCTTCATCTTTGGGTCAAAAACATTGTCTCTGAATAAAAACAATGAAAAAAGATATAAGTGACTTTTCTTTTACATACAGCAGAGAATATATTATTTTCAATGTGGGACCTGAGAATGTAAAGTATGATAAAAGAGAATCTAGGCTAGATGGACTCTTTCCTCCCATCCCCAAAAACTTGCAGACAGGTTTTGGAATAAAGCTTTCAATCCTAATTCCACACAATCCCTTTTTACTGTACTAGTAGTGAAGAAAGTAAACAAAGTTAGTAGATCTTGCATCTACATTAAAGCTGCTTAACACCTCCAGATGGATGTGAAGAGGTCACAGTGCAAATGACAGTCAGAGGCAGCATTTCTACTGAAATTATTAGATTCACCAATTTATAGGAACTGAAACGGACCATTATCATCATCCAGTCTGACCTCCTACATCTTGACAGCCATAGCCTTTACCAACTTATTCCTGAAGTGAGCCTGTAATACCTGTTCCAGCTACCCCCTATCTTTTGAAATATGCCCATTTTGATTTTGGCACATTACGGAATGACTATTCTGTCTCATTTCTCAGTAAATTGGGCAATTCTCAGTCTGATTGGGCAAATCACTCTCACTATTAAAATGTAATGCCTTCGTTCTAGGACAACATCAAGTCCCTTATTTTTCATGTACTATCAGTACAGTCAAAACTTTGCACATTACTTTTGCCAAGCGCATATATATGCCTCAAAACAAAAGCTGCCTTTTAGCATCCCATAGCAGGGACTCCTCAAACTCAAAATAATCTATAAAAGTTACTGTGACAGGAAGTACAAGGCCAGTTCCTCCACAATTAACTGCTCAGTAGCCAGGCTCAGCAGAACAGCTCTGAGGGCCAGCTGCCATGGGAGCACTGTGCCTCCTGTGCTTCACCTGCTTTTCCTTTGCTCATGCCAGGGGCTCAAGGCACATCTCAGGGCTTCATTATGTGCAGAAATACACAGATACATCCCAAAAATATGGTCTTCTCTCAAAGTAGCAGCACTGACTGCTCCCATCGGGCCCCCAGTGACCCACACCAGATCTCTGCTGGGAGACATCTCATCCTCCAAACACCAAACATGCATCTTTCCTAACACTTCCACACACGTGTACATCTGCAGCATCCACAACCCAAAAAAGCAGCTCAGAATTGTGATACTTGTTCCCTTTCCCTCCCACTTCATCCCTTCAGGTGGGCTGACGGGCCACAAGGCAGTGTCTGAGCTGGCTGAGCTTCCTCCTTTTCCTCTCTTCTTTATCTAGCTCAGAGGTCAGAGAGCAGCCCCACAGGGAAGGGAGCGAGGGGAAGCTGCTGGCAAGAGGGAAAGGGCAGCACAGGAGCACCTGGCCATGCACAGGGCCTCCAACACCTTCCCTCTGGCAGCATCCTGGAAGTGGGGCTCACCCCAGTACCCACAGGCACAAAGGAACAGACACAGGGCTGTGGCACTCCCTGTACCCTGCCTCACTCAGGGAGCCAAATCAATACCGAGCCCAGTGTGGGCAGTCACAAAATTATGTCAGAACCCATCAATTCCATTAAGAAGCTCCTGATTACCCTTGGAGTAACACATCCAGACTGCACTCCCCAGCCAGTAAGGGCTTTCTATTTACACAGCTGTGGATCTTCAAAGATAACTGATTTTTTATCTGCTTCTTTTGAAGAGATAAAGTATTCAGCAGGTTGATAGAGCTTTCAGCTGCAACTCTCTTGCTTCCTCACTCTTTAGCCTAATAGCTCATCAAGATGCATCTTGCCAAATCTGCTTCTGCTCCTCCTCCCCCATCATTTCCGTTGTTCTTTTCAGCATACAGGGTTTTAAAGAGTTTCTGCTTATGGGGTTTAGAGGCAAGACACTCACAGTCTGCTGATAATGCATCATGTTACTTACTGATTTTTAATCCTGAATCAGTATCTTCTCACTTTTAAATAGAAGTTGTATCTTTACCAGCCATTTGTTTTGTAAAATTTAAATTTGACTTTGTGCTGTGGCTGCTAACCTAATGCCTCCAACTGCTGGAAAGCACTTCATTCTCTTTTCATAAACATTATCTACAAATATCTGTTTAACTTCCCTGAATATATTATCCAATCATCTTGTGCATTTGTGATCTTACTTTTATGCAGAAGCTGCAATTTATTACCATTAAAATCTTGTTACAGAGGATTATTTTCAATTTGTTGAAATTTAGCTTCTGTATTAGAAAACAGGGAAGATGGAAAGCAAGACTATGATGGACTTATTTTCCAGGATGCTTGTCTGCATTCATGCTAAGGGTATTAAATGGATTTACCTCCTCAAAGAGTAGTTAGAAAGGAGTTAAAGAGAAAAGGAAGGAGATTAGTTTGACACTGAAGGACTGAGAAGGTTTTTTTAACAGCATTTAGGAAAAAAAGGAAAAATATAAAACCTAGCTTATGCCAAAACTTCTTCCCACCCTTGGCTCCACTGTAGGTTATAAAGGAATGCTACATTTTCAAGTAATTTATTATTTAAGAAAAAAAAAAAGGACTATTAATTTGTTTTCTGTTAAAGAGATAAAACACATAAATAATTCTCCATCCTTTCACTTTGAAGTGTCAGGTGTCACTTTACAGTGCAAAGTTTGTTAGCCTTAAAAGTCTTTTTCTTCTTTTGCTTTGTGCTACTGCTCTTTTTATCATGTGTCACATTTATGGAAATTTTAACTAACATTTCAGAGTGCCCTGTTTATACCACAGATGGTGTATTTTTAATTTATATATTTATTTTTATTTACTGTTTTCTCTTTTCTGACTCAGAAATGTAATGAGCTCTCCCACACCTCATATCCAGGGGAAGTAAGAAGACTGAAGAGGGCACATAAAAAGCAGTAGCTGATTTTATAGCTGTTAAATGTGAAATATGCTATTTATAACAGAGAAATTGAAGCCTGTGGCCACTATAAAAATGCTCAAACTGAGGAAAAGATGCCTTTCTTTGTGGGGAAGAGTAACTTCTTCACAAGTCATCCTACTAAATTTAACAGGAGTTCCCGTGGAACAACTGAGTGTAAAAACTGAGTGACTATTACATAGTAACACATCATAAAACCAAAAAATGGTTTGGGTTGGAAGAGACATTAAAGCTCATCCAGTGCCACCCCCTGCGATGGCAGGGACACCTTTCACCAGAGCAGGGTGCTCAGAGCCCTGTCCTGTGGGTGTGCCCCTGCCCAGTGAGCTGTGGCCTGCCCCCATCAATCACGCCCTGGCCATCCGATGGGCGGAGGGGTCAGGATCAGAGGGCACATCCGTGGGTGGAGGCACAGCCTGAGACACCACCCAGGCTTCCAGAATGTTCTACCCTATGCTAATGTTGATTGGGAGAAGGGAAGATCCCTCCTCCCTGGTTTCAGATTGTTGGTTCTTGGAGTTTGTGTCCTCCCCCTGAGTTGTCCCTTATTGGTTGTGTACCTTGGAGCCTCCCATTTTCTGTGTCCCTTAAAACCCTCTGCACAACGCTCAGACCCCTTAGAGCTCTCCCCATCGCTGACCTGTTCTGTGAATTCATTCCTGTTCCTGCAAGAGCTCTTTCTCTTGCCTCTTTACCTTGGGGAACTTGGCTGCTAGTTCTCTAGCACCCTCACGGCAGGCTGTCCTCTGCCTTGGGGTGGCTCTGCCAGTTGGCACTGCTCAGTCTGGGGCAGTCCTCCCCCGGCCGCTTGACCTCGGGCTCAAACAACGAGCTATCCGTGAGGTGGTCAAGTGGCCACCATCCAGCCTGGCCTTGGACACTTCCAGGGATGGGGCAGCCGCAGCCTCTCTGTGCCAGGGCCTCAGGCCCCTCTGTGACAGCCTTTTGTGACATTCACTGATGCCTTATCCTGGTCTTAAAAATCAAGAGGCGAACACGGTTAGAAGGGGAAAAAGGGTTTTACCTTGGTATTTATTGTAAGGATCCTTAGGTGCACCACGGACAGGTCGAATACACCTCTGTGCACCCCCCCATCGCCACTGCAAAGTCCCTCTCTCCTAGCTCTGGTCTTACATTCTAGGTCTTACTAATTAGCATATCTATCAAATATTCCCCAATGAGAGGCTCAAATGAGCCCCCTCTCCCAAGGAACCTTCCCCTGGATGGTTTTGTCTTAGTTTACAAAATGTGTTCTGGAGAGGACCTTGGGGTCTGGGCACCCTGGCACCCTAACTACAAAGCCTCTAAAATGTTTAGTCTCTTAGCTTAACAAACAAGTCCAAGAATGTAGGCAAAAAGCACAAAGAATACAGAAGTTGCAAAAAGGTATAACGGGTATAAAAGAAAAGACAAAAGTCATCATGGCATCATCACCACATTACCTGGATGCCCCAGGTCGGACAGGTATTGCTCCACACACGCCTCGGCAATCTTGCCACTGCAATAACGTTGTTTCTGCTTCTGATTGCAGAAACATTGATCTCAAACGTGTTGTGACAGACAATCTGCTGTGCCTCTATTTACACATCAGCTGGGGAAGGATGTCTTCTGTATTACTCAGTTAACTTTGCAGCTGTTTCCATTTTCCCCCTATGGCTTCAAAGAAGTCAATAAGCAATTGATAAATCTTCTGTCGCCCTCGGCAATTAATGGGAGTTACACAGCATTGACTGCATCAATTCTCGTGTATGTGAAAAGCAAAAAATTGATTTCACAAATTTACTGGTGCCTATTGATTTAGTGCCTCTTCCTCAGGCTATTCCCATTTAGTGCTTTTGTGAGGTCATTGAAAAAAAAATTCAAGACTGTCAAATAAAATCTGTTTCTTCAGAGCTTTATCTGTTACATTATTTTGCAAGTATTTTTAGCCTCAGTAATATGTTTTCAGGCTGAGCTTTAGGCTTGTAAGATTTTCATAATCTAGAAAGTAAGCATAAACAAACTGACCCAACCAGCCTTTAAGTGAAGGTGTTTTGAAGGTTCAGGGTCCTTTTAAAAAGCGAAAATTTCACCTACAAAAATCCTTACTGAGACTTCACTGGCTCAAGATGAGTTTACAGACAAATCAAAGTACTTGTGTATCTAACCATCCAATTTGCATCTGCATGCATCTGATTGGCAACTGAATACCATGAACATCCATAAAAATTGTTCATCCAAGCAGCCAGATTTGTTCTTAGGACTGGGCTTCTAGCAGAGGATCACAGAGACAAATGCAGCAAAAGTAAACTGAATGTATCAAAAAATAACAGCCTTTTGGGAAATTTGTCCTCATGCACCTGTAGCTCACAGCTCATCACCCACATTTGTGAAGACACAATAGGCAGAACAGCAAGGAAAAATTACTTTTCTATTTTTTTTTTTTAGGTGATAACTCATTTTTTGTTAAAAATAACATTGAATGGGAAGTCATTTGGTTCTGCATCCTCTTTAGTCTCATCCTCTTTCAGGCCTTGCAGTCAGCAGTGCAGGTTTGATCTCATTGTCAGCACAATGATACTCTGTGAACCTTTTTGTTTCTTTCCTATAGAGGCTCTTTTCTAGAATCTCCTGTCAGGACCAACCAACAACCTCAGGTTGATGCAAAGAGCAGCTAAAAATGAGATTTAGAAATCCTTAACTAGATACCAGATCCTCTTTTGCGAAGGGATGACTTATCCCTTGCTCTTCAAAAATGGAAGTAAATTGATGTTTTTTCAACATTTGATTTTTAAAGGAAATAATTTCTACAGGATGTGCTGTGCTGAGCTGTGAAGGGAGTGAGGATGAGAAACAAATGGGTTCGTAACTACTTTGAAAATATAGTAGATTGTCTTTTGGAGCACTACTGCATCCAGAATTCAAAATCTCTAGTCAAAAATCTAAGTGAAAATTTGCTTCTGTGGAAGTGAAGCCTATGTGCATGATCTGATACACACAGAGAATTAAGGTAAGAATATGTCTGCAATCATAACCTAAGACCACCAAAATTGATCCCTCCATATGCAAGTGCCAGCCTTATATAAATCAAAAGGTGCTTCAAGGTCTCTGGATGCATTTAACTTGATTTGTTCCTGCAGCCCCAGGCCATTGTACCTTTGCTCGCTGAGGAAGGCACCAGTGTTTGCTGAGAAGCCTCCTCTGTGCCTGAGTACACATCAGGTCACGTGTGCTCCAAAAACCCACTTGGTGCAGTGGCTGTCCAGGGCTTAAACAACCTGCACTCAGTATCTTCTTCTGCGAAACAAAAAAAGGAACAGATTTTCAACAGTCTTGTTTTTATTGCGTGTATAGAGCAACGAGATCTCTGAAAAATGAAATGAAAATTCACAACACTGCTATTTATAAATACATGGTAAGTACTGAGGTAAACTTTTAATATGTGAACTACAGTAAAAGAAACCATAAATAATAAAAAAAAATATTCCAGCTGTGTAAGTGATATCAGAAACTCCATATGCATATATCAAAATACTGTAAGAGAATGATCAAAGTAATTTTTAATAGGAACTAACAAACTGAAATTTAACAGGATAATTTGTAAGCTTCACATCCACCAAGTCAATGATCCCATATCTGAGTAAGGACAACTAATTATTTAAGCAGCATTGTTGTAATGACACTGTCAATCCCATAAAATGTTTCCATTTTTCATTTGACAGAACAAAAGATCCCTATTTATTCTAGTAATGACTGCCCTTGAACGATGGCAAAATGTTCTCTGAAGTATTTCTAAAGGAACAATAAATAAATAAACAGTTACTTCTTCCTTATGTTGTTTAATAGATGCACCTTAGCACCACTGAAAATTTTATAAAATAATATTTAACTCCTTTTTAAGTACTTACTAGGAAACACTAACTTGCTACTAGAAAGATCTTCCTCTAGTATTGAAATGGAAACAAAATGACCATGACAGTATAACAGAAATAAAGATTTCACAATGACAGATCAAAGGATAGGTACTGAAAAAGTTGAAAACCATGAGAATTGTATTTTGAAGTTTATCTAGAGATGGAAACTTCATTGTTTGCAAAAGTTGCTTTGATATCTTTACGAATACAATGACTGTTTCAATATTTCAGTGTTTTGTTTGGGCTGTCCTTGCTCTGTAACTTAACATTCTTATTGTGAATATGACTTTTATAGTTTATAAATGTATAATTTTCCTAACATTACAAATGAAAGTTGCATAGAATTCTGTTTCACTTACATAAAGAATTTGCAAGGGCCTATTTTACTTTAATAAAGAAGTATAATCTGCTAATTTCATGGTTACATTGATGAACAAACTGAAAAACGCAAAAGTATGTTTGTCATTTTTCTATATTTTCTCAAACAGATGACAAGTACCAAGATAAAAAACAGAGGGCAAGCTTTACAAACACAAAGGATATTAGGAATCAAATTAAAATAGATGTTAAAGATGGATATTATGTGGGAGGCAGCTCCTTCTTCTGTCATCCCATTAGAAAATTAAATAAATAAAGTTTAAAAAGTAATATATTAATGAATCAACTTTATCAGCAACCTCACCACTACAAAATTCTGAGCTGTAAGGAAATAGCATCAACTCATTTCAAACTATCATGATACCTACTAGAAGAAAAGAGCATTTTACTGCCATATATTGTAATTTGTAACCCACTAAAGGTCTAATGCCCAGCCTCATGTCAGGTGGCACTTCACTGTTATAAACTTCAAGTTCCTTGGATTTTGGTGGATGCAGAGTTGAGAGAGAAAAGGCAAAGCTGTAGTTCTCACCTGTCACTTCCACACTCTTTGTGTCACCTGCCCACACCCTCTACACTCCATGCCATTAACCACTGCACCCCACCAGGTGTGACTGACGCAGCATTAGTGACCAAAGGCAGCAGCACAGGGGTGGCAGATGCTGAAAATGCCATCAGATCACATTCACTGTAGGCAAAAGAAAGATTCAGACTGCTCTGTGGTGAGAAATTCACCCTGGAAAACAAAGATGCTGCCCACTGTCATGTAACACAGCTATGGGTATTGGGCTGTTCAGAAAGCAGATGAGCAGAAAGCAGATCATTATAAAATTTCCAGTGTCAGGAGATTCTGTTTCCCAATATAATTTCCATTTTATGCTTCTAGTTTTTAACTTTTGGACTCTTCTTGTCTCCACACAACACAACAAAGAGCTGGTAACAAAAAAAAATTAATACCACTGTGGTCATAGGTGGGATTTGTGCCAGTCAAGAGAAAAGGCTTACTGGTAACAATCAGTTCAATTTCAGAAGTTTAGAAGAAGAATTCTCAAAAAATGAACAAAATAAAAACCCCAACCAATCACTTTCAAAATGCATCCCTGCAGTAATGATGGAAATAAACCCCCCTGTTTGAATGTCCACTCCTTGTTTTGCTCTGTATTGACTGAAGTGATTACAGGATGCAGAACAGGAAAGAAGCATCATTAAAAGCTGCACACCAAAACTTGTGAATGCCTTCCCAGGAAGAAAGGTTTAATTCTTTTTGAAATACACAACATCTTCACCGTTCCTAAAAACCAGAATGCAACCCAGAGCAGGACCATGAGCTTATGGTCTCCGCAAATGAATCAGCATCATTATCTTGATGAAAAGAAAATTAACACCAGGCTGTATTGTATCATCCTGAATTTATAACTACTGAAAGTAGTCAGTGTGTTTAGGGGCCATACATTTTGGAACTAATTACCAATGAAAAACTAAGAATTGTAGAACTAAGCCCACACCCTTTATGGCATTTAAAGCCCTTGCTCCCATTGAAATGAAACTCCTTAGTGCCATTTCCAAAAAGGATTCAAATGCTCAAGAAACAGTCAGATAATTGGAAAATAATTACATGCTAAAAATCTACCAAGAACAAAGAAAAGGTATGTTACACCCATCATGTAATTCACTCAGAGTACAAAAGAAATTACATTTTAATGGTATTACAAATATTACATTTATTCAGTGTGTATGATTTATTATTAAAACAGTAAAATGAAATATTCTGTTTAATCAAATGTATTCAAAGTAGCTTCCTTGGCCAAAAATGTAAAACCCAATTTTCTTTTTAGCTCTCCATGGAGATTCCCTCCCAGCCAGGGACTGTGCCCGTGCTCCGTGGTGAGCACTGCAGCTCTGCATGGCACCACTTCCCCCTACCACTACTGTGCCCAGCAGCTCCTCACTCTGCTGCTTCTGCCGTGACCCAGCTTTGCAGAGGATTTAATTCAAAACCCACTGAGCTGAACAGAAAGATCTGCACTGATTTCTCTGAGCTGTGGACCATCCTTCTCCAAACAGCAAGCAGCAGTACTAATTGAAACATTGATGCAGACATCACTGATTCTGGAGCTAAGTTCTCCATGTAGTTCAGCAGTCTTAAGAACCAGCTCAACCTTTTTTCATTTCAGAAGACTGTATTTTCTATGAAATCAATAATAAAAATAGTTGAAAAACCTCTTTATTTACAAAACTACAATGTAGATTTGAAGAATCTCCAAGAATAAATGCAGTTTTCAGGTTTTTTTTTTAAATCTCTGGAGCCATTTTCTAACAGCACCGATGCCAAAGACTCAGAGAGTGTTTTTTGACTAATGGACACCTCAGCCAGATTCCAGGAGCCAGTTAGGAGCAGCAGGAGCAACACAGCCACACCACTGTGGCATCCTAAACGGGCTCCCTCCAGGCCAGCAGAGCAGCTCAGGCAGAGCAGGCTCTTAAGAGTCCAACACTTCAAAGAGCTGTTCAGAGGTGCTGCAGGTAACTGTGGACATGCCATGTGAAGCTGTGCTAAGGTGGGCTGCTGCCAATGTTAGCATGTCCTAAAACTCCCTTTGCCACAATCATCTCCTAATTTATTCCTTTCATTCACTTTTTCCCTCCTCTGTCTTTTCGTGGCCTTCAGCTGAGGCCAGCCCACTTCATCATTATTGATCTTATGTTCATTTTTCTATCTACAAAGTCTCTGCAAGGATATCCTTTGTGAAAGAAATCTGCTTGATGTGTAAAAGGATAATGAGAACTTTCAATTCTGGCTGAAAACCTTATAAACATCAGATATTGAACTGTCATTCAACTGTTACCAAAGTTCTAGTAAACATCTGTAAAAGATGTTTTTTAATTATGTCGGTACTTTTCAATAGTTCATTCAGTAATGTGAGAGTATATTGTACAAATTTACAAAAAAAACCCAAAAACCAGAAACAAACAAACCAATACAAACCCACCAAAAACAAAGCACAGTTTAGGGCTTCTCCTTCTCAGTAAAAGTTTTTCCAGGGAGTTGGGGTTTAAAGATATTAACTAGTTGCTACTTCAATAGACATTCTTTGTCAGCAATTTAACAATTTCTTGTCATAGGAAGAATATAAGAGAAATGGATTGCCAGAGAGTTTATTTCAAAAACAAAATGAAAAATAGGCATACATGAAATGAAAACTCTAAAGAGCTAGAGAATAAAAAAGTAACCTTTATGCATTTTTTTCATACTGAATATTTTCCAAATGAAACATTCAGAGTATTAATGTTTTATTGTTGTGGGAATAGCTAGGTGTAAATCAAAAGAATGAACTACTGCATACCACATCAAGTAGGATAATTTTCCACTAAAGTAAAGTTAGTGATTTCAAGAGCAAGCCTGACTGTGTTAACAGCAATTAGGTTATCAAACTGTTCGATTACATTTTGGTTGTTGTTATGAGACTCCATCTGCATACTGATTTTATATGGTGCTTGCAATTGGTACTCTCCAAAAAAGTCTCATGTGCATTTTTCACTTGTAACAGCTCCACTCGAGCAGCAGGAGCCCCTGAGTAAGGAGGAAGATGCTCGTGGTTATTACCCAGTCACCTTTATTTTCCTTTCTTTCATGTTCTATTATACAAACACAGAAAATACAAATACTGCCTTCTACCCATCCCCATGTTCCAGGTCCCACATCATCCTGCCACGGAGATCATCTACCATGCTTTATTTTCTAGTCCATCCTTTATATTGACTGTTCTGCAGCTGTGAAGGTGCTCCTGGCTGCTGTCTCCTGCTGTAGAAACTAGAGGAACAGTTCTCAAATTTAAATTCAAATACCAGTTGAGTGAACAAAATCCATACACCCTAACACTGAATATAACAGTTCTTCAAATACTCTGTAAAACTTCCTTATTTTCTAGAAGTCTTTCATGGACCAAATATCATTTTATTGGAAATTTTTCCTGAGAAGAAAAACAGACATATTACTGTTCTATATCCAAAGCTGAGGGACTGGTTCAGCCTGTACTGAGGGAAAGGTTCAGCCCTCCTTTGATACATTAAGTCCTACACAATAATAAAGCAAAACCTCTTCCACGACAGTTTCAGAAAGAGCTAGTGAGACTGCCCAGGAACTGATAGTCCCTATCCCAGCCTCTCCTGAATGTTTCTGGGCTTTTCATGTTGGATTATCTAGCTCTCCTCAAAGCCTACCCAGTTGAATGTTGACATCTCTTTTTACCAGGCCAAAGACAAAGACAAGTGCAAGAGTGAAGTGTAGTGGAGAAAGACATCATGGTTAAAAATACTGAAAAGAAATCTAAATGTTATGTTTCCTCTACTGAACCAGCTGATTGCAGTTCCATCAAACTCTGAGAAACAGCAGTGTTGGGTCATCAGTATAAAACCTCCCCTTAGTAAAGTAGGTCATGTAGCAATAATCTGATTAAAATTGCTGACATTTCAGTTACAAAATAGGAAATATGTTAATTCAAAAGGCAAAGTACACCAGAGTTTGCCTGAATCCTAAATAGTTCCCATCAGCTCTAAGGAACTAGAGGCCTAGTGGATTGCAGTTTCTGTTACTATCTACCTGCCTGTGATTAAATCTGTAGCCATTAGTTTCACCCAGAAAAAAAATCAAGTTTTCTGCTCCTCTGCATTTCCTTGGATGGGAAAGGATGGCAAACCAGACCCTGGGGTTTACTTTGTGTATGGCACTTGAACCACAGGATGCACGTCCTCTCCATGTTTCATGGTAAGACAGAAACCATTCTCTCTGTTCTGGTAACAGGTGTCTTATTTTCTAGATATTGTGAAAGACGTGTTGGATCTTTGTCCTCCTATAGAAAGTAATGGCAATCCCTACTGTTATATACACAAAACCAGAACTTACATGAGTTATAAGGTGTAAATATATTTTGTCCCCAGAAACTGATCTTTTTCCTCTAGTCAATCCTTGCTTTTCTTGTATATAGAGTCAACATTTTTTTTCTTTCCTATTTGTCCTTTTTATTTCCTCTGTCTCCATTTTAGCATAGTCAGTCTCTTTGTCAATTTAGCTTTGATAACGCACAAGTCTGAAAAACTTGTAACCACAGATGGCCATGTTTTGGCTTCTGTGATAAGAGAGAGTCTCCTAGGCCTCATTTTAAAAGGATCTTTCTTAATGAATTTTGTAGCTTATGGTTTTCATGCAGTGCTTTTCTTTCAATGTTATAACAAATGCTTGTCAGTAAGGGGAATTTGCCACTGAATCCTTGATAATGCCCTTTATTCTGCAGTTCTCTGCAGATTTGGAGTAATCCAGTTCTGTATTTGTTCAATTAATGCTACTGTGCATTTCATGCTGGTCATCCAGTCATCTTAAGCTCCTCAGTGAAATAAAAGGAGCTTAATTTTCTATTGCCTTAGGATTTGAAGGTTTATAAATGGAAGATAAAGACTTAATCCTGGTTGATCAGTTTAGTGAAAACTGTTTTTCTTTACATGATATCAATCCCATAATTTCTTCAGTTTTAAAAAATATTCAAATCATTATTCAGCCTAAAGTCGTGGGAAAAAACGAGAGGTACATGCACATTTTGCATAAAAACAGGTGAACAACAATTTGTTGAATGGCAGAGCTTGGTGAGGTTTTGCTTTGCTACAGGTAGTGTTTGTCCAGGTACAAGGTAAATTTTGCAGATACAGATAGATGTAGATATTATTTATTTATTTATTCAAGTTTGGGAGAACCCCTACGCACATTTTGGCTTGAGTCTATTCCCCAGCACAGGGCACAGCTGTTGATGTCAATGCAAAAGTGTTCAGGGTCATTCCATACTGTTCCAGCAGTCCCCCACGAGAGCTGTGCCTATGGGGATTTAATCAAATCCTACTGAAGTCAACAGCAGCACTTCCAGTGATCAGGACAAGCTCTGTGCCAGTTCCATGATGAAATGAAGCAACACTGCCGCCCCTTTTGTGATCTGTAGCACAAAACTGCTCATGACTTCACTGTGCCTCCCAGTGACAAACAGCTGCTCAGGAGCAGCAAACACAGGTTCTTACAACCGAGCTCCACTGAGGCTACAGCACCATGGTAAAGTTTCAGCAAAGTAATACATAAACCAGAAAGGAGATTTGTGACTTTGTGTTTCAAGTTAAGATACAGCAGGGCACTTTCTCCTTATAAGGTTGCTTCTGTGTGCCATTGATTTTGCAGTTTATTATTAAAGTGTCTTACAAGAGAAATGGCAAGCAGATTTGACACTGGGAGACATATTAATGGCATGAAACCTTAGAAAAATGGGCACTCTGATAGTTATTAATCAGACTGAGCTAAGGCATGAGCCTCCCCGTGCTCCCCTTTGCTTTGACAAAGAAGCAAATCCTCTGGCATCCTCCAACTCATTTGAACAGTTCTACAGCTGCAGATTTCCCTTCTGCTCATGAAACAAACTGCTTCTTCAAGAACTGTTGGTCTGATTCCCAAGCAGCACTTACACCTCATGACTCCACAATAGCATAATACATTAAAAAGTAATAAAAGCTTGTTCCTTTCTTAAAAAAAAAAAAAAAAAAAAAAAAAAAAGTTACATTCCTGTAGTGAGCTGTGATTATTTCTAATCGAGGTCTCTGGAGGAGGAGGAGGACATGGCATTTAAAGCCAATTGAGCCCCTCTATTCAGAGAGGCTTATTCCTAATAGCATTGAGGGGAAAAATTGATTCTTTTGATCTTGTATTTTAATCTTAAATTTTAATTTGAACCATAAAACTTTAATAACTGTCCTCTAGGTTTCAAAGAGAACAGCACTAAGTATTTTCTGCACACTGCATATTACACGTGTAAAGCCAGATTCCTTTGTTTCTGCAGGAACTGTGAGGGCTGCTTATTAAATTAGTAATGACCAGAAGTCAATGGCTTTCAACCCCTCAGAGTGCCTGTTGTATCTTAAGCCAAGAAAAATATAATCACTGTTGTCCATGTAGAGCCCTTATTTGCATAATCATCATGGCGTTTGAAAATAATTATGCGTATACAGGATTTGGAAAAAAATGCAGGATTTCCCTAATGAAACCTACCAGGTTTCACAAGGCTGAAATGCAAAGTGATTACTTGTGTCCTTCCAAGATCTAAAAAACTGATAATTAATTTTATATGGTACAAATAAACATATACCAGCTGGGGTAATTATTTCACCATACAGCTGGTAAGCAACAAATTCTCTGATACGAGCCCAAGAGGAGAGAAAGTGAATTCTGTTAAAAGTCAATTATTGCAACCTGAGAAGGTGTCACAGCATACTTAGAAATGACCAACAGTTCTATTTTGCAAATCAGAGATTTAATTTTTATCTGAGCAGGAAGGGAACACTTTACTTAAGTTCTCCTGGCAGAACAACTTCATAAATTGCAGTAATCCATGAGCCAGCTGACTTGGTGTAACAGGCCAGTCTGTCCTGCCAGGGGACAGAGGATGCCTGTGAGAAGCATGCTGCCTTCTGCAGCGTGTGCAGCTTACCCCAGCTTATGGATCCACACAGCATCTTTGGCTTTTCCCACTTGCAGTGGCAGCAAACATTATTCCCACTGATGGCATAATCACCCAGAATAGAAGCAACCAGGGAAGAAGTTAAACTCTGCTTCATTTTACAGCATCAGTTGTTTGCCTACAGTTCTTAGTTTAAAAGGCCAGGAAGGTTTCCAGTGTTTGCAGAATGTGCTACTATGAGGAGGTTAAGGCAAAAAAAAAGGATATTTCTGAGGCAATAAAGACCTCTTTCATTTCAAATTCCCTTTAATGTAGTTTCTATTCATGAAGCAATCGCCTTGCATTTTCCAGACAATAAAAAGGGAGTAAAAAACATTTTGGGTAAGTGATTTTATACCTGCATGCTTTTTTAAATAATTTTTGCTTGTCTACAAGGTAGGACAGCCTTACAGAAGGTTCATACTTCAGCCAAATTCAGAAAGTATGATTCATGGCAATTTTTACACAAAACTATGGGTTTTTTTCTGTTGTTGCTATAGTGTGATTAGAAAAAAATACTGATGGTGTTTAAAACAGGGTGAAGAATGATGTAAAAGCACATTAGTGAGGCTTCTTATTGCTATATCCCCTGTCTGTGTCTCTACCACACCACCAGCACAGCACTTTCCTTAGTGCCAGTAACACCACTGCTCTTATTCCAACATCCTGGTGTCAGCTTTTATAGAGCTCAGCAACAGAGCAGGACTGTGGCTGCAGCTTCTCATCTCCTTCAGCCTCAGAGCGGATCAAACCATGCCTTGTTACCCACATCACTGTGAGCATTACTGCATAAAGCTGCTGGGATGCTACTGCAAGGACATCAGAGCTTACAGACGAAAAACTGAGTCAAAGGCTAAATGAAGGCATCTTTGGAGTAAAAACATCCACTTAGAATAATAAGTTAAAATCAATCTGTTGCCTTTTATAGTTCTGCAAATAATGATGGCTATTTCTGAAGTAGAACAGTTTACTTAACTGCTGTTCTGAGATGCAGCATGTATATTCATCTCAATATATATTGTATTAAGAGGCTTGCTCCTGAATCCTTGTCCTAGCTCTTCCTTTGGATGTCTAGGCAGAAAATAGCCAGAAGGAAAATTTTTAAGACACTGTAAGATGGTGTTCTTTGAAAACAGAACACGATATGTTGTCAGGAGATGGCAACTAATATTGTTAACTTTGGTAATTAGTTATGTGAATCAGAGCCCAAGTGAAATGGTACCATTGCTAGGAGGCCTGTTGGAAAAACAGATCATAGGTGATACCCTCCCCACACACACACACTCCTCAAGATGCAACCCATGCCTGCTGAGAAACACAAAGGGATTTGGCATGAGTATTTCACTGAATCAAGGGGGATTTCTGAGAGGTACCTTTACACACACAGATATGGATGTACACATCTCTGTGTGTGTAAATTGATTATGGCATGAATGCTGTTATCGAGAATCTACAATTAAGTACAGTTATAATTGTAGTAAATCCTGTTAAATCAGTTATTAAATATAAAATTAGTCAATTGGTAAGTGCTGCTGAATCCTTTTGAATCCTCACCTCTTGTATCCATGTCCGTTGCACCCTTACTCTTTTTCAGCCTGTATCCATGCAAACCATTCAAAATTGATTCTAATCCTTCTTTCCTATGTGTGATTCATCTGTGCACTAAGAAATAGAGTGGACCTTGCCACTGAGCTCTTAAGTTGCACTTCCACAAATTTACAGTGATTCTTTAAATCACACCTGCAGATTGGGTGGGAATGTCTAAGTACTAGAACACTGAAACCAAGCAAGACCTCCAAGGGAGAGAACAACTGCTGATCTAAGACTAATAGACAAAAACAAGTTTTCAGTTGAAAAGGAGTAACTGTGAACAGGTAGGATTGTGTAAAATATTAATTGTTCAATTCCACCCCAGCAATCAGTAGCAGAACTCCTCTGCTCTTGCTCTAGCCCTCCCTGTGATCCTGTGCATTGTGACAGACTGGCTGTGCACTGACAGAACACCTGCCTGCAAAGGGAAAGCTTTCCAAATTCAAAGCTTGTCAAAAGCATCAGTTATTGCCTGTACACATCTGTCAAAATCTTAGGCTGATGTACGTTACCTGGTGCAGCGCAACGCTGACATGAAAGCTGTCACTGATTTTCTACCTTCTCTTATGCTGATTTAATTATATTTAAGAACATGCAGCTAACATACTCTAAAAAATCTGGATTAATTAATTTCATCAGATTCTGTTATCAGAAAAATAGCTTTTATTTTTAACCAGATTCAAATAGGAATTCTGTATTTCTAGGCTAAAACACTGCCTTTTTTTTTTTTTTTCCAAAGGCATTCACACAGAGAGCATTTTAATTTTCCACACTATAGCTATGTTGACCTTCCAGACCTTGCAAAGTAAAGTATTTATGATCCCAGAGTTTTTTTATGGTATTGTTTCAATATTTTTGTAACATTTGTACTTCTTGCTGATGTTTTTGGCATTAAAAATCACTCAAGCTGTGCTGAAATATAATGATATTCACTGAACCATAGTATGGAAGGATAATTCAGTTCAGGGAGGTTATTCTAGCTCATCATGTACACAAAGGCTTGAAAGAAAATGCAGAGGATTCTCCGTTCTTGACATGTGCACTATTCAATCTCTCTTTAAAAAAAATAACGTGACACAGAGAAGACTTCACTTACATATCAAAATATGCAGCTTTTGTCTGCAGAGCCAGGCAGGCAAAACAAGTATCCAAAATGCACACATAAAAACACCTTTTATGGTCTTCCCAGAAACACACCATCTTTTAGATTCAATTGATCATGGAAAGCTCAAGTCTGTAATAGCCTCCTTTTTCTTTTCTTCCAGTAGCAGAGCCTGTCACCCACTAATTCATTGCATCTCAAAATATTATAAGCAAGTCACAAAATGTCACTATGTTAGTTTTCCTAAAGGCTATGCTGTGTCTTGCATTTATCCCCATTTTCTTTTCTTAATTCCTATTATCCATTCCCTCTTTCATCTTTTTCTTGTCTTTTCTGTGGTCTTTAATGGCAGAGGTGAAACTCATGTGGAGGAAGATAGTTCTGCCTCATCCTGACCATTTTAATGCTTCTGTAATGCCATGACTCTACAAACTTCATTCATAGTCTCTCCTGAAGCCAACAATTCTGCAAACCCCAAAGGGATCAGTGTCAGAAAATCAGACATAGATCTCTGCTTTTTCAGGTTGGAAAGCCAGTTCCACCTTCAATATGCACAGCCTGAGCTGCTCAACTGTGTCAGTTAAATTCAGGCTTTTCAGTCTTCTAATAATCTCTGGAATGAGACTATGTGAATGCAGAAAATGTCCCGTTTTGGCACCAAGTGCTGTGCAGCCGATTTGGAGCTTACAGTGCTATGAGGCACAAATTTGAGCCTTTATAGCCTGGAACCCTTTCTTTTGACTGAACACCTGGTCACATCAGCCTTCTCTGGGTTTGTGAACAATGCTTTCATATAAAGTGCATGGTGACCAGTCTGGAATGTGTAAGAAGACAGTGAAGTAATCCCTAAAGATCACAACGTGGTGTGAGTTCAGATGATTTATTGCTGTGATGTGTAATATGCAAAGCAGATAGTGAACCTGAGCTGAGCATGGGTCCTAAACGCTGTCATCCTATTTTATCCAGGATGCTTTCAATAGAATTTCTCTCTAAGAACCAAGTTTCAGTAAGAAAACCTTCACTGCCCCTCATGCACAGGATGTCTAATGTAAAAGAGTTCAGAAACAAGAGTTACAAAATATTTTAGATTCCTCTGTTATTAATTACATTTTACAATGTTAACATGTTCTGTTTCTGAAATATAAATGGATATGCAAGAATAGGATCAGCGACCCAGTGGGTGCAAGAAGTCAGAGAGAGCATTTGCAACATTTTAAATCATTAAAAATGGAC
The DNA here is from genome assembly GCA_026261815.1 of Monarcha castaneiventris obscurior. Classification (NCBI taxonomy): domain Eukaryota; kingdom Metazoa; phylum Chordata; class Aves; order Passeriformes; family Monarchidae; genus Monarcha; species Monarcha castaneiventris. Next base: position 581,792 of record JAMPIT010000371.1, read on the forward strand.
TCAGCACTAAAATAGCTCTATATTTTTATGGTTTTCTGTGAGACATTTAATTGAGTTCTCATCACAATTCAAAAATTTTAATGAAAAATAAAATCATAATGCTGGATTCCCAGCTCTTCAAAGGAATTTGATATATTTATGAATAAGGATCCATCATAGCAAGCAGTAGAAACACTGTTTGCCAAGGTTTTTTATTTCTTTTTTTTTTATCCCAGTCAAGCATGATTTTATCATGCATTATGATTGCAAAAATAGTTAATACATTACAGATAATTTCCATTTCCCCTCATGAGTTTTTTATGGATAAATTTTGCAACAATTACAGAATCCTATAAATTGTGCAAAATTAGCTGTTCAGCTACCAGTCTAAAATAAGCTGCCAGGAGCCTTAGCTTATTCTGAGACTTCATACAAAACCTTACGAGAGTACAAATATTTGCCTTTTTTTTTTTTTTTTTGGTTGGTTGGTTGGTTTTTAAAAGCCTGGAGATACAATAACATTTGTTGAATGTGTGCTATGAATAGCCAGCTTTTTACAGCTACATACTACATACAAAAATGGTTTTGTACCTTAAGTACCATAAAAATACCACTGTGGGGAAGCCCCACCAGTCACGATGCTCACAACTCCTTCATAAATGTAAAATATTTGTCCTGCTTTTTAGTAGCTTCACTTTCTACATTCATGATTTTCTGATTTCATTTAATAAGTGGGCTTCTTACACCTGCTATAAGAGAGAAGCTGGGAAACAAATCAAGATAAATTACTGTATATATTCGTTAAATATCAAGGCTTTAAAATAATTTCATATTTTAGGCAGACATGAGCCACGATTTTGATCATGAGCCATGAGTTTGATCACACTGCAGGTGACTTTGTGATGACTGACACCTGCTCTGTTCTAGAGGCTGCCTGTCCTTAGGAGACAACCAGCTCCTTCTCACAGAGCTTCCACTTGTATGAAGTGATACTGCTCCAAAATTCAGCCTGAGAAAGTCATCGTGAATTTGCATTCAAACCACATTTTATTTATTTCATTTTAGGGCTCTGTTTAAAATCTGAGTGTTGGTTTTCCTTCATGCCTTCTGTAGATCCTCCTAGAATCAGGATCTATGTAGAAAGGACCATCTTCTTTACAAATTATAATCTCAGTAAACCTAATCCTTTTAACTGGCTGCACACAAGCTGCATTTTTCTTGCAAATGCACAAGACCAATGAAGTCTTATGGACAAAAACTTGTGCTCAAAGAAATCACCAGTAAAAGAACGACTTAAATCCCATTCTGTATTTCAGTTTTCCAGCTGGGATTTGGTTGGTTTATCACTTATTGTAGAACAGTGGAAAATGGTATTTATTATGTGGAGAAGTAAGACTGCTTTTCTTTATAAACTTGGCTTTGTCACAACTATGTGCCCATTTGTTATGAGTAAGATTTCAAAGAGACCATCAAGTTCAGCAGCACCAGCAAATCCAGGTTACTATTTTCAGTCTGAAAACTTACGCCTAGCTTTAGTATAATTCAAATAATGTCCACTTTTATGATTACAACAGTAAGAACTAATCACTGGTTGACATTTTTATCCAAGTATTTATCCCCAAGGATTCTGGGGACTAAAAATTTGCCAAAAAGTCTATAGCTTCTATCCAAATTCTTATGGAGGATAATTGGTGCTCATTGTGACTTTGTGAATCTATTTTCTATGTTAAGAAACATAGAAGTAGTTATATTAATTACATATCTCTGTTCTTTACTTATCTACAGAACTTCAGTCCTTAGCTGCAAATTCTCTAGATTTTTACAGTGCCATCATTCCTGAAATTCATAATCTCTATGTTGAGTCTTCACATTTCTTTTGAAAAGGTTTTCACAGCCTAGCTTTAACTTTGGGGGTTTCATATTCCCTGATTCTCCTCCATAGTCAACAGAGGAAGATGATAAGGAAACAGCCTCAAGTTGCACAAGGAGAGATTTAGATTGGATGTTAGGAAAACTTTCTTCTCTGCAAGGGTGGTGAGGCATTGGAAGAGGCTGCCCAGGGAAGTGGTGGAGTCCCCATCCCTGGAGGTGTTGTGTAGATGTGGTACTTGGAGACATGCTTTAGGGACGGACTCAGCAGTGCTGGGTTAACAGCTGGATTTTGTGATCCCAGAGGTCTTTTCAAAGCTAAAAGATTCTGAAGTTGTATGATTGATGTTCTCTGAACACCTCCATGAAGGGATGGCTGCTGACTGTAACCAGAACACAAGGGAATTAGCTTATCCAAGGAGATGCACACCTTGTGTGTCATTGTGTCAAATTACTCAGACACACAATGCTTCGGAGTACTTGGTCCATGTGTCCTCTCCCTCACTCACCAATAACTGCTTTGCATTTGTACTTAAAAATTGAAATTGTTGCTTGTATAACGAATGTCACTGATCTGTCCAGTACCTGCTCACAGGACCCTGGTACAGGCTGAGTATGAAAACCACTTATGCAAACACACCCAACAGGAGTAATTTTAAGATTTATGCAAAAAGACAGAGCAGTACTTCCAAGACAGCAATTCCATGGCTTAAGTGTTCCTTCAATAAGGTTTTCATAACCTCATAGCACAATTGCTGCCCAGTTTGTATGTATTTTTTGGCAAACACTAAGTGAAAGAAAATCACCATTTCAAGGGGCCAAGTGAATTCACAGCCTTACTGGAGCTCTGTAGGTACATTTAGGTACTGTTTTAATTCAGAGTCAAAAAGGGGCTAACAAACTTGCCATTTTATAAGGTTTAATCTGAATACCTGCCCTTTGTATTTCTGTGCTGGGAGATATTTATATCATCTCTTCAGCACTACACTAACCATCAGGCTGACTGTTCCCTGCAGCTCTGCTGACTCAAAATAATGACTTGTAGGGGAGCTCTAATGACAGAACAAGGGGCAATTACAGACACAGCATGAGCCTTGGAATAGCTGTGTGATGCATTTTGTGCAGTTGATTGACCCTGTGTTCAAGTTCATTTGTGCTGTGCTGCTGTAGATTTGGCCTATGCCTGAAGGTATATGGCTTGTTAATCTCAATATAAGAAGACAGAACAGATTAGATCAAATCAGACCGTTCAGACAAAAGCAAAACTGCTCCAGTGCTGGGACAATAAATGATAGCAAAAATATGTGACTCTGAAAGCAAATATTCTTTGCCTACAGACAGAAAGACCTGAGGCTGAAAAAACAGATTATTCAGCCATTTTTAAAGCTGGTCTCCATGTATGAAAAAAGAGGTGACTTTTTTCCTTCGATATTGGAAAAGACTACCAGGAATTTTGACTGGTCAGAATAAATAAATTTATAAATAAAAAAAACTCCCATGAGAATTGGTCTACAAACCAAGGGCAAAACCAATCAGACTACGTCCCTTCATGTTCTTGTCTCTCTGAAATACGATCCTGCTGCAGTTGCTCAAGACAGAAAAGCTTTTGTGATAATTTGTCATAATCCCAAATCCAATAATTGCTACTAAAGAACAGAGGAGAGGAAACTGCGGGTGGTTTCTCACATCAATATTAGTATTTATCATCAAATCAACTACAGTCATCCAATGTTCATGTGAAAAAAAACCAACACAAGGAGACATGTTTCTGAATGTTTCTGAAGCACTTTTCTCAGAAACACGGCTTGGATTTCAAACATTTTCAAAACTAGTGCTTCTCGATGGAGCTTTTTTATAAGAAGTCCCACCCAGTTGTCTTTCGAAATGACTGTTAATATTGATATTAATATTTAATATAAACGTAGAAAAACCTATAGGAGCAACTTTTTTACAAGCATGTGCACGAGGAAGGAGCTACATCTGAGCTGTGCAAACACAAAAATGTTTCTAAAAACATTGTATTCCAAAATTATCTCCTCTCATACACATGCTTATGTGAATTTGTGCTCAGAGGCAGGTTTTTTTAAACATCTGTCACTGTGAAAAACTTAAAGCTAGCCTATCATTTCTACCTAAAGCTAGCCTATCATTTCTACCTATTTTATGATCTCTTTAAAATGCCAGAAATACATGAAATGGTCTCATAGAATCACACATACGAACACAGAATTCTTTGCAAGATACAGATTATGTTTCTCTAAATAATAGTGATGTTTGACTAGTTTAGAATAATTTGCACACTGTGCCAGCCAACAAAGTGCCTAAATGGTTGTGTATGTGACAGATAGGACAGAGAACTTGCATCCAAATATAAGGCAGCAAGACAAACGCCAATCTTGTATGTGGAAACCTCCAGTGAACACACAATTTTCCCAGGCAATATATTTACATGATTTATAATTTTTAATATTTACTATGTAGGTAGTTGAACATGGAAATCAGTTTACTCTTGGCCACACTAAATGCTGCTTTGAAATTTGTTTAGATTTCTTTTTCGGAAGAGCTTTACTTTGATCAAGACATACTTTTAATTTCTTCCTCTAGTAAGTGTAGTTAAACCCCCCTACATTCGAATCCAGTGGAACTGTCACCACAAGAACAGGCCCTCCTAACCCAAACATTTAAACAGAGAAGCAAGACATTTAACCTGAAACAAGGCAAGCACAACAGGGAAATAAATTATTCAAAACATAGTGGAGTACACCAACCAGAAGACAAAAGTTTTCTGTTTAAATGCTCAGTAATGAGCTTATGACTTAGCACTTCCAAGTTATCAAGGAAACAGAACATCTGCCTGGAGGAACTGAAAAGGTCAGGACTTGGAAACAGAAGAGTCTTTTCTGGGGAAGATCATGGTTACCAAAATTCCTGACTGCAGAACCCTTCTCCCTCAAATCTTAAAACACTGGACCTAGGAAGGGCCCATGAAAATAGGAGGGGTTAAGAACAGATCACTGATAGTAAAGCTAAGATTCCTCTCTCCTTAGGGTTTTAATTTGCAAGACGGTTTCTTACCTGAACTAGAACAGTAAACATAGTGTGGGACATTTGACTTTGTCCTTTATATCTTGTTTTAGTATAAATATTCCCTGGCATTGTGCTCTATTACCTAAAAGGGCATTTACACCTGTAGAAAAGCAGCAGCACTACTAGGAAAAGTCTTTAATATTTATTTAAACAGCAGGTAACAAAGCCTCCCTTGAATCTTTCCCAAAATTCACACCAGCTGTTCAGGGTGGTTATTTAAAGATTAAAGGATCCATGTTGCAATATAGAATAAATTATCTGGAAAGGAATGTTAGATACAGCAGCCACTGATTACCTGCATTATGAAATCTGTGCTTATTGGCTGACTTGACATTTTACAAATCAAAAGAACTAGAAATAATATACTATGCTGAATAAGCTAATAAAAGAATCAATGAGTTAGATCTCAAGTGTCACACCTTCCATTTAGGGACACAGCTCAGATCAACATTTCTGCATAGGAGATTTACTACAAATAAACTACTTAAAAATAACTTTGAGATTACTCCATTTTAAAAAACAAAAGCACAGATAAGGGAAATAACAAGTTAAAGGTTTTCTGCGCCTGAAAAAGGCCTCCTACAGCAATGGAAGGCCAAGGGTCTGTTCTAGAACAGACTGGAAGCTGCTTTCTTCCTTCATCTTGTGCACTAGGATGTGTTACCCAAAATTAGATTTGTTCCCAGTTAATGAAGGTAAGATCATGAGATGTATGACTAATTTAGCAAGAGATCATATCAATACTGGCTGGCAATTAATGTGAGGCCATGTCATCTTTTCTGCTTTGCTAAAAGTCTGACTTGGGTCAATCTTATCTTTTCATTTTCAAGACTAATATATTTTTGTTATGTGATTCTTCTTTGTAAACTTAGAGACAGAATAAAAAGAGCATAAAAGTATCTACTGCATTTTTGGTAGCAGTAAACCCCTGCACATCCTGGGTGCAACATGGGTTGTCAAAATTTTTGGCATTCCTTTAGAGGACCAAATCTCTTCTTTTTGTACAGCTTCTTCCCAAAAATAAACAGTAAGCTGCAGTTGTGTCCATTCTCTGCTGAAATATCCATGTACATTTCAAAGCACAAGAAACAAAGAACTTTCTATTGTTATTTTTATACCTGTTGACTCCTCTAAATGCTCATCAACACATCAGTGCACATGATGGAAAGGAATAAATGCTGCCAAAGTGCTCAGGAATGCAAAATATATTTTGCCACACTTCTCTGTGGAGTCAATATATTCAAAGAAGTGAGGGCAAAAGAAAGGAATTTAAAACCAAACTAGTGGAATGCAGCATCACATCATATGGGCTGCCCTGAGAGCTTCAGTAGAGGTAAAGCTTGGGATAGTTTTCCCCCAATATTTCAATAATTTATTGACATAATTTTCAAAGGATGATCAACAGTCAAAAGCAGTGGACTGAAGCATTGTGCACCAGCTCAGAATGGAAACTCCAGTTCTCTTTAGCTGCTGACTGATGTAATGCAAGACAGCAGTGACTAATTTGAGGCTGTAAATGGAAATGGGTAAAAGGCAGATGTTTCATCTCGTAACACTTGACATGAATTAAGAAGATAGAGAAGACAGAAGGTTCCAAAGCATCCCACAACTCTGCTCAGTGTCAGACACAGCAGCAGGATAAGGGGTTTCTCCTGTTTGCAAACATTAGTGATGTTTCTGGGAAGAAATCTGTCGGAAGATGAACACCTAGAAAACACCAGGTACCAGCTCCTAGCCCTCCCTGCTGCACCTCCCATTCCTGCAAAGGGATTTTGGAATAGCCATGGCACCCTGTGTCACTGCCCCTGCAGTGGCAAGGATGTCTCTTTCCCTTTTAATGGTTAAGCAGCCCAGAGGAAAGGCAAAGGACAGATACATCTTTTCATCCCATTTTTCCCCCACAAGCTTTTGCTCTAACAGCTTCAAGAAGGTAAAAAATAATTACTTTTGAGACTGTCTGGAGAAGATTAATTTGCTCACTGATCATTTTGCACAAGTAATTAGTCACAATTGCTATGAGGAGGGGATAAAGAAAAAGATATAGAAAGCAAATTAAAGAAACAAACCATAACAAATTCCATAAAGTCTCTGCAAATGTCAAAACCTTGTCAATCTTATAATTGCCTATGTAAATATCCGGCTTTTATTCCCAGTGGCTTAGCAACTTCCATTTAAGTAGGAAATAGCTGAATATATAATAATTGCTTGTTCATTTTACATGCACTATAGTTCATTAAAATAAAACCCATACTCGGCTGGATATCCAGTACTTAACAGTGATTTTGTAGCACATGTAGATGATAAATTTAGCTGACAAAAACTGACTGAGGATATATTCTAAAATCTATTGGAATTTTAGCTTTTTCCTTTAATTGTGCCAGTGGTAACTAAGAATAAATATACCACGAATATAAGATGGAGAAAGCATTATATTTTCAAGCATTGCTTAGATATGTAAGAATAACCCAAACAGTATTTTCAGACACTTAGGCAGCTCGCTTCTGCAGAAATCAGGAATATAACACAGTTTTGTACAATCAGTGGGTCCAGTAAATTCTTTTCAATTCCTTCAGCAAAATAAATCTTCTGCCAAATTGTTAGTGGGGGAAAAAAACCAAAAACACACTGTTTCAATGACAAACATAAAACACCAGTTACATATGTGGAAGTGACAGCATTACCAGTACCAGTGTGACCAAGTTATAGTTGAACACAGATTTAAACAACTGCAGCTTGAAGCTGAAAGTTTCAGTTCTCTGTATGGCAACTGAATTCTTTTCCTCTCCCACCTCCAGTACTTGAAACCCTTTCTCTTCAGCTAAAACCTTCACGTTCCTCAGGGATGGCTCCATGTCACAACCCCACACTCAGACCTGCTCCTTTCCCTCAGATCCCTGCGCGGAGCCCCAGAGAACAATGAAACATAAAAAGCTGATAGAAAGCAAATGGTGTTACTTCAGCACCTCACAGAATTGCTTCAGGTTAAGAGTTCTGGTAGTGGGGAGCAGATTCTGAAAGGTCCAGGCTTTGGTCAGGTAGGCAGAACCCCTTTCTGCTCCCTGCATTTAGCACTGTGGCCTTTTTTTTTTACACACAACACAGAGACCAGTACTTCACTGTTTGAAATACTTCCTTGCACATCACCTTCCTTTTCTAAATAAAAAATTTGGCTCTGTTGTACCCACTGCAAAATAGCCACAAGTTGTCAATTGGTTTGATTCATAGGCATAGACCTCAATAATTTAAAGAGGAATTTGTTTTTTGTAGCAAACAAAACAGTTTAGCCCACACATATTTTTATTAAAACAAGAAAATATCAAATAAAATAAACCCACGAAACAAAACAACCCCCCACACAAGCAAGTAGACTACAGTCTTGCAAAAACACTAATTCAATGTGTATCTGAAACTTCTGATTAACTAGTTTATTAGATTAACTTCTGATTAACGTATGTAACACTAAAGCAGTATTGGCGGAATATAGTGTTCTGATTTCAGATTAGATGCCAGCAGAATAAATCTGAGCACCCAGTCTGACAGTCACAACATTTTAGAAGTTTTTCACATGCTCATTACTCCGCCAGTGGTCTGACACACCACTGACACGCTGTCATGGCCTACTAAGCAAAAGATAGGGAGGGCGGGGCGCTTGCAGGAGGTCTTGTCTTTTTCTCCCAGAAAGGAAGTGGCAGAAGGAGGCAGGTTTTCATAAAACTCAGGCTTGTGTAAAACTACATTTGTTCAGAAGTGGAGTGATGCATGGGTTCAGAGCCCCTCAGGGAAATCGTCATTACAGAGGTGGGATGTACACTGACATCTAAAAATAACACAGCTTTGGTGTCAGATGCAGCCCCTCTTTCTGAAATCTGCCCCTGCTTTGACTTCAAGAGAAAACATTCAGATCCTCAAAGACCTCTCTCCTGAGCTAAAGAAAATCTCCATTATCATTTGGCAGCAAGAGATTTGACATTCTCTCTGCATGTTCCCGCTGCTAGAGGGCATGAACATTAAACCTGCGAGCAAAACACAGGTATGTGGAAAGGCAGTAACAAAAAGTGCACTGAGGGGAAAAGTTGTATTTTTAACAAATATCACATGACCTATTTTGATATATCAATGAAAATTTTTATTTAAAAGTTGGGGGGGAGGGGAGGGGGGAATGCCAATCCTATCTCAATTAAAACATTCCCTGCAAGGTATCCAACCTCATCTGTTGTTTCAAAGGATGAATGGATGAGCACTAAAAGGCAGAAAGTATTATCAGGGCAATGACCTCTCTGATGCTGTATAGATTCACAACAAAGCAGCCTTATTGATATGATTTTAAAGAGCTCTCAGAAGCACAACATGCAGTTGCTACAGGAATAAATAGCAGACATCCCCTTGAGAACAACAGATGGCATCCAAGGTGACTTATCTCTCAAGTGCTCACTTTCACTTATTTGTAAATAGCCATCATTTATCCTGGTCTGTTCAGTGGGTCCCGGTGGTGTCACCTGCACCAACAACTGAAAGAAATGGATGACAAAAATAAAATGCAAAAGTGCAAGTTTAACTTCTTTTGCCCCTCAGCATATCTGAGACCTGAAATGCTACATAAAGAAACCTGTGAAAATAAAAAGTAATGGTACTCTTGATAAAAATTATGGATTCCAGTAGATTCTGAATACAGCATAGGGGAATCCTAATGTCCTTTCTTTCCTGCTGAGATTCTAGTATAAAAAGAACTTACCTCACAAGAACAGCTGGCTAGAAACAAGTTTTGTAAGTAGCCTGGATATCAAGAATGAGCATTAACAGCTGAAGTGGAGATGCACAGCTGCAAGTTGCTTATTAAAATGCTTTATCATTCATTAAGTCCCAATGGCAGAATCAGAGGAGCTGGAAGACCTTCCAGGCTGTTCTTAGAAAGTGGTTCAAAATCAGCATTAGAGACAACTCAATCAAAGAGAAGTCATGTCTCAACTACTACCAAAAAAACCAAAAAGGCACCAAAACCCACATACAAACAAAAAAGCCACAAAACCACACCTCGCTGGCAGACATGTCCCAAACTGGTGCTCAGTTCCTCAGGTAGGACTGCAGAATGGTTTGACCTCTAGAAGCAGAAAGGTGTCCAAATTAGCACCACACTTTGGCTCCGCAGGACCCTTGAGAAGCAAAGCCCTCAGCTATCCTACTGCTGTGACACCTGGTCCTACACCGTTGCCATGGGAGGTCCTTTCAGAGGATGCTGAGGAGAAGCTGCTCCCTGACACCAGGCCAAGCACACTTGGCTACTAGAATGGTATTTAGTCTATACAACCAGAGCAAAAGTAGTTTAAAGGAACCTCCACCCCACTCCTGCCAGGTCATTCCTTCTCTAGACATCTGCTCCTACCTGCACCATACTGTGGCTGATACATTTATTTCCAGAGCACTGAAGGATCCCACATTATGCTACTAAACTGCTACATCATTTTTCACAAACTCAGCAATTCTGATACAGCTCGGCACTGGTGAGGCCACACCTCGAGTGCTGTGTCCAGTTCTGGGCCCCTCAGTTCAGGAAGGATGTTGAGATGCTCAGACACATCCAGAGGAGGGCAACAAGGCTGGTGAAGGGCTTGGAACACAAGCCCTATGAGGAACGGCTGAGGTAGCTGGGGTTGTTTAGCCTGGAAGAAAGGAGGCTCAGGGGTGACCTTATCACTCTCTACAACTTCCTGAAAGGTGGTTTTAGTCAGGTGGGTGTCACTCTCTTCTCCCAGGCAGCCACTGACAGAACAAGAGGACACAGCCTTAAGCTGCACCAGGGGAAGTTTAGGTTAGACATTAGAAAAAAATTCTTCACTGAAAGAGTGATTGGACAATGGAATCGTCTGCCCAGGGAGGGGGTGGAGTCAGCATCCCTGGACGTGTTTAAAAAAAGACTGGATGTGGCACTCAGTACCATGGTTTAGTTGATGAGGAGGTCATAGGTTGAACTAGATTATCTCAAAGGTCTTTTCCAACCTAGTTAATTCTGTGATTCTCTGATTCCTCAGCTTGGGTGAGACCCTGTTCCAGCCTAGGTCCCTGGTCTGTATTTCACTTTTTTGAGGGTATTTCTGGACCAGCCTTTACAAGTTCTCAAATAAGATGCACTATTTCTCAAATATTCAGTACCTCACAGAATTTGTAATCTTTAAACTGACAAATAACTACATTTTTGGGAAACACCATTATTGAATGGTAGAGCAAAATTAATGCCATTTCTGCCTGGCTCCGTGGGGTCCCACGTGCCCCCACAGGTGCCTGAGCAGGTTCAGTATTCAGTCCATGACAAAAGAGTCAGGAAGGGTATTTGCTTGCATTCCAGCAGGAGCATTATCACATCCTTACTGTCAAAAGTTCAGAGGCAAATACAGACACAATGGCTAGCTCAGGGTTTTCCCAGAGCCGGGCACAAGGTGGGATCAGGGAGTGGGAACCAGTGGGAGAGCCCCGGGGGAGTGACCAGGGGTAGAGGCTGGCAGCCAACCAGGTAATTCAGACTGGAATAGATTAACTTAACACAACCATGCACCCTGGGAAAAGCCTTTTGGACACCGTAGCATAGTATATGTTCACTGGCTACCACACAAAATATCACTTTTCTTATATCTAAGGAATAAACTAGTGATCAGATTATAAAGCACAGTTTTTCTGTTGTCACACCTTCAGTCCTGACAATGCAGGACAAACATTGCCTCCCATAGGATTTTTCTTCTGTAAAGTCTTGAAAGAGAATCACGGAAAGAAAGGAGGACAAAGGATTGTGACTATTTAGCTCAGTTTTGCAAACGAAAATAATTCCTTTGGCTGCAATTACAAACAACTTCAAATTGCTACTCCCATTTGTACAGTTCATAGAGGTTTTGTTTCAAGTTGATGCAGTGGGATTTACATACCATTCAATTATCTCAAACCTCTCTAGCAAGGCCATTTATACTTGATTTTGTATTCAGGTTGCATGTCTGGGAGGAATGAAAAAGGAAACAGGTTTGATTTCTCCTCCTATTAAAGGATTTCCACAGAAACACACTATCACAATTCTGTCTCATGGGCACAGGGAAACCCACAGAGAACTAACCAAGGGGAAATGCTGGGCAGCTACACCAGGCAGAAAGGACACTCAGTGCTGAGTGTCACTGATACTTGCAGGAGCAGGAATGGGCCCACAGATGTTTCCACTGTGAAACACAGCAAACATCACACAGAGCTCCCTCATCCTGGCCAAGCTTCACCTCCACGGCCACCATGCAAAATCTCTGCTTGTTTTCCTATTTCCAGTAAAATAAACCTAATCTCTAATATCTTTCTGAGGACCCTTCAAGTGATCATTTCTCAGATTATTGCAGTGAGAAAAGAAAAATCATCCTTTACAATGAAGACGAGGACTGGTGGTGTTGAGGACTTGATGTTAAGTAACACAAGACATCCTTCAGCAGATTAATATTGCCCTCACAACAATGCCCCAACCAGCAGCAGAGCAGTAAAGATTATAGAGAAGCATCATCCAGCCATCAGCAGTGCCACCACACTGCTAAGTCACACTCCAAATTTAGATTCCTCTCCTCTCTGCTTTTTGTACAATTTCTGAACAGGGAAGGATGAGAAAAGTGGCTATGTACAAAAGAAGCAATGACAGAAAATACTTACTTTTCCTTAACAAATTGTTAAAGAGAGCTGAAAAGTGCTCATAGTTTACCAATATGAAGATGTATTTTAGTGATAGGTTTCCATACTGCAGACAACCCTTCTACCCTCCCTCCCAAAATGTTATTCATGAAATATTAGCATTCAAATTCATCTGTCAAAATGATTGTTGATGTAGTATAGAAAGGCTATATTATCATCTGCTCTGCAGTTTGCCTCAGAGCAATCTTGATTCAGATATTTACATAACCGAAGATTATGACATCTTTTCCAGGCCTTTTGATGTGTCTGTCAGCAAGATGTCAGCCAGATTAATTCTTTCCTGATACCCAAGAATAGTTGTGAGGCACGAAGCAGTCATTTTGCTAAGGAGAAAGTTTGTTTTCAAAAAAAAAGACCCCTGACAAATCATTTGAAGCAGAAAACACATTTACACAAGAGTGAAAAACATGCTTTATTATCCTTGATGCCCAGGATGTAGTGGATTTGAAGACAAGCATGAGCACTGGTAGAAATATCTTCAAGAATATCTTAAAAGTACTAAAATATATCCTATATGTTATATCAAATATCTTTTTATTGCTAGTCCTTGTAATAGATGCAAACTGGGGAAAACCATAAGCTAAAGGACATAGAATCAGCCAATATTCAGGGAAATCTTGCAAAGCTTAACTATTTCCAGATAGTGTTGAGACTTGTCAAGGTTCATAGGTGTCATGGTTTACATAGCTGGGAGTTTACATAGCTGGCTCCATCAGCCAGGAAGAGATTCTTTGCAAAGAGGTGCTTACAGCTTCCTCCAGACACAACAGAACCAATCAACTGGCTGGGTTGAATACTGGCAACTTTTTTAAGCCACTTAGAGAGCTTGACACGCCTCTGAGATCCACATTTTAAGAAAGAACAAACCCCAGGGAAGGTCTCTCTTGTTTCCAGTGGCCAAGCAGGTAACTGTGGGGGCCGGGCCTGGCTGAGATCGCAGCCGCTCCTGCTCGCCGGACACCCCCCAGGGGCCAGGCCGGCCCTCAGCCCTAGAGCAGCTGAAATTCACCTGAGGCTGCTCCCAGCAGGATCATGTGGGCAAGAGATGAGCGAATTCCAAACTCCAGCTGCAAAGCCCGGGTGAGATTAACTCTCTTAGTGCTGTAGGATTCCTCCAGACCAGATGAAGCCTGCAGACATCAATCCTCTCCCAGGTCAGAGGAAAGGGAAAGGTGAAGGCGTGTGAAGAAAACACTCTAAAGATGCCCAAGTCAGTGGGGAAGGAAGAGCTGAAGCCCCGAGGGAGGAGAATGAGGAGATGCTTCAATCCTAGAAGCTGAAACTCTGTTGTAAAGCTGTGGTGATGGACTATGATATATCAAAATACCCGATGTAATTTCATGAAAGCACGGGGGGGTGGAGTGTTCCAACTGCAACCATAAGCAAAAGTGCTTGTGCTGGAACAAGCAAATGCTGAAGTAGCTGTGATTTGATGAGAAACTTGAGCAGAGATCCCACGACAGAAAAGGACCTCTGTTCCTGGAGATGAAGATACTCCCATAGATAGTGTTCTTACGCCTCTCAGGCACTTTGATAAGTGAAGAGAACTTTTGTTTCTGAGCAGCTCATCCTTAAAATGGTGCCCCATTGGCTAATGAAACCCTCAAAAGCAGCTGTGGGGAAAGCTGTAAATCGGGGGAAAGGATTTTCACATGGGAGCAGAGAACCATCCCAGGCAGCTGCCGTGCTGTGACATGGAACATACAAGAGATTGTTTCTTGTGGAGATGTCTCCATAGCATGAGCAAGAGACTCCTCTCCCTAAGTGAATTGAAAAAAGAGAAATTATTGTATAGGTGGTGAACTGACTAAAAAATCTCAAGGGTTTTTTTTTTTTTTTACCTTGTCAGTAGAAGGGAGGAGAAGTGGGGGGAAGAGAAGTGTTCCAAAGGTTTAGTCTGACTTTTTTTCCCCTCTTTTTGGTCCGTTAATAAACTACTTCATATTCTTTTAAGTTTTGTGCCTGGTTTGTTTTCTCCTAATTCTGATCTCACAGAAGGAAAATAAGTAAGTAATGGATAATTTGAACCAAACCACTACACTGCTAGAAATATCTTCAAGAATAAGATATATTTTAGTACTTTTAAGATATATCTTTTTGTTTATTGCTAGTCTTTGTAATATAGTGATAGATGCAAACTGGGGAAAACCATATGCTAAAGGACATAGAATCAGCCAATATTCAGAGAAATCTTGTAATGCTCAACTATTTCCAGATAGTGTTGAGACTTGTCAATGTTCATAGGTCACACAACTTAAATCTCCATAAAGCTCCCTCTTACCCCCACCCCCCCAATCTTACATCCATTTTGCTTTCCACCACAGTAAAAGAAATGGAACAGAGCTTGTTGACATTGATGAAAATTGTCTTCTAACTTTTCACAGCTGATTAAGGTGACAAAATGGGCGAAGACACTTCTTTTTTGCCAACATTAAGGGTGCTTTTATGCTGGAGGTGAGGAAAGATTATTGAATAAATAATAGAAAAATGTCCAAAAGGACAGATTAAAGGACCAGATAGAAGGATAAGAAATTCAGTAAAAGAAGGATTGGCATTTTACACCTTAGCAAGAAGAAATATGAACAATCAAAAGCAATGCAGCAGAGGAACTAACAAAGAGCTAGATCCAAATCCCAAATTAAGGCTCTAGAAGAGACCAAATGAAGAATCAAATAACTCATGAGAATTTCTCCAAGCCTTTCATTTGACTCTTGCTGCTGATGAGTGAGTAAATGGGGTGGTCTTTACTATCAAAATATGATATCAAAAGGGATACCATAGACTAGTGGTAAAAGTGAATTTGACTTACAAACATTCTCATAGCTGAGCTTTACAATCCCAAATATTTTACACTTTCCAGAATGTTTTGCAAAACTTTAAGTTCTTCCAGAACACGTGTCCTGTTTGTCTAACATCTCTCAGTGCCAGGAGGAGGTTACTGAGCAATGACATTGGATACAGGACATCTGCTGACCTTATTTGCTTGTCCATTGATAATGTATCATAGTAGAAATAAAATTCATAGTCTACAAAGGCCCAAATTAAATATCATCTCAAGTATTCTTGCCCTCAGAATACAGTAACTACCGTCATTTCCAATCACCTGTTGGCTCAACTGTCAGGTTGAAATCCTCCTCTGTAATTTTAAAGCTTTTGTCTCCAGTGTACAGCACTTGACGTTATATGAATCATACAGATGAAAGACGAAGGTGTCTGACTGATATTAAATGCTGTCACTCAGCTGGGGCTGGGTGGATGCCAACTGGTCAAATTCTCCAAAATCTTTGAACAGATGCTGTGGCTATTCCAGTTTTATTTCAATTTCACACTTTTCCTATCTATGCTGACAGCTGGTTTTGACAGTCTGCTCTCTTCTTCTCAGCTCTCATGTCAGTCTCAGACACATAATAGCTGGATTAGAGCTTAAACAATAGTGATTAGATCAGGTAGAAGAGGAAGCATGGTGGCAATAAAAAATAAGATGCTTCAGTAACCCTTCAAATTCTAGCCACTTCAGCTGAAAGCAAATTTACAGAAACTCATCCAGCAAGCCAAAAATTATTCAGAAGAGAAGAGAAGGAATTTTATCAAAGCTTGGGGATATCCTGTTGGTTTTCTGAGGTTTTTTAAAATCACATTAATATTAATTTCCATGAAAGAGTTTCCCTGAACAATTCTATCTTCACAGTCTCAGTATTTAGACAGGTCAACAGGTTACAGTTACGTCACCTTATCCTTGGCAGTTCTCTGTGAAAAGGCCCTGCACCCTGCAAGTCATTTGATGCAATTTAGCCCTCATTAAAATAACGAAAGCCCTTGCCTTAGTAAATCATTTTAACATAGGTTAAATATCAAATAAATAATCAGAAGAAAGAGTTGTGGATCAGACTCCATCACATTTAAGCATGCCAAGGAGTGCTGTATGCTGTCAACAGTAAAACCCAGCCCTACATAAACACTGCTCTCCTCCACAGTAGGGACAAGGCTAACATCGGAAATGCATTTTTGCCATCTGTTAAATAATTCACACAAACTACAACTGAATATGTACTTTTTTTTCCAGAAATGCTGGCTGTATGTTTAAAAAGGTAACCCCTACAATCCTCACATCCATAATTAAGTTGGTGGGTAGACTGAAGAAAAGAATTCCATTTGCAGAAAAGCTCAACAGATGGTAATTTGTATTACAGTAGAAGCATGTGAAAACTATTTGAACAAATGGCAGATGTGTCTGTCAAACTTCTCCTGTGCCATTAAAGATTGGCATTTAGGCTATTACTCAGACTCCCAGAATTTCACAAAAGTCCTCTGAAGCTTGTGCTGGCCAAGGATCTTTGCAGGCCCAGAAACAATCAGGCAGGGGGAAAAAAATTATGGGACACGGCATATAGGTTGGTCTCCTTATCCAGTCCCACTCTCAGCTTCTTTCCAAAGCCCCTCTTTGAGTACATAGAAGAAATTGCATTTAGCTGAACTTCAGACAACCGTGAATGGCTGACCATTATGGCATTTTTTTTGGGTTTTCTTCCTGTAAGGCTGAATGAACTGCCTGGTTTTAACTAGCAAGGGGTAATACTGCTTCAAGAAACATTGTCTTCTATCTGGACTCTTCTGCAGTGGCTTTACTTAATTAGAGCTCATGAAAAGTCTTCAGAGGAGAGACAGGGTAGAGAACAACCTATTAAAGGTTCACAAGAGGTCAATATTTTAGGGATCTGTACTCTAGAACATGAAATGTGGGTTTCTCAGATGGTACCTATTGGTAATGCACCCTTTTTTGCAAAACATACATTGTTTTTGCAAAGACAGTGACCTATGTTATGACATTGTCTGTGTAATCTGGGACCACGGAAAGTTCATGCCTCTGATTCAATACACTTCATGTGCACAGACTTTCTCCTAAGTGCCTACACCTGCTACTACTGAAGTGAGGCAGGAGGTTTCCCATTCATATAGCAAAATTAGAGTTGCCTATTCATGGAACCAGGAAGAATAAAAACATTTGTTCAGTTCCAAGAAAAAATGTTGCTTAAATTCACATAATATAAAGGACAATCTGTTTTACTTTGAAGAGCTTAGATAATTTTATTTTTAGGAATACCTTTGAAAGACCCAAATCCTCTCTAAGCAGCAATTGCCCAAAGCAATGAAACACATAAATATTTTCATGATAAAAAATCCATAGTTACCTGTTATGGAAGCTAATTCTTATTTTGGCTTATCTTGGGCTTTTGTTTACCCAGAACACATGGGCTATTTTCCCCAGGGAAGAACAGAGAGCCTGGTAGCTAGTTCTTTCTGATTAGCAAAGAATCAAAGCCTCTCTCACATTCTAACACTTTAGGAACCTCCTGGTCCCAGTTCTGTCTGACCTGCAATCCAGGCTCCAATCTACATTATCCCAGAGACACTTTTAAGAGTCACTTCCATTCTCTTGAATTCTCTTACTAAGAGAAACCTTTCCTCATTGAAAATGAGCAAGGGCCCTGAGAGCCAGCATGTGTTCAAAATGCTTTCTCTTTGTTCATGGTGGTTTTAAGAATGTTGATGGGAATTCAGTGTCAAAGGGAAGAGCCTGTCTAATGCTTGGGAGGCAGAACACACAACCATCACATCAACTGCTGAAACCCAAGGAATCCCATTAGAAACATCGGGATGTGCAAGAGTCATCCAGGCCAGCAGGGAGAGGCTGCTGCACTGCCAGGGACAGGAGCCACAGCTCCATGCAACACAAATGTAAATGAAAGGCAGCTGCAGCCCATGGAAAATCCAGAGAAAAAAAACCAACACACAACTGTCCTTCCTTCACCCTCAGACCTGGTGTATTTTGGGAGTATACAGGTACACTGAATGCTCTTTATGTAACCCTCTGCAAAAGTAAATCCCTTTATCAAAGAAAGCGTAGATGAATGGATTCCTCAAATTCACAAGCAGAGTTTATGCAGAGAGCCCTTCTCACTGATTATATGTTCTGCATCTTCTGAACTATTGGCAGACAATTGCTGCAAATTTCTCCTACTTTACTGCATCTTCCCACTCTCACATACTCATTGGAGATTAAATTCTAGTCTTGAAGAACTAATTTCTTTAATGCAGTTTTTCTCTTCAATTTTGCATACAACACTTCTTTTCTGCTATCAACTCCAGCTACTTCAAGGAAAAGTGTTTAAGCCTGTAGCTAAGTGGGCTGCTTTTCTAAAGAGTTAATTCTGTGCAGATTCTTGCTTTCTCAGCAGGTTGCAAAGAAAATGGATGCACAAATGGTCCTGTAAATATAGATTAAAACATTGACATCACATCCTTATCTTAAAATGGAGTATATGGAGTTTGCAATTTTGTTTGTATTGCATAGACTGTATCACTGAATAAGAGAAAAGCTTTTGTTGCTTTTATAGCTTAAGTTAGTCACAAAGCAAATAACAGGTAAGTGCACCAACCCAAAGATCACACACAGCAAAATTAGTTTGCATTGACTTAAAAGGGTTTGGATTGTTTACACTAAAGCAAGTCTTTAAGTGAACACACAGGATCAATTCACAGCTCTAAATGAAGATCCACAAATAACCAGAAACACAGCAGTTTCAGAAATAAACTGCAGTACTTTCAGTTCTGTTGTTGTGTTTTGGGGTTTGGTTTCATTTGTTTTTAAACAGAGCAGACAAAATACTAGAAAATACACTGAGAACACCTTCAACTTCACCACGTACCTGCAGCTCCAGCTGGCCAGCAGCACTGCTGTGCACTGAATAGACTGGTACAAGAGATGGTACAACACTGCTATTAGTGAGATAATTGTTCAAGTACAGAAGAGAAGTAATTTCTTTTTGTAATTGACCTTAAAATTTTTTGCTTTATCTTGGATGATGCCATGTCTTAACAATCAAATTATAAAAATGAAATACTGATTGCTAACTAAGAGCAAGGGAAGTATTTTCAGGAGTGCCCATGGCATGGCTGGAAGATGTTATTAAACCTTGCTGTGTATCTCTGTTTGCATTTTGAATTTTTTTTCTTAGAAGAAATGGCTTAACTTGTTAGTATCTATGGTTAAAAAAGCCACATCAGAGAAAAGCATAAATTGTATCTTATAAATCTTTATCTTCTCTGTCTGCACTAAACATGTGCCTTTCTCCCTGAAGTTGAAGTGTTGAGTGACACCAAAACAGTACAAATACAGCACAGACAGAGCTATTCCTATCCAACAAATTAAAAAAGCAGTTGAGAATTAAATACTTTTTCCACCAAATGAAATTATTAAATCAATTCTCCACTAATGGTCATTATTTACAGGTTCATGTTACATCATCTGGACAGCCCTAAATAGAGTTGATAGGATCACCAGCAGAACAGGAGCCTCTGACAAACAGTGAAGTGCCAACACACAGCACTCTGAGTGAAATCTGCACTGCCACTTCTTGGGTGGGCTGGAGGATTTTTTTGGAAGGACATTACAGTCCTAATTGTTATCAATCTCCTTCCTTTCATTTGTGTTAAACTCACTCCAACAAAAGAATCCAACAAACAAGCAAACAAAAAATCTTCTTGCCTCCTACTGATCAAAATCCCAAGCAGGCTGTTCAGGTGAAATTTATTTTTTAAAAAATAATTACATTCCTATTTCTAAAACGCATTACATTTAGAAAAGCAGAGTAAAGAAACGATGCCTCTAACTCTTTTACAAGAATGAAGTCCTATCCAAATATTTGTGACATGACTTATCTGCTCAAATGGAACTTAAATTATTTTCACCTTTATACCTGTGCAACATGCCACAGTGATGTACTGCACACTGACAACGTTTGGTTTTGATGCTGTTTTTTATACTAAAACCCACATTACACTGGTTATTGATCCAGTGAAAAGCATGATTGATTTCCTACTTGGCTTTGCCATTAAAGGGAGAAAGTCCCAGCAAATGGCTCTCTTTGTAAGGTGTCCTACTACATGAACATCAGTGCTTACCCCTTAATTGCTGACAGACGGCTAAACTCTAACTACAAGCTATTAGACAAGTAGGATAAATGCACCAGAGAGCTGGCATGAATTAGATGCAAACTTAACATGCCTTCTGATAAAGTTAAAACTTTTAAAAGGAAACATTTTGGGTGACTGAATTCTTATCTTCCTATTCTTGAATCTTCTGTATTTAATCAGCCCTTGACACATAGTTTTAAGACTTTCTGCTATATGATATCATATCAATCAGGCTGCTTAGCTATTTTCATCTTTTGACACCATATCCCTCTTCAGATTGTCTGCATGGATGTACACTGGAAACAGAAGTTTGACATCGAGAAAAACTGTTTGCAGTAAAACAGACTTTACTGATGATGTGAACAGAACTCAGTCCATATCCAAGATCTACCTGACTACTTGAGGAGGTTAAAAAAAAGAAAAACAATGAGATATCTCAACAAAAATAGAATCATGCAATTACATTTTTACGCTGTCACTACATTTATGTTCTACTAAAACTCAATTCAAAGTGTCACATCAGAATTTACTGTCCCTTATCTCATTTACCTGTCAACAGAAGAATATCTTAAAGCCACCACAGAACAGAAACAATGAAAGACAGACCTAGCCTCATGCAGCTAAATGTAAGAAACACACAGTGAAGCCTAGAGCTGATGCGCTTCACAGAACTGGATTATTTTGCTCTAGTTTTTCACTGTAATATGCAGTCCTTTCAGACAAAAAAAAAAAAATGGTGTTGTATCGGCATCTTTCAAGTAGCATTTGATTATTTTAATAAAGCCTTCTCAAGACTTGCAGACCTGCTTCCTGTCTCCCTTCACAAAAGGTGTTATTCCACCAGGTGGCTTATCCAGACTCCCTCAAGTTTTAATTATCTCTTTACTTAATGAGTACAGTAGCTGATCTAGATTTATTGCAGTAGAAGCTTGTGTGAATAAAATATCAGTTCTGTTTGTGATGTGGCAGTTATCTTTGTTTGCAGACTCTTCTAATTACTTCCAGGTCATTAAGCCCATCTCCAGCAGATATTTTACTGTCATTAGAAAAAGTGTTATAATGACACTAAAAAAGTCAATGAGTACAGAAAAAAAAAAGTCAGAAAAGGTCAAAATAAAGCTCTAACCTGTTAATTCAAATCTGGATTACAGGCACAGAAATCATGCAGATAACTTGGCACATATCCTATGAGACACCACAGCAATCAATAGGTTACCCCGGGCATGTGTCAGGGCAGAATTTCAGCTTACAAGTTATCACATTAAGTAATTTGTTTTGTACTGAGGTTAAACTATAAGAACAGGTTAAGTTTCTCATTAGTTTAAACACTGACTTCCCAATACACAACATGTGGAGGAAAGGATATATACACTCAAAAATACATATTCATATACACACACACTGTGTCAGAACTGACAGTGAATAAATTAGCAAAGCTGTCTGTACTTGACCAATGGCATCACTGGCCCAGGTATAACTTTTTTTCCATTTTACTCCTGAAAATTTTTTTTAGAAGCAGAAATCCAAATATACACATTTGTCATGTCTTCTCCTGTCTCTTCCAGAGACTATTTGCTGAGAAACCCTGGCTCTAATTGCTTGATCCACTTGTTCACTGAAAGATTGCCTCCATTACCAACATTTTCTTGTGCCAATCCATCTACTCTCCATCCTTTCTTTAGTTGTTTGTTTGTGATGTATTTTAAGAAGGTGGGGATTTCAGCAATAATTAGATTCTGCCACTTCAGCTACCCAGTCAATGGCTGTGATTGTAATTTCAAAGGAAGATATCCAAAAGCAATCCAAGAGAACATCTAAAAAAATGCAGTTTAACGTAAACATTCAATTGACCACTTATGCTGACAGTCCTAATTGTTCACAAGTGGACAAAACTATGCATTAAAATGTCTTTTGGCATTGTCCTAAATCAAACAATGAAGTGGGTTCAATCATCATGTTTGTATTCACAAACTAATTGCATCTCTTCCCTTTTCTTTCAAAACTTGTTCCTACAATTTAAAAGCCTGCCGAGACACGGTTGGAGAAATACTTCTGTCCTTAAAAACAAAAAGGCATTATTCAATATTTACAAGAAATGACCACAGAGCTTCGCATTCATTGTAGATTTTCAGAAGGTTTCTGACCTCCCTGGCAAAATGCACAGTGTCACTTTTCATTCCTTATTAGCTGGGTATGGGTAGGAATAGTCTGTAAGGGTGAAAAAAACAGTTAATACACATAGCCAGCAGCTTTGGAGTTAGACTTAAGTAAGGAGAACTGAAATAAGGAAGATTTAAAGAGCAATGTCTAATAGGAATTAGGCCTGCATATTATGCCTGATCTCACATTTGTCAAAACTCATCACTCAAAGAGGGTACCAGAGGGAAGAGTTTCCTGCTAGTGTTTGCATTTCATCTCTAGTTTTTCTTCCAGCCCCTCCCTATTAGGCAGGCGTTACTTTAAGCTTAAGATCATACATTTTTATCTTTTGATCAAAAAAAACATTCCCAGTAATAAATAAGAAGCCTAGTCTGCATAGTATGGTCAGTACATTTAGTCCACTAGGCTTGTTTTCCAAGGTATGTTTGTGCATATTTGCTCTTTTATTCATGTAGATTTGGCAGAAAATCATCACGGTAGCACAAATTTTCCCTTTCTCTTGCATAGTTCCCGTTCTGTGCAAGTATGTCTTGACAGTGTACACTGGTCCCTCTCTCTCATTCGTTGGATTTTAGCTCCCTAAAATGCTGCACTGGTAAATGAATGATGGCAGGCACCAGAAACCAAACAAAAACCCAACCTGACCAACCAAAACAACACAACTACACACAAAACACAGAATCACCAAGTATCAGATTTCAGAGAACAGAGGATGTGATCAGTTCCCTACATTAAACATACTGGGTCAGCATGAAATTGTAACTGTAAAATGAGTGCTATTATGATTTCTGAATTAGCCCTCGCACTTCATCACTGAAGTGATCATCTAAGGATCACCAATACATGTGAAGCTATGGGAAATACTGAATATTATTGGTGCAGTGTGCTAGACAACGAGGTTTGACAGGCTGTCAGGTGAACCTGAGGCTGGGAAATGCAGAAGAAGGAACTGCATTGTGGGGTGACTGTCAAACAGGTAAGTCACTACTGCACTAAGGAGCTTTATGTCAGTGTTCCACTGGAACACCATACATTTCACACAGTCTTTTCTTCTCAAAGGCCAAAGGGAGATACAGATGCACTGCCTGCTCCCCAAAAGCAGCAGCCTCAGAGCTTTGCTCTTTCTTTTCCTCTCCATCTCCCGAGGCCTCAGGCAGCCCAGGGCTCCAGAGCCCTGACAGACCCCTGTGCAGTTAAAAATCCACTGGCAACCATTTAAGTCCTTTCTCAAGCTTTAGCCTACAGTTTCAGATTTAACTCCAAATCCTCAGAATCTGAGCAGAACATATTCC
Organism: Monarcha castaneiventris obscurior; assembly: GCA_026261815.1. Lineage (NCBI taxonomy): Eukaryota > Metazoa > Chordata > Aves > Passeriformes > Monarchidae > Monarcha > Monarcha castaneiventris. The sequence continues at coordinate 605,854 of JAMPIT010000371.1, forward strand.
TGGAGTCACTTCCTTAGACCTATTTCTTTTCTTTGCAGTACTCCAAGCAGAACTGCTTGATAACCTTTTCAGTTTTTCCTTTACTACTGTAGGTCACTAGAAAAGAAGAAATGGTCTCCTCACTAGACACTGTTCTAGTGTCACGGACAAAACAAAATGATTCATAATTACCTAGGACTACACTGGTCTTTCATTTGTCCCTGTGGCAGGACATCCCCTCTCTCTCATGGCTGGGGCATTTGGAAGAGATAACTCAGGCCAGATTAACAGCCCAGCAAGGGGTCAGAGAGCCCAGCAAGGGGTCACCTCCAGGCAACTGAGAGTCTGAGCCTCAGCCCCGAGTACACATCTTGGTATGAGAGCAGATGTGGAAAGAGGGAAAAGAAAATAAACATTGGTGACCAAAAGACATGGTTCTTATGTCTATAAAAGTCCACATGAATTATCACAGAGGCAGAAGTCTCTTACACACTCCTTTGGAACGTGAGGAGATTTCTTCCTGAAGCTTGGATGCAACTTTGTGGTTACTTTTCTGGAAATTGAGGGAAAGGATTTTGATGTGTGCCCCTTCAACAATTTGGTGGTAAGAAACATTGGATCCTAAGTTATACTATTTCTTAGCTAGCTGTAAATTTAACTTTACCTTTAACCCCAGGTGTATAATACTAGTATTCCCATTTGTCTTATTCCTGTGTAGTAATAGTCTGTTTTAAGTCTTATGTCTGTTAGTTCTGTCTATTAATAAACAATTCATTCTATAATAGACTGAATCAGCCATTATTAAAGAACTTGCAAATGAGAGTGGTTCTTGTTGTGCTGGCCACCTCAATAAAATTATTGCCTGCTGCCAGAGGCCTGGGCAAAAGGCAGGGACTTATTTAAACCCACATCATCCATTCATAACAGTCCCAGATACTGAAAGATCTGTGTTCTATTTTGAAGAGATGGGAAGGATACTAAAAGCACATCCTTTAGCTCAGAATGCTTAAATCAACTTTGTTGCATTTTTGTATTCTTTATGTGTCCAGTCCCTTGCAGGCTGCAATGACTATAAATCAAACAGCATCACATCCAATTGCACCCCAAATAATAATTTAAAGGATACATACCATATATGTTTAGGATAGGTTAGGATAGGTTAGGATATGTTTGGTGATGTTATAAAACATAACATTTCCATGTCGTAATGAGAGATGACCTAGCAGAAAGTGAAGGAAGTCTCTCTCCCCACAGGCTTTTAAGAAACCATTGAAACGTTAAGTAACTCTTCCTGGGAAAGGAATTAAATAATGCAATCTGTATAATAGCAGGGAGTTGTCAAATCACTCATACCTTGCATGTATTCTATTCCTGCTTCAAAACTAAATAAGGTTTAGAAAAACAGTAACAACATAGGGTTAAAAAAAATCCTGTTTCAAATAAAATTTGTGTCTGTACCCTGATAGATACACCAGATTAGGCAATTCATCGCCTTGGCAAAAAATATTTGTGTCATTAATTTCTATTTTTAAATATATAATAATATACCTATTTAATAACAGTTCATAAATCTTAGCAGACACTCCAAAAAGCATTTAATTCACAAAAAACTCCCATTTTGCAAGTGAGCAGTAGCTTGAATCCCAAAAGAAATCTGATATAGCATGATAAAATCCCAGTTATATTATCTATGCAATTTCTTTTGCAAAAGCATCCAAGAAATAAAGTATTAACTACAAAAAAAGTTCTAGAAGGTATAACCTGTGTTGCTGACCTTGGGCTTTCAGTAATTGCCTAAGCAATAAGACCTGTCCATGAACAGTTTGTGTTACATTTCAGAGTCAAATCATTGGATTTGCAATATCACAGGATCCCATGTTAGGGAGTTTTCACTTGTATAGAATTGGATGTCAAGTTCTTCTTCATTTTCACCCATTTGCTTTAGACCAACAGGAAAATCTTAGGGCTTCACAAGCTAAAACTAACCATTAAATTCCAGGTGGAAAGACACCAAGAGTAGGGCACGGGTACCTTGCTGCTCTGAACACTCTCTGCAGGGATGAATTTCCTTTTTTTCTTCATAGTCTCAAATACTTCTTGAAAAATAACGAGATTATTAAGTTTTAGGAATGTAAGGATTACAAATGAGAAAATGAGATCCTAGGAAAATAAGAGAAATGGAACTATTACAGCCCAGCAATTTTGTTTTGTGTGTATTAGTTAACAGTATTAGAAAGTGCTGGTTACAAAAGCTGCAATGAATGCAGAAAAATCTTTGACAGAAAGTCAGTATTCAACAACACCCCAAATCCCTAATCCTAACTAAATTAAACAGAGTTGCTGTCTTTCTCCTATAAAACAATAGCTCCACCCCTAATGCTGATTCCAATACATCTAACTGGGTTCTAAATTGGAAATATTCGAAGACCTGTTTCAACCTTAAAAAGTCTGATACAAGCAACTGATTTCATTTGAACTGAAGCACTATTTGCACTGACTCCACTTTATGTGTTTCTCCAGGACTGACATCCTCTACTTAGCAACTTGCATTAACCTTTGCAAGGCAGGCTCAGGACTCTGGTCAGTGGCAGGAAAACAAGCACACACATCACTGAAACCATCTGCACAGCAACTGGCTGTCTCCAAGATCTTCTTTAGGTGGTCAGAAGGAGGATGAAGGATTAAAGCAATGCTTGCTGCCAGTTGTTTCCAAAAAAAAAATAAAAAAAACAAACCCACACAAAACAAAAACAAAAAACCCAAACCTCAAGTGGGAAAGGAGACAGGCATATTTAGTGTCTAACTTCAAGCCATTATTTATATGTTGAAGGGGGAAGGACTAGCTGCATATCAAAGAATGCTGGTCAAGGGCTCTAGAAAAGCACTAATTCTGCAAGGCTCCCATAGGTTCAGTCTCCTAACCTGAGCATCTAAATTAGATTCTTACTTCAAGCCCTTGCTGTCACACTCATACACAGCCCTCACTCAGTGTGCTGGCACATATCTCCATGACTTTCCACCATTAGGAGCAAGCATCTTAAACCAACAGTCAAAAAAAAAATCAGAAGAATTAGGCAATCAAGAACCTGTCTAACCACATGGTCACAAAGAAATCAGGTGATTTTTCAAACTGACAAAAAAAATGCAGTTCAAAAAGTCACTTGGCTCAGAAATTTGTGGTCCTTAATAAGCACAACCTTCCATATTGTGGCTAGAAGTGTTACATATCATAAACAAATTATTATTGTTAAAACTACATAGAATCCTGGAAAAAAAAAGCTCATATAAAACATAACTTTACAAGATCGAATTAACTCTTTATTGTTAGTAAATAGCTCTGAGGATTGAAGTGAGTATTTAGATTACAATTATAAATCATTACTACACTATATTATACATAATGCTTGCATTAACAATACATTTGAATTAAGTCTTGTAAATAGTTGTATCTATTATAAGGTATGTAACATAAAGCTATCCAGAGAAAACACTGAGAAAAGGATTTCAAACACTCCGTGTTTGCATTTCAATTAGAATAAGTTATTTTGTCCCCACTTAAATAACTGATTGGAATCAGTGTTTCAAACCCCTTCCTCTTGTATCCTACAGATGTTTCATCACTTGCACATCGTTAGCTCCTCAGCCTTTAGTAATGCTGGACAGGACACACTGTGCTCACTGATCTGTGATGCAGTACAGAAACATTGGCCAGCCAGTTTTGTCTGACTTCAGGAAGTCCATCTCTTTTCTTTTCACACACCAGCTTCACTAAAGATCTAGGAATCAATCACTTCTCCTTTTAGAGTTATTTGAGGGCAACTAAGCAACTGCAAAAGATGTTCCATGTATCATTCTTCTTCCTCCTTGGAAAAATGATTAGATACAAAATACACTATTGAAATGGTTCAGAAATGTTATTTTCTAGATTTCTAGGTTTTCTGTTGTTTTCTCCTTTTGTTTGCTAGCATATTCATATACATATCATATACAGTACACACTAACACATATCAAGAGTAATCAAAAGCCATAGAATAGATTTTATGACGAATAACACATTTGGGATATTATTCCAGAGAGGGAGAAGCCAAATCTGAGTTTGTATTTAGAGATAAGTTTGGGGTCATATGGAGTGAAAGTTTTGGTTGAAGCACAGCTATAGTAAAACCTTTTCAGAGTTCTGCATCATGAAGTTTCCCATTTCCACCCAGTCTGAATTAAAATGACCCAGAAATGCATCATCTATGGAGACATACTGCTTAAATATACAAAATGTTCAATCAGACAAATTACTGAATCACAGGGCTTTACTTTTCTTGCACAGAGTGTATTAGGCTATTGCCTTTTACAATATTTAATAGAACAATTCTATCAATTATCCTGAGCAAATATGCAAATACAACCACAGCTGCTTCATGCAGTTTTTTCTGACTTAGCATTCATTAAAAACTCTGGTAGACTGTGTAGCACATTAAATTCATTTTGCAAGCATAGCAATTGTCTTACCTAAGAAAACTGTTTCTTTATAATTAAAACATTTGCTCTTATTTGGCACTTTTCCCTCTGTAAATTGAATTCAGAAGCTAGAAGAGGCTCCCCTGCAGTATCAGTACCTGGGGGTGGAAGCACACACTCAGGGCTGGGTTGAGGTTTATTTGCCCCCTGAATAAGAAAACTCTAATTAGCAATCAACAAAACTGGATCTTTCATCTCCTCCATGCAAGAAGCAGCAATCTTGTAAGACCCATTACCAGAGGATACAGTTGGGATCAAGGCCTATGATACACAGTTAGATTGGATACCTACACCGAAAATGAGAACTCTACAGTGGCACAGCTGAGAAAAGGCAAGGTTTTTGGAAGGGATTCAAGCTCCCTTGTCAGCGTGGTTTCTCCCAGCACTGCTCCAGGGCTGCCTGTGCCACAGTACATCTAAGATAGTCCATGTTTAGGATTTACCTTGAATTGTACTCAGCCACACTGCAATGCCCTTCCATCTACATTTGATAAGGACTATCTAATGAAATCATGCATTATTTCATTTTCTCTGAACCCAACATAAGGGGACATTAGGTGTATCTACATAAAAGTAGATCTCTCCTAAGCATCCATACACAGGCTTGCTGTGTCCATCCCTGTGGACTCCTTGCTGCAGCACCCCTACAAATTTGATCTCTGAAGAGAAGAGAGTTTGAAAGTAGATGACAACAGATCTACATTCAACTGAAAATTCAACATTGAATTTGCACATGCAGGATGAACTGCTGGCAAGATCTGAGTTTTGAGGCTTATAGCTCAGATACTTGGCAATACAAGCATAAGAATAACCTTCTTTTTCCAAGACTAGGTTCCATTCCTGGAGATGGTATTTTGAAATAAATCCCCAGCCAATACACTCCTGGTACAGACAATATATAGCCATATAGAACACAGCACCATTTATGGACCACATTGACACTTAAAGACTAATCAGGAGACAAAATACTAGAAAAATTCTAAAGAAATTATCCAAGTCAAACTAACTTGCTAAGACACATCACCTTCAGTTGGTGTGAAGCAGGTTTGCTCTTGTTTCCAGTATATGTTAAGGGTGGTTTTATTTTGTCTCAAGATAAATCTGTACCTGGATAAGAGTTTTTTCTTTTAAGAAAAATTTTTAGAACATTGGAAGTGTGTATCACTTGTCTAAGCAGTTTTGAATGAACCTGCACTTTACACAGGGCTTGGTTCTATATTTATACAGTGGCACCACTGGCAACTGATTAAAGTATAATTTAATCCTGAAAATATTTACTGGAGTACCTTCATGAGAACATTACTGTTCATAGATGAAAAAAACATTGTTTGACTTTTTCAAAACTGGTTACTAGTAAAATATGTTCGCAAATAAACACTTATCAAGACACGACGATTAAAGATACTATTTAAAGAAATGGATCTTATATGCATAAACAGCATTTCTACTGTTAAAAATAAAATTTTAAAGCAAAAATACATTTAAGGAATTCTATTTTCCCTTCTTTTTATAGCTCATAGCTGAAAGCTAAAATAAAAGTACAAACCACTACAAGCATGAAATCATATATTGAAACTGCATCCTGAGCACCCTAAAGCCATTGCTGGGCTATATTTGATACATGACACATTGTCAAAAGCAGTTCCTGTTCTTATCACAATAGCTTTGTAGCTATTTAGGGAACTTAGCCACTTGAGCAAGTCTTTGCACATAAATAAAGAGTGGGAGCATGAAAGAGAAGGCATTTTTGAGGCTTTTAAAAGAGATAAGAGATTAAACAGAATGCATTTCTCTGTTTTATGGGATTTCTGGACAGAAAAGTAGTGTTACATCTTTCTTTATAGACCAGTATTTATGTTTGTCAAATTAGAAGGTAACAGTAAGAGCTAAAATCCTTTATTTTTTGAAAATTGTCTGAAACAGTGCACTTCTGCCTTCTGTCTCCTTCAGATATCAAAATCACCTAAAGTCAGCGTAACGAAAGCATTGACAACACTGGACTTTGGATTACAATTTACAAGAAGTTTCCTTTAGATGTCACGTGATACTAATTTTGATCCACTGATACTCTCCACATTCTTCCTTGTATTGTGCTTTATTACCATCAAGTCTCTATAGTAATTGGGGAGGGCTGTGAGCCTTTGACTCAGGAGTCCTCTGCACTCCCTTGGAGGAGAGAAGCCTGACAGCAAAAGGACTCAGAGATAAGAAACCTCTCCCTAGGTTACTGTGAGAGACTGAACCACCCCCACCACGCCTTGTTTCCGTATGGTAATACCTTGTACCCAGTTGGTAAATTGGGTTCTACCCCACCCCCTGCCTTTCCCATAAAAAGGGCCCTGGATCTGCCCTGATTGAAGTAGTTGTTGTCCCTGGGCTCCCCTTCCCAGGGACTGCTGGACAATAAAGCTCCTCTGTGGCACTGCCACACACGGCTCCTGTCTCTCTGTCCCCGAGTTTGCCCCGAGTGATCTCACACAGAGCTGAATCACAAGAGCTGGGATCACTTGTAGCTGAGAAATCGCTGCACTTGCTGAGATCCCCGCTGTGCCGGGAGGCTGCCTCGGCCCCTAGAAGAGCTGTTCTTTGCTGGACACTGTTGCTAGGAAGGGCCTGGCTTTTGGTGCCTGACCAGCATCAAACCTCCCTGCGATAAGTAATAACAAATATACTCAAATATAATCAGGTATCTCGTTGCTAAAATAGTAAAATTACCTGATTTTCCCCTTGCTCAAGGTTGTTATTCTTGTGTACAATGAAAGATCATTTAGGCACAACAGCCACAGTGAATGTTGCCTTCTTTAAACTTCTGTTCCTTGCAGGAAAGCACACTCTTAAAGGCGGTATTACTCCTAGCCAACTTGCAGTGTTACCAGATTGCATATTCATGCCAAAGAATTCACCTAATTAGGGCATTAATGATTTTTTTTTTAATCATTACTAATACAGTGGGTGATATATTAGTATTTGCATGTGTAAATAAATCCAGTTAATGTGTTAATTGCACAGAGACATGAAAATTAGTTTAATCAAGTCAATTAAATCATAAACAGTTCAGAAATAAGAAAGTAAGCTTGTAATGCAATTAGTGTTCTAATATGCTAGTAACTTTAATAAACAGGATCTTAATTATATGGCAGGTCAAAAAGACAAAATATTTTAAGTGATATAAAAAGGAGCTTTTTGCTGCTACACTAGAGTCTAGCTGAGTTTAGAGAAAATTATCCATGCTAATGAGATCAAAGTGCTGTTATCTAGAATAAAAATAAGGATTTTTTTAATAGAAATTTATCTCCAAAGTATTTCAGATGACTGAATGAAGCATTACTGACTGCAAAAAACTAATCATGCCATGATCTACATGTGATTGAATTATACATTCTTACAGTGCTCTCCCCAAAGCTTTTCAGCATAATAAAGCAGAATAAAATATTTGGTAATATTTTAATATTAATCATAATAAATTAATGTTATATTAATACAGCGAACAGCACTGCTGCTCAAAAAGCGGTGAGTTGTGGAGAAGAGATGAGTCATGAAAAAGGCCATCCCTCTCGTTAATGTGTAATTGTGTGTTAATTTATGGGGCACTGGGATCCGTGAGCAGCACACCCAAGGTCAGTGAATCCCAGCCCTGCACACCCGGAGTGCTCTGCTGGAAGGGCTCCGTGCAGGACTCAGGGACCTCATCAGCCACACTCAGCTTCCCTGAGGGGTGACATAATATCCTAAATGCAGGAGATGGCCTTTTTATTCCAAATTAAAGGACAACTAGCACACATCGCTTGATCAGTTAATAATCTGTACTCAGGAAAGGGCAACAAGGAAAATCCTTGGATCTGAAGCAGAAGAAAAAGCTTATCCATAGCAATAACTTGACTTGATAGCTGCAAATTTAAATATTAAGCCTACTACTCTAGAGTGCTGTGGTGCTGGGACTTGGAATAGGCTACACATGTGAACCAGCACCTTAAAAATGTGAGTCCCACTAGAGGAAAGTCCCCAGTGCAGACTCTGGCACTCCTGACATTTTCTGCTGTGAGCTGCGCACAGTGCTGTGGGAATGCTATGCCACCCAATCCCACCCCACTGCACTGGCAGAAGAGCAACTCCATTCCAAAATCCTGATTTCTCACACAACTTTGAAATAAAAAGGCACAGTAGGGACCATCTGCATGATCAATCAGTTAAAATTTTAATAGCAACTCTTGTGAACAGTTAATTTGCACATTGAGCAAGCAATAGCTGGCTCCATATTTGAGGGATGCAATTCCAATCTAAGTAGCATGAGACAAAGCCATTACTTGCCTGCTTTTTAATTCCAAGAAAAATCTCTAATATTTATTCCTTTATTGAATCCACAGTCCAGTAGTAAATTAATTATTAGGTTTAAAGGAAGAAGTGGATAAGAGGATTTTCCTAAGAAGTATTTGCCTAGGGTTACTGCAATGAACTCAGAATGGAAAGAAATATACAGAGAGAAGAAAGTGTTTTCCTACTGAACATATTTATACAAAATCATTATCATCTTATCTTGTGACACATGATATTCAACAACTTGGTCATAAAAATTACCCCCCAAAGCTAAAGAAATGCAATTGTTGCCTTAAAAAAAAAAACCACCCACACAAACATAACACAAAGAAAACCCCCAAAAAAACCAAAACCACAAAAACAACCAACCCCCGGCCCAAAAAAAACCAAACAAAACCAACCAACCAATCAACCAAACCACACCAAAAACGAAGTTCCAGTCCAGAGACATAAATGGCTTGTTTTAAATCTCTCCTGATTTTTAACAAAAAACATCATTTACTGGGATTTTCTATACATGTCAAAATCTGGTCCTAAGGGAGTTCCCTCTGGACACAGAAATTAATCATTCTGAACTGTCATTTTTGTACAAGTCATTAAAAAAAAAAAAAAACAAATTAAAAATGGAAAAAATTAATGACTTTTTTACAAATATGCCACACTTGCCATAATTGGATTTGGTTATGTTTTTATGTTTTTACTCCCTAAGAAGGAAAAGCATAGTTACCTGTTCCCTCAGAGCTGCCTCGAGAGAACAGCAGCAGCCCAGGCAAGCAGCCTGTCACTCCCCCAGGAACTCACCACCAGGACAAATGGCACAGGGACTCCAAAGACATTCAAGTGAAACATCTATCTGTCCACTCTTTCCTTAAAGAACAGCAGTAGGGTTGGGATTTCACCCAGGGCTGGGTGGGATGGCAGGCTGGGTTAGGAAGGAGGGCACTGAAGAGAGGAAAAAGGGGTTTGGTGCTGCTGCATCAGCACTGCTGACCTTTCAGGTTCGGGTACCATGAACAAGAGCTGGACAAGGGGTACCTAAATTTGTCCTCTTGAAGTCCAACAGGGATGAGCATTCCCTACTCCAGTGGCTCCTCAGTGCTCTAGAAAAAGCAGCCTTCTTTCATTTCCTTGGAGCACTTCTAATACACCCCTGACATAAATCAGAGCATGTATGTGCTACTTCTGTCCTTGCCTGGCTTTGAAATCCCCTGCATCTCTTGCAATACAGATTAACTATAAATGGCTATTCAGCAGCCTTGTTTCTTACAACACTTCCATGCAAAGAGATGCTGCCAGGGCTGGGAGGAATATGTCGTACAGCATCTACCTTTTCAGGTAGAATTAGTTTTTTTCCTACACTGTACTCTAGTAGAATACTTAAGAGCTCCCTGAACTTCACAAAAATACAGGAAAAACATATAATGAACACACTGAGTAAATATTTCAAAAGTAGCATTTTTAAACAAATTCCTGAAGCCTAAGAGCTTTCCAAAGGTATTTGGGTATTTCTGTGACTTTATTAGCATGACTTACTACTAGGCTGCCAACCAAGGGCCTGCTGCAGAGAGCCACCCACCCCTGGACACAGAGATCAGACCCACAGGTCTAAGTGTCCTCCTGGTACTTCCCTTTTCCAAACATGGGAAAGCAACACCTGAAAAAAAATTTTTGCTGTCAGCAATAACTAATGCTTATCAAACACTCTGGTCAAACACAACAAAATCACACTGGGATAGAGAACAGTTTTTGCAATTGATTTCCAAGATTTCACTGATGAAAAGGCATTTTAGTAACATCTTCATTAACCTGCTCGTCCACAGCAACAATCACCACCCCCCCTTCAAAATGTCTAGTTTTAAAAAGCCAGTATCTTTGTTGGCAGAAAGTAACAGAACGAAAAAAACCATTGGTGGCATGTTGTGCTGTAAAAGGAGGTCTGGACACAGATATTGACAATTAGCTATCCCTTGGAACTGCCAAGCAGCAGCAGCAGCAGCAGCAGCATGCTTTGTGCAGCCAAAGCTGCAGCACAACAGACCAGCACGGGCTGTGCAGGAGACTTGGGCTCTGAATTTCTTTGTGCTTCTCCTGCCTGGCTCCTGACAAAGCCTCACACAGCACAGACCTGGCTCATATTTCATCATTTCTGCTTTCTGGGTCAGGGACTTAACAGTCACCAGCAGGATGAAATAACTGAGCTCTGGAATTTTTTCAAGACTCCCAATTATGTCTGTCAGTGACAAAGCAGACAAACTTACAAGGGTCTTAAATACTTGATGGAAATAGATCCAGAGGAAGCTGCACTTTCACACTGCCTGGAAAAATACCTCAGTATGATGAACCACAGAGACAGCAAATTCACTCCCTTAAACCAGTATTTTATTTTTTTTCTAAATTATTTCAATTAAATAAATAAATCATGCTCTTGCCATGTTGACAGGACCAGGTCCACAGAAAACTTTGGGCCATACCAGATACCACTGCCTGCAAAGCAGGAAAATATCCTTTAGCTACTAAATAAATACAAAATCCATTAAGAGGAAGTTCCATTCTACTCTTGCAGGATAAATAACTTTAAAAACTGTAGCATTCCATAATACAACACAGTCTGTTTTCCCTTTCTAATCCCCACACTTTCTTCCCTGAGAAGGAAAATGATCTTTGAATACCCCATCTCAAAACCCACAGAGACCCATATCTATGTTACCAATAGAGTGAGGTACATTTATTTTGACATACTTTTCTGAGAAAAATGAAAAGGCTAAATTCCACATCTCAGATGTGTTCCCAAAGATTTGCAAACTCCAAAGACCCCAACCCCATAATCAAGAGGTTTTTCCATCCAGCCCTTAGCTTCCAGTTCCTTGGTACCAGCCCCACCCCCTGCAAATCCTTCTGGCACGTGTCTGTCCAGCAGCCCCCAGCTTCCAGCTCACAAACTGAAGGGTTTGCAATGACAGCCATGTATACACAGCTGGATCTGTGACAAACTGCAGACTTCATGGAAGGTAAGGGGAAAATTCAGTCCAGAATGAGCTCTGAGTTTCTGCTGTTTGATTTCAATCTGTTGTCAAGACAGTTCAAGAATGTCCAACCCAGAATCACAGTTCCTGTGTCTATGGATGGCTCTATCCTGTCATACACAATCCATTTTGAGCTCAGAATGAAAAAAAATGGAACATCTACTAATTTAAAAAATATCACATATACAAACTCTGTAAATACCTCAGATTCTTAATTTTGTCCAGTTCACATGAAATATGAGAAAAAACCAGGCACAGTAAAGATCCCAAGAATCTTCATTAAAAATCATACTTAGTTTCTGGTGCCAAATTTCACTTTAAATGCTAGTTTGACATTTAAAACAGCTTCTTGCACAAAGGGCACTGTTCATATTACAAAAAATTAATTAACCAGATCTCACAAGCTTTTATGTATTGTAATTCATGGATTACTGAGATTCATAATTGAATAATATGTAGATGTCACCTAGAGGTACTAAACCAATTCTCCTACTTGTAATTGCCTGACTAAGTAAGAATGACACTAACTTTAGCATTTTCTCTCTGATTAAGGCTGCTATGGATTTGCGGTTGCTGCTGTGTAATATAAATCAATAAAGAATAATTTTCCAGGCAGCAAATCAATTGTCAGTTCACAGACCCTAATACCTCTGTGCAGGATTTATTGAAAAAATGAATGGCAGGCTTGTTAGTGGATGTACAACATGCTTTACAGGCACATAATGGTGTAGGGCCCAGTCCATTCCATACCCTGGCCAAGCTCCTTAACTCCCTCCTTGCCTGACACAGCTGTGATGAAATGGAAGAAAAGTGAACAGACCTCCTAACTGGACAAAAGGAAATAAAAAAATCCTATTTGCTTTACACTCCTCCATTTTAGCATCCTACTGTCTCGGTGTTCCCATTTCTGCCATGAGGTTTTAGGGCAAGTGTGCCACTGTAACTGCCTGCAGTTGTCAAATGTCAAGTCACATAGAGCTGGGACTGATATTTTAGGAGTTGAGCTATCTGAAAAAGCACCAATAGGATGAAAAAACATTGGAAAACACTAACCTGATTAGATCTAAACATTTTGTATGCATATTTTTGCCATTTTTTAAAAATCAGATCAGACTCCTTTTCTGTATTTCTCTCCTTGGCCTTTACACAATGTTACAGGATGCTCCTCCAGACCCAATGGATCCCATCCTGACAGTGTTCGTGTTGCCACTTGAAAGTTAAATTTTTTGGTCACCAAAACTAGTTTTAATACATCTCAGTGCCAAAATCAACATGCCACATGGTAAAGGACTACTGTAAAATTGTATCTAGAAAGACTGAAGTGTCATCTATCAACCTAAGGCAACATAGAGCTACAGAGCTTCCATGCAGGCCACACTCCAGGACTAAACAGAGTTTAGCTCCTTCCTAAGGGAGGTAAATGCATCCTAAAGATACTCAGTGAAAACACAGTTGTCATTGTCTAACAATGAACAACAGGTACATTCTTTATCAGTGGAGGAACATGTTTGGCCCCGCCTGAAGTGTGACCTAAAATTAAAAAGTAAATAAAAAATAAAATTACTACCCCCCACACCCCAGGAAAATTGCCAGGAAAGAATTTTAAGAAACAGTTCACAAATCTCTGCTGTGACAGTCAATCTGTGTCACTCTAATTCACTCCTAAATCACTTAGCACTGCCACTGATGTCACCTTTAAAAATGAAAGGTATTTGAACTTTCCTCTATACAAAGAACAATGGTTGCTCTCTTTCTTACAAAGCAGCGCAAAGAAAAAGTAAGATAGAAGCTATACACAGAATTTTATGCAGAGAAGGCAAAAATTATGCCTTATGCCAGACTATTATGGAGAAAGAACTTGTCATAAATTCCAACTAGGCTCATTCTCTTACACATAAAATAAAGGTTGAGTGCAACCTTCAAGCAAAGGAGACAGAAAATGTGCAGGCATTGTAATATCCACACTCTCCCACGGTGCTGAGAAAATAGGACCTTAATTATCCAACACTGTTGTCACCTAAGAATAAGAACTAGTGCTACCCCACTGGTTTCTGAAAATCCATTCCACCCTCAATTCAGTGGAGAGCCCACACTGCACAGTCTAACTTCTCATCCTACTTTCAAGGCTTGCATTTTCTGGTATTGTGAATTTCATATCTTTGCTAGGAAATAAATAGAATTGGTCAAAAAGTAGTCATTAAACCTCATTTCTCAAACAAAGTGGACCTTCAAAAGGAATATTATCCTCACCCTAATTCCTGCCATTTCTGCTGACACTTTTCAATACAAGAGTTAGATACTATTTAAAACCAGTTTGTGGACTCTTTTCACTAAGGGGAGATCTGTACATCTCAAGTGAGAGAGCAGATTATACAGGGTCTCTAAGAAAGAAATAAAAACCCCAAACATACTATATTCAAACTATTAATTCATCCATATTTGTCTTTTTCTACTCATTTAAAATAAACTGATTTCTTGCAGGCAAGTTCTTTTCATTCTTTTCATCACACAAAAAGTCTTATCAGGTAACCCTAGAATGATACCATTTAGTTTGGAAGGGAGGTTTGGAGTTCTCTAACCCACTCCTGTGCTCAAAATAGGTTAATTACCTCAGGTTGCTTAGGATCTTACTCGGACAAGTTTTTAGTATCTCCAAAAATGATACTCAAAAACCTTGCTCTTAAAAACAAGTGATGGTACAGGGCCTGATCTACAGGGCAAAAATACGTTCCTACAAACACAAAGATCTGAAGTTAATTTGGCTAATTTCTGTTATTTTAATCATAGTTTAATATTGAGCATATTAAACAGTCTAACAAATTCAGATGGCTGGATGAGTTGCCTGTGGTACAGTCAGTATTTTCTTTTTAATGAGTTTAAATGTCTACAGCTTTTTTGCTATAATAGGCTCATCACTAACAGTAACCCAATTTACCATTTTTTATATATGTACATTATTTTTAATACTTGATCACTCAAAATTGATCAGACATGAGAGAAATGGAAGGAGATCTCATCTGCAAAACTCTTGTTGCAAAGACATCCAAGCTGACAAGGGATTTAAACTCAAAAACATAACATAACATAAACCTCAGCAATGCAGTCATGCAATAATTTCAGAGCTGCATTTAGCCTTATTATATTTATCTTTAAGGCTTTTATGCATATTCTTGTCTACAATTTGCACATCATCTTGTTCATTATTGCAGCAGCATTTCAGTGCATGTCTAATCAAAATAATTACTACAAATTGTTTAGACCTGTGAAGCATGTGGGACTGAGCCTGCAGTTCAGAAGTCTATATAATCACACAGAGGGCTGCACTAGAGACTTTTTATAAAGTAATCTAATTGTGAAACTTAGCAATGCAATTGATTTTCTTGTCAGAAGATCTACATCACTGCCTGGGATGCCAAACCGCTGATGAGAAATTCATTCACCTACAAGCCTGGGAGCAATCATCCACCTACCAAAACATCTGAGGAGGTGGGGGTCTGCTTTAAATGAGTCACCTAATTACCTGCAATGCATTGCTACAGCACAACAAGCAACACTGAGCAATATGCATTTTACTCAACAGCTTCTTTCTTCTTCATTTCTCATTGGCACTTCTTTCTCCTAAAATAAAGCCCCTTCTTTCATGCCATGTCAGAGAACATGATGAGTCGTAGCATTCAGTGAGGAGCTGCTTCATTAACAACTGAGTTATGTGACATCCCTTTCATACCTCGCTGTGTGACTGCAACATCATGTCAAGACAAACTCTAGCACAATGCACCAGCTCAGGTGGATAGAGAGATGCTGCTTTCAGAAGCCTGCTGTCAGGACAGGATTTCTTCATTTTTTATTCTGTAGGTTGTCCTGGCTGAAGGCTGCACAGGTCCTCCAAATACACCTTGGCAGGCCACACACTGACTCATACATCCTACTGCACCCACTAAAGATTAGCCATATGGCACAGAACTGTTTGAAGTAAAATTGTGGACAGTACCACAGTAGTGTCCACCAACTTCTCAGCTTGGCTGATGCATTGCTTTGGGGTTTGTCTTGACAAGATGTTGCAGTCATATAGCTCACAAAACCCATTCTCACACGTTTTCCACTGACTCCAATATGTATAATTTCCTGCATTTTCAGACAATTGATTCATCAGACAACAGTCATATGGATGAGCCTTTTGTTTTCTCAGCCCTTATGTACATACTGATTAAATTCCTCTCCAGTTCTTTTTGATAAAGACAGTGTACTGCAATCCCTGAATCCCTCAGTATAATATGTATTTGTGTTTATTCTGTGGACTTCCTCCAACAATTCAACACCATTCCTGAATTGTGTATTTTTTAATAGCCATTGTATTCTTATCAAATAGTCTTTACTACTAGTAATATTTTCCTTGTTGAAATACTAGTAATTTCTTATGCTTCCAGAGATGGGCTGATGAGACTAACATTCAGGCAAATCCTCCAGCTCTGAGTTTGAGTCCTTCCCAGAACAGTTCTCTGCCCTAGAGATAAAACTAATTTTCATTTAAGCATATTAAAAATGCATTGCTTTCTCATGCACTCCTTTTCAAGTGAAAAAATAGCTCTCTTATCAGCAGTTCCTGCTGTTATTTACCATTGTACAATTGTTGGGCCCTTTGTGAATATCACCAGTGTTAATGCTCTCTTTTGGTGGCTATTTCCCTTCATTCCTCTCTTGCTGCCAATATTCCACTCTGACCTTCCTCCCATCCCCACAATCCATTCACCTACCTTACCCGAATACCAAAGTCTGTACCAATAGAGCCCAGCCTAAACAGGTTCTCTGGCTGTTGCAGATGTGTATTCATATTCTCTCAAACTGTTACAGTTTCTTGCCCAGTGAGCTACCATTTTAACCAGTCTTTTCAAAAAAAGCAATTATTAGAATAAAAGAAGCTCATTCCCAGCTCTGCAAGATGATGCCCAACCTGAAGACAACTTTTACAAAGGCTAAAGCATTTCCTGCCTTTTTTTAGTTACTGTTCATCACAATGCAAACTTTCATGTTCTTTCACAACTACTTTTGTTACATCTTTCTCTCACATTCTCATTTAAATAAAGGCCTTGGAAACCTATGGTTTCATAGGTTGCCCACAACGCACAATTTATGGATGCTACTTGCAACTTTCAAAAGCTTTTAAAAATAGTGCTGAATCTATTGTTGTGAATTACAGTAATTGTAGCAAAGATTTAAGAGGCACTTTGAGAAATTTCAATTTCATGGTAAGTTTCTGAACCCACTTCCTTGGCATCTTGGGGAAAATGCAGTTATTTTTTCTGAAAGAGCTTTTCTTCCTGCCTTTTCATATAAAATTCCAACTGAAACTCCAGTAGCCAAAGTTCTCTTAAGAAAAAGAGAGTGCTGAGTTTCCAATTCCAAGTGCAACAGAGGCCAAGAGGATAAAAGACCAGACCCTCCCCTCAGCTGTTTGAGTGCAACCAGAAAGCAGCCCCATCGATAGAGAACAGCCTTTGGGATCTCAGTTTTCTTCAGCTTCCTAGGAATTTCTTTTTCCAAGGTTTCTGACTGAAAGGCCTGATGTGGTCAGTATATTCTTAGATGAACAATCAAAACCCAAACTGGAATATGCTATTCATGAGAACATTAACAAGTTTGGGCTGAAGAAGTACAAGTATGTTGATATACAGAACTGGAAGAAACATTGAAGGAGCTCTCCAGCTTCCCCCACACAGCCTGCCCACTACCAGTACTAGATTACTGCTACAATACTGTAAGTTTTTCAGCTTTAGATTCCATCCACATGGTTTCCCTTAAATTCAGCTTATACCTCCTCTCTCAACCAAGTTGTAGCGTTACACTTGGTTTGGAGGAAAGGGAATTATATTTTTGCTTTTAAGTAAAATGGGGGATGAATCAAAAGTAGTAAGTTCCTTCTATGCAACTACAGTGGCAGTAGCAGAGTGATGCAGCAGCAGAACTGTCTTGTCCCCAAAACACAGGAAACTTTTAGGAGGGAAAGAACTGAGCATTAGAATCATTGGCTTGGCTTCTGATTTGTGTGCTACTTGCAAGGCAGTTTCATTGATGGCTCATCAAGTTTTAAATTACTGATCTGGGAGCAATCATGTTGTCCACATACCAAGAGGATTAGCTATTACCATAGGAGCAAGAGCTGAATCTCACTCTCCTGTCTCTCTTCCCCTTCCTTCACACTACAAATACTGTCAATGTTCATGTTTGGCACAGCCTGCTGAGTCTTGCTAATACCAACTTTCAAATAACAGGTTCACACAACTGCTCTACTGATAAGGCTCCAACACAATGGCATTAGTTGGTGTTAGACCTGGTCTAAATTTTCCTCTTCAGGGGGTTTTGAAGTGACTTCCCTATCAAAATTGTACTGCCATGATCCTGAACACTCTCCCTTCTCTGAAATTGCCAGCTGCAGGGAGAACAGGACTAAACCAGATGAGAACAAAGACACTGGACCTCTAACTTTGTCTTCTATGCAAATGAAGCAACAAATGAAGGATGCTCTTGGTTCCACTGAACTAAAAGACACACAAATAAAAAAAACACCCCCAAAAAGTAGGTTATTTTTTTCCTTTGGTGATGAAACAGACATGAACCAGAGGACAGGATGGGAGCAGAATGGACAAAAAGTTGTGAAGAGAGCAGGAGAGAAACATGCTTAGGATGTGTTACCACTTGAACAGTAAATGCAGTGAAGTCTATGACATAAAAGAGAACATGACAAACATTACCAGTCTAATCAAATTCTCATTACAACAGCATGACAACAGCACAATAGAGGGATTCCTTCGTCACCCTCATCTCTCCTAATTTCTTTGACTATCAGCACAAGAGAAATAAACTTGCTTGTTTCAGAGCTGGGCTGGGCTGCCCCTGTTACTTTGACACACACAGATGCCAAGGCACATCAGCTCCCAAAATGCTCTTCCTCTACTGCATTGATCTACTTCAGTGTTTGCTGGAGCATGGCAGGGGTTGTTGAATAAGCTCTTTCTGAAAAAAAACCACTTTTAACAAAGCAAATTTTGTCCTCAAGGTTTGTTGATTTTTCCTCTCCTTACTGTTCTCCTAATGAAAAAATAACTACATTGCCCACATACTGTAAATACTAGTAAGTGCTTCTGCTCTGTTTTGTATGCCTCATATTCATGTAAATTTTGACAGTGACAAGCAAGCTTGCTCTGTCCAATGGTACTTTGTCATTTTAATTTCTCCAAATGATGTGAATTTTATTGTATTTTACCATCCAGTGGGCTTATTTAAAAGATCCCCTAAGGAAGAAGAATCTGGAGACCCCTCCCCTGCCTTAGAGTAGCTTAAACTACAGGGCAAGTCTGGTTTTCTCAGCACAATTTCTTTTTTTCCAAGTCATGGAACAATGGGATGTATGGTCAGAAAGCTGCAGCTTAGCTGATTTCTTAAGCAATGTTCCTCACCGACAAATGTTTGGTTTCCAATGGCCTTACTCCTTCCTTGCTAACGATGTACTACAGAACCTGCAGCAACATGCTTCCTTTCAGAAACCAGCCATCAATGCTTTACAAAGCAATTCTGCTGCTGAATCAATATTTTCATGGTCTCCCACTGCTAGAAATGCCAGTATTTTTAGAGCTGCCAAAACACTGAAATGTCATTTTAAGATCAAGGCCTAGATCATGATCTCCATTACACCTGTATAACTACATGCCAGCAGAATCACTCAGGATTTGCAAATGAAACTGCTCAAAATACAGCCTCACCATCTTGTTTATTTTCTGTGTTTTCTCTGAAGGCAGTATTTTTAGAACCCCTGATCATGAGGGAAGGTTAGAAGCCAGAGACCTGACTCCTATTAGGAGAGCCATTATTGGTTCTTAATGCTCCACTGACCAACCTCCTTGCAGGCTGTTACAGCTCTGCTGCAGCAAGGGGGAGGAACATCAGCAAAGGAGCAGATGCTTCAGCTGGTCTGCTGACCAGGCACTCCTCCTGGCAAACTCAGTGCTCCCTTGGATCTTATTCCCTAGCTTTCATTCTGTCATTTGTTTTCTCCTCTTCCTGTAATATTGGCCCACTTTCTGGCAATCAGTTACATTCCTGATAGGGGTCCTGTGACTTTCTGAAACCTTATAATCCAGAGAACAAATAATTTACTTAGAAGTTCATTTTTGACTCTAGTACAGATGTTTTTTCATCAATTCATACCTTGTTACGTAGTTGCACATCCAGTAAAGACACAGCTTTGAAATGATGACCACTGACTCTGCAGGTAGTAGTGAGAAAGAGTGACTAGAATACATCTAAAAAGATAATGACTAACGACCAGATAAAACTGAAAGGAAGTAGGGGAAGGAAGGAACAAGTAATTATTTTTTCTCCCCACCTATCTACACCCTATTACTCTCATCATCACCACAAAGGATAATTGAAAGGGAATGGCACAAGCCAGAGAAGAGCTCTTGCATAGAGTGAAGGCCAGACACAGCTGGATCCAACAAGCCAGCCCACAGCCTCTTGGGTCAGCAGATAACAAGCAACTGAAGAGAGCTAATTAATATTTTTGGTGCATGACCATGCTCTTCAGTTTTAATTGGTGACAAGTGAGCAACCAAAAAATTGTAAGTGGAATTTCATTTATCTGTCTAGAACAGATCAATATTCACTCAGCATGCCAACAACTCCTTGCATCTCAATGGGATGAAATAAATTGTCAGTCAGCAGAATGCTTTAGTTATTGTTGGAATGTTTCTAGCTAAATTATTCACCTTCTGAAAAGGCTATCTGATAAATGTTTATTTCTTCATAATTGTGCTGCTTAGGGCTGGGTAGAGTTAATTTTCTTCACAGTAGCTAGTATGGACTGTGTTTTAGATTTGGGCTGATAACAGTGCTGATAGCACAGGGATATTTTAGTTATTGCTGAGCAGGGCTTGCACAGAGTCAGGGACTTGCCTGCTTCTCACTCCACCCCACCAGCGAGGAGGAAGGGGGTGCACAAGGAGCTGGGAGGGGACGCAGCCAGGACAGCTGACCCCAAATGGCCCAAGGATATTCCAGACCATGGAATCATGCTCAGCAATAAACTGGGGCAAGGTTGTCCAGGGGCTGCTGCTCTGGGACTGTCTGGGCACCATTTGGTTGGTGGGGAGCAATTGTTTCATGCAGGGAGGGGGAAGGAGCCAGGGGCTGTGTGGGTCTTTGTTACCAGCTGGGGTTAAACCACGACAGCCCTGCATTTAACATCTGCTGATTCGTGACACTTGCAATGAACACAATTTCAATTCCAAGCAGGGCTCTAGGAAAATAGTAAGAAGTACAAACAGGAGAGGGCTGCAGGAATTTATTTATTTTTGTCCTCTTCAGATATTGCAATGGCTTCCCATGGCATAAGGGGCACTAATTGAATTTAAAGATACCATAAGCCAGAAGTTCTCCTGCTTACTTCATATCACAATGAATTCTGACTCAACAGCACTGCAGCAGCAGCACCAGAACAGCACTGTGGGGCTGTAAAGTTCACTGATGAGTGTTAGCTGAGGTCAGTCCTGGACAGCAGCAATGAAAATTTCATGGGCACTTTCTTCAAGAGGGTACAAAAATCAGACTATCTGTTTTGCAAATAATAGACCTCAACTGATGTTATTTTTCAGTGTCACAGAAAATTCAGATTTCATTCATCCCTTATCAAAAACTTCAACTGTGTATTTCAGCAGTATACTACAAAATCTAGACTCAGAGTTCTGGAAACAGATAATTACAAATAATATTTCTACATTAAAGCATTTCAGATCCTGAAGTATTACCATCTCATGAGTTTAACTTCATTTTTACTAAAACATAAGTATTCTCTCTTAGTTTCAGTGCTGAAGAACATAATGCAAAGATGCATAATTCATATTATGAAGAGCCCATAAGACACACACCTGCAAACCATGACTAAGGCCCTTAGTGTCAATTTGACTCCATGTGAATACAGAGCTCAAATCTTCAGCAAGTTCAGAACCACAACAGGATCACAGGGGTGATTCAAAGTGTCAACGAACAAAAACAATTTCAGAACAAGAGGAAGATTCTTGGGAATACAGTAAGATTAAATTATTATCTAAGGGATACTATCCAAGGGAAGTTAAATGTTTTGCACTATTGAGTTATCCTGATTGAAACCAACACTACAGAAGAATTTCCTTGAAGAACTGCTTCTCAGTATGGATTTTGAATGATAAGTAACACAGATTCTGCACAGAAAACCTCCAAATAGAGTGATATGGCAGAAAGTTACAGTTAACTGGAAGAAAAAAAAAACAAACCAAGAAAACTGAAGAAAGGGGTTAGGACCATTAATAAAGTAGAAAGAATGTGAACAATGCAATAAAAGATTATATAAGAAAAGAAAGTGAGTAGCACAAGATGTAAACAGGATAATACAAAATGAGAATCTAATGAGGCATAGAGAGAGGGTTCATTTAGGGGAAGGCATCATAGGCAGGATGTTCAGAGCTGTTGCATTTTCATACACATTGGAAGAGGGGGATATAGCTCTGCTTGCAGCTTGCAAGGATGCTGCAGTAATCCAGATGGTAAGTTATAAGGCCCTGGTTAAAAGTCCTAGTGGTAAAGAACAGGAAAGGGTAAACAAGCTTATACTGCCCAGTTTTGAATGTGGCACATTTCTTGTTTGATTCAAATGCTGCTGAGTTTACCTCTTATCAGAAGCCAAACACAAGCATAGGGAAAAAAAGAAAACTCTACTGAGGAAAACAAATCCATGTGAACATGGATTAATCTCTAACAATTATTTTAAAAGTCAGGCAGAAATACAAATTGTGTATCAGTTGTAATTTATGTTAAATGCAGCTTTAAGTGCCACATGTGATATGTCTATATCCTCAGAAACAGAAAAGGGAAAAAATAACAGATGTTGCTGCTGTAAAACATTAGGCAACATGAATGACACCATTTTTTTTTCCTAAATAAAAATAAAAAAGCAAGAGAAATGAACACTGAAGACCTCAATTCATAAAATATTCAATACCTCACTTAGCTGATGTAGTGTGTGACACCCTTTCTTGCTGCAAATCTCACAGCTGCTGTGGTAAACGAAAGGAAGCAAAGAAAAGGGAGTTATTGTAAAATGATGGGGCCTTGACACAAGTTATGACAGAGATGAAACCTCTAATTTAGAAGCTTTCAGGAAATTTGGGGGTGCAGAGCTTACAGTGATAGCCTCGAAGAACTGTATAGGGTTATGTTCTACAGGAGGGAAGCAGCACAGCAGTTCAGTCTTGACATGGGAATTATCTGGGAAAAATACCTGAAGGCTTTTCAGAAAACATTCAAGACCTTTGCTAGCTGAAGAACTTCATTTGTCCCAAGAGACTCCTCTGAAGGGCTCAGTAAATAAGATAGTAGTTTTACCCCTCTCACCTGCAAGCTGGTGAGAATGTTGTTTGTATTGCAGTGCCCTTGCAGCAAGTTCTGAAATGCTTCTCTCTCCAGCCTAATGACACCTTGCCCATTTTACTTTCCCAGGACAAGGGGTGTACAGACAGAACAAGGACTGCAAAGAGCAGGACTGTAGTCAGTCAGTGAGGAATGGATACAGAAGGAGAAACAAAGAGGAAAACACAACCTGCACACAGCAAGAGCTGGGACACAGCACCACCTCCAAGCAGATGGGCTCTTTTTTAGGTAGGAGAGGGATTTTCTGTTGGTTTTTGGGGGTGATTTTTTTGTTGGTTTGGGGTTTTTTACTGGGCTTTCATGCATTTTTGCTGTTCCTTTAGTCCCCCACAGTTACTCTGATTACTATTGTTTGCTCTCTCATTAATTTGAATTTATCTTTGCAGAACAAAGGCTCCCTGACTGCTCCAGTTTCCTCACTGTGTGCCACTCACCCACTCATTCCAGTGACAGAACATGAAAAGAAATTAGAGACTGTGGGATTGAGATTCCGCTTTCACCATTCCCAAGATCTATGGGACAGGGGGTAACAAGAAACAGTTCTGTATTTCTGTGCTTCCCCACAACTCAGATTGCTTTTACGGGGAAATTTGCAGATTACTGCCTCATTTTTTATCCCCACATATTTTCTTCTCCATGCATTTTCCTTTCCCTGAAATCAAACTACCAAAAAAGCTTTGTAGTATTACATTTGCACCATTCAGCAAAATCTAGTAAAAAACCACAGCAACTGCTGTGAAATTTGTCACTTTTCCCCCCAACAAATGGAATTTCTGCCTGCTGCCTGCACATCCTCCCTCCCCACTGAGCCAGTGCACTGTGATAACCACACCAGTAGCATTCAGATAGAGATCAAGTGATGCAACCAGCTCTATCTCAACTCTGACTTTCAGCTTCACATTTTACTTGGATGTACATTTTTTCCTCTAATGAAAACTGCTTTTAGATAACAGCAGAACTACCCCAGATTTAGATAGGAAAGGAAGAAGTCTAATCCATCTAAACACAGGGAAAAGGGTTTGCTGGGTTATGCTGTCCTTCTTAATATTCTCTTTAAGTTTAAGAACACTGCTAGAATCATTTATATCTCAAAAAAAAAAAAAAAATTACAGCTTCTTCCAAGAGGGCAGCACAGACAATGTGCCATTTCTATCAGCCCTTCCAGTACTGGCTCCATACTGCTACAAAACCAGTCTTGTCCTGTACATTATACACACAGTCAAAATACTCAATACTGAATACCTACAAAACTAATCCTGAATATGTCAGATACCCAGAGGCTTCCTGAACTATGGCTGTGACGCAGCTAAACACAGGTAGATAGGAAAACAGCCTGAAATACAAAGGCAAAATCTGGGGTTCACTTTCTTTTTACACCTGACTTAGCAGTGAACAGTGAACTTTCTGTCTCTTTGGGTTTTACTTTAAGTCTTGCTTTATCCTGGAACACTTACAGAAGAGGGAGCATTTGGGTCTGGTTACTACCAAACTAAAGGTACCACATCTAAGTTTTCATGGAAGTTGTGTGTGGATACCCATAACCACTGCTCTCCTCATCACTGCTCTGTATTTTATCAAAAACAACTTGGATGATCCTGGAAGAACTCACTGACAATGCAGCACCTGAATAAGCAAATAGCTATCAACAGATCTATTGACTCAGAGGGGCCACTTGTGTAAGAAGTGATTCTACAGCCATGACTAATACAAAAAACACATCAATATCCTTTGCTTCTTGTCCAACTTGTCCTAGAGGTTGAGCCTGCCAACAATCACAACCCCAGTTATATAAATCAAGCTTAAGGTAAGATATATCACCTTATTGCATTATTGTTACAGTGATTGTCTCCCTGAATAACCATGGACAGAATTCCAGGTTTCCCTGTAATCTATAATCAAGTGCTATAATCATACTCATCCATCTCATGCTGCATTTATTGGTATTAATACTTATAGAGTGCCAGTACACTTAGAGCAAATACATCCCCAAATGAAGAAACAAATCAGCTTATGCTTCAAAGCACAGCCTGTACCCTCTGATTCACTGCCTGCTCTCCCTCCACTATCATAACAGCTCAAACTTGGCTTCTAAATCAGCTGCTGAAACAATGATGCTGGAGCAGTGGGACACTGAGGGAACCAGCTCTCTCCCTAGAAATCCAGTCAATTAAGTTTTGCCCTGAAGGGATCCAACCTAATATCAAAGATGATGCCATAAGGGTAAGTTCCCTGGAGCACAGGGTTAATGATTCAGAGCATGTCAGGCTGGCCTGGAGCAGTGGAAAAGAAGGCACACCTAAATTAGTAAATAAATACATAGGGAAGCAACCCGAATAAATACCAGCAGTAATTAAAAAAAAAAAAAAATTGCTATGGAGACATACTGCTGTAGTTGGCACCCTGTTTAAGGGATATTCAAACTTTCCTGAAATCTCACCTTAATGGCTGAATATTTTATTTCCCAAGATCACTGATACATAAAATACCAGAGAGTCTGTTAATACCCACGAAAAACCTCAAGCATAAGTCAATCATCTCTGAAAGGTTCCTGCTATTCCTTCCTATTGTGGTTCCTGCTAGGAGCAGGTGAAGGATGTTTTCACATTCAAAATGGAGACCGAAGGCTGGCTGTCTTTGCATCTTATGATTCATCCTTATATATACATTATCACCAGCATTAAAATACAAGAACTTGCATAATCTCTAAAGTATTTCTCTGTGAAATCACACTGAAGTAAGGTGTCTTTGGGTGACTTTATGATGTGTATCCCCCTATCGCCTGCTCTATGCTCAGACGTGAGTCCTGTGCCTTTCTGTGCCTTTAAAATTGGGTCCAAGAGAAGGAAGAAAAAAAAAAGCCAGATGAACTTTTCAAAGCAATTTGTGCTCCAAGGACACGGACAGAGCTGCTGCTGCTGCTGCAGAGTGGAGGCGAGCACCTTCCTGCTTTTCCCAGCTCTCGGCTCCCTTCCTCGGAAGAGAGACATGGAGAGTTAAATTCCTTCATTTTCCTGTGACTTTGGTTTCTTCTTCTTCTCTTCTGCACTGTTCAACAATACCAGAACACACCGGGTGACCTTACCCCTCGGCCCGGAGGGGCCCAAGCCAACCCAGCTCCCAAGGGGAGAAAGCCACACCCACAAAAAGGACTCTGAAATTTACCAGGTTCTCTCCAGAGCGAGAGGTTTTATTATTTAGCAGTATTCTTTTCCCATGCTTGTGTGCACTTTACCTGTTAAATAAACAGGTTTTTTTCATTTCCTCTGCGGAATTTCTTCCCGAAACTGGTGGGGCAGGGGCAGCTGAAACCTGCCTTCTATCAGAGGTTATTATCCTCCAATTTGTCTCAAACTGGGACATAAGGGTGTCTGATGATATTAAGAACAAGGTTTTCTAAACTTAACATTCCAGACCCAATAGCAGAGAAATTCACATCTGCCTCTTTTCCATTTGTTCCAAATTCAGTTGCTAAATTAAGATACTCATTAGTTTTGTTCCCCAAAACCAGAACACAGTCCCCCTTTCCTTTTTTGTGTGCACTACTTAAGAAGGTGTTAAAGCAAGGACGATTTCCCCACTAGAATGAGAACCATCAGAAGCTCTGAGAGGATATTCTGAACTGTTGTCCTCAAGCAGCAGGAAGAACACACCATACAAGTGCTCCATGTCCTATTGCAGAGCACCAACAGTCACAAAGAGGCTGAACTACTTTGGAAGACAAAAATGTCACTTGTCTTTCCTTTAACAGCTGTGTTTGATGATTATATATACGCAATGTATCGTTTCTTTATATGTATTGTACATTTTTAACTTCTGCAACACAGCTTCTAAATGCATTTGGCTAGGAAGATTCAGAAACCCCCAGTAACGTTATAAAGCAGGCGATAGCCTCGTTCTAGCTGAATTACCTTCCCCTTTAGAAGCTGCATGGAATAAGTTAATTAAGTGACTGGAATTAGTTTCCAGGATCATTAACAGACTGTGTTAAAGTCACCCAAATGAAAACTCTTTAAGAGCTGGGCAAGTTTATGTTCATAATGGAAAAATATTTGGCCATTTTGCCAAATTAGTTCTGTCATCAGTTCACAAGAATATTGAATATTTTTGCTCTGTCAAAAAAGTATTTACATCCTTACAAATGGGTCTATGCAAAAGCCTTGCTGTAGGAACTCCCCATGCCATAATTTGTAGTAAGTTAGTTATTTATGCTACTTAGGCAGTCTGTGTTATCTCAGCATCTTGGAGCTTCAGCACAGTGCTCTTGTGCCCAGCTTTAGCTGGGGGTACCACACAAAAAAGGTTCAAAGGAGCTTTTAAGATCAAGATCCTGAACCCATGGTCTCTTTAAGGGGAAAAAAGATATAATATTTCTCAAAAAGTAGTTGGAGAATAAATTTCTATCCAAGAACTGCTAATAAAAAGCAAAACCTTGTTGATAAAGAACAGGACTTAGTGACTCCTCTTTTTGTGTGATCAACAGCCCAAGCTGGATCCTGTGACATAAAGCTGAGCCTTCAGGTGCTGTTGGAGAAGGTCTGATGCTGGAATAAATCAGTTCTATGCTGTTAAGGGGAGTGAACACAACGGTGATGGGCAAAGTATAAGAAAATAGAAGTCAAAACAGCAACAGAACAATCAAGTAGATGGATATTTGTTACCATAGCAACCCAACAGCATATGCTAGAAAGCATATATGCTAGAAAGAGCCTCAGAGACATTACAAGGAGAAATGAGAGAAACTGCAACCCAAACAGGGTTTGGGCTATGTTAGTCTTGAAAAGTAGTCCTGTTCCTTATCTATGACTAAGGTGATTTGCAGACCATAGGAATGATATCACCTGGTGGGCAGGTCCTTCAGGAGCATCCATGG
Organism: Monarcha castaneiventris obscurior; assembly: GCA_026261815.1. Classification (NCBI taxonomy): domain Eukaryota; kingdom Metazoa; phylum Chordata; class Aves; order Passeriformes; family Monarchidae; genus Monarcha; species Monarcha castaneiventris. The sequence goes on from JAMPIT010000371.1 coordinate 634,009, forward strand.
CACAGGGAAGTAATGTTCAAGTTTGGCAATGAAGGCATAGTATGAATGGAGAAGGATAAAGGAAGACTGAACTACCAAGACAGACTTTTCAAAAGACATTGCTATATCCCATTTGACAAAAATCTCTCCTTGGGCCTGTAACAGATTCTGTATAGGAGCAAAACCAATTCACTTCTATTGGTATCTTAGTGCCACATTAATTACCAGTTCAAAATCCAGGTATGTCTTGTAAAATCTCTATTTACTTCTAGTACATATCACATGGAAGATTAAGGTCTAATTATTACATTTTTACTCTTTCTCTAAGAAGTTTGACAAGTTCTACAGGCAGCATTTTATGCACTTACGAAGCATCAGCCAGGAGAAAAGGCACTGCTAATCTTACTAAGACATCACAACCTCCATCACCTCAAGTCTCCTCCACGCCCAGGTCATTAGTTGCTCCAGTTTTTTTGCACCACAGATCACCCAGATATTTTAGCTTTCTGCAGGCAGTCAAACAGGCAGAACTTTTACTACTTCTCAGTCTGAAGAAAGGGAGAGAGAGAGAGAGAGAAGCAGCAGCCAAGGGTCTTTTACTTTCAAGCAGTACTTCCAGGTTGGATATTTAATGTTGGCAGTCATATTGTGAGCTCATTCCTTTAGAAAATTCCTAGGGGAAGAAGCTGTACCGGAAATACTGGCTGAAATAGTAACCCTTCATCCTTAGGGTCAAAGGGAAACCTCTTCTTGTAAGCTCAACGAAAACTGATCTGCTGGATATGAATGAAAGCAAAAAAAAAGTTGCCTACTATATAAACACCTCCAAAGTAAATAAAACCCTTGAAGGGAAATGACAAAGTTACAGAGTCAAGGGAAATAGCAGAAAGATAAATTATCTCAGGAAGCCAGATTTACTCCTGTGCAATACATCAGTAGCAGGACAAAAAAAAAAAAAGATTGAAAATCATGGCAGGTTTTAATAGATTAAAAAAATTTATAAAAGTCTGACCTAACAAATGTGTCTTCTCCCTCAAAGCCAAACAAACACAAAGCAACAATAAAAAACCACCTGGAAGACAAACCAAAACAACTTTAGAGGAAATCACAACTTTGGAAATTAAAACTAATAACTTCTCTAACCATTTTAAATTATTATGCTTGTGACAGGGCATTGGAGGTGTTCATTTCAGATTGGCAAAGCAGATAAAGAAATAAAAAACTAGAGAAATAAAAAACATGCCCAAAAAGGAGCAGAATAAGAAAGCTCAGCACAAGCACTGATAGAAGAGAGCCACTAGGCCAACTCTCTTAAAATAAAAATGCCTTTCTTTTGATGGAATAGATCTGGATTCACAGTGTTCAGCTGAGTGCAGTATATGGATCAGTTATCATCAATTTGAAAGGAAATAGCTCATTTAAGAAAGCAGTAGCACAGGAGTTTGCTGGTGGTGAGGAATATAAACACCAGAAATCTCTCTGTTTCTGTGATGATACACAATATGGACAGTTATAAACACAAATTGTTAAGGAAACTATTTAATAACAGTATGTATTGATGGTTGTCCCATTTTATCATTATACCCTGCAGTATTATTTTGTATGCAAATCTGTACAGAGAAAAAAGCACACCAAAGGAAATACAGCCAGGGCACAGGACCAGGAGGCCTGAGTTTTTAACTCTGTCACAAACTCACTCTGATTAATCTCCATTTCCTGTTACATGTGCTTGACCATAGCCATCCCTCTAGAGATACCCTGGGTGTGTCCTGCCCTGTGAACATCCTTTGAGTGGCCACGAAATTGTTCTCCATGGAAATTTCAGGAGCCATCCCATCTGCAGGGAGGGTTTTACCCGAAAAGGCAGTGCTCTGATGGCAATAACGCTGCTGCCATCACTGCAGCTCTGGTTCAATGAACACCTCAGTGCCCACCTGCACTAAGCAAAGCCTGAGAGGCAGCTCAGCACAGATCCTGCCACACTCTGGTACACGTTCATGCCCTCAGAGAACACTTCCTGGGGCATTTTCAAGTGCATAGTGAGACACAAATTCTTGTGTCAGCAAACAAGAGAAGAATGAAATTTTCACTTTTTGCTTCTCTTCTAACCCTTTTTTATACCCTTCTTAGGAAATGTCAAAATTCTCTTTTTATATGCTATTAATTTCTTGAAATAGTCTCCTTTTGTTGCAAAGCTATCATGGCAATGTACAAAACAAAATCTAGTTCAATACCAGTCAGACTCATGATATGACAGGATTTAAACAGAAACAGCTCCTTCCAGTTTCATTTGAAAATATGACAAAACCTGTTTATCAAATACAACAAACCCATCTATCACCTTCTAATTGGAAGCCTTTTTTTCTAGCATTCCTGGTGCCTCACTAGTCTGTACACAACTTAATATGGAAGTTAATAAATTATACAAGAGAACTAATTATACCTATTTGTCAAAAGATGAGATAGTTAAACTGAGGAATGAGCATTTCATCCTAATTAGTTTGACCTCAACTTTGGGGGACAGGGGAAAAGCAGAATACATTTTTCTGCCTAATCTCTGAGTGGTAAGAGCTATTATCATACAGACAATACAAGGCTGAAAGGGCCACTGTTTCATCAAGCACAGGAACATGCATTCCTTTCAAATCACAGTGTACCATGCTGACACCAATCTCCCCAGCTGTCCAATCTGCTTATGGAAGAAGACCATGAAAGGGAAAAAGTTAACTTTAAGCCATTTTATCCACTTCCCCTCTTTGTTGCTCTGAGGTTGTTTGTGCTCATACACTTACTGAAAATCTACCTTTGTATCTTCCAGCCTATTGTTAAAAAAACACACAAACAAACAAACAAACAAAAAAAAAAGGAAGAAAATCTAGGGGACAAAATTATTTCCTCTAAGCATATGTAAAACAGGTCTAGGTATGAAAAACTATCTGAAAGATAGTCACCACTGGAACAGAAGTGTTGCTGACCAGCAATAAAATACAAAGCACAGAATCCCTGACAATGCACTCAACACATTGCCTGCATTTGGCTTTACCTGCTTGACTGCTGTACCCTGAGCAGTAGAGAATTCTCTCTCTTCAGGTTGCATCACCATATGTTTTTCACTCCTCCTGTGCTGAAGAAGGAGGATCATCAAAAGAAACTGACAATTTATGTATAAAACATATGTAGACATATTTTCCAAATAGAGTTCATAGTTAGGTGAACCCTCTTCACCATAGCTTTGCTGTGTGGATGCTGCACACCATGTGACCAATTTAGCAAGGCTAAAGCTGTTTTTACAATGAACTCTGAACCTTGAGTTGTTATGCAACACCAATGGCTCCCTAGTGAAGCACCTTTAGGGACAAAAAGCAACCGTAATAGTCCATACTCCAAAAGAAACTGACAATTCAACATTCTAATATTAGGATAAAGTATCAATATAACTCTCTGGTCTAAGCTAAAATCTTCAGAAATAATTTTTACAAGAAAAATGAGAAGTTGAGAGCCTGACTGTCACAATGTCAAATCAAAAGTGATTAGAACTTTCGTTGATTGAAGTCTCCAGCCATATCCCAGGGACTGTTTCTAAAACCTTTGCACTGATCAGCAGCGAGTGCCAGAAGCCCACTGACATCAAAGGAGTAGCTGGTGTGTGTGCTGGGCAGCATGGGCAGGCACAGTGGAACTGGATTCTGACACATAACCTACAGCAGTGCAAGCACGAAGATATACTTGCTAAATATTTAATAATACCTGTCTTAATTCTTCAGTTAACTAACCTTTTAGCTCAGGGAAGCCCAAAAACATGTTTTACTTCTGCAACCTACAGGTACTGTTAAAAAACCTGTGTGGATTGAAAAAAGGCATGGAGGGAGCCTGAGGACCTGAGCCAAAGCTGCCAGAAGCTGACAGTTTGGGCATTTAATTGAAAGCCAAGTTTCAAGCACACTTCAGGACAGTCTGAGCCAGCAGTGCCACTGCATGAGGTAATACTGCCCCTTTTCCATCCATCTTGTTTCCATTCCTGCCTCACTCACTCATCCTGGTGCAAGTGTTGGCCCAGTGCAGTGAAACACAAGGGGTGTAACTGGCTGAAACAAAACTGAAGGTGATGGAGGGCTGAAGAGGAGAGCAAAGGTTAGCTTTAACCACACAGATTTTTTCCCAATCCACATTATGTCATAAATCTTTCCACCTCTAAGAGAAGGAAGACAGAGACCATCCACCAGAAGGCAGGTAATACTAATTCACACCTTCTGACCATGAACGTGTCAGTGCAGCCCTACTGAGGATATACCAGGCTAACTTTGTACGTTTTTCCATTCTATTTTCTTACAAAATGCACATTTGTGTCCCTGTTCCCTGATTTTATTACAACCAAAAGGAGAAAAACATGTTTGTATGCAGAATTTATTTATGAAGTAAATTCCAAGATTTTCTACAGGCAAAAGGTGTAAGAACTTTTTACAATTAAGCACACAAACCTTGCTTTTTAATGGAATCCAAGGACTGCTGATGAGTTTCTAAAGAGAAAGATTTTTTGTAACCAGAGACAGGAAGCAATTGGTATTTTCTCCCTTCAGTCATTTCAGTTCTCATCAGCTGTTTTCTTAACTTAACCTTTACTGGCTTACATTAACCAGACAAGTCTACATTTACTTATTTTGGAGCTGGTTTTGAAGAAGAAGAGAGAGCAGGAGGAAACAGATGATATTTACTGCACAATTTTAAGATTCAATCTGGATGAATCAAAACGAGTCATCTCCTGAGCCAGGAAGTGTATGAGAATGTTTAAATGTAATTGAAAAATTCTTCATTCAATTCTGCAAAGAAAATTCTCCTTCCAGCATAGATCAGTCACAGCCCTTAACTGTTAGTTGTGATTCTCTGTAGATCCTAAATCATTTTGCACAGGAACATCATTTAGCCAAACATTTCTGTGCAGGATTTATGTAGCTAATTCACCCTGCTGAAGTGGTCTTGTCTGCCAGATTATTTTGAGTTCTGTACCTGTTTCCCCATGTACTGTGCTCCTTCTCACTCTGCCAGGGTTGACAGACTCAGAAAATACTCTGCATTCTACTGTCCAACTCATTAATAAAAACACTGATTAATATGAGTCATAGAGTATTTACAAGCCCTCCTTGATATATTACCATGTTCTGATGTTTAGCTAATTGTAAATATTCTTTTTTTTTTCTGACCACTTCTATATCCACCAGGCAGTAGACATCTCTAGACCACTTTTCCTCATCTGACTCAAGAAAACACTACATGAATATGGTGCAAGAAACTTGAGCCAATCAAGGTATAATATATCTAATGCTTCTCTCCTCACCACCTGACCTGTACCACTGCTGTACAAAGAAATTAAATGGGTTTGTCACGATTTGCCCTTGAGAAATCCATTTACTTGGTAACAGATCTTGCTAACTGGCAGGGGCTTATAAGATGTCTATCCAATTATTTCTTGCTATATTTAAGCCAAACAGACTGGTCTTTAATTACCAGCTCATCCTTTCCCTATCCCCTCCTGAAGTAGTATATTTACTTTTCCCCAGATACCACTTTCTTCCCTACACAGCCAATTCTTTAAATGCCCTAGAATTAATCACATCAGGTCCAGCTTCCTTGAAAATATTTAAGAACTACAATTAAAGCTAGAAGACTTCTGAACCTATTTTTTCATTGACGTAAATCCCTCAGTACAGAAGAGTCCTCTGAAGCAGCTAAAAAAATGTTTTCAAAATACATAAATCCTAAAAGAAAACACAAAGTGGCACTCATGTGGCTTAAGAAAATGTTCTTCCTATTCAGCAGGCATTAAGAACAAGAGAAGCAGTGGCTTGTACCAAGAAAAATAATTTATAATTTTGAAGCAATTGAGACCATAACTGTGCACTTGGGTCTCAAGGTATTTCAGATGTGTTTTTCTAGATGTCCCTTCCACTACTTGAGTTTTATTGCTCCATTTTTGGAAAGTAGATCATAATAGTACTTTGCCACCCTGAGAACACTATTTTTAGGGGCCAAAATAATCAAGATGCAGTTAAGAGAAACTTGGGCTTAGTCCTAGAACTGTGTCTGTAACTCAAGAACTCAGAAATTCTAATCCTTGTCTTTACTTTCTCTGACTGATGACGTTGGTATATCCCACTAGGGTTGTGGGATATATATATATATATATATATATATATATATATATACGCACAGTTTTGAACCTCAAAATGAGAGGTCACTGGGTATAGAGGGCCTTGTTTCACATCTAAGGTAGGACAAGAACCAAACTCCCTCCTTCTCTTTCCCCTTGTAAAAACACATCTGTTCAAGAAGGAACAAGCTCCACTAGAACAACAAAAATTCCTGACAGCCTAACACCTTCTCTAACTATTGAAACTACTCCTTACTGGATTACACATGGTCACTATGATAAAGAAATAATTCTTGGCAAGTCCCTGCTACCAAACATCCAGAGATGGAGATGTTTCCTTGTGGGAGCTACACTGTATTTAACCTCTTCATTTGTTCTTCATGTTATTTTATTGTTCACAGCAGTCCTACAGATGCCAGAGCAAATGACTCAGCCCCTACACAATGATAGTTGATTGATTACCAAATCATCACTCTCTCTTTTTTTTTTTTTTTGCCAAAGTTGCTGTGGTTTGAAAATCAATTTTTAGCTTAGATCAGCTTAAAGGAACTTAAACAATTGCATTCAGTTGATCCTAATGGAAACAATCCTGAAGTATTGCATTAAGGACATCATGATATCACAGAGTAAACTCTAACCCACATAAGACAAATACAGCTATTACAATAAACTGCTTTAAAGTGCCTGAGCCAGCAGAAGGGGTAAGTGTCAAAGACCTGAGGCAGTTATCCTTCTATCCAGGAGAATGCTGTACAATCAATAAGAATAGAAATCAGAAGAGAACACTGGATTTTTTATTTACATACCTGCTATCTAACAACTTTAAGAACATTTTCAATTAAGGATGACATTTGTTTAACAGCTAAAACAAACAAACAAAAACACCACCAAAAAAACAAAGTATCAATTCCATTTTCAAGGGGGGCAATCTCTACCTCATCTATCCAACACTAAATACTCACTTGATCTTCAATCATCCCTGCAATGTAGAATATTTATTTTTTTGTATTTTGAAAGAAACCAACACAACCCTTCAGCTAACTACTAAAAGGAAAGACAAGCTCATTTTTCTAATTATCTTTTCCCAAAGAAAATTCCCCTTATTACAGTATACAACCCCCATACCCTCATCTCTATAATTGTTATTGAAGAGACACTTTGCAACTGGGATTCTTAATATTTGCTGTGGTTATTACAGATTGCATAAATAATGTAACAGTGTATTTCTCATGGAAAATGTAGAACTAGTTGCTTCAGCCCTCTGGTGACATATTCCCCTCACTTGACTCTACCTCCCCAGCAGACAGATGCATTTTTCTTAGAAAGAGTATTATTCTCTGGAGAGACCAGCACTGCCCCAACTAGAAATTCTGCAAAATGTCTACCATTATGACTTTCTTCAGAGAAGTGGAATATCACGAGCTTGACAGGGAACAGGAACTTCTGTTCACTACTGAACTATCTTTTGTCATTACCAGTTTAAAAATATTTCAATTGAATGTAGCCTAGATTATGGAGCAAATGTCAGAGCAGCAAATCTACTCAGGGCTATTTCCACCCATTTTTTCCTGCAAAAAATCTGCAGTGCTACTTACGTTGCACGCAATAAATCCTTGCCTAAGTATCCACATACTATTTAAAAACATATCTTCAAGAGGAAGTAAACAATGAACAAAAATTGCTGCTGATCTCAACCCAAAGACTACAGATGTTGTAAGGTCTGAAACACACCTTATGTTATTCAATAACTACAGACTAAGGCTGGTGAGGTTTACAGTCAAGATAGCAAAGAAAATCAATAAACAGAGTAATAAATAGCTTGCCTATATAGTGCATGTCTTTCACATCAAAGACAAAGGAGGAACAAAAATACAGCCATCGCTTTGTCCTCAAAGTGAACTGTAGCACAGCACCTGACTGGAGCTTGTTTCTCACTGGTACATGGCTCCTCCTACTTCTGCAGGCAGGAGTGAAAAATGGGTAAAATCTACTGAGCCATTGCATTAAAGTTCCGGCTTTACTTTACTTTCTTTATTGGTGGTAATTAATTACTACCTATATGCTTAATTACAACCAGTTAAAGGAATGTAGTGCCAGTCTGGAAATAAAGCCTGGTCAATTTGAGGTAATGGATACTAGGTCATCTGGAGCTAAATGAGATTTCTACTCAACTATGTTCATACGTATGTTCAACGTTCATATGTAGCATGCTCAACATACTCAATATTACACCATGATGTTCCAGAGGATTCTGGAAAGCTCCATGTGGAACTGGTTCCCAAAACAATCTAAAATTGAGTACTTCTTTAGACTGGCAAACAAGATCCTTGCTGCAGGACTGTCCTAGAAACACTCCCTCAAATAAAAAGACCTAGGTTCACTTAGGTGAAGTTTCACTCCAAATTACCAGAAGGACATGCTGACTAAATAAACACAGTATATCTAAGGAAAACAGATTATATCAAGACTTTTATTACATTTACAAGAGGAAAATGATGGGCATCTGTTAGGAAACAATTTGGGGTTTCCAGTGGAAACTAGTCTCTATGGAAGCACATTCCACTTCCTGCTGTTTGAGATCCAGCTCATAATATTGGAGTTTCCTACCCAACTGAACTCTGAAAGGCAAAAGCAGCACTAAGTGCCACAGAAGAGCTAAAGGAGGGAAGGAAATGATACTGAAGGAGTAAGGATCACTTCCTCCAAGTACTTGCACAATAATCATCCTTAGATTGCCCCTGGATTTCTGTCTCCTCACACAGTCCTTGGGCTGTACAGTTGATTACACTCATTACCTATTCAAGGTACAATTCAGTGAGGGTTTATTGATTACAATGTAATCAACATCGTACTCTCCTACATGACAGCTGATGTTCTAGTCTCTTCCTTCACTGGCTATTCCTGTCCCTATCCACCCTACAGCTCTTCTGAGTTTCTCTGGCCAATGAAACTAATAACTCACACTATTTATTACTGCTTACTACTTTGTTTCATTTTCTTTATTAGAGATCAAAATACTGCTCTCCCAATAGCTCTGTTTGAGTCCACATGTACCATTTTAACTTTCCCTTTGGACAAGTGTAATATGCTTTAAAGTCATATTAAAAAACAGATCTTTCAATATAGCCTACATAATTACTTTCTGGGACAGAAACACAGTTTCAGTCGTTCACAAATCCACACATGTCCTTAAACACTTGAGCTAAACAGAATGAATCTTGGTTTGAGAACTGCAGTCGCTGTTCCTTGTTAATCCCCAGTGTAAACTCCTAAGCACTCAGCCTGTCCAGGAAAATATGTATTGGGCCAACAATTCTTTTTCAACACTAAGACAGCTACAGGCAATGTTGCTTGAAAAAGCACACGGTATAAATGGAATGTTGGTTGATTAGTTTCCATTTATCAAATCAATTTTCTTCCCCTAGAACATGCTCGGTTAAATCCTGATGAATTATCCCATATAAGGCACTGTAATAATATCTGTTCATGACCTTTGTGGCATGATACTTGAAGTCAACATGGCAGCATCATGTTTCAACATTCAAAATCACATATTTCCCATTAACCAATAAGTCAACAGATTACTAATACATTTTTCATGGTGAACAAACATTAATGCCATTATCACAATGAAAGCAAATGCTTGGCTATTTGTTTAAGAGCCTGCCCACAAGCGCTGGAGCCAGTGCAGGTCAGAGAGGGATGCTCACAAAGAACACAGGAGTGCAAGAAGATCATAGTCACAGCACATTTTGAGATTTGTGCCTTACCCCCAGCCTGCTCCGAAGGCACTCCTTTTATTCTCAGCTGAGTGGTGCTGCAGCAGTTCAGAAGTGGATCCGAGCACTGCCAACAGGGCTGCTGCAGCAGAGGGAGCCTGATGGGGCAGGCAGCTCAGCTTAAGGGTTTTCCCATGAGGAAAGCAGTGTTCCACTAGTTCCTTCAGATTAAAAAAAATAAAAATAAATAAACATCTCAATATTATTAACTGAAGTTCACCTAAGACTGCACCATCAAATGCCCTAAATTTAAAGTGCTTGTTGATCTCACTCTGCTTGCCAGAACAAAGTTCTTAGGAATGTAAACAGCTGATAATTTTTCTGATTATACAACTTACTAATATACAAAACAATTGCATCTTTAGGTGCTAGTCTGCTTTTTCACAGATCATCACTCACTTTTCTTTTGAATCTTGGCACATTTTCTCAAATCCACCTTTGCTGACAAGTTATTATTACTATTTAGTAGCAGAAAGTTTTCAAACAGTAGATTTCTGTCTTCTTGTTTACACCTACGAGAACATTTTAAGGTTATTCTTCAATTGTTAAGATCTACTGTTTTATGTGTCTCATCACCACAGCCTTAAAAAGTCAGACAGACTTCATGAGTTCCTTTGGAATTTTGTCTTTCATCATCAAAAGCACATGCTGCTTTACATAGCTGTGCATAACATTTTTCATTTTTTCCCCTGAAAGTTTGCAATTTTCAGAGCTGCCATTTCACAAATGGCTTGTAAAATACTATCACACTCTGATTTTTAAAACTAGCAAGTATTTCACAGAGCACTAGGCATACACATAGGTGGGATGACTGCAACAGAGTTACATTGATAAATTAAGGTAGTTTAGAACCTGAGCCTTCTGCTCATCTTGCTTGAAAACTCATCTGCACATATGTCAGCCTAGGCACACCCTCCATCCTGCCTGTACCTTGCTTTGTGCTAAAAGCCACAGACTAAAAGAAGGGAAGAATCAGATCTTCTGGTGTGTCCATACATCTAACTTGAATTTAGTGTGCAGAAATCCACATTAGATTAAAGCAAAGCAGTTCATGCAGGAAAGCAGTTAAGCTGTAGCGAGATGGTAATGAAGGATAAATTAGCCCAGAATAAAGACTTCTGGAGTGATGTCTTAAAAAAATTACTTCCTGTACTCAGCTAATCTCTTTAGTTTAGATGCAGTATACAATATACACATTTTGCTTGTCTGTTATAGGTTATCTGAAACCTACAGAAAAAAATATATTTACAAAGGGGGACAGTATATATAGCACATTTTACCCATTATTACATCTTTCATTCCCAAGAATTGCTGCATTAATTTTCATGTTTTAAAAAGGCCCAAAAAAGCAAAACATGGCAATATGACCCTATAACTATACAATATTAAACACTAAGACCAGACTCTTGATTTTACAACACAAAGATTTCCACCTCCTTAGTGTTGTGGCAACATCTAACCTTAGAAGTCTTTGTCACCTTTTGTTAAAGATGTCAGGGGGGAAAGGAAAACATTCAAAGCCTTGAACATGTAAAGAAATAAATGAAGCTTTCTGTTTTTAAAAATAACCACCATTTATTTCCATTCCTTTTAGAAATGGAAAGGACATGGGGAGGCAAATGATCTTTTAGACAGTATAACAATTCTTTAATATATTAAAGTATAGGAAGGTTGAACATTGGTTCATCTTCTTTGGAAGTAACTTGGGTATATGCAGAAGGAAGATAACCACTGAAAAAAAACAGAGGACACTGTGGTATTGACATATTCAGATTCCCTCTAGGAGAAATTCAAAGGTAGCTCAAAATGGTGTCAGCCACTTCAAAATCTGGCAAAATTACACCAGCTTTAGGCTCAAGACAGAAGCTTTGTCTGACTTTTTTACCATGTCAGAGAACTGCAGATGTGAAGCCCTCTGTATTAGGTAACTTGGGCTTTTTGCTTTTAGCATTTTTAAGAGCAGATTAATGGAAACCCAAGAGGCAGAAGGAGCTGTATGAGATGCATAACAACAACAGTGTACGACAGTGGTCATCAGGATGTGACTGAGACCTGTAAGACTGGCCATGACAAGGACTTACATCAGACCACGAGGTTGCAAGGGCAAAAGAAACTGGTAGAAGGACATGGGGGCTCCAAAGGACAATAAGAGCATTGTCCATAGGAGCAGATGTTTATCCATCTGGCATCAAGCTGCAACCCTCCCTGAGCACTGGCCATGTGCAGTACCGCATTCTATCTGGCTCACTGTAATAGCTGAGCTCGTGACACACCTGTTTGGTTAACAATTCTCTGGAGTCTCAAAAGCTTTACATCTTCTTGGGTGGACTATCCTAGTGCACCAGCAACTGCCAACTTGCATCAACTAACTTGCACAATGCTTTTTGTCCAGCCAGTCTTATAGTTCTCATCATCAACTGTTCCCGTTTCACCCCTCATCCACTCAGATGGTGCAAGCCTGCCTTCAATGTGCAAATAAGAACATTTACCTTGCAAGAAATCATCTCTGGTTTTGCCATCTGTCCTGGTTTGACACTGGCCCAACTCCAGGCACCCATGAGAGTCTCCCGCTCACCCTCCCCTGCCACAGCTGGGCAGAGGAGGGAAAAAAATTTAATGAAGATCTCACAAGTTGAGATAAGGACTGGGAGAAAACACTTCAACGACAAAACAGGCTTAACTTAGAGGTACAAAGTGAATTTATTGCTAACAGAATCAGAAGAGGATAATGAGAAGTAAAATAAACTCCTAAAACACCTTTTCCCCCAGCCCCTCCCTCCTTCCCACCAACAGCACAGGGAGGCAGCGCATGGGGGTTTGGTCAGTTCATCACCGAGATTCTCTTCCACTGCTCTGGGAGGGGAATCCTTCCCCTGTGAGACCGTGGGGTCCCTCCCAGTTCTCCATGAACCTCTCCAAAGTGGGTCCACTCTCACGAGCAGCAGCCCTACTGCCCCTGCTGCAACCTGAGTCCCTGCCATGGGCACACAGCCCTCCTGAAACTGCTGCAGGGTGGGTCACTCCCACGGGCACACAGCCCTCCCAAAACTGCTGCAGGGTGGGTCACTCCTCCATGGGGTGCAGTCCCCCAAAGACAGGCTGCTCCAGCCCAGAAGCAGGGCCCTCTCTCTCCACTGGGTCTCCCACTGGATCACAGCCTCCTCCAGGCATCCCCCCGCTGTGGCAGCTCCCCCAGGGGCTGTGGGGGGATCTCTGCATCCCCCATGGATCCCCAGGGGCTGTGGGGGGATCTCTGCATCCCCCATGGATCCCCATGGGGCAGGGGCACAGCTGCTTCCCCATGGTCATCACCACGGCCTGCAGAGGCACCTCAGCTCCAGAGCCTGGAGCACCTCCTGCCCCTCCTTCTCCATGGGCCTTGGTGTCTCCATGTCGTTCCCTCACACATTCTCACCTCCTCCTCTTCTCTGACTAGCAGCAAAACCCTCCTGATTTTGTTTGGATTTTGTTCTTAAAAATGTTATCACAGAGGTGTTACCAGCCTCTCTCATTGGCCTAGCTTTGGCCAGCAGCATGTCCATTTTTCAGAGGCATTGGCTCTGCTGGACATGGTGGAAACTTCCAGGAGGTTCTCACATGAGCCACCTCTGTGAGAGGCTACCAAAAAAACCAGGCCAAGCAAAACCAATACACCATCATTATTTACAGGACTTTGCAGGGAAAGGATATGATCTCAGTATCAACACAGTTGTTAAAACTCCTCACTGCCCTTTGAAAAACGCCATGTGTCTCCTTTGGTACAATTGCACATATTGGGAAACAAAACTGTCGATGGTGTTGCCTGTGGAGGAGTGACACGTGCTGCACAACACTTCTCAGAGCAAGGTCCTAGAGCCTAAGCACACAGGGGTGCTACATAAGAAGTACTTAAATAAAAGGAGCAAGTAACACATGCTATAATTCTTTCTAATATTTATGGAAATGCCTGCAAGAACACTCAGTGGCTGTCTCTCTTCCTCCTCAGGAAAAGAAGAGTCTCAAAGCAGTCACTGAAATACTTTTGTCCTGTTTCAGGTTTAAACTTACAACAGCATCAGAAAACAAAAATCTACAGTGCTTTCATAGCCACATACTCAGTTTAGAATCCCCATCATTGATCCCACCACCTCCATCCCCTTCTGAGCAATGTCAGAAGGCTGTGCATCAGCCACGATGTCCTCTGCTTCAGACCAACACAGCTCAAAGATGGGTGCTCAGAGTGCTGTATTTCAGACAGCACTTGGCAAACCTAAAGGAAGAAAAATCTATTTTGGTGAGACTGCAGTTCACAAAGCTAGAGTGGCACCAAGTGGTGAGAGGATGAATTTGAGTCTTATTATGTGTATTTTTCCAATCACACTAGAAGTCACAGTTGAGATACTATAAGTTAAAATAAGATGGTTTGGCAGTTCACTTTTAATGGGGAGCCCAGGCTATTTAGAAATCCTACTTAATCCATACACAAAAAATAACAAGGGTAGAACTTCCCAGAGAGGACTCCTAAGTGAGTAAAGTTCAGAATTACTAGTTAGATGAAAAGCATCTGAATGTCAGTAATGAGTAGGAAGTGAATAAAGATATCCTAATTTTCATAATCAGTTAATCTTTATCTGACCATTTGACTTTTCACACTCAAGGCCACCCTATCCTCCACATTGGAGCCATTGCATCACTTACTACATTCTAAAAGCAGCACCTTTGTATTTATTTGCCTCCTTTCTACCATCTGTGACATGCAAGCCACCCCCATTCTTAAAATGTCTTGCATGCTGTCACTTCTCTTAATACCTCAGAAACAAAGGAACAAACAAAAATGAAACTAAACAAAACCAAAACAAACAAAAAGCACCAAAAACCAAGCCACAAAACAGCCCATACCAAGGAAACTCTGTGCCTTCAAAGATCATGTCAGGAAAAGAATATTCCCCTCTGCCCAGTGATAATAACCGTACACTTCATCTCACTCTTCCCCCCAAAATACACCAGACTTGTAATCAAACCCAAGGAACAGAAGACAGATGAGTAGTAGCTTAAAAAACCCCAAACCAAAAAAAACTAGTAAAACACAGACATCTCCCCACCCCTCTTTCCTGGGCTGTTCTTCTCAATAAAAAATACCCTGCAGCTATTTCAAGGGCATCAGTGCCTTATTTCTGTAGAAAATGAGAGATTGTTTTCATCATGCATTTGTACTGGCTAACACCTAATAGGAGCTATTAATTTACCCAGGCAACTGACAAAAGTGCTCATTCACATGGAACAAAGTATTTGATGTTAAACATTTGTTGGCTACTTTGGCCCAGTTTTTCAAGTAGTGAAAGGCAATTTCACCTTTTGCTTGGTTTAACTGATATGCTCAGGATGGAAGAGTTATTATCATGGGGACAGTAACTAAACCTAAAACTGAATGAATATGCTCACAAATCTAAAAAAATAAAATGTGATTACTGTTGTGACCAAATCCTTAAAAAGCTATGAATAGGAGGTACATCTTATAAAAAAAATCACAGACAAGGTCAGTTAAGTAATTCACAAGTTCTTTCAATATTTACAGGAAAAAAAAGTTCTGGAGAAGTGAGGAACTGAAAAGGGAAGCCCTATTAAAGCATCACAGTAACCATGGGCAGGTTTATAATATAACACTAATGCAAAGATGACAGCCCAAGAGTGCAGCTGGGGTGAGAGTTCACTTAAGTAATTTAAAAAACAGCAGAGGCTCTAAGGTTCAAATGGCCAGAAAAGTTCCTGAAGCTTTTGACCCCCTTCAGTTGCACAGGTTGTGAGTAACATGTTCACATGAACAGCATAATCAGGTGGTTTTGACTTCCAGGTAGCAATGTTCAATTTTCACTTCAAAAGAGAGATGATACAAAATTTGAGCTATGAAGACTTCTACTACACAAAACCAGTAATCTCTCTTCCTACTTTTTAAATTCAAGGTCAGGTGGTTACATATTGTGTGTGAACATCCCAACTGCAAATTAATGCTTTGTCCATAAGCTCAGCTTTCTTTCTTACCTTTAACAGATGGCAGCAATGTTGATCTACACATTAACAGCAACTGATTTCCAATTCCAAAACAAGAGAAATGATCTTTGTATCATTTCCTACAGAGAGGTAATTAATGGATATTTGCAAGCTGCTTGGAGATCTTCCAGTAAGGGGTTTTTTTTGTTTTGTTTGCTTTGGAGTCCTTTTTGTGGTGGTTTTTTTTTTTTTCTTCTAACTGCTTTCTTCAACTGCTGTGCAATATTTACAGCCTGTATTTCTCAAAGTGTTGCACAGTTTACTTTTGTAGGATCCCTCAAAGATAATTTCATTTGATTCTCTCATGCTTAAAAACAAGCTTTGCTGAGATTTGTTGCATCTGAGGCACGACCACCTTCACTTCTTGTTCCAGACAAAACAGGTTCCTCCACCTGAATCCAAACCCTTCTAAAAGCCAGAGAATGAAGACTGAAGCTATGCTGAGGGCAATTCCTTCATCATTTCCCCATCTTCCCCAACTCCAAACATTTGTCCAGTTTCACTATTGACAAGTTTTGTGCTTAGACTATAAAAACTTTAGGAGTAAATTATGAATTTCACATAGTGTATTTGTACCAAGCACCTCCCAATCTAAAGAGCCACAGTTCCTGCTAATTTCTATTTATTATGAGAGCTTTGAAAGAAACAAGGCAATAGGAATGTGTTGTCTGTAAAGACACAGCTGCCCCGGTTGCTTCTATTTTGGTCACTATAAAAATGAGGGGAAAAAACAAAAAAAACTCCTAGTGTCCACTGAGGTTTGTATGCAGTCCTTTTGTAAACTGTACAAGGATAGCTATGCTTCCTTGGAGAAGTGGAAACTCACATAATATTTTTATATCTCCTTGGAGATATGCCACTGGTAGGGAAGTGTTTGAGAATAAAAAATACTACCTACCAATTTATTGTAAATGAGAAGTTGCATGTTGTGCTTTAATTCTTTCATGAATGAGTGTTTATTCTGGGATAAATGGGTATGAACGAATAGCTGACTAAAGTTTCAACTGCTTTCTTAAAAGAAGAATTATCTGAAATCAAATCTTCTTTGTTGGATGAAAAGTAAATTGCAGAGGGAATATTTAACCATGTAAGGAGAAAATCCATAGATAAGGTATCACAGACTACACTTAGCAGAGCTAATTGTCTTTATCACTTGCTTTCTCACACAAGTTTCTAGTGGAGTGTTTGTCTAAATAGCAAAGTACACTGTCATTAATATCCTCTGATGCAGATTTCTTAACACTTAGGCTTTAATGATAACCAAGTGCTGGCATTTGGTTTGCTTGGCAGATAAAACCTGTGTTTGCACAAGAGACCTCAAGCCAACTTCACCCTTTTGCACTAAGGCAGAAAAATCTGTAAATTGCTCAGTGGGTTTAGCAGCATTTTTAGCATTTAGCAGCTGGTAATACTGACTTCCCAGTCTTTGATGAGGACTCTCTTTCAGTCAGGCATACTTATTTTGTCACATTTTTTGTCTACCTTCCTCAATTACCATTTTATGGTTTCATTCCAGGTTTAGAGTATGCATTCTGACACCACCACAGAGGAATTGACAACTGCATTCCAAGATATTGTTCACCATGAAAAATTACACATCTGTGTTACATGTGCTATACATAATCCACTTTTACATCTCCTTTAGCTAATTGCTGGGAAAAAAACCCCTTCATTTTTGCTAATAATCACTTTGCACAGAGATATACAATGCAAAGACTAAAGGATAGCAGAGCAGAAGGGGTCATTTCAGTTATTGCTGTCATACATGACCATGCTTGGTTTTATTTAATTTGCTTTCAGAGAGCATTACAACTGGCTTAAATACCTAAAAGGCTACTAATTATCCTTCTTGAAAGAAAAGAATTATAATGAGTTTCTCATAAAAGTCCATCTACTTCTCTTAGTTCTGTCTAATCACTTGCTACTTGTCTGCAAATGGATTTGGTCTCATACATAATAATAATAGTGACAGATGTTTTTCTGCCAGTCAAACTTAAAATTCAAACTTCAGTTGATTATTATGAGTAATCTACAATTTCCTCCATAATTAAGGCTTCAACTTTGTTCGCATTAACAAGTTCAATTTTGACCTCCCACTCACATCTATTAATGAAGAACTTCAGTGATACGTGAGAATCATGGCAGAAGAAGAATTTTCCTTCCAATTCAAAGTGAAGGAGGAAGTTCCAATTTATGGCAATGCCATATAGATATTGCCACATATAGTAACCTATCACTTTACTGGAGAGAGAAGGAGAAAGCAATAGAGCTTTACTGGACTCAAAGCATGTTTTCATGCCCAGAACTGAAGCTGAGAGAACAGAAGTCTGATTTTAAATCTAATTGACAGCTGCTTTACTAAGATCAGGACAGACTATGGGCTCAGCAATAACAGGCAACAAACAAGCACTGTAGTTATCTTCGCTCTGCCTTTGCCTCATTAAAACAAACGACCTTCATTCAACCACCACCAGTGTGACCCAAAGAAAAGCAGAGAACTTCCATAACACAGCAGAACTGATTTGGATGAACTGAATGCAGTCCAATGATAACTGATTTATGATGTTCCACTGGATTTCTAAAAATTCCTCTTTGGGCAGTGTCTAACAGAGAGAGAAGGAAAGTGAGAAGACGTAGTCTAATGTATTTATCTACTGAAAATCTAATGCACACGGACAATGTTTTTTTTACCCACAGTCCAATTTTAAAAGTTATTAAGATTTTAATAGGCTCACTAGATCGCTATGTTGACTCTGACAACCTAATTTAGGCTCACTGGCAGTTTCAGAGATGCTGCATTAACTGTTGGAGCTGGCCAGTTTAAATAAACTCCTTACTTCAGAACAACCACAAACCAAAATAAACTGCAGAATAGCTCAGGTTAGAGGATTTGAAAACAACTGAGGGACCTGAAGAGGCAATATAGAGCCAGGACCTGTAATGAATTTCTAAACAGACCTGTGTTTGCTATGCAGGACAAGACACCAAGGAATAGCCTTTTTGAACCACTTAAGGGGCAAAAAAAATTAAATCTTGGTTTTTCTTTCTGCATGCAACACACTGAGTAGTAGCAGGGGGACTAAAATACAGCAGAGGAAGATGTACTTAAAATTTTTTTTTTATAAAAATCTCTGTTTTATTCCAGAACCTGTGGTTACTCAAAACTCACTATCATTTTTCAGACAGAAGCCAGGAATAAAATTTTGGTTGCTGAAATGACTCCTATGCAGCTTTTACTTTTCAATAATGAAAAAAAAAAAAAAAAGAAAGAAAAATTACTTTCTGTTTGTGGGTTTTATTGTCTGACCTTTCCCTCTAAATCATTTGTTTGTCTCTCACCAGCAACAAAATAAAAAGGAAGAAAGTAAAACAAAATCTTGGTATGAAGATGTCAATAGCAGTACAATTAATTCCAGCATATTTTTTTAATTAGGAATTATATAAGTTTATAACTGGTAACTGATGTTCCTCAAGCTGCTAAATATCATTTAAGAGTGATATTTATTACAACAGAATTTAAGACTGTTCATTTATCAAAAGGATAATTTACTGCCTCACTAGAGGTCTTTCTGAACACTTGAGAGCAGCATGAACATCTCTAGCAGAAGCTTTGGAAAATAAAAGAAACTGTCAAAACACTTTTCCACTACCTCTTTTACATCAGCAGCTGTGAGGTTTTCATTGAGAAATCATTTCTGGAAAGACAGATGATGTGCCAACTCAAAGTTATCATTAGATAATAGTACTTATTATTCATCTGAATCTACTCTTTGCACATTACTTTTAATTGCTTTGCGTTTCACCTTGACAGAACATCACAGTTTCCATCCTGTGAACACAAGGCAGAGTAAGATCTTTAGAAAATGCTAACACAGCTATTTCTACCTAAACAAGATCCAAATGCTTACAAAACAAAACAAAAATAAATAAAAAGCCAAACTGAAACAAAAAAGACAGACCACAAACCACAGTGCTGAAATGCTGGCCCCCAACACCAACCTGCCCTCCCTCCTACTGTGGAGCAGGTGGTTAATAGCTAAGAGGGGTTTGCTTTCAGCTCTGTGAGACAGTGAACCTGTCCAACAAATAATTCATGTTAAGGGCTGCCAGGTCATTTGAGATAACTCAAGACCTGTCTTTTTACCTTGTGCACTTTGGTCTAACCCCATATTTACTTGAGTATTCTGAGTGTTTAGGAGTCCCTACAAAACCTCAATTTTGTTGCCAATACTTCCTGACTTTTCCCCTGTTAGTTGCTGCCACTGGGTTTACGGTTTAAGGGCATCTGCTTCATGACATTTACACATAGCATTTATTTGCAAATATAGTGAAAGAACCGAATTTTCTCTGGATGTCTTAGTTGTTGTCCTGTCTTGCCAAGGGAAAAGAAAATATGCATTGACTGGTATGATACACCAAAGCCTATAATGTTAAATCTAGTGGTAAGAATGAAAGTTGACAAATCCAGTTAGATGCACAGTTGTCTTAATCCCATATTTTCATTTGATCACAGGCCAGTATTACCATTGTGAAGCTGAAGAATTATTGAAGGAGAAAATTAAGATATCAAGGTTCCTCCCAAACCCTAATGAAGACCCAAGGACACAATACTGATCCTTTCTAAAATTCCACTTAACTCTTCCAATATATACCCTGGTAACTCTGGATGGTGCTGTCCATCCTGCATTCCCTGGTATCCTGCAGTTTGGCCTCAGTCAGTCCTGCTGCTCATTGCTTCTGTAGCAATGTTTTGTCCTCCTCAGGCCATTGTGTTCTGCAGTCCTTACTCAACGCTCCCCTGGTGAGGGAGGCTCAAAGCCATCACAGCATGCCACCAGTACTGTCCTGGGGAATTTGACTTCAGACCATCTTTCCTTATTATTGATCTGAATTCTTTGGTTTGGGCTGGATTTCCTTTGCAACGTTTATCTCAATGAAGACAGGAATAGGATGACAATCCTAATGTTTATATTCTAGATGGCAAAGTTCAGAGGAATGTCTTATCTGCTCCTGCTTGTTGGTAGTGAGGCTGCTGCCATCTCAGAGTTCATCATGCATATACTGAAATGTGAATTCTGCTTATTTCACTCACAAGCCCTCAGGTGAACTTGAATCAGTGCAGCCTAAGATAGACACACTTACCTAAGTTCACCTGGTTTTTCCATTGAAGTTGCTGCTTAGCAAGAAGTCCATTATCAGCATGTGCCAGCAGCTGGCAAAGCTATGAGACACCAGAGCTCCAGAGTGAGCTCCAGCCTGCAACATGCACCTCCAGCTAGATAACACTGGCTTTCACTGAAATGACCCATCACAGGGACTACTGCATTTATTAGAGGAAGGAAGAGCAAAAGGAAAGGCTGGTGTCCTCCCAGCAGCAGCTCGGAACAAACACGTTGTTATTATATGCAATATCAAACACAAAGATTTGCAGCTTTCTTGAGACCCACAATGAAAGTACTGAAGATGATTTAAATTAGCAGATGCCAAGTTGTTCAGCAGTAGAGGACCAATTCCATCTTCACACATTTAAGGCACGTCAAAACTAAATCACACCAAAAGCCAAGCACTTACTCACATATTAGTGATTTGATCCAGTCTCACACTCAAATTTCATATGGCACTCCAAAGACACACAAAGTCTCATTTGAAGTACAACAATTTGCATCTTCCACTTAATTCTCCCCATCTCTCTAAACAGAATCAGAAATTACCAAACTCCAGAGAGCTCTGTCAAATCTCTCTGAACAGGGAACACTTTATTAACCACATCAAAACATTTCCCTTCCCATGCATACTGTTAAAATCCACATTTTATCCTCCTCTTTTCAGCACTGAACTACAGCTACACTCTCCTTTGTTCCTTAGCACTACAGCTAATGTGGATACACCAGCCCATTCAACAGCACCATAGTACTCAGAAATTCACTTCTCCCTTGAGACAGTGCTCTGTCCCTTGTAATACAAAGAAGTCACACACCTAAAACTGTCCAAACCACATGATACAGCAGATGAACAATATTAATACACTGTATAGTCCTAAACCAACTTGACAGGGTAGGGGCAGTAAGCTATACCTCTAAAATTGTTTTCAGGGAAAAGACACATGCACACAAGTAACCACTCCAAGTATTAGTTAAAGTTTTTAAACATCATAGTACTGTCACAAAGAAAAAACAACAAAACTGCCATCTTAAGAAGCCAAGACACCAAGTAATTTTATGTGGCTTTGAAATTGGTATTGCCTGAAACACAAGTATAAGTTACTGCTTGTTCGAGACAATTATCCACGTTTGCATGACACAACTGCTTTGTATGAGCCAGTGAGAAGAGACAGACATTTAACCTATTTCATCAGCTGTGCAGAGTAGATATCGTCCAGTTGCAGGAATGGTGTGTGTTAAGTGGCAGGAGGGAAACTCCATTTCAGGGCCTCACAAGATCCCTGCACTGCAACAGCTACAGTGAGGCAGATGAGCTGCAGGACTGGCACTGCTGACCCACACCATGGATGGACCATGAGCCTGAATTAATACCAATGCTCTCACATTCACCTTGTGGGCAGGCACATAAAACATCTCCATAAAAATCAAGTTCAGAACAAAGCACCACTATGAAACAGACATTTTAAAACTACTGACTCTACTCTGCCAACATCACAATACATCTTTCAAAACATCAGCTTTATCAGTCTAATTAGTAACCTGTATCATCATGACAATGAAAAGAACATAAACCATTGTATGTATTACATGAACAAAATATATAGATCTACTTTCAAATCCCATACAAACTACCTGTCACAATTAAGTCATTCACTGTGAGAAGCCAATATACACTTACACACCTTTTTCTAAACTAAGATAATGGGCACACTGCTGCTACTGGGCAAATCCTGACCATACATTATATTGCACTTCCCAGCAATTTTGATGAAAACTACAGGTGGAGACAGATTATAATGGGAATATCTAATTGAAATTCATCTCCCTTTTGCCTTGAATGGAAGACATGCTGCTCGAGTCCTGAAACATTTTCAATTTCATTCAAATTGCATGCAGATTTTCAGGCAAAATTGGATTCATTAAAAAAGGTTTTGGAGACTCCTGAAAGACTTCAGAATGCTGCAAATGCTTTGTGTTTTTTGTGGTTTTGGCATCTGTGATTCTTCTACCTTCAGGAAAGTTCCTTGCCAAAACAAGGAGAAATGTAAAGCCCACAGAGGTCTATCCTTTTCATGGGAGTGACATCTTCCACTGACATGTTCAGTCACTTCAGATCCTTGTGGATTCATTGAGGTATTAGCTCATATTCAGTGGGATTCCTTCCAACACATTCCCATCAAAACACAGACAACTCACCTGTCTTTTCCCTTTCAAAATCATCATGTGACTCAAAGTAGCAGCTTGAGTGTTTTGCAGGGTTTTTTTTCCTGTTTTGGTGTTTTGCTAGTGAGTAGATTCAAAGCTGCCAATTATACAGAAGATTTAGAGGAGAAAATAAACCAAACACCACCACAGTATTCCCCTCTCCTCCCATTTGGATACAATCCAGAAGAAAACTACTTCTTACAATAAAAACTTACAGCAAACCCAACTTAATTGAGGACAGTAATTGTCTGACCCTCCATAAAGAATACAAATATTGAACAAGACATTTGAAGAAGTATTTGCAACAAATAATAGCTAACATGGCCTTCCTCTTCCTGCTATTTATTGATATAATCCCCTTTCAAGTTAATTCGATGAAGAGCCTGCTCTGTCATGTAAACTGATCATTAATCCAATTACGTGACAGAAATTGATACTCTCTTACTCCTGCTATTGTCTCCAAACACCAGGCACAACAGAAAACAGAAATCTCCTCTAACCATAACATGCACATAAAAACCAGCAGCTCTGAATACCAGGCCCCTCACCTTCAGTGCCATGACTGCAAAGTCAGAGTGCAGGAATATGGAAATTAAGGGTGCTGACAAGTAGTTGACCATGTGATCTTAGCCCACATTCCTGCCCACTGCTCAAAAGACATCATCAAAAGAGGATTTTGTTTTTGTTTTAACCAAGATTAGGCAGAGAAATAAAGGGTTATCAGAAGAAGACAGAAATTTAGAAATCAACCTCATTATATGAGGGGATCCTGGATTCAGAGTTTGGACATGTGTTATTATTAGGGTTCCAGCATTTGTTACTGCATTTTCTTTTAATGTATACACACAGGGAAGTACTAAAGGTGTCACTTTTAAGAAACTATAGGTAATAGAAGTACTTATCACTGCTTGAGAAGACAGTGACAAACCTGCTTTCTATCAGCGTGGTTTTGGAACGGAGACTTTCCCTTTTGCTGTTTATGTTCTCTTAATAAATCAAACAATATAGGAGGGGTTCACTCCTCTTCCCTGCATTTAGGCAACAATCATTAAAGTAAGCTGAAGAACTCTTAATTTCTACACACAATTCCTCACGAGAGGACAAAGGTGGGATGGCAAGAGCTACAGCAACAGCAGGCCAGGCCAGCCAACACAAGTGCTGCAGCTACTGAACTCTGGAGCTGAGATAACTCTCAAGGAAATCTGGTAGAGGATTACAGGACAATTCCAAAGAGCAAAAATGAAGAGATATGGGAAAAGTTTACACAGTATAATACCCATATGACAGAACATGCAGTCATCCAGCTCTTCTGGTGTTGTATCCTGAGCCATTTCTTACCTTTAGTAATAACTAGCACTACAATGAATATACAGGTACTATACAAGGAAAAAGGTAACTGATATAGAACAGCAGTTTCTGATGACATTGAAACCCTTTAGTTGCCTAAAAGGGTATTGGCAATGCACACCTCAAAGATAAGTGCAAAAAGTTGCTTGATGTACACACATGTGAATCATTGACACTGGGAAACCTTCTGTACAATAACCAGTGTGGATCTCCTGGAAGCATAAGTAGTCAGAAAACACTAAACTGACCATCTGGACCTCTCTGATAACATGAAATTAAATAATGTATTTAGTAAGTATTTATTCAGCATTTAAACCCTCTCCCTTCTCTTCTTATTAGTCAAGGGTGATTATGCTAAATCCAGATGTAGTTAACATATTGTGCACTCAAGTGAGCAATGTCCTTTCAGCACAGGACTTGCCTTCTGGCTACCCACCCTCACAATCTCAGCCATGTTGCCCTGAAGACCCTGTTTGCCTGAAGACCCTGTCCAGGCCTGCAGGCTGGGCAAGCATTAAGGCATTTTGTACAGTGATTAACTGAACAACACATAGAACTACACACTGTCCTGTGGGCCATGGTAACCACACACCCCTGAGCTCAAACAAATACCTGGCTGGAGCTCCGTCTTTCTACAGAACACAGCTCTGCTTATTTTAAACCTTTGTCTTGGTGCAGTTTTAAAACAAGACATTTACCACAGTTTTGCAGAATTTTCTGAGGTGGGGTGTTTTGCTTGGCTTGGGTTTGGGGGTTCTTTTGTTTTAAGATAAAGAGGCTGCATTGGGAAGAGAATATTAAAACAGTAACTCAAGGCACTGCAGGCCTGCATCCCACAGTAATGCATTTGGAGTTCCAAAAGCCTCCAACAGAAAACCTTTGCACATTCTGGTGCTGCACTTCCCTGGAAAATCTTCAGGATGACGCATTCTCATCTGCAAAAGCTTAGGATTAGCCTCCAGGACCAGGTTTTCAATGGACTAAAGCTTTTTGCCATAAATGTAGATATGATACAATCTTCTTTTAATAGCATGTTTTCTGTATTCTTCCAGGAAAAGAATGCCAACTTAAGATATCCTGAGCTAAGGTCAGCCTTTTTGTGTAAGTTTGATTTATGACATTTCTGCAGCCTCTACTGGCATTTCTTTGAGGTGCCAAAAAGCCCTTGATTCTCATATATATTTAGCCTTTTTTCTGTTTGCTTTTGCTATTAAAGCAAAAAGGTTGGATTGAACTGTTCATCCCACTTGTAAACCAAGGAGAACAAAGTCCCATAAAGCTCAGCAGCTTACCTTCACTTGTCCTGCAGACCCACACATCCCTTCAGATCAAATTACTGCTCTGAAAAGTGAAGGTGTGATTTACACCAGCTCACTAAGGGCATTTTTCACATGATAATTACTTAGTTCTAAAAACTGCACATCCAAGGTTTTTAGTATTTTACCTGCAAGTTAGCAGCATATGTTGTTTCCACATTGTAAACACTACTGTAATTTTTCACTGCAAATCCATGATTTAGCTCAGATTCACCTGAAACTTAACCATGATTTCTAACAAAACAGAAAACTGCAAGTTCCAAGTGCCTCCCCACTTCTAGCAGTAGTATTGAATGAACTTGGGTAGGATAATGGGAAGTGGAGAAAAAAAAAACAAACCAAAACAAAACATTTAACTCAGTGAAGCTACAAGGTAAGGTTTTAGAAAACTTGAGGTTTGGAAGATTAGGAGTCCCTTACCTGGGCCCCTGGTAATAATTCCAAGAAATATCTGTGTTGACATTAACATTTTAACTTTCCCATTTCTTGATTCCTCTGATGTGCAACTCTGTTGTACAGAACAAAACACATACCACAACTGAATTAATAAAAATACCCTCAAAAATATGTTTCATTTGTATGTCCTTATATTGGAGAGTGGTAAAACAACTTTATAAATATTAATTTCAAAGTAATACACACACTCCCATAAACAAAGATTCCACTATATAGTATGAGGAACCTATCAAAATGGTACTTTTATGGGCCATCTGAATAGAAATTGATGCAGCATTCAAAGCAGCAGAAAACTCTCAATATAAAAATATTTACTTTATTTTCCTCTCACTCCATTTTAATGTTCCTATTTGTTATGGGTTAGTAAGGTTTGGAGTTGGACCTCTTTCTAATCAACTAAAATCATTAAAGAACACAGCAGTCAAATAAAAATGCTATTAAGCAAATTAAAGTTTATATGCAGGTAGAGTCAAAGACTCTGGGTCTATAATAAATTCTAGTTTTCCAAAACTTTGCACTTTCCACTTAATTTTGCTATGATTTATGAGTCAGTCTCCTGGGTGCTAACTGTATATAAAAGAAACATTAACTCAGCAGAGGCAACAGTTTGTTTTTTAATAATAAAAAATGCATACTGTTTATACCATTATTGCTTAGGAAATTAGATAAGATCCTTTCTAATACTCTGCACACAGGATACTGTAGCAAACCACTTAACATGGAATAATAGAGTATTGACTGGGAACAGGGATAATCCAAGACAGTGCTCCCCCCAGAGCAGACAGTCCCGTGCTGTTAGAGCCTTGTAGTAATATGTTTGTTCCACATTAGCAAAAAAATTTTGAAAAGAGCTTACCCACCTCTAAGGCATAAAAAGATCAAATTTAAGGGAAATATTTTGTGGTTATTTCATAATAAACACTGTTCATAAGAATCAGTGTTTATTTAATAAACAAAAAATTGTACTTTCTTTCCTCTGGTCTGGACAAGCTCTGCGACTGGGGTTCTGTGGAAGAACCACAAGAAGGCAATACAGCATTTCCCACAGAAGATGCCCAGAAATAGATGATCATCATAAGGCCTGGGCAAAGCCTGTTTTGAAAGTCTTCTTCAGTTGTTCCTGCACAGTTGTGACCAGCTATATGTCCCAAGAACAGGACAGTTGGGGTGACTTGTGCAGGCACAAAGCCCTGCCAGCAGAGCTCAATCCACAGGAAAATGCACTCTCAACTTCCTCACACCAGTCTGAGCTGATTCCCAACTTGTCCCCACACTTGTTCACTTCCAGCATAACACTGGCTGCATCTGGATGTTCAAGAAGGCAAAAAAACCATCTTCCCCGGGGCTAAAGAGCATCAGAAATAACACCCCAAATCCTGCTCCTTGAACCTGCAACCCAGGAGATTCTCATCAGTGCTGCCACTTCAGGGTTACAGCATGAAGGGATCATTGGGACCACCACTCCTCCTAAAACAGGCAAGGGCAACCCTTAGGCTTCCCTCATCTTCTCAGAACAAGCACAACTGTCCTCTCTCCCCTTTAGGTGGAGGAGCACAACAGAGTTACTGAAAAGCTGTGATTCAGCTTGGGGTTGACTCTTCACATAGAAACATATCTGGATGCAAATATCCAACAGGCACAGAAATTGCAAATAATTAACTCCCCCAAACTTTCACAGGCACTGCATCTCACTCTGCCTCTGAAGTACTGCTTCATTAAAAGGAGCCACATCATTTTAGGAACAGCTGTACATACTAGTAAGAAAACAAAAATCTCCACACAAAGCAAAGCCATCTGCTCTCCTTTCAGAGGGAGCTTACATTTGCTTTAAAAG
The DNA here is from genome assembly GCA_026261815.1 of Monarcha castaneiventris obscurior. Lineage (NCBI taxonomy): Eukaryota > Metazoa > Chordata > Aves > Passeriformes > Monarchidae > Monarcha > Monarcha castaneiventris. The sequence continues at coordinate 662,259 of JAMPIT010000371.1, forward strand.
GACAGTGACAATGTGTAATTTTGCCAGAGTTTGGTTGGCTGGACATTTTTTATTTATTCATTTGTTTTTTAAAGAAGAGTTAGAAGTACTTTTCTGTACTACATTCACCCTTGAGTCCTCCTGACAGGGGTTCTTCATTTTCAAAATCACTGCTTTCCTATTTTTTTCTAAATATTTCTGTCTCCCAAGCCAGCACATCAAAGATATGTAGAGAAACCCACAGAGGGCTCACTGACATAAAGGAGAAATAAACGGCTGTAACTGCCTTTGCACTGAATGCTGTCAAATGCAAAAAGTGAAAGAAATAAGAAAAAATGTTTTCCAGATGCAATGAACTTGAAAAGATTAAGGAAGTGTACTACCCATAAATGTTGAAGTAGAACTGTTTGGAGATCAGAGACAGAAGAGGAAAAGCAGCAGTAGATGAAGGATAATTAATATTCTGGGCATTTTTATCCTTTTTGGAGGCGTATAACTGGGGAAGAAACAAAATATTTAGCTGACAAATTAAAATTTCTCCCACAATGCACAAGGTGTTTAAATATTTGCAACATGGGAAAAGCAGTTAGCAGAAGGGAGACGTGAATCAACAAAATGTCAGCTCTCATGAGATTTCAAAATATTTTTATTTTCTGTAGAAGCATTTGGAGAAAAGGGAAAAAAAGCTTTTTATTTTCTTCTTCCTTGTTAGAAAGGAATATGTGGAACAGGTCACTTGACAAACAGTTCTGCTTTTCTGACACAGTTTTCACTGGAAACAATTTTTCAGGTCCAAATTTTAAACTTCAGATCATGGATTTTAAGCTGAGTTCTAGAACTGTTCCTTAAAAATTTCAGCTTTTACCAGGAAAAGGCACTGATCTGCATAAAGGCAACATTTACTCCCATGTACATACAAGCTTTGTTCCCCCTAAAACATCACCACATGGAAAAAGTATAGATCAAGGCATCAAAGCACTTTCCATCATGAATACAGATCACAAAATGTACCCTTGTGCACATTACCAGAACTCACCATGTAATTTTACTTAAATTTTTTTAAACTATTTCTGTATCTGTCCCATTTATAGCTATAAGCTAAAAAATCACTTCAGTTTTATATAGACCAAACCTTAAGGTATATGCAACAATGATGACTTGAAACACTTGCACTGCAAAAATGTTATGAATCCTCAAGGAAAGGGATTCAAAGGTGCCTTGGGAGAAGAATCCTTGTTCCATTGGTGCTGACTGCAAGACAACCCTCAAGTTCCAAATATTGTAATCAAGCTTGTTTTGACATCAACAACCACAATCCACATGAAAAAGACCTAGACAAAAATAAAATCACTTGAGAGTATGTGTTTCTGCACTCATACAGCTGCATCCCAAGCTCTTTTAATATCACATTAGCCAAGGGAGAAGAAGATACAGTGAGCATTTGCTTGCTATAAGGCAGCCCAAGGCCTTCACTTGGTCCAGGCAAACACCCTTGCAGGATTCTTTTCAGATGAATGCAACACAGCTAACAAGCAGGAGTTTTGGAAGAAAATTTCTCTGGTATTTAGAGTCATGTGTGGGTTTGACCTACTAGAGTTTAGAAGACCCCCCCCCCACCCCCTTTCTCCAGTGGTAAACAAGTAAAAATATTTTATTTAATTACATTAAATAGTAATTTAAATTCAAAATTATATTAATGATATTTAACTTTTGGTCCTTTCAGTTACCTAAAACTATGTCAGGAAGACCTTGTATGTGTGAAGACAGACATAGGAACACAGCAATCTCAGTGAGGAAGTGAATGGTTGAAGGCCAGCTCCCCAGGACTCGGTGTAAAAAGGAACTTCTTATTTCCATCTCAACTTCATCCTCCTGCATACTGTAAAACAAAACACTTAAACATTCTATGTCTCAGCTCTCCCAACAGCTACACTTTGGGGTGCTGTACAGCTTATAACATCTGTGAAGTGCTTTTCACTTCCTTACTGTGTTTCGGCTGAGAAGACCAAAAATCGCACTGCAAATAAGAAGATATTTGTGCTAATTTCTTTGGAGAGTAGCAAGTGGGGCATGAATGAAAAAAACCACATTGATGTAGAATTAACATAGATGAAAATCTAAACACAAGTTGAAATACAAACACCTGCCAAACAGACAGTGTACAGTAGCTACTCAGCTATCACTATGTAAATTATGTAGAAATGTAGAAGTTTAGGTTTATAGAATACTGTAGTGTATATGTAACAAGATGAAGGATTTTGGGTGTGGATTTGTACTTCTTCTTTCTTCTCTCTTCTTCACAAACTTAGGTGTTCGGTCATTGGATCTAGAATTCCGCAGTGTGGGACATGAAAAGTTAGGTATTGGGCTGAAAATAAACACATACTTGGCAAAATATTACTGGGTAAATTAAGCCTTAAATAACCTTGGAAGAAGAAACTCACGGCCATTTTTCACCTTGTTAACTGAGAGAGCAGTCTCTGTGTAGCTATGTTATAGGTAAGATATAATAAACAACTAAGACCAAAGAAAAACTCCATGTTTCTTGCGTTTTAATCCAAACTCTGAGTTAAAAGGACTCACAAAAAAAGAGAAAATAAACACAAGGTGAACTAATACCAACTTTTTTCAAAAGCCTGTCACTCAGTCTCACACTACAGAAACAATGCATCCCTCTGCTGTCTATAGGTGACAAGAGCTCTGATAAGGTAGCTCATTTTCCAGCACTGCTGCTGCTCCAAGCAAAGACAAGTGGGACTGTGCAAATTGAGCTAATAGTCAACACTTGATCAACTCAATTAGCTCAAATCAACCCAAGTGTTTCTCTGTCCGCAGTTACAGCTCAACAGGGCTTCAGACAGGCTACAATGGCAGATGTCAGGCAAGGAAATGCAGATTCGCTCTGCTTACCCTCCAAGGTGGCCAGATGTTGCCTGGTTTGAGAGCTCCACAACTGTGTTAGCAAAACACCCTGCCCTGCTGATCTGGCCTACATAAATCCTTGCCTCTGTCAACATGAACTAGGAATATTTCAAAGGAAGCAATTTTGTTCATAATTAAATTAGGGAGGAAGAGTACAATCAGTGCCAGTATTCTAGGAAAAATCTCTGCACAAAACCAGAGACTATTCCTGCCTTATACAGGTTTCAGCTATTTCAGTGCAACAAGATAGAACTGCTTTGTAGAATAAGAGAATCCCATCTTGGATAACCTTGGTGAATTCATCCTGAGATTCCAAGGTGCAGTCTCAGAGGAGATGAGAGGAAACACAACCAGCTTGTCCAGTTGGCTCCCCCTTCTCTCTGCTGCCAAGAAACCATGCAGGCCACTGAGACATGGACAGATTACAGCACTGAAGAGTATTGGTGATTTTATTGATGAGGCTCTCAAATCATTACTAAACCAAAATTGGTTGTTCCCTTCTCAGCTAGTCAAATGGACTGATGACTATTAGCTCAGCCGTGGCAGATGATAAATGAGGCTACCTTACCCAGTCAGGTCCTTGACCCAAATTCACAGTTAGTCAGTGACCTAGCCAAAACCTTGGAGAGAACTGTCTAATGATGCTTGTCATGACTCAAACTATTTCTTGGCAATTCTACTTGCAACTTATCTGCCAAAATAAGTATTCTTCAATAATCAACACAGTTGCCAGGGCACCCTACTCCTCCTCTTCCCTGTTTGTCCTCCATGGCTAATATGCAATTCTTTATAGTTCCACCAAGTGCCTCAGTTTTCTTATTTCGGTGACAGAACAAATGGTGCTGCTTCATGCAAACTCTAAAAAGAAAACAAAAAAACCCCCACACTGGTTTCAGTCAAGTTCTTATAACAACAACCCAAATGCCTATCTGAAATTATCCTTTTACTGCACAAGGCACTGTACAAACATACAGATGGCAAAGAATCAGATTTTGAAAACACCCAAATTGTACGAAGCTGAAAAATTACCATCGGATTTTAGAAGTGAGGTCAGGGAAACATCAGACTAAGATTCCTGCTAAACATACAGAAGAACGTGACACACCCACAAAATAAAATGCTTTCTACATTCAAAGATTGACTATGTTGTTGTTTGGGAGGGTGGGGTTGTTGGTTTGGTTTTTTGGGGGTAATTTTTTTTTTTGTGTTTTAATTGGTCATCTTTCAGTTTTGGGGTTTTTTGTTTTTCTTTCTTCGAGGAGGAGGGAGATTTTGTGGGAGTTTTGTTTTCTTGAAGAATCTTTCCTTTCACAGCTATGGCAGTCTGACTCCTGCAGGACTACCCACTTGTGTAACAGCACATTTCTGTTCAGCCTTTAGGGACAGACAAGTCAATATTCCATACTGGAGGCAAAATACTGGGGTGGGAAGAAAACATGTAACTAAATTCCAAGTCTGTACTGGTTTTGGTCAGGATAGAGTTAACTTTCTTCATAGTAGCTCTTATGGTGCTGTGTATTGGCTCTGTGCTGTGACCAGCATAGACAGAGGCATGTTTTACTGACTGTGGAGCTGTGCTCACCCAGCCTCAGGTTCTCCTCCCTGCCCCACACTGCCCCACCAGTGAGCAGGCTCAGGGTGCACAAGAGCCTGGAGGGGACACAGCTGGGACTGCTGAGCCCAGCTGACCACAGGGATATTCCAGACCACATGGCATCATACCCAGCAATAAAAGCCAGAGGAAAGAAGGAAGGGGAATGACATTCAGTTTTGTGGGGCTTGTCTTTTTCATGTCACCTTTCCATGTGACAGAGCCCTGCTTTCCTGGAGATGGCTGAACACCTGCCTTCCCATGGGAAGCAGAGAATTAATTCTGTTTTGCTTTGTAGTTTGTTCAGTTTTCTTTATCTATTAAACTGCCTTTATCTCAATCAAAAAGCTCTTTCACTCTTACCTTTCTGATTCTCTCCTCCATCCTGCTGAGAGAAAGCAAGCAAGTGGCTGCCAGCCAGGGTTAAACCAAAACAAAACCTCAAAACAAAGCACCAACTACAAATGCAATACACTATTTTATGCCTATTAATATTCAAGCCATATAATATTATCCTCCACACAGTCACCCAAGCAGAAACAAACAGATATACCTTACAGGGGTGTTATGAGATTAATTAGTTAATAACTAGAAAACAATTTGAAGGTGTAATGCCATGTTACAGAAATGCTAAGTACCGTAACATTGTATATGTAGAAATGAAGGCGAGCTTGCCAGAAATCCCGAGACTGACTGCATACAGAGTAATTACAGGAGCAGTTCAAGTTATTTTCTTGCTTAATATAACAATCCATGTCCCAGCCCCTCAAACCATTGTTTCCAAGGAGTGAATATTGAGTGGAACTAACAGCTCACAGTAATGGAACTGTTCTCTGGAGAACACAGTATGTGTCACTACCTCATAAGAGATACAACTTGGAACAGACCAAACTTCAAATTAGCACAGGAACCAGGGTGAAGCTATTCTTTTATCTTTGCCAGGACTAGAAAAAATTTTAAGAGAAGCTTAAGAAAAAGCATGCCAAAAGAAGAGTTTTAATCCTATCTTTCATGTCAGTGCAGTGCCTATTAACCTCACTGTACCGAGGGAGTTCAGCATTAGCAGGGATGCCTCAGAACCTGCCCAGAGCACTTTAGGAAGGTTTCCTTACACACATGCACACACACATGCATACACTAGAAACAAATACCAGATTAGGCCTCGGCTTCAGCAGATTTAGCTCAAGGAATGACAGAATTCCATAGAACTAACTGCAATTGTCAAGAATGAAATCATCTTCAAACCCCAAGAGATCCAGCTCTGAGCTTGGCAGTATCCAGAGCAGAGCCCAGATCCAGTTCAAGCCAGTTTTACTATACAACAGTATTACCTGAACTACAGAGTAACCTTTGAGAAGTGAAAATGATGATGAGGCAAAGAAAAAATTCAAACCAAAAAAAATATATTTGCTCACATTGCTTCATATCTCTACATTCCTATATCGTTTTCTAGCCGTGTCTAAGCTGAAGAGCCCTGTGAAATTGTCCTCTTGCACACTTCCTGACACTACTGTGTAACTGAACAATGACATGATACTCCTCAAATCTGGACACTTAGTCACACTCATCAACCAGCTCACCTTTAATTAAAAAGAAAACTGAATTTTGGAAGGATGACATTTTTTGGAAGGATGGCTTTTTAGCCTTTATCAAACTCTCTCTACAATCCTAACTACACGGCCTCACAAGATAAATGTTCTTTGAAGAAGAATTCTGCAAATTATGTCTATCAAGTATGTAGCACACACATTTTACAGCTGGTAAGAACAAAAGGGAAGTAGCAGCAAGCTGACTCTGCAGTACTATTGCCTCTTGAACTCTCCTACTTACAAAAGTGAAACTTAAGGTAACCCAGGCTTTTGACACAAAACTCTCAACAAGAACAGCAGTGCTCCTGCTGCTCTACACCATGTAGTAGGTACACTGAATGAACTAAACAGCACCAGAGCTGAAATGCAGGGTCACCTTGAAAACACCAGTTCTGGCTCTCCAGTATTCAGAGACACACATGAATGTGAGAACAAATGCCTCAGGAAATACAGTCAGCATCTCCCACACTCCTTGGATAGATGGTAACTGAATACTTTGTAGCCCAGGAGATGCATAAATGTGATATTGCAATGTGAATAACCAGAGGACAGATCAAGAGCTCATCTCCTGGACAGAGCATGAGACGAGTAACAGCCTCCTCATCTCAGCTGACCAAGGGATGGCCAGGATGCAAATCTTGCTGGGCATGGTCCCTTCGCTCAGCTATGCATTCCAATTGTCCTCACTCCAAGACTGCTGCAGGAGGTGAGAATATCTTTCTTGTCATACCAAACTCACTGAGATCAGGTCTAAACAACAAGCAGCCTCCTACTACAGCTTGAGCAGCTGTTCATACTAATCCCAAATTAAGGGTCCATAGAGATTCCTGTATAACCATTTCTAAAGCTTCACCTGAAAACCTAAGCTGAAGTGAGTGGTAGGATTTAATATTTAACTTTACTCAGTGCTTTCTCAAATGCTTCTTTTTCCTTGCCATTCAGTTTACAACTTAAATTTCATGCATTCTCATAGAAATTTCCAAAATTGCAAAACCTCTCCATACTAACTAGCTTTTACCAAGTTCTGCTGCACTGATCTTTTAACTACTCCATGGCCAGTGTGGGAAACGTTCTCTTGAAGCCGAGGACAACAGAGATTCAAACCATGAAAAGGTAATGGGCAGAAGACAATCTCTAAGAGATTACATTCCATAAAACTGAATTGGCAACATCTGCTCAATCTACTGTAGATAAACGGTGAACTATTTTCCAACTCATTAACTCAGAGGATAAGATATTACATAAACCCAGGGGCCTCATGCTTTGTTACCACATTTAAGGCTTGTCCCAAACTTGCCAAATGAGTTCTCCTGTACAAGAGAGAACCTAAGAACTGAGTTGCAGTTGCATAGCAAAGACATACCCACCTAAATCCCTGGATGACAGAAAAAACACCCCTGCTTACTCTGTGTTTCTAATTACTAGTCACTTAGCCTAAATTATTAACCGTGTCCTCGGCAGTGATGTATGGTACATGTAAATCTCCAAACAGGATTCTAATAGAATTATCTAATTCTCTTAAACCACAAACAGCTATCCATTAAATATTTATTAGAAAGCTTGCATTCACTTAAAATAGATTGGAATGTCAGCAAAACACTTCACTAATCCCTTCTTTGTTTCAGCCTTCCACACTAAGGGTTCAAAATGAGCTATCAGAATCACACTTATTGATTTAGTACAAATTAGCTGGCTAATCAAAGTCAATAAAAATAAAAAGATCTGAAAAGGATTTCCAAAGTAGACTGTGGATTTCTCTGAAAAATACACTGTTTAAATAAACAAGTTAGTTAAATTCCAAATTACTTGATTATGTGAAGATTTTTAGCTCATTCTACCATAGGGCAGACGTGGTAAATTACAACTAATTCAATTTTATTTGTAGCACCAATGAGATGCATTTAAAGAGAAAAGCTGTTTCAAGAACTTAAACAATTCAATAGTGTTTTAAGTTCTCAGTACATTTGTTAGGTTGGATTTTTCTACAGCTTACTCAGTCTAATCTGGCACCAGAGCAAAAGCAGTATTTTAAAAATCAAAGGGACAAACAAAGCATTCAAAATCACAAACAACAGCACCTATTCACCTTCCAAAAATAAAACCCCAAAACAAGTAAACAAAACTCCACAAAGTCCAAAAAACCAAAAAGTCAAAGAAATTATGAGGGTAAGTAGAAAGAACACAGGGCACAAGTAGCTAAATGCCACGTTATCACTACAGTGCTATGACTTATGCAAAGCCAATCTTTATGTCATTTATGTCATTACATTTTGTGGCAGATCCCACTTTGATCAGCACAGTTTTACATATATTTACATATGCATTTGAGTCATTCCAACAAAATCCATGCTGCTTATTGAAGTGTAACCAGCCCCTGGGGACACACACCCTCTAGAGCCATCCCCTCAGAAAAATGTAAATCTATATTAGCTGAAAGAGTAGAACTAAAAAAATCCTCATGTGAGTACTACAACATGCCTGTCCCAAAAGCAGGGGAAGTGTCCTTGAGGCCAGGAATCATATGAAAGAAAGGTGGTCTCTTCCTCCTGTCTTGCTTTCTCTAAGTGATATCCTTTTCCATCCCTCTCATGACATCTGGAACTTCTCTCCACTTGAATCACCTCCGTGGCAAACTCCTCATCACACACAGTGCCTCAACACCGGCCCTACCAGCAGAAGCACCATGTGACAAGTATCTACCAAACGTGCTGCTAAAGAAAATGCTACACAAAGGTCAAAGAAACTGGTCCAAAAAGTCAACTCGCTCATAAAGTACCATTAACACCCTGGAGCCTCAGTGTCTCCTTGTCATACATCACACCATCTTAAAAAGTCCGTATAGTTTCACAACTTACAGAATTTAAACTGTGGATTTAAGTGATTCTAATCCAAGTAAACATAGAAGATGGTACATGGTCTAAAAGCTGAAGTCTTGATTGCTCAAGCAAAAGATTCAGACCCATAACCCTCAGAGCCACACATCATCTGACTGCCATGAGGCACAAAGACTGATACTCCTACAGATCATTTGGAATTATTTGAATAATAAAGGATAGAGCTCTGAATGTCAAAATCTGAACTACTGCCTGTTTCTTTTACAGAAGAAAGTCTGAAAAGGTACAAAGTCTTTTGAATGCACTCTTTTTAAAGAGAGCAAGAACCCTAGATGGCAGTGAGAGTGATAATAGGTAATACCCCGCACAAAGCTCACCAAGAGCAAAACAGTTCCCAAAGATCTCTACTCATTGAATTCTACTTGCACGGTTTTTTTACTTCTAAGTTACAGCAATATTCTTATCAATGGTTAGCGTTAATCCAATTTTAAATGAGTAACATCAAACATATCCATTTTAATTTCTTAGGACATAAAATCACCCAAACATCCTTTATTACCCAGACTGCCCATCCCAGAAATGACTCAGTTAACCCCTGACACATACCAACCATCTCACTAGATGAGAGTGCTCAGAGGAATTCCATCCCAGTTTTCTTCTTAAGTTTTTGGCTCCTTTCATAAACACTAACGCACTCTCAGATGTCAGATATTTAGTTACAAGGAAAATTTGGCAATAAACAAACTATTTATATTTCTGTAAATGAACTGTAGCTAATACTTTGTAAATAACCGATAAAGCAAGTATCACTAGGTTCCAAACCACTAATATTCAAAAACCCTCATGAAGCAATGGTATATACTTTTATGCAGTGATAAAAAAATGGATTAATAATAAAGTATGTATAAAGGCATTTAGTTCACTTTATTAAGGAGTTTTACACCAGTAATTTGCAACAGCCCAAAAAAACTAGCACAGGCACAACAGAAAATGCTCTTGCTCCAAGCAGAAGTTAGGAGAGTGAACTGATAGGATGATCTCTATAAACTGACATGTAATCAAACTGAAATCAGCAGATGATTTGTCTGAACACAGAAAGGGAAAATATGCAATATCTTTAATATATGGATGGTTGGGTAGACTAAATGACTGTCACACAGAAATCTTATCTGTAAACACTGCAGAAAGTCTGACGATTTTACCACAATAAATGACTGGTTTCAATCAAACTACAAAAGTAAAAGGCTTGGCCCACAGTAGTGATTACCAGTCCCTTGTCTGAAACAAAGGGCAGTTACAGCAAGCTCAAGGTATGCTTACAATAGCTGAGCACTTGATTATAGAGTACTGCAGCAATCAGCAAGAAAGGGCTATTGGAGGGTGGGTGCTTATGTGTCTGTGTCCCCCTGCTTAACAGCACTGTCCTATGAGGGGCTACCACAGAGCCTAACTTCATGTAGTGCTTAGGCTGACTTTTAAAATACAATACAAGTCTTCTAAGGAATTTTAAATATAGAAGACGAAAAAAAAAATCACAAGGCAGAAGACAGGGGAGAGAACTCAGTGTGGTCTTGTCTACATCTAGTTGTAACTGTGTAAGAAGCTGTAGAATTCCTGCTGCAGACACTAATGCCACATGGCAGAGCTGCAGTGTAAGTACCATGCCTACAGTCATTCTCTTCATTATTTTCAGGTTTTTCTTCATGGCACAGAGCTGAAGCAAGGCTAGCAGAGCTACATTACTGCACTGAACTATAGAGCACTATAAGTAGTTTCACAAAAAGCAACTCAGACTACTTTTAAAGCCAAACAAGATTTGGCATTGCGCCTTTCACGTTGCCAATCAGGATTCCAAAAATTTCTGTCACCTCATTAAAATCTCCACTGTGGCAAGACTAGGGGAGAAAACAACTAAGCTGACAGAGAAGAGCTCTTTTTATGATTTGGGTAATCTGCAATGTGCAGCTACCTGGGGAATGAGCACGTGCCATACTCAGCACAGGGCTTTGCTGGACCACCTGTGGTGGTTCCAGAGGCTTGCAAGAGCACTTCAAGTGCCCACACACAGTACCACAGCTCCCTCAAATTCTAATTCCACCAATGTGGTGGCTGGTGAACATATTTAATGTTGGGATGCCCTGCCCTGGTTTGAATTCCCCGATTCTCTGTCAGCCTGGTCACTCCCCTGGGCTCTCCCATTGGTCCCTGCTCCCTGCTCCTGCCTTTCCCCCGGCCCCAGGAAAAGCCCTGAATTAGCCATGCTGTTGGTATTTGCCTCTGCATCCTCCGACAGTGAAGATGCAATAAATCCTGCCAGAATGCAAGCAGATCCCCTGCCTGACTCCTTGTCACTGACTGAATACTGAACCTGCCCAGGCACCTGTGGGGCACACGGGACCCCACAGAGCCAGGCAATTACAGTATTACACCAACTAGCTTATACTGTATTAGTTATCCTTTGCAGAACTCATCTTCAGACTTACCAGTATTTTCTTCGAAGCACCACTCAAACATTCAGATTCACCATGCAGAATGGACCCAGCCTCTGTTTTGGTTTTACCACAGTCATTGCTCCTTCCTAAAAGGCTGGCAGAGAGCCCTGGCACAGGAAGAGCAGTTAATGGAAGGCAGGTCAGAGGCTGGTGGTGGTAGAAATCACCAAATTGCTATGCTTCATGAGGTAGAAATTCAGTCAACTCCAGTGTTACACCTTTTTGCTAAAGGTCCCCAGAATCACATACAGCACTAGCAGAACATGCTGGTGCACTGTATACAAAATAGCAGACTGCATAAAAACATAAAAACTATCTTCTTGCAATTAGAAGATGTACTGGGGCTCCAGTCACAGCTCCACAAAATGCTCAGTAGTTTATGTAAAGTTGAGCAAAGTCAACTGCAGAAACTGAAAATCATTTTCCAAATGGCTTGGAATCCAGGACATTCTCTCATAGATGTGGATTCTAAAACTCTTATGGCAGAGGAAGTTATTGTAACCCCCTTCCCTCTCATACAGGGTATAACACAGCACTTAACATACTTGTCTCCTTCGCTTCCTTCAACTTGTGTTCATTTTACTTCAATCAATTCTGTATAAGCAAAAAGTCATTCCATCTCCACTAGAGCAAATGGAGCCACAAGGATTGAAGTCCCCCACCCCATAAGCCACAGCCTTTAACTATGAAACTTGGCAAGAAAGAAAAATGTTAGGGGAAAAAAAAAACTGGTTTATTGTTTGTGGTCCCTGGCACCAGGCATCAGCCTAGTCAAACAGCAAGCCTAAATGTCCAAATCAGGGTGGAGACTATCATAATTAACATTATCACCCTTCACAACCTTTTCAAGTCCATTCCCTGTAAATCCTCTGACAGTCTAACTTATTTTAGTTACTTAATTCCTTTTGGAACAATAACAACAAAAAAGTAAGTGGGAAGAATAAAGAAAAAGATAAACAAGATAATAAGATGTAAAACATAATACTAAACTAAACAGCCTAAAGATAGGCAGCAATCTTCAGTTTGGTGGGTATTTTTCCTGAATTTCACTATGACCCTGTGAAAAGGCATGTTCTGTCTTTTACAAATTATCCTACTGACGTATTTTAGAGCTGTTCTTCTCTTCATATTCAATTAGATTTTCAGCGACATGAGAAAATGCAGTGAGAAAACCCCCTATTTTCCCATGAATTATTTATGATTGCATTACGCTGCAGTATTAAGTATTCCTGTAATTACTGTCCTTCACTCCCCTCAGCCCCCATCCCCAAACCGAGAGTTTGACTATCCTACCACTCCTGTTCCACATCATTTAGTTGGAATTAATATAGATCAAACTTCACAATCAAAACCCATGAAAGATCTGCAGGAGTCAAGTTAATTTTAAAATTATAGCAAAGTAAGAAAGTAAAAAGCAAAAGCAAAAAAAAAAAGTCAAGAAAAAAGTGGTTTTATGATGATAAATTCAGATTTGTTTAGATTCAAGATTACAACAGACCACCTGAACAGTGAACAGGTAAAGACAGAGTATGGCACAAAGCAAGTGGCATCTAAGTTGAAATTAAAAATATTCTTTGTCAAACTGTTTTATTCTCACTGTATGGGCTGTTCAATCTCTTTAGCTCATCATCTTGAAAATCTACCCATGAAATCAATACACGCCAACACATCACAAAACAAAATGAGCTAGAAATGAAAGACCAAGTTACTCACAGGTGGTTCTCAAACTGTGGCCTATGTTTTTCTCTTTCTTATTGCAAATATACAAAACAATACACATCTTTTCAACATACAGACAAGAAGCCATGCACATACAGAGAAAAACACTGAAGTATCAAGTTCTCAGCTCTTAAAAAGCAAAGTTAGGCAACAACAGGACATTTCTCAGCTTTTTCACTTCACAAAATGCTGAAGGCATGCTGAACAAACTCTGGATATATTTTCAGACTATTCTCTTGAGCTCAGCCCCAATACTGAACCTTTCCAGACTTCCTGGCTATCGATTGCCTACCTTTTTTTTATTTTTTAATTCCAGTGATGTTCTTGTGCATCAGTATAAAGACATTTAAATTTACATAAAGACATAAATTAAATTAAAGACATAAATTTACATAAGCATATCATAAATTGGAGGCAGCAGGAAGAGATTCCTTCCTATACCTGGGTATTGTCTGTGTGGCTTGTTCATTAGTAAACTTGATTGATTTAATCTATTTCTGGGCATTTATACACAAATGATATCTGACCGTATTAAATCTGTGACTTTTATACACAAATACATTAGTTTTTTCCTGAATTAAGAGATAGAACAGTTATCCTGGAAGGCAGCAACAGTCTCTTCCAGCAGCCCAAGAACAAGGGAAACAAATTCCTGCAGTAGGTCAATATGGGTGGTATTTATTTTGTGAGTAGGGCTGACATTTTCCCAGATGCCTTAGGGATCTGAATGTCCAGTTCACATAGTGCAAACACTAATTTTAATAGTAATGCAACGTTTGCAGGCTCAATCAATCTTGCTTATTCAGGCAAAACTCCTCATGAAAATGAGAAAACATGAATAAGCTTCCATACAACTCCATTTGCTGAATTAACCTCTGAATAACTTTCACTGATCCATCTGTTGATTCATTCTGGTCTCAACTGCCTTTGAGTACTCTGCTTCTGCAGCTGAATATCTGCTTACTAATGCTTAGCCTAGGCTTATGCTTAACATCCCTCCCTTCTTCTGTGGGTGCCATACTTTTATAAGTTCCCCTTATGTTCTCTGCCATGATCTTTTCTTTCATTTGAGCAGCACTGTCCTACAGTGTCATCATGTCTTCACTGAGGAGCAGGATAGTACTACACATGACCAATCACATGAGCTGTGAGATAAGTACTCTCTAAAAGGTTTTTGGTTTTTAAGTGTTGGGAAAAGGCAGCGGGCAGAAAGAGAATCTAAAAGTTCTCTGGCAGTCCAAAAGATAGATGCAGCGTAGGCAAGGATGGTGTCAGCCTTTGGACACTGCCCCCTCAGCCTGCCTGGATGGGGAAATGGATGGGCCACTTCCCGAGGAGCAAAGACTACTTGAGCATGTGAATACCAGCAGTCTGAGAGCTCTCTGCTGACAACAGTACTATATGGTGTGGATCCAGTGTTGGCTTTGAATTAAACATACCTTTCTTGTGCAGTTGAAGAGCAGTAGGACAGGCAGTTTTATCTGGTCTTGACACTGACACCCACCTTGAAAGAGCTTGATCCGTATTTCCACTTACCTGTCTCGAGGCTTTTGTGCTTTTCTGAACAAGCAATGGTGCATGTGTAGCCTTCAGGCCTTAACTGAAGGGACACCAAGTTTCACAAAGCACATGAGCAAGAGAAGAGTAACAAAACTTTCAGAGAAGGTTGCTCTCAGGCTAGGAAAAGGGATTAGTTGTTATGGACCATAATTAAATGAAAGGCAGAGGAAGGAGGATATGTCTGCGTTTGTTTGCATCAGACAAGAAAATGTACATCCAACACCACACAAAATTAACATTGTCACTAGAACACCAGTTAATCACTTCAGACACCTTATCTGTCTCCCACACCTCCCTGCCTCAGCTGTGTCATCATTTACACTGTAAAATGTTGCTAACTAAGAACAATCTGGAGGCTTAATGGCCCACAGATCAAGAAGCTTGACACGTTAGTGGTGTTTCCCTGCCCACTGCCTCTTTTACACAACATGTAAATAATGCTAGTCCATCACAAAACACTTGGTAAGGATTTGGCTTGTCATTCGAGGATACAAAACACACAGGTGGCCAGTGACAAAAGGGGACCAGGAGAAAAGGTTTGTGAGGCTGCAAGACACAAAGGGCACTTCAAGGTAATATTGTATTTCCCTGGCTCCGTGGGGTCCCATGTGCCCCACAGGTGCCTGGGCAGGTTCAGTATTCAGTCAGTGACAAGGAGTCAGGCAGGGGATCTGCTTGCATTCCAGCAGGATTTATTGCATCTTCACTGTCAGAGGATGCAGAGGCAAATACCAACACCATGGCTAATTCAGGGCTTTTCCTGGGGCCAGGGGAAAGGCAGGAGCAGGGAGCAGGGACCAATGGGAGAGCCCAGGGGAGTGACCAGGCTCACAGAGAACCGCGGAATTCAAACTAGGACAGGTCACTAAAACACAAAATATGTTCACCAGCCACCACACAAGCGCTATGCAGTAAGGGAGAGGCACCCACCCTGATTTCACATTGCATTTCTGTCTGCACCTTTTTAACACAAAGGCATTCATGAGTGAAAGTCCAACAGTCAAGAAGCACATCTGTAGTTCTGCTGATAGCGAGGGTGTAGAAACAAAGATTAGAGCACTCTTTATGATATTTAGTTGTCAGCTAAAGCTTCAAAATTCTCCCTTCCAAATGGCCTAATAGCCCCAAAACTGCTACAAACACCACTCTGAAGCTGATCAGTACGCAGGAGCAGAACAAATTCACATGGGCAAGTTTTGCTATAATCAGGCCATTAAGCTTTTACTTTGCATCCGTAGTCTGGCATCAACTCTTCAATAGCCAGAAAGATGCTTCTTCAAGAGTAACAAGTCTGTATAAGAGGTTTATTCTTTTTCCCAAGGATACACATACTTCAGATAATGAAGTGGCCATCTGCAAGGACAGATAAGTGATCTGGAAATCTTTGAAATATCAGATTTTTTTTACATTACATAAATCTTAATGGATAATATAATTCTTCTTCTTATTACAAGGGACTCAATGTATAAATACTTCTGAAAGCAATGAGAACCAGTCACTCTGCAGATGGCAGCCATTCATGTGAAAATCCTTAAGTCCCAGTATCATTCAGAAGGAAAAAAGAGAAAACAACGACAAAAAACCACAACCCCCCCAACATCACACATACGAACTGCTAAAAATAATCAATAATCCACAGTCTCATATTGTTATGAAAACACTGTCCAGCTGACTCCCCTAAACTGTGCTTTTGATTTGTCTGTTATTTAAGATTTGTCTGCTTCTTTGTTCAGACTGTCTAAAATACTTTAAGTTGGCAAAGCCCAGCTCCCCGAAGAACAGAAAACAAGCACACTGAATTATAAGTTATTCACTGACAATTCACATGCTACCCCTTCAACTCAATTCAAAATCAGTATGACCAAAAAAGTAAACCCAGATGTTTGTTTTATTGCCACATGCCACAGACCAGGAACTTTATTTTACATAGTTTGGATTACGTAACTGTAGGGGTGAATCTGAAGAAGGTATCCTCTCTGATGTACTGTTCAGCTAAGAGGTGTTTGGATTCAATTTAGAAACGGGTTTAACCATTTACTTAATTATTTAGTTATAAACCCAATTAAGAGCCTCTACATCAGCAAGCAGCTGTAGGTGTAGGACCTGAGGTTACAGGATACATTGTGTAGCACCACCTTTCCCTGTTCATCACAGTCAGCCGCAAGCATGGAAATCTTCATTCCACATATGAGGATATTTGACTTAACCACTGCTTGAAATAATTTCTACTGTAACACCATGGAGCACAATGGATTACTTCTGCTCAGTCTAGTATCTAGAATATTATAGGTCTGAAAGACTAAAGAAAAAGAAAGACTTTGATATGTTTTTCCCATGATCCTCATCTCAAAAGTATTCCTATGGGTAAAATTGCCTAAGGTTTTCTTGAGCAGAACTGTCTTAGATTAAATCTTTTCTCTGCTCACTCTGTTGCAGCAATGGCATCATTATGGTTCAGATAAACTGATGTTAGACAGCGTAATGGTTTAACCCCAGCTGGCAACTCAGCCCCAGCAGTCACTCACAGCCTCCCCTCACTGGTGGGATGAGGGAGAGAACAGAAGCAGAAACTCTGAGAAGCCTTGGGGATTGAAATAAAGAAAGTTTACCAGGCAAAGCAAAAGCCATGCACACAAGCAGAGCAAAGCAAGGAATTTATTCACTGCTTTCTGTGGCCAGGCAGGAATTCAGCCTTCCCCAGGAAAGCAGGGCTCCAGCCTGTGTAACAGTGATTTGTGAAGACACATGTCACCATCCCAACCACCCTCCTCTCCTTCCTCCTTTTCCCCTGGCTTTATATGCTGAGCATGACACTCTATGGTCTGGGATATCCTTTTGGCCATTTGGGGTCAGCTGTCCTGGCTGTGTCCCCTCCCAGCTCCTTGTGCAACCAATCTCCTCACTGCTGGGGTGGTGTGAGGAGCAGCAAAGTCCCTGACTCTGTGCAAGCACTGCTCAGCAATAACTAAAATATCCCTGTGTTATCAGCACCCTTCACACCACAAATCCAAAACACAGCCCCCACCAGCCAATGTGAAGAAAATTAACTCTACCCAGCCCGAACCAGCACAGTTGGTATGTCACTTCACAATCCCTTTTGAATATTCATTTATCACTAAAGAAATTTTCTTCCCCTCCTTCACTGTTACCCAAGATTGAGCTGTCAAGGCAGAGTCCAAAGAATTAAAATAATAATTAATAAAATAATATAATATATAGTATATAATTAATATATCATAATAAAAACAAGGCATGGAGAAAACTACTTATGCAACAGACTAAGTATTTGCAGAAGCTTGAAACAGTCCTAACTAAAAGCAGTATTCTCCTCCTCCATCCACATAGAGGGACACGCTAATATCTTTCTTCCAGAATAATATAATTCAGATGTTTCCCTTCAGGATCATACAATCACAAATGTCAGAAGTAATGACCTGATATGGCCTTTACTGTTTTTCTTTCCATAGGTCTGGATTTCTAATCTCTTTAAAACATCCAGAATTCCCAGCATTGTATTAGGGCGTGGGTTTCAAATCTCAGAGGAAAGGAGTAAATTAATCAGGCCATATTCCCAAGCAGTAGTTTTCCTTTGATACACTCAGTCAATCATCTGGAAAGAGGCAGGACTTGCATATGGGGCAATTGTGCCATAAGGCCAACACTCTCTTCCCAAGCACCACTCATTCTGCATGTTCTCCCTCAAATCACCTCCTGAATTTCTGCAGCCTCACACACGGAGCAGTTAGACCTCCAGAGTCACAGAACAAGCAATAGTCTTTATACTATTACCCTATAAGTTGGGTATGGAAGAGCACAAAACCATCAGGTTTTCCTCCCAGCTTCCCCCTCACTACCCCCTTAGAACACTAGCAACTGATAAACTTTGCTGCTCTACACATCAGCCCATGAAATTCAACTTGACCAACCTTAACAGAAAGGCCTACAAGCAAGTGAAAATGAAGTTCTAGCTCCTCCTTTTTTTCTGGGAGTAGCTTCCCACTCCTAATGAAGCATATTTTAAGCATGTTGGTAGAATGGTACAGTAAAAACCCCACAATATCACTGCTTGCTCCATGGCTAATTAAGCCATCTCCTTGTATTGCTGTCAGTCTAGGAACCACCCACCAGAATCAAAAGGGGAAGAGTAAGAGATTACCCATGGTTTTAAAGGCATTTCATTAATGCATATCTTTGGTCATAAATTACTGTTTGCCTGTCAGCTGGGTTCAGAACACCCACAAGGTGTTCTTTGAAGTTAACCTCTTGGATTTAAAGACTTTTATACAGCTGTTGAGAAACTGTTTGATCTGAAAATATGAGTCTTTTGAAGTTGAGAGCTAATGAAAGATTATTCTTTTTTTGACACAGATCAAGCAGTTAATGAGATAAAGTGATGGGAAGATGGGCTTAATAGAACATGCGGATGCATCAGTGTTACTTTTTTTTGTACAGATTAACAGGAAACCCAGACATACACAGGGCCACATGAGTCAAAATCATAACGAAGAAGAAAATTAACTTTAGTCAGACACAGCTCTTAACCAGAATTAAAGGTGTTTTGGACTGTACTCTAAACTCCCTCACCAATGCATACGGAATAGAAAACTGAGCTATTAGGGGTTTGGCCTGTGCTGGTTGTGCATGCCAGGACAGCTGGTCCCTGACACAGGGCTAACACACCAAGGAAAGGGCGTGGCTGAGCAAAATAAACATCCACTATAAATGAACTATACACATGCTCTTAATGTTTTTAAAACCTATCAGGCACATAGTTTTTATAATGCCACAAACACTCCAAGTAGTGACTTTTGAACCCAAGGAGTGAACATTTTGAACTTTTTATTAAAACATAGTGCTTCCCAATGGTAAAGCTAATATTAAGGGTTTGAGATACAGAAACATCCTGCTCTTTTCAAACAAAATCCACTGACAGTGGAGTGCCCTAGTTCCATGTAGCACTGGCAGAAGTTATCTGTTCTAATTCACATGGGATACAGCATCAGAAATATCAAAACACAGGAAGAAAAGTCATGCAGTTCCAGGACAAAACTTAAGCTATGGACAATAAACCTAAGAAGCAAAAAATTAGGTAGAAGATTCATTTCTTATATTAAAATACAAATAGCCAAAAATCGTAGCTTTATTTACTTGAAATTAAATTCACTTGCCAGCTGTGTCTACCTTGGTCTTCATTAGGTTTTGTACAAGTAATTTGTCTAAGTCAGAAAAATATGTCTAAAACTATGGAAAATATTTTAAATACCTTTTTAAGTAGGTTCATATTCTACAAAGGATGGATAACAATATCATACTTTTGTAGAAAAAAAACAACCCAACTTGTTTTCCTCTAAATTCTTGCAGAAGAATAGTAAGACTACTTCAAGCCTTTAAAAAAATAGGCTACTGATACAATCCAATTTTGTGTCTTTCTTTAGATCAAGCACAGTGTTTCCCTTGAAATCAACACCTGAAGATGATGAATCAGTTGGTGAGCAAATAAAATGCTGAAATGTAAGGAAAACAGCCCTATAAAAGAATCTGCAACCCAGTTTGATAGCTTTGTGCAGTCTACTTCATAAGTCACGGTAAAATGGCAGAGGATTTCAGTTCTGCATCCTCTAAACTTGCAATATAATTGATAGAAATGACAAGCAGAAGCCATGGGGTGAAAATAAGATACTTCCATTGTGGTGGCAGGTGAGCATATATTGTGTTAAGGCAACCAAAAGGCTTTTCCCAGGGTGCATAGTTCTGTTAAGTTAATCTATCCCAGTTTGAATTCCCTGGTTGGCTGCCAGCCTCTATCCTTTGTCACTCCCCCATTGCTCCCCATTCCTTGGTGCCGCCTTTTCCCTGCCCCTGGATAAAACTGAGACCCTCGGGATCATGTTGGTATTTGCCTCTGAACCTTTGACAGTGAAGATGCAATAAATCCTCCTGCCAGAATGCAAGCAAAAATCCTTCCTGCCTCTTTGTCACTGACTGTAATACTGAACCTGCCCAGGCACCTGTGGGGTACACGGGACCCCATGGAGCCAGGCAGAAATGGTATTATTCCATTTCTATTTTTTTTAGTACCTTCTGTCCTGGGGCAGCAGTGCCAAGGACACTTGTAACAGAACAGTTACAGGACCTGAGCAAACCAGATAAAATATAAACACCCACCAAAAATTATTCTTTTAAAAGTAGGGGGAAAAAGCACACAATTTAGAAGTCACATTACAAACTGTAAATACAATCATCACTAAAGAAAAGAAATTAGTTTTTAATGGTCTTCCATTATTTCCGAGAAATAACCTAATAATTGCTAACTAGATTTGTGTGTTTTCTTACAAATCTTCCCTGATGGCGTAGTTAATAATGTGAAACCTCAGCCCAAGACACATTTCTACCCTTTGATAGAACCTATGCAGTACCTTTGTTGCCAGTATTTCCAGAAAGAGAAAAAAAACTGCAAACCCCACAACTATCCAATGCTCATCTAACACAGCACCTCATCTCTGATAGCAAATAGCAGATGTTTCCAGAAACACAGAGAATCACAGAATATTCTGAGTTTGAAGGGACCCACAAGGATCATGGAGTTCAGCTCAAGTGAATGGCCCGTGCAGGAATCCAACCCAGGACCTTGGCATTATTAACACCACGCTCCAACCAACTGAGCTCATCCCAAGAAATCCCAAGACAAACCCATCCTAACACATAAGGAAAGATGTTTCCTTTTCTCCTTGAGGTAAATACTACTTTATGCTCAGTTTTCTCTGGCAACCACCATTAGCTTGAATTAAAGTACTGAGGATAGAGTAGTTGGATTATCAAATAGCATATTCATTACAATTTATTTCAGGGTTGCAGTCTCTAATACCTCACCTTGACCACAAAACAGCCAGTTCAGTATTCCCTGTAAAAAGGAAATGTAAGAGAGAAGCAGGAATCGAGTTCAAAGTGCAAACTGCTACAAGATGGTTGGACTGATCTGCTTTAAGTGCTGGTGAGATCTGCTATTGCACTGAACTTTGGCAACTCAGTTTCACTTGAGCCCATTGTCAGTGAGAAAGGAGGTGGTGAGAAGAAGCATTCATGAATATGCATGCAAACTAAAGCTAAATTTTGATTTGGTTGCATTCATAATCCATTTATATTCATTTCTGTGGATGATCAGATGCTAGAGATTTATTCATGAAAATTAACTGAGCACTCAGTCACCAAAAGGGAATTCTAAGCAGCATTTTCAATGACAAGGCCTACCAATGGCTGGTGAACTACACAAGTCACCTAATCAGGCAAGGAAATAAGCAAAAGGAAAAAAAAGTGATCACCAATACTCACTGTGAGGTGTTCACAGAGGAGCTGCTCATCAGTACCTCTTCACTGAGGAATGGAATTTCAGTGGTCTGAATTCTGTCCTGGATCTATCCTCAGGCAATGTAAAGCAGTAATAACAGTTTCTGTAACTAAGCATTTGGAAAGCTACAAGTAAGAGGCATGAGATAGGAGATCTGGCTATCAGAAATAAACCAGGAAACTGTACAACTGTGTTCTGTCCTTTCACAAAAGAAGCATAACAAAAAGGGAAAAAATAGCCAATTATTTATGACAAGTTGCACAAATCTAAAAGACAGCCTAGACAAGGACTCAAACACATTATGATTTCAGGTTAACTGAATATCTGCACAGTGCTAAGGCACAACCTAACTGTCCTCAGCAAAGAGATGATCTCATCTGTTCTCTCATATAAAGACCCTCTTTGCACACTGGACACTTTCTAAGCAACACAGAATATCAGATTGCAGCAGGGCAAATGGCAACTTGGCTTAGCCAGAAGCCATCAGGAGAGTTACATCACACCACTTTCTTCTCCAGATTATACGAAAATCCAAGGACTGTGCTACAGAAGATTTAAGTTAGAGCAGCACAGAGCCTCAACTGTAAGACTCTTACATTTTGGACTTTCAAATTCTTAAATTTGCCCTTTACTTTAAAAAGTCAATGATTTCACCAAGAAAGTTTGATTAGTTTCTTTTACTTTCTGTAATGAAGTGCCATCCTTTTTACACTTGAAAGGATCTTTGTAATAATGCAACATTGATCTTTTGAATACAGATGAGCTAACCTAGATAATAGGATTTGGTACCCGAAAGAAAAGACTCTGAGTGTATATATCTAAGGCTTCAGTGCCATCAAGAGGATTTTAAAGATAAGGCACCTGTTCTTGAGCAAATGTTTAGGTGAGGCATTGTAACAATACTCTTGCATTTCCATTATAGATGTAGGTGATGTTTCATTGCAAATAAAAAATTCCCTGTCATAACAGAATGTAATAAACACACCCACATGACAGAGTGATCATGCAGAAACAGCCAGCAAGAGGTAATGCAAAGTAAAAAGCAGCCATCAGCAACTTTCATGGATAAAAAGTTTGGAGCTTCTCTTCTCTCTGGTATCCTGACTACACCATGCTGCCTATTACACTGGCTGTAAAAACATCTTCTGGAAAGAGGATAAAGTTTGGAAAAAGTAGCAACTTCCTGGAAAGAAAGGAAAGTGAGGAATTTTTATTTCTTTTTAATATATCTGTTTCCATATTTAAAATGGAGTTTCACACTAGAAACTGTACCAACAGCAGTGCCCAGTGGAAACCTGACAAGTGATCAGCAATCCTAACAAGTCACCTCCTCCATATACAACTTTTTAGAGCACCAAAATACAAATCAGTCATTGCCAGCAAACAGAGCACAAAACTGGGCACCAAAATACTTGGGTTTTCTTCCCAATTGTACTACAGACTTACTGCATTCATTTTCTAGCCAGCATAACAAACCTACACCTTTACTCCTTCATCACCTTCTTCCATCTGTGCATTAACTTTCACAACCACCATGTGACAGGAACAATTTCATATCATGTTCTCATAACACACTTTCATTGCTAGCTCTGTTTCACAACCTGTAATGATTTTCTTGAATTCTGTCCCTTCCAAATACAGATTGGGTCCATTCTGAGAAGGAAAGCCATGCTGACAACAGTCTTAAAACAATCCACGATGAATTTTGTGCCATCCATGACCTGCAGCACAGAAAAATGTTTAGCACAAACCCAATCATATTAAGGAAATAAAAATAAATAAATATTAAAAAAATAAAGCTACTTGTGCCTCACAGCACCTTGTTTAAATCTAACAAAATTCAAATCCTTCCCCTCCTCCTCCAAGAAGAAAATATAGTTTCTAACATCTCATCTAAGCTCTTGCCAGGCTGCTAATGGAACAGCTAGAGCTGAATTCAAACTGTGCCTCAACAGCATTTTCAAACACAGCTCTATTCCAACCGTGGGCAGTGCCTTTGAGGAAGATAACATCAAGAGTCATTTCAACTGACCTTTTTGGAATCTTTTTATGATATAGCCCATTCATAGGCTTATTGGGAATGCACTTTGCACCAGAAAGATTTGTATTGGCCTGGGTAACTCCAGTTGGAGTTTTTCTACACAGAGCAATCATTTTGCTGGTGACAGCACACCTGTGCCTGCATTTCAGCTTCAGCTCTCCAGGCTCTCAGACTGCTGAAACACAATCATCCAGTATTCAGAACATCAAGTGCTTCTGTTAGACCGTGATAGCAGCAGGATATCTCCTGATCTTTTCCTTTGCAAGTGCCTTCAGGCAGCACCTATAGATTGGTAACTTAAGAAGAAAGACAGTCTGAGCCATGGCTTTAACTTGTAAACAGGATCTTTGAAAGAGCAAAGGTGTGAGTTTGTTTCCAGTAAAGCAAACTTGCTTTGTTGTTTGCTTTCAGCATTTTTGTGATAAATCTACAGAGTAGGAAATCCATTCCTGTCTGCCTCTGCAAACTTGCCTTTACTGCACCCAGCAAAACTGCCAGAATTTTATTTCCAATGACATCATGTGTCAAGGTCAAAGACAAGGGGTCAAAAGTGCATTTCAAGATTAGGTGCATTTCTTTTCAATACTTATGCAATCTGCTACAGTAAGTGAAAACTAAACACTAGGATTCCCAGGGTGTCAAGAGACAGAACGTGAAGGCCCTGGCATTTGGTTCCTGACTGCTTTATTAATATGCTTCTGTCATCAAGTATGGGTAACTGACACTTCCAAACGAAGTAGATGAACACTCCATTTAAAACAGAAAAATTTTACACATTGTGAAAATGAGATTGTTTATATTTAAGCTAGATAAAACACCATAAATCCTGTAGAGTTTTCCCCACAGTATATTTTACAAGAAAACACTCAAACCAATTGTGTTCAAGGTTTTCTTACCAGTTGAGAAAACTACAGTGTAACATCACGCTTGATGGCACACAAACTTTCAGACTTTGGGCATTGTTATTGCTTCTCAGCCATCCAGCACAAAAGGAGCAAGTAAACTCATTACTACACACCTCCCCAGAAAATGATCCTATTGCCTCCAGCCTTTTTACTCTGCCTGTAGAAAAACACACCTGAAATCTTAATGACAGGTTTGGCAGGTAGCATCCAGCAAGTGATGCGTGCTGCCAACTAAATATCACCTATTGTACACACACCGCCGTGCATCAGCGGGGAAACGAGCGCCCAACTCACGCAATTAGCACGTGTCCATCAAATTGACAAATGAAGATAAATCAGCTGCTTGGCTGCTTGCATCAGTGTAAACACATGAAGACATAACAAACAGTATAAATTTTTTACAGCCCATGGTGATTCAGGGACAGACGCGGAACTCGCTCTGCCCGAAGGAGCGGGGAAGGGCTCGGGGGCCGCAGGGCGCGGGCAGCATCGCCCTCCTGTGGCCGCTCCGCGTCACTGCAGCCCGGGGGCGCGGGCACGGCACCGAGGGTAACCATCGCCCCAAACTGGGACTGCGGGCACGGCACCGAGGGTAACCATCACCCCAAACCGGGAATGCAGCCCCGGCACTGCCACCGAGCACCGCGGTGTGTGGGTAATCATCACCCCAAACT
The DNA here is from genome assembly GCA_026261815.1 of Monarcha castaneiventris obscurior. Lineage (NCBI taxonomy): Eukaryota > Metazoa > Chordata > Aves > Passeriformes > Monarchidae > Monarcha > Monarcha castaneiventris. The sequence continues at coordinate 687,910 of JAMPIT010000371.1, forward strand.
GGGAATCCAGTCCCGGCACCGAGCACCGCCGTGTGTGGGTAATCACCCCACACCGGGAATGCAGCCCCAGTATCCCACCCCGGCACGGACCCCCAGTGTGTTTGGCTGATTGAGGCAAACAGGGAATTCCCCAACATCCCGTTCTTGTCCCTGGCTACTTGTGTGTTTCGTTAACTGCCGCATACACGGGAATTTTGCAATATTCCGTCTCCATCACTGACCACCGGTGTGTTTGGCTAATGGCCATAAGCACGGGAATACCCTCCTGGTCACTGAGCGCTGTTGTTGCAGCAGTGCAAGCAAGCCCTGGTCACAGGCAGGGGCTCTCGGCCTCAGACAGATTTTGAAGTCAAAGCAAACACCACCACAGCTCTCAGATTCTTGAGTAAGCTGGCAAGTCGAAAAGGAAAGGTTGTTGCATCTAATGAAATAACAGAATCAGGAACACCCCACCCAAAAAAAACCCCTAACAAACAACAAAAAAACAACAACAACAACAAAAAAACCCCACCACAAAACATATGAAAAAACACAGCTTTTTCACAAGAGAAGTGTTACAGGTATTTATAGAGATAACACATTTTCCAGAGCAAGCTGGTCTCAAGACCAGGCTTGGGGAATTCCAGCAGGAATAGCTGTGCCTGCTCTGGCACCAGGGCTAGGCACTAGAGTAGGGTTCTTCCCCAGCCAGCACCTGGAGCTCACTGGTCCTGGCAAACACCGGCTTTACACAGATTCCACCCTACTGTAGCTGGCAGGCTGCTCACATCACCATTATCACGTGTTGAGCTGCACTAGACACACATTACTAGAAGACATTAGCACCTACCTGCATCAATTCTTCCTTTCGTAGGGAGAAAGAGCAGGCTCAAAGAACAGCTACTCCTTTTGAAGGCACTGCTGACTGTACTTACCTTAGAGAACACGGCCAAGGAAAAGAGGTGAGGTTTTTCCCCACGGGAAGGAAGAGGTCAGGATGCTCATCACTCTCCAGCCTGTAACCTCTTCCCACCACAAAACCAAAATAGAAGTAGCTTCTGGATACTTGGCCTTCAACTATAAAAGGGGTGTAACTACCACCTGGAAGCTTCATCCACAGTTTCATGCACATCACTTGAAGCACTAATTCTCACAGGTGTTGCTGAGTACTGACATCATAATGACCCAGAACCACACCTAAAGTCTTGAGAAATGTTATTGGTTTTATTCACCCGATCTAAATAAGGGTAAATGGAGGGAGCAAGCAGAGTAAATGATCCATTAATGCAAAACACCTGTGAGAAGGAGTTAGGGAACCTACTGCCCACAAAAATAGATGGTTCAATTAGAAAACACAATAAAACACATGGCGTCAGACCAACACATGCATTACCTGGAATACCTGCAAGAACTACGCTCTTTTGGCAAAGAAGACAGTGAAGCACTCGGAGTCAGAGCTGTCGCCTCCTTCAGCCCCAGCTGGCACCACAAGGAGCTTCTCTCATCCATCCACTCATCTTGGGGAACTCTGAAGTATTAAAAGATCAGGAAAAGAATCCAGACAACTCCTCAAGACCACTTTGAAGTGATCAGCTTAAGCCATTATACTTATAAAACCCCAAAGAGACTACAGCATAATACCTTAAAAAACAGCAATTCCTCCCTCGGCAGTGCCATTTTGAGCCGCTCAGCATCACCATGTGAGGGGATCTGAGCTTCTCTCTTTTATGCTCAGCTCTCACACCTCTCCTGTGCTGCTGGTTGTTGTGCACATCCCAGGGCTTCATCTCCAGAAGGGAAACATGGGGAAAACAGCCATGCAGAGTTGCTCTATTTTAACTCATAGCTGCAGTATGGTTTGAGGGGCAAAGGTGCCTCAGGCCTGAGGGTTGGTTTGTACAAAAAATATAGCTTCGTGTAGGGAAATGATTGTAAAGCACAATTGGAACAGAAGTGCTCACCATGTTACAGTCTGGGAAACACGAAGCAGGTAGTGAATGCATTTAAATATTTTATCCCAGTGCCAAAAGTACCCATGAAACAGCTCCCTTAAGGACTAGAAAAGGAGGTTGTCACCTGTGAAAGGTACTCTGACCATTTTAATTCCTCTCTGTAAACTGGGTGAAGCCTTCAGTGCAGAATGAAAATGAGCTTTTAAAGTGACTTGAGTTTTAAAGGTCCAGCTGGTTTTGATCCCTGAGGAGTGCTGGATACCAGCTCTGAAGTGATGGCACTGCAGCAGTAAGGCCATAAATGTTCCTTGGGTGGGTCTCTATGACCACTCCAACTGGAGATATGAAAAACACACTACACCCCAATCTGTGAAGAGTTTTCCAGCCCAGCCATTTATTCTAAAGTGAAAATGTCCTTGCTCTGCTCTGAGCTAAGTTCTAAAATGTTTCACGTAGAATAAAAGTGAAATCATAAGAATGGCTGCTGGAGATGGAAATGAAAATTAAGGTGGAGGCCCTGAGAATTGTCCTAGATCCTGTGCTGTCCACCTCAGAATTAATGCAACACATGGTCTTAAAACAGGTTCCACCACATTCTAAAATGGGCGACTTAATTACTGCCACGGTCCTTGATGCCAGAGCGGACCCCTTCCTGCATCCCTAACTTGTGTGTCAGTGGATATTCACGGGTGGATACAGGCTCAAGCCTCTGCCACAGAAACTGCTGCCATCACTCAGTATAGGACAGTCCTAAAGCCAGGGGGGATTACTTACATGCAAATGAGAGAAACACAAAGCCTCAGGGGTTCACTAAGCAGTCTCTGAAAATCAGATGGGGAATTTTTGTAATAAAAGTGTTACATGATATTTATGCCTGTTGTCTCTACCTGCTGTAATCCAGCCCACCAGCTTTCTTTTCTCAAACTATGTTTATGGACTTTGAAATGAGTCATCTTTCAGTTTATGTAGGATTAAGAAATTTTCCCCTCCCTCCCCATAATCCAGATAAATTATATCCACTCTAGCTGTCCTGCCTACTCAGAGCTGCCAAACACATTTATCTTGACTAATCTTCTTTTCCAGGATCCATGCTGACTCCCCTTAAGCAATTACATATATCTAAATGTTCCGTGTGCATAATTGCTCTCCATGCATTTTTTTGCTGCTGAGATCAGATTTACAAGCCTGCAGTGTTCTCAATCTTCTTCTAGTCTTTCTGCTTCTATTAGACACTCACTGGTGCCTAATGCTGTGCTTTGTCATTTAATAAATCATCAGTAAAATGCACACGTTAGAAAGAAAAAGTCAAAATAGCCACCATTAAGACTCAAGAAGGGAAACATTTTAAGTCGTTTCTCTGATCTCACCCAGCCTAGAGGCCTTTTCTTTCCTATAAGCCTTCTGATTTCCCTGGCCAGGGAGAAGCCAGAGGAGCTGTCCACGGGGTAGGCAGGCTGAGCTCCTCATCCACTGGCCACGGTCTGTCCCCAGCTGAGAGGGTGAGGGGCCCTGGCAGTGACCACAGTCAGATCTGGGGACAAAGGCCCAGGGAGTTTTCCCATAGCTCTTCCCCATCCTAGAGCTGACCCCACACTGCAGCCAAGACCCAGGGAAAAGGGGCTGCAGGGCCCTGACATCTATCTGCAGTGTACCCTGGTGATCCTAATCCTGTCTCTGAGCCTTTCACTCTGCTGTTAAAAACATGACCTTGCTTTTTTCAAATCTACTCAGTATTTGTTCTGTTTCCTATATTGCCTCCTACAGTCACTTCCATACTCTCAGCTTTCTGTGTTATATCTCCTCCTACTGGAAGTCCTCTTCAAAAATCAAACAAGAAAGAGGCCAGTCATAACATGACATCTGTAACTAAAATAGAAATTAAAGAAACCTGAATACAAAGGGTGATATTTTGCATGACTTCCATTAAACTCCACCTGTATTGCCCTAAAGAGAGGAGGAAATAAAAGCCCTTTTCTGTGTTTTGAGAGAGGCCCAGAGCCAGTGTTTTCATAGTTCCCTTCCTTTTGTCTGGATTTGCTGTATCTAAATCTTTTCCTCTGCATTAGTTTAACATTAACCTCCAGAAGTGAATCCTGTAGATCTGTGGGATATGCAGGCACTTACAGCAGTGCCCCCATGTCACAGCTGGGTGAATGAGGTTTCTGGAAGCTGAAGAAGCTGTACGTTTCTCCTGACAAACAAACGAGAATGGTTCCCAGCAGGAGGGAGGAGAACACTGTGCAAAACTCCCCACTTAATTGCACAGAAGATAATGAGGAGAGGGAATATCAAAAGCACGACTAAATGTTCAAACTAGTATTGTGCATCCAGTTTGCATGGACTGGATATGTAATGTTCCTTTTGTGCTTTTAGAAGTCAGGTTGAAGTGAACAGTGCAGGCCTCGTGTAGGCTGAGACAAGCACTGCTGCTGCAGTGTGGTTCCAGACAGTGTGTGATGGAGGTTTGCTCTTACAGTATTTACGTCTTGTTTGCATGAAAAGATTAATATTACACATTTTAATATTTTAGCTACTAGCTAAGCATATCTTCATTTACACTAATGTATTTGTTTTCAGATGGAGAACTTTTGTTTATGGGTACTGGTTATCTTGTACTTTCACTGTGTCTCTATGCTTTTTTTGTTTCTTCCAGTATTTGTTGCCTTTGTGTATCACTGTCATCAGTGTACAGAGCTGCATTTTTGTTGGGGCTAACTATCCACTAAAGACTTGGAACAGTCATGCACAGGCTTGGTCCCTGTTTCTTTTTCCTTTTGCTAATCAGAGATTGTCCCCCAGGATGTCTGATGCTCTATGTCCTTAGGGAGAAAATTGGAAGCTACTTCACCTGTGACAACCAAGCAGCTTTTCATATTCCCTCTTTGATATTCATGCACCTGGGAGGGATAAAAGTACTGCTGCTGTCACCCATTGGGCTGTGTTCCTGTATTGCCCATTCTTGCAAGACACAGTAAAACTATTGCAAGACCAATGATTTACAATTTAGATTAACTACTTTGAGAAAATATACAGAATATCACACAGAGGAATATCTTCTGCTTTCACTTGGACCCTTCTCCTACTCACAGACTCGCCCCTTCCTGCCATCTTCATTTGCAAAGTGAATTTGGGCGAAATAAAGCCTCTTTATATACAAGGGTATGTCGATTAATTTTCAGTTCTGTAGACCTACACTCATTTTTTGAACCTCCACTGTTGCAAAGTGCGGTGGCCAGCGAACATGCATTGTGTTGGGGTGACTGCAGGGGCTCCCCCCAAGGTGCTTTGCTCTTTGGGATGCCCTGTCCTGGTTTGAATTCCCCGATTCTCTGTCAGCCTGGTCACTCCCCTGGGCTCTCCCATTGGTCCCTGCTCCCTGCTCCTGCCTTTCCCCTGGCCCCAGGAAAAGCCCTGAATTAGCCATGCTGTTGGTATTTGCCTCTGCATCCTCTGACAGTGAAGATGCAATAAATCCTGCTGGAATGCAAGCAGATCCCCTGCCTGACTCCTTGTCACTGACTGAATACTGAACCTGCCCAGGCACCTGTGGGGCACACGGGACCCCACAGAGCCGAGGCAATTACAGTATTAGCAAAGCATTTGTTGTGCAAAATACTTCTCTTCCCACTCCTGCTAGAATATTGAAATATGTAATTCATCTTGACCTTGTGCCTTGTCAGCTTTTAATACTTCTAATTGACCGTCTGCTCCAGCATAATCATAAAACCTTTTAACATATCACTTAGTCCAGTTTCCAAAATTTGACCTTCTCCAGCCTTTCTCATGAGTAATGGGCCAAAGAAATTTATTTAGACTACTGCCAGTGTCTGTTCCCGTTTGGAGCTCTCTGAATGGCAGCCTTGCCCTTGAGCATAACAACTGCTCCTCACAATTTGGTGCCATCTGAAGACTTGCCCAGCATGCATTCCATCACCTCTCCCAGGTCATGGATTCATCCCATTTGTTCCTTCCAGCTGTTAAACAGAAGGCCTCAATTTTCTTCACAGTAGAAATGGTGCAGTGTGCATTGTCCTTCTAAAATTTGTCTCAGGTGTTTGACCTAGAGATGAGTTCTTCAGAGTTGTTGTTGAACTAATTGAACTTATATAGGATATTTGTGCTACCTCTTTATATTTCCTGAGTCAATAGAACTAAGGGGCTAGGACTGGTATACAAATCCAAGCTTCTTTTTTAATGGATTCCTTAACCTTGACTCCTTTTAAGCCTTTTTTTCCATATTTTATTTGTCCATCCATCATTCAGGACTTTCAAAAGTACTGTGATTTACCTATATTCTAATGACGCAGAATTTGCAAGACAGTCGGTATTAGATGATGATCAGTAATTCTGAAAATTAGACCTTTTGCTTGTTGAATTAAAAATACACTAGTTGAATCAACTGGCAAGACAGGCAAGAACAGGACCTGGTATTTGAAATTGTTAAGTACTGGGTTGTTTTAGAAACTTCCACAAGACAGTGGCAACAAGCATAGCCTATTGTGTACCAAACATACTCTAGGCAAATACAGCATATATCTATAAAAGGAGGATCAGAAACTCCAAGCAATTAAAATTCCTACCGATGACTAAAAAAGATTTGTGTGCTGGAGTGCTGGTAAAAGAAGGAAGAGCATAGCAGGAGCTGAGAAAATGTTTTTATGTAAAACCAGGCGTTAAAAGTACATCAACCCCAAAATTTCAAAGTTTTCCTGGACATATCTGCCCAATGTTGTTTTCTGTTTTCTGGAATTTGGCCATCTTGGAGGACTCAGAGCCTGTTCCCACAACTGCTGACCATGCAGGCTGCTCCCTTTGCTCAAACAGCAGTCATGGCTGTTGCTCCAAGAGGACTTTTTCCCATACAGTGTTTCTTTAATGTCTCTGCTTGACTACTAGTTGCTGTGAGCAAGTAGCTTTCCCAGATTTCCTTGAAGTAAAAACTACAAACTGTTTTAGCCCCTCCTTTGCCTTCTAGCAACACAACAGCCCCAAAAAATGCAGTGTAAGCCCCATTTGCACACATTTGTACTTGTACAGCATTGTCACTGGGGCTGGGGTAGGAGCAGTGGTGGCTTTAGGGATCTCAACAGGTCCATCTCCTGTGATTGCACTCACTGCCATCACCAGTTCCTAGACTGCAATGAAAAGACTTGAAACTTAACTGCTGCACTCTTTGATACCAATTTGAATTACAGTATGCCCAACAGAGTACTATCAACACTTAAAAATACATGTAAGCCCATAATCTGTATCCTTACTCACCTCTCATCAAGGTACTCCCAAGCACTGATGCTTAGAAGTTTTATCCTGTGCTTCAATGTAAGCATGGTAAGGAACCCTACTGAAATCAGTGGAATATTAAGCACAGAGAGAAAGCTTTTCTGTAATAGTTTTCTTAATGAAATTCCTAATCCCTGCTGTCTACACACTTTTTCTTTTTCCATACCTATTAATGACATTTTTTCATGCTGGCAAATGCCCTATGACATTACACAGCAGTCATTATTTTGGAAGCCAGTGTCACTGAACAGCCATTCCTCCTCACGAGCCCTTTTTCAGGTTATAAAGAAGCCATTTCAGACAGAAGCCTCACTTCTCTAAGGTTCTAATTAATACTAATTCAGGCAAGTAACTGAATAAAGTTGTTATAAAGTAAACAAGCAACACTGCAAAGCCGTAAGTTCCCTGAGCTGAAAGCTGCAACTCAGGGACCCTCAAGACAGCATTAAGCTTACCATTCCATTTATCTCTGAAGTCCAAAATCTCATCAAAAACAGTGGATATTTATAAGAGGCTATATATTTCTATCTTGTTATATAGTTCGTTTAAGTTCGTTATACTGTAATTGCTAGATGCACAAGCAGTTTCGTATGTGAGTGACTGATTCTAAAGTTAACACATGCAGCAAATAGCTTAAATAAAGATGTGCCACTTAAAAGAACATCCAGTTTCAATTTAATTACAGAGTATGTGGGAACAGAATGGTTAAAAAATTGAGTAATTTATGTCCTTAAGTGAGTTAATGTAAAACAGCCTCATGTAAATTAGGGCACAAATGACTGATATCATTTGAGATTAAGTTACCTGCTCTGCCATGTGCTGCACAGGTCACAGCTCTGCAGGTACCTCCTGCAGGTACACCCAGGTGCTTTGGAGCAGTTGTTCCCCTGCTGCTGTCATGCTCTCCACAAGCAGGTGCTTCCTGAGCCTCCTGAGAGTTGTGCAGTCCCTTCAGACACATATTGGGCAGAGAGTGTGAGGGGTGTCATTGGGGGAATTCTCCATAACAGACTCACTTATTTCTCATTATATTAATCACTGAAAAAATGGTTTCAGCCAACTGTCCTAATTCCCATAGCCATATTTGCCTCTGTGGCAGAACAGACTTGAATTCAATGCGCTGAGATAAAGGCTTATGTATGTATGTGATGCTATAGGGGGGTGATGTCAGGCAAGGCTGACTGAATTATTTCAGCTGTTCCTTAAGAACTTCAGCACACAGAAGAACTTCATCCTGAGGAATTATTTTTTAATGAAGATTTTCTTCACAGATTCAGGTGCAGACCGTGTAATTCACAACAGCCTTTGAAACACATGTTTCTCCAAGGCCCATGGTGGGTATGGGAGGGACAAGCTGCTGCTCCAGCTGCCTCCTAAGCGAGCTGTAACTTGGCACATCAGTGTATTACTGTGGAGTGGACTGCAGCCCAGGGATGTGGAGATCAGAACGTCCTCTCTTTTTGATCAGAGATGCTTCTGCCTTCCTTCAGCTGTAGTAATTTAGTGTGCAACTGACAGGTGCATTGATCACTTGGGCAGATCCTCTTCCAGACAGCAGATGGAAAAATGCCAGTTTGTGACTTAGAATTCTCTTTGTGTGATGAGAAATGTCACCAACTTCTGTCAACCTGCTTTTATTTGAAATCTACTGTATAACATAGAGTAGGAAGTGAGAGACACTAAAAGACTGGTTTGACCTGAAATTAGGTTTTCCTAGAGATTTCAATGTAAATTTCCAAAAATGTGGCTCTTAATAACCAAAAGGATTTCAAGCATCATCTGATTTTACTGTTTCATTTTTACCCCATAAACCATCTATCCCAGCGTAGTCAAGCAAAGTGGACATGTAGAGCTGTGACAATTTTTCTTTCACTTTTTACAGAGCAAATATTAAAGTTTGGAATTTAAGAGAATCTAGCACTCCAGAATCCATGTATGTCAGTTAATACATTTACTTTTTACTTTTTTGTTTGCAAAATCCTTAGCAAATTGGAAATTTAGAATGCATGGAGGCAGTTTAAACCTTAAAAGCAAAACCAAACAAAAACTGCAAAACAACCAAAAACCGGCAACAATTTGTTTTATAAATCTAATGGGCTTCAAAGTCCAGCTCTGCACAAAAGTCCTTGGAGATGACATCACTGGCACTTCCACAGTTTCTACTGGAAACACTTCTTACACTTGGGCTTCCCAAAACAACCAAGAAATTTCCTCGAATTATTCACTTGTGGTTGCAAAGAACAAAAGTCAGAGGATCTGCAAAAGCTTACAAGGTTTTATTAGTGAATTACACACTTGGCATGGAAATTGATACCAGTTACTCCCTGACCTCCTATAGAAGCACATGGCAGGGGGTTTTACATAAAGGAGTAGGGTGAAAGGGAAGAGAGAGAGGGGAAGAGATGAATTAAAGAGGGGGAGAGAGGAAGAAAGGGAGAAGAAGAGATCCCCAGTCCTGGCTTCAGCGTTGACCCAGCTGATGGGGTGCCCAGCATCCTGGGCTTGGTGGGGATACCTTTCTCTAGGTAACTTTTCCCTGCCTTGGAGATGAGTTTATCACTTTCCATGCAAATTAGTTATCATGCAGTGCCTTCTTCGAGACCTTTCTGGAAATGGGTCGGAAAGCTTTGGGGTCTTTTTAAAAAATGTATGCCCACTTCTGGACCACGTTCCTGTGCTTGTGCTGTATGTGTTGTGCTTACATCCAGCAGCCAGAACAAGGATGTTTGCCCAAGAAAAGAGCTGCCCAACCCACCCCTGTACGGCCCCTTCAGCAGACACCACCAGTCCTTGGCTGACTCTGCAGCCACCTGGCTATTGGTGTGAGAGACACACACTAGCCCCTGCTCTGCTGGGCTTCTACAGCATCATTACAGCCTGAACAGAAAATGAGACCTTAAAACCAGTGATTTTTCCTCCTCTATGCCCATTGCTGACAGATAGCAATGAATAAATGAATATAAACCTCCAGTAACCCTCAAATAAGTCTCAAGCAGGACTGTGTATTGCCATACTTCCACAATCACTAACCTGGCAGAAATTGGCACTGCTTCTGTAAAAAGAGCCCACTCTTTCCTCCCAAGACTGTATCTCATACAATCCCAATGGTTTTGACCCTAAAAGGTTCCTGGGCCCTAGCTGATGAACACAAACACCTCCAGTGTCACAGAGCCAGAAACAAAGCCAGAGACAAAAGGGGAAGAGTATAGCAAGTTCTTTCAACAGCAACGTAACTTTAACGTGATTGGAAAACGACAGTGTTAGTTCCACTGCCTCTTGCAATATTTACTGGTGCTGTCTTAGATTTCTATAACCAAAGGAGGGAAATGTCATCCAAGGTGTCTGTCCAGTAGCAAAGTGCCTCGAGACTGCAGTCTCCAAGGGGGATGCTGAGGACATGGATCCCCTCTGACAGGCTGTAACCGGACAATGGGGCTTACTTGCTCAGTGGGGAAAAAAAAAGTTCAAATATTTTGATTCTGTCCTCCCAGTAAAATGCCCAACTCATCTCAGTTAAGTCCTTTACCTTTGGGAGAAAAGTCATCCTTTTTATCTTTCTGGTCAAACTGCTCCCTGCAAGGGGAAGGGACATAGAATCTTCCTGATCCACCCCTGAGACCCAGGACATTACAGGCTCCTATTTTCAACACCTTCTGGATCTTTTGTGTGTACATTTATCACATCTCCAAGGCAGTGACACTGACAGAGGAACTGATCCAACCTAATCTAACTCTGGAAATAAGTCTTGAATTAAAGAGGGGAAAAAAACTCCAACACTGAAAGGGCACAGAGATTTCAAGAACTGAAAACATTTATGATTCAGACACACAAATCCTGATGGTAAAGAAAGAATCAACGACTGTTTCTCATGCTGGCACTATATATTTATTGTCATTTTGGAGATAGGTTACCATGTGTGTGTATCAGGACTTCAGAACAAAACCAAATTTGGATTATTAATGCTTAGCATATGCCAGTTGAAATGAAATGACTGAACGTAAAGCTGACCCTTACAAGACCTTCAATTGGTCTATTTTTGTGTGTCTCCCCCCACACAATTAAAAAAAAAAATTAAATCTGAACATCTTTCCCTTCGCCTTCATTTCAACCTCAGAAGAATAAATGACCATCCAATTGCACCTCTTACTAGCTTTACTAATAATCTGCTAGCAATATCAGAACATTTATATTGTTGATTCTACAACTTGAAAAGGAAGCAAAGCTTAACAATGTTCTTGCTCCCCGTTATCTGGCCATTGAGCCCAGTTTTAAAGACTAGACTTAAGCACACTAAAGACTGTCTTGTATTAGACTATTGCAGTTCCATTATTATGCTGCAAACCTTCACCACACACACTTTGCTGTTCCAGAACAAGCTGCAGCAGTGCCAGGTCCGACAGTCTGTGCAAAAGCTGCTACAGTGCTACAAATTCTTAACACCTTTCCTCTCCATCTCCCATGTACTGACTAACAAACATCTTCCATTAATTTAACCAGCTGCAAATGCTGTCTCCAAAAAGGAAAAGATGAAGATGTTTTGTGCTTTCATACAAAAAAGAAACAACCACTCAGTCAAAAAGAAAAAAAAAATTAAAAAATCCTCCAACTCCAATTCCCCACCCAAAAAACCCCCAGGTCAAAACTACTGGTTGCCCATCGTCTCCACCCTCCCCTAGCTTTTATAAGTCACCATGAAAACAAATGCAATACAATGTACTGTACAAATACAAAGCTGCAGGCATTCAATTTACAGAACATTCTGAAAATATTTCGAGCATAAAAAGTACACTTGATAATTGCAAAAATAAAGTTTCACTTTTTTAAAAAACATTTTGATCAGAGCTCAAGCAAAACAAACATTTAAGGATTCCTACTTCAGCTTAACTCTCTAAGAACACCACTTTCAGAAGTTAAAAACAAAAAACTCAGATTTTTGGCAATAAAGTAACTGGCTATGTCTTTTAATGAAGAGAGAAATGGTATATACAACAATGGCACAGACCTTAAGTATCAACAACATACTTCAGCCAAAAGTAAGTCAGCAAGTGATCTGAGTAATTCTTAGCATCACACAGTACTGATTACTAAGAACCTCAATCCACCAAGAACAGATATTAAGTTAGACTGGTACAAATGGAAGGAAAAATCCATGACATCAAATAGGCTCAGTTTTTGTCACTGAACTTTTTTTAGGCTAAATTTCACTAGTGCAAGACCATTTGTTTACCCAATTAAATGAAAGCTCATAAATGTCACAATTTAAGAACACTCATACAAAACTATTTTTTCTTTTAAAAAAGTGCCACATACCATACTTTACTAAAAAAGTTACAAACTAATGGAAGACTGTCTGTCTCCATCTCTTGTCAACAAGGAAAGGCCAAAGTGATTCTCTGATCCCAGCTCGAAATGGCGTTCTCTGACCTATCCCCAGCATCTCCAACTTGGAGCAGTCCAGCTGAGCATTCTTTGGACGAAGAGCACCCACAACTGGACTGTCAGTAATCTGAAAACAGAAGATAAAAAAGACACCACACCAATAAGTAATGAGAAGAGACAGAAAAATACTTGTATATGTACATTAGAACTTTTTCTTCACGGCTTTCTATATAGCTATCTTCCCCTCCTCCCTTCCAACTATTTTGTGGGGGTTTTTTTGGTTGGGATTTTTTTGTTGCTTGTTTTGTAGTTAACTTTATTTCAACATGTCAGGCCATGTGAAGTGTCTCAAGGCAAATTTTTCTTACTCAATTACTGCTACTATTTGTGTTTTCCTACATTTTATTCTGTTATTCTGTTTATTACATTAACATTCCAGAACCACGTCTTGATCAATATACTTGAAGAGAAATAGAGTTGGGCAGAAAAAATTCAGACTAAGTGTTCTCCATTGTTTTTCTTGCCATCTTCCAAATCACATTTCAGTTCCAGCATTCACCAATTCTGAATCCTTGGAATTTATTTTGTACATAGATAATATCTTACTGACATGTTATATTCCCACAACATTATCAGTATGTCTTTTAAGAGTAGTCTCAAGCCTCAATAAAACTGCAGGAGAGGTGTTCTAAGCAAAGCAAAAATAATTTGTAGTTCTTAAGTGCATGTATTCAGAAATAAATCTGGACATTGCATAGCTTTTACAGAGCCCTACCTTCACATTAATGTTCTATCTGTAACAAAAAAGTATGGATTTGCTTGTGACTCAGAGGAACTGTTCAGCAAAAATACCATTACACTACAGACTGGGAAACTGGTGGCTGACTGACTGACTAATTTTCCTAATTCAGCAGGTCAAAGAGCTGTTGTTTTCCTGATCTTGATACCAGCCAGCCCCCTGTGTCAGTTCCCCATGCTTGATACCAGCACGTCCAGCTGTGCTGGCCATGCACAGCCCCTCCTGAAGGGGAAGATCACTTGTACAGCCAGTGGAGAGCTGCTACTCGCAATGATCAAGCACATCTGTCTGCCTACAGGTCCAACAGCACATCACTTACTGGCCTCAAGTGGCTGCTGGGAAGGTTGAAAGCATCTGCAATTGCACACGCCATCTCATACTTAGTCATCTGCTCATTGCCAGACCAGTGAAATGTTCCTTTTATTGATGGGTCCTAGAGAAGAAAGGGGAAACAAGATGAAAAGAAGCAGCCAGCTGCCCCTCAGGCTAATTCCTGTGCAAAAGCTGTGCAGAATTATCATCCAGAAAGACCCCATCCCAAAAGGCACCTTACAGCACCTCAGTGCTGTACCCTTTCAGAGAATATGTGACCAGGGACTGAGACTGGAAACTCGTGTTACTTCTATTTGACCTGACTTTTCACAAACACCTTATGTTCTGTAGAATGTAGGGAAAGGAGCTGCCCACCAACCAAACAAGGTCAAAGAGCTGGGGAGGAGGAACTCAGCTGTTCTGTGCTCTTCACTTAAAAACAAAGGCAAAAGGCATCACACACATTCTGAATGTTAAACTGCAAACCCTGTACAAGTCCAATCAAACCGACTGCATCATGTCCACGGTCCTTGTTTTCAAAGTTACCATGTGAAAAAATAAAGGTGGCTGTTTGCTGTTTGGTTCTGTAACCTTGCAAAGATGGTAATCTGAAGATGCTGTGGTGAACAAACACAAGAAAGTAATTCAGTCCAGTGGCTTTGTTTTGCCACTTCAGTGTTCTTAGTACAATAAACAAGGGCATCTTTGAGAATTACATTCAACCACCATGGGTTTTTTCAGTTCAAACTAGCAATTTGTAAAAGGCGTATCAGAAAAAGTTAGGCATTTCTAATTCTCTCCTCTATACCAGAAGACACAAAATTTTCAGAAGGCTCTGTCCCATCCCTTCAATCACTTTTGTTTCAAAGACCACAATACCCCCATAGTCATATAAAGATGTTGCAGTATTACAGCCAGTTCTTTCCTCCCTCCCAGCATTCCAGAAATGCTAATGGTCTAGGTGATGTGCAGTTCTCAGCTGTTCAAAGCAAAGTTGAGAACTCAAACTGTTTTCACCTCGCAGAGGCTCATTTCTTGCCATTCTTACCAGCATTCTCTTCTCTGCTAGCTGTCTGCAAACTGCTGCTACATCCTTGACATTGGTAGGAAATCTCTGTTGCCAGTGGTCCATGTTGGCAGATTTATTACTGAACTGCACTTTATCAAACATAACTGTCACAGCACTTTCCTCCAGTCTTTCCACCTCTCCATACAACACAGGAATCCTGAGTACTGCAGTTTCTAAAAGAAAGAATATTTTAGATCATGAGTGGGTACAAATGCTGCAGCATAATCCAAAAAGTGGTTTGGCAGTGTTAAGAAGTATGTTGATCATATAAAGTATCTACAAATCACAAATAAAATGCAAGTAGTATGTTGAATATAATTTTAATTTATATCAAAACCAGTTTATAAACACTAAGATTATATGCATTTCTTTTCATTTATGCCATTGATTTCCAGAAAGTTAACAAGCTTTCATTAGCAGCATAAAAATGCCTATTTGGGTTAGAACAAAAATTAAAAAACCTGACTGCTCTGTGCAGTTACTCCAGCACTCCCCATCCTCACTGGGTAAGAGCAAAGAGAAAAATTCTCACCAATCACAAGTCATCATATTCAGGCATCAATTACAAAGATTTTTCACCCATCATGCAGAAGCCTCCCATGTATAAAGGAGGATATTATTTACCAGAAAAAAAGACATGAACCTTGAAATAAATAAAATGCTTG
Source organism: Monarcha castaneiventris obscurior (assembly GCA_026261815.1). Classification (NCBI taxonomy): domain Eukaryota; kingdom Metazoa; phylum Chordata; class Aves; order Passeriformes; family Monarchidae; genus Monarcha; species Monarcha castaneiventris. The sequence goes on from JAMPIT010000371.1 coordinate 703,345, forward strand.
ACAAGTAAGGAATAGGTTCACAGAACACAACAGTAAATAATGTTAGATTCCAGGACAGTGATTTGAGAAATTAAATTAACAAAATGCAAAGAGAAGCATATTTCATGATGGAATACATCATACTAGTCTATCTCTGTCATGAAGATTCGAAAAGCCTCTGAGGAGAAATCCAAGGCTATGACAAATTACTTAAAAGTAATAGACAGTTTTGCTGAAAGAGAAAATAAAAAAAATCAGACCTGAAATTAGAAGCTGAAGTCACCAAAACATAGCAATTCTTAATGTATTTGGAAAAAATGCTATAGCTATTGGAGAGACAAACAGAAAAGGCCAACACAAAAATTGTTCTCACAGAAAAGTAAACCAGAGTAAGTACTTAGACAGGAAAAACAAATAGAAAACCCAACATGACACTGATTGCCTGCTGCTCTAGAAACATTTATTTGGTCACTCAGCAGATATGTTCCTCTCTTTAAATACTGGTTGAAACATCTCTTTTTTAATTGCTTTAGAAGTATTCATTCTTTGAGAAGACAACTGCCTTCCTTTTGTTCTCAGCTCTCTGGGACGTGGAGAGGATCAGCCTCATGACTAACAGCTCTGAGGACCTCCTGACACTTTGTAGTTTTATAAGCATGATTATACATATATATATATACATATATATATATACATATATATATATACATACACACACACATATATATACACACATATACATATACATATATATATATATATATAAGCATATATCCCCTTCTAACCAAACTAAAGTATCTTTGTAAAAATTGTTAAACCCACTCACTGGAGATTTTTGCATTGTACAACAGAAATGGACAGGGCAGTTCTTCACACAACTACAGATTTGACCAACAGAATTCTACCTACACTGTATCAGCAAATTACTGGTTGGAACACCAGTACATGGAAAACACTTCTATTTGTATAACAGAGAGAACTCGTATTTCCAAACTACTCAGCACCACCTCGACACTCCTCCTGCTAATAACACCACTGCTGCAACCCAGTGCTGCCTGACAGATCCTGCTCCAAAAGGTTATGAAACCAAGCTGCAGTGTTGAGTTGGGGGAAGGGTCTAGCAAGATACCCACACGTTCTTGGATTTGGTAAAGTCTTATCTTTGTTACCAATCTAGGAGAGGGAGCAAACAGCATCACAGTCAAATTTGGAAATGGTATTTAATCTAGAGGTGGAGTGAGAAACTTGTCATTTAAATTTATTTTTACTTAAATAAGACTTTTCCTATCAAAGTGGTTTTTTACAAAGTTTTTTTCTTACTAGTAATGACAAATCCATCATGCATAGCATGTATTTACTTACTGGAAGATCCTCACTAATTTATCAACAGCTCAGTTCTGTGGTTGGGAAGCACACAAGCACAGTATCAGTATCATACTGACATATCAGAAGCCTCTTCTGCTTGTGTAGTGAGATTATTTTCTTAAGATTTTTTGATAAAATACAAGTGCTTCTTTCCTTATAATCTGTGACTAGACACTGACAGTGCACTAACTAGAAACAGCCAAATCTCTCTTTTATACAAGAAATAAATTAAAGGGAACATCCTCTTTTCCCTAATGAAGAATTTTAAAAATCATGTTTGTATATTTTGAATGCCAAATTTTCATTAAGAAAAGACTTAAGCAAATTTTAAAAATCCTGTTGTTTAAAACCATAAATATGTTATTAACCTTTTAGAAAGTGTTACAAGCAGGAATCTGATGTGTGCAGGTGACTAAAACCAAAATGGGTGGCCTGTTGGCATATGTAATAGAGCAAAACCCAAAGAGTAACAAGACTCCATGTTGATTTGAGCTGTATTATTACTGAATCTTAAGTCTGGTTTTCCCTTTAAGTAAACATACATTGAGAACACTTGCAATGCATCCTCCTAAATAACTGCAGCTATATATTGAATTTTGTCTTTCCTTAGAAATAGCAGATTCACAATAGACAAAAGCTTACGAATGTCCATCAGGGAGAGACAAATAACATTAATGAAGATCGGAACAGGTAAGAAATAAAAGCTTTAGTCAAGGTATAAGCAAGAGAATTGCTCACGAGCAAGGAGACTAACTCCTAATCGTATTCTTTTCTGAAACTCGTTTCCATGGTTTTTCAACTTCACCATTGACTTAAGAGTCTACTAAACTAGTACATAACCGAGTAAAAATAGAAGGCCTGTATTAAAAATGGTTGAGTGTCTTACCTTCATTGTTTTCCAGAACTGCTTTTTCACCCTCCAGTTTGGTTTTACCATATAAATTCAGGGGATTTGGTACATCAGTCTCTTTATATGGAGGGCTTGTTCCATCAAATACATAGTCTGTACTAATGTAGATCAGAAATGCTCCAACTCCAGCTAGGAAGAAAATGTTTATAGACAGTTTATATTAATTCATGCCTTCTTTGAAATCCCAATAGACCCTTAAACCAATCTCCCAAGGATCTCATCTTCCATCCACATTAATTCCTGCTGCTTTGTTTGTTCCCCGATCCTTCAGAGTTGTGCATGCTACTCGTATGGAAAACAGATGGACAGCACACAGATGGCAGAAGTGACATTCCCATCTGTACTGTTTGTATTGATGTCCCTGTATAAATAGATGCAGGACTTTAACAAGACACCAAATCCACGAGATGTCTCCTTACCTGCCTCTTTTGCTAAGTTCGCTGAAGCAGCCACATTGAGCTGAGAAGCAGCATCTGGTTGACTTTCTACAATATCTGGCCTTCTCTCAGCAGCACAGTGCACTATAACATGAGGCTGGAAATTAAAGACTAATTTTAAACAACCAACATGTCAAGAGATGGCAGTTATACCCTAACTCTAGTGATGACACCCCTCAGGCAAAACTAAGTAATAAAAATAACATTATTATTTTTAATTACGGCATTCTGAGGAACACCTTTTCCTTAGTATTTTTTTACAATACAACCAAGCTGTTTCAAGATACCAAAAACATTTGTCATTAATTGTGCAATTATGGTCTTCAGTAGCTTCGATTTTACAGCAAGTTTGAAGTTGTGGGGATTTTTTTCTTTTTAACTCTGTATAGTAAAATATATATTAATATAAGACATCTCACACATACACAAGGGTACTAAACATTTTTAGATACACTATTTACATGGCTTATTTGACATATGCAGATTATTAAGATGACATTTAAGACTATTTTATAGAATGGCACCCTGTATAATGTATTTCAGGTTTTCTAGATACCTCTTGGCACTCAGACTGAAAAAGCAGTGAACACTGCACACTACACTGAGTTACTGCTATTGTATTCAAGTATTCCTCCACTTCCCCAGAACTGCATATTGACACATTACTGTGTCAATAACTCACACGTATCTTTTCCTTTCCTTTCCAGTGTGCTGGCACATACAGCTGTGCCTGCAGCCTGCCTGTGGTGAGTACAGCAAAGGGCAGAGCTGTCTGTACCTACAGGGCAAACCTCTGCTCTGGGTGGGGCAGAACACGAAGCCGCACCTTTGTCAGAGCTCTGCCAAAGCACTCGCCCCACTCATGCCCCAGAACTCAGCAGCACTATCAGCTGACTACTGGACACATAAAGTACCCCTCCTATCCACTTTATACTCCAGAAACTTACCTGAAAATCATGGATAATATCATGAACTGCAATAGAGTCCAGAAGATTAATCTGTTCAAATCTGGGCTGAGCTCTCCTGTACCCACAGCCGACTGCATTCCAATTATTTTCATTGAATTCTTTAAACACAGCTCTGCCAAGAAGTCCCGTAGCACCGGTGATCAAAACTCGCCTACTAGGAATGTCAACATCTTCCTAGGGAAATGACAACAGGAAAAGTTTTGTTGCTACTGTAATTTTCTACTGTTTTTTCTTTAAAAGTATGCAAGGCTACAGTTGGAGGCTACTGTATTAAAAAAGCTTCTCCTGAGTCTTTTGAGTCTGGGAGCACCAATACTGCAGCCAGTCAGCTATTTAAACATATATTCAAGGATAATGAAAACAAAATTTCAGTGAGAAACTCATTTACTTCTACACCAATCCAAAGCACTAGTGAAGACAGAATTTTAAGTTCATTCAAAAGCTGATAACTTGGTGCAATCTGAAAGGAGGGAACTAACTTCTTTACACAATGGACCCAATGAATGTGACATTTAGGGTCCAAATCCTACAACAAATAATTCTGGATAAACTGTGCCTATTAAAACCTGTGGCAATACAATATAACTTACTGTAGTAATCAAAGACTTGAATTTTATTATTAAATAAAAGAGAAATTCATTGTTACTCAACACAACAGTCTAATAGTAAGTAAAACCAAGATATGGATCTCTTGACAGTTTTACAAAATGCATCTGGAAGTGATTTGACAATTTCAGCTCTCAATCTATACAACAGACTAAAGCTGTACTTCAGCTGCTGCACATTTTGGTACTTGGGACAGCTGTGAACATCAGCACACATGAACTTCATCCCACCTCTCACTAGAACATACCAGTTTTGCAAGACAGCAAACACAAGACCCATATCTGTCTGTGCAATCTTTATTTTCCTTTAATGCTTTCTGTCTGTATCTGCCATGAATAAACCCAAAAACTGCCTGCTAAAAACAAAAATGAAAGCATATCTTTACCATGTCCGTGCAGAAAAACTTTGGGTGTGCAGAACCCACAAATCTTGGACTTCCTGACCACTTTACACACAAGGACAATTTGTGGCAACTTATCATAATTCTGTACATCATAGAATGCTTTCTGCTATGCAATCTCAGTAGCCCAGTAATTTCTAACCATCGTACCAGACTGCTACTTTTTGACTGCAGCACAGGAAGCCACAGCACTCACTTCCAAATTACTTTCACCCTTGAAGTTACAAAGCCTTTGTTCCATAAGGGTCTATGCAGAGGGGCCCGATGGAAACAGCCTACCCCAAAACAATTGTTTCAAGTTCCCTGCACAGCACATGCATTTTTCTCAACTCTAAACCTCCAGATGAAGGCTGACCTATTCCCATTAGCACTGGATGAAAATTAGTAACTTACATCTGGACAGTTACCAAAAAATGACAGACTGCAGCAAGTGATGTTTCAAAAAGTTACTTTTACCCTTAAATTTTATCTGAGAACACAAGCTGATTTACCATTTTTAAGACTACCCAGGCTTCTCTGAACAGCACAAGCAAGAACATGCAGCTACTATTTTCTTCTGTACTTCTTTTCTTAGCAAAGCCTGCACAAAGTGTCACAGGGCCCATGATCAGGGCTTCTACAGCCAGAGGTGCTCGCTAATAAATATCCAACACTTGCTGCAGAGAGAGTCTAAAGTTTCTCTAAAAACGTCACTGAACATCTTTAGTAAGTAGAAAGTGACCAATACAAAACCAAGTGTCATTTGCAAAATCTGACATTTTTAAGCCTCATTAATCTAAGTTTGTTTATTTTACATATCATAAAGAGGATGGTACATCAGCAGTACAGCTTGAACGGGATACAAACACAGCTTTCACCAAGCACAGCTTGCATGCTATTGCTGTTACCTGCAAGACTAATTGATTCCAGTCACTTGTTTCTGAAAGAGCAATACAAATGATAGATGTTTCCCATACATCCAACACCAACTAATTACTATCTTGAACCTCTTCTTGCCAGAAGTTTTAACAATCTGGTGACACAAAACCTGCACAACTCTTTCTGTGTATCCTGCCTTGCTCCTTCACAGGACCTCACCCAGCTGCAGCAGCATTTCCGTGGTCTACTAACACTACTGAATTACTGTGCAATTACTGTGCAATTTTGAGCTTTACAATGAACCGAACCATCTAACTGAATGTTATCTGATGTCCATATTAACCAAGAAGAACAAAAAAGTATTCTGTTTAGAAGTCTCATGCACATAAAAATAAACAAGCCACAGCATTACCAGATTAAAAACAGAATTTATGAGACACCAGATCACTTTGTAGACACTACCAAAATATAAAGTAACAGCATAACTTATAAAAAGAGATAAACATGATGCATTTCAAGTTGAAAACCAGAAACAAGTACTTATAAAGTTTTTCATAAAGTCTTTCAAGGTTTATATTTTTATTTAGAAAATCATTATGAACTCTAACCACCAATTTTAAGAAATGACCACTAAAACCCGGAAGCTACTGCTATAACAGATTTGCAACATAATACGATGAGATACAAGTCACTACAGGGAAGGGAACGCGAGACTGAGCTCTCTCCGCTCTGGCATCCCCTACAGCCACAGAAAGCAAAAGGCAAACCCTGGGGCTTTCCAAAGGCTCGGAATGACAAGTGAACTTACATTCGCGTTGCCAGAAGTTGTTCTGCCTTTCCCTACACGCCCAGCCCTCACTGCTGCGGTAGCTCACGTACACCTGTGGGGCACCACCGACACCGCCCGGACAGCAGGCAGGGACACGCCTCCCAGAGGAATCCTACGTGAGATCACCGCACAGGGTCTCTATCGCCGAGCCCTTCCCTGTGCCACGGGCCCACCGGGACCGGAGCCGCGTTCCCCGAGCGCCGCGGGCTGCCGAGCACAGCGTCCCCGGGGCCATTCCGCCGAGGCCGTGCGGGTACAAAACGCCCCGAGCCCCGGAGCCCGCGGCCGCTCCCTCCCAGCCGCGGCTCTCAGGTGCGCGCGGCCCCTCAGGGCGCAGCTCCAGCGGCCGCGGCCCCCGAGCCCGGCCCCGCCGCCAACGCGTCAGCGCTCCGGGCCTGCCCGCCCGGCCCCGCGCTGCACAGCGGCATCGCCGTCCCACGGCGCGCCGCCGGCCCTGCCGCCCTCACCTCCACGAGCTCGCAGCGTCCCGGCGCGAAGCGGATCCTGAGCTCCTTCTCCCGGCCCACCATGGCGGGGCCGGGCCGGGCCTGTCCCGCTCCGCGCCCGCGGCTCGCCCGCCGCCGCCCGAGGGAGGCTCCGCGCCCGTGCCGAGCGCCGCGCCACAGGGGGCGCCCTCGCCCCGCCGCGCGCGCCCGACGCACGCGCCTCCCGCCGCCGCGCGCTCATTGGCTGGGGCGCGCTGGGAGGGCGGGGCCAGGACAGGGATTTAAAGGGGCAGGGGCGGCCCCAGGGGAGAACGGGAGGGGAGCGCGGCGGGACCGCACCGAGTGTGAGGGACGGGACGGGAAGGCAAGGCACAAAGTGTGGGGAACGGGACGGGACGGGACGGGAGCGCCTCAGGCTCACAGCGCCCCGGCTGCAGCGCTGAGCGCTCAGAACGCGGCCGCGGTGCCCGCTCCTAACGCGCCTGGCCTCGGCGCCCAGAGGGAAGCAGAGGGAGCCTGTGGGCCCGGGGCGCCACACGCACAGGGACTGCCGGACCTGCAGGGCCGGCTCCGCGTTCCAGGTTCACGGGGCTTTGAACAACAATGAAAGTTACTGCAGTAACCACCTCTGGCGGTGAATTCTAACATTTGACCAAAGCTCGCCTACTGAAACTGTGAACTTTCTATTGTGATTTTTCATTTGTGAAAAACGAAGTGGATCTTCAGTATTAGACTAAAATATCATACTGTCTTGCATCTAGCTCTGTCACATAGTCACTAAAATCTACTTAATTTCTCTTTCTAGAATGGTGGAAAACAAGCATTTTCAATTTGCCTTTATGCGGAGTTCAATGTAAAAGCAACAGGTAAATCCCCCAGAGGAGGGGAGGGCTGTTTTTGAGAAAGCAATCGCTGCTTACAGTGCTCATCCTACGTGTATCGTTACGTGCTTATAAAGTGACAGATTTGATTTCTTTTTTAATACGAGTTTTGAAGGTAACAGGATACTGTATACAAAGTATTACTGTACCCTTTCTGTCCCACAATGGGCCGAGCATTTTTTTAGCAGGAGAACTGAAGTAGATGCATAAAAACTACTGGCCAAAACTCACTGTAGCTACATTCACACTTATCTACCCCGATGAATATATTTGAACTTGACTTGATAAAAATAGTTTTAATTGGTAGTACTCAATGAAGAAAACCAGAAAAGTCTACCAAAATTTAATAGAATCATACTAAATTTAATAGAATATTGTAAATGACCTTTATTTAAGGCAAACAACTAACATTTAAAGGACAAAAATGTGTATATATATGTATATATATATATAAATTAAACCACTTCAGCTAGTTTCTGCCTTCATGGAATGCAGATGCCCTTTTTTCCTCTGTAACAAGCTACTGACATTTAATTCCCTTCCATTAACCTTATAATTCTATTTCAAAATATCAGTAATTCATAACTTGAAATCAAGAAGGAAAATCTACAAAGAAATACCAAACTGTTTATCAGCATAGAGGTAAGAACTCCCAGGACACCTGATGTCACATTGCCTCCTCCCAACACAGCTGGGAAGAGCTCCCTGTGCATCTTAACAAAAACCATGATGGGGAAATAGAAATTTTGTCTTCTAGGCTCAGAGCAGGAGGAAAATAGCAAAAGCATGAGCACTAAAATCTCAAGCTACAATCCATCAATCAGCCTGTAAAATATGTCACCAGAATAAGTTAAACTATATATAGTTTTTGTATCTTCATTATATAATATAATCTATTTTTTCCTCAAATATTTACCTTGAGTTCCATAGTGTTATACTTCTACTTTCAATTTCTTTATTATTGTCACATTCACTTCGTGAAACAGTATGATTTCATGGAACAGCTAAATAAAAATGATATTGTTGCCTAGCTCACAGTCACTTAAGCATAATGCATCCCTGGGTGACTAAATGGACCACTCATTAATATTTCAGACTGCAATTCAGAGACTAAAGCATAATTAAGTCTCTCTCCCTTTCTCCTCCCCGTTTGCTTTTCCCTTGATTTTGTAATCAAAGTGTGGTAGCAACCTGTTAATGCAAATATCCAGAGCCTTACCTGCTCCATTTCCAGCAGCATTTCAGGCATTGCCAAGCCACAGAGGGAATTACCAGCCTAGGAAATCATTGCAGTTCAGCTGTGCACTTGTCCCTTTGCTGTGCCTGCAGAGAGCACATGGACTGCGAGCAGCACTGGCTCTCCTGACCTTTGAAACCAAAGCACAAATCCAAGCCCTACATCACATGTGGCTCTGAATCCTGTTAAGCTTTTGGTCTGGTCCCAGTGGTACCATCTAAGCAGCTCAGTATGAGCTTAAATTTGTACCTCCTAATATCCAGCATGAGCAAGCACAGCCATTGTGTGTGTAAGATCCATTTAAAGTACTGGTACTGAGTCTTACACAGTTTGTCTTTTATAGCAAACAGTAGGAGGGTTCTAATTAGGGCAGGTTGAGAAGACTAAGAGCTCTTCATTTTACATTTCAACTAAACACAGCCCAGCTCTTGCTACAATACAGCAAGATGAATGATCAGAGAAAGAACTTTGTGTTAAATCATGGATTTATCAATTAAAAAAAAATCTTCCACAACATGAAAGTAATGGATTTCTGCAGTGAATATGTAAGTCAGTTGAGCTACAAATGTCAAGGTGTCAGTTTTTAATACTTCATTGTATATGTGCATGAAAGTGGCAAAGCCTCCTAGACTGAAGCTGACAAAAAGCCATCAATTTCCCCTTGACTTCCACCCTTTGCTTCTCTCTCCCCTCTGCTCTACATGATTTATCAATGTTTTAAAGCTCAAGGGTCACCCTTGGTGTAAAAGGCTAGCAGAATTATTTGGTGGAGTTTCCCTTTTCTTCTGGCAACATAAGCATTCTCATGCCAGCTGTATCAAACAAGGATGCAGCCACCCTAAAAGCCCAGTCCTGTGACACCTGCCATTTCTGGCTTCCCTTGGCATATTTGTACCTTCTGTCAAAACTCTTGCTAATTTGACATAGGACACGTCAAACACCAAAAGTGAGTCCGAAAAAAAACCCAACAAAACAACAACAAAAAAAGTACCTTAACTCAGCGTCTCCACTTTTATGCTTTGAGTTTTTGAGTTTGGTGGAACCTTTCATTAATATTCAGACAAATGCCTGTTTCCTCTACAACTTTTTTCCTCCATTTACATCTTTCAGACAAGAAAACCTTCACTTCTTTTCTCCACAAGGCAAGAACTCCAGTATAAAATACTTCTAGCAACTTCTTTATCAAAATGTCTCTCAACACTTCGGGCTGCTAAACTGAATACCAGGTGCTCTCTTAATTAAAACACTTGAAGCTAATCCTCATCCTCAGTCTTCAGAGGATCAAGTAATCCAGCAAATACACAAAGATGACATTAACAGACAACACCTAGCAACTTCTTTCCGTGGACTTCATGTGCATTTTCTGTATATAATTTCCTAGGAATTACAAATTCTCTGTAAACTCACAATGTCAGCATAAATGGCAATAAATTCTACCAGCTAAGCTTTGGGGATACTGCCTCTGCAGCACCTCTGTGCAAGACAGCTGCACAGACATAAAAACACAGTTCCACCTTTGACTTAAATTCAATATTTACTTCTGTATTATGAGAAATAAGAGAATTTCAGGTTGTGTGTGTTGTACAGTTCAGCTAAATCATTTCCCTAAGACTAGAGAATATGTAGTTTTTGAGGCAAGGCTGACATTGGGCTTTGTTACGAAGACAAGACTAGAAAAAAGAACATTAGCTGAATCCCACTGTAATGTAATTTTGGGGTTTATCCCTGGTTTGCAAAGGAAATGGACAAATCCTTTAATTTAAAATTTTTATTGTGCTAAAATAGTCTTGATTTTAAATGCAGTTAAACAGATTCTTTCCCCCTTGCCACAGTTCCAGTCTGTACAATGCATGTGAGTACAGTGGGTGTCCTCCCACCCAAGTGAGACAAGTTTGGTTGTTATTCCGTCACTGTAGCACTGATCACTTACAACAGCTGGCTACAAAGATTTTGTGGCAGTTGAAGAGTCCAGTGGACACAACATTGCTCTTAAGACATTAATCTTAGTCACAGTACACAAATGTTTAAGTTAATGCAGTCAATTTGACTGTGACTTGAAAATGCTCTTCTGAAGATCAATAGCTGCAACACCTAGCCCCAGGATTTAAATTTGCAAATACTGAATATAGATCCCATAGAATATCAAAATTAAGTGTACAGTCCCATTTTCTGCACTGGCTCTATAGTATGTAGGCCACAGAAGTAAAACGGTCTCTTGACAGTATTGCTGCCATTGGTACCAAAACAGCTATAAGCAGCAAAATTAAATTAAAATAGAATTGTATACATTAGATAGATGCAAATAAAAAAAATTAAAAATACATAAAAATCAAAAAACTTAAATGAAACCTGATTTCATTTGTAATCTTATTCTCCAGTGCTTGTTCACCTTTTCCAAACTTTAAATGCTCTGTTCAAAACTGAACTAAGCAGCTTCAGCATATCCAAAAAGTACAACACTGAACACTTTTCAGAATTCATGCCTGCAATGATATTACCAGGAGTCAGGAACATGCAGTCACATGTTTCTTCTCAGTAAAACATAGCTTTTCTGAAATACATAATTTTAGATCATTTTGCTAGGGCTGATTTGTATTATATACAGTGTCCAAGTTCACCTTGAAGAAGCAGTGTGTCGAAGTCTCCTGTAGCACATGAATTTATTGGTGATTTTCATAATACCAAGAAGACTTCACATTTTGTTTTTATTACCTGCAATGGAAAAAGGTTCTGAGGTTTGAGTTTTTCACTATTGCTCCCACCACATGAAATAATTCCTTGTCTCCTGGGGCACAGAAGGCCCTACACTGAATCTTACAGGCAAGCCAGGATTTCAGATCCTGGAACAGACACTCTAATGAAAGTCTCACCCCTATCCTGCTTCCCTTGGTGTGTCCTCATGCTCTCCATCTTTTCCTCCACTCCACATTTATCTGCAGACCTTTTGCATCTTCCTTTGACACCTGCAGTGGTGCAAGGTCCTGCCAGGTAGCAGCTAAAGAACCAGGGTGCAAAGGTCTGGCTGAGCCACTTGTACTCCATGAGCGGTGCAGGAGGCACTTCCTGTCACCTCATCAGCAGTAACATGTGAGCTGGTGACAGAAGGGAAATGGCTCTGCTGGCCTGGCACACCATCTCTTCCTGTCAGATTGTAGGGATCTGGGCTGGAAGGCACAGTAGCAAACTGTACACTGGGAGTGCCCCAGTGATGACACCTCCAACATCTGCTGTGAACAAGAGATGCCATTCACCTCCCCCAGATGCAGCAGACTATGCAAGACCCTCATACCTTCTTTGGTTAAGCTTAAGAGGTACAAAGGCTACATCAATATCAAACTTACCTTCTTTTAGAGGTGTTTTTGGGGGAATATTTTCCTTGCTATCATGCTGGAAGGCTTTGGAAGGATCAAAACGCTTAATGCCCTGTACTGCACACAGCTGCTCCTGAAGATGTCTGTTGGTTTGCTTTTCCTTGGCTAGCAATGCACGCAGTTTTGAGACATCCTGGAGAAAACAATACTTGGAAGTTAGATGAAGAACAGGAGAAGAGGCTGCTTCATCATTTACTGAGGGGGCCATTTTGCCTAATGCTAAACATACAGACAATGATTGGTGGCATTAAAACCCAACCCAAACACAAGTGTAGAGGAACCAGCAGCACTGTACAGGTCCAGTGTAACACCACTAAGCAGTATGGCAGCCTGGAACTTTCAGCAGACAGTTTATTAAGTCTAGGACCCCAAAAAAGGATAAGAAAAGCCAACCAAGCTAAGAGTAGAGGTACTTATTTGTATTCCTGATCCCTCTGTATGTTGTAAACTCAGTAAAAAATAAAAGATTCTCTTGGCATTTCTGGAGGCTGGTGGTTTATTGTAATCTGCTTCATGCAGGGAATTTAAGAAGCACAGAAATAAGTAGCTTGCAGGATTAGTCTATAAATATTTACAGCAACAAACAAAAACATCAAGCACATTAGTAACTTGCAGATTTCTAATTTTTCATTTCACAAACCTGCTTCAGGTGGGCATTGTCTTCCTTCAGCTTCATAACATGCTTGATTTTTTGCTTCATGTTCTGGTGGCCAAGTAGTTTAGCATATGCATCACTCAGTTTATTCAGTTCTTCTTGGGCTGCCCCATGCTCCTCCAGGAGCGCATTCTTCTCAGCTTCAAAAGCATCTAGTTGTTGCTGAAATACATTTGAATGTCTTAGAAATCTTTCAACTAAGCATAGCTTTTTACTGAACTGAAATCTACAACGGAAGATTAGTTTGGGAAGGGGAATAGCTGGCTCACTGGATAGTTACTTAAGAAACCACTGCAGAATAAATGCCTTAGAATGGGAAGCAGCATATTTACTTCTCAAGAGTAGAACTTGAGCCAACTGCAAAAGTCTTATGTCAACAGATACTAACAAACACCTCCTTCACAACACACCTGAAAAGGCTTAACTTTGTTATGTAAATCTTCATACAGTTTACGCCAGGTCTTGATCTCTTCCTTTAAGCTAGAGGTCACATCTTCACTTATGGTTTTCCTAAAAAACAGAAAGTAGAGTTTCATTATGTTGTTAGCTCTCAGCACTTCTTCCCAATAAAACTTGGATGTGCCATAATATGCAATTTTAGTTTGAGAAAGTCACCTTGATCTTTCTGCTTCGAGTTCTCTTTTCAGATCTTCAGTTTGCTCCTCAAGTTTTTCCTGAAGTTTAGTCATTTGAGCAAGGCAAGACTCTTTTGTTCTCTGTGTTTCTGCTTCTTTTAGTGCAAGCTTGGTCTGGACTTCTAAAAGAATCCTGAGGAAAATACCATAATCTCTTAATGAGCCCTTGATTTTTTTTTTTTTTACTACACTAAATCTAAAACCCACAAGTAAACATGGTTGAAAAGCTGTGAGTAGAACTGAAATAAAAGTTTGCACAAACATGCCACAAAGAAAACAGTAGTACAGAAGACAATTAAGTTTAAGATGAACAACATTTTTAACTTTTCCTATAAGCAGTCCTTTTGAAGCACAGAAAGATCATATTGCTCATTTAAGGTTATTAAATGCCAGCAGCTTTTAGCAGGGATAGTTTAGTAGTTAGGCTTTACATGCAGAGATTTGCTCAAGGAGGAACTAATCTAGACTGTTCAGTGTGGATGTATGCAAGATTTCAAAAACACTACACCTAAAAGCACTGACCCTCTTCAGCCCCAGCTATTTGTTCTATCCCTTCCCTGCCACCTCAACCAGGAAATACCTCTTCAGTTTTTCTTTTCCCAGCTCTAATGGAAACTGGAGACATTAAGCAGGTGAGAGAAAAGAAAGGGCAGCATCTTAACCAGCACAGAACCATAGGGAACATGGATCACTAAACTGCTGTTAGACAGCCAGAGAAGCATGTCCTCAGCTACTGGCCTGACAACTTCCTGGGTGTTATTTCACATCAGCTGCACTGTGGTGCCTCATATGAGGCAGAGAGAGCCTCAAGTTTACATCACAGTGTGGCAATTCATGAAAGGTTAATTGGCATCTGCTTCTGAGCAGAATTTGAGGTGACATCATTCAGATGGAGTGGAAAAGAGTGAGTTCTGCATTAAGTATTTGTCTCCCCTGGGGATCTTATTTGCAGATCAGTCACTGTAAGTGATATTTCTGGAACAGACTATTCCAACATACTTCATTCAAGTATTTTCCTTTTCCACTGTGTTCCACATATAGACAAAAGTCAATAACTGATTGGACAGACAAGTTTCCTAACGCATATAAACTTAATAAGTTTTGTCTGTCAGTATTTTCAACTTTCTGCACTGGGAAAAGGAAGAAACTACTGCTTACACCAAATACTGATCTGATCTTGTAGCACATCACATGAAGTTCTAGTTAGAAAGGCAAGTCTTAGAGTTTGCATTCCTTAGCTTATGAAAAAGTTTGTCTGTGTAGTACCTTGCACATTCTTCATTTGCTTTGTTTTTGGTGTGTTCTGCTTCTTGAAGCAACTGCAGATTCTCTTGGCCTACTTTTTTTAGGTTGGCAACTTCTTCTCGCAGAGAAGCATTCTCCAGTTTAAAATTGCAAATTTCTTCAGCTGATGCTTTCTTGTAGCTGGTATCACAGTACAAACGAGAAAAATCTTTTTACTTCAGGCAAAACACAGACTGACGTGTCCTTACAAGAGCAATACAAGCTCATGCTAGCAAGTATCAAGGATTTTATAATCTGAAGATACAGCAGCATACAGGCACTGATGAATCCAAAGGTAAGAAACAAACCACAACACAAAGTTCCATAAAAGCCATAAGCAGTAACACTACGATGAATTCTGTAATACAGATATTACCATATTTTTGTAGGTATTTTAAAACACAAAAGACCTACTCTATCTGAAGCTTATTTCAAACAGCAAAGCACCTAATGTCTGTAGTTGGCATTGGCAAATATCCCCGGGGATCCTTCATGGGTGACATGGATACCTAGTAATAACAGTATCACTTTTTACATACTTTCACAACCTGAATATTTTAAGGCAAAAAACTTACAGTAACTGTAGGAAACTATTCTCAATTCAGTGCAAATTTTGAGTCTAAACAAGTCTTTTTGCAAGACATTTCAGTGCCAAGAACACCATCACCAGTTACAAATCTCGTTGTGATTTAAAAGCACTTAACTCTTCCAACTAGTTACATTTTGGAAGATGAAATATTCAAGTTCCTGAACTAGACAGTGATACTGTGTCACTATACTTGCCTGGTTCTCAATAAATAAATTCTTGATGCCACCAAATAGCATCACAAAATCCTCTGCTCTACTGCCATGCCAACACTCATATACGGTGTGAAGTACCAAGGCACATAAAGGAACAGTACATTTCATTGTCACTTAGAGCTAATCCCTGTCTTATACATTAATAAAACTTAAATACCTTTCAAAGTCAGCAACAGCCTTTCCAAGTTTCTGCAGTGTATTGTTGTGCTCTTCTTGGATTTGCAGTACAGCACTGCTATGTATTTCCTTGATTTGCTCCAACTCTGCGTTCTTCCTGAAATAAAAATTCAGCATTGCACGCTGGAGAGAAGTGTGTCTGAATGCATCACCAAATGCATCACCAAATGCTGCTATCAGTTACAGAAGGCTTGAAGCAGCAGCAATAAATTAATTGTGACAAACCAGTAACTCCTCACACACTAAAGCACAATCTCCACAAATAGGTATTATTAATGATTTCCCCCCTCCCCTTATTTTCCAAGGGAGTTACAGAATAGACTGAAGACCTATAATAGCAAACTTAAACAAGAAACAACTGGCTTGAAAATCTTTTAATCATTGCCTTCTCCAGGACAGAAACAGCCAGTACAACATGCACATAGCCTACCCAGCACAGCAAGGTCAGAGCACTACAATGCCAGCCTTTCAAGCAAATCCCAACTGGCCTTTTTTTTTGTGTGTGTGTTAAATTATAACAATGTAAAACTGACTCAAGTTACTATTGATACTAACTCAAGTTACTACTGCTAGTGATTAGATCTCATCACAATCAGTAATCAACAAACAGCAAGAAATAACTTCAGATCTGCTCAGGTCTCTAAAACCTGAATTGGGCTCAGAAGCTCTGTTTACTCTACTGATTTAACATTTTTCCTTTCAAAGCTTTAGAATCAGAAAGTTTCTTTCACAAACCTTGTCAACTTTTCTTCCATCTGTGTGAGTTCAAGACGCTGAGATTTGATTTCTTGTTCCAATTGCTTCACCAACTTTTCAGCTTTCTTTTCCTTTGCATGCAATTTATTCAGCTCCTTCATGGTATCATTCAGCTCTTCTTCCAGAAGATGTCTCTCACTTGTTACTTCATCTTCAAACTCCAGTAACTTCTGCTGCATTGATGCAGATGACTCCTGCATGCCAGAGTACCACAGATTTTAAAACTACCAGTACTTTCTGGGTAGTATAGGGCTAATTTGCAGTGTTTAAGCTTCAAATCTATGGGAAGAAACAAAACCTCCATGCCACCAGCAATGATTCTTACACCTATTAGACCCCACAAGTTTCTGCAGGCCAGTACCCACTTTGCCATATTAACGATAACCTAAACTGTGGAATGCACATCTCATGCATAACCCAAACAAGAATTGTTAGTGCCAATCCTTGGGATTACAACTTATTTGTAGACTAATTTATAGTCTGTATTTACCTTCTCTCGCTGCAGCTGAGAGATG
The DNA here is from genome assembly GCA_026261815.1 of Monarcha castaneiventris obscurior. Taxonomy (NCBI): domain Eukaryota; kingdom Metazoa; phylum Chordata; class Aves; order Passeriformes; family Monarchidae; genus Monarcha; species Monarcha castaneiventris. The sequence continues at coordinate 720,455 of JAMPIT010000371.1, forward strand.
ACCTCCTCATGCTTCTGAAGCAGTTTTTGGTGTTCTTGCTCTGCCAAATCAATTTTTTTTTTCAGGTCTTCTATTTCAGCATTCATATTCAGGAACTGTTCTTTGGTCTCAGACAACTCTTTCTCTGCAGAGAGAAATTGTCAATAAAACACAAATTCCCTTCTTCAAATAGCTACAATATGTATTATTCATAATACTTCCATTCCATCTTTAGTTTGTTTGTTTTTCCCTTGCCTAACTACACAGAAAGAAAACCCCACACAAAACAAACCCATACTTGAAACCCATCTGGAAACTCCTCAAAATTGGCTCGAGGTATACCACTTTAAAATTATTTTAAACAGCAGGAGTGTTTGGATCAAGTAATTAGCCTTCACCAGAAGAGCATATGGCTGGGGAAAACAACTACATGAGTTCCCCAAAGTTTCTTCCACAAAATGGCATACAGAAGGCAGCTGGTACAGAAAACTGAGTACACATCTCAGACTGCAGTTGCTGGTGTAGGGAGAAAAGGGGTAAGGAGGTGAAGATGGGATCCTTGCCGTATTCCAAACACATCAATGAACCTGTACACAAGCTGCTAGCAGTGAATTCACACAATATGATACTGCTTCTCAATTAAGAGTAAGGAACAAGAACTTCTTAGTGCTCACCTTTCAGATTAAAGCCACTCCTACAATTTTCATTTTGTACTATCTACCCAAGTTACCCTCCATGGAAACATCAATTCAGACTGAACAGATGTCAGATGTGAAATGATGTCCCTGTTGTTAAAAATATACCTTGGTGTTTCTAGCTGGAGCTCAGAGACTTCTCATGTGGAGCAAACCAGTCTAAATTGACATTTTAGAAAAAACCTATTTGAGATGCTTTAAGACATGTGAGTCATCCCACATATGGAACAATGTACAAGAACTAACAATTACCTTTCTCTTGTTGAAGCAATTGACACCTCTCATTAAGTTCTTCCATCCGTTTACATGATTCTTCCTCTTTTGTTTTGAGGGTACTCCTCAGGATCTCAATATCTTGATCTTTCTTACTCAGTGTCTCCTCCATCTGGGCGACTTCTAGTTTGTATTTCTCAGCTGTTTCTGCAACACTACTGTAGAAGAAAATTCAAGCACTTGTTACCACTAAATTTTGTTTGTAAGCTTACACACCAACACAAAGGAAAATGCTTAGGACTGCTGGTTTCCAAGAGGAAAATAACTTCTTGAGAACAATTTGTTGTTACCTGAGCTCCGTGATATATTCCAGGAGTTTTTCAGTGTCAGACTTTTCTTCAACTTTCTCTCTCTCAGTAGCAGACCTAAAACCAGACAGTTTTTATGACATATATTTAAACAAATTCAGAGTTAAGTAGTAACACACTTTTCATCTCCCAGTTTTGCTGAAAACCTGATATTGGCTTTAAGAGATGATTCTTCCCTCTTTTCATACCTGCTCCAGACAGTCTTCTCGTTTGTAGCAAAGATGCTAAGCCACATTTTGCCACAAGCAATACGCCACAAACATAATAATGCATTAACATAATGCAGCTTTTGTAGCAAATTAGCATTTCCTCCCTTTGTGACCTGCATTACCTGCATTATTACCTTTGTGTATGTTAACAGCCAAGTCTGTGCTGCAGTGCCAGTTGTGCCAACCTGACATCAAACACAGCTTGGAAGTTCACCCTTCCTAGGTCACTATCCTCAGCAATAGGCTACACATTAGTGCACTGTTCCTGTACAGCACATGACATTTTTTGGGCAGAATAGAAGGTGCTGAGTTAGAACTCGCTCTCTAGCTACATAGAGCTGCTGAAGCTGAGACTCTGCAGTTGCCTTTCTTCAGAGCATGGATCTACATCAAAGCAGCTCTGAAGGCACCACAATGGCCCTTCAATGCACTCCTCTGAAGAACATGAACGTGTTCATCAAATCCATGCCAAATGCCTGGCTGTTGAATTAGGAATTCAGCTCCTGCTCTAATGCTTTTCTATTCTTACTTGTTCCTAACTTAGTAGCCTAAAGGATCAGAAATATCCTATCCATACAAATGTCTTCCTCCAATCTGAACAACAATTCTTTTCTAAAGACATTTGTCTTCCCTCCCCACCCCACACCCAAGAAAATCCCACCCATACCACACTGGAAGACCAAGGGTTGACATGATACAGTTTATCTTTTGGGAAAAGGTTAGATACACTGGAGAAACAATGTTTCTAATGGTTGTTTTATCAAACCACAGCCGTTGTTAGAACTTCATTCCATCATATTTATTCCAGATTGCACACACTAATAATGTCTGTTCCTTCTCAGGAGGGAACAGCCTCTATTTTGGTTACTACAAAGGATAAGCATGGAAACACAGCTAGGTCATATCATCCCACCTAATTCCCTTCCAAGCACTTACAGTTTTTCTTGTAACTGTGCTACTTTTCCTTTTGAATGTTCTAGATTTCTTTGCACTTCCTGCAGTTTCATTTCCATATCTTCCTGCTTTGCCAGTGCAGTCTGAAAAAAAACCCCGAACATGTATTAACATTAAAATAAGATTTAGTAAAAAAAGGGCATTGTGGAAGAGACAGTGGTAAACTGAAATTTAATTCATCACTACAGTTTAATGACAGCATCTACTACTGTGCTAAATGGGATTGCAAGTATCCCTCTGTAAAGATATCAGCCACTTATTAAGCAACAACCACCACCAAGAGCTTCAAACTATATTGAGGATCACTGGTTTTGTTCCTGAGCAGCTCAGAATTACTGTCCTGTGCAAATGGTCATACCTTTTCCTTAGCATCCCTCATGTTTCTGAGCTTCATCAACTCCATGCACAGGCTGCTCATTTTCTTCTGCACACCATCTTCAGACAGCTTGTTAAAAAAGAAGACAAAAACCCCTAAGCAAGACTCCTTTGGATGAATTGCTGTTCACACAACTCTTTCCAAGTGTTCCCTTCCCACTCTATGTTTAGACAGAAGGGCACAAGATCCCAAACCAGACATGCTCTATGTCAAAACAGATGCTGATCAGCAACTAAAGCTTCCTCTTGCACAGGAAGCTCAATAACAGCAAGGGCAAAGAAAAAATGTACTTATTTGTCTGAATACCTTCGACTTCAGTAGTTCATTGCTTCTTGTTAGCTCCAAAAGCTGTTTTTTCAGGCATGCAACACTTGCTGAAAGAGAGGTTTTCTCCTGAACTGCAGCACTCAGCTTTGCTTCAATCTTAACAAAATCTTCATCCAGAGCCTGGAGTTTTTTATCCTGCTCTCCGCGTTCTCTCACTAATGCACGAATCTAAAACATGAGGTATTTTCTTTATTTCTTACTATCACTAGTTTAGCCTCTCCAAGTAAACCACAGGCGTAAGTATCCAAACTGTATTTACTTTCATTCACAGGAAGGAAGTAACAGAATCACCACAATTCTCTATTATTACACACCATACAACAGCAACATTTCACCTGACTTATTTTATGCTACTGAGCCAGTACAATGTTAAAATTAGAATAGTCTTAGCTTTAATATACAACAGAAGCAAACTCTCCTTTTTGGCTGCGACAGACAAAAAGGCAGAATGCGACATTTGAGACACAAGGCACCAAATAGCACACAGAAGTGTACTGATACAGTTTAAGGTGCCTCTTAAGCATTAAAAGTATGACAATTAGTGAGCAAAAAATCTCAGCTAGTGATAGTTAAATAAAACAGAACCTTTTTGGGGTAGCCAACAGAGGACTTAGTTCTGTTTCTGAAAAGACTGACAGAATAGATGTTCACAATCAGCAGGAATTAATGCAATTCCATTAGCTTTGTACATGCATATCTGATGATCTTTCTTTTGCACAGAGCTGTTTGTAAACTACTTATATGTTGTATGATGTAAAAAAGGCCAATTCTATCAGCTTGTATTTTTTATTATGGTAAGTGGGAAACATGACAGGATTTCATTCACATAATATATTCATACCTCCTTCTCCAGTGCTTTCTGTTTCTTTTTCTCTTTCATAAGCATAAGATCTTTTTTAGTCTTCACAATCCCATTAGCCGGCTTTGGAAAAGAGATGTGTTAGAAATCTCTAGCTTCACAGTAGCTGAACACAATTAAATGCAAGAGTGGGTGCTTCATACAGACAATACTACAAAGATGCATACCAAATAAAGAGCATACCCTTGTCTCTTCCAGACAGGGCAGCAAAGTACCAGGTTAGGATGGGGTTTACCCTTATACTTTCTCATCAGCATTTCTCTGAAGGGACAGCTCATAACCACAGGGACAGGAAGGAGATCAACAAAGTTGGAGACTTTAGCACCCACTAAGCTTCATAAAAACATTTTAATATCTTTAATATCAGGTTTGTTTGAAGAACTTCATCCTACATCATCAATACTTGTGAACTTAATTAGTAAGTCTGGGCTATCATTTTTCAGCTTGTTAAGACATGAATCTTGAAATCCATATCCTTGCATAGGACACTGAGACCCTGCACATGCAGTACCATCCCCTCCCTGTTTCTTTCACCACTGGGTTTCCACTCTGCCTTGCCCAGCCCATGAAAGAAGGAACAAAAACACCATCTCCTTAGAAAGAATACCACCATAATTACATGGTAAGCAAAAGGAAAAGAAATCCCATCAGTGTAGCACCAGATATAACAAGTTGCTCTGTAGTCCCAAGTTAATTACCACACAGTTTCCAAGGATACAGCAATTTCATTTTCCCTGCTTAGTTACTATGGAACATAGACACAACAATATGTTCCACAGTTCACTTGGGTAGGTTAATGACAATTGTATGAAGAGGCTGTGTTGTTTAAGCAGTCAGAGAGATTTAGCTGGGATTTAACAGTGCTGCAGACACCAGAGCAGAGCCTTACCGTTGATCCAAGAGATGTGAGTCTCCTTGCAGTTACTGGGGTGGGTGCACTCTTCTCACTGCTCAGATCTGTCTCACCTGAAGAAGGATGCAGAAGAGAATGGTGAAGGGAGAGAGTGCACATGCACACAGGGAGGGAAATGTACCCAAACTACACCAGGTTAATTACCTGTGTACAAAAGACAACATTCCACCTGGTTGTTAGACTATCAGCTTCACAACCCAATACCAGCTGCTTTTTTACTGCAATCAGACAGTTCAATATTAGTCACCTGGGCACTTGACAAAGTTTAGAGAAAGACTGCCAGGTGACAGACAGTTTTGGTATTTCCACTTCTGCCAAGCTTCCCTGCCATGATCCAGATCCATAATGGCAGTTTTGAACTCAGGGATGCTTTAGATACTAAAAATGCATTAAAAGTATCTCTAAACCCAAGGTTTATAAGTACTTTATTTGACCTCCAGAGCCCCCCCCAGTTAGCAGAAGTCATATATAAAGCTATTTTTGGAAGAATCCAATCAATAGATGTTTTTACAGCTGCTCCTTTGAGTCAGAAGGCAGACAGTGAGTCTCTGGAACAGAAACCAATTTCTGAAGAGCAGAGCAGTAACAGCACTAACAACTGTAGCATCTAAAGATATCTTACCATTGTGTTCTGTGCAATTTTTACTTACTCTTCTGTTTCCTAACCCCTTGGCATGCTTCAGAGGACAGCAAACTTCTTATTCCATCTGATGGCTTAACGTTACGGGATCCTTGCAGGGGGGTACGTGCTAGAACAGAAAAGAACAATGAAGGTAAATGATAGGGTTTTCAGCTTCGATGAGTTGAGGCTGATGACACATCTAGGGTAAATCTACAGCCAAAATCTCACTGTGAGACACTCGTATATCAGAAAACACTCTCGCTAGCAGTGCCTCGGCCGTGACAAGCCCTGCACGCTCCTCTTACAGCGCTGTACTACGGAACCAGAGGCCAGCAAAGCTTGGCACCGCGCTAGTTATTACGTTCACTACTGTATTCGGTATGCCAGGGCTGGACACGAAGTCAGGACCTGCGGCCTTAGAAGGGGACCCCTGCGAGGACCCAGAGAGCCCTCAGGCACCGCGCTACGGGCTGCTCCTCACAAGCAGGGAGGCACTGCGGCCGGCTCCCGGTCCCTCGGGCAGGGCCGATCGGCTCGGCTCAGCCCAGCCCAGCCCAGCCCCGCTCTCCCGTGCCCTCTCCTCACGTACCGGCGCTGCCATCGCGGTGGGGTTGGAGGCGGCGGCCGAGCGGCGCGCGCGCGGCGGCCATGGCAGCGCTGCGGCCCCGCGGCCCCGGCGTTCAAAGAGCCCAACGGCCGCAGCGCGCGCCGCCCAGCCAATCAGCTCCCGCCGGCCTGCCCGCCTCGGCCAATCGGCGCGCCCGGAGCGGGGCACGCGCGCTGCGGGCCCGGCAGGGGGCGTGGCCGGCGGTGCGCGTGCGCGGGGCGGGCGCTCCCGGCGGGCCGGGGCGGGGCGCGGGGAGCGGGGCCGGGATCGCGGAGCCGAGCGGGCCGGGCCGGGCCGGGCCGGGGCCGGGGCCGGGGCCGGGGCTCTGTGCGGGACTCACTCTCTGTGCGGGACTCACTCTCCGTGCGGAATTCGGTGCGGTGCGGGCGGTGCGGATCGCCGAGCGGAGCGCTGCCGCCGGGTCCCATGTCGGCTCCGTTCGAGGAGCGCAGCGGGGTGGTGCCCTGCGGGACGCCCTGGGGCCGCTGGTACCAGACGCTGGAGGAGGTGTTCATCGAGGTGCGCGTCCCGCCGGGCACCCGCGCCAAGGACGTGCGCTGCAGCCTGCGGAGCCGGCACATCTCGCTGGCCGTGCGCGGCCAGGAGCTGCTGCAGGTACCGGGGGGACGGGCAGAGGCTGCTGCAGGTACCGGGGGGACGGGCAGGAGCTGCTGCAGGTACCGGGGGGAACGAGCAGAGGCTGCTGCAGGTACCGGGGGGACGGGCAGGAGCTGCTGCAGGTACCGGGGGGACGGGCAGAGGCTGCTGCAGGTACCGGGGGGACGGGCAGGAGCTGCTGCAGGTACCGGGGGGACGGGCAGAGGCTGCTGCAGGTACCGGGGGGACGGGCAGAGGCTGCTGCAGGTACCGCGGGCAGCCGGCGGGGACGGGCTCAATTTGGTTATAAAATACCTCTGAAATCACCGAGTCCAGCCTATGACCGACTGTGTCAACCGACCGTGGGCTTTCCTTGAACACCTCCAGGCACTGTGACTCCGCCACCTCCCTGGGCGGCCCGATGCAATGTCTAATCACGCTTTCTGTGAAATTTCTTCCTCATGTCCAACCCAGACTTGCCCTGGCACAGCTTAGACTGTGTCCTCGTGTGCTGTCAGTAGATGCCTGGGAGAAGGTTTGCACACCTGTGCCCTGTGGTGCCTGTTCTTTGTCCCAGGTTTGATACATTAAAAATGACATTCATTGGAAAGTTTTATTCACCTGCACGAGGTTTTTCAGGTGGTGCCTGTACTCCAGTTCATGGAAAGAGAGCTGGAGAGGGACTTCTTACAAGGCCATGTAGTGATGGGACAAGGGGGAAGGGCTTTAACCTGTCAGAAGACAGAGTTATACTGGATATTACAAAGCAGTTCTTCCCTATGAGGCCCTGGCACAGGTTGCCCAGAGGAGCTGTGGATGCCCTGTCTCTGGAAGTGTTCAAGGCCAGGCTGGATGGAGCTTGGAGCAACCTGGTCTAGTGGAAGGTGTCCTGGCCCATAGCAGGGAGCTGCAATGAGATGAACTTTAAGGTCCCTTCCAACCCAAACCATTCTATGAAAAATAAAGATAAAAATTCACATGCATTTTAATGTGGATGTCGACAGCATTTCAGTGCACAGCTTCAATTGCTCCAGAAAGCCAAAAAACCCCCCAGCCTAAAGACAGATTTATTTTCACATTTATAATGAACTGCTCATACTGCCTGTACCCTGCACCAGAGCTAGATGTTACTCCTGGCACAAACACTTGCATTTTCATGACAAGATTATTAAAAATGGCATTACCTGCTAACAAACAAGCCTTTTCAATGACTCCAGATACTGAAACAATGACAGGTATTAAATGGTTCATTTAAAAAAAAATTGTGTAACAAGCAATAATTCTTTGACAAGGCTACGTGCAAGTCTGTATTTGTAGGGCCAGATCACCCTCTTCATTTTCAGCAGAATACAAGGTGATTAAGTTGTGAGTAAAACTTCATAACTCAATGTGAACTAGATGCTGAAGAGGTTTTACTGATTTGTAATATTGTATATGTCTTTTGCAGGGTAAACTTTTTGACTCTACAGTAACTGATGAAGGAACATGGACCTTAGGTAATAACCTACATCTGAAGTGACATTATAAAGGTTGTAAAACTTCCCAATAGACACTCTTTATTAATGGGAAAGATTACTTTCTTCCCTGTACATAACTTTGTAAAAAGGCAATCATTATTGCTGGATTAAGAAACTGAGGTACTACAAAAGTACTTGAGAGTAAGATTAATGATAAAATGCCACATCCTGGAAGGTCATAATCAATGGGTTACAAACATTTCCATATAGTGAGAAGCTTTTTGCAAATCTTCATTTAAAGGTGAACAGTTATGGTACATTGGTGTGGTCTATGAATCTCCATAATTATTGCTTTGTATGCATTACATTTTTTGAATGAGTGTCAAAATCTACAGTCCAAGGGAATCAGAAAGAAATTTAAAAATCACACTAAGGTATCTACATATAATGAGGAAAAAGACCGTATCTGGCCATTGTATCATAAATACTATGAAGTATTCAGAATATTTTGGGATTTGGGAATCGTATTTGTGGACTGTGCCTCTCAATGTTTTTCTATGAAGGATTTTCTTTTCCATTCAATATTTTAAAGATTGATTGATAATTTAGTAATTTAAGCATGAAAACTACAGGTGTTAACACACATTGTGAAGCCCAGTCTTTTTCAGCATGCGAATAATCTTCAAAATACACTTCTAATGCTGCATTTATTCACTTCAGTAGAACTAAATACCCTGCATATTTACTTTGAAACATGCTTCCACTATATTCTCTATAGGCATACAGTGTTTAAATAATCATCTGTTCATATGTTGCTAAAGTTCTAGCTTCTGTAGGTAATAACTCTCTGTAAAGCCTGACCTCAAATTTTTCATTATTGCCTTACCAGCGTTGTCTATATTAATAGATGAAATCTTTTCTCTGCTGTGAACCTCTCCCAGAGGTTACTCTGTTTGCTACAGAAGTACTTATGAACTGTGTTTCAATCCCTTAAAACAGCTTCAGTGTTTCACAGGCCAGAAGGGGAGAGATGACAGTACAGGCTAGCTTTGCTGTAGCCTTTTTTTTCTTGTTAATGTTTATTTGTTTATCAAGAACCAGGTTGGCATTGGCATTACGACTTTAAATTACTTCACGTCTTGTGCTTGTTAATGGTGAATTCACCAAACCAAGAAAAGAAGCAGCACATAGGACTGAGTTTAAAGGTTGTTCTATGTGTTTTCATTCAACAGAAGACAGGCAGCTGATACGGATCGTTCTAATGAAGACAAACAGAGATGCTGGAAATTGTTGGACATCTCTGTTAGAAAATGAATATGCTGCTGATCCTTGGGTGCAGGACCAGATGCAAAGGAAACTTACACTGGAGCGATTCCAAAGAGAAGTAAGTTAAAGGACCATAATTACTCCTTATATTTTTTGTTAGCAGACAGAGGTTATGGCCAGGAAAGCTGAGCAAATGCAATGGAAATACATGATTTAGTTCAATGTCTATAAAATGCTTACAAGGTTTTATTACTGGGCTTTGAAGAGATTATTCTGTCTGCACTCTGTAAGGTTTGTGAAAAGTTCAGGTGAGTTTAGAGGGGCTATTGCTGTTTTACTTATTGCATCTTTTTAACGAGTCTTCACTTGTTAGGCTACACACAATTTCTCCTGTTATCTAGAATTATGATATAGCAATATTTACAACAAAGTTCAAACATCGAACTACTGGATATGCTTGTTTATAATGTAAGATGGAGTAGAATAGTTAGCTGGGAAAGATGTTTCCTTGCACTTTCACTAAAATTGCTTAAATTGTTTTGCTGTACCTTTAGCAGACAACTATTCCTGTACATGTCTGCAGAGTTGCAGAATTACAACATTTTACTTAGCAGCTGAATCAGCAGGCTATGTACAGCAACAGAGAACAGCAGTTTTATGAACCTTGTTATCCATCAGGGCATGTACATAGATTTTCAAAAGGCAATTCCAAAGGACACCAAAAGCCAGATTTCTTTCTTAAACTTTCCTTAATATTTCTTTTCTGGGAGATCTGTTTGCCAAGTCAAGAACAGTATTACAAAGTCACTTCAGCAGCAGGCAACCAAACTATGGCAATTCAAAGTTTGTTGACACATTTTCCAAGAATTTCAGTGCTGTGATAAATGTATGACAAGTTGGTTGTTATATGTTCTTTTTACAATGGCAGAATATTAACAAAAAGCATTTTAGGGTTTTTGTTTGTTGGGACTCCCAGGGTTGTCTGGGAGTTTTAAAAGCATTTTTATTCTAAATAATTTATTTACTTAACAATTTTTAATTTTACCTCTATCAGAACCCTGGATTTGACTTCAGTGGTGCAGAAATTTCTGGAAACTACAGCAAAGGAGGACCAGACTTTTCTAGTCTTGAAAAGTAAACTTTTTTATGTATCCTTTAGACAAATTACATGTTACAGTTAAGGACTGGAATCATGTAACTGGTGAAGACTTCAGTGATCTCTTCAATGGATTGTTGTCAAAAATAATTACTTCAGTGAAGAGAAAGAAGATCTTTTCCAGCAGAATCAAGACAAAATGTTACCAGCTGATTTATAAGCTGTGATAACTTCATAATACTAAGGCACAAACTACAGAGGAAGGTGGACATAAAAAGAAACATCTTTAAGCAGAATGTTTGGCTTAGGTTGCTGGTTTTTTTTTTTTATTTTTTTTTTTTTTAGAAACACCATAGTAAACCAATCAGTTATAAATCTACCACTTGTCTTTATGCAAGGATATCTCATTCCTGCTTCTCTACACTTGGGGAAGCATCTGCCATGCACCAGGCTGGGGCTGATCTGCTGGAGGGCAGCTCTGTGGAGGAGGACCTTGGGGTCCTGGTGGACAGTGAGCTGTCCCTGAGCCAGCAGTGCCCTGGGGGACAAGAAGGCCAATGGTATCCTGTGGTGAATCAGGAAGAACATTGCCAGGTCAGGCAGATGATCCTGCCCCTCTGCTCAGCCCTGGTGAGGCCACATCTGGAGTGCTGTGTCCAGTTGAGCTCCTCAGGACAGGAGGAACATGGAACTCCTGGAATGAGTCCAGCAGAGGCTGTGGAAGGGAGGATATCCCTACAAGGAAAGGCTTTGGGAGCTGGGGCTGTTCCACCTCTAGAGGAGACACAGCTGAGGGGCCCTCATCCCTGTCTGTCCCTGTCTGCAGGGAGGGCTCAGAGCAGGGACCAGGCTCCGTGGTGCCCAGCAAAAAGACAAGAGGCAATGGGCACAAACTGATGCCCAGGAAGTTCCACCTGGACACAAGGAAGATGTTCTTCCCTGTGCAGTGACTGTGCACAGGAACAGGTTTCCCAGAGATGGTTTGGACTTACTGGGGTTAATCAAGAAATGTCTGGACAAAATCCTATGTCATGTGTTCTGGGATGACCCTGCTTGAGCAGGGAGGTGGGACCAGCTGATCCCACCCATGGTCCCTTCCAGGCTGACCCATTCTGTGATTCACTGTTGAAGAACAGATATTATAAGATATTTAACATTTTCTCATGTGGTTGTCTAGCTGCTCCTTATAAATTGGAAAAAAAATATCCATTATGTCCTACCTCCTGCCTGAAATTTTCCTCCAGGTACTGTTCAGGTATAAATCATGTTTATAGGCTTCCTACTAAGATGTTTCATAACAGACAAGAAAGCTACTTAGTTAAGCACATTTCAATGTTTAATTTAAAGGTACATATCTTAATATTGAGACAGGACAATTAGAATTGCACATTGCATCCTCTCCCAGTAGGCTGACCACACCTTTGAATCACTTTGCACAGGTCAGCACAATGCCCAGGCAGCACTGGCAGGTGCAATGCCCAGTTACACGTTTTGCAGGGCAATCACTCCCATGAGCTCATGAGAAGACGATTTGTCCAGTAGAGAGCTTTGGTATGGAGTCTTCTGTGAAATCTTTAACTAGTTTGAGATATGCAAAGAATGGTTTCCACCTCAGCTGGTACCATTACAGGGAAGGGTTGGCTAGCTAACACCTCATCCCACACTCTGATCTCTCCTTCTCCACTCCATATGACAATCAGGTTTAACAGCTTGCTGCCAACAGACTCTGCCCCAGAGTGATGCAGAATGCAAGAGGACATTAGCAACATTCTCCCAGAACCTCTTTTTATCTAACATACAATAATACATTCTTATCATTCACTTCCTTGTTAGCACTAGAAGCATGATACGCCTCAAATACTGACCTGGTCTTCAGAACAAACAGTTGCGTACAAAGCTTACCATTAAATCTTCAATGTTTCTCAACTAGATTGCTCCTACACACAGGCCAAGATGGGGAACTAGCCCTGCTCCTACTGTACCTGTAATAATGTGCCTGTTCAGCATCAGCATTTACCTCTAGTACAGCAAAACTCTAGAAAACTAATGTCAGATTTAGGGCATGTGACCCAGTTCTTTCCCTTAGTCTTCATTAGGTATCACTGAGTTTTTATACTCTGTGAGATAACTTGTGGCATCAGTAAACCACAGCTCTTAGAAAATACTGCAGTTACTGATGCAGTCTTAGTGGCTGCCTTTTCTAAAGGAACACAGTAAAGTTCCTCTTTTCTCCTGCTCTGCCAACTCGACACGTTCAGTGAGTATCACATAGGCTAATGTTTAATGTGACTGTGGTAGGAGGCCAGTGCCCATCCCAGCAGGAACACGTGGGCACAAGGTACTGCCCAAACAGCACAGCAGGTAAGCTGGCAGGCATTTGCTGTTGTCATCAATATTGAGTGGGATTAGTCTTTCATTTCTTAACACACTGCAGCACTGCATTACTGCATGTCAGATTTTCCTAGTACCGCGTAATCCCCAGAATGTGAACCAGGTTTTAAAAATTAATATCTAATTCAGCACCTGCAGTTCCTGTAAACCAAGGTTAGATTACACAAGCTGCTCTACAAACTATAAGGTGTTAAAACTCCTTGTATTGGGATTGTGTTATTTCACTGACTAGTAAACAGTCTACCAAGTGAGACTGAAAACTGACACCACACGCTGTTGTATTCATTGTTAAAATAACTGGTATTTGCTGGAAAGATCTTTAGTCTGAAATGTTATGTATTCTTTCCATGAGTTGAGTTCTTCATTATTAAGATCATGGTTCAGACTGTTTCTCAAATATTCGTGTGCCTGTTGACAAGGTCACAGGATGGTCTTCTCATTTTATTGCATTCCTGTAAAAAAACCCAAACAAACCAGTCAAATGAAGTGCTTTCTACAAGAGCCAAACAAAGCATGAGATCTTAATACAGCAAGGCAACAGCAAGACAGCTGTTGTAGAAAAACGTAGCCTCTGGAAGTAAAGTCTAGGTAAGGAAGTAGTTCACCATTTTTGCAGAGTAAAACAATAGTAACAGGAGTAATTGAATTACAGATTTTAGCCTTGACTAAACAGTTACATAAGTAAAACTGTATAAAACTGTCTTGTAAGTGGCTTAAGTGAACAATTACAAGAAACTCATTCTAACAGGCTGGTTTTCTTCTTGGGATAGGAGCAAGGCAAGTTTTTTTTCCCCTTTTTTCCAGCTTTACCCCACATTTTAGTGTGAATGAGATCCCAATGTCTGTAGAACATTTCTGCTACCACAACACACATCAGTTCTTTCTCCAGTGTTCATACATGAATTAGGTTGTCACCTTTTTAGGTACAGCACTGGCTTAAGCATGAACACGAGAACAACCCTACCACACTTACGTTACACGATTCCAGGAGGTAACCTGTAAGGAACCTGGAGGTAGTTACCAGCTAACTTTACTTCTTCATTATCAGAAGTTGATTTTGCAAGGAGTTACCTATTATGAGGTGGTCTCTGGAATGGTAGGAAGGTGTGTTATTCTGTAGTAGCTATGTTTAAGCTGCCGAGCTGTACGTCCAGACACAATCCATTTTAATTTCTGCACATTTGGTTTGGAACACTTGCTTGAGGAATATTCTGTAAGGCACTTTAACACCAGCTCCTTCCAGAAGGTCAATTCTCTGTTATTTATCTACATAACAAGACAGAATGTAATATTTTAATAACTAGTTAAATCTTTACTTTGTACATGTACTTTCAGCTTCTTCAACAAGATAGGCAGCTAAATATCCCAGGCCAAATGAAAAAAAAACCAAAAGAACACCACAAGAAAGCCACAAAAGAAACCAATATGCCAATGCACCTGTCCCTTCCCCACTGTGTAGACCTTTCCATGTGTTTTTCTTCCATCCTCCCCTGAAATTTTATCTGCACATACCTTGGACTGTAACTGCAGAAATTCCAATGCCTCCGTCAACTCCAGCAGTTTTTGTTCTTCTATCTCTAGTGCCATAATAGACAGTGCCAAGACAGAAGGCTGGAGAGAGAGAAAATGTTTTTTAACACTGCTTTGTTAAGTTTCAGCAGTTTAATTTTTTTTTGAACTTTCAAGATGTTTACCTTGGCTTTAGAAAACATGATTCTGCAGTGACAGGCCTTTAGCTGGGTCTCAAGTCTCTCAAAACTAAGGTACTTTCCCCTGTAATAAAAACAGATGAGTGAATCTAAAGGAATGCAAGATTGATCAAGGCAGCATCACTCTGGAAACTCAAGAGAAGCAGCAAGAATGTTAATTATCTAAACAAAGGCCTCATTTGTCCCAGAAGTTCTAGGGTTACATTCAAACAGGTGTTCAGTTTTGGCAGTCCCAATGCCAAAAATAAACCTTGTGTTACACTGGAGAGAGTTGCATTATCAAAGCAGGCTTAACAAGGAATTTCAGTGCTTACTAGCAAAAGGAATCTTTTTTGAGCCAAATTTTGCAATCTTTACAATGAGGCAATACTTCACTGCAGCATAAGCAGAGATTTATTATACCATCATTATTGAGCAAGTTTGGTTTTCGGCTCAGAGAGCAATACTCAATTTATGCAAACATATTTAAAATCACAATAATATTAAACCACAGATGCTCACATTTATGACAATTACCATCAAGGGGGAAAGTCTGTGGGATTTTAAAAGTATAGAAAGGTCAATTACTCAAGCAATTTCCCTGCTTATTTTCCTACATTCTACATCCCCTGATCATAGGCAGTTATAGCAAAATCAGTATTAGTTATTGTACCTTTCACAGCTTAAATTCTCATGCATGAAGGAATAATAGAGCTGTAGAAATTGGAAGGCTGTCATAGCTTTGATTTTCCAACACAGTTTCTCCAATATGATTTTCTCCATTCTCATCATATCTGAAACAGTGAACCTATACTGGCTTATTCGAATTAAGTCCGTGGCTAAGGGCACATTTCTCTCTTCTTCTGATGTCTTCACAGCCAAGTAGAAGCAGCTGAGTCCAACACAGCCCAAGTGTTTAGGCTGTACCTAAAGAAAAGTGAGCTCTTGTTATTTTCAAAGAAGGCCTCTGATCAGCTATTACAACATGTTAAGTCTCAAACTGTAGGCACAGATCTATTTCAGGAAAAAAATTACGGGCGGTTGTTTTGTTTTTTGGAGATTGAAAACTAAGTCTTTCATCATACATCCTTATCTTTATTTAACAAAACCAGAAAACAGTCCCACACCGTGTCAGACACCGTAAGTTGCATCTCATTCTTCTAAAAAGCAAGACTGCAGAGCAATTTTGATTGAGGTACAACTGTTTTGCTAATGAGGTTCTAAAATAGCCTAATAGGAACATTTTAGGACTTAAGGTATTGTACACACTAAGTGATGGTAAAAAAATGGGGGTTTCTAACTCTTTTTTAAGTCTATATACATATATATGTATGTACATGTGTATATATAAATTGTCTTATTTATTCCATAGACAATGCAGTCCCCATTTTTACTGCTTATTCTGGATTCAGAAGTCTTTAAAATCATCATTTTCCCATCCATTCAATCTAGCTTTCTCATTTTTGTTTGAGCACACAAGGAAAACAAGCTTTTGTTCTTGTCCAAATTGTACAGTGTAAATCCTGTCTTGTTAGACAATCAAAAACGGCCTGGTCAGCATGTCACATCTGCACGGGAGAATGGAGTGCTAACTAACGTTTGACCAGATTTTAAGTGTTTGACAGCATCTAGATATACACAAGGCTTACTGACAGGGTGAAAAGGCAATTAAATAAGAAGTCATTTAAGATGTTCTTGTATCTATGCAACAGGACAGGCAGTCTGTCTTGGTTTAACTCATTAACATGTCCTGTGTTTCCCAGCCCATGGGCATCCTTTAGTTCTTCCTTCTCCAGAGGAAATACCTTTCTTAACAATACCAAAATCTGAACAGAGAACACCAATTGTTAGCTTCCGTGCAATCAAGAATCTCTGGAACGAGCTTAACCTTTATCTAAACCCAAGACATTCTAGCTTCGAAGAGGAACTAGGCTGAGAGCGTATACTATAAAAAGCCTTACCTTCATTTTTGACAAGAATCTATCTAAGAAATTCACAGCTAACGAGAACGTCTCCGTGTGGAAGCCAAAGAACTGCGTTAAGCTGAGGAGATCTTTCACTTCGAAGTCCCGCAGCCGTGCGGTCATTCGCAGGCCATTGTCGTGGGCAGCCTCGAGCAGCCTGAGGCCGGCGGCCCGGGGCTGAGCCCGCAGCTCCTGCTCCAGCATTGCGGGCAGCTGCAGCAGCAGGTCCCGAGCCTCGCCGCTCGCCAGGGTCTCGATCATCTGCCGCGAGAAACAACGCCGGCCAATCAAACAGCTAAAACGCGGAAAACTCACCAAAAGCCTCACAAACTCCACAGCCAAGGTGGAGCAGCCCGGGCACACGAGCGGAGCGCCCCGGCCCCTCAGCCCCGGCCCCTCAGCCCAGGCTGTGCGGGGCACGGCGGGGCCGCGCAGGCGGCGCCTCCCGGGACATGCCCGGGCCTGCCCCGCGCTGCCGCAGCGCTCTGCCGGCGGAGGAGCGACCTGCGCGCCCCGCCGCGGGACGGAGGGACGGAGGGACGGAGGGACAACGCCCACCCCACGGAAGGGACGGGAAGGGACGGGACAGACACAGCCCGGGGAACTCCACCGCGCAGCCGGCGGGCCGAGAGTCGGCCCCGCGCCCTTACCTTGTCTGTGCGGTGCCGCTCCCTGCCCGGGAGGGGAGTGTCCGAAGGGGGCCGGAGTGTCCGGAGCGGGGCCGGGCGGTCGGTCCGTGCCGGGCGGTCGGTGCCGGGCGGTCGGTGCCGGGCGGTCCGTGCGGGACGGTCGGTGCCGGGCGGTCGGTGCCGGGCGGTCGGTGCCGGGCGGTCCGTGCGGGACGGTCGGTGCCGGGCGGTCGGTGCCGGGCGGTCGGTGCCGGGCGGTCGGTGCCGGGCGATCGGTGCCGGGCGGTCCGTGCGGGACGGTCGGTGCCGGGCGGTCGGTGCCGGGCGGTCCGTGCGGGACGGTCGGTGCCGGGCGGTCGGTGCCGGGCGGTCGGTACCGGGCGGTCGGTGCCGGTCGGTCCGTGCGGGACGGTCGGTGCCGGGCGGTCACTGCCGGCCACCGTCCGGCCCCGCGGCACCGGCGCGCGCCCCGGGCCCGCGAGCTGCCGCCCCGCCCGCGCAGTGGCGCCCTCTGGCGGCCCCACCGCGCCAGGCCCCGCCCCCCGCCTGCTCCCGAGGCGGCCGCGCCTCGGTGCCTTCATCGCCCCCATCCGTGCCTCTATCGCCCCATTTGTGCTTCCATCGGCCCGTCCGTGCTTCCATCGCCCCATTTGTGCTTCCCTCGGCCTGTCCGTGCTTCCCTAGCCCCGTCCGTGCCTCCCCCGCCCCATTTGGGCTTCCCTCGGCCCGTCCGTGCCTCCGTCGCCCCGAATGTGCTTCCCTCGCCCCGGTCCGTGCTTCCCTCGCCCCGTCCGTGCCTCCATCGCCCCGTCCGTGCCTCCCTCGCCCCGGGGCCGGCAGTGCGGGGCCGTGCTGCTGCCGGAACCAGCCCGGCCCCCTCTTGTGCCCGCAGCCCCCGGTAGGGCCCGGCCCCGCCGCCGCCGCCCCAGGCCGCTGGGACAGGCTGTCTCGTTGGGGCGCTGGGAGCTCCCCGAGCGTGCACCCAGCCCTGCCATAAATGGCTTTTAAAGTATAAATTAAAGTATATGTAAAAGTATAAATCTAAAAGCTTGCGATGGGTCCTGGCTGGGTTTCCAGGGCAGACGGTGACCCCAGGGCTGAAGGCTGGCGGGGTTCGGTGTGTTACTGCTCTCACCTCCTGCACAGCTTAAACCTCTCAGTTACAAGGGTTCACATCTTTAATGCCTTCGAGTCCCGTGATATATTTTGGTATATTCATGGAAGGTGAGATTGTCACCGAAACTGCGGGAAAAACAAAACTCCTCCAACAACATTTTTAGTGTTAGAGAATCAAGGCATTACTTTATTCTGGCCACCATGTTTTTCTGGCCAGGATGTGCAACAGAAATAATTTCATCCACACATAGCCCAGGAGTGCAGAGAAAATCATTCCATGACACATCCAACACTCAAACCAGCATTGAAAACTATTCCAGGAGCTGAAAATATTCCACTCCTGAACAAACTTAAGGCAAGTAAAGGATGTTGCTTAGTGTAAAGTTCTTCTGTTTTGAGCATGCTTGAGGCCCAAGGCATTTATTTAATAAAAGTTCCGAAGTGATCAGCAGTTCCTTAAAAAGACTGAACATTAGCTGAAGAATCCATCTTGCAGACCATTACAATCGTATTTCAATGGGTTCAAGGTACTTAAGTTTTTTCTTAGAACCATTGAGGTGTTATTTCTACTTCAGCCTAAAATTTGCAAGATATCTTGTGGGGGTTACTGTGAATTGCTTGAAAGGCTTAAAATTCTCTTGAGGAGTGAACTGACCTTTTCTGAAAAAGAAAGGTTTATAGGAAGGCAAACCTCTTAGTTGTTTTTGATCTTTTGCATCTTTAAAGATAATACATGTTGGTACGTCACTAATACGTGAAGTGACATGTATTAGTGACATGTATACACCTCTAAACTGGTTTTATCAGTACTGATACAGATATTGAACATATACATGTCCTGCTGATGGGAGGAAGTACTGTTCATCTCAGGAGGGCATGAAAGAACTCAAATCCAGGTGGATTTTATGGTTTTTAGAAATTACCTTAGGAAGACTAAGATTGCAATAAAGCCTAGGTGATAATTATCCTGAGAAGAATGCTTTTTTTTTCAGTGAGGTCTATAAGCCTGTTTGATGTTCAGAAATCTTTCTGAAAGGAAGACTGAATGATTTATTTAGCTTTTAGCCAGCGTTTTTGGCACCACTTTTTTGCTAGCTCTATTGATAGCTGACACCTGTACGCACAAGCCAAGTCATCCCATGTAGTCCGAGAGTGGGATTTTTATCTCTACATATTCTGCTTTTGAGCAGAATGTTCGTTTTGCACTTGCTCTAAGTTTTATTTCTCGAGGCTTTATGCCTTCCTTGGAAGCAGAGGAAGGTTGAGTTGCACTATAAGTGGTGGCAAGTTGCAAACAGCCAGCACGTGTTCCAGGCAGTACTTCACACTCCCCTATAGCACTGCGTTTCCTTTTAATGGTGAGAACATTAGAGCTTGTTGCATGTGCCAGGAGTAGAGGACAAGATGAGTTAAAGCTCTCTGGGCTTTCATAGAGGCATGTATCCTCAAATTGAGACAATTCAGCTGACAGATGTGGCAGCTGTACCTGCAGTTGTTCAGAATACAGTACTTTTGTTAGCCAGGAATAATTCCAATATAGATGCACCCGGTAACAAACTATGACTGGTGTGAATAAATTCTGGTCCCCTCTGCCTGAAATGAGCAGCGTTTTGGATTTGCTCACAGAGAGGGTGTCTTTGTTTTGTAACTATAGGAAACTGCAGTTGTTTTCATTATCATTATTATATCTTGGAGTAACGTTGTTAATGAACCTATAAGGTATTTTTGTTTAGCAAAAGATGTTCACATGTGTGGAGTTTTAACTGTTTAGAAACATGGACTAAATACTGGCAAGGGCATGGCGTGTGTTTTCACAAGAGTGAGAACTCCCCAAGGCAATGGCTTGAGTTGCTTTCCGAAACTGGCTGTTAAAAGCACTTGGCACATCCTCTCTGTGTTAATGGCTGTCCTTCACAGTATGCATTGCTCTGCTGTCACCCAATGAGATGGGATGATGAGAGAGCCCTCTCTGGGAAGTCTCTGCAGTTGTGCTCTAATGCTTTATTTGCCTCGGCTCTGTGGGGCTCCTCGTGCCCCCACAGGCGCCTGGGCAGGTTCAGTATTCAGTCAGTGACAGGGAGTCAGGCAGGGGATCTGCTTGCATTCCAGCAGGATTTATTGCATCTTCACTGTCAGAGGGGGCAGAGGCAAATACCAACAGCATGGCTAATTCAGGGCTTTTCCTGGGGCCGGGGGAAAGGCAGGAGCAGGGAGCAGGGACCAATGGGAG
The DNA here is from genome assembly GCA_026261815.1 of Monarcha castaneiventris obscurior. Classification (NCBI taxonomy): domain Eukaryota; kingdom Metazoa; phylum Chordata; class Aves; order Passeriformes; family Monarchidae; genus Monarcha; species Monarcha castaneiventris. The sequence goes on from JAMPIT010000371.1 coordinate 741,011, forward strand.
AGCCCAGGGGAGTGACCAGGCTGACAGAGAATCGGGGAATTCAAACCAGGACAGGGCATCCCAAAGAGCAATGCACCTCGGGGGGAGCCCCTGCAGTCACCCCAACACAGTGTGTGTTCTCCGGCCACCACAGTGCTCCTTCCTTTGAAGGACCATAAAAGAGGGACTGTATCATGCATCCATGAGCTTTATCACCTTATTTACTAATATGCATCAAAAGTGATACTCATACTAGTTTCTCATATTGTACTTACCGTGGGTTTGTTTAATTCTTCCTATCACTTACCTGTGGAAATTAATTAAAATTTGTTTTATTGGAAGAATCCTTGTACTTCAGAAGCCCTTCCAGCAGGCAAGACTAGAAGGAAGTACAGTTAGAGATGCAGAGATTTTTAAGAAAAATGTGTTTGGCATAGCAAGTGCTTGGATTTCTGGAAGGCTCAGTGGAAGTCAGCATGAGGGGGCCCTTGGGTGTGAACGTGAAATGACCAAATACCACGCCTGTGCCTCTTTCCCCTCTGAAACACCATTCACTTGCATGAAATCTAAGTTTCTACTTGCCATCCATTTCACTTCCTTTGTCAGACCTTTGCAAACTACTGGTAGAGAGAATGCATCTAAAAGGCACTGGTTTGATCCTCATTATAATGTCCTTGATTTGAGTGTCTATTAGACAAGAAAAAGTAACTTGTTAAAAAAATGAGAGTGGAAGCATCAATCCCAGGTCGCATGCCACAGCTCATCTGAGAGAAAATGGATTGTCTTTCAGTGCTATAAACTCTGTAAATCAATCTGTTGCTACTGGATGACATTCCCATATAATTGCCCATGAATGCAAACTCAAGTACTTCAAGTATTCACAGATGCAGAACATCAGAAATAAAGATTATAGTAAATCAGATGTCATGAATATGGGTATTTATGTTGCCAGTAAATAGTCTGAGTTATCTAAATTAAAATTCAAAATTATATACTGCAAAGGAAGTGTTCTTCTTTTTTTTTTTTTAAGAGTTGGAAAACATTTGCAGTATTCTTCCTGTCATTACTATGCACATAATAATCATGTGAAGCAAATGATACTTCTTTTCATGCTGCTTGTTTTAAATAGCTTTTATTTCTCAAATTGCTCTTAAAAATAGACTAAGGGAGTGCTGTAAAAAGCAGTGAGCCATGGATCTGGTTTGAAGCCACTGACCGCCAGCAGAATTGCTGGCCTGTTTTCTGTTCTGACAGTAAGGATTCTGGACTGAGGCGGTAGCATGGAAAAGCAGTTCATCGATTAAATGTAACATCTAAGTTATGATTTAAAAATATTTATGGGCTTAGGCACTTGGCAACCAGAAGCCCTAAACACCTTCATGGGGCTGCTGTAGCCACTTGGGCAGCAGCTTGAGAAGTGTCTTGCTCTAAGTTGCCAGACTTTGTGCTGGAGTGGCTGAAGCAAGTGCCTGTACTCCATCTGCTCTGCAGGCTGCTGTGTGTGGGTAGATGCTTCGAGAGAGGGTCTGCAAACAGTGAGAGCACCAGGAACTTCTGAAATGCATTGCAGCTGTTCCCTTGTAGCTCTGGCAGAGATGAGACAGAGCATTACGACTGGAGAGTAAAGATGCTACATCTTCTCTCCTAGGTATTTGTCCTGCCTCTTCAGAGGTTTAATACTGTATTTGCCTGGTGCCGTGGGGTCCTGTGTGCCCCTGTGGGTGCCTGGGCAGGTTCAGTATTCAGTCAGTGACAAAGAGAGTCAGGAAGGGGATCTGCTTGCATTCCAGCAGGACTTATTCATGTTTACTGTGGAAGGCTGCAGAGGCAAATACTAGAACAATGCCTAATTCAGGGCTTTTCCCGGGGAAAGGCGGGACCAGGGAGCGGGGACCAATGGGAGAGCTCTGGGGAGTGACCCAAACTGGGACTGACAGACAACCGGGGAATTCAAATTGTGACAGATCATCCCAAAGAGCAATGCACCCTGGGGGGAGCCCCTCCGGTCACTGGCCACCACAGAGGTTGTCATGCCTGAGACAAGGACACACAGTTTTCTCGTGGGTTGGTTTGGTAGCTGAAGGCACACACAGCTCCCAGTGTCTGCATCTGTGCCAGGCTGAGAAGTGCTCGGATGGGTGGGTGGTGAGCCTGCCATAGAAGCAGAGTGGATAGTTGCAGGAGTGGTATCTTCACCTCTTTTCTACTTAACCTGTGTTAGATGTCTTTCAGAAATCTGTGACTGTTTAATCCTCACTGCCACAGTCAGCTCCTGCAGGGCTTAATTAGGTGGTCTCACCTGAGACTTCCATCCATACTCCTTGCTCGAGGATGCAGGAGCCTCACTCACGCTCAGGGCTGTGGTCCAGGAAGGACTGTGGTCAGTTTCTCCCCTGCTTGGCCAGGCTTGTTTATTGGATTTCCCAGATGGGCCTCTTGGACTTGCTGTGTTCCCTGGTTTGTCTGGTGATGACAGGGTTGCCAGGGTTGGCCTCAGCTTTTTTGTTACCTTCTATGGAAAGAAAGCTATATATCTACTAGCACCCCATTCTCAAGACAGCTAAAGAAAGCAATGCTGGGTTTTCACCCTTCACTGTGTGTTTTATGACTATAGCATCAGAATTAACATTATTAACATTTTTATTCATTAACATTCTTAAAATTATTTTTTTCTGGGATTTCAGTTAAAAAATAAATTACTGTAACATCTGCCCCTTCTCTTGTGTTTGTTCCCTTATTGTAATAATTGTCTTGAGTTAGTTCATTAGCATAATTGTACAGAAGGGCACATGAGAAGGAAAGACAAACAAAAGGAAAGAGATGAAGCTTCCCAAGTAAATGTAAGATCCTACAGGAGATTAGCTTTCTCTGCTGTTACTCCTTTACTGATTCTCAGTATATCAAATATGTCAGAGGAGAGAGTAAAGCTCTCTGAGATGGGTTTAAGTACAAGAGCTTGGGAATACAGGTGCGAGGCGAAGGAGAAAAGTCTTTTGAGTAATTTGGATCTGCCTTAGGGAAAGTGTGTTCATAATATTAAGTTCACTGTAGGCTCAGGAGAACTGTGGAATTCTGATTTCAAAGGCCCCATTTCAAAGCTTGCAGAAATCCAGATTCTTGAATGTGTTTATGGATCTAAATCCCATTCTCCTTAATGTAAAGAATTTAGACGTCTAAGCTTCACTAAAGAAAAAAGGTCATGGAGACCAGAGGGGGCATCAGTTAGCCACGACAGTGAGTGATTTGTTTGAAACTTAGATTAAATGAATTCCACAGTTTCTTGTGACTTTTGCCTTACATTACATTTTGCAGCTTTTAATCAGAAAAACTCTACAGGCCAAAAACAAAGGGAGTGAGCTCTGCATTTTCTTCCTATAAATCGAGAGAAGGACACTTTGTCAGACCATGGAGATTGTAAAACTTTTCATAAATACCATGTCTTGGTTTGAAAGACAAGTGTCTGCCAAGGAAGGCAGGAACCTCCCTTGAAATGAAAAATGCAACCCCCTTCCCTCTGAATTATTATAATTTTGAAATGAAAGGGCTTTCAGGCAAAGATATGAGGGATAGGAATAACAGTTCTTTACTAATAAATATATATGTATAACAACACAAATGAACAACAGTAACTGTGGCAGTGACAGCAAACAGCAGCACAAACCCAGTGCGGCCTCTCCCGGCCTCAGGCCCTTTCCCGTGGGTGCAGTTCCGCTCACAGCAGAGACAAGCACAGATCCCGGGTGGCAGCGAGATGGATCAAACTGCGGAGCTGCAGCAGGACCCCGGCAGGTCTCAGCCATAGGGCCTGCGGCTGCGATGGAGCGAAGGCTCCAAGGAACAGCAGGGGCAGAGCGGCCGCGGCCCGGCTCCCAGCGGGGCAGGGAAAGGCAGGCTTGGGCTCCCGGGGTTCTCCCCGAGCAGAGGGTGCAAAGGTCCCTCTTTTAGTGAGGGAGGGTGTGAGGGCCCCAGTGTAGCAGCCACTGCAGCGAGCAAGCTCCACTGACGGGAGAAGAGAGGCAGCAGAAAGCAGAAGCCTGCAGCGCCGACAAACGCTCCCCACAACGACGGCAGCCCTCCTCCCTGAGTACCGGGAGAACCGGAGTGCTGGGGGATGGACCCGACCCCTTTTTCTCAGTCCAAATCTTGCGGCATCCCCGCCCTACACAAGAAAACCCCAGGTGAGAGAGAGTAGCCCAGTTGGACCCCTCCTGCTGTGGCCAGGTCTTTTGTTTCCCTTAAGTACCCAGAAATTTGTCCCTCTGGCAACACATATGGGGAAAATTCTTTAAGAGTAAAAGAAAATAGGAGGAGAACTCATAAAACCCCAACATACCAAAACCTGGAAAGCATTTAGGTGTTGCAATTACCTATTGATATTCTTACACTGATCTTAGTCAAACATCTGCTTTATGCTTTCTTCTCTATTTTCTTAATAATGAAGAAGTACATGGTAATAACAGGATATCTTCTTTTTCAAACTATAAAACTTACTTCTGTATACTGTGTGAGATTGCCAGGTTGAGGAGACTGTCAGGGGTTTCTCTACCTTGACTGCAAAGATAATGCCCAAACTCCTGTGTTGGATAGAGATAATGGCAGTCTATTAGCTCTTTATTACTGCATTGGAATAATATGTAATCTCTATGCTGTCTGTATCTTACCTATATGCTTGCTTATGTGTTCTCTTTGAGCTATTTTTGTGTTGCATTGATTTTAAAAATAATCTTTTACCCCAAAAGTATTTATATTAAAACCACTCAGGAAAATCCTTTACTGTTTCACACTGCTTTCACCCAGCCTTTGTTAAGAGCATCAGCAAGCATTATGAATAGGACTGGTGTGTAGTTAGCTGCCCTAGAAGAAGAGGGTGTGGATGGGGTATGAAATCATGGATCTGCAGTGTAAACTTAAAAACCAGCAGCAGTCCTGTACTCTTCATGGTTATATCTTCTAAGCTAATAATTTTCAGCCAGGTATTTTCTCCCACTTTGAGAAGATTCAGGACTGCTTTTCTAGGAAGAGTCGTATCAGCTGGATTTGGAACACAGGGTAATTTGTTGAACAGACAGGGAAAGCTGAGACCAGGCACTTGTGATGATTAATAAGCCTGCAAAAGTGTGTGTGTTTTTGTTAATCACCCTGAGAGGAGCAGCCTGGGGACAGCGTCAGTTTCCTTCGGAGAGAACTGTTAGAAATACTTGAGTCATTGCAAGACAGTACAAAGTCATGCTTCATGTTTCAGTATTTTAATTTTTTTTTGTTTATGGACTGAACGTTTCCAATGGTTGTGTGGGCGCTGCGCATTTGCTTTAGGCTTACTGATAATGAGCTCATTGCTCCTGACTCTTGTGGAATAACAGTTGGTGAGCCCTCTAAGCTGAGACTTGACATGATGGAAATACATGGTTTGACTTTCTTTGTTAAGAAAAAAATATTAGGAAGTCAATCACTTGCACTTGGAAGCTTTTTTTTTTCTTTTAAAGAAATCAGATTTTTGATAAATCCCAAATGAATGCAACTTGAAACACTAACTGAGAGCTCAGGAGCTCTCAGTGGTTGAAAACAGTTTGGTAAAAGCTGTACCTGAGGATCTTTGGCACTGTGCTTGGCTGATGAGCCCAAAGAGATGGTGTGAGCAAGTAATTTTTGTTTGATAGGTCATGTAGGACATGGAGATAAGCAAAAATACACAGAAAAGATTGTTGGGGGGAAAAAAAAGTAACTTGGAGACATTCCTGCCACAGCCTCCAGAAGCAAGGTGATACCTGGTCATGGGAATTTGCCTTGGCTGGGTTAGTGTCTTTTTAAAGAAGAAATAGTTTGTCCTGTTATCTGTGTCTTACTTTGAAGAAAAGAGGGTGTGCTAATTCCTAATGTGATTTACCAAATGAGTTAAGTAGTTCAGGTAGTAGTTTAAACAATCAAGAGTTGAATATAATTTTCTAAACCATAGTTTTACAGTGCAGCAGTTTGCAAATCAGTCAGTATCCATGTTGTGCCAACTCTGTGGTTAGAGCTCATCTCAGAATATGAAGCATCAGGATATTTCCGTTTGTATGCAGAACTACATTCTTCTTTTCAAAAGCTGTTTCAGGAGAAAAATGGACTGGTGTTCACAAAGGCAGAGCTGTGATTAAAGGACAGGCTGCTTCCCTGATGGCCCCTTTTGGTTTTAGTGGAGATCTTCAGATAACCTAATGAAGTGAATGTTTTTCTTGCAGTGGAAAACCATAGCAACCTGCCACTTTAGAATTCACAGTATATAATCTGTCTGTCCTTCAGATAGTATTTTGCAGTCCAGAAATAGTCATCGTTTCCTAATGTGTGAATGTAAAATGTCAGACAAATGTAGCTGGAGTGACAGTGTTGTCTCTGAGGTAAACATGAGCCCTGTTGTGGTGATTGTCTGGTGCTGCACATTTGGAAAGTGGGTCCCAGAGGAGGGCAAAGGAAGTCTATTTCTTTTGGTTTTAATATATAGGTTAGAGAGGTGCTGTGAAATCTGGTAATTGAAAGAGATGCTGCAGTCCCCCCAGTGCTACTCCTACCTTGCCTTCCAACCTGTACGTGCCCCTAGTTATTTTCGTCATAGTTTTCTTAAATTACGGTATATAGAGTTCCAAGATTTTTGGTCAGTGGTCTCTGATACCAGTTGGAAGCTCAAACAGCCCTGGAAGTACTCAGTAATCATTTAGTGGGGGTAAGTGCCCTGCAACCTGCTCACAGCTGGCCAAAGCTGCCAGCTGTTTGTTGAAAACATGGTTAAATAAATAAATGCTTGTGAGCAGCCTCACTGACTTCTGCCTGTGTCACCCTCCCACTACAAGATCTGAAACAGCTGAGACAAGTAATTTCTGCAGAAACCAGCACTGATTACTTAACAGTTAAAATTTAGTTTGTGAGCCTCAGAATTTGCTGCCAGTTTTAGGGACTGAGCTGCCAGTCTGAGAAGGGATGACTTAGCTTTTTTTCATGAAAAGGACCAAATGAGTAGTGCATTGAAGGAATTAACAGGCAAATATTTAATGATACTGCTAGGGATTGATTTAGACTAAACAGCTAACTAAATATTTTCCTTAAAAATATTACCATTACTCCAGCTTCTGTAGGGAGTATTTAAAAATCAACTTAAATGGCACAGAACGCTCTTTATGAATGTATGCTTTGTGGAATAGATGCATTTCAAATAGCTTTTTTGCTATAAGTCAAATGTTAACAGCCAAAATTATTGTTTAAAATGCTGAATTATTTTGATAGGGCTGTGATTTACTTAAGAGTAGAGCAAAATAATGTTTGATCAGTGTTGGTACGTTTTTTGTTTATTTGGTTGGGTTTTTTCTCTTTCTGTGTCATAGTGGGTCAAAGCTATGAGATTCCTTCTGCTCCTTTGAACTGATCTGGCTCCTTATTGTTTGTAACACATCGGTTCGGTTTAAATTATGGTTAATTAACTTTTCTTGTCACGACTCCATTTCCCTACCTTTTTTGGAAGCCATATCTGTTCAATAGCAGTTTTTGTCCTTCTGCCCTCTTTAACCTGGCTTTTCATCCACCTTTGAGTAGTTATGCCTTTATGAATAACAGTGGAGCACATTTAAGTTATTCCCATTGTCGCTATTTTTTCTTCTATTACCTCTTTCTATTTGATCTGAATCCCAGTTGTTTTCAGCTTTTGATATTTTTGCACTGCATATTTGGTGTTTGCATTTGTATGTAGATGGATTCGGCACGGAAATCACTTGTTATCGCTCGTGTGGAAGCAAATGCTGTGGGTTTCTTGGTTTGGTGATTTTTTTTGTTTGTTTGCCCGGGTGTACTAGCAGGTTTTTCTCCTTGTCTTGCTTGGGGAAATAAAGGGAATCCCTTTGTTGAGAGAGGACCCTTACAGTTGAAGGAAAGTGTAAGTAACAGTACATATTCTCATATCTATAGCATCAAAACTAATGATACAAACAATTTTCGTGTGGAAAATTAATAGTCTTTCCCAGTAGAACGTGAGATTCAGTCTTTTCCCGGATGGGGGCAGTGGTGGTTCACAGATTGCAGAGTCCCTGCTCATGTTTAATGTAACATTCATTACAGACTGAGATTTGGTGTATTTATATTAGGAGTTTCAGCGACTATGTTGTGGAATTAAGTTTATAAATTCAGGGCTGAGAAATACGAGAAAAGAATGTGAAAGGGAGGTATTTTTATATACAGGACTTTCAACTTAACCTCCCCCTAGAAGGATTTTTGAGTTTTGAAGAAAATCAGGACAACTTGCTGAAGGGAATAAGATGGATTCACTTGACAAATAGAGTTTGCAAATCTGTATCTAGTTTTCTAGATAGAAGTTTTCTAGATTTTCAGATGATCCAGTTTTGCAAGAATGAAGAGTAATTTTTGCTGAAGGATTATTTTCCATAAACAGTGTTTCATTTCACCATTTCGTTTGATACCCATCAAATCTATTTACATGCACTTAAATCTTGTACTTTTAATTGCTACATCCTCATGTGGCTGCTTTGCAGCAGCAGTTATGGAAGATTTAGATAAGTAACCTCCCCTCCCTTTGCCCTAACATAAGACCCATCATGTTTTTTTAATTGGCTTTCAGTATTGAGTAATATAAATGGATTTGAGAGAGAACAATGTATATTGTTGCAGGTGTTTGAATGGGTGTTGTATTTTGAAGTATGACTTCTCTACCAATGGAGGATTTTTTGATAGGGCATTTAGTGACAAGGTTTTTGGGGCAGTTAATGCAGCAGTGAAGATAAGATTGTAACCAGACAGATATCTTGCTGAGGTAGCACAAGAACTGGATTGAATAATAGAATTAATGATGTAATTGGGTTTATAGTTTTGAGAATCTGCTGATACTATGTCCAGTCTGCTTTTGTTTGTTCTCTGTGTCTGCTCAGCTTTGCGTTAGCGTGTGCTCCAGTGAGTGTGGCAACTCTGCAGTCACAAGCCATAATGGTGCAGAACAGTGAGCTGAGGGCTCTCTGCAGAAGACTTGGCAGATTATTAAATGAAGTGAAAGAGTAAGTCCATGCAAGCACAACTGCTGCTGCCTGTTGAATGGTGGGGTATTTGTATTTATGTGCCTGCTAACACCACTGTACATGGTGAGTGTTTCCTGAAGGCTGTGCTAGAGCAGTGTGAAAGATGGATATCTAATCCCTGGTTGACGAAAAGTGGTAGAGTCACTGGCTTTGAGGTGACAGGGAGCAAATGCACATTTCAGTTCTGAGTGTTAACTGCTACGCAGAGCTTTGATTTTAAGCTGAAGAACAAGCGTATTAGTTCTGCTTGCACATAATTTTAACTATCATTTAAGAAATTTATCCAGCTAGATTTTTCTTTGTTGGATTTATCTACTAGTATGCCAGTGGAGTCTTGTACCATAGAATAATTCTTCCTGCTTTCTACACCTGGTAAGCAATGGCATGGATGGATCCTGGGGGTGGGAATCAAAACTCAATCTGTATAAAAGCATAATCATGTTTTCAAAGTATGCAGGCAGCAAACTTCTGATGAGATGAGGAAAACACCAGAGGAGTTGGTCTGTGTGCAGTCCAAGGGGTAACTGCAGGCTAAGTGAGCTGTAGTGTGTGGCTGCTGCCTTGTCAATGTGCAAAAGGAGCAAGTGGCACTTTCCAGTGAACTTTGCAATTTTGTGTGGGAATTTGCTCATAGTACAAATATAGCTTGTGTGCTGAAGGTGCCATTTTGGCACCTGCATGTCTTCAGGCACTCTGCAAATGTTCTCTTTGTAAGAGGTAGGTTAAAGCATCCTTGCTGGTCACTTCTTGTGCCTCAAGTAGTGGGGTCCACGAGGGACTGGCTCCTTCCTTTGAGGCCACTGATACGTGCACGGTTGGAACAGAGTGGCCAGTGACAGGAGTTTCGGAATCTTTTCTTTTCTAGAAAGTGGACAGGGAGAACACCCCTCTCCTGTTTCGCTGAGCTTCGTGGCTGCCTGGAGAACCTGTGCTTCATTAAGCACACAGCTGTAAATTGTCAAGCCACCTGAAACAAAAGCAATATTGATTAGTTAAATATTTATGGACTCCTGGCTGGCTGTTTATTATGTTGCAACATAGTATGGTTTTCAGGTCACAGCTGTGAAATAAAATTTATTCTGATCTTGGCTTGGGAAGCCCTTCCCTAGGAGGCATTTACTCTTGGCTGGCTGCTGATCTGAATCTAGCATGAGTCTAGGTCCAAGGAACTGCAGAAGCATGGAGAATTATGGTAGCATTCTGTTTGCAAACCCTCTATTTAACATTTATTGTGAGGTTTGTAAATATGTGTAATGGCCAGGAAGCCTAGTTCTGTGCTCCATGTGCACTGGGGGTCTGTGGGAGGGAAGGCTGCATTTTGGAGCTCTGACAGGTTATCTGTGTGCTGAGGTTTCAGAGAAAAGGGGCAATGCCCTTCCTTTTCATTTTGGGTGCTCTTCATTACCTCTGGGAAGCAGAGGTTTGCAAATTAAAAGGCTGTTTGTCAAAATGCCTGCTTTGAATAAAGAGAGTTTTCCAAAAGGTTAAATTTCCATGTTGTTATCTATCTTGACAAAATTGCTGTTGCTTCTATGAGTTTCTTAGGTGTCACTTCTCCCTTTTTGATTTGTTCCTTGCTTCCTGTAAATGAGCTTATACATTATGCATCTAGAAGCTATTTTTCTGGTATTCCTCTACAGAATAACTTAAAATATACGGCAATCAATGCTGCTCAGAAAAACTGTCATACTTGTGTTCCCAGACTTCTTGGAAGGTTAAAACCCTGTAGCTGACTCAAAGGTGATAGCATTTGGATTGCACAGAAAGGTGATAGCATAATGGATTGCACAGAAAATCAATAGGAAAGAAGTATTGTTTGAAAATGTTATTACAAGCTAACGTCAGATTTAAAAATATATATCAATAAGGCTTGTTTTGGCTGGTGACATGAGAACGTGTGGTTTATGCAGTTACTCTGTATGCAGTTTCATTTTTCTTTCAGGGTAATGAGCATCTTTGCACTTCAGTGTTCCATGCCTTTCTTTTTCTCACATCTGATTTGATTTAACTGTAAAGTGGAACTTTTTTCAGACTGACAGAGGAAGACCTATAAAGGCTGTCTTCATAATCATCACTGTGAGATAAAGACCTGCAGCATGTCAGATGTTTGTTTTTCTTCCTTTCGATGCTTGCTTACTGTCTCAGTTCCTACTGAAGAAAATAATTTAAGGAAGATATGAATTAGCAATTACTGCTTTGTTTATCCCAGTAGATAAACAGATAAAATGTGTTTCTTGCTTGTCTTGTGAAAAAAATATGGTTTTGTTAGAAAGTATTTCAGAACTTTAGGCAGAAATCAAAGGAATATCAACAACTACCTCCATAAACTTGGCATTAGCAACTAATGTCTTGATTTACCTAAGAAAATTACAAGTTGAAAAACAGGCTAATAGAAGTAATCTGAGTGGTTTTAACGTGAGCCACAGACGATATAACCTGTCTAAGGTCTTGTGGTGCTAAATTTCACCATCTGGCAGGACTAGATAGTCAGGATGCTGTACTATCAATTGCTTTTGTCTCTCCTGGTCCAAGATTTCTTCTCAACCTCTTGCCTACATTTGTGATTTCCAGTGCTTGCTATGCTGATAAATCTTCATGGACCTGTGTGCCTCAATCAAGAGCTGCTTTGCATTGTAGTGAAGGCCCATCCTGCTGCTGGGAATGCGTAACGAATTTCTGCTCTGCCAAGGATTTTCAGCTCTACCTTTTTACTTCCTTTCACCTTGAGCTTTACCCAAAATCTGCATTGCTGATTCTCTGCTAAGCAGCAGCATGTCCAAGTGCTAATGGCACGATTTGTAACCAAGCCATAGATAATGAAGAATTTACTGAAGGAAACCATTTTGGGCACTTGTATTCAGTTCTTCCCTATGCATAGATACTGATGTCTGCAGTCCCACCCTTCTAATAGTACCTGCAGTCATCACTGCACCAGGCATTGACTAGACATAATGCAAGAACTCCCAGCTTTAATAGCTGGTAACCAGTCAAAGCTTAACTATGAGTGAAGGGGAGATGGCAGCTTTTTTGGTGAATCCCTAAATCCTTATTCAGTATCTTTCATCAGAAGCATGCTTTGCTTCTCTTTTCATTTTTGTCACTCTCATTTGGAACATCTCTGAGACAGCACTGAAAGCTAGTAGATTTCATAAAGTCCTCCAGAGAGGTTCTAAAATCTAATTCATTGCAGTGTTTACTTTGTAATTAAAAAGGCTATTCTTGATGGGCAGGTGAAAAGGATTTAGAAAGGAAGATATAGATTTTATTTATTTATTTATTATATTTAAAAATAAAACCCTTTGAACAGAGAACTACTGATCTGTTGAGAAAATACCAAGTATTTTCTCCATGTAGTAGAAATGGCATATTTACAACAGGTAGTTATTGGAACTACTTTTCCCCAGTAGGTCCAGAGAACTGAACTCCCTGCATATCCTCCCAGGCCTTAATAAATTGTGTTTTGTACTTAAACACTTAAGAAACAGGAAAGAAATCCTTTTTATAGTGCCTACCATGTTCTAGATGGCCTCCTGCATGCTTTCATGTAACTTCTCATGTATTAAAAATAGTATTTTAAGGGTAAAACTGACACACTGTACAATGTGTTGTGTATATATGCAAAAAAAGTATTGCAGAAGTACATTTTAAGTATCTAAGTGACTTGTGCTTTAATGGAGACAAGAATTTCAACAGAAGACAGCCATCTTTGGCTGGACAAGAAAATGCAAGTTCTGGCTTTTTATACCTAGAAACCAGGAAAAAAGAAAAGGTTTTACTGCAAGTCATGCAGAACTGCATTGGCTTTTAAGTTATATTGAAATTCCTACATCCTCATTCATAATTTTTCAGTTTACAGAATGGTTCGGTTTACAGTTTACTGAATGTTTCAGTTTATAGAGAAGAACTTTACTGGATGTGTACTTATTTCTGAAACCTCCTGCAAGTCTGCAGCCTGTGCTTAGTTTTCTTGACTGATTTGTTGAAGTTCTCTGTCACCATCCTTCTCGGGGCTGTCTTTATTGTTAAAGTAGTTTTATGCTTTTGTGACTTCCGTGAGGTGATGATGTGACCAGAATTGTTTTGCATGCAGAGGATTTGCTCTTCCAGATGTGTTGCTGAGCATTCACGATGACAGCTGAAGTCAACGTGCATCCAGCACATCTGAAACTTAAGCCCCGAGGCCCAATCAACCTTTTGCTGAAATCAGTGGAGAGGCTGGCAGCAGTGGGAGCTGGACTGAGGAAAAAAAGTCTTTTGAGGCTAAAGTCAGAGTGGGAATATCATTAAATACTGGGTTCCTGCCCAGCTCCAGTGCTGGCTGTTGCCCAGTGCTGGCTAGTCTGTGCTCTGTGCCTCCGTTGCTTTGCTTTGTTTCTGTGAACAGTCATTTTAGCACTTTGAAATGTAACATTTTGAAAGCTCCTTCTGGCACAAGCTCTGTAAGTGTGTGAGTGGCCATGTTTCGTTTGTGCCTTTTTGATGATGTTCTGGGAAAAACGATAAAACTCAAGTGTGCCGTTTGGTGGTTTAGATACTGTGGACTTTGTAGGATTTTTCCTGAGACACAGAAGCAGATGGGGCCTTGCTCTAGAGTAAGTGAACATAAAAACGCATAGAGACTGTTTTGCACTTGTTCCCCTCCACAGTTATTGCAAATCTCTCTTTAATGTGCTGTTCAACATAGCGTGACTGAGCCAGGACTTCTGGTCAGTGTTCAAAAGGGTAATTACAGGAGATGCTCTTGAGAGACTTCTCAGTACTCTTGGGCAAACCCTTGAGTGGATGAATAATACTGTTACACCTCTTTTGAATGCAGGGAGCAGGGTGGCAAGGGTTTTCAATGCAGCAGTAAACATTGCAGTGTAACTTCGAGGGCTTTTTTAATGGAAAACAGCTCCTGTTTCATGCCTTGCAAGCTGAGTTGCAATGGGACCCTAGTCACTTGTAGGCACAAGGGGTTTGTTTGTTTGTTTGTTTTATATTTTGTTTTCAGGAGTCAGTGTTTCACTACAGTGTGGACACTTCCACAGCCCCAAACTGCCAAAGATTTATAACTTAGAATCACAAATGAAGTGATGTTTGGCAAGTCTGAATGGATGGTATGTTCTCATTCCTTCTGCTTATTTAGTGATGTTCAAGCTCCTAAATCTATGTTTCTTGACAGTTTTGTCAGCTATCAAAAAGAAATCTTACTTTTTGTCTATAAACCCAACAAGTGCCAGGCTCTTGTTTCTCACTCTTTCATGTGAACATGCTTTATGCTCAAATGTGTGGCTGAATTGAGACACCTGTGTGAAGGCATGTTAGTGAGTCTTGAACTGCCTGAGTGAACCAGGGGTGTCCTTACTGAAGCTGCATGGAAGAGAAACAGAACAAAATAATCTGCCTCTGTGAACCTAAATGCTTAACTGGTGAATGAAAGCTGGTTAAGATATTTTTGACAAAATGCTTTTCTTAGGATAGGCCAATTTCAACACAAGTTTGGTTTGAAAAGGTTGAGATGTTGCTTCTGGTCAGAACTTGGAGGCTGGACCCCAACCATCAGCAGCCCATATTCCCTACTCCAGTACTCACAGTTACAGAGAACTTGGCTTGAAGCCTTGGCTATCTGGACATTTCTGAAGTAGAGATTGAAATGGGTCTTGTCTACATCCCTGATGATAAACCAGAGGAATGCACTAATATTGGGTCCTTCAGGATCTTCAGAACCGAATTCCATTACTGTTTTGAAAGGTCTCATCTTCAGTGATGTTGAGTCTATGCTGGTCGAAACAGGTGTGAAAAACCCCTACCCCTTGACCACAATATTATGTGTGAATATCAAGAGGTGTTAAACAGTCCTACCTCATGTAATGAGTCTCTAATGATGGAGCCTTCCCTGGAGTACCAGAGGAAGTCTGGGACATGTATTGTCACTGCTCTGTTCTTTTTTCTCTCTTTCTGATAACCGTCTTGATTAGAAGCAAACATAAGTAAGAATTAGTGCTGCTTTACAGCATTAAACCCCATTCATGTCTCTTCTAACTCTGGTTGTGTACCCCAACTAGATGAGGGTTCCCCCAACAGTAAAGATGTTCCTTGTGCATTCCTCTTTGATGAGTTTGCTTCTGGATTTTGTGGAATTCAGTGACCTTAGGGATAATTTGCAAAATAAATATTGTTTGTTCAGGAGCTTATCTAATGCTTGCTAAAGGGCTCTATAGTCCTCTTAAAGGTGCTTGAATTATTTGTTCTGCTTTGTTCAGCATTTTGCACAGTCTGGAAGCTGAGTAAAGCTATTAGAGGAAATTGCCATACAAATGGCAAAGTCACTGAGATGAGAGAGGATAACAAAGAGTAGTGGAATGTGGGGTGTGGACGGGGGAAGCATGAAAATATTCGTAGTACTCAGTGGTACTGCAGCTCAACTGAGAGTAAGTGTTTATGTGGGCTACACATATCAAAGTTAAATATCCTGATTTAAATGGTGTTCGTGATGTAACTGTAGGATGATCAAATTCTGTTTTGAGGTTGCAGTGTGTTGCAGTACACTGTGGTGGTAAAGAGGCCCTGAGGACCGGAGAGAGCCTCTTTCCTGGGCCTGGAGGTGACCCTGGGAGTGCATCCAGGTCATCAGGGATGGGCTGAGAGAGGGTTGTGGATTTGTGGACAGTGTTGGACCTATGGGGAGTGATAATTGTACTTTCTGGCCTTATAGGGTATTGTTTATCTACTACTCTTTTAGGAAATATCTGTGTGCTATCCCAGGTCAATGGGGGACACTGGTGAACATCTTTCCTGTTTATGCATGATATTATATCCTGTGTATGCTGGTATTTAGGGATTCTGACTGCGCAATAAACAGCTTTGTGCTTGGACCCCTGGTGTGTGCAGAGTCCATGCCCTTGCGTGATTACTGCGAATGGTGCCCCGTGTTTGTTTATTATTTAAATCAGGGCAATAATTGGCCAGATAGCCTCTGGCAGTATAAGCCTCAGGGACTGCAATTGGGACGGAAGTGGAAAAGCCGGCTGGCATTCAATCCCTGGATGGTGTTTCCAGGTGAGCCATGAGTAGCGATGCACACAGTCTTGGGCAGGATTGTTTTAAGAATGGGCAATCAGACTTCTCTTGCCAGACTGCAGTTTGTATTTGACTCTTTGACCTGGCTGCTGGACGCCTGTGAGAAGCTTTTCACCCCCGAGTCGCTTCAGCGCCTTTTGGCATGGACTGCTGCCCCTCATCCTGCAGACTCTGGGTGATGGTACAGTGTTTAGGCGATTGAAAGTGTATTGCTCTGAGTTACTATCCTTTTATCATGTGCTGTGGATTATATGTATTATCCCGTTTGTTCTTGCTCAGTGTGACTTTAGTGTCTCAGTACATGTATTCTCTTGCTTTTATGTTGCCTTCACATTTACAGTGACAGATGTGCAGGTTATCACAACACAAAAGGGGGACTATGGCTCCCCGGGAATATTTGGATAATGCAATATTAACGCTAAAACTTTTTGCAGGCAGATCATCAATTTGGTCCCCAGCAGAGCAATGCCAGTCTGAAGATTTGCGTGAGACCAATTTCTGAAAAGGCTTTATGTCTAATGTGGTTGCCTGCCTGACCTGACAAACATCAATCACCCCCGAGAAAATGAGGCCCAGCGAGAAGAAAAATTACCTATTCACCATTCAGCCCTCATGGCTAAGGCAGGAGCAGAGGTCAGACTGCCAGGAACATGGTTGTGCCTGGGAGCTTACAGAGGCAGCCTGCCCACTGCCTTGTGTCCTGCTGCATCTCCCATCATGTTACTGTGTTCCTGCTTAAGCTGTCTAATTCTAGGGCCGGTTCCCCTCATTACGTGGGGAAGAGGCTGTGCTTGTGTCTCCACAGGTGCTGGCCTGAGGTGGACACCAGCGAGGAACGTCCTCCCGTTCCTGGAGGAGAGACCATCAGCAGCTGGAGAGGATGCAGCAGAACTGTCTCCAGGAGAGGGACCATCGTCAGCTGGAAATGATACAGCTGGATCCTGAGACCTGACATCCTGGTCCATGCTGCCTCTGAGTGCTAGTGCTTAGGAGGTGGCCAGCACAATCACCTGAGAAAGACTGTGCTATGCCTGATGGGTGGTTGTGGGCACTGGATCTGCAGAACTTGAATCCTCCACAAGGGATCTGATCTTTTCAGTGCCTTAACTTTGTCCTGATGCCTTGTCTTAGTCACCTTTGCAGTTTTGAGGGTGTACTTCTTATCTACTGTACTATCTATGACAAATGGCTGATAATGCCATAACCAAAACTGTGCTAATAAACACAAAAGGGGGAATTGTTGCAGTACACTGTGGTGGTAAAGAGCTAGGCCCTGAGGACCGGAGAGAGAGCCTCTTTCCTGGGCCTGGAGGTGGCCCTGGGAGTGCATCCAAGTCACCGGGGATGGGGTTGTGGGTTTGTGGACAGTGTTGGACCTATGGGAAGTGATAATTGTACTTTCTGGCCTTATAGGGTATTGTTTATCTACTACTATTTTAGGAAATATCTGTGTACTATCCCAGGTGATTGGGGGACGCTGTGGTGAACATCTTTCCTGTTCATATAAAATATATCCTGTGTATGCTGGTATTTAGGGAATTCTGACTGCGCAATAAACGGCTTTGCACTTGGACCCCTGGTGTGTGCAGAGCCCGTGCCCTTGTGTGATTACTGCAGCAGTGGCCTATAAAATGTCCATGTAGCTCCTGAACTGACCATCATGAGTCCTTGGATTGTAAAATCTCTGCTTGTCTGTAGTGTTTCTTGACTATGTAGTAGGTCTTAATTTTCAGTCATATTACCCTGCAATATTTTGAACTTTCCCCCAGTTCATCCTAATCAATGTCCTTCCAATCTACAGAAAAAGGACGTTTTAGAGTGCTGGTTTCCTCTGTTTGACATTGGAGTCGTTAATAAATTAGACCTGTATTTCAGATACTGTATAGTAAGACAAAGAAATTATTTTAAGCATTCCAACAGTTTCTGCTTAAAAATCAGAATATGATGCCAAGTGGCATCTTGTGTCATTTGCTGCCAAATATCATTTTCCCTCACAGAATTTGAATCCAATCAAGTGGTGTGAAAGCAAAATTAAAAATCAGCCTACTGCTGTTAGAAGCTTTCAAGTGCACTTGGAAAACTGAGATCAATGGAAACCTTTACTGAAATATCAAATTAAAAATAGGGATTATCTCACTAATTTAAAAACTAATTTAAAATCAACTATCTGCAGCAGGGATTCCTGTTCCATGGAGGACTTGCAAGGTTCAGTTCACATGGTAAAGTTCTTGTGCTTGGGTTTTTGAAAAACAGGAATGATTGTGGAACAGTCCTCTATGTTTTTAAATGCAGTAATACAGTTTGGAGAGCTGGGTACAATTTCAACCTATTGTCTTCCTTTAAAAATAAATCCAGGTGAAAAGATTCAACTCCTTTAAAAAAAATATGTAGATATGCTAAAACCTCCCTAAATTAACTTGCATTTGGTAATGACAAATATTCTATTGGTGTATATACATAAAAAGGATTCTAATGTGATACCTAATGGTATCACATTACAATAAAGTCCTTTGTGTGGGAACTAAAATATTTCTGTAAGGTACAGATATCTATGAACTGGTGAATTTAACTGAGGTTACCCTCAGTTACACACCTCCCGAGTTTCACTTGGATGCCCAGGTGGAGACGTTCCACATGTAACTCTGTGAGCAGTCGCCATTGCTGTCACGCTGTGCAGAAGAGAACAGTGTCTTTGTTTCATACAGGAATTGGTGAGTTTAACAGTTAAGTGTGTGCCAGAGGGTTTGGAGAGTTTGCCTTTGGGGCTGGGCAGGCAGGGGGAGAATGCCATGTGGGTTTCCTGTGAATTTTCTTCTGCTGCATGGGAAATGCAACCCTTGGTGCTCGTTCTTTTGATCAGTGCTGCTGATGTATGCAGATATCAGACCTCAGTGTTGAAAGCAGAGGAGCTCTTAGCAAAATCAAAAATGGTGTTCAGTTGTATTTTCCAGAAGGACAGAATTCCTTATGGAAGGGAGATTCTCTTGAAAAACACTATGAAACTAACATGGTGCTAGAGTTATTAGAAGGCATGAGAATTTTTAAAGTAAGCTACTTCATTGACTAGCTCTGCTTGCTAGGGGAAAAAAAAGAAAAAAAATTTAAAGAGCTTACAATTTGTTCCTAGAAAGTTACATTAACTTAATATGTGTTATGTGGATAAAGCACAACCACCTTCTTCCATGTTGTGGAAAGGTGTGCATGTAATGGCTTTCTGCAAGGTGAGACATCCCTGGGAAGTTCACCTTCCTGTGCCATATTCTATTTTTATTCAATAGCCCTTGAACTAGAACTCCTTAATGTTTTTCCCAGTTAAGAGAAAGATAATCCCAAGGAAGATATGGGCATTGCAGGGACCTCACATGTCATCTTGCACATGACACTTGTTCTGTGAGTATGTTTGGATGTAAGTCCCTTTAGTTTTTTGTCTTCCCCCTCTCCCCACCATTGCCTTCAAGCCTAACAGTCTTCACATACACCAAAGTGTGACTAAAGCTCAGATCAAAAGGGAGTAGCCATGAAATAAAAAGCCAGGGTTAGAATCAGGTATATCTGTACATCTCCTAACACTGTGCAGTTTGAAAGCCTCTCTCTGCTTTACTTAAAACTGATTAAATGCTTAGTCCACCTGTTCCCCTTATTTCTTCTTTCAATATTTCTATTTTTGCTCTCGATTCTCTTGTGCAGATATGTGTTTTATCAAAATGCCTTCACCTTTGTCCATTGACGAACCTGTACTAGAAACATCCTTCAGGTAAAAAAAAATTTTGCCATTACATACAAGTAATTTAGAAAATAGCTTCTAATCCTGGTTACCTGAAATACATTCAAAAACTACATTATTCAAAAAGAAATACAAAATTCTGATGAAGGCAAAAGGGGTTGCTCTAATATTTGGGGTAAACATCACAACTTCTTGATACAGGAAATGTAGAGTTTCTTTGGCTTTTGCTTGATATGTAAATGTGAAGTGGTTATATAACATATGAATGGTTTTGCAGTGTGGTGACTTGCTGGGTTCTAATTTATTTTCAGATTTATATGCTAGTTTCTTTCATTAATACTGTGTTTTCCTTTTGATTTGTAAGGCTACTTCTTGTTTGCATCTACGCAGCCCTGTTATATGTTGAGTAGAGCATCAAGAGGATGCAGATCAAATGCCCTTTGAAAATGAGCATATGGGATTTTTTTTTTTTTTTAGAATAGGTATAATTAAATTTCAGGCAAAGTTTCATTTCCTGCTCATACCATGTAGCAGTGTTACATGTTTTCATGCTCTGTCACTCCTTTTTTTTATTACTTTTCTATTTATGGTAGTTCCTTAGAAAACATGTTATCTTAATAAGAACAACCTATCAAGCACGAAAGCCAGCAGATTTCACAGTATCACACTTTGCATACAGGAGTTTATCTTGTTGCTGCCACTGCTGCATTCCACACTGCTCTGATGGTGGAAAATGAGTCATTTCTAATGGCTGAGTTTTGACTGACAAAAGCAGAGGGGCCACCACTGGCTCGTCAGAAAATGACACGATTAGAACCAAGTGAGCAGACACACAAGAGGTTACAGAGCTTTGGGAGAAATGTGCTGAACAGCAGCACCTCTGATGAGCATTAGCATTCCCTGTTTGTCGAAGAGACTCTTTAAAATGCCATTTGCACTGATGATGGTATAATTGACATGGCTCCCTAAGGAGCTGTAGGGATTGTAGGAAGCTCAAATCTCAGGAAAAGTCATCTGTTCTTAGGACTCTTATAGTCTGACATCTCATTGCTGGCAGGTTTTGCTTTGTTGTATGTTATCATTCTATTAATAAACGGCCATCAGTATTACAGCACTTCTCAAGTTCCCAGCAGAATTTTGGTAAATCTAATTGAACAATAACTTGCTAATTAGCATTACTGCTTCGTTCTATTGGATAATTGACTGCATATTTCTATCTTGAATGGCTTTTCTGGAAGATACAGTGAAATAAACTTTTATAATGAGATTATTAACTTATATAAGGTTTCATTATTTCAGCAGTAAAAGTAGTAGGATGTGCAGTAAAAATTCTGTATTTGCTTTCCAGAGCTCTAAAGTCTAGGGATAAGACAAGTATACAAATCAATGCCTAATAACTACAGAATTAAGGAACTTAAAGGGATTTGGGAATGAATACATGATTTGTATGTCCATATATGTTATGCATTTAGTGAAAAGATCTTTGTAATGAAAACGGTTATCAGGAGTAGGAGAAGTGGTGACTTAATCTGTGGCACATAAGTGTGATTACTTGTCTTTGGAAACAAAAGCTTTCATTTGAATTCAGTAAAAGATACTGGATGAAATTCTGATCTGATACTTAAGTGCAAATTTGCAGTAATTTCACTGAAGGCTTAACTTAATCCTACACTAAACCAGCACTAAAAATTACATTATGTTTATTTAGTCCATATTCTTTTAACCTACAATTTAGGTGAAGCCCCTTGCTCTGAAAGGAGGAACTGTGTGTTACGTTAAGCTCTTTGAGATGAACATTGGACATACTGGTAATTTTAGGCACTTCAAAGAGAAATTGCAGTAGTGAACAATTTTGAGTGCTTATTTTATGCAAAGGTTGAAATGCAATTCCTGAGCAGTAAAATATTGCAGTTTAAATTTCAGATTTTTGTATGGGCAAAAGAGGTTTGAAAACAGTTAGTAATTACGTTTAGCAAGCATTTATCTTAAGTGCGTTAAAGACACAAACCAACCACATTACACATCAAATTATGGAAGGGAGAGGGGGAGGAACATCTCTAAGTGAATTTTTTTGGTGCAAGTTTTCTCATGATTTTGCCCTGAATTCTGAGTATCTTACGGTAATTCTATCAGTTAATAAATTACTGAAGGTTTAGAAGTGCCTGTACAGAGTAGAGACTGACAAAGGATTTCCTTTCTTGAAAGTGTAAAAGAGGAAGTAGGAAGACAACATTAGATGAGTGTGGAAAGAAAAGTCAAAGAATTTGGAATAACTAGTGTTAAGGTAGATGAAGTTTATAACACAAAATGACAAATTCACTCTCACTGGCTTCTTTTTTGACAATCAAAAGAAACAAGTGCCTTTTTACAGGTCTAATAGTGATTGATGCACCATTGGAAAAGAAGATCGAGGCTGGAGGTAAAACATAAACAGTTCAGGCACTTCACAAAGATTGTCTGACTCACAGCCAAGGGAATGAGTTAAGCTACCACACGTTAGTTCCCCTTTCTTTCTCTCTAACAGTGTTTGCACTACACCCTTACTTGTCTGAAAATTAATTTCATATGTCCTCTACCAATCAGTGCAAGACATCTACAGAAACACAGTGTGGTTTGAAATGAAATTATTTAATATTGGTGCTTCAAATCTAGATACATAGTTTTTCTTCATTTAAATACTTTTGAATCAATTTATGCTATCACAGGTTAAAAGTGATACTTGAGAATGAGGAGCTTGATTCTGTTTATTTGTACTTTTTGAAAACATAGTAAATAATAAAGGGTATTAAAAAGGATGCCTTTCTATAATTTGTAATCCCAAAACTTCTGAATTACACAAGAAATGTGAATGATCACAGTGACCCATGGCATGTTCCCTCTTCCCATTTTTGTTCATGTAACTGCTGCTATTTGCAATTGTAATTCTCTTTTAGCATCTTGCCCTGCATTTTCAAGGAGGTGGTGCTGAAAAGAATGACCCTCAGACTGTTATTTATCACAAAACATTTACCAATGGTGGCATCTTTGTAACTTGATCAAATTCTAGCTCTGGTAATTTCATTTCCCTTGCCTCAGGTATCTGTATAATTGCTTGGAATAATATTTTTCATGTCTCCTCTTACTGCCTGTTGAGCAGTGGCTGTATTGCACCCCAGCTGAAGAATGGGTTGCAGGAGGGATGAAGTGTTCCTGACATTTCTCAAAACAATCTGAAAGGTTATTAGTACCTCTAGGAATTTTTAGAATCCCATGTTCTGTTAATGCCTAAGAAATTATTATTCAAATCTTAGCCTTCTTCCAAAGGGGTGAGGGAAGGAAATTCAGTCATAACACTGGTGTATCCTAAGCACAGAAATTGCTTTCCAGTTTGCATTGCAGCTTATTATTACTGCTGTGTTTTCTGTACTCCTGTATGCTAGTATAGAAGGAAAAAATAAACTCCTTTTTCCTATCTTTATGCCACATTGGAGAGAAACTGGGGTTTTTTTCTTTGTATTCCTTGTATGGACACCTGTTTTAAACTACACCTGACCTTCAGCAGCCTTGTCGTAAGAACTGCTACGGATTTGTTTTTATCACATCATGAAATGGCTCTCAGTTTAAAACCCCACCCAAAGCCAGTCAACCAAAATACTTTCACTACTTCCCTGCCATGGCTGTGTTACAGGAGCCTGCATGGCAGTGATACTGAACCTCTGCTTTATGCAGTACTGGTTCTGGTTTTGTTTTTTTTTTTTCTTCAGGGAAGAAGGAAATTCTAAAAATATTAAACTGAATATTTTCAGGCTTGACCTTTGTGAGAGACTAATGACTCAATTATTTTCAGGCCAAGGATATTTTCTCCAGGATGGGACCTACCTGCAAAGTAGGAATTTGGATTTCTCAAAGAATACTATGATAAAATGTGTTAAAGATGAGAGGTGTTAAACTCAGAACTGTTCCGTGAGCCTTCAGAGACTTCACTTGAACTTAGTGTCCTTCTGGAACCACAGGTCCCCAAGGACTTGGCAGAATTTTAGATTGTTTGCTCTAACCATGTGAGTTTTTTATGTTTAATATGTGGTTTATCTGGTAACTGTGGTTCATGCAATTTTCTTGTACAAGACTAGAAGATGGAGCTTTCCCTTTTTTTGCTTGATGAGAAAGAAAAATGACATCTCATTGCTTTAAATTAAAAAGAGGTGTAAGGCATCCACATCAAGAGTCACAGGCATCTTTTTCAATCCAAACTGCATGTAAGGAGCAGGAAGTGGGAGCTTTTAAATTCCAGCCAGCAGTGCAGTCTCTAGAGATGCCATTCAGATATGCCAGAAGTATTCAGCGTGCACTAAAACCTGTTCCAAGCTGTGCTGCCTTTCATGTAAGTGCAGTTGTCTGCACACTGTCCTAAAATCAACAACCGTTTACTGAATGTTTTCTATAAACTGTGGCACCTGGTAGTTATTTCTGGCCCTGTTTCTGTGTCAGGAGTAGTATTACAGTTGGATGTCAGGAAGCCAAACAAATCTGATATACTGGTAAATGAACATGGTTTAAACTAGGCCTGGATTCTTCCTTGAAACTTAACTTTCCTTTTCAGCTTGAAAAACACAGAAATTCAATGAACAGAGTATTACCAAGGCCCTTGGTGAAAATGCAGATGTCTTAAAGCTGGAATACATGTCAATCCAGAGAGAGCCAAGAGTACTTTGTTGCCAAGTTGCTAATTATTCACAGAAAAGATTAAAGCTGAGCATGGTTTTCCCAAATGATTTGATATTATACTCTGAATTAAAAATACATTATGTAAAATGCTGATGTGGTAGAAAGGATTTTTGTCAGTACAAGGCTACAAGGTTGTCATGGTATTTAGACTAATAAAATCTGGGACAACAGGTAGAATGGTTGCAGAAAATACACTGCAGCAAAGCAGCTGATGTCATGATGTGTATCACCTATGCTCTGTTGTAGGATGAACAATTTATTGCTGACCTTGGAAGGTGTAGTAGACTTTGATCTCTGATACGTGGGAATTATTTGCACGTGTGGCCAGGGTCACTTGGCAGTTCTAGCCAGGTAGCTGAGGTCAGTTTGACTCGTAGATAGTTTGTGCAATTTGAATTTCTCAGCCTGCAGTGCCAGAAAGTATTAATTATGATCAAACCTGACATTATGAGCAAAAGTTTTGGTTGAATGTAATTTTAGGAAGACATCTGTGCCTTTTGGGCCTTGTTCCCAATTATGCAGGTTGTCTAGAAGATGTTGCTTTAAGCATCCTAATAATATTTTTCATCTGAATTTTACATATTATAATTTTCTTCTTTTATACAGAGAAAACTGATGTATCTCGAAGACACTATGTTTTTCTGGAAGCAGACATGATATGCTGTAGGTGTAACATGTAGATTGTCCCACTGTACCCTGCACTGACACGACCCCATCCTGAAATCTGTGTGCAGTGCTGGGTGCCTCAGTACAATAAGCACATCAGACTCTCAGAATATGTCCAGAGATGGTTTTATGATGGGATATCATATTTCCTTAGTCTCTCTTCTGGGACTTATTAGGAGGCAGCCATGAAGTTCTTTGATGGAAATACTATTAAGCCTCAGCTGAGCAGGAATATCAATACATTTAATGAAAAATGGTGGTGGTCAGAAACCTTGGATGTGGAGAAGAAAAGGCAGCTGGCTTCCTGTAAGTAAGGGTCTTTTGATTTCTTGCTTTATTTTTTCTCCCCCTGTATCCTGCATTCTGAGATACAGGGAGCAGATGGTAATAGGAACTGAGAGGCCAGCAAGCCAGTGCTGAGGAAAATGAAAGCAGTTGTCAAGCAGAGGCAGGTAAGATCTCTTGGGACTGCAAAGTTCATAAATCTGTTATGCACCCTTGGCGAGTAAGGAACACAGGCCTTTCACAGATTTGACATTCATGGAACTGCTTTACCAGCTGTAACTAACTGCTGTGGCCCTTGATCCCTGCCCATTATTTCCAGCTATGGCTCTTGAGAAAAGAGCAAAGGTCCCTGATATTCTAAAAGAAAACTAGAAATAGAGTTCTGTGTGCGTGTTTCTGATTTTTTGCTTCCTGGTAAAAGGAGGGAAGTAGAAGAAATAAATTTATTGCTTATGCATTATTATGTAAGATGGTTTTACCAAAAATACTTGGGAATTATCTAGGGTGAAAGGAGGGTCATGCTTTTGTCAAAGTATTAACTGTTACCCAGTCTGTGTCTCAGCCTGTGCTTTTATTATCCCTGGACATTTTGAGACGTTTTTCTGATAAACACCAGGAAATTAAAGAATTGTTTAAGTTGTAATGGTTAAACATGAATCACGTATTATGCTGGTTGACTAGAGCTGTTCTCTCTCCTCTATGGCAGAAGCAGGACTGAATGATAGCTGCTGGGGGAGGCTGTGCTGCAGCCCCCAGCTGCCTGCGAGCCTACAGCTGCTGCACCCCAGCTTCTGGCCTTGTCTGCTGGATATTCACAAGCAATCTGGGCCATGTGCTCCATCTGAGCTCAGCATCATCTGTTCATGATGAGTGCAAGGGAAACCTGGTCCCAGTTAATACGTGGGAATAAGCAGAGGTATTTCAATCCAACCTTTTTAAGAACTCTTGCATTCTTTGCCCTCTTTCCTAGAGAACAAAGTACTAATGTTTGCTTCTCCTCTCATAAGAACTTGCTTGCCATTAACAACTCCCAGCATCCAGAAGAGGGAGGAAGTTGTTAAAGGCACAGGAATTGCAATTCAGGTCTCCCATTATTTTTCTTTTTCAGTCAAAAAATCTCCACATTCCTTGACTCTTATAATTTTCTCAATCCCTCTGAGCATAATGTCACCTTGCTTTTGAAAAAAAAAAAAAAAAGTAGTATTTTTTATTTTGAGAGGTCAAACAAAGTATCATGACTTTTCTAGTTTCAGGGCTCTGTGCTGTCACTTGCCTGGTCCATCTGCTGTTGTTTCTGTGGGATTGGTTTTCTGCCCATCTGTGACTTTATTCCATCATTTGTGTGCCTGGCTCTGATCAGGCTTGTCTCCCATTAATTTGTTCTGAATCTGTTTGCTACTCCTAGCAGCAATCACTCGATGCTTTTCTTTCCACCTTTTATCTGCTTGGTGCCTTTGATTGGTGTTCACCTTTTCTGCTTCAGACTGTAGATGGTGGCTGGGGAAGGACAGGAATAAGTTAGTTTTCATTCAGACAGAATAAACAACAATGTCTTATATTGACACAGAGCTCGCTTCAGCTGACTTCTTGCAACCTGGTTTCACATTGGTGATTTCTCTTGACACTGCTCAGTTCATGGTTTTTTTGCTTTAAGAAAGGCTGCTACTCTGCTGGTAAGAGTCCTTTCCCCACTGCTTTCTAAAATAAATCTTCCCTGCTTTTATTTCTAAATAAAACCATAGAGACTGAAAAGGTCTCAGCATCACCACTTATTTCAGCTGAAGCTTTGAGTGTTCAGCAAGGCCTGTCTTGTTTATTTCCATGGTAGTGCTTATTTCTCTGTTTGAAAATGAGCAAGCTATCAGAATAAGTTAATGTAGGATGGGAGTCATGGAGTCTTCACTGAGCTCTTCACCACTTTCTCACAAGGCACTAACAGGCAGGCCAGTGTATCCAGAAAAAAAATGCCCCAGTTCTAAGCTCGCCAAATGAAACCAGGGCCATTTTGCCCCCTCTCCAAACCTAGAATTGCATCTCTCCATCCCTCCTTAAAGTGGCTCAATCTAAACTAGTTAAAGCATCATGCTGAAATAGACTTGACTTTGATTTGTTTTCTTAAAATCATGTTATCATCCTATTGACCCTGTTACTCATGTATCATTGGTTTTTGGTACTTGATTTATATTGACCAAACCAGCAGGATGATTTCAGTGTTTCAGGTAAACTACTGAAATCTCTAATGGTCGGTTAGAAGTTGAAAAAACAGTGAAAAGGAAATAAAAGTACACTCAGTTAAATGTTATTGTCCCATATTTCTTGACTTCAGAAGATGTGCCTTCTATGGGCAGTGCGTAGTTCCTTATAAAGGTGTTTTCATTTACTTGCCAAGCTTCTGGATTTTTAATGAGGTAGCTAGGAGTAACTTTTGTGCGTTTTTATGCTCTTCATAAAGCATAAAAATACAGAAAAAATACAGTTCTCCAGAAAATCACTGTACTGTTGTAAATCCAGAAGCACCAGCTGTTGGTTTGGTTTTGCTTCAGGCTGAGTTTGAAATTGCTTGATGCATTAGCAGTGTACTTGCTTACCCTTACAGGGTTGGATCCTGTTAAATGTAGTTAGTTTCGTTTTGAAAATCTTACATTTGTGGTGCTTGGTTTGTAGATGGTATTGGTATCCCTGTAGCATTTGTGTTTCTTGAGCTTCAGTATATGCTCCGAGCCATGACTTAATGTAACTCTTGTCTTAAGGATTAGATTTGCTGCTGTGAAGGGCTTTTCCTCCAGCTTGCATGGTCCCTGAAGCAGAAAAGTGTTCAGCATTTAACTATTCCTTGTGTATGAGGTGTGTAGAATTGACCATTTTGACTCCTACATGCCTCCTACCAGCTGATGACATATTGATCATCACTTTGCCAATTTTCTCCAGTGTCTTACAGAGAAGAATATAATGATAAAAGGGTTTTTCCAAACTTAGGTCCACTCAAAGTAAATAGATCATATATGAAGCAAACCTCTAGTGTCTTTTCCCCCTTCCTGATAATATTATGTGGAATTGGTATTCCCTGTGGGTGCACTGGCTTTTGTCTGCAGAAGCAGGCATGCTGATAGTTTTTGTAAAAATAATTTCAGTGTCAGTCCAAGATAAAACTAGTAATAAAAACCTCTTTTCCTTCTGAAAGTCAGTGTGGACCAAGTCAATTTTATTATTATCTTGTCTGCCAGGTATGAGAGTCCTGGTGGATATGTTCTCAGCTTCTGCTTTATTACCAAAATATGAACAGGGAAAGTAAAACTATAAAAAAAATTAAAAGGTAAGAGCCTATCGCAATCTCCAGGAGCTATAAGAAAATGATAAGAACTGGGGCATGAATATGTAGAAGAATTTTATCATGTCTGCTTAATCTCTCTATGCCACAGCACAGAGCCCTTAACTTCTCCTGAAAACAGTAGATTAATGTTCTGAGTAGGAGAACTGACAAGGAAAAGAAGAGAAAATTGAGTGAATTTCCATGGAAAATACAACCTGTTCCGTGCTTATTCTCCTTTAGCTCCGTGCTGCCCAGGGCTCCGTCCTGGCTCCCGAGCCTGCAGGTGGCAATCTTGTGCTGTCTGGGAGAAGCAATTCCCAGCTGCTCCCGACTGCAGCTGGGAGCCTGGGGGTTAAGGGCGAGAGACAGGGGATGGCAGCAGATGAAAAGAGAATTTTTTTTTTTTTTCCACTTCTTTTCTTCAGCTTTTAAGTCTTGCATCCCTCAACATTTCCTCACAACTCCTTAATCCCCAGGATTTAGTGCAGCAATTAGCTGGCGAGGAGGGGCGGCAGCGGCAGTGCGGCAGCCGGAGCAGCGCTGCTGGCTGAGCACAGGGAAGCAAAGCTGCAGCAGGGATGCTCTCCCTGCTCCTGCCTCCGCACCCAAACCCTCCCTCCTGCAGCTTTCCAGGGCTCGAGTGGCATCGCTAAAGGAGTCGCAACTTTGTTTTCCTTGATGTAGCATGACCCCGATGTTCACTAAGTTTGAAAGCCAAACAACTTCCTTTAACCTCTGTCAAGTAGAAATTGTTCCATGGAAGGATGGCTGAGAAGCATGTGGCCCATTGCAGTTCCAGGGTTTGGTGATTAGTCATCTTTCAACCTTTATCAGCAGGACCTAGAAGAGTAAAGTTCTGAAATTTAGAATACGCTTTGGAAAATGATGTAATCATTTTCTGGATGAAGATGAGAAAGAAAAAAAAACCCAACTTTTAGTGACCAGTGTTTAAGAAAAACAGGACTAAGCTGACATCTTAACACTGTATGTGCAAGTAGT
Source organism: Monarcha castaneiventris obscurior (assembly GCA_026261815.1). Classification (NCBI taxonomy): domain Eukaryota; kingdom Metazoa; phylum Chordata; class Aves; order Passeriformes; family Monarchidae; genus Monarcha; species Monarcha castaneiventris. The sequence continues at coordinate 770,790 of JAMPIT010000371.1, forward strand.
TTCCTGCCTATCTCCTTTTACAATAAAATAGACTTTGCTGGATTTTATGTACTACTGAAATTATGTAAGTAATTACAGATAGATCAATCAATCGATCTATCTCAGGGTTACACTAGGATTAAAATCTTAGCAGCTATGATTAGATTTAAGACTTCCCTGACTCTAAAACTTCATATCCATGGAGAGTCTTTTTTTTCCAATCTCTTTGGGGCATGAGGAGGCTGGACAGACCTCCAAAATCTCTCTTAGACACAGCTCTGCAAAATACATATTTACTTGATGTTGCATATTTCAGCAGAAGACTCAGATACACCAGGGAAATTTGGGAGAGGAAACCTGTGACTGGGAACTGCAGAACAGTAACCCCATTCACCTCATTACAGGGAATGCAATTTATGTGGCTGCAGGAAAGTGAGTGAATTCAGAGCTCAGAAGAGGGATAGTAGTCTTGTGTGGATGTAAATCATGCAGCAAAATATCATCATCCTCGCTCTCTCTCATATCTGTATATCAATTAAAGAATTTCAAAACCTGACGGGTGTAAGCATGGGCCTGACTTAATTTTGAGATAAAATGGAGATTCAATTTTGGAAAGAAATTAACATCTAATCATCTGGCTGCTTGCACCCTTAATCTTTAGCTGATCTAGGCATGCAAAGGGAATCTGACTGTATGAACCTGCAGTGGTTTAAGGCAGTTGTAATTTTGTGTGGTGGCAGGTCCCCTTTCCCTGCTGTCCATCTGACCCTAAAGTGAGCTGGCTTAACTGATCTAGGCCAACTTTGGGTTTTCTCACAAGCAATTAGTTTTCAACCAATCGGCTCCTGGAGCTGTTCATTTCCAAGTCACACAAATGTCACTTCTCTCCAGAAGGGAGAGTGGTTTTGTTGAATGGGCCATTATGACAATACACCTTAGGCTTTGCTCTCAAGCATCAGAGCAACACAGGTGATAACCTGTAATCCCTTTCTCCTAAACCTACAGATAACCCCTTGAATGAGAATATGGAAAGAATTGATGCAGTAACAAAGATCTGCAGTGTAGTGAACTCTGAGTCAGAGAGGCTGGGGCACCGGGAAGAAGGAAAGAAAGATGCATGATGCAGTATTTTTATTGTTTAGCATTTCCCTCAGGCTGGCATTATTCATTCCTTCCTTGTTGGGTTTTTTTCCTTGACTAGACACAGATTCAGATCTAACCCTAATCTGGCCTTTAGTGAAAGTTAAATGGCAGCTCTCCACATGAAGAGAAATCAGACCTGCTTTTAAAGCTCCATGGAAGATGGAGGCAGGAGGCTTTTCTTACCCTAAGGCAGACAGAAGTGCTGCTGACTAAAAGCTTTTTTGGAAACTATGCAATGAATTATCGCAATGCACAGCTCAATTGAAGGGAAAAAGATCTAACAAGCCTGAGTAGGTAATTTTTCATTAAAGTGTTAGTGAAGCTTGACATTCTTAATCTTGTTCTTTCTCCACAACAGAATTCTGCTTCTAGCATAAACTATGTTCTGGAGGAGGGCTCAACAAGCAAGTCCAAATAAACCTGTTCAAGAAACTTGTTTTTCTAGAAGACCTCTTAAATCACTCTGTATGGATCTGGTTTTCCCTTCACAGGAAATAAGCAAAAGAAATGATTGAGAAGTGGTCAGGCTTTGTGTGCTACAGCAGGCAGTTTGTGCTATGCTGAGCAACTTAAAGCTGAAACAGTTCTTAACTGAGTTCTTCTTAATAGCCGTTCTTTACTAAATAGTTCTCCTATTTTTTTTTTCTTTCTTATGAAATGTTTCTGTCTCTTTTTAAAAAGACACTATATACAGGAATGCTTCCACCAGAACATATGGATGACTTTCTTTAGTTGATTCTGTCAGTTCATATCTTTGAATTATGAAAACAGAATTCTGCCTTGTTACTGAATAACCACAGAGAAAAATGTACTTTTTAGTCTGTGGATTAGTACTACCTCTATCATTCTGGGGCTGGAATGTCTTGCAAAACACAAATGGAACAGTCTTCACACAGATCTCTGAGAAGGAAATACTGTTACACCTTTTAGCCTGGGAAACTACAGCACCCCTCCATGTTTATAGTCCAAGTGCCTCCATGCCCAGCATTGAAATGGCATTTTATACTTCTCCCACAGTCATGCAAAAAATGAAACTAAATCTGAACTAAAGGAAAATTATAGTCTGGATCAAGCAAAGGGCAATGAACTAAGCAAATTTCAGGCAATTGTCCATTAACTGGAAATTAAAATTTCAGTTCTGAGACCTGTTTGAAACTAGTTAACCTCTGTAATTCACAGTGCTGTGCCTTGTTGGAGAGATGCTATGGCACTTGCTTTTATTCAAAAAGAGAGGTTTCTGTGTTTGTGGACTGAAGGGTGGTTTCCTGTGTCTGAATGCTGGTGTAGCACTGGGGAGCTGAAGGCAGAGATGGTTTTGCTGCAGGTGCAGATTGCTGCTCAGATGCAGGTTTTGATTTTTGCCCAATGCCAGTCACCTGTAAATGAAACTGCCAACACTGCAAGAAAGGAAGGAGTCAAAGTCCAAATAGAAACAATGCAAACCTTATTGGCCTGGGGAGACCAAGATTTGTGCTCAGCCCTTCAGCTTTTAAATAAATCCAGAGCAGTGAGTGACAGAAGCCACTACCCTTTTTGCTCTACTCATCCTCTCCTAGAGAAGAGTTGATTGTAACTCCCTTTACCATTGGAAACATGAGTCCTTCTGTGGCCACAAAAGTGGCTCAGGATTAAAAGGGCAACTGGGGTTTGGGCTGGTCTGTGAGAGGTCAGAGAGCTGCTGGGGTGGTCAGTGTGCCTGCTGAGGGAGCTGGAAGAGGGTGTACACAAAATTCTTCTTGCTTCTGTTTGAAGCACCTTCAAAACTTAAGCTGCTATGAAAAAATATGATGGAGGTATCTTTTTTTCCCCACTTAATGCTACTTGGTAAATTTGTGTGCTTAAATCATAACTTAATGTAAATATTTATCAATCTTTTCTTTGTAAATGGATGTGTAGTTACTAAAAAATGTTTTCTGATTCTTGGTGATAACACTTGAGCATGGCAGCTCTCAGGAAGGTGTGGCTGCCTTTTAGTAGGGGGGAAAAAGCCATGCAGTCTGGTAAGTGATGGAATGTGGCTGTAATGACCAGTTAATGAGAACCATTATGGCTCATTTATGCAATCTATTAGTTCTTATAGAATACTCCCTAAGGGTCTGGGCACTTTAGGTCACAAATATAAAATGACAGTGCAGTTTTTTTTTAAATAATTATTGGGAAAATGGTGATTTTATTAAAAACTGCTGTCTTATTTTTCAGAGATGCTGTAAAGAAAAGGACTTCTAATTTTTAAGTAGATATTTAACTTTCTCTGACCTATTCTGGTTTTCATCTTCAGAGACTGTGCTGTCTTAGATGTAGAAAATTCTTTTAGCTGCAGCTGGTAGGAAATAAACATTTTACTAACGTGATTTACTTCATTAATTATCTATAGAGATGATATTTCTACAGCTGAACTTCTGGAAGAATTTGCTTTTTTGATAGTGTCTAAATGCTGCAACTACTCCTACTTAGACTGTCAAGTTGTATCTTCTACTTTCCCTGAATTGTAGCCCCATAACGCAGTCTGCATGTTCTAGGATGTGTGGTTGCTTGGTCTGTTTGAGGGAAGTGATTAACACATGCTAACATAACCATCTAGTGAGATTATTTGGTTTTGTCTTGTGAACCTGTGGACTTACCTTCATTGTGTTATCATTTCTGTCTTGTGAAATTGCTGATAGTTTTCTGGGAGTTAATACCCATTTATCAGCTTTTCAACAGCCTTTGCAATGCAAAATTCTTCTGTATTGTTCTTTACAAGCAGCTCCAGCAGAGTTCTGTAAATCATATTACCCTGTTGCAGTTCTCCTGTATTGCTGTGAGTTCAGCTTGCACAGCTGTTCACATGTTCAAAGCAACTAAAACTTTGTGGGAGTCTTTGTTGCAGATGTCGATTCTAATTTTGCACAGCAAAGAAAACCTCAGGTGCTTTATTTTTCGTTCTGTGTTTAGCTCCTGTATCTTCATCTTTTTTTTTAGATGGCTCTATGAAACTGTATATGATGATTGTACCTTCTTATTCTGCTCCCCCTTCCTAAGTTTTGGCCAGTTCGACAAATAAGACCTTTAAGTCAAGTATAACCACCCGAATGCAGCCTTAACTTGCAAACTCCATAATTTTCTTGCCTTAAGTATTTTTAAGTTTGAATTGAAGTTCAGATCATGTCTCAGTGACTAAAGGAAGGGAAAAAAAAATAGGAGACTGAAGGAAAGGAGGTTAGGCTTGCGGCAAGGCTTTTTTTAGGACTCAAAGAACTTTTACCTCGTGCTCTGTGTGACTTTGGGCAACTTTCTAGGCTTGAGTTCTAAGTTCACTTGAAAGTACATGCTGAGGTTAACAAAATGCATTTTTTTTTATTTTTATATAATTGTGGATGCTTTTTTTTTTTTTCTCTGTGGCATTTAGATATTAGGCCATTGGGGCCTTTTGGAGAACTTGCCTAAAGAAGTTTTGCAATCTGAAGTTCCTTGACCCTGGCAATGCCCTCCCTCTGGTGCTCTGCTGTGGGGTGTTACACCTTTAGTCAGTTGTCTGTGTTTATTGTGAGGTGCTGAAGGCAGGCTGAGGCTTTTTCTTCATTTTGGGCAAAGATTGGACTTCATCTTGGAGAAATTTTCAACCTTTAATGATTCCCTGATATGCAGACTCCTTGTAGATTAAATTATTCCTATTTTGGTTTAGAATTTGTCAAAAACAACAACTTTATTCGCAGATTGGTAGAAGGTTCAATTTGTTGTTGTTTGTCAGGTGAGAGAAAAAAACGTGTCTGCAAAGGACTGGAGGGTTATATCCCTTGCATGGTGTGTCTCAAACATATTTATTGCAGACAGCCAACAAAAAGAAGTCATGAAACATTTCACCTGAAGTGGAGTGGTTCGGGGGAAATAAGATGTGAAATCTGGTGTCTTTTTGGAAGCACTGGCAAAAGATGTGGAGAGTGAAAATCACTGCTAACTGCTGAAAATTATCAACACCTTTTTCATGTCCAAAACAATGTAAATGAAGATGATTAGACTCGACTAACTTTAGGTCTGTTAAGTTTGTAATAAGTTTGATGAAAGCTCAAGATTTTTCTTCTGGTTTTTTTTTTTCCTTCCTTATTAGGCTCTTGATAAAGATTAGGAAATATTGTTTTGTGTTTTCCTTAACAGTGTTTCTTTAAAAGATATCAGGTCTTCCTAAATGTCAAAACGATTTGACATGATTGAGCAAAGAGCTGGACTCTTCCCTAGAGGTCTTGGTAGAAGAAAGCAGAGATGCTGCAGGTTCTGGTTGAAGTGTTTTGGCACAGATGTGCAGACACAGCAATTCAGGGAATTTATTATAAAGCAATCCCAAACCCAAGTCTATGCTTGGTTCTGTGCTTGCAGTAGGGAGAATCTATTTTAAATCACTAGGGCAGCATCTGGTTCAGGCCTGAGTAACAGAAGACATGAATATGTGTGACCCTTCATTTGTCCAAAAGCAGGCAAGGAAAAGATGATCAGTAGCAACTTAGAGAATATTAGCTTTGAGTTGGATTGTACTGATTTCTGTGGCAGCTCAGAGAGGAGGTTATTTGTGTGTGGATTGACCAACCAGAGTTATACTCGTGCCCAGCTTCTTTAAAAACCTCTTTTTATTTTTTTAATTGCCTGCTTTATGAATTCAGTCTCACCTTTTGAAAGGTTACAGCCTGGTATTTGATCAAGAATCTATTCTCTCTGGAGAGAGAATTAAAGGCTGATTGACCTATAATGCACCTTATGATTGGCTTTGAGAATATGTTGATGATGGGAAGATTATTGAAGGCCAACAAGTGATTTTTTGTATTTATATGTTTGCAGGTGGTAGGGGAATGGTAGTTGAGTTTTTTATGAGTTTTTCATCATTTCAGTCTACTGTTTCTATACAAATTCAAATTAACAGGCACATAAACTATGGCACAGTGATCTACATGTTATTGCCAAATCTTGGGGAATGGGATAGGGGTACAATGAGAGCAAGGTAAAAATGTTTTTGTGTTTCAACACTTGCAGATAAATATCTAATATCTATGCCTATATTGCTCCTACTGCTGCAGAAGTGTCACACAAAAGCTCCCTGGATTAGAACGCTTCAAGAGCTCATGTAGTGATTGAGGCATGGACCCAGACTGGCAGGGAATCTGAATCATTTATTCGAAGAAATGACCTGGTTTTATACACTTTCCCAAGGCACAGTATTTCCTTACATGGCAATTCTCACTATGTGACCTATCCCATGTTGCCACATCAGCAACACACTTTCCAAATGTCCTTCTATGGGGTGATCACACGCTGTTCACCCGTCCGTCAGCTCCTAGCAGGCTCCTCTCCATAGGGGTCTGCAGTGTGACACCTCCTCCCCCAGGGTCCAGTGGAGACAAACTTCTCTGTGCCTCCATGTGCTTCTCTGTGCCTCCGTGTGCTCCTTTGTGCCTCCATGTGCTCCTTTGTGCCTCCATGTGCTCCTTTGTGCCTCCATGTGCCCCTTTGTGCCTCCATGTGCTCCTCTGTGCCTCCATGTGCTCCTTTGTGCCTCCATGTGCTCCTCTGTGCTGCCATGTGCTCCTCTGTGCTGCCGTGTGCTTCTCTGTGCCTCCATGTGCTTCTCTGTGCCTCCATGTGCTCCTCTGTGCCTCCGTGTGCTCCTCTGTGCTGCCATGTGCTCCTTTGTGCTGCCATGTGCTCCTTTGTGCCTCCATGTGCTCCTCTGTGCCTCCATGTGCTCCTCTGTGCTGCCATGTGCTCCTTTGTGCTGTCATGTGCCTTTGCAGACACAGCCCACAGCTCAATTCTATCTTATCTCTCCTCACAAGCTCACACTGACAGACATTGTCAAAACACCACTTACATGGAATTGGTCTGTGTAGGTAAATCCAGGAGGTCTGCCATGCCCAGCCAGTGCCCAGGGAATTTCTGTTAGTGGTTGCACTTGGTCTTTGTGGGTTTCCAAATGCACCTCTGCCAGGTTAGGGGGGAATGGGGGGAATTGCTGAAACAGGATGCACTCGTGCCCCATCTCCTCTAACTACATCCCTCTGTCTCCACACCATAGTCCATGATGCTGAAGCTATCTACGAACACAGTCCCACATCAGGACACACCTGGTGCATGTGCTACTTCCCAGGGGGAAGGTGTTACTGGATGATAAAACATTGTCTGACAGACTGTACAAACTAAACACTAATGACGACTGAAGTTAGTCTTACCTTGAAAATGTTGGACAACTTTTTTTTTCCCCTGAAAAAAGATACAGATAACTGAAGGAATTTGACATGCCAAGTTAAGGTTTTATTTTTGACCTAAATTAAGAGAGGCTAAGTATAGTGATTTCAGGCTCCAGTAATTAATTGCTTATGCATAAAGGAGGAAGAGTTGTCAACTCTTCTCTTGGATCAGCATAGGATCAGTCTGGTCAATCACTGGCAGTCTCTGGAGGAGACAGCAAATACATTAACTGATACTTCACTCAGTCTTCAATATTTAGTAACAACTTCTCCCAAATCCTCTGTTCTTAGAATGTGATGACAGATAAAGCAATAGCTTAAATTATTTAAAAAAATTCTTTAAAAATTTATCTCTGACAACATTGTTGATAAGGCATCAGGGACAAGTTGTTTTATAAAAGATCTGCGTAAGAAGCCGGTATATAGTTTTTTTGTTGTCAGTTTGGTACTCTGAGGAAGTTTATACCTCTGACAGCTGAACTTTGGATGCATTCCAGGATAACCTGCAAAGATGAACTGTATTCCCTCTATAAATAGGAAAGATGGACATTTGAAGACGTGTTTCCTTATAATCTTAGTAGGAAGAATGTTGTGGCAATTGATAAACGAAATTATCAGTTTCAGGGCTACCAAGCTCATTATGAACCCTGAATAATTCAGATGCTTAGAGTATGTGAAATCTGTTTTGAGACTGTCGAGGTTTGACGCTGGTTAAGTGCCAGGCATCATGAAAATATATTCACTTATTTTCCTCTGCTATAGCTGAGCAGAGGAGGGGAACTTAAAATTTCATTTTCATAGGTTGAAATAAGGATTATTGAGGAAAAAGGAAAAACTTCAAGGCAAAACAGGTTCAGAATTAAAAGTAAATAGGATGATGAGCAAACTTTCAGAACACCTTTCTTTTCCAGTCCCTCTCACTCTTTTTACCAACCACGCAAGGAGACAAACATGGGGTTTTGGTCAGTATTTCACTTCTTAAGAGTCTTTTTTTATGTTTAAGGAAAAGAGTTTCTTTTGCTGTGCCGTGGGATCCTTCCCACAGGATAGAGTTCTCTGCGAACTTTTCTAGCCTGGTTTAAACCTCCACAAGCAACAGCCCACCTGAATCTGCTGCAAGGTGGAAATCCCTCCCATGGGTCATGCAGTCTCCCCACAGCTGCCAGTGTGGGCTGTAAGAGTTCACAGGGCTTAGTCTTTTAAGGATGAGCTATTCCAGCCTGGAAGCAAAGACTCTCTTCTTCAGTCTTTAAAAGCCTCTCATCATCTGTGCACTCCAGTGTGAGCACTCCTCTTCACGGGCTGCGTGCGGATCTCTGCACCCCCCCATGCACCTCATGAATTATATGCAGTTTGTTGTATTATATTCCTCACCACGGCCTGCAGGAGAATCTCAGCTCCAGTCTTTGGAGTGCCTCCGCCCTCTCCCTTCCCCCACTGACTTCAGTGCCGCCATGTTGGTTTTCCTTGTGTGACCTTTTCCTCTTCTCTGACTTGGAAGAAAGTTGGTGTCTGCAAGTTGCAGTTGATCTCATCCAGGCTCCAAACCAGGGAAATACAGGCCATGACTCTCATTGCTGTGTGGTGTTTTTGTCGGTTCCGTGTGAGCCGCGCTGGCCTCAGGGCCCCCGCTGGCCTCAGGGCTCCCTCTGGCACCGCACGGGCCGTGGCTTCAGGAGGGCTCCAGCCCCGTGGCTGCTCACAGCCCCCATTCCCTGCCGGGGGCACGGCCCTGGCTGCTGCACTGGGAAAGGCCTGGCAGCCCTCTCTGGGAAGGGGCCCGAGGGCCTGCTCCCCACCCCTTGGAGGGAAGCAGGAAAAGGGACTTTTTGCTGTTTCTCCTTTCTTAAATACATCATCACAGAGGCGTTTCCAGCCTGTCCAACTGGCCTAGCAACCTGCCCATCGCCAGAGCCCCCAGCCATTGGCTCTGTGCTGGACATAGAAGCCTACAACAACTCTTTTTTTTTCTTTTCTCTGCCTCCACACACCAGGTTTTTGTTAAACCAGCACATGGGTCTAAGGGGAAGGTGATACTTCTCCACTTCTTATTACCTGAGCTTGCCATAATGGTCTTTTTCAGAAGTACTACTCCAAGTATTAGTGCTTCTCCACCACACAAGTACAAGTACGGTTTTGTTGTGATTTAAGAATTATTATTCCAGCACAGAAAGCCCTTTTGTTTAATGTTAATAGAAATTTAATCTCATCGTTTTCTAACAAGAGGTAGGTGGGGAAGGCAGGGAAGAGAAATTGGCACAGAGAAGGTAGCCAGTTTTGAAGAAACTAAAAAGTAGTGATGGAAGTAAGACTAGAAGAAAAACTAAAAACATTTTGAGAAATATCAGTCTGTGAGTTTTTGGTTTCATTGATCCAGCATTTGGAAGCCCCAGGATTTTGGGATGGGAAAAAGGAGTGATCCTTTTATTCCTTCACCTTTCTTCCATAATTCAAATAAAATTTCCATCTTTTCAAGATAAAATATCTCTCCCTGCAATTCTCTCTGAGTATCAAAAAAAAGAAGTTCACGGAAAACATGACAAGTGGAAGACAGTGTGGGTTTTTTCTATTCCTTCTTCCTTCTCCAGTCAAAGGTATTTGAGTCCCCAAGTTACAAGGTATTGAAGTTTCATCTAATTTTCTGCCAGAAAATTCCTAACTAGCTTTGCTCAAAACTGGGAATAGGATTCACAAAGGGCTTATACTTGGCCTTGTGCTTGTTCGTTGTTCTTGGTGACAGTGATTATTCACCTCGTGCATTGAGGCACATATATATTGACTTAAAATGGATCTTTGAGGATCTGTATGCACGGGAATATTTTAATATGTATGGTGACACTGGCATTGGAAAAATAGTGTGAGAACAGCTGTAAATAATATCCACGTTAGATGGATATTATTTTGTTGCATTCCAAAATATCAGGAGAGCAGGGACAGAATGGATACAAAGGGACAGTGCAATACTTTCATTGGGCTTGCATGTTTTCAGTGGTACAGTCACCATAGTGAAACTTCCCTACGTAATTTTGTTTGGGGAAAACAATTATTTTAATGTAGCTGTAATCAAGGTTAGTTAGACATGAAACCATTGATCTATCAAACAGTAACAGAATGTGCAAATCAGTTGCGAAGAGGGGGAATATTCATTGGTATCCAAATTCTGATCGTAACTACTAGATCTCTAAGAATCTCTATTAATATGATGCAGATATTTGAGTTTCTATCTTTTTTTTTTTTTAACATAAGCGAAACCCTTCTGTTGTGTGTGTGCACAGTCATGTAGTAGCCTGTCTGAGGAGCTTCGGGACATGCTGCAGAATTCCATTCCCATAAATGCTTTTGTAGTTGGAGTCTTTGAAGGAGCTCTAAAAGGAAAGAAAAAAACAACAGTTATGTGAGCTGTATTTGGGATCGGGGAGGGAGGGAGATGTTTGTTCATAATCACCTGGTTTGTAATGGTCCAGTAGAATTATTGTCATCTTGAATTATTTTAAGTGATGTGGGAATTAGTTCTTTAACACAGAGTATTTGTACAAAGCTGGTAAGAGAGAATGTTGCAACTCTCATATAGTACTGTGATCAAATTCTGAATTAGTAGTTTGAGTGACTTGCATTAAAGTTAGATGTGACAACCAGTTCAGTTAAAAGCAGGTAGAAATTTAGAGGTGTAACTTCTTGCTTCCTGCTGATACACCTGATCTTGTTTGAAAATCTCGCCATACTGAAGTGATGAATGATGCTGAAAGTTCTAGGAAGCATCAAAGATGGGGGATTTGGTAAAGTCCATGAAATGTTATTTGCAGGAAGAAAGTAATTTCTCTTCCTTTTCCCGCATATTAAACTGGGAAAAGAAGCCTTTGCTTTGCATAGAAAACAGTGGTATGTCTTGATGAATGAGGGCCTCCTTTTTGGCAAGAAAAACCTGACCATTTTGCACTGAAATGCTCTGTTTCCCTTCCCACTGTTAATATATGTTTAGTGAGATTTTCTTCTCCTGTGACTCTGTTTAAGCAACTAAATATGTTAAAGCTATTTTTCTGTTTGTTTGGTTAGTTTTTTGTTTTGTTTGGGGGTTTGCTTTGTTTTTTGGGCAGGTTTTGGGTTTTTTTACTAGTCTAAGTTGTTTCTTAACTCATCTGATTGACCTAGATTATTGTTCAGTTTGATATTTTTCTTTCACTTTCTATCTTATGAAGGCAGGATTTTCTTCAAGGCCAAGTGCCCTTTAGGTCTTTTAGCTGATGAAGAACTGGGTGGAACAGCCAATTTTGGATGTTATGTTTATTTCCTCTAATGTGAGCTGTAATTGGAATGATTGAGGTTGATAGATCAGTTTGTGGCCAAATAAATACATTCTCCCTTTAAAATGTAGGGAGCAAGAATAGCCCTTTATCCTTTTGAGAGATTAAAACTTCCTTAATTACACTGTAGCTTTGATTTATTTATTTAGTTAGTTATTTTAAATGTGGCTTTTCTTACTTTACTGCGCAGGAAAAAAACCCCAAAATTGAAGATGTAATCAATTCAAAAACATTGCCTTTTATCCTCCTGTATTGAATTATTTTAGATTATCTTGTGATTTACCTTTTCAAACATGTTAATGCCGACAAGGTGGAAATGGCATTTGCAATTTAGCTGCTCATTGATTGACTGTTGCTGAAACAAGCTTTCCTTTTCTTATCAGAAGATCTAGTAAAAAGATAAAATGAATTATGAAGAAAATAATTTTCAAATATTACTGAATGGAGATAAATTCTGCTTTCAGGAGGCAAGGAAAACAAAAGTGAAAGACCTCTTTCCTTATGCCATGAATCATGGTAGAAAATGCCACTATAAATGGTCAGGGTTTATATGTTGTGATACTCCGGCAAAACTAATCTCGGGTAGACCTCTGGAATACTAGCTTGAACTATGTACTAAGTATCACCCTTTAAAATATCATTCTATAGCTGCTTTCCCTGTTTCTCAGGCATACAGGTAATCTAGGAGTCTAACAGCTCTCTCAGTTGGGCATCATACCTGAAAACTTATGATTTCATCTTTCAAATAAGCTTTCAAATAAGGAGAGCATGTTGGCTACTGTGTCATTCTGGAATTTTAGAAAGTAATCTGATGGCCTGATTTAATGGTTTGGGGTACAGAGTGACTTTGTTCTGACTGTGTTTACAGTAAATCACTGCATGTTTTTCACTCTAGTCTCTAGTCTCATAAAGTTTTGTGTATTTGTAGCCTGGCTGTGGAAATACCTCCATAGCAAGCACAGAGAGGTTGGTTGGTCTGCGTTTTCATTAGCATAGCAAGGATCTGTCTTCATCCACAGAAATCATATGGAGAAATAACCATCAAATAAATGTACTCTTGTAATCATACATCCATCTCCTCTACAGGTATCATTCCAGAAATGGGTTTTAGGTCTTGATTCAGCAAGAGCTTAAATTAAGCATTCAAAGGAGGAAACTGATACTGTTGGAGCTGCCCAAGGCCACGCCGCATCCAGCTGCAGATGTCCTTGGTGTCAGCTGCAGATGTTCTTGGTGTCAGCTGCAGATGTCCTTGGTGTCAGCTGCAGCTTGCAGGGAAAGCTGTGAGCTGCAGCTTGCAGGGAAAGCTCTCGGCTGCAGCCAGCAGGGAAAGCTCCTTCACAAGGAGCGAGCCCCAAACAAAGGTGGCGTAAAAGCATCGGCAGAGGCAAAGGATGAGAGAAGGGTCTTTGTGTAGGTTCCAGCTGGTTTATTGCCAGTGGAAGGTGCAAGGACAAAGACAAGGGAGGGAGAGAGAACAGACTATTTTATACAGGGGTGGAACAAAGGGAAACAACCAATGGGGATCGACTGAGGAGGAGGAGATAACAGAGGAATCTCCAATAGGGATAACTTAAGGGAGGGAATTACATGAGTAGACCAACGGGGCATTGAAGAAGGGAGAACTTTCCAGAACTAATACAGAAGCAACTAGGAGAAATACATAAACATGAACTTATATATGAAACTGGGTGGGGAACTCCTGAACCAATAAACTTAAAACATGTAAACTAAGAACTACTAGGAACAGGGGAGCTTGCTGTAAGCATGGGGTGAGAATCAGAGCTCTGGAGGCCTGTCCACCACTGCTCTGAATGCTTGGCTGCAGTGGCCACTGCCACATGCACTGCAGCAGGGAACCGGTGACATCCAAACCAGCTCTTAGGACTATGCTGCTTGTGTGACTGTGGCATTACTAAAGATGTTCATTTCTAAGTTCTTTGGGTAGGAATCTTTGCAAAGATGTCAGTGGGAGTACGCTGCTGTCCCACTACAGCAGCAGGAATGTCACAGATTCTCCGTGGGCTCAGAGTCAGAGCAGAGATTTCTTTGGCTAATGACTCTGAGCCGATGATAGCCAGGGACTGTTAGATGGTGTTGAAGAGAAAAGGGGAACAAAAGTGCTAATTTCCTCCTGCAGATAATCCATGTTAGAGGGGGACTTAATCAAAGCATCATTACTTTAATGAAGTTCTCATATAAAATGCAGGACACTTGATATAGTTTATCTAAATTAATTACTCTCTGCTGCTAAAAGCAAGTACTATGACAAATTATTTGTTCTGCCTATTCATCCATTCTTTATCAGACCTTTTCCTACTCTGATGCAACATAAGGCGCAGAAGCAGCCTTTTTCATGGTGCTGAGTGGATTAATTTGCATTGATCCCAGGCTAATAGAGGAATTATTTCACCCAAGACTGCACTCAGTTTTTTAATAACATAATATATTTCTGTGCCTAAATTAACAATCATTTTACAATTAAGTAAAATACAAAAATTTTTTTTTTAAATTATTATTTTCAGTTGGGATTTTTTTTTTGAAGGTGTAAAATAAATTTAAAAAAACACCAACCAATTTTATGTGTGCATAATAACACATAAATCTCAGGTAGGATTTTGTGCTCATGTTACAAGTAAGAAAGCTCCTAACATCTTTCAGATTTATAAATCGTGTTTACACTTGAAATTTATCTGTAAAAATAAGATGGATCAGATAAAGAGCTTCTCCATCCAGTTAATGAAGACAAATGCCTCAGAAGCAAGGTGAATCAGCTTTAAAAATATTGAAGTATTGCCCTGTGGGACATGAAGTGTGAATCCTGAGTAGAAGTTATGTCTTAAACTTTATTGCCCATAAACCTGTTGTTTTAAAACATTAGGGATGATCATCAAGAATAAGCAAAAGCCTTGTTTCTGATCTTGCTTAAATGTTGAGCTGTCTTCATGGCAGCAGTAGAAGACTGCAGCATGGTCTCTTTATGGATTGGGGCAGAACCATATCTGGATGTGGATTTGGGTTTGGTGTCCAATTAGGGGCTTCTTTGGTGCTCAGTCTGCAGTCCTACTCCAGAGTCAGGGTAACACAGGCAATACTTGGAATCTGAGACTCTGAAGTCCTCAGGTTGTTGGGAGGAGGATGCTGGGTTGGGAAGAGCAGTGGCTCTGACCCTGGCTCAGCATGGAGCTTTGGTTGCCACCGGAGTGCCTGGGCCAGGTTCTGTGGGACTGCAGGGCTGTGCATCCCGTGTGTCTGGATCCAGAGCTGGGACCAGTTCTCTCCATGTTCCCTTTGTGGTTCTCCCTTGAAGATACAGATAATAACACATGGTTGCTGAGCTGTAATGGTGTGTAATATTCAAATCAGGTTGTCCTTACAGAAATAGGTGTGTGGGTTTTTAGTGCTGTTGCCTGTTGAAAGCTTGCTCACAAAGTGGAGCAGGCAGACTGGATTGTGTGAATGCTCTTCATCTTGTCTGAGCACTCACGTCTTCATTTTCTTAGTGGGAAGTTCCTAAACAGTTTTTTAAAAGGATTACTCGCTTTGATAAGTACTAGGAGCAGCTTTTGTGCTGGTTCTTAGCTCTCAGCTGTTACCTAAAGCTGGCACAGTGTCTGCAGCACAAGGCTGATCACAAACCTGTGTTCAGGGCTCTGTCACACACAGCAGGGCTGCACAGAGGGAAAGCTTCTCAGCAACTCACCTCATCTGAGTGGGGGCTGTCGTGGCAGAGCTGCAGAATCATGTACAGTGACCCTGTAAGCAGCTTCTGCTGCATCCTGCCACACATACAGCTCCACAAGGCATGAAACGGGGAGGGTTCAGCATGATTTTTAAATAGCTGAGACTTAGCCATTAAAACAGTCTTCATTTGTACAGTAATGTGGGATTTTAAAAATAACTAATGGAAGTATTTCTGATGTTACTTTCTGAACCATTCTAATACTTCTATGTAGTTATAAATTTAGTTGTCATCCTGGATATTTTTTCCAGCATTTTCACTTTGTCTGGGAAACTTCAGGCCAACTTACTTGTTCTTCTAACTTTTGAGCTTTGAATATTTGAGCTCTTCTTATCAGAATTTTATGTTATTACTCAGACTATGTTTGTGAACCTGCCAAACTTTGCTTTGCACAGGTTTCATGAACTCTTGATTCAGAAAAGAAAAAATGAATGTTTCTCTGTCGGCCCAGAATGCACAAAGGCATTTTGTCAGGAACAGGTCCTGTCTGCTGAGGAAGGTTTTGTGGAACATGTCCATTCAGCCTGGTGGCTACTACAGTGAGTTGTCAGTGGGCAAAACAGTGAAAACAGAATAGTGTTTGGGGGTCTTTCGAATGAATGCACAAGTGCTGTAAAGGAAACTTGTGTTTCTTGTGTTTTCTGCATAATGTCTGGCTAGTCCATAGCTAAACCCAGTGGAGTATCTCTCATATTTAGGTGACACTGAAGCAGAGAATGGTGAGTTTGGATAGATTACCTTCAGGAAAAGTCAGCCTAATTACTGTTCTAGGTTTAAATTTGAGGGATATCCTGAAAAGTCTGCATGAGCACCTGAACTTCGCAGTACTCATTTGAACTGTTTGAAGGTAGCTTGCTGGTAGCTGGAAGTCCCTAGCTTATTTTTTCCTTTACCTGTGCAACTCAGATTTTCCCCACACAATTGGCTTTGCTTGCCATTGACTCTTGGCAGTAGCAGCTTGCTCCCTGGCTAACCCAAATGTGCTCAGATTCAGGTGGGAAAGGCCATTTTAGGCAAATGTGAAAACAAAGGTCGAACTGACATCATTATGTATGTTGGAAAAATATGATAAGCACAAATTATACCAGCTTTGTCTAATTAAAGCCTCTAGGCAGACATGGTTAGCAGCTTCCAACCTTCCCAGTTTATACTGGTCATTTTCACTTTGTTTTTTACAAACAAATTAAAATGGACACTGCAGCATCCTGAAATCACCCTTTGGCTTATTTCTGAGACTTGACAGGAGCCAAAGATATGCAGGTGGTTCTGACAGCTGCACTCAGCAATAGATTCTTGTCTTGTGCCCACAGAAAGTAGGTTAATCCACTCCTTCTGGCATTGTGGGTTAGAAGAAACTCTTTGAAAATACAATTGTGCACTGAAATGCTCTGTTTCCCTTCCCGCTATTAAAATATGTTTAGTGAGATTTTCTTCTCCTTTGTTGGCAATTATTAATGCTAATAATTTTATTTTTGCAATGCAGTCTATTTCAAAACCTGAGTTTGCTGAAATAAACAATTGTTTGAGTGATGTTAATTTTTTTTGGCAGATGGAATCAAAGTGCACTTGCAAATATTTGTAATTGTTACATCTGTGTGGGAACTTTTGTAATGTATTTCTATTAAGAGAAATACAATCACTTCAATAAAATCAGCCTTTTGGGCAAGTTAGGTTTTTATTTTGATCTCTGATGAGTTGGGTAAGTTTTGTTTCCACTCAATGTAAATGTGGTTTCAGATTAGAACGCATGAATAACAAAAAGGCAAAATAACAGGCATGTTAATGGGCACTGATTAAACTCAGTGAGAGACACATGCATTATTCCTACATTATTAACTTTCTGACACAGTTTAAATTGCCATAAATTAAATTTGCATGAATGGTTTAGACCCCCTGTAGAATAAAATGTTTGGTTGTGATAATAAGAGTAGAAGGAAATTTAAGTCAAAGGTGAAATCTTAACTGATGGAGAGCTGATGAAATTTCTTATCTGTGTTGACAGTGCAAATTCCTTGTGTACTCTGGGTCACCCTAATGGGACCAAGCATCTTCAGAGTAATTAAATCACTCTCCAACACCTCTTACTGAAATTGAGGCTATAAGCTGTTTGGGGTATACCTTTCCTGTTGTGTGTATGGGCCCCAGGGAGGTGGGAGAACCCAAACACTGAAAGGAGAACAAGGGGAGTGGAGACAGAATTTTACATAGTTATTTTGGTTTTTTGTTTTGTGTGTTTGGTTTTTTTTTTTTTTTTTAGTACATACATGCGCATATTTCTGTTTTCCATGAACTAGACTTTCTCTGAAAATCAGATCTGAGTATTACAGTGAAGTCTTAGCTAATAAAATGTGCAAGTCCTTTTTGCAAGTGGAGGAAAAATTTAATAGCTGTATATAATCTTAGGAGATGGAGGACTTGTTATTTAATGCAAAACAATGTTGAAGATGTGTTGGTTAGGAGTTTATTTTGGGATGGATTAGTTCAATGAAGAGTTCATAGTGGGTTTATTGGAATTTGTGAGCTCTTGTACAGTATAAGCATAGATATTTTTGCTTAATACAAATAGTTACTAATTATTAGAATCCATTATACACATGGAAAGCAGGCAAGCTCATTCACAGAAGCAAAGCAAACTGGAAACTATACGGAAGCAAATACTTTTTTGAAAGTGTGTTCTGCATTGAGAACCTACCTGGTGTTGAGGCTTGAATGTTGGTCATTTTGCTTCTGTGTAGTCTTCTCTCTAGAAAAAGTTGGTTCCCTTTTTCTTTCCTGTCCCTTTGCCAAGAAAAAGGAAGCTGATTTCCAATGAAGATTTTGTTTCTTATTCATCCAGCTGATTACTCCATCAAGATGAATGTATTGAAGTAGTTGGAGATGCTGAACCTGTGGCACTCCTAGTTGATTTATTTGCAAGTCCTCATTAAGTTTTTTTCTTCATGGGGATTTTTTGCCAGCCTTGCCTCTTGCATCTCTGAGAAACATATTGTGCATTCTTACAGCAAACCATTACCCATTGTGAGCTTTCATATGTCTCCCTTTTTTCCCTTCTTTACTTGATGTCAATTATTTCATGATGTGCTATGTATGAAGATTGTTTAACTTTAAAGTCATTTGATATCTTTTTTTATTCCAGTTGATTAAAATAAACTTACTCTGGTTTTATTCCGCATTGCAGAAAGATCACTGGGGAAACTTGAAGAAATTATATAATATGTTTAAAACTTACATGCTCTTTTAAAATATTGTTGTTGCTTACTGCATAATTAATTTTACTTAGTAATAATATCTCACTAGTGGCAACATTTTCTAATTACTAAAGGAAAAGATGGCATGATAATGTTCCGGAGGCGAAGAAAAAACTTTTTGATGGATTGGATAAATGCTTTTCATCAGGCAAAGGGGACAATGACTATTAGTGTGGGCAGCAAGAAAAAGTGAAAGCTGAGACTGAATTGTTCCTGTATCTGTTTCAACACATACTTGTTTTGCTTTCTCACACATTTGGCTTTATGACTCACAGTTAATGTGTTTTTAGGGGAAAGGTGTGGAGAGAACAGCCATCTGAAAAGGCCACTGAAAGAACATTTGTCTGTTCAGTTGCAAGTGGGTGAAAAGACATGTGAAACTTCAGCTTATATTGAAGCATTGTGCTGAGTTGGACATGTTCATGACCCTCTTTCATATCATCAGAAAATGATGATATGGCAACGTATCAGAAAAAGTTGATCATGGTTTTGAATATTAAGTTCTGTGTTTGGGACACTTTTGACTTGATGTTTCCAATGCGAGGCACATTAAAGAAAGCAGGGGCCCAGTGTTGAGTCAGGCTTTGTGCAAATGTGTCACAGCTCTCACTTGTGCTGGTGCTTCCAGGAGATCTGTGAGGCCCCCTCTTGTTTAAAAGCTCTCGTTGCAGTCTGCAGGGACATCAGATTTCCTTAGTGAAACGTTCCCTCATTAATTTTGAATCTTAGTGACTTGAGAGATTATGAATAAAAACTGCAAAATAGTCCAATTGGCTCACAGTATTAAGACAAAATTTCTATTCAGTATGAGTCTGATTTCAGTGATGATTCTTGAACAAAGGCATTAGTTGAAGCATTTCCAGGAAAATTATTGTTGAAATTATTTACAGCAATCACCATCTGTTTTGATGTGTGGGTATGCTTGATACAGCAAGGCTGGGATCACAAAACATAGATTTCTTTCTGTGGAAAGAGACCTTCTGCCAGGACACAGTCCATTTCAAATGTATACCTGATAGTTCAGTCTTATGCAAGCATTGAATGGTTTTGCATTTTTACTGCTTTTGCCAAATATATTGATTTATGGCAGTCTGTAAAATGTTATTAAATGTTACTTAAGCCTACCTGTTCCTTTGGCCTTCCACAATGCCTGACTCATATTAAATGAGTTTTGAGTTGAACCATCAATAGCAGGATGCTACCTATTACTCTGTGGTGTTCTTTCTCAGGTTAATTGAGTACTGTCTTGAAAACCAGATATTCTTGCGTAAAACTACATGCTTTGAATAAAAAGGGGCTGGGAGAGATCCATTCTTTTTGTATGTTTGGGGGTTTTTTTCCCCACTGATTGGGAACTCCAAGAACTGGAAGAAAAGGAATATAGCCGAGATCATGCTTTTTTGGAAGCTTTAGTCTGTAAAATACCAGACTGAGATGCAGGAGGTGTGGGTGGAACAGAAACTGTTCAGGTTTTTCCCTTCTGTCCTATGGCAGAAGCAGATGGGTGGATGAGGTAATTTACCTATCTGGACTTGGTCACAGCCACCTCCCTGGTCTGGGCTTCAAAAACAACTTGCTGCTATGACAACAGGATACTGATTTGGTCACTTCAAGGAAAGGATGTGTATAGAGTGTTTATAAGAATCTCTAAAGTAGCTAGAAATACTTAGAATATATACATTGTCACATGAATTATAAAAACGGTAATGTAGACATTGTAATCAAGATAAACTGTTATTATATACCCAGTGCTGCTTTCTAATATGTCGAGAGAGTGTTCTAAATAATGTAAGGAATTAACAAATAATAAAAAGCAGACACTGTGAGCTTCAAAGGAGTCATCAAACACAATAGTTCAGATTTTTTAGCATTGTTAAGTTTCAGTATTCAAATCAAATAGCTTTGGATATATGTACACATAAGTCATGTAGTACTTCTGCTTTTCGCAACTCAATCAACAAATGAAACATAAGTGAAACAGTTTATTTTTGCTATTTAAAAGCCTCACATTTTATTCAGATCAGTCTTTTCAACATTTGACATGGTGACAAGAGCTTGTTATATATTAACTGTTAGGAAGAACACACCCAATGAGATTTACAGCTTTATTTTTGTTTTGACATCTGTCTTAAGCTCTTTTTTTAAAAAAGCTAGACTATAATATGACTTTGTTTCTAAGAGGTGTATCCAGTTTTTATGTTCTACTTGCTGAATTTTAGAATAATGAAAAATGGATCAATGTATGTGGCATAAATTGGTATTTTCCTCTCAGTTCAGACACACTTAATCTCCATGCCTAGTTTTGGGGAAAATGTTCTCATGTTCTTTTTTCCATGTTAAGTTTCTTATATAACCAACCCCAGTTCTTATGTGGTGATGAGAGATCCCCATCTTAGGAAGGGGAGCTCTTCACTGTGAAATGCAATGTTACATGTGCCAGAGTTTTTGTGATCCAAGTCATTTTAGCATTTATGTTATGGCAGGTGTTAAAGACTTGTATGAAGTGATTTACTGCTATGGAACCATTTGGGTAGAAACTCGAGCAAAGTGTTTGGGGGGGGGGTTGTTGGTTTTGTTTGTTTTAAAACTGATTCTGCCTTGTGCTTGCTTGCAAAGTGAGCTGTCTGTGACAGTGGTGGAGAAGATGAGATGTGAGCTGGTACAGCTGAGTAACAACTCTGCTGACACTATAGTTCCAAGAAGAAGTTGTACTTTCTATTTTGTCATCCCACATTCCTTAAATCTGTCTTTGCCATAAAAGACTGTTGAAGGACAAAACAGAAAGTTCAGAAGCTTCTGCTTCCTTAACTATTTTAATGTAAATGTAAAAAGTATTAGCAAAGCTTTAATACGTCAGTCTGATGATTCTCATTTGATGCTTTCTTTTTCAGTAATATCCTGCAGAAAATACTGATTTAGAGGAAAAGAATACCTGTGTAAGAACAGCTCCTCTTTGGGCTTGATCCTCTTTGATCCACATTCTGTTGTGTTGCATTACAAGAGCAGGTGAGTGATGAAGGTTGTTCTTACACACCATTCTATGTTTCTATCTTTTTGCTGTGTATCTTTCTTCTCTTTTCACTCAGACAAGTCTTTGTGTATGCATTGAATCTACATGATGCACAATGTGTTCTTTCTCAAAGACCAGAAGATGTTCCAAGGGCAAGGAAGAATCTGCCCTGGCTGCCTTCTCAGTCAGGCTGTGTTCACAGTCCAGCACACTGATGTGTTTTGCAGTTACAAGTAAGATTTGCAAACTGAATTAGAAAAATACCTTTGATAAACTATAAAGACTCTTGTGGTCTAATCAGATAGATGGATGGTTGCTTTGTATTTTCTGTAATGCTCCATTGTTCTGGATTGTTTGCTCGAGATAGGCATGACTTTTTTATACGAAAATCACTTCCTTGCTGGTGTTGCTGAAACAATCACTTGCAATGTAGGATTGAGATTGGTTTGCCTCACTGACAGAGGCAGGTCTCTGCACTGGTGTTCAGAATTTCCAGTCTGACTCTGTGGGTTGTAACTAATGGAACACTAACTATATTTCCACTGGAGAAAATGTGCAATAATTATATTCAAATGCTTCTATTTTTAGAATGGGATAGGGTGCCTTAGTGATTCGTGTTCAGACCAGCTGTTGCATTTTTTTGGGACTGATTTGCTTTTTTCTGCTGGAATTCTAGCAATTTTCCAAATGAAGGAAAACATTTCAGTAAGGGCACTATGTGTTACAAGGTACAATGAGAAATCTGCTTCTGTAGCAGAATGCTTAAAAGGGATAAATGTGAGGGATTAATCTGAGAGAAAAAGTCACAAGAGTATGTGAAATGCTGTCGTTTACCTTAAAAAAAAACTATTTGGTATAAGAAGGCTTGACAAAATGGTGCGTGTTTACCCACTAGAGAGTTGAAAAATTGTTTGTTTGCTTGTATCTAGAACATGTTAGTCTGTGTAAATTTTGAGGGAGAGGGAATCCTCTTCAGTTTTGAGAGAAAAGTCAGCTTTTTAAAGGAAGACCTGAGTGCCTCTGAGAAGTGTACCAGGTTTTGGTAGCATGCATATCATACAGGTTTCTTCCCATATTAAACCGTTGCAGAATGAGAGTATTTTTGTTTTAGTTCTTCTTGCAGGTTTTATACTTGTAGGTCACTGTAGGCAGTGACAGATGCACTAAAGTACTACATGCAAGAGCCAGAAGAAATGACACAGCAGAACTGGGATGTTAGAGGTAGGATTTAAGTGAAATATAAGTGGCTTTTATGCCTCTGAGTCGAGAATGTACTTTGTAACTGCTTAAAGGGATTTTCTCTTTTGATCATTTCAGCAAAGATGTAGTCTGTGTAAAGCCATTAATCAGAGTTAACTTGAGGGAATCTAGGATGAACCTGCTTGGTTTTAATTAGAATTATTTAATAAGCAATTACCACTGCTGTCTGCATGCAGAACCAAAAGGGGGAGTGGTGTTTCAGAGTTTCTCCTGAGGAAGGAACTGGTTCACATCATGATACTGTGACTCAGCTTCCTCCTACATTGCCCTATAAAGGAATAAGAAAATTTTGCTGTATTTGTTGAAATACAGTGAAAATGTAACAAATGTGAACAGTAAGAGGGTGTTACCTTCTAAATAGATGTTATGAACTCAGAATCAATTTTTTGTAGGTTTTGAAAGCTTGTGATGAGAACAGCAAGATCGAGAGAAAGAACCAAAGGCTTCATGTGTAAAAACCTTACATTTCTTCTGTTTAGAAAACCATCTTGATGGCAAACTGCAGAGCTAAAATATGCAAATGTCCTGTCAGCTTGCTCATCTTTAAGGTAATCCCTGCTACATTTTCCCAAAGAAATGCTGGCAGCACAGCTTTGAGAGCTCTTCATATTTCTCTAGGTAACTGCTTAAGTGGTTTTGGAACCAAGTTCCCTGGTCTCTGTTTCTAGGACTGGCTACCTGCTCTCTGGGAGTCCAAAGAATAAAGTGGGCTTGTGTGCCTCAAGATTTATTATCAGACTTGTCCTTAAGTTAAAAAAAACCTACCACCTTCCTTTTTTCATACTTGTGAAACTGCTAAAGCTGTGCGAGAGCTGTCTGAGTGCTTGGACAGAAAAATCAGACAGATGGTTTCTGTTATCAAATTATTTGCCTTTGTGGAAATTGAGTATTTTGTTTTAGGAATACAAGTGATTTTCACTTGGCAGATGAAGAAAAGTATTTTTGTTGTGGACTGGTTTCACGCTAAGTTGCATAAGACTGACCTGCCATATTTTACAAAAGATGGAGCTGTGGGGTGCTCTGTGGGTCAGCAGGGTGAGCTGGGCTTGCTGCATGCACTGCACTCTCCAGATGGACTTTAGGTACCAAGCAGGACTCGTTTTTGGGGATGAATGTGCTCTGGTCAGGTCTGCACAGGGAGTCAGTTGTTTGGCTGAAGCACAGCCCTCTCTGAGCCCTGCAAATGTGGCTCAGATCAGGAATTCACCTTGGCTTTGCAATATGAACATATTTCTGTATCAAGTGGTTCAGATCAGTAGCTCACCTTGAAATTGCAACATGAACTTGTTTCAGTATCAATTTTGTCTTCTCACACACTGAAGTCTATCTGGGAATTTCACTGTGTTTTCAATTGCTTATGTCGATAGTTCAAGACATTAAAGAGAAAAACTTACAGAAAAGCTGAAACACTAGACAGTATTGCCGACATTGAAACAAAGATTAAATTCAGCCTTGATATTGCAGTGTAACTTGAAGTTAGCTTATGCAGGGGAAGAATTCTCTTTTGGTCTCTCAGATACCTCACTGAGGAAAAGACAAGACAAAATATTCAGTGAAAAAGTTAAAGAGGTTCTGTGGGAGAAAGAGGATTATATCATCTCATTTTCTCAGGCTAGAACTTGCAATGAGGTGGAAAAGGCAGTCTTGTCTTTTATGGGCTTTTGTAGAAATACACAGAAATGCAGTTATTGCCATTAATATGCAAAGTACTGAAGTTATGTTGGGTGCAAGAATGTGCCTGCAGGCCTGCATTAAGGGTTTGGAAGGCTTTATTGTTTGACACAAAATTGTGATGCTGAAGTTTCAGAAAAGTGGAAAAAAATGTCAGGAAATAAAAATTTCCCTTCTGGGATATTTAAGATTAATTATTAAATAACTTGGTAAAAAATTCACACTTGCTTCAAGGTAGTCGAATTGGATTTACTTTAATGTACTGTCCTATCTTACTGGAAGGAAAACTGAAGATTTTTTGACAGTTTGAGTTTAACTGTAATAAAAATAATAATGGAATCCTCTCAGTGGTGTACAGTTTTACAGTACACATATAACCAAAATGAACAACCAACTAATTTCAGGTTGAGAGAAATATAGCTGCAAAATGGTAGTTTACTATTATTTTTTTACTCCAGTTTTCTTTGGCTACTGTTTTTCATGGGAGATATTTCTATAACCTCATTCTGCTTGTAGCTTGGACTTAGTTTAATTTCCAGACTGAATTTGCTTAGAGCCAGTTCTGGAAATCTTGCCATATTTTGTATGCTACCGTGGTCTTAAATAGTTTTTATTACTTTTTTTTTTTTTCACCACTTTGAAGAATTGTATTTTCCATCACTTTTTAGAGTTTCAGAGAGTACAATAAGAAATGAATAGTAATATTTTAGACTTTAGTTGGTACCTAGAAGACATAGAAGGGCCTTTCTGTTATTTTAGTACCTGCTAAGAGATGAGCCATCTGGTAAATAGCAGCTCACAGCTTCATAGTGACAGGTGATGCTCTTTAAAGATGCTTCATTAACACTAATGATATTTTTATTCACTGCTTTACAAAAAGCTGAGTAAATAATTTACATTTTCTTAACCTGGAGAGAACTGGTGAGTGTAAAGGACAGGCTGTTATTCCTTTGTTCAGAAAATGCTCAGGTATAACTTGGAAAGGTTTTTGGTTTTCTCTCTATTGTCTCATGTTTATGAAGAATATTTGAAAAGGAAACTGCAAAATTTCAGTGCACTGCAAGTTTCTGAGAGCTGGGATTTTATTCAATGCACACTTTTTACTGACTTGAAAGTACTATAAAATAATGATAGGCTATTCTGTGCCATTATTTGTGTTGCCATCAGCTGCATTTCTTGAGGATTCAGTGAAAAGGCATTTAAAACCTTGTAGTGCTGTTGTACATGTCCTATATAAAGTGCAAAGTGATGGACATAATTCTTAAAACTTTGTAGTTTAGTGCTGATCACAGAAAAGAAAGCTAGCTTTTGTCATGTTTTTCTTTGGGTTACTGATTTTTAGTAAGAGCCTTACCTTAAAGGATTTTCACCTTTAAAGCTCAACATGTTCGTCTTTATGCTTCTCTTATTGGCCATAATTAATTTTTAGACTAAAATCAAACCTTTTTTTTTTTATTATTTTGCAAGTCAGCCCTTTTATTAATGCTTAGGATGAGTCTCTGTTGCACAAGTAAAGTTATCTTACCTCAGGCAATCCCTGCTGTGCATCTGCAAGAAAACATTATTGCTTTGAAGTCCTGAAAACTGTGTATCCAGCTTTTTTGCCATTATCCCTCTTTTCAAGTATTTTGCATAGTTCTTTCTCCTAGTTGAAGCTAATTAATTATGCAAGTTAAACACTAGAAAGTGAGGAGAACATGCCTGAAATGAGGAAGGGTTGAAGTTTGTATTCTGCAAATAAAATAAAAGTTAATAAGCATAATGGACTGTTTAGATTTTCAGTTTCGTGTCCCTCCACGTGGCCTCCCCCTGCCCCTCCTCAGTCTAACTCGAGGTGCTTTCACTGATCATGGCCTGATGCAGACCTTGGCCACGTTCTCTGGAGAGATGTCATCTGTCCCAAGGGCTCGGTGAAATAACCTGCTCTTGGCAGCAGTTTCAGACAGTAATCAGTGATGAATATCTTCAGTTCAGGAAGAGAACTTGTGTTTTCAGAAGAGGTTGATAATGAATAGTAACTTTAGGGAATTGAAGGGAATGAAGGGAAAACATGCTCGTTTCAGGGGGTTCTTTGTATCAGTGAAATTATTATTCCAAATCACCATTCTCTTATTCTGTTAGCTCTCCTAATAATTCAATATGTTGAGAATCTGAAGGAGGACTTGGCACATGGAGTCTTAAAAGATAAAAGGAAGAAGAAATACAGTATTTGATTTTTTCAGAAGTAAGGGACTTACTCCTGGCTTTCCCTTTTCTAGGACACTCTCACTCAATAGCTGCTTGGCCTCTTATCTGCTCCAATGCATTTTCTTTTTATTCATTGCCCAGCTGAATTGAGGCATAGGCACAGAAGCTGTTCTCTGAAAGGCTGCAAGTTCAAAGGCTTGCAATGCCAGGGTGGGGAGTTGCAACTTTTCTGACTGCCTTTATAGACACCTGGCATAAGCTTTAAATTCTATTTTTATTTAATGTCCTGCTTTTTTCTGTTTCAGAAATTATATTATTAGCCTCACTCAAGGTATCCAAGATACCTTAATTGCAAAAGGAGAGCCAAACACAAATTTGTATGACCTTTTATCTAAACCTGAGTCTGTGTCATAAGTACAACTACAGTAGAGAAAATAAAGAAGACAACTTAAAACTGTTTGATTCCAAGGAGGGAGCTAGGAACTTCAGAAAATAAAATACAAACTTACATGAAATTACTGTATTAAATGAGAAAGTGGCTTGGAAGCACTGAAACACAAATTACAATGTTCCTTCTGATGATTTCATATCAGCCTGTCCTGTAAAGAAACCTAACAAGTCATTTTGCTCCATCATGCAATGTATGTATTACATCAGGGGAGAACTGGGAGAAAAAACCAAGGAGCTGCAGTTAACCTTTGGACTGGCTGACAGCCTTGGTTTTATCATCTACAGGGAACATAGAATTACTGACACATTTTTGTCACAATAATTACAAATTCAAGAATTTCATCTCTAACCCTTCAAATGCTTTCCTACCACTTCTGTAATTTAGTCTTTCTATTAGGAGAATATACTGAGGTCCTGTTTAAGGTGTGTAGGGTTCTGGGTGCCATAGAGTTATGTAATGCTTTCTGGAGTAGGGAAGGATTTTCAACCAAAACACTTCTGACAGAAAATGTAGTTGTCATTTGATTTTTCTTAAATAATCTATATTTTTTTGAAATTTCCTTTAAAATAAATAAAACAAAGGGGATCTGCGAAGTTCAGATATTTATTTTTAAAAAAAGGAGTTCTTAATTGTTTACTTTGTGGTGAAATAACTTCACAAAAAATCAACAGCAACTCCAAACAATGTTTAGAATTGAAACAAAATGCCTTCATTGTCTTAGTTTTTCCAATTGTACAGGATTAGTTATTCAGAATGTCAGCACAGTTCAAATAACCCACTCAAATAGCAAAATTGTTCTCCCACAGCTATTTCCTAGGAATACTTGCATCAAAAAATGATTCTAAAAATAATTACTTGTCTCTGCAGCTTATAATCAGGTAACATGAAAAAAAGGCCTCCATTTTCCATTGCAAAGATAATAACCTGAATTAGTATCTCTAAATTGGTAGGAACGTGATGCATCAATATTTGACCTGAATCTTCTTTGGTTTTGTTTTTCTACTCATGCTTTATCCTGTTCTGTACTTTCACCTGATACATATTAAAAACTTGCAAATTAACACAAAGATCCATCTCTCTCATCTGCCCTGATAATGTTTTTCCAAGCTTTAATAGTGACTTCTGAATGCCTCCATTTTTGTTTTGTTTTGTTTTGTGTTGTGTTGTTTGGCCCACTCACTCACTTTCAGGTAAATGCTGAAGTTCCTCTGGGTTCATGACATTTTTGCATCCTTTCGATTTGGCCAAACACAGAAGATGGTGAATAGGATAGGTGATGAACAGGATTGGAAATAAGAAGTTGCAGTGCAGGAAGGACCTTCCTCAGTGCAGGGGGTGCACTTGGCTCACTGCTTTGTTGGTTTCTAGCTGTTCCTCTCTGTCTTGGCATTGCCCTTGGAACAGTCTCAGTCCACTGCTCAGGTGCCCAGCTCTTTTGTGCTACATTCCTTGGCAGCTGGACTTGTTCCAGGTTGTCTCTGTGATACAAACTCACCCCCAGTGTCTGCAGTGCAGGATTGTTGTGTGCAGGGGCTGGAAGGGTTTTCCTTCTCACACAGGATTTTGGATTGGTGGTGAGATCAGAAAGGGTGCTAGTGATGCCTTTTCCTGGTCTTAAAATCAAGAGTCAAACACAGCTAGAAGGGAAAAAGGGATTTTACCTCTGTTATTTATTTTAAGGATCCTTAGGTGTGCCACGTCCAGGTGGAATGCACCTCAATGCACACACACAATAGATCAGGTATATCATTATAGGTGTTACTAATTAGCATATCTATCAAAGATTCCCCAGTGAGAGGCTCAAATGAGCCCCCCTCCCCAAGGAACCTTTCCCTGGATGGTTCTATCTTAGTTTATATAATGTGTTCTGGAGAGGACCTTGGTGTTTAGGTCATTTTGATCCCTAACTACGAAGCTTCTAAAATGTTTAGTCTCTTAGCTTGACAAACAAGTCCAAGAATGTAGGCAAAAAGCACTAAGAATACAGAAGTAAAAAGGTATAAAAGAAAAGGCAAAAAAATCATCATGGCATCACTAGTGCCAATATGAAAACACTGGGGTGAATAACTTGGGAGCAATACCTGCCAGTAAAATAGGGTGTTTCTTGATTTTCAGTTTGTATTTTCCAGCAAGATCTGAGTGTTTCTTTGCAAGAATCTAAGGACACTGGGATTTTTGGGTTCTGGTTAGAAACAGAAAATGTGTGTTAGGCTTTTTTTAAGGTTTAAAACCTGAATGAACTCATAACTGCTTTGCAGTACAGCCTAATCTACTACTGCCTGTTGAGTAAAAGTACTCAGAGGGAAATAGCATAATTTTAGAGTTATTTTCATTTTGATATAACTAAAAGTAACTCCTAAGAAGGAACAAGCAAGAGAAACTGACTTTAAGTGCCTCACTATATAAAAAGTGTCATGTAAATTATCTTGAGAGAAGATGATTATAAAACATCTAAGCTTACATTGAGCTGACTGAAATTTTGAGCAGTTGGTTTTTGTTCTGTTCAGTGAATAATTTCTTGAGGGTTTTGTGTCATGTTCTGCCAGTCAAAGACAAAAACTTTTAGTGTACTTGGACATGTAAAGTCATGTTTTCTTTAAAAGAAATCTTGTTCAACTACTTTGCTTTGCCATGAGTGCCTGCTCTTCAGATGGGTTTTTGAAGTGGCACATTTCGCGACCTGAGACTAATTAATCCAAGATCTCTGCAGTAAAATACACACTTGAGACAGGGTAGTTCAGCTCAACTAACCATGCAAAGGATAAGAATCAAATACTAAAGCCTATTTCTTCACTCAATACAGCAATAAAGGTGTGGTGGTGACTTTGTCTCTTTCAGTCTTTTCTCCCAGGTAGAGAAACTGTTCTGAAATAGGATTTCAGGAACATCCCTTTCAGGTTCTTTGTTTGCAGTATGTTCTTCCCATGCCTTTTAGAAACTGCTGGAAGTATTTCCAGTAATTTATAATGTTTACTTTTATTGTAATTGCATATTAGTGAAAGTTACAGCTGTATTAATTCAGTCAATTTCAGTTTATAGAAGTCTTGTACATATGATCATCTTTAATGTTTCTATGGATATTCTTCCAAAAAGGAAGATCTGCATGTTTACTAAGTTTGTCCCTAATTTTTTTCCATGCAGGTTTGTCTTACAAGTTGTGAAACTCATGCTGGTGAGAGTTTTTGTTAGTCTATGATATGCTTCTGCTGAAGGAAGAAGAGAAGAGATAGGGAGCAAAAGATTAGCCTTCATTAAAAAACCTGAAATTAAAGAAGAAAGCTTGTATTTGGCTCTGAAATGACTGTGCTTCAATCATTTCAGATCTATGTTGTCATGTTTGAGCAGGAGGGTGGAACTGAGTGTCCCTGCTAAGTTTCTTAGGCAGACATGCAGCCTCCTCAGATCTCTTAGAAGGATTTAGAAGAGATGACTCTTTGTTGCATTCTTATTTTTAACTTCTTTCCTTTAAAAGATAAAACTGAACGATAGCATAGCCTTGAAATATTTTCTTCAATTTATTTGTAGGAGTGACTATAAAATTTAAAACTTGTCATTAAGAACCTTTGCTCAGTTGAAACTTCCTAATAAAACTAATTTTTATCCAAAGTTTGGTCAGAATAAAAACCAACTTTAAAATGTCAAAAGCTTTTTCCAAATAACAGTATTTTTACTTTTTAGAATATATTATATAACGGTTTAAGATTTAGATTAATTTTCTCTGCTTTCTGTGTAAGATTAGAAAAGAAGATTTCCGGCATCTTGCAAGAATGCTTCTAAGGTTGCTCTTAAATTGTGCCCTCCCTCTGTTCAGTTAAAGACTTTTCAGTGCCAAAATTACATTTTTATTAAGATACAGAGAAAACAGAAGAACAAATTTAATCTGAGTTTCAGGGAAATGCAGTTACAAATCTTGCTGTAAAAAAATAAGAAAGCATTTTTAGATTCAGGTATATCTATACCTGTAATATTCCATTAGAGATGTGAGTCATATTTTCACTTTAAAGACACAATTATATGCCCTTGGCAAGGAAGGAGTAAGCAGGAGAAATGTTCCTATGCAACAAGTTCTTCCTGGAGAGATTAAAGAACCAAGTGGATTCTTTGCAGAGTATGTTTAAGAATCACGCCAAGTTTAAGGGGGGAGGGGAGGAGGGGAGAAAAGAATTAGCTGACTAAATCTTTCCCTCGAGATGGAAGAATATAAAAAAATTTTAGTCTGACACCAGCATTTTTTCTCTTCTTCAGAATATTCCATTTCTTTTAGTGCTAGTGAGTTTGGGATTTGTGGGGATATAACAGTGAAAAAAACTTACAAGCCAGACAAAATAGCCCAGTAATGTTGCCTTCTTGACTTGATGGGGATTTTTTAGAATGTCATACATTGTGAATTTTCTGTGGAGACTCATGTATACTAAATGCAATACATTGTAAAATGGCCAAAGGCTTGCAAAGGTGAAAAAGAGGATTTGTGGATCAGTTAGATCAGCTTTTACCTACTGTCTCGGTTCAGAAGGGAGCTGAAATAAGTGAACCTGTTTATACTGATTAAAAGACAATATCTGTAAATGCTACAGTGTCCCTACAAATGAACCTACTGTGGTATCTATAGGAGAGGTTTTCTTGTACTTCTGCTTTTCAACTCTTTTCCAGACAACGTGATGAATATCACTGAACAACTCTGCTTTTCTGAAATGTGTGATGCCTCTGTGTCTTTGACATAGCTGGCCAGATCTAAAACTTTAAAGCCTGTATCTTCCCCTGAGTGTCATTTTGAAATCAAAGGAATAGCATGGTGAGGGATGGTTGCCATTTCTGATCTACAATGTGCCTTACACCTGTGGGAACCCAGCTCAGTGGGTGAAAGGAAGAAGATGCTGCTGCTGAGCCAGGTAAAGTAAATTAAGTCTGGTCTTATGGTCTGCTCTTTAACCTAAACTCAGTTTTGGGGACAGAGGTTGATGATCACTTTATTTGTAAAATACATGTCCTAGTGAATCAGTGATTTTGCTGTGGCCCTGCGGTGATTTGAGTGGATATAGAACATACTGTGCTAGAAAGGGAGCCATCAGAGCAAGATTTACAAGACACTGATTTATGGAGGTTGGTATGGGAGGTATTGAGGGATCCAGAAACCACTGTAATCTGTCAAATCAATCTACACATGATTCTCTAATTCTAACTGTACATGAGCTGTATTTGGCTGGAATTTAGTCTGCCTGTCTAGAAGTAGGACACACATTTTGGGAAAAGGAACTGCAAACAACATCTGAAAACTGTTGGCACAATATGCCTGAATCTTTATGCAGGAAAATGTATTTAATAGCATGCAACTGGAGAGGAGAATATGTAATAACTGATTTCATACCATTGGGTGTGCAGGAAACTTGTCTAACAAATGCAGGGTAGGGATGTCTAAAATCAATGTCAGCCTTCAATATTGTGACTTCACCAATTATAGTGCAATCTTACATATTTACTAATTTTGAACTTAAAACCAACAATTAGGAATTCTCACTCAATTGTGGTGCATTTTAAGCTGTTCATTATATTTGTTATTTAGTCCAGATTTACGTGTCTGGTAAAAATGTGTTTGCATTACAAGCCTATCATTTTAGGTAAGGGTATTGTGCCTGTGGCATAGCTGGGCCCTGAACCAGAAATGTCTTCCTCTTTCACCACAAAGCTGCTGTTCTCACTCATTGTTTTTACTGGGGCGGGGATCCCATATCCTGTGTTTTATGGGTTGATTTCAGTAGAAGCTATTTTTCTAGTTTTAAGTAAGTTTTTGCTCCCAGTAGGATTTTTTAATATTCTTTTTGAAGCTTGAATACATTTTCCTCTCCTCTAATTTTTCCCTTATCCATTTGACAGCTCTAGATTTTTGTGCATTTTTTTTTCCTACAGTTGAAATAATTGTGAAGCACTTTTAAAATTTTTGATAATATTTTGTTGTTTTGGTTTTGTATGCTCTATCAGTGAGCTGTGAATACGGAACCTGTTACCTCACCACCTCGGAAACAGCAGTGTCATTTAGGCCCTAAATTACAAAATAATCGTTAAATTTAAGAGCTGGAGGCTTTTCTTTTACTTTCAGATAGCACTTTGCTGATTACTGAGGGTGTGAAGATGCCTTCTTTTTTTCCTCCTCCCTCACACTTGATCGATGGGAAGCATGGAGAACTCCCGGTATCTTCCTCCCCCATGTAAGCCCTCTATGCTTTCAAACTCTAAGACATTCTAAATTAGATTTGGCTCGATAAAGATCTCGGAGAAGTTGAGCAGAAGGCACTAGAGATGAGTGAGAAATCACCACTGTCTGGGAACAGCTGGAAACTCAATCTAGCTCATGTGGCTTCTGAGAAGATAAGACCTCAGTCCTGCAGTGACACACAGCAAAAATCTGTAGAGCTTTCTTGGCTTCAGCCTCAGAGAGACCCTTAGACTGGGACATTCCCATCTCCACAGGGCTCCTTGGCTGAAGGAAGCACAAGCTATTGTAGCCATTGCTACTTTTGTACACTTGGTGCAAGCGTACTCTTACACGTATAATGTATATTTAGCATGCCTTAATAAAAGATTGAATATAACAAACAGTGGCAATGAAAATTACATGCTCTTATAAACATTTTTATTTTCAACTACATTTTGTGCTGTGATGCGGCAGAGGCGTCTACAACATAATCAGCTCCGTAATAGGAGAAAGTAATTTCTTAGAATGATCCTAGAGCCCTTTGTTAATGTCAAGGATAATTTGGGCTGACTGATTTGATTGCTGCTCTTTTCCGGCAAGAGGTCTCGATAAATGAAACTGCTTGCCTGGATAATTTAGGCTTATATGATTGCCAGCAAGCTAATGATGCAAACACAGCTGAAATAAAATTTCTGCTTTATACTGGAGGTTAAAAAAAAAAGAAAAAGGAGTGAGGAAAAAATCCACTAAAACACCTGCCGTATGGATGTCAAAACAGGGAAGAGCCATTTGCCAGTCTCAAGATAGAAAGTGGCTTGCGTGTTATCTGAGACGTTTCAGACAATTGGCCTTTATAGATCACTAGGACACCATTTTATGTTGTTGCAGACAAGTGATCTATTCCCTTCTGCTTTCTGCCCTTGTTGAAACAGGCTCTTAAAGTTTAATGGTTTTAAATTAGGAAATTTTCTTTATAAAAGAGGAAGAAAGTGAAGCTCTGCAGATATTTACAATGAACTTAGTATTCTGCAGTGATTTTTGCGGATTGAAGTTACAGCTTCTTCATTTAGCAAATTTATGTCTGAATTGCAGTACATTGGCTCAGACCATTTCTTTTTGGTGTGAGTATTTTGGAGAAAGAGGGGTTCTGGTGCACATATTGATTCCTTATGTCACATACAGTTCTGTCTGGGAGTAACAGAGCTGAGTCTGTTCCTCAGCTGCACTACTTAATGAAGAAATATTACAGGCCTTGAGGGGTGGGGGAAATGAAACCTAAAAGTGTTACTATATTTGGCTCTTAAAATGCTTCAGAGGCGAATTCATCATTTAGTTCTAGGTCAGCCTGTTCCTTATTACTTGTCCTTTTTTTGATTTCTTGTTCATTCTGTGCTTTTTCATGACTTCATCAGGATTTACCAACCATAAGCAAGTTTGCAAATTACCAAGGTTCAAAGCAGAATCATTTGTAAAAAATTGCCTTTTCATGGATTGTTTTAAAGCTGTCTGTGTGAAGTGAGTTTTCTTCACTTCAAGTGCTTTGACTGAAGACTACCAATTTTTGGGAAAAACTGCACCTTATTATGAGCAGAAGTGTGACATCATTAGGAGTAAAGCAAGTCAGAGGTGCATCAGTGACTAAATAGCTAATGAGTAGTGTAGTTCTATCTCTAATTAAGTGGATTTACAATGATGAGCTTTGGAGCTGATCAGGCCATATTATTTGTGCTCCTCACTGTTGTTTATTTTAATCTTTCTGCAATGCTTCAATTTATTGTCAAATCCTTCTGTCTTACAGATCGTAAAAGTCTAGATTTTTTTTTTTTTGGTAGCATTGCTAAAGTAAGTTGGGCTTTATGAAAGTTTAATTCAGTTCTTCATGAAATTTTAGGAAATGGCTTGATAGCTAACAGAGTAAAATATGTAGGTGTCATATATGCACATTCATGGTCTAGATATTGTTTAGGTTAAAAGAGGTGCTTAAAGTGAACCATCTGTTTTATAACATTGTTGTGGTATATATGAGGGATCATGGAATCATGATTTTCTAGCAGAGAAGGAAAATTATAACTTCTCTTATATTCTTATGAATGCTGAATAATTTTTAGTTGTTATTATCTTGGACTTTTAAATTGGAAAATTTGAAAGTATACACATGTAACTTCAGACGGGGGAGCAGTATCCTTCAGTACTGATTTTGATCTATAAATAAGTTTCTAGCCACAGGCATCTGTTCAGGCCTGAACTTCTTGATCAGCTCTCCACCATCAGATTTCAAATCTGAGCTCTAGTCTGGATTTTCTCTACAAATTTAATTTGTCTACAAATTTAATAACTGCCTCTCCAGCTAGGTATGGCCAGAGTAATCCTCCCAGATTTTGTTCCCTAGATGCAGGCTGTAATTTTCAGCTTGGCTCTTGGATGCCTCAAGGCCATCTCAAAAGCCTGGAATGCCTGTAGACAATAAGGATACCTGCGAGGGATGTGAGAGTATTTTTAAATGAGCAATTTGGATGACAGCCCTAGTGTAATAGCAAAATTGACCCAGGTCCTTACACCACTTTTTCCTTAGAGATTCCAGGTTAAAATAGGATACTGAAACATTACAGTCCTGTACTTAAGAATGAATGAACTTGAAGGGTTTATATTCTCAGAAGCATGACTATTTTTAATTGCATCAACTGATTTAATAGAAATTACAGTGTTTCCTTAGAAACCTCACCTTGTTTGACATACACAGTTAATGAGCAGACAGCTTTGGGATGAAATGCAGCAGCCTAATGAGACCAAATCCTGATTGTGCTGATTAGTAATGAGAATTTGTAAAAAACTGGGCTGTCTCATCAGCAGGATTGAATCAGTTTGGCTGTGTGTACACATGGCAGGGAGTGGGGGGATGAGAGGGAGACACCCAACTTCTTCCAAATACCTTGGTGACCAGGAAGTACAGAAGGCAGCTGCCCTGGCAGCCCCACAGGCCCCAGCCATGCCTTGTAAACACAGAGTCATTTTGAATGGAAAATGTTTCCCAGAATGTCAGTGAAGTTAGTGAATATAAGTCCATGTGCCTACAATGGCATTTCAACTTTACTGAAGTTGTTTCCCCAATCTCAAATCTTCCACTTGTTGCAAAAACTGGGAATCTCCCAATTTCAGACTCCTTTTTCCAAAACAGGCTGCTGGACAATGGATCATATCTGATGGCCTTGGAGGCCTTGATACCATGGTTTCCTGCCTTTAAGACAATCTGGCTGATGGATCTGACATGAAATCTTTCCTTTTTGTTTTGGCAGGGTGACAGATACACATTTTATGGAAGCCTGTGGAACCTGAAAAAAATTGTAGATGACTGCTTTGAGGTCAGCAAAACTCACACATTTATTTATGTATACACAAACACACACATATATATATGTATGTATATATGTGTGTATAGAGAGAATTTTTTTCTTCCTATGAAACTTGGCTGGAACAGAAAGCTTTATATCAGTTTTCTAGCACCAGGAACAGAATTCACTTAACTGTTCACAGTGTTTTAGGACAGGTGGTGAAATTGAATAACTGTAAGGGAAATTCAGGTAAGAGAACATAATTACCCAGACTGGATCTTGGCCAGTACATTAGAGCTAACAGTTTCATTTCTGTGGAAAATGCTGTGGGATTTTTAAAGGCAATTTGGTTTTATCTTGTATTACAAATATTGCCTGTTTTTATGGCTGTATGATTTGAAGCTTGTATTTGAGCCTAAGGAATACTTTTCAGTGGATCCAAGACTGGAGAATAGCATAAAAAACCCATGGTACTGGTGTAATCAAATTTTATAAATAAAACTGTTAAATTTTATGTGATCCTCCACTGCTATAGGGCAATTTGCAATTCTTAGGAACTGTGCTTTGTGGCTTGTTCAGTGTGGATCTAACCCTCCTGTGCTGGCAGTTACCTTTGTGTTCTTGAAGGAAGGTGTGTGAGTAATGACTAATTCATGAGCATTAGAGGATCTCAGTGTAGGTGTGGCTGTTGAGTAACAGAGTGTGTGGAAGCAAATCAATCATCTGCTTAGAATAAAGGGAACCAAGCTGTCTAAATACTAAATAGTACAAAATTAAGTGCAGCCAGGTTTCCTTACAGGGATTTGTTACCAGCAGAAGGAAATGAAAGGTAAAAGAATAGCAATGATACCTAGTTGTGGGCAAGAGCTGTATTATTTTAAAGACTGTCCTCTGCTACAGTCTGATTCCGATCTGTGTTCTGTTTGTCTTAGTTTAAATTATTGTGGTCAGTAGCTTTTTAAGAGCTGAATTGAGCCTTTCGCTGGTTTCAGGATTGGTTAAACTAAACAGAGGCACTAATGATTCATTTGGGAATCTAAATAAGGAAGGCTGTTTTGAGTAAAAATTGAATGCTGGGTGTTCCTAAAGTTTTGTCCATGTTTTTATCAACTTTCTTTGGAATCTGGTCAAATATGGTGATAGCCTAAAAAACTGTGAAAAGACAAAAATCATCAGAACAGTGTCAGATGGTGTGTTGGTTTTGCAGGGCCTGGTTTTTGGTAGCAGGGGGGGCACAGAGGTGGCTTCT
This sequence comes from Monarcha castaneiventris obscurior, assembly GCA_026261815.1. Taxonomy (NCBI): domain Eukaryota; kingdom Metazoa; phylum Chordata; class Aves; order Passeriformes; family Monarchidae; genus Monarcha; species Monarcha castaneiventris. The sequence goes on from JAMPIT010000371.1 coordinate 808,762, forward strand.
GTGAGAAGCTGCTGGAAGCTTCCACCATGTCCAGCAGAGCCAGTCCCTGATGGCTCTGAAGATGGACACGCTGCTGGCCAAAACTGGGTGAATTAGAGATGTTGGTAACACCTCTGTGATGACATATTTAAGACAAAACTCAAAGTGGGGGCAGTCTTAATTGCAGCCAGAGAAGAGGAGGAGGTGAGAACGTGTGAGGGAACAACATGGAGACACCAAGGCCCGTGGAGAAGGAGGGGCAGGAGGAGCTCCAGGCTCTGGAGCTGAGGTGCCTCTGCAGGCCGTGGTGATGACCATGGGGAAGCAGCTGTGCCCCTGTCCCATGGGGATCCATGGGGGATGCAGAGATCCCCCCACAGCCCCTGGGGATCCATGGGGGATGCAGAGATCCCCCCACAGCCCCTGGGGGAGCTGCCACAGCGGGGGGATGCCTGGAGGAGGCTGTGATCCAGTGGGAGACCCAGTGGAGAGAGAGGGCCCTGCTTCTGGGCTGGAACAGCCTGTCCTTGGAGGACTGCACCCCATGGAGGAGTGACCCACCCTGCAGCAGTTTTGGACTGTTTGCCCATGGGAGGGACTCACATTGCAACAGTTTTGGAGGACTACTGCTCCTAAGATTGGAACTGCGCTGGAGAAGTTTAGGGAGAACTGTTTCCTGGGGGAAGGGACCCCACGGACTCACAGGGGAAGGACTCGTGAGACGCTGGGACTCTCTCCCAGAGCAGTGGAAGGAAACCTTGGGCTACGAACTGGCCAAACCCCCACGCGCTGCCTCCCTGTGCTGTTGGTGGGAAGGAGGGAGGGGCTGGGGGAAGAAAGGTGTTTGTAAGGGCTTACTTTACTTCTCATTATCCTCCTCTGATTCTGTAAGCAATAAATTCACTTTGTACCTCTAAGCCAAGCCTGTTTTGCCCTTGAAGTGTTTTCTCCTGGTCCTTATCTCAACTCATGAACCCTCTGTGAATTTTCTCCTCTCCTCTGCCCAGCTGTGGCAGGGGAGGGTGAGCGGGAGACTCTCGTGGGTGCCTGGTGTTTGGCCAGTGTCAAACCATGACAGAAATGAAACATGAAACCACATGAAAGCAAATAGCGTGGCATCCAGGCCCTGTGTAGGGCACAGAATTCTTAAAACTGTGAATGTATAGTAATTTCTTTAGCAAGTTTGCTGAACTACTCATGCATCTAACTCTTCCCCAAACTTGACTTTTATAGCAATTTTTATTGCTATAATCTGCTCTCCAAATAAAACCATTTAGCTTTGGCAGTTCCATAGCACTGGAAGGTATAATAATACATGTAATGTTTTAAAAGTTTTGGAGCAGTTGGTATTTGCTTAGTCTCTGTTTGGAGGGTAGTATGGTAATGAATGAGCGATGCTTGAAAGGTCACAAACTAAACAAATAATTCAGGCATTTGTAATTTATTCCCTAATTAAACATTTTGTTGAACATTTTTTTCTGAATGCAATGTTTGCTGTGTGGTGTGATGGATTATTTGTCTTCTTCCACTTAATATGAAAATACTCCATTCATTTCTGGATGTTGACAATATTTAACCTCTTATAATAATCCCATCAACAAACACACTACTGAACATTTTATAACTAAGTTTCTGAGTTCTTCTCTGAAAGTATTATTTAAACTTGCTTTTACAGCTAGGTGCAATGCCCTTGAGACGAGCCGGTGTCACCTCTTAAAACAAAGCCCTGCAGCTTTTATGCACAGTTTTGCCAGGTGTATTCTAGGTCTGTGAGGCAGCAGAACATCCAGTTACATTTATTCTCTGAAGATGATTGTAGCAAATCAAAGGTCAAGGAGAGTCCACAGGGAAGAGTGGTAATCTGCATGCAAATGTTTTTTTGTTCAAATCAGGTTGATTTTTCTCGTTAGACATTTGAAAGTTTATATTTTGGGGAGGAAGGAACATTTCATGGCCTTAGCCTTCAGATGTTCACAATTCATTAATGGCTAAAATATATTCCAAATGTTAAATGTTAACTCAAAATCAGATTCAGCAACTTTGAAATACTGACTTTTGACTATTGCTATTTGAACTATCCAGGCAAAATACACTCACTTTTCTCAGTATTTTTATTATTAATAAATCATCTATGTTGCTTTGACAATATAAATCAGAGAAATCCAGGAGCTTTTCACACAGAGCAAATTGGTGAAAATCAGTTCTTTTCCTAGGTTTGTAGTTGGTTTTCATGTTATAATTTTGAAGAAAAACTGATTTTTTTTTTTTAATGGCAGTTTAACTTTGTTCTGTATATTGATTTATACAGTCAACCATATCAACCACATATTAGTGGAGTATTGCAGATGCACATTGATTATTTCCATGTATTTTCACTGTTCACTATAACTAAATTAGAACTGATGCCAAATCTCCATTGCAGAGCTTTCAGTCTGGTTTGACCTTTGATTGTGAGCTGTGTTGCCAGAGAAAAGGTGCTCAGGTTGCTTTTGGTGGCGAGGTAGGAAGTAGCAGTGAAACATTAATCATGGGTTTCTCATGGCAAGGGAGCACACAGGAAGGGGAAAGCACTGACAAGTGTTAACTTTTTCTAAGGCTCTATTTCTGCTTCAAGAAGCTGCTTAAAAGGAGGAGCCTAAAAGTGTTCTGGCATTAGGGAGTTTAACACTGAGTTTTTTAATTCTAAGTGGAACTCACTGAGGAGCAAACAGCTCTGGTTGAGTTCTCTGACTGTATTTTTTCCAGGAGGCTTTGTGGCCACATGCCTACATAGATTATTGATGTCTTTCCCCTCTAAGGCATCCTCTTCCTCATTAAAATTCAAATGGGTCAGTTAAGCTGAGGTTTGACAAGTATCAATGTCTTGATTTATTTTTTTTCCCCAAGGTCACAAGTGTTGAAAATACACAAAAATCAGTTTGAAACAGGAGCTTCCAGGGGTTTAGGGAATATTATCCTTGTGGGATATCAGCACTATGTAGTTTTGTGTCCCAGATCTGGCTCTTATTTCTCTGTAAAGTAAGTTATAAATGAAATATTATTATTTTTACAATTATAATTTTACAATATTATTATTATTACAATTATACAATAACATAATAAAGTGTTATAAATGAAGGTCAAACATTTTGTCCTGTAACATTTCCTACAAAGGACTGACAGCTGTCCTGTGGTACACGACAGTTTGCTGTAAAATAGAGAAAATTAAGTTTTGAAAATAACTTTCCATCCTGCTTCAAAGCACTCTGACATAGGAAGTTATTCTGATAGGGACGAGTCCCTGGAGACATCTTCCTCTGTCATCTCCCAGTGCATTTAAAGGGAGAGCTGGAAATTATAGAATTCCTTTTCTGGGAGAAAAGAGACATATGGAGAAAGTTAAAAGGAGAAAAAGCCAAAGACAAACTTTCTCAGATTTCATTATAGGTAGTCTTAAAATTTTAGACTTCAAAAGTTAATCAATGATAGGAAGCAAAATGCAGAGTAACCACATCAGCAAGTTCCTTCAGATAGGAAGTGGAATAGAGAGTGATCATTTCCTGCCTCTTAATTATTGAGGAATAACTGCCCAACTTTGAAAAAGGCCTCAGTACATCCAAATCCAGAAGCTTCTAATTAAGTGGCTGCTTCAGCAGAGTGGGCAACAGGCACATGTACCTTGGAGATGGAACACATAAAAACATTCTTCTGATCACTGAATTTTACAGCAGAGTTGATGAAAATTATTATTAATTAGAAATTGTAGCACTGAGTTCTGAACCCCTCTACATTTTATGTATAGATACAATTTTTCCTGCTATTGATTTTGAGTGACATTGAAGGAGAACTTCCATTGTGCTCAAGCTTATGCTTGAAAGAAGACAGCTGCACCTAGCTGATGTTTTAAATGGTACATAACAGAAAGAATGACAAAATGTATACAAAGGTTATGGGCTGCAACTTAATAAAAATACATTAGATTCCAGCATTCACTTTGATCTTTCAGTGCTTCACTCTTAACTGCAATGTTATTGAATGCTTAGACTGTGGTACAGTTTCTAAAAAATGTGTTGGTTGACTTAAGTTATAAATAATAACACTTAGCAATAAGCATTAGTTACCATAATTTTGTGTAATAGTTTCTTGAAAATTCAGTTCTGTCATTAAATTCTATTAAATTCTGATTAATTTTTTTAATTGAAAAAGCACAGTTTCATTATACAGAATTGCCATTTATGAAAGGATGGGCTGCCAAAGATGAAAGCTTGTATGAAAAACTTCAAAGCACTCTGGAGAGTCCATGAGTACAGGTACTTTAAAGATCAATTACATTCAAAACAAACTCAAACCATGCAAGCACCTTCCCACTTTGCCACATCATTGACTATTTGTTTAACTGAAAGGAGAAATATTTAATTTCCTTCCTATGACCAACTAATAGTTGATAAACTAACAGTACTCTGGATCACTTTCTGTTCTGCCTCGATACACTGCTAAGCAGGTTCTCGTTATTTCCTGCAATTTAGAAGTGACAAAAACAGTCTATGATTAAGCTTTAGGTCCTTGTATAGTACCTGAAGCTCTGGTAAGGGACAAAGTGGCTTCTCACAGACCTTGAACCACTTAAAACAAAAAGGATATTTTGCACTTTAGTCACACTGAGAAGGATGCTATATGCTGTAGCATAGAGGAATCTGGATGTAACAGCCCTGCCATTTTGCAGATTTTTCATTTTCTCAAGTCTAATACAGTATTTACAATGCTTTGGCTGTAGGCCTTCACTGGGACTATGTCACAAGACCAGTAACTGGTCCTTCAGTATGAGTCAAGCTTTGTGCAAGGAGAAAGAGGATGCTGCAATTTCATTTTTATTACCTTCAAATCCTTCTTTCTATTCCATGTCTGTGGTTGGGAAGCCTCAGCACTTTGCTGGTTTTAATATAGTTACTTTAAATTATGATACTTTAATCAGTGACTTTTTCCTCCAGTTTTACAACTGTTTTTCTTTCTCCATTTAAAAAATTATACATGAGAGAGTAGAACTTGGAGCATTATTGTATAGCTGCCTTTAAAATGAGGTCTTTAATGATTTCTGGTTTGGGGTTTTTTCCACTTCATATTGCAATTCTTGAATGAAAACATTCTAGGACTATTTTGATGCTAAGCAGGGACTGAAAGGAAAGTGGGTACTGTTTATTCTAGTTTCATAGCTTCAACTGGCTGGGGTTTTTTGCCTTTTTCCCTCCCACTGTTTTGATAAAGCTAAGGTAATTTGTGAAAATACTACTTACAAACTTACAGTTATTTAGGAACTGTGTATATATATAGGGTAGTTGAGGCAGGATTCTGTCTTTGATCCAACCTATAATGGTGTCTGTACATAGATCAGTGATACATTCACGTGGTTACAGGTACTCAGTCCTGTTGGGGTCTTAAATGATAGTTAGTCATGTGCATTTCTCTGTGTATGCATGTAAAGTCTTATCATGCATTTCTTATCCACAGTGTGAATTATTTTCACTCTGAACTACCAAAACTAAAGGAAATCAAGTAAGATTTTTGTGTATATGAATTAGGCTTGCCTGACTTTGTGACCAGAGAAATATGATCTCTCTGCATCCTTAACAACTGATTTTTCACTCCCTCAAACTCTTTTGAAGAAGCTAAGAAAAATGTATCTTTGCTTTTATTTTCTTGTACTTGGATCTAATTTGTATTCCCTAATCTAGATACCTCCTTACTTGAAAAATCAGATGTTCAAATGATATGGATTGAAGGCACCATTTAAAAGTGAAGTCACAAGCAGACAACTGTTGGTTTATGGCTCATGGTGTGTGGGATTTGGATCCTGGTTGCAAGCTTACTTTTGATGGGCTTTCTGCTTTCACTAATTCATAGCAGTGGAAAACCTTTTGTGATTTTGTGTGTAATGGTTTGGGTTCTGTTAAACCAGTTTGGCTTGCAGGGCTGTGGAATTAGTTCTGAGACCTTGTTACTGAGCTTGTTCACTGCTGCTGCTCCTCATGTGGAAGTGGGTTTATGCTGTGTGCATGGCAGAGGTCATTCTGTGCAGGGGGGCCACCAGGACGACCTTCCTGCAGGGCCCTTTGTGACTATGATGTGGTGGTTTATTTACAGTGAGGACGTGTGGTAGACCCTCTGTCCTGGGGTAAACTGCATTTCCAGCTGAGGGTGAGATACTTACTGGGGTGTTGGGGGGAAGAAGAAGACGATCCCAGCCTATCTCTGCATGTGCAACAGGTATTTGTACTGCTGTACTTCACTGCATGGCTGAAATGGCAATTATGCAACATCTTGTTCAGAAGAGTTGCTAACTGATTACTCCAGCTTCGAAGAAAACTGCTTTGAACAAACACTGCCTGTCAATAGCATTCATCTTTTACTTGAAGGTATCTCATAACAGTGTGGGCAAAAAACCCAAGTATTTTTCTTGAAGACTTCTATTCCCTAAGCTGTGTGTGCCAAATTTTGCTGCAGACTGCTGTGAGGTTTCCGTTACTTTATAAGAGCTCCCTGGAGGATGCCACAGTTGGAATCAAACCTGGAAGCCCAAGAGGTGCCATTAGCTTCTCTTCCTTATTTAGCTTTCCAAATGTTTCAATGGGAATTTAGCACAGATATACATCAAGCAAGTACATTCTTCTGGATATACATTTAGCACAGATATACATCAAGCAATCACATACATTTATAAATAAGTACTGTAAAGGTTCTGCAAGAAGTCCATAATCCAAGTGGTTTCAAGAAGTATTCAGAAATGTAGGTTTTAAAATGTTTCTTTGCTAAAGAATCCAAATTATTTTTGCTGAAGTATGGAATGTACTTACAAAATGAATTTTCTTTATACAAATAATTTTATATAATGACTAATTTTATGGTCTTCAGGACAGAAAATTTAAAGTGCCTCTTGTCCGTAAGAAAAATTTTAAGAATTGTGCTCAGTGTGAGCAGGTAATTGCTGTCATGGTGAAGCCATAAGATCAACATTTCCAAGAAAATATAGAAATATTATGTATTATTATAAAAGCTTTCCTTTGGCTTTCCCAGCCATTATCTGTCAGGCAGATTTACATGAGGTTTTTTCTCTGCCAGAAAAGATGAGGGCTGGCTGCCTGCCTTCTGTTCCTTGGCTGCATTACCCAGCTGCCATGGCACTTGGGCTGACTGGTTGATGGTGGGGCTGAGAAGTCTTTCAGATTAGTAATTCAAATTGTCATTTTGTAATGCTGTGTATCTGTATCAACATTCATTTTGTGTTGTAGCTTTAAATCACATTTAGGAGAGAAAAGTAAAGGTGCTGGGCAATATAATGGGAAATACTACTTTTAATAGAAATCCCCTGATAAGAAATGCTGTGAAAATGAAATCAACATTGAACAAAAACAATGCAAAGTTGTTGAGTGATGCTAACCCTCCTCCTCAGCCCTGGTCACTCTTTTTTTGACCTTGAAACAGCATCTGCTTTGTGGTAGCCCTGGCACTTGTGCGACTGCAATCTGACCAAAGGAAAATGGGTTCATGGCTTACATGCTCACAAAAAAAATTATGTGCTGGTGAGATCTGGGGTGGGAATCAAAAATACTGTTTATTTCAGGAAAGAAAGAAGGAAGAAAAAGTAACTCCAGTTACACAAAAATCTGTTTTGTTTCTTGTGGACCAGGGAATGGTAGGTGCCATCTGGAGAACACCTCATGTTCTGCATGCTGGTAGCATAACCTGCCGGGTATCTGATGCTGCTAACAAATGCTTTTGTCTTACTGCTTTCCTTTGTGCCAGTAGCTTCAGTGATGTCTTTTCCTTGCTAAGCCCCCAAATCCTTTTTCTAATCACTGTGCTGAGTAATTGTGCCATTTAATACACTTTTCTTGTCTTACTTGCCTGCTTCCAGGCCAATTATTTTGTAATCATGTGCTCAGAAGTGCTTCTGCCATCTGTTGGAGGTATCACTTAAATGACTGAAGTTGTTTAAAGCTGCTTGTGTCGTCAGTCATTATTTTATCTTCCTTAAATTTGATATCATCTACAGGCCTTGGAATTTTGTTCTTAATGTTGCTGCTACATAGAATTTGTTGTTGACAGCATCCCTAAAAAATTAATGAGAAATTTCAGTAATTAATTTTTGAGGTGTTTCAACATGTATGAAAACTTAAATCACAACATTGAAGTTCTAAAAAATAGATAGAAATTTGTTTAGATTGTGGTTACAATGGAAATTAAATGAGTAGTCTACAGTGGAAAATGGGTTCTGAGTTTTCAGTCTGAGACACAGGTAGATAAAAGTAAATGGTCTTTGTCCTGTTAGTAAGGATATAGTCCAATACATGCACGACTAACAACTCTATTAATCTAAAAAACAGCAGCAATAAATAGGTGAAATCTTAACACACAATCTGAAATGGAAGAATTGAATCACACGCTGGCCATAAAATCTCATGGCTATGTTTTCTGTGGGTGGTGGAGCATTTGGGTTTGCCTGGTGCAGCAGGCCTCACCTTGAAGGACCTGGTTTTGTTTTGTTCCTGAACCTTGTGTGAAGAATAACCATTATAACATCTCTTCAAAGTATAAAATTGCAAGAATACCTAAAATCATAATAATAGTCAGATTTTTTCTGATTGCCTTTGCTGCAGGATTCAACCCTTTTAGATGCGTGTGGAACATACTGACCCCATAATGATCTAGAAGAGACTGTGGCATCTCTGACATCTGTGTGCCAGAGTGACTCCAGAGAGTGACCCCTGACTGCTGTGCAAAGTAATAGCAGAATAAACTTTTTTCATAATCATATAGGGCATGAATATAGAAACAAGGGTTCTCTTGTCTGTGCTGAGCTTTTCCAGTGAAGAAGCTTCATAATTTCCCAAGTCCCAGAACCCAGTCAGAGCCACTGAAGTGTGAAGGGAGGCTCAGCTGTGTAGCCACAGACACTCCAACATGTGTGTACAGGTCTGTGCTTCCTCATGAGCAGCCTGAGCACTGCTCAGAATGAGCCCCTGCTCTTGCAGCCTGCTCCCCTCTCCCTCTGACATTGCCATTTCTGCTCCATTCAGGATTCATTAATATTCTGAGCTCCCCACTGGGAGTCTGCAGCTCCTTGGCCACTGCCAAGATCATTCTGATCTGAAGCCTCTCTGAAGCTGCAGGAATCACTAGCACTGACTACAGAATAAGAGAAAAAACCCAACCCTGTTGTCTTCCTAATTAAACCCTGTAGTTACTCTATGCATAAAACAGCTTTTGTTGTTTGAAGTACTCTTCTATATGCATATTATGTGTTTATGATCTTGATAACAATTCTTACAAAGAGGTGCAAGGTAATCTTAATGTGGTATTAGAGCAATGCAGGGACTTGTGATGGAATGCATATTCAACTAAGCCCAACAAAGCTTGCTTGCTCCTTTGAAAAAAATTATGATTTGCAAGCAGCATTCCCATATAGCTACATTTGATAAGGATCACAAATGTTCTTTTTGTTTAAATGCAAAAACCTCCTAGGCTGCAGGAGAGCCTGTGGTAATTAAATAGAAGATGACCAAAACTTACTGTGTATTTCTTCAGTAGTCCTCACCTGAACCTTGTAATTACTCAAGTGTAATCATGTAGACATCTGTATCTCATATAAGTATAGAATACAGTTCTTTGGAAATGCCTAAGTTTTCTAGTTTACTGTCTTTAAGAAGAAAAAGAAAATTCACACAAATCACAAATCTGTCTATTTTTCTACATTGCAGGATAAAAACCAGCTCATCTCAACAGAAGATTGAAACAGAAGAGACATTATAAAACATTTAAGTTGATAATAAAAGAATATTTTTCTATTCCTAGTTTATTCACAGGACAAACATCTGATGCCCACTGTGTGCCTGCACTTGATGTGATAGTACAGTAAGATATTTTAAGGCACTGCAGGATTAGGAGAATTACATAATAGTCTGTTTCAGTAGACCTAAATTCTTATAACTAACATTTATAAGGCAAGAGGAGAGTTTCCAAGGTTTAACTTTGTTCAGCTTACTGTAGGAAACTTTCTTTGTTTTGGGGTTCAGCCACTGCAGTGTAAATTTTACATACATAAGCCTCTTTTATTTAAGTACTGATGAAGCATGGCTTATCATGAAGGTTGTGTATGATTCCTGAAGAAGTCAATTGTGAAAATGTGAATACAAGAAAAAAATGAATGTCATTGACTGATCAGCTGCATCTGACAATGACTGTACCTTACTTGGGATTTGTGGTCTGTATAAAATAACCTTGAAGCCTTTTCTTTTTTTACTGTATATTATCTTCTGTGACAGAGAAACGGATGTAAGCTTAGGCCCGTGCTTAAGTGCCCAGATAAATTAGGGCCCTATGTTTTTTAGCTCTTAGTACTTCAGTTACATGAGTACACTGTGGAGAGGCTTGGCCAGTGATATTTATTGATGGAGTTGAGAGGAAATGCCATGTCGCTGAGCTGGTGTTTAGTGTTGAATATTCCAGGTTTGACGGGAAAGATTTGTTTCACCAGCTATTCTGTCATGGAGGGGAGCAAATAGACCCACCTTCCCCTCTCACCTGTGCCTGTAGTGAAAGCATGAAACAAGTGCACATCATGAGGATGGAGGCAGTGCTGGTAAGTCTGCAGAGTGGTGAAGAAGATAACTCTACCATGTGTGTCCTTGGATGTTTGTTCCCATCCCTCCTATCATGTTGAGACAAGAGCTTGTGTGACATAGTGAGGTTTTGAAAATGAGTGGGGGTTTTATTCTGTGTTTTGGCTTGGCTTATTTTGGCTGCTTAAGCTCCCTAGCCTGGTCAGTGTGAGAATTGGCATGAGGCAGGGGAGACAGACTGTCCAAGGACCGAGATATGGCAGGACTGTCCCCTTCAATTCAGCACAAACCTTAAGCTGACGATATTATTGCAGCTTGTGGGTGCCACTTGAGGAAATGTAGCTTGGGTACAGCACTCACTGAAGAAATTTTTCCCTTGCCTGGACCACTTGTCCTCATTTGCCTGCTGCAGCCTGTTCGTTGTGCCAGTGTGACTGTCCTGGGGCTGTGCTGTAAAAATAACTGCTCTGTGCAGCCAGTGCTGCTGCTCCCTCGTCAGGAGCTGTACTGGTTTTAGGTCAAATTATGCATTACCCCCTGATTTCCTTTCTGTGAGATAAGAATTAGGAGGAAGCAAAGCAGGCACAAAACTTAAGGAATATAAGTAAGTTTATTAACAGACCTAAAAGGAAAAAAAAAGAAAGAAAACAATCAGAACAAACTTTTAGAACTCTTTTCCTCCCCCACTTTTCTCCCCTCTCTCAATCAGTGTTGCAGTTCTTGAAAAGGGAGAAAAGGGTTTTTCCTCCTGTTTTACATGGTTTTACAAACTGCCACTATCTGCAGGTTTGCTTAGAAATAAACAATCTGCTGGGGTGTAAAACATCTTTTCCATGAACCCTTCCACAATTCCTTCAACTGTAAAACACCGACCATCACATGGGGCTATTACTCTTTTAAGGATGAGTCATTTTTGGCTTGAACACAAGGCTTTTCTTCGCCACCAGGTTTTAAAAGCCTCTCACTGCTTTTCAGATACAGCCTGGCTTGGGCATTCTTCACAACTTTTTACAAGCCACACGTAAACTGTCCATCCCCCCACGTACTTCTAATGGATCAAAGAGACCAACAGTCTGTGCTATCACAGTTTCACAGCAATGCAAGGAGATTTTTAAGCTGCGCGCGAGAGACGCGGCACTGCCCTTTTCTCTCCTGGAGCCATTTTAGCTCCGTCCCACGGGACCTCGCTCTCTCTTTCTCTCTGGCTCTGGAAGTTGCCACGTTGGGAAGTGTTCCCGTTCAGGCTCCGCTGCTGGTGCACGGCTCCTTCTTCAGCTCAGTGCCGAGTGTGCAGGCTGGCTGCAGGCTGGAGGCTCCGCCGCTTCCCCTGGCACCGTGTGGGAAAGAGAGGGATCCGCCGGTCCCAGGGAGCCGCCTCGGATGCCTCATAGTTCCCGTCCCAGGGACCCAGGGTCGGTGCTGTGGTGCTGGGAAAAGGAAGGGAGGGAAGGGGGGCAGGGGCTCCCAGCCCGGCCCGGCCCAGGACTCTGAGGCCCCTGCCTCTGTCCCCTCCCATCCCCACAGCTGGAACGCAAAAAACCCCAAAAATCCCGCCTTCCATGGGGTTTAAATATGTAAAATTGGGAGAAGCGTGACTGGTCCAAAAAGCTGTCTGTCGATTTAAGATCAACTCACTACAGGAGCGTCCCTAGGGTCACACTGGAGCAGGTGGAAGCCTTCTGCTGGAGCTGGGGAAAATCCAGAGTTAAGCAATGAAGGCAATCTAAGTTTGGACAGGATAACTGGTCAGTTATCCTGTCCACTCCTAGCAGCTAAATGTAAATGCTTGGAAATCAAGAACAAATTTAGTATTCTTTTAAATTGGTCTTTATTATGGTTTATTTAAATTTAAATATTGGAAATACCTTGAGGAGTGCTACTGTAATCGTTTAACACATAATCCAGAAAACAAGGTTTTCTAATTATTGATAACATAATTTAAAAAAAAAAATCAATGATAAGTAGGTTTTAGGTTGTTTATATATTGTAGAAAGCCTTGTAATTCTGTGTTCAAAAAAACCCCACAACAACTAAGAAATAAAATGAAAAAAACCCAGCCAAGCAACAACAAAACCAGACAAACAAACCAAATCCTCAAAACCCCCAGACCCACAAAACTGTCCTCCCCAAACCCTGTTTTGCTCTCCACAAGTACCTTGTGTTTAAAACTTCTGGATTGTTATTTTTGGAAATTTTCTTCAATTTAGATGGTCTGTCTGAACAAGTGTCTTCCCTGCCCCCAAATGCAAGCCTTTGAAGCTGTAGATGCATTCCCTTCTGGCATGATTTCAAGCATCTGCAGGGTCTTACATCTCTTTTCCTGCAGTGTTTGTTAACTGGTCTCCTACCTGTTGGGCCAGGAGTGTGTGGTATAAAATACCCATCTGCAGAGTCCTAGTGCTCACAGCGTGTAGAAATAGCAATGCTGTAGACTGTCCTCTCATGCAGAGCTTGGTCACCTAAACCAGAGGCATAGAGTACCAAGGCCTACCTGGGAACTCTGCCCTCAGTCTGGCTCTCTTCCTTTGCCTTCCTAAATGTTACTCCTCACCAAGGATGATACTTTCCCCCTGGGTTGCCCTTGAGACAGCCAAACGCAGCTGATGGGACAGTCTGCCTGAGTCAGGTAGCAGAAACATGGACTTGCCAGGTTTGCCTTCCCCTGCCCTGAGTGGCATTTTATTGTAGCTGATATCTTCATACCCCAAACCTCGTGCTGTGCCAGGCACACAGCATTCCTTGTGCTGTCATGTCATTCTGCAAGGCTTGGCCAAACAGCCATTTCACGATCTGAGATCTACTGACATGAAAAAACTGCACAGGGACATGTCCCTGGGCTGCAGGTCTCACATGGAGCCTGGATGAAACCAAGAGCAGTGCTGGTGGGGAGGGTGCCAAGCCAGGGCAGTGCTAATGTCACTGGCAGGCATTGCCCTGTTTGGCCCACAGATGGACTGCACTGCAGGGCAGGACCAGTTGTCATGCCACATTTCTGCTAGAAAGTGGTTTGTATCATCCCAGGGTTTTGTTTCCCTTGCCTTCTTAAAGATGGGAAACTTAACTCATGAACGTGTGTGCTGAGGGTTGCAATCGTAAGGATTTTAGGGGACCAAAATGCACAACTGGTGAGAACTTCGCACCTACTGAAATACCATTTAAAAATAAAATTACAGATTGGCTTAAGCACACTGTAGCTACTAACAGCAGAGAACTGCTAAGTGAATTTTAGTACCTGTGAGCATTGACATATGCAGTTAATGGGGACTTTCTTGTACAGATTCCTTGGAGAGTAGCAGATAGGCTTTGCACTAGTAGAACAGAGTGAATTTCCTCAAGTAGATCTTGACTGAAAACCTCCCTGGGAAGGAACCTGAAGATGTGTCCCTTGATTCAGCAGCTTTGAATAAGACAAGCAGTTATTTAGAGTAAAGTAGGAACTGCAGGTCTCTGAAGAGCACTCAGGTAGTGCTACTTACTACTCTGAGATCCATATGTATCCTTTGAGAAGAGGCAATACCAAAGTATCCTGCTTGATGTGTTCTTAATTAATGTTTAATCTTGCATTTTGAATAATTTTGTCAAAAAATAAATTTAGTCTCCGCAGATCTTTGTTTTTGTGTAGTGACATGGCCTGAAGTAGGTATCCCTGAACAATTCTGTGTGTGAATTAACGCTGAATTACAGGGGAGAAAATAAATAGTAGGTACAAACCTCACTGTAGGTGCATAACTTGAATTAAAAGCTGCAACTTGAGAAATACAGATTTGTACTAAGGGGTATGTTTTCAGGGAATGCATCTTCATGCTCTTCAAGTGCTGACTGATGCCCCATGAATGTGATTGGATAGGGACACTAGAGGGCACATGATCCCCTTTTCCTGAAATACCTGAATGGAAATGGTTGGGGGAGCGCTGGAGGAGCAAACTGACCAAATGGAACATTTAGAAGCCTGGTTGTGTGTATGAAGAGCTGCCAGAGAGAGTGAGGCTGTTGAGGTATATGAGGTATCATTGGCTTGACTTTACAAGTTCTGTGACTTGGCTTTCCAGGAAAATCCGTCCTCACCAGCAGCTTTTTACATGAGAATGAATGAAAAAAGTGGCTGTAACAGATGACTGTGTTGGAGTGAAATCTGCTTTAGACTTGACTTGCAAGTAGTATTCTTCTTTTTGCTACCTGTGTTGGTGTGTTAGAGTAATGGCATTCCCTCCCCTGCAGCCTGTTGGTCCTTACAGCTGCTCTGTATGGCCAAGACTCTTAGCTCTGGTTTTTATTGACCTAAGGAATGAGGAGCCTGAGAGAAGACAGAAGGACTCCACCAGCAGGGATATGTGCTGTGGATTGATGTCTTGCCTGATGCAGAGGAGTGTGCAGAGATCCAGATGGTCATCACAACTCTCTCTGGGAGCAACCCTCTTGCATGTAAATGGCTCTGGATAAAGGTTAGGAGCTGGAGCCACTGAAACAGCTGGGTGAGGTTTTGTGGATCCCCAAAGACACTTAGGGAAATTGCCCAAGTGCTTCAGCCTGTGTCTTGGCAAGGCTTCTGGAGTAGCACAGGAAATCTGCAGCAGAACAGATAGCTCTGGGTAGAAGTTCTGGGTCGCCTCTGTTGTTTAGGGAGACCTGTAAGCTCTGGGGACTCAAACAGCACTGCTTGCTTAGCACAGACTCTTGTGCCACAGGCGAGTTCTCCAGAGGATCTAACAATTTCCACCTTCCATGTACAACAAGTTTTTAACAATAATAATAATAATGATAAAAAAGGCATTCACTTGATTTACCAGTGCACTGGTATCTGGAGAGATTTATTTTTTACACTTTTAAGGGTTGGCAGTGGCTTACTCAGTTTTCTTTAAATAGAAATTTTCTTCAAGTTTTTGATCTGCCTACTCCAGTCAATACTAGAACTGAAGTTGTATCATGACAAATTTGATTCCCAGGTTTATCACTTTGCTGTCATGATAGACTCTGATTTAGGTGGATAAAGAATTGGGTGTTGTGCTTTCTTTTTATTTAGTCTGAAATTAGCTTATATTGATATTAAGGGTGTTCATCCTTTACAGGGGAAGAGTGTGATGTGCCAGAAGTTTATTAGTTTGCTATTTTTCATTTATAATACCACCAACAATTGTAGGAAGTAGTTCTGAGACAAATTAAAGAAGGCATGAGTTGTGAAGGCAGGAGAACAACCCGAAAGTGGAAAAATAGGCTGAGTGCAATTATGACATTGAAAAAGTCTCTGTTTGTTTTATTCTCTCAAAGGTTGGCCTCAAGTTTTTGCTTTTAGGGGCATTTGAAGAGATCGGTTAGCCCTTCCAGTTCCTGATATTTACTCTTTCTTCATGAACAACTCCAGCCAGTCAAAATTATTGCAATCTTAATTTTCTTATGAAAATTAGCAGGGATGATTAATTTAAGCAAAGCATACAGCTGAAGGCAGACGCCTGGTCCAGATCCTTGTTGCTATTGACTTATGACTATGAAAAATAATGTACTGAAAGATTTAATCATATATGTTTTCAGTACAAATATGCAAAAATCTTGTGCAGTTGTTAGGCCAAAGCCTCACCCTTTTCGGCAAGGAGAGAAATAAGAGAATTACTGTAAAAAATGAGATGATCCGGAGACACAGGTGAACCTGCAGGGAATTACACTCCATTGACACATCTCTGTTGGTCTTGGAGGAGATAGCAAGTGGTTGCTACTAGAAAAAAATTTTGGTGGGTTTTTTTTTTTTTTGGGTTTTTTTTGGTTTTTTTTGGTTTTTTTTGGTTTGGTTTTTTTTTTGGTACATGTTGGGTACCTTAGTAAAGACCAGAGCTACATAGTTAAAAATTATTTTTCCTGTATAGTAGAATAATGACCAAGAGTTCCAACATGGATTTGTTTTTGCTGGGAATTTAAAAATGTGAAAATTATTCCTGATGTAGACTTTAATATTTCCTAGACTCTGCTTTCTTCTATTTCCTGTATCCCATCCTTCATAGATTTACCAATTTCTTCACCTTCATCCTTGCAAGGTGGGGATTCCCAAGGCCAGTTCTTAGCATGTGTCATTTCCAAATTCAGCTTTCTCTGAATGTGTTTTTTAAGTAATTTTAACAGAAGGCCTCAAATCCAATCCGAGTCATATTCCACAAAGTAAATTTACTGTCAAGGCTGGAATGTGAAGAAGGAATGAGAAGTAAAATCAACTTTACGTGAAATATAAATACAGCTGGACTAATCACTGCACTGATTGCAAGATTGTTGCAGGTGCAGGGCTTAAATACATAAAATACAAGTCTAACAAGATGTGAAATGCAGATAATGAAGCCCTTTCTGACTCAGCTGTCGAGGTCTTGCTTAGACATCTCCCATGAATTACTTCTTTTGTTGAGGAAATGAAATGCTTCCTCCAATTAAACCCCTTATTGTTTAGAAATCCCTTTGTTTTCTGAGCCAAAGCACAGTTCATTATTTCTTTAATGCTTATTCTGGAGATTGCACAGGTGTGTTTCTTAAAAAGTTCTTTTCATTTCTTTTTTTCAAACTGTGCTCATAAATAGATTGAGTTGTGTGGAATCAAAGATGTCCTCGCTCTGTTCCACCAGCTACAGTTTGACACTGAGGTACACACAGGAAAACATTTAGCTTCCCTTCTACAGCTCAGAGCAGCTCAGTATATGCATATAAATAAACTGTTCTGTAGGAGACTGACTGCTGCTTATTATGAATTATCAGAATCCACAGCAGAACCCAAAAAAACATTTTCAGTGTTTTTATTCTCCGTGGGCATCAGCTGCTCAAGTAGAAATATGTCCCTTTCATATATTCTAGGGACACAGACTAAAGGATTGCTGTGAAGTAGCACAAGAGGACATCTGTTTCATCTCTTTGACCTGCCACTTTGCTGGTGATAGTGCTTTTTTGAAATTTTCTCCACAAGGAAAATCAGAACTGTATGGGAATATGAAATTCACAGTGTTGAACAAGAAAGTAAAAATCTGAAAGAGGATAACAGACTTTGGTGTGCTTTTTCAGATCCATCTAGATTCTCTTGTAAATACAATAAATGTGTGAGCTTGTGACCATTGAAAAACATTTAACTTGAGTGGTTTTTAGTTTTCCTGAATTTTCAGGAAGAGGATGGAGGTGCATATACATGAGGGATGTGAAGACTTTATATATACACACACACTCCTAAATAAATATGCAAACATTTTAGAAAATAATCAGTACTTTGCTGCTTTCAGACACAATAATGAAATCTTCACATAACAGTCATATAAGTGAAAAACTAAACAGCTTAAAATCATACTGTAATTTAGTTTTCAATTATACATTCATAAGTAATTTCACTTGCAAGTAGCCCACTGAAAGCTGGCTTATGGAGTTATTTCAATTAGCTGTCTTCTTAAGTAATTGTAGAATGAAGTCATATATTTCAACAGTCATAAGCACTTCAGTTTTGCTTGCTGAAGGGTTTTGTTGTTCTATTAGATTTTCCCTTCATGAATTTAATTTTAGTTATGCCAGAAAACAGTCAAGCTGCTTCTAGTACTTTGGCTTGGCTGTGCTGAGGTGGTAATTGCCATAAAAAAACAAACTTTGTTTTATTTCTTTTGAGGGAGCAAGGCAGCGGGAGACTATTAAGTATCACTAGAAACCTAAGATGAAATCAATTAAATTATATGGTCTAGATGTATTCTCATTATAATCTGGGTCATGATTCAGTGTCTTGGCAAGAGAAAAAAAAAAATCATCAAAACCTTTCTGGCCCTTTCTGGCCCTTTCTGGCCCTTTCTGGCCTTGTGACTCCCACCCATCTGAGCCAGGCTGCCAGAATGAAGTGGTCAGTGCTGTGACCACTAATTTTGATAAGACTGGTTAATGATATGTGACTTTCTGTACAAGCTGGGCAGAAACTCTTCTGGCTGCATTAAAACTGTTCTAATAGTTTTTTTAACCATTTTTAATGACACCCCCAACAAAAGAATGCAAGTTAATTACCCAGGGAGGGGTGGAGGGAAGAGAAGGAGATGACATACACATGCCAAGAAAATGACTTCCTGAAATGAGAGGAATTATATTAGGGTGGTTGTCTCTTGTTCAGTTTCTTTTCACAGTTTTAGACATCTTGAAAAACTACACTGTAACTGTTGCTTAATTTAACATGTAGAGCAATTTTAAGCAAAACTATTTCGTCTGCTTTGATTAGTTCCTTCTCTGGAAGCTTGTATGATAGTGAGTGATGCTTTGAAATGTGTGAGAGATGAATGATCTGTGGTAAAAGCAAGGATTCAAAAATAGGTGAAAACAGTACCAGTTGCTTTTAGCAGTATCAATCAGTGCATTTTTCCTGTGCTCCTGCAGGTATGGTGCTCTCTGTTTTCAAGTGAGCATTTTTGTACACATGCCAAGTGATCTATAGCATTGCTTAGGTTTCTTTGAGTTCAGCTTTCAAATACCACTTGTACACAATTTGGATATGTCAGATGATGTTACTGTCCACCAGAAGTACTTGGCATAATGTGGTTGAGTTCCAGGTGATCTGTCTGAGGATGTCCTGATTACCAAAACCTCTCCTGGAAATCTGCTTGTGTAAGTCAGTAAGATCAGAAGTGCAGCTGACCAAGTACCTGGCATTCAGTGGATATTATTGTTGCCCTTTTATGGCATACCCCTGTGTATTGTGAGACAAAGCATACAGCTGTTTGATATACAAACACTGGGTCACGGTGGGAAGAAAAAAAATCTCTAATTAGGAAACTACAATATCTCTTTGTTAAAAGAACTTGCCGCATATATGCAACTGTCAGTTGCAACTGAAGCCCTGGTTTTTGACCATGGATATGCAGACTGGCTTCAGATGCCAAACACTTCCATGTGGAAATCTGTGTGCCTCCCCAAGTTCCGTGCAGAGTTCATCAGGAGTATTGCCAGGATCTTTAATTTTGCATTGTTATTTCCCATGAGCAAAACTGAGTTTATGTTTAAGTAATGAGATGCTGTCAAGAGAACAGGGAGCTTCTCTTTCTGTTTTGATTAAGGCAGCAGACAGGTGATGTAGCTTGGGGACAGCTTCCAAGGAGAAACCCTGATTATGAGGTCTCCAACTGCACTCGACCAGGTCTTAATTTAGTCCCCTCTGCTTGCTGCCCTCTCAGCCCCATTTATATTCTCACTCCTCTCCTGGTAACTTTCCACTGCTCTTGGCTCACTGTACATGTTCTACTTTACTACTTTGTCTCAAATTTAGCCAGGCAGGAGTGTTCCTGTTCCAGGTCAGCAGGCTGGGTCACAGCAGATCCTGAGGTTCCCTGTGGGACACCCCAACAGGGATTCCTGGTGCAGTGCAGGATGGGCAAGCTCAGGAGAAGCTGGGGAAGCAGATGAGAGAGGATCCTTCTTATACCCCTGTGTGTTGGCTGAGGTTTAATGCATAATTGACAGTTGCGTGGAAGACATCTGGTTGGGAGAACGTTTAATTTAAGAACCTTTTATGAATGAAATAACCTGACTTGAGAATTCTGTGTGCCTGCATTACAGCTCTGAAATTTTACTTTTTCATTTAAGTTTTTAATTCAGTTTAGAAGTTACAGGTCACAGGGTGGCTTGGAAGGCAAATGCCACGTGCTGTGAAGAACCTGAATTCTTCAATCCTGTTAATCTCTGACTGGAACTGTAGTGTTGTCATGCTTAGCTCTATAGCCCAGGAGTGTATTACAGCCCCAGAGTTCCTGACATGGAGGTTATGAACAGAACACTGTTCAGTTCCTCAGCAGGAGCTTTTTGGCACCTGGCAGAGTCCCAGCAATCAAATGCTGACCAGTTCTGAGCAGGCGAGTTCACCGCAGGGGCACCTGGAATCAGAGTCTGCAGTGATGGTGTCCCTGAGGAGTCTGTGAGCATTGGAGAAGAGGAGGAACTGGCACAGTCTGTGTGTGTTTGTGGTGGCCTTCAGGGCACAAACTAAAGAAGGGGAGTGAACGTGGGATTTTGGAGACTGGGGCAATAGCTTCACACAGGTTGAGTCTTGATCCTAATGGGATTAGACTTCTTAGACATCACAGGTCTAAAAATAATGCACATTGCAGCAATGTGATGCCTAAATAATGTGGATGAGGGAAAGGGGGAGCTGCTGATTCTGTCTGTTGAAAACATGCTTAAAGGATATAGATCTTTAAGATACCACAAAGAAATGTGGATGTTAATGTGTTGTTTTGATCAATGAAGTGGTGATCCTAATGCAAAGGAACCAAACCATAACCTCACCAGCTGTTTTAGCATGACCTCCTGGAACTCAGCACACTGTTTTAATTTAATATCCTATTTTCATTATGTTAATCAACAGCCATTAAGTGCTAGTGATAATATCTGTCCTGATGTAGCTGCAAGACATTAGGCCATTTGGCCAAATATGGTATTTTATTTAACTGTATAATTACACAGAGTAGTATTAATCATATTGATATGTTGTAGACGGCATCAAGAGAAATGAAAGACTTTGTATAATCTGTATAAATCAGGATTTATGATCTGGAAAAAAAGAAAAAATCTTTAAATACACATTAAGTGTTGTTTGCTAATAGAAAATATGTAGTATGTTGAATTAAGTTACAGTTATTTTTCTTAGCAAGTCAATAAACTAAGCAATTGTTCTTCAGTGCACCAGCATAACTAAATTGCTTTCTTATGATTTACTGCTCTGAATGTCAGGTATATGATTACCCCCATCTTATTTCCTACCTACCTGCAAATGCATTCATAATTCTGAAAAGATCACCCATTCAAGTGTTTTTATCCTGTTATGTCACAAATTGTTGTGTTTTCATCCCATTTTGAAAGTTAATTTTGTGTTCTGCAACTTAGAATTGGATTTGCTTTGCTGCCTTTTTTTTTTCCATATCAGAAGTCTTGAATTCTGGCAACAAAGGCTGTCTTCTACTGAAATTGCTAATGGTGTATGTCAAGTTCTTACCGTGCACTGATTGAGCTTGAAATGAGAACTTCTATCAATCAATGGCTTTAAGTACTATTTGCCTTACTTATACGACTGTTAAAAATGAACAGTGTTTCCAAGCATCGTTGCAAGACTTTATAACTGTAGTTTCTATGCTATGAATGGCAAAGGTGAGCCCTGCAGAGGTGTTCTCAGGGGTGATTGGTAGTCAGTGACACAGGCAAATGAACCCACAGAGCATGTTTGTTTGTCTTTCATAAATTAAAACTGACAGTAGGTTAAAAACC
This sequence comes from Monarcha castaneiventris obscurior, assembly GCA_026261815.1. Classification (NCBI taxonomy): domain Eukaryota; kingdom Metazoa; phylum Chordata; class Aves; order Passeriformes; family Monarchidae; genus Monarcha; species Monarcha castaneiventris. The sequence continues at coordinate 830,568 of JAMPIT010000371.1, forward strand.
TGCAGCCAATGCATAAAAGCAATAAATCTGTATTTACATAGAATGAAAGGAGATGGTGTTTATTCGTAAATTCATAATCTGCATAGGCTATGTGCCTGATAGCCTGGAACTGGCTGAGTGCCTAAACAAATTAGTGAGAAGGACAATTTACCTTCCTGTGGAATATTCCACAGAAGTGAAAACCTATCATTTTTCCAGTATAAGACCAAAGGCACCAGATGGTTTTGATTTATTTGGTTTCTTTTGTTGAGGAAATGACAGATCACTGTGGTGTTGAATTTTTTTACAAGCAGAATTTTTCAGGGACCTTGCTTATAATGTTTTTTTCTTTATTGAGATAGTCTGCGAGGTGAAGGGTAAAATATAGTGGCATAATCTGTATATTTTGCCCAAGCTGCAATAGATTTGTTGACCATTACAACTGTTATGACTGCTCTCAGCATGGAGAGTTTTAATGTACCCCTTCCTCCAGTCCCTGCAATGTGTCTGGCAGTGCTGGGAAATACTGGGGAAGCAACTCAGAAATGGTTACTGCACATACTGTCTCACAAAGCTTCCCTGTGGCCCACTGCTGAGGGGTCATTCAGTTTTGTCTCAGATTGTCCTGGGACAGCATCACTGTATACAGTAAACAAGATAAATTTCAGGGGAAGGGTCACAGCCACATCAACAGCTGGATAGGGACAAATAAAAAAGATGCGTTGTAGTGGCTGAACTTGGATGTTTCACTTGGCTTTTTGCTCCCAAGTGCATTCCCTGGCTGCAGCCAGGATCTTGTATTAGAAACATCAAGACAGCTGTGACAGTCTGGAGGATCCCCCAGGATAAGGAAAATCACCTTTGGAAAGGCTGCTCATCTGTGTGTGCCAGCAGGAACAAAACAGGCCTGACCATTGGGGTTTTGTTTGGTTTTTTTTTTGGCTACATATGATGACACATTGATTTGGCCAAACTGAAGAGATTTCCTGGAGCCTGTGCTCATCCAAAATTGGTTGTTGCCCCAGCAAACTACTATTGAGGTCAATGAGGTTATGTCACCTTACTGCGAATTGATTTTCTGGGGATAAAATTGTATCCTGTGTTAATTAATATGCTCAAATCATTTCCACTGGCACAAAGGTGTGCCTGTATGTGCCAAGTGAAATATCCTGAGTAAGTGTAAGCTGTTCAAAGCAAAATGATTCATCCTGAATTAGATAAAAATTGGCATAGATCAGTAGTTAATTTAGTCTGCTGGATCGATGCAAAAATGCTTGGGTCATTGGATGCGATCTGGCCTCGGGGCTCAGCCACATCACCCTGCTCATTGCCTGGTTGGCTGTGTGGGACAGAGCACTGAGCATCCAGCTTACAGGATGCTGTGCATGAGGTAATGTTGACACTGACATTCTCTTCATTAGCTGCTGTATCTTTGGAGCCCTTTTCAGTGGACCTGCTGAAGTCACTGACTCATTGGGAGGTCGGCTTTTAAAACTGAAATTATTATATTGATACTTCTCTCCTGGAACTAACATTCAAGCGATGGGGGAATAAAGGAAACAGGAATGACTTAGGTACAAGAGCAATCTTCTAGAAAGAAATAAGGTCATTTCTGCTGTTTGCCAGTTCTCAGTTTGTGCCAGTTGAGAAAGATATTGTATCTGTCAATGAAGGTGTTATTAAACGTTGTGCAGTTTTGAGATGGTACCTTTGAAAATATTTGTATGAACTCATAATGCAAGAAACAAAACATTGGTATGAAAAATAACTGTTGGTTTGGGTTTTTTTATTTTTATAAAACACATGTACCTAATTTCTGACAAGTTAGAAAAACAAATGATGTTGTCAAAATAAGAGATCCAGAAGCTAAGAATATACTTATATATTAAAAGGAATGTGCTCAATGTACCTAATTTCTGACAAGTTAGAAAAACAAATGATGTTGTCAAAATAAGAGATCCAGAAGCTAAGAATATACTTATATATTAAAAGGAATGTGCTCAAAACATGTTGCAAAACACACCTTCTCATTGGAGAATATATCAGTTTTGCATTATTTTAGGGACAGATAATAGAATGTTTTATTTTGCATGTTAAACTATTAATAATCTGCAATTCCATAAGTTCCCACATGCCCCAAGACATTATATACCCTTCACACCATCTGTACCTATGAGGTATCAACACATCAATGCTCACACTGCAACTCGCTTGAGGATTTATCCCTCACTTTCAGGGCTGACAATGAACACTCTCTCCTCTGGCAGGAAGAGGATTTTTACATGGGGAGTTATTACACTGATGTGAAAATTCAGTTGTAATATTAAATAAGCAGGAGAAACATGCAGTGCAGAATTACCACTCTGTGGTTTCTTGGTTTTCTAATTGTTTTTGCTCTATATCAAACTTGGAAAGAAGAAAGTTTTGTCATCTTTTTGTCCATGGCATCACCTCATTGCACTCTGCTGTACTCTTCTAACTGCTAGAAAAGATAATCAGTCAGAAGCTTCTGATAATGGTGATCAATAAAATAAATTATTTTTCTGCAGTTGAAGCAGTGCTTTTCACTTCATAAGGAAGGAAAAAAACCCAAGGAGGATGATACCATGGTCCTTTTATATTCCTAAAAAGCTGTTTGCCTGTATTATTCATCTTGTTACATTAACTGCTGTTCAGTCCAGTCTCTCATACAAGTTGAAACCATAAAAAAAGGAAAAAGAAAAAAAGTCAGCTCTACTTCCAGTTCTGGGAGCTACTTAGAACATGGCTGGACAGTCAGATCTCATTGGACCTGGTTTGAGGAGGGAGCTGGACCAGATGGCTCCCAGAAATCCCTTCCAGCCTGGGCTTCTCTGTCATTCTCTGTGTGGCTTAGAATGAAACATCAGAGCTGCAAGCAGGTGGGATAGAAGGTGCTTTAGGAAGGGGGAGGTGATGAGGACAGGTGTTCTGGGGCATAAGCTGTCATTTTGGAGATCTTAGGGGCTGGTGCTGAAAATTCACATGGCTATAAGCCTTTTCAGGAAGCTTGTAGGCAGTAAATGCTGCTGGAAAAAATTAGCCATCTTATCAGTCATCCATTACAGTGGGCTGTTTAATGTAAAAATGCCTATTTCTTATACTTCTTTATAAAAAGAATCTACAGTTATTTTTCCTTATAGTGGCTACTTCTTTCTGTGGTAAGCAGAAACTTCATGACAGCTTTAGCTGGAATTTCTTTTCAAGGACTTTTAAATCCTCAAAGTTTGAAAATAATAGATCAGGCCAAGTGTGTTACTATAATTCAGTACTTTGGAGTGAATAATGGAAGTGAAGTTTTTGTGTCTGAATATAGAAAGATATGCATATTAATGTGGCAGTGTATGCATGAACTGTATGCATATTATGTGCATATATTTACATTTCTGGCATAATATGTTCTAATTGAAACAAACAGTGCAACAGCAGTCAATGGACTATTTTGTGGAAGTAGACAGGATTTACTTACCAAAAATGCAATCAGTTTTTATATTACTTCAGCATTTTCAAGATGCAAGATATGTAATAATCACTTCAGATGCTATGCATAATTAAATTATTTAAATGTATTCCACTTCCCAGGTTTCAAGGTCACAGTGAGATATAAGATATTCCTTTTCTTTTGTTATCATGAAGGTAGTGTAGACCACTTATAGAAGAAAACCTCTATTAGAATAAATGAATATGTAACCAGGTGAGCTTAAGAAATAGTCATCTAAAATAATTACAAAATAAAGCAGAGCCTGAAGTGAACAAGCCTTTTCCTTTGTTTGCCTTTTTTTCAGGATGGTTAAAGGTGTTTTAAATGCATTATTTGTGCTGTATCCTTATGACACAGTAATTTTGAAATTAGCTTTGTAAACCTCATTTTAAAAACATGATGCATGTTAAAAAAGAATAATATTCAAGTGAAACCAAATGTCACCTTGGCTAAGGCTGCTCAGTGCAGCATATAGATGAAATGCTCATCTTATTCTCATTCTGACTAGCAACCTTTTTTTTTTTTTTCCATTGGAAAGGGGACAAAACTCACACTGTCTCATGACTGCAATGCTGAAAAGAGCAAAGTGACAAAACTCTGCAGGATCCTTCATTTTCGTAGCTGTAGTTATGTTTATTGCGGTCATTTATTTCTGGGTAGGTCTGTATTACACTTTGACAAACAAATTTGATATAATCTCTTCTAAAAATCCAATCACCCTTGTAAATGAAGAAATCTGCCTTCTGCTGTGCTAATAGCTCTTCATATTTGCTAATTTTCAACGTTAGTAAAATCTCTTACAGCATATGTTATTTTGAAACTGATACTGATAGACATTAGAAATTAATAATGATGGTAGTGGCTGAAGACATACAGTTACATATTAATCAGGCAGCATTGCTTATGTACTAACAAGATACGACTGATGCACCGTGGTGTTTTACAGGAGGTTTGGAAAGTGTGTGCTTTGATTATTGATAACCAAAGATGTGTGTTTGTGTACTGGTTCCCAAGACACTGTGGTTGCTAATCACAGACTTTGTCAGAAGATGCCTCCCTTGCAGGAGAGGATTGGAAGTTTGGTGTTTAAAAGGAAAGCAACTGAAGATAAACCACTCTGGGCAGTGCTGGTTACAGACAGAGAAAAGGAAGGCTGCAGACTTTATTCTCCTTGTTAATTTTAATGGCTCTATTAAATAATGTGCTGCACCTTCCCCAACCAGGAACCATGAAAAAACCTGTTTCTCCATCAGAAATGCGTGGTTATATTCTGAAGCATAGAGAACTACAGCTTACTATATACCCACAGTCTGGGCTTTAGTTTTTGGACAGCTAGATGGTGCTGCTTGAATAGCTACTATATAATTATTTTAAATTTTTATTATTGTAATGTTAAGTCAAAGATCAAGATTCAGATATATCCGAGAGGGAAAGCAAATTTGCTGCATGTCCCAGGAGACTTAAAATGCAGGTAAAAAAATACATCTTTCCTGAGCTTGACCTGCTGCTTTCTCTGATGAGGCTGATAAAAACTACAGCTGTAATATTAAAATGAATTTAATGAAAACTAGTAAGAGTTTTTCCGTAGTTCTCTGTGGTGTACTCACTCGTATGAAAGTGGTGATAGCAGAGATATGGAGAGAGGTGTCAGGTAAAGTGAGGCAGAATGGGAGGCAGTAAACAGGCAAAGCTGCTGAACTGTTTTCATAAGAATCACAGCAAATGGAGGTTATATGTGGGATGAAAATAGCAGGCAGTGAAATAGCTTTTGGAGGGATTCCTCCAAAGTGTTTGGAGAATTAGAAAGGAACTTGCTGAACACTGTAACTAGTGGGTTAAAGTGCTGCTATGAGGGCAGATGGGAAGGCAGGGTTTATTTTTCAGCAATAAATGAATAGTTATAACTGGAATGAATGTGAACCATGAAGGGCTGTGCAGCTGAAGTCAGGTAGCTTGTGTGTTGGGGGGCAGCTCTGAATGGCTGCCAGGTAGTTGGAGTTGCAGACTAGGAAAATAAAAATTAGTGAGAACATGCATGAGCAACGAAGACTCCACAAAACCTGAATCGTGTCAGAAAATTTAGTGTAAAACTGAGTTTTCACTTTTTGTTTTGAGAATGATGAATTTAAATTATTGTTTCAGTGGAGGGAACTACAAATGCTTTATATGTGCACTTTATTAAAATTGCTCTGCAGCTTCCTGAAGTTAATACCAACTTCATTTTGTGCAGAAGATTTTGAATGTATATAAGAGGTAGTGCCAGTGAAGGTAAGATGGTGTCCTAGGCTTTGAGGTTCTATCAAAAGCAGGAACAACAGATTGGGAGCTGCCTTGCGAAATAGGAAAATGGTATTTCAAGCTGCATTGTCAGGACTGAAATGTTTTCAAGGAACTTGGTTTTGTTTCTGTGCAAGAATTTGCTTTCATAGGCACTTCCCATAGTTTCTCATGCCAAGCCCTGCCTCAGCCATCTTAGTGTTTATTATTTCTCATCCAAAGGCAGGTGATAAAAAAAAAAATCTTGTCATTGCCATTGGCATCCCCTGGAGAATACCTGGTTGTGAATTCTTTCTCTTTTTGGGAAATGGAAAATATGTGAAAATGGCAGCCTTTCAGTCCTCTACTTTCATTATAGCATTCCTATCAACAAGGCATGGAATTTATGTCTGTAACATTTGTGCTTACTGCTTAGCTGTAAAAGTGCTGGGTAAGACTTAAACAATTATATGCCATAGCTTGCTTTAAATTCCTGTGATTTATGGAAGACATTATTCAGTTATCATGCAAGTTTGTTGTAGTAATATTCAAGCAGATCTTTTTTAAAATCTATTTTTAGCATTAGAATACTGATATTCTACAATTCTCAGTGATATAAATAAATCTAAGGCTTCCTTTTGAGTGTATGAATATATTATGTTCAGGCATGTGTAAGCATATAAGTAAAATATTTACTTAACATATTTGTAAAATAATAGATAAAGACTAATACATTTACAGCAGAGCAACAGCTGGGCAGAATATTTGGGTGTTCTAAACTGTCACACCTTCAATGGATTTGACTAAATTTGTATTGTCTGGATCATATAGAACTAATTGAGTCTCGTTGCAAAGGCAAGTATTGACATGTAAGTATTTCAGATGGTAATTTGAGGATTGCTAATGCATTGCTGGGAGCTCTCTTGACTTTCAAAGGTGCTTGCATAGATATGAGGGAGAAGAGAGACTTTTTCACACTCATCTTTTTATCTTGTTTCTGCTGAAATGTAAAATATCAAGAAGCATTCTGTTTTCATTAAAGGTTGTCCTGTTGATTAGATGGTATATTCTGACTTTCTTGACTTAAAGAAACCAAACCAAATGATTTGAAAAGTGTTAGCAATTTCTAGCTTTTGCACTGATCCGTGGTGTTGATTCTTCGAATTCAGCTTGTTGGGAATTATTTCTACAGTAGGTATGTTCCCACCACACATTTTGATAACTAGGAGTTTAAAATTTTTATTTCACTTATTAGAATTACAAAGAGAGCAATTAAGATGTAAAATAAGTCGGCATTGACTGTATTAACATTAAATATGAAAAATGTGACATTTACTGGGTTCTAATTTAAATGTCAAAACAAGGGGATGAAAAATAGGGCAAAAGCCTGTGGCATCCTTGAAATGATCATCCTGAGATGCATAGATGGCAATCTAGCATTGTTTCATGAGTTTCTCTTTCAATAGAAATAAAAATCTCCAAGCAACATGCTCCTTACTAATACTGTTTTAAAATGCGAAACTTTTTTAATTGGTGGCACTTCCAAGAATAGAATACAAAGCAAACTTTCACTTTAAAGTAGTAGCTATTGCCCACCGTGGAAGACTTGTCACTTGTGAGAGGGAAGGCTCCCTCCACCTTGTGTTGTGTGGCTCTAAGAAGGCTACAGTAAGCTCAGGTGTGGGACAGGTGTGATATTAATTCTGTGGTACTGAAAGTAAATTCTGGGAGTCAAAGGTAGTGAAATATTCTCCTTTTTCTTGTACCCCTCCAGACACAATCTGTGCAGCTTTGGAGATCTTTTAACACATGACTTTTATATCCCTGGCTCTTGGGTTGGGTATATTGTTGTAACAACTCTTTTTCCTTCACTCCCCTATTTATTGAGGACCTGAACATGTCAATGTAATCCATGTCCAGAAACCTCTGTAAGAGTTCAGACATCTGAGGGGTCTGGCAGTAGCAGCTTGTTATTAATTCTTGTTGGGAAGTTCTGGAAGTCTGGGCTTGCAGAGCTGGGAAACTCCAAGGATGCAGCACAGTAGTAACAAAAACCTATCACAAAAAATAAGAGGGGAATCAAATAAAACCTTGAAGTGCTTACAAAAGCTGATTTGTTAGGAAGATTTTTTTTCCCTTTGCTTGATGAGAGGCAATGCAGTTTAGGTGTAGTGCAGCACTGCATGGCAAAACTGTTACAGAGGAAAACTTGGAGGTCTGGGGATGGGCTTATGGTGGGATAAGTCAGGTGGGAAGAACTCAAATTTGTGTGCTTGAAAACTGAGACTGCTCAGCAGCTTTGTGGCATGTATGTTCAGACTTGTTTTCTTTCTTTCTGAATGTTTTGTTTTTATGATTTCATGTTGACTTAAACCTAAGTAAATGGAAATTAGACTGAACTTAGAAATGCCTAAGAATTATGGGGATTCTGCTTGAATCACTAACAGATTTTTTTTTTGTTTGCATAACTCAAAAGTTCTCTTGAATCTCTGTCTTGAATCTCATCTCATTATGCAGCTGAGATGTGATCATGATCTTATTCAAAACACTTAACTACTTTGTAATATTTATATTGATCTGCACATTTGACATGAGGCTGTGTAACCCTGTAACTGTTGTCACAAGGACAATGTATAAAAATATTAATGGCAAAATATTAATTAATATTAATTGATGGCCATGATGCTGAGCATCCAAGGGAAAGTCCTCAGCCGAGTTTCCTCCTTGATGTCCAGACAGTTTTCACTCTTGATTTCCATGGCTCTTTCCCTGTCAGAGTCTCCAGAGGAGCAGTGCAGCAAGTTTCTTTTTCTCACTTTAGGTATCTTCTTCTTCTGGGCTGATTAACTAAAATCTTTCCTGTGCTGGACTCAAAGGAAATGTACTTGAATGTCATGGACACTATTTAACACTTCCAAATTGAAGGAAAAATTGGTGTGAAAAGAAATAGTTTCCCAGCATTGGAAAAGAGCAAGTGGCTGTTTTGATAGATGTTCATGCCTGCCAAAAGGAAAGATGTTCAACCTGAGAATTAATAATTCACACTACAAGATAAGAAACTGTGTGTTTTACATAAAGCTATTTATTTTATCTTTAAGCTTGCCTTGTGTTTGGCATATTTTCAGATATATTAAGGAAAATGCATCTGATCGAAGAAAAAGGGCACGCTGCCTAATAAAATTATTGCTGCTCATTTATATTTTGATTAATGACTGCTTCAAAACATGATTTTTAGTATTTGGTGTCAGGGAGAGTTAGGAGAAGGTTTCTACTGAGGAAAATCTTATGACCTGACCTTTATGGGTATGTGAAGGGAAGGAAACCTGAACATGGGGAGGGCAGTTCGAGGTGAAAGGAAAAGACAACAAATGGCTATAAATTCTCTGGGAATCCATCTGCGTTGGAGGATAAAGATTAATGAGAGGTGAAAAGTTAAGCAGCATCCCTCAGTAATTTGTCTCATCATCTCAGATGATACTGAGGTATAATACTAAAATTTTTGAGAAGTTGTATAGCCCTTATATTTTTTATATATATATATAAAATATATTTTTATATATTTTTATATATATTTATATTTGTTTAATATTATAAATAATATTAATATAAATAATACAATAATTAACTAATATATTATAGTATTAATTAATTAATAATAATATTAATATATTATAATATATTATTATAATATTATTAACTTATAATAATAAATATATTTATCTTTATTTATATATATATTTATATATATTTATTTTATATTTATATATATTTATATTTATATTTATATTTATATTTATATTTATATTTATATTTATATTTATATTTAGCCCTTATATATATTGTTTTTAATGTTAAATGGGGTTTTTTTTCCAATGTCTCATTTGTAAGATGGCACGACTGGGTTCTTTCTAGCACAAAATTAGTTGTTTTCATTTGCTCCCCTGTGAAAGCTCACCTCACTATAAACCTCTCAAACTGCACTGATACCAGTTCAGCAAGAGTTAGCTCAGGTTTCAATGCAGAACTGTCACTGATTTTAACCTGTTTAACTTGACATTGTGAATAGAAACATGGTGAATGTTGCCTCTTCTTAGTCAGGGGCCACAAGACCTAAAAAGTCTATTGTTTCTTACCATATAAAACACAATTCGTCGTTACCTGTGATGTGAACATACAATCCAGAAATTCAGTTTTCTTTTCTGGAATAAATAGTCTGCAAATCCTTAAGCTATGTCCTATAGTGTTGAATTAACCTTTCCCTGACATTTAAGTATAATCTTTTTCACTCCTTCCCAGTGCATAATTTAGTAAAATGGAAATAAAGTGGCTTGCTGGAAAAAGATATCACTAAGCTCTTTTAAAATTAACTGTTCAGCTGCTCAGATATATCAAACATACTCCATGAGCAGCTTCTTCAGTGTATCACAGGACAGTACAAAAGTTCTTTGCCACTCTGTAATAAAGCCATGTATTTAGATGAAATGCAGAATATTTTTCATTTGAGTTTCTCTGAAGTAATTGTGTTTTAATGCTAGGGTGTTGCTTCAAGTTATTTTTCCATTAGTTTATTTATGGGGATCATAAAATCACTTCCCTCATTTTAATGAGCACTACAGCTGAGATATTGAAACTCAGTTTCATATGAAATATTAGTTCAAGTTCTGCAAAGAAATGGTACGGTATGTTTTGGAACAGGCCTAGTGATTTATTTCTTTTAATACTAATAGTCTTGTTCAATAAATGTTTATGTATCACTAGGAAAAAAAAGAAGAACTTGAAATAGCCTTGATAACCATAATAAATTAGGGCAAGAAAACAATAATAATCCAGAGGAAATTCTCATTAAGGAGAGTCTCATGCAGAAGTTTTCTCACAAGAGCAAATATAGCAGCAGGGACAGTACTTCTGAACTGCTGTTGTTCTGTAATATTGGATATTGTAGAACTGAGCAGAATCAAGCAAATAAAGCTCTTCACAGCTGAATCACTACTGGAACATCAACTGCCTCTCTGAACTCTAGCAAGTGTTTATTAAAATTCTGACTTTGGTGTGTGATCAAACACGTTCTCTCTATCAGTGAGAGGCAGTGGTAGCTGCCCTGAAGGTTACAAAAGCCAGGTGCTCTCAAAGTCACTATGCTTGAATTTATGAGGTGGATTTTTTTACAATTCCTAATGTCTGTTTATTTCAAAAGCCTGAAAAGTTATTTCAATCAAATTTTCCAAAGGCAAAAGGAAAAATATGTTGATACAAGTAATATAAAAATTTGTTCAGGGTATCAAAATTTTATTGTCACAGGAAGCAATTTTTTCTTCAAATTAAAAAAAAATCAAGAAATGCCAACTGGACTTGTAAAAATGGGCTTTAAAATTGTATGGCTGGAAGGAATGATTCATATGCTGTAAGAGGACAACTCTCGCTTTGGTTTGCTGAAGATTTATCTGGAGATGGTGCTGATCTGTGGTGCCACCGAACTCCTACAGCATTTGTCCTCAGCTTGTCACACTGGTTTTGGTCATTTGCCAAAGCAAAAAGCCCACAGTGTCAGCTGGAAACCTGTTCTTCTCCCTCGAGGTGGCTGAGTTTGTCTTGGGAAGATGGAAATGGAAAGCAAATGAGAGCTCTTAGTTACAAGTGGAGTCCCAGTCTAATGGCCAATATTTGCAAAGTGCTCCTTCTTTTCCTCCTAATTAGCAATTGTAGAGTCAGCACTGCAGAGAGTGTTTGGGCAGCCTTCATTTTCCTCGTGTCTGGGTCATATACAGTCTATGCTTCCTATGAGCCCTAAATTCCTTAAACCAGTTCTTTCAGTAAACCAAAGAATCAAGCAGGGAATAAAATCGACTCTCTGCAGCTTCTCTATCGATATTTCATTATTAATGTCAGGAAAATTTTGCATTTTACTGTTGCAGCACAGGCGGACGGTGAAGTGCCACGTCCTTCCCCAAAGCGTCTCGTTAGGAAGCCGCTCGGCGAGGCCTCCACAGCGTGCACAGCACACCTCAGAGTGTGAGCCTGGAGCAAACCAGCCATAACCAAAGCAGGAAGGGGCCTCCTATGGGCTTCCACAGGAGGAGTTTATTCCAGCCACGTGAAAGGGTCCAGGGACAAAGAGAAGGAACAGGCAAGGGTCCAGGTTTACATACAGGAGCAGAGGGAGCATCAGGAGCAATGGTCTGAGGGCATGAGGGCAGTAACAGGTGGGATGAGGGAATGGGAGCCAGTGGGGAAAACTGAGGGGGTGGCAATGGGGCAAGGGCCAGTGGGGGAACAGGGAGTGCAGAACCTTCTGGAGTAGGGACATATTAGGTGCAAAGGGGCAGGGAGGCCAACGGGCCAGCAGGGAAACAGAACTGGGGAACATTAACATAATGGAACAAAGTATCCTGGGGGAAACCTTTCCTATCTCCATAACCTGGGGAGGATCTCTGGACTTAGGGACGGTCACCAATGGACTCCCTTTGGTCCGTAGGCCCACCGGCCTCCACATTTTACCACAGAGGTGCTCTCATCCTCTGCTTTTCAAATCTTAACACTTCTTTTCTAGCCCCCAGCTGCATAAGCAGCTGTCAACAGCACTCAAATTTAATAGAAAATCAGCTGATATTTTGTAGTTAACAATTTTTAACAAATTTTACCTGCTGTTGAAATGCGTTTTGATTAGGTCCTAAAAAATGTGCAGGTTTGTTATTGTCACACTTTTCTAATATCCTTCCCCTCCAAACAAAAATCTCCAACCACACCCTTCCTGTCTGGGTTATCCCCATGGGGATCAGTATTTTGAGAGAAGCTTTCTTGGAGCATCTGTCATACAGTGTTATGCCCACAGATGCTGGGTAAGATTGTCACTGTAGTGATGTGCACACGTCAGACAAACAAGACTTCTGATTTTAGCTGTTGTAATAGGTCTTCTCTTTTCATTTTCTCTTCCTGGTGACTTCCTGGAACCACTGTCTTCTTGCTTTTGCTGACTTCTGTTTGGCTTCATTATATTTGGGACTGGAATTCCTTTTATATACATTTTGAAAGCATTTCCAGCCTGAAAAACACAAACAAATAAAAAGTGTGTTGGGTTTTTTTTCCATCAAGGTGTATTAAGGTTCCTCCATCCTCACAGCAGCAGCTATAATGTGAAGAGGCTATTTTACTCTAAAATTGTATCAGAAGCGACTCCACGGTGGCTGTGGTACCTCTGGATTGCTTTCAGGTTTTTCAAGAGATGGATCTGGGAGCTCCTGTAAGGCTTTTAGTCAATAATGGGAGCTCTGTGCACAAAGTAATGGTTCTCTTGATGTTCCTGTGCTCTCTCTGTCACCCTGGGCTGCCCCAAGCAGGACTTAGTTGCTGTCTCTCCAGTCATCTCTGGCCAGGAATCTGACAAAGTGCAAACTATTTACAAAAACAACTTACCACATGTGCAAGGAAGTGCAGAAATGAATATTTAATCTGCCAATAAATACTTTAGTGGCAAATCTTTCAGCCCTCTCTTGAGCTTTCACTTAATCCTTGTGCTTATGATTCCTCCCTGCCTTCTATTCTATATGTCTTCTGAGGCTCGATCTTATTTATGGGGACTGCTTTCAGTTTCTGAAGAGCAAATACAGTACTAAGTTCTCTCTCTCTCTGAAGAACTCCAGAAGTCTTCTGCCCACACAGGAAAGGAATGCTGAATCATATTCCTATTAGACACATCTTCATGAGCATTCATCAAACTGTTCATTTAATCTAGAGCCTGGAGCAATGAGGGTTTATGAATGAAATTCCCAGGACCAGGATCTTCCCTACCATATGTCACTGCTTCTCTGAAGAGAGGTGGAGATTGATACATGAAAAGCTGTTTTTAAAACAAACTAATTCTTGGAGTGTTGTGGTTTTGGCCCAGAAATACTGTGTAGGCAGGCTAAGTAAGCAAATATTTTTCCTGTTTAGGTAGGGCCTTTAAAATAAGTCATGGAGAGGGGTTTGTATGAGATGCATGTATTCACACACCCTGCCCTTTCATATTGTAGTCATATGGACGAAGAAATTGAAAATATAAAAAGGATAGATCCAGAAGCAATGGCATCCAAATCTCCCATTTTCTCTTTCAATATGCTATTTCTTATCTCTTGTCCTATGAATTCCTGAATTTCATCTTGGTAAACTGAGCAACTTCTTCCACTTCTAATCCAGCAATGAACCTAAATCTGTACTTCTGGAAGAGTTTTGTGCCAATAGTGAATTACAATGAAATTCAGTTGTATTATGCTAATGAATTGAGTCCTTGAAACCTGAGGTAAATTGTGCTGGACCCATTTAGATTTTAAATAAAATTATTTTCAGGTGTTTCTGACTAGCACATAATCAAACCATGTTTTGACTGTCTAATCTACCGAGTGTTGCTGCAGCATGAAAGGATGTTCATGTTGCATTTTCAATTCACAGGGTAATAGAGGAATATTTGGTTTTGTTTGGATTTATCTCCCTCCTTAATAGCAGGATTTATCTCCTTTCTTAATACTTGAGAATAGTTCTCCATATTGGCATTTTTTCTCCTAGGCAAGCAGTGACTTGCAGCAGAGCTGTATTTGAATTAGCTTCTTCTAGCTCTGAGAGATGGAGAATAACTTGAAAATGGATTGTGTTGAGACATTTGTCTTGCATACTATTGCTATTACAGTAATGGACAGCCCAGCTTCAATTTATGCACTAACAGCAAGCTCTTCTGACAAGAAACACACACAAGGCTAAAACGTAGGCATGACAAGAATGGAAGTGGCTGAGCAGAAAGCATCATAATCAACTGTAAATAATAATCTGTAAAGCTGGTAGGGGCTGTGTTTTGGGTTTGTGCTGGAAACAGTGCTGATAAGGCAGGGATGTTGCTGAGCAGGGCTCACACAGTCAGACCCTTTTCTGCTCCTCACCCACCCCACCTGCTGGCCTGGGAGGCACAGGGAGCTGGGAAGGGGATGCAGATGGGGCAGTTGGGAAAGTTGACCCCAAGGGATGTTCCAGACTGTATGGAATGTCAGCATATGAACTGTGGGGGAGAAGGAGGAAGGGAAGGGCGTTCTGTTTGATGGCATTTGTCTTCCCAAGTCACTGTTAGATGTGGTGGAGCCCTGCTGTGCTGGGGATGCTGAACACCTGCATGCCCATGGAAAGTGGTGAGTGGATGTTTGGCTTGGCCTGTGTGTGCAGCTTTTGCGTTACCTGTAGATCTGCCTTTATCTCAATCCATGAGTTTTCCTACTTTTGCTCTTCTGATTCTTTCTCCCATCCCACTGGAGGGGACAGTGAGGGAGTGGCTGTGCACAGTTGCTGGTTTGGGTTAAACCGTGACACAGGTGAGGTGAAAATTTGGGAGCTATGTCTGGATTCTGAGGCTATTTCCATGACAGCTGGAATATGCAGAGCAAATACAGGGATAGGATTTAAGGGAATAAATTAATTTTGGGTAAATTCAGGGTAATTTCAATAAACTTTCAGTGATTCAGAAAAATGTGAAGACTAACCTAATCAGTGCTGAATTCTGTGTATTTGGTTTATTTAAAAACAAGTACAGATACCTTTGTGTCTTTCCAAATCTGTCAGCTCAGAAAGCCTACAGAGAAAACTCTCCAAAAAGAGAAGTTTTAAAAGCAAGCTTATGCTGTGCAAGGTCATGTTTAATTCCTGGTTGACTTCAAAGATGATGAATGTCAAACAGGAAAGCCTCCATATGTAATTAGAGGCTCAGATTGGCTGGAAGGACTCAGTGGTGTCTTTTATTGCCAAAGAGAGTAATTTAATTACTGTCCATATGGCCTGTTGGGCCTGACTGAAGCCCTCTGTTACTGGAATAAATCTGATCAGAGAAGTGTTCCTACAAAACCATCATCTTCACCTTCCTCCACCAGTCTTGGATGGGGTCTTTTTCTCCATCTCCTGCTTTTCATTTTCACAGTTACGTACCACAAAGAGGCTTCTGAATAGTTTTGCTGAGGCAGTAATAACACAATAAGTCAAAACTTACTTTTAATGATTACGTTGTATCACAATGAGCTTTTTCAAAGCTTTTTTTTTTTGTTTTAGCTATTAAAAGTTTCTCATTTAACTTAAGTCTCATAAAATATTTCTGCCTGCCTGTATTGATTGATAGAGGTTTTCAGCCAACATTTAGATGTTTCTTTTCTCAAACTGGTGACTACATTGTTATTCCTATTATACAGGTAGGGAATTGAGATTCCTATTACACAGGTAGGGAATTGAGGCTCAGGAAAACTCCACAGTTTGTGTAAGGTCACAGAAAACACTGAAGTGAGGGCTCTGATAGATGATCACAAACCTCTGCATCTTGTGTCTCCAAGAATCATTGCACACTCTGTGGAAGCATCAGATTCTTTAGGTTGTAATTTTTATTTGTTCATCGTCTGTTCAGGTTTTTTCATTGTTCAAGGTCACAGTGTAGCAGCTTTCACTGAAAGTCTGGTAATACTGTAGGGGTGGTTAGAGAGCAAATGGAGTGGTCAAAGGTGAGAGATACTGTGGCTCCAGAACTAGCCCTTCCAAGCATGAGTGTAACATGAAAAAAGTTAAAATTGGAACTGGAAATTAATTATAACTGATACTGTTTATCTGTTCATCATTTATCTTAATATTTAAGCTTATAGTTTTGCACTGGAATATAACTGCAGAGCTGTCCCTCCCCCAGAAAGCTCAACTCTTATCTTTATTTCACAAGCAGAAGTTATGCGAGACTCCAGTGAAGTTCAAATGTCCAGTTCCATTCAACCTGGATATTTTATCTTTACTCTTGGTCCTTGCAGATACTAGTAACTGGTCTCATGTTATTAATTTAATTTGAATAATTTAATTTTTATGTACTTTTAAATTCATCTATTTTAAAAAGAAATGTAAACAAAAGTTAGTATTCAAAAATTCCCTTTCCATACTTTGTAGAGGATAACATTTCAAACTCTCTTTGGGAATCTTGTGAACAGATACATCAAACACTATTAGCTGTGCAGAAAATAGAAATTTTGGCAGGCAGGGAACATTAAAAAAAAAAAGCTGTAACAGATCCAGTGGCATTTTCAAACTGATCTTTGATGAAGAGGTTAATAGAATTTATGAACTGTACTGCTTTAAATTCTTATAACAACTGCCATCATAATTACAACAAATGTATCACAAAAAGGTTCAGGGATTAATTTAGTTTGTGTGAGTATCCAAAAGTTTACAAGCTTATTCAAGGCATACACACATTTTGAAATGGCAGACTTGGACTTCAAATCTTAGGAATGTTTCTCTTAATTAAGGTTTTTGGTACTTCTAGTTTGGGTCAATATTTCTGTCATACCATGACTGTACCCCTCCTGCTCCTGCCTGGGGTACAAAGAAGGGTACGTTTGGATAAAAAAAAAAAGTTAAACAAAACAGAAAACCAAACCCCAGCAAAATAAAACCACTTGAAATGCCTGAAAAAAAGTCTTCGGAATCCTAAATAAAAGTAATTCAATTTTGTCTGGTAGAGTTACTTCATTATGCATAAACAGCCCTCCTTTACTCTCATGGGTAATACAGCATTTGTGCATAGGTACATATAAAATACACTGCAGCTGAATTCTACAGCTTTCCATGTCCAGTGCTTTAACACTGGAGTGGTTGATATTCTTGTGTGATTTATCTCCCATGCAGCCCTAGTTCCAAGTGGATGTAGGATCCAGGCAAATAATGTGCAGTCTGGCTTCCTAATGGAAGTGTGCAAAAGCTGGGTGACAGCTCGTCATGCAGAAGTCCTCCTCCCTCCTCTGAAGCACTTCATAAAATGCAAACAGATGAAGTAGACTTTGAGAATTGATTGGCTCTGCTATGCTTTGGGGAGTGAGGGGAAGATTGCTTACTGATGTAAAGTTAACTTTTATTCAGAAGATCCCAGGTGCTGATCAGTGGCTTGTTATACGATGAGAGAAGTGAGTGGTTTGAACTGGGAACAGCAGGTCAGGGCAGTCAGCCAGGGCTCTAATAAATAGCTTTCATAAATAGTGCTGGAAAAAATGACTTTGAGTCTCTACAAATGATTCTTTTCATGTCCAGACTACCAGGAAATTATACTTTTACATTCTCACATGTGTTTTAAAGGCAGAAAAGCTAATGGCATCAGAACATGAAGAATAAAAATTTGTGCTTCTCTTGGCCATGATGTGTGCACTTGTTGAGAAAAAGTAGATTGTGTTTATGTGCTTTTTCCGTTGTTACAGAGCATCAGATCACAGAATGGCTTGGGCTGGAAGGGACTTCAAAGGTCATCTAATTCCACCCCCTGCCATGGGCAGGGACACCTTCCACTAGACCAGGTGTCTCCAAGCTCCATCCAACCTGGCCTTGAACACTTCCAGGGAGTTTTCTCCATAAGCCACTTGCAATATGGACACTTCAGTGCTCAGAACTTTAATTGTCTGTAAGGAGAGACTTCAGAAATGCAGTACATTGACAACTTCAGTGTATTGATCATATTTTGGGTTATTGTACTTCAAAAAGGGGTAGTTGTTTTTGTTTTGGGTATTACAAGATGTTCAAATGTGAGAGTAATTTCATTTAAGGACGTTGGAAGAAAATGGTGCCTGTGGGAATAAGGGAGAAGGGTGCTGCTCAGAAGATGGCTCAAAGATGGTGTTAAAGCTCAGGCAAGGGACATGCAGAAAAAAGGTAAAATACTCCTTTCTTCTGAAACTCAAAGGTGAACTGCAAATTCTGGAGTCTGTGTAGAAATTAGCTGGAAATGAACACCAAAGGAGCAAATCTTTATTGTTTAGTTTTCAGTGCAAACTACTAAAGGATGATCACCCATCTCCAAAGTGAATATCTTTTCTGCAACAATCGTTTTCTCTAACATTTATATCTTGCTTAAGGCTAATCAGGGGAGGCTTATAAATTGTTGAAATCGCTTTATAGCACATTTAGAGCTCATTTCACAGCAGTTTAAGGGGTTACAATGAAGCTAATAGCCTTCTGCATTTCTTAACTGTTTGTGATTTAAAAAATGATATAACATTTATAGCACTTTAGAGTTATTTCCAAAAGCAACATGGTAAATCTAATCATTATATAATCAGTACATGATAAAAATCCCACTGCTGTGAAGGCCTATTTTCAAGTATCTTTCATCATGCTGTCCAATGTTTCATATATTTGGCAGGGTGATTCTTGCAAACTAAAGCACATGAGAAGTACAACAGACCAGAATGTTTACCAGGCCTAAAATCCTGATCAGGGGAGAAAGAACTTTACAGGTTTGTGACCAAAGCCCTTTTTAATGAAGCTGATAAATTGGAAGAGGTTATAGATTATTTCTGTATTGCAGGAGCAATTAACCTGAAGAGACTGCTCCTTGCTCTATAGCCATGTTTAATATAACTTGCTGTAGTTTCCTGTATTGAACCATCAGAACCAGTTAGAAATGAGAAGTGCTGGACACTACAGTAATCAATTCACTTATAAAACAGTCACACAGTGGGAGGAGATGGAAATCTACTTGGCTTAGTTCTTTCTTCATATAATTTATTTGCAAATTCCCATTGGTAAAACTGAGAGGAAAATCTCATTTACTGGTGTAAAACATTTTTATTGAAGAAGCAGGAGTTGCATCTGTGATATTATTTATGTACTATCAGATATTAATTTATCCAATTGTCAAGGACAATCACTGAGTGTCATGACTTCAATAACAGGAATGTTAGAGAACCAATCCTCTCATCTTTTTGTATCATGCAGGAGAAAACCAAGTCCAGGAACCTGTAGGTTCAGTGACGCTACAGAAAATCCCTTTGGGCTTTTATGGTTTGGGCTAATCAGTTTTAACCTTGATTGACTGATCAGTGCTTAAAAGCCATTGCAAACTCAGATTTACTGAGATCTGGCTGGTTGCCACAACTTCCCAATTCAAGACCTCAGTTCTTGATAACAGAACTGTGTCTGTGACATTTTTCTTAATTACCAAGTCAGTCACTGCAGTTATATATTTTAGTTAACTACAAGGTGCTGTGGGGATGTAAAGGATATAAACAGGGAGACCCTTTTAATAAGATCCAGCAGCATAATGCCAACCAGATTGTCTGCTGTGTCTCTTCAGTCACCTGGAAAATTTAAGAGCTGCTGATTTCTGGATTGTGACTGTTGTTGCCACCCCAATGTATGCTGCCTTTGTCTTGAGGACAGGAATTAGCACTTGGTTGTGAAATATTTTTTATGCTGCATTACAATATTATAGGCTTATATCTATCAAAGGCTATAAATTTTCTTAATTATCAGTGCTGCTTTATGTAGTCATCCTCGAGAACTACTTCGGACCTACACAGCAGGAACCTTTAGCATATCAAGGATATAAATCAAAACTGGTAGTTACTGGCCACTGAGTCAAGGTATTTAACATAAATATAGGCCTTATAATCTTGTGTATAAGCCTGGACTTATATTTAGATCTGTACCTGCATTTCTTAATTCTAACATTTGAATTGATGTGAGAGTTGGGATTTGTTTATGGCCTCAGTGATTTTTTTTTTTTTTTAATAATCTCAAATGGCAATGGGCCTAATAGGTAGTGCTATTTTTTATTGAATAAATAGACTGAATAATATTGGGATAGTAAATACTACAGTTCTCCATGTCTGCAGTTTTTCCATTCTGCTATAGACCCTACTAATTTTTCTAATTAGTCATAAACTATGCATAGAAATGGTACATCCGAAGAAAACCATTGAGATTGAGAGTATTCAAAACACCTTTTGTCTTCATCAGAGTTAGTTCTCATCTCAGTGGGTCCACTCTAGTTACCCATATCAAACTGTTACTAAATATGCATTAACTATTCCATGCACAAGCAGACATCTGTTAATTCACTGCTTGCAGTTTATTAGACTAATATATGTAAACTGCTTTGAGCAATAAATTACAAGATTAGGGCTTTTAATGTTTAGGGATATCATTAGGCATTGTATGCTGGAGGTAGATTTGACAAATGCTCTTTGCTAATGGAGTATATTTAAAGGAAAATCTGCATGAATTAATTTTAATTACTGTCATATTAAAGGGTATAAAACTAACTAATGTCAAAGGTGTACCAGTGCTGTTGATTCAGAGTGTTACCATGTGTGTATAATTAGAGAACCCTGTTTGCATAAATAAACACACACACAGACTTTCCTTTGAAATTCCAACTATGTCATGGCCTAAATTTTTCAGACATATCTTTTTGAGCTAAAGTTCATTACAGAAGTATTTAAACATAAGAAGAAGCAACCAGTAGTGGTCACTGAAGCTGCTGGATGATAAAAAGCATAAGAACTCACAGGCTGAAGGTCTGACAAATTCAGGTGTTACCTGTGTTTGTTAAAGGGAAATATTTTGCCTGGCGTTTTGTTCTTAAAGAGTTAAGTTTTAATATGGCACAAGCAGCTGTGTCTCAGGATCTGTCTGCCAGGTATGATACTGTTCTTGATTTTGTTTTCTAATTTATCCCTAAGGTTGCCATGTTTAGTAAGACCAAGAGAAGTGAACGGGTGAGCTTCAGACAGCCCTTCTTGCAGTATTCCATGAACACTGTTAGCTGCTAACTTTGCAGATACGGAAGGAAAATAACGGCAGTGGAATAGTACAAGTTAGTTTGGATTTGGTGCAGCCCAAAGAAGTTCTGATGAGCTGTTACAAAACAAACAGAACAACTCACTGGCAACAACTTGCCTTTTCAAAGGAGCAGCAGGAAGGAAAACTGTGATCCATTAAACTCTGTAATAGACTGCTATCCATAATGGGAACTCAGATCTATGTCTTGTGAAGCTGAATACAGGGGCAATTTCTTTTACCAGCAAATACAGTTTGCTGTACAAATATGTGGTTTTATTCATCGTGTTTGTTAACTTCCTCTTTTAAAATTTTCTGCTCAGGAGCCTTGGTTAAGCTGTATGCTTTAGTTAGTTTCTCTCTCTGGAGTTAGAGAAAAGAAAGGGGAAAAAAGAGATTTCCCTTTATTTTATGGACCAGCAAGCTATCCATGGCTTAATGATCCAGCAGAACAGAGAGGTTACTAAGGGGCAGGGCAGCCAGCGGCTCTGGAGGAATCTGTGAGTCACAATTCAGCCAAAGCACACTCTGAAGCAGAACCTCCTCCAACATATAAGTGCTGCTGTATCCCTCCCTCTCTCCCTTGTGGGCCGTGACTTCTTCTGCCCCATGTCTGCTGTTCTGGGAGGGTCTGCAATAGGGGGCAGCACAGAAGAGACTTTTCTCCTTCTTCTGTCGTTTTGTTTTGTTTAAGTTTTTGATTTGCCACCCTCTGTGTTTTGAAGGTGCCCTGACTGCTGTGGGGAATGCAGAATGGTGTTGTGTCTGTGCTTATGAGTTGCAATGCATGAATGATGAGCTCTATGGAGATGTCTTAAAATGGGGTGGGGTTTTTTTGTTGTTTATTTTGTTGTTGTTTTTTTGGTTAGGTTTGGTTTTTGTTTTGTTTCAGATATCTAATGTATTTCTTACTAAACTCCATTTTCAGTCTGCTTTGTCTCCCTGAAGTTGGAAAATGTCTGGAATCAGATGCATACCAATGGGCATTAGCAAATGTCTGGCTCTGAAAACTCCAGCATCCACCGAGGCAGGAAAAGCTCCAGCTCTGCTGTATTAACTGTTATACATGAATAGTTCCATCACAGGGTGGCTGGAATAGTGACATATACACAAAAACTATTATAGCCCATCATTCATTTTCCAGTAGAATAATTCATAAACATTCATAAAAGTTTAGCTATGCCAAGTGGCAAATGTCCCATCCTGCAGCCCTGAAAAGCCTAAGATTTTTCATTTTCCATTGTAAACATTTTATTATGACATTTTCTGATTACAATCGCATAAATCTCTCAGCAGTGAATTTATTGCATATATTTCTTGCTGAGATTGAAGCTGCAAGTAAGCATCCTCTGATATTCTTTATATGTAATTTACTTAGGGAAGGTAGCAGAACAACGGTAACACCGCAGAAGTATTGGATCAAAAATTATACGGAGAGGAGTATTTTCAAGGGGAAAGAGAGCATAACACAAAAGCAGCAAATAAAGTCTTATTTGCTGTGTGTTGTTTGCAAAATGTTTTGAACATTTTATTGAATATATCTTCCTTGTGAATTATGCATGCTCTCCAGTGCCTTTGGGAAGATGTAAAACTTTATATATTACGAATGGAATACATGACCTGCTGATGTTTCCCAGATATTGCTTTAAATCGAAAACTGAACAATTTCGTATCTACCAAGGGTTATTTTATTCCCTTTTGAGATGGTTAAGCAAGAATATTGTGGTGAAGGGAAGATTTCTGAATGTATTCTCTCACTGGAGCCTGCTGCATGTCACTGCAGGAAGATTCTGTATATTGGTGCACTAAAATGGAGGTTCTGTAGGCTAAAAATCCATCTTTCCAGTAAGCTGCAACTGAAAATATTGTGTTCTAATTCCTTTAAGAATTCTAGTGGGGTCTCATAACTTTTTTAATCTTTATATGTCCAACACCTGAGTGGTGTTGGGTTCAAGCCGTGAATCGTTCTGGTGGGTCAGTTAGTCTTGTCCTTTTGAGACAAGCACGTGCCTTACTGTATGAGAGAGTAGCCAAGGCTGGCATGGAGGTGGCTTTTCAAAAATGTGGTGGTTTCACTCCTGTGCTCAATGCATCTTCAATCACACCTTCTTACATTAGGTCTGAGTCTGAAACCTAGGTATCAACAGCACATATTTTACTCTTCTTGCTTTCAAGGAAATGTTTCTGTTTCTAATGTCATCTCAGCTAAAGCTTCTTAGTAAGATATTCATCCACTCAGTGAACCTTTGCAAGATACTTCAAAGCACCCAATATTCTCTTTTGGAGTATATTTTAAGAAAAAATATGATGTAAACACATGTTTTGCTTTGTTATTTATGTGAATTCTAAAAAAAATGAAATGCTTGAGCAAAATTGCATCAAGGAATTTCAGAAAGTTAACTGAATTCTATGGAATGGAAATTAGGAGTACAATGAGAAGTGGCCCTTAAAAACAAGGGAGTCCAGGAAAGGTGGGCTTGCTTCAAAACAAGAGATCTTGAGGGCACAGGAATGGACTGTGTGTGCAGGAAGATGAGTCGACAAGGCAAGTGTCCAGCCTGGATGGGCAAGGAGGTTTTGATGGAACTTAGGAAGGATCTATCATCTTTAGAGGGAAGGTCAGGTCTCTCAGGAAGTATTTAAGGGGGTTTCTAGGGCATGTAGGAAAAAAATTAGAGAGGCCAAAGCTCAGCTAGAACTTAACTTGGCAACTTGCATCCTTGTGAAGGATAATAAAAAATGCTTTTACAAATTTATTAACGGCAAAAGGAAGGGTAAGACCAACCTCTGCTCTCTACTGGATGCAGGAGGAAACTTAGTAACTACAGATAGGGAGAAGGTGGAAGTATTTAACACCTTCTTTGCCTCAGTCTTTAGTGGGAAGACGGCTTGTCCTCAGGACAGCTGTCCTCCTTGGGTTGGCAGATGGTGTTAGGGAGCAGAATGGTCCCTCTGTTATCCAGGAGGAGGCAGTCAGAGAAGTGCTGAGCTGCTTGGATGTTCATGAATCTATGGGACCAGATGGGATCCATCCCAGGGTTATGAGGGAGCTGGCAGATGAGCTTGCAAAGCCACTCTCCATCATTTACCAACAGTCCTGGCTCACTGGTGAGGTTCCAGATGACTGGAAGCTGGCCAATGTGATGTCTATTCACAAGAAAGATAGGAAGGAGGATCCCAGTAATTATAGGCTGGTTAGTTTGACCTCAGTACCCAGCAAAGTAGTGGACCAGTTTCTATTGTGTGCCATCAGGCAGCACTTACAGGATGGCCAGGGGATCAGACCCAGCCATGGGTTTAAGAGGGGTAGGTCATGTTTGACCAATCCAATCTCCTTCTATGACCAGGTGACCCACCTGGTAGATGCAGGAAAGGCTGTAGATGTTGTCTATTTAGACCTCAGTAAGGCCTTTGACACTGTTTCCCACAGTAAACTCCTGGAAAAGCTGGCAGCCCACGGCTTGGACAGGAGCACTCTTTGCTGGGTTAAGAACTGGCTGGATGGCCGGGCCCAGAGAGTGCTGGTGAATGCTGCTGCATCCCGTTGGCAGCCAGTCCCCAGTGGTGTCCCTCAGGGGTCTGTGCTGGGGCCAGTTCTGTTCAATATTTTTATTGATGACATGGATGAGGGTATTGAGTGTTTCATTAGTAAATTTGCAGACAACACTAAGCTGGGAGCGTGTGTCGATCTGTTGGAAGGTAGGAGGGCTCTGCAGAGAGACCAGGAACAGTTGGATGGATGGGCAGAGTCCAACAGGATGAAGTTTAATAAGTCCAAGTGCCGAGCCCTGCATTTTGGCCACAATAACCCCCTGCAATGTTACAGGCTGGGGGCAGAGTGGCTGGACAGTGCCCAGGCAGAAAGGGACCGGGGGTGCTGGTCAACAGCCGATTGAACATGAGCCAGCAGTGTGCCCTGGTGGCCAAAAAGGCCAATGGCATCCTGGCCTGTGTCAAAAACAGTGCGGCCAGCAGGAGCAGGGAAGTCATTGTTCCCTTGTACTCGGCACTGGTGAGGCCGCACCTCGAGTGCTGTGTCCAGTTCTGGGCCCCTCAGTTCAGGAAGGACGTGGAGACGCTTGAACGCGTCCAGAGGAGGGCAACAAGGCTGGAACACAAGCCCTGTGAGGAACGATTGAGGGAGCAGGGATTGTTTAGCCTGGAGAAAAGGAGACTCAGAGGTGACCTTATCACTCTACAACTTCCTGAAAGGTGGTTGTAGTCAGGTGGGGTTTGTTCTCTTTCAGACAGAAACTGGGAGAACGAGAGGACACAGTTTAAGCTGTGCCAAGGGAAATAGAGGTTGGATATTAGGAAAAAGTTTTTCACTGAAAGAGTAGTGAAGTACTGGAATTGTCTGCCCGGGGAGGTGGTGGAATCACCATCCCTGGATGTGTTTAAAAAAAGACTGGATGTGGCACTCAGTGCCATGGCTTAGTTGAGGTGTTAGGGCATGGGTTGGACTCGATGATGTTAGAGGTCTCTTCCAACCTTGCGATTCTGTGATTGTGTGTGAATAAAACCCCAAAAATCCTGCTGAGCTGGGGCTTTGAAGGACTCACTTGCACTGAAAGCATCTTTTCTGAGAGGAGGGGATCCAGCTCATGGTAGTGGACTGGTACAGTGGGTACCTGCCAGCACAGCTGTAGAGAAGGCACAAAGGGTAAAAATGACTTGTGGTTTGACTTAGCCCATGGCAGAAAACCTGGTGTGGTCAATGTTGCTATTTTTGTCCTGGGATGTGGCAGGTGAGTTTGCTGTGTGTGAAGCAAAGCCATAGTCAAAAAACAGTCAAAATGGAGGAGCTGGGAGGTCAAAACTGGCACAAGCCACCTCTTTTTGTTGGGACTGGATATGCAAATGTAATTGTGATGGAAGGAGAGAGGTATATATATGGATAGAAGGATAGGGGTAACTATTTCTCAGGGGAGTGTAAAACATGTGAAAAAAGGGAGAAAATACCTGGAACTTTGCTTACAAATTGCCTCTATTTTTCTGGCAAGAGTAGTTCCCTGAGACTTGTCTCCTGATTGTTCAAGAGGCAACACAAATTAAGGGAGTAAATGTAGAGACAACAGCAAAACGCTGAACTCATTTTTCTGAGGCTGTTCTATTGTGATTGTTCCTCTGCAGGTGCACTAGCCAAAAAAATCCAAAACAATTCTTGCTTCCTAACTGTCCTCTGAAGACACACGGGTTGATTTTTAAGTTAGTCATGTTCATGATCTTGCATCCTTGAATAATCAGCTTTCAGAGGGTGCTTTGTTTTTCATCTGTTTTCCTGGCCTTTTGTTAGGGCAAAGGTTTTCTTCTACAGTTCTTTGAAAAGTCTTGCTCTTCTGGGGCTCTACCCTAGGTGAGAATCTACAACCAAATGATTAATAATAACAATAATGTCAGATCTTGAAGGATAAACAGCGTCTGTTTCTTTAACACTCATTTAACAGGCCTGTATATGTAAAGAAAGTTCTAGAAGACAGTACCTCTGTTTAAAAAAGTGACTACATGGTAAAAAGTGAAAAGAAAGGTTTGGATGGTAAATAGATAACACAACCTGAACTATTTTGCAAGTAGAAAATATCAGTTTTGTCATTCATCTCTCTTCAGTAGCCTGTTCAACTTAATTTGAGAAGACAGGCCTCTGAGATACATTATATGATGAGTCAGCCAGAGACTTAGAGAAGTAGTCTAAAGGAAAAAAAAATCCTGCAGGAACCAGATCAGAAAATTGGGTTGTTGTTATTATGCAGTAGTTGGA
Source organism: Monarcha castaneiventris obscurior (assembly GCA_026261815.1). NCBI lineage: Eukaryota > Metazoa > Chordata > Aves > Passeriformes > Monarchidae > Monarcha > Monarcha castaneiventris. The sequence continues at coordinate 857,642 of JAMPIT010000371.1, forward strand.
AAAGGTAAGCAAAACTGAGTGTTCCTGCTGTCTGTACACTGTGTAGAATGTATCTGGTTCAATGTTCAGCATCACCACAAAAATAGTGTTTCATGTCCTGAACTCAATTTTTCTCTTAAACTTTTGAAAGGTCATAGAGGGACCAGACTAACCAAATTACCATTTTCCTCCACAAAGAGCAACAATAATAAAAAAAGTCAGCTATGAAATCAGACACATTTTTGCATTCAGACACAACTTGGATGAGAGAGTTATGAATCATGTGTTGTTTGTGGCTTGTGCCTGATAATGAAGGAAAATTTGAAGGCAACGCAGGTAATCAGAAGCATTGAGCCAGATCTTTCTGCCTTTGTAATAGAGTTTACAATATAAAGAAAATATTGAAAAAAACCCCAACTAAATGTGACTTACCCACCATAAAGGCATATGTGTGTAACAGCACATAGCATGCAGTATTTTCTTTTGTAAACTGTTCTATCTTGTTTTTCTATTTCCCAAAAATGACCTTGTCCTTCCTGGCTTATTAGACTCATTGTCCAATCCAGTGCTGTCTAATGTTATTGAATAATTTTGCATTGAAAGTGGCAATTAAAGTGGGTGCTATATCTCTGTTCCCCCTTTTTGGTTTTTCTAGGAATACTCATTAAGAGATCTAGAGTATGCACCAGAAGCAGTATTTTGACATTGATACCTAGAAACAAAGTTGATAACGTGGCATTTGGAAAATACCTTTGTATAAATTGGTCTAAATTCAGTTCTTATGTGCTTTTAATACAAAATACTTATAAGTATCCATGTTTAATGTGGCTGGTTGGTTATTTGACTTTCAGATTAAAAAAATCACTAATTAGTTCAGGCTCATGGTACAGCCATGGCGGGAGGATTTTTAAGTGCTGTGAATGTTGTTTAAACACTAGGCTAATAATAAATGAGTATTTGCTTTGCAGCACTTGTCACAAGGACTGATGAATTGCATCCTAACTTCCTTCTATGATGATTAGTCTGGTGACTATGGATCTCTGAAAGAACTCACTCAACTGCAGGACTTCAGAAGAAACTGATGTACAGATCCTGAAAGCAGAACCCAAGTGCAAGCTTTTGCCTTATTGTTATGTTTGTCTTTCTACTTCAGCAGTGGAATCAAAACAGATTTTGTATTAGGATTGAATTGGATTGGATTTTCACTTTCATCTACACTTGTATTAAATGGTTCAGTCTTTGCATTTTGGCAGAGAGCTTTACTGGTGCTAAACAGTGTTAATTTTCTTTTGTCCATGTATTAAACTCATCATCTTAAACTCTTATGCTGCAATTAAGTTCCTTACAGTTATGTATATTAATAAGAAATGTTAGGTAACACTCTGGCAGTGTTTCAAATAAAAATGGTCAATTCTGTCTAATCCTCATTTTCTCTCCTGTACAGGCTTGTAATTTCTTCTCTTCTACTTACCCCTCCCCCCATTAAATCCTACCTTGTATTTAATTAGATACTGTTGTAAATTTATGCTTTCTCATTTGTTTATAGGTAGAATTTTTAATGTTCAAACGGGAAATGTCCTTGTTAAAGGGTAACCTGCTTGGGGTGACTACAGAGATGATGTCTTGGCTGTATTGAGGTCTGTCCACCCTTGGTGAGTATGGGATTTTTGCCCTAATTGAATAGATACTTTGGATATGAACTACTATATATTTTCATTGATGTTTTCTCTGTTATTGTTCTCCCAATGTAATATTCCATCAATAGGGCTATTATATATGGTTTTGATTCAATGCTTTCAAAATGAAAAGCTTTACTCATCTTTTCAGGGGGTTTTCAACTGATTCATCTTCCTTATTCTGCTCACTTTTATTCTCTGTCTGTTTTCATTCCTTTGTGACCTTTTAAAATTGATCTGAACTAAAAAGGAAACCCAAAACATTCTATTGCTCTCCATTTTGTTTTTTTTCAACACCTTGAAAATGAAATAAATCTGTGAGTCCACATATAAATGTAATTTGCTTTCATCTCACTCTACATTAGGAATTCTGGTAATGTAGGTTTAAAGCATGGCACTTTGCAAGCTGGGCTGGCATACCTTAACATGTGGAACCCTTTTTAAGGTAGCTGTAATTCCATTTTACAAGAGTCAGCCCTAACTGCTCTTTAAATAGCCCATTAGAGTCACCTAATAGGAAAATTTACAGCTCTCAGCTGCTTCTGCATATGCATAATGCATACAGAAATCAGATATCTCATGTGCCCTGTGGCTCAGTGACGTTTCCATTCAATTAATAAGCAGTGAAGTAGATGACAAGATTATTAAACAAGTTTATAATAGATGAAAGATTTTATAGACTTATGTTGTGGACTATTGACAGAGCTAAACATTTTTCTGAAATAACTATCTTTTTTATTTATTGAGGGGTAGAAAGAGTATTTTCTGTTGCAGCCAGAACTCCTGCAGTCATATTCTTGCAGGTTTGCATATACATATGCACATTTAAGAAAATGTGGATATTTTGCTTCTCCTTTTAATGAGGAGTAGCTGTTCACTGACTTCAGGCCTCCACCATCAGTAGTATGACACAGTGCTGGATCTGAAGTTTGCCACTATTACTCAGTTTTGACTTGAAGCTCATTGTTTTGGGCTGTCTGGTGGAGTTATTAATCCATGGGAGGTAGACAGCAAGTACAGGCCTCCTGAGTGCTGTTCTCATGTGACCAAAATAGGAGTCCAATGTTAATTCATATTTAAATAGTGTCTCTTCAATGCAGTGATTGAAACCAAACTCTGTTTTTAATGAAACAGAAATTTAGAAAGTCTCACACATGATGGGACTACAGACAAGGGCCATTTTCTGTTTAACATGTAAACTCAGGTTTTCAAGAATTTGATTGCAGTTAGTGTTTTTAATGAGGCTAATTAATGCCAATGCCATAAGGTGATCATAAGGTCTTAATATCCACCTCTTCTGAAATTCTATAATGGTGACTGGACTAAGAAGAAAGGCAAGAAAACAGGAAACAGGGGAAGAGCCTAAAGATTATATAAATGTCAAAGAAGCATGGGAAATGAACAAGAGAACAGGAAGAGTTTTCTTACTGCTTTACAACATTTAGCTCTAACTTCTCTGAGCTTAGTACGACTCTGGGAATCTGTGATACTGGGTGGACATTTTAGAAAATATCGAATCATTTTACTGGAAGTGTTCTTCCAGTAAAAAACATCTAATATGTGCTGCTTGACTGAAAATTTCTAATTGATGATCTTGCAAGAAAGTTGTCAGCAGGATTAATTTATCTCATCCAGTGAAATAAAAAGCAATCAATAATAAAAAGCAAAATAGATGACTAGTAATAGGTGTATCTGATTGTTTAAATGAAGCATACCATATGCATTATTACACCTAACAGCATGTGAAACACACTTCAGATATTACATTGGTGCTAGTTTACTAAATTACAAAGCGTAGCAGAGTGAACAAGGCAACATTAGTGGACAACATTATTTAATCTAGGAATCTCTTTTTTTTTTAAAGTAACAAAATTACATTTGTTGCTTTGTGGTAATTGGGAGTGCAGATTTCATAATTTTTAAATTTTCTTTTTCCCCATCAGAGGACTTGTTGAGCTGCTGCTGACTAAATCTGTGTTCACAGCACAGTGACAAAGCCAGAACTGTTGATCCCTGTGCCCTGAGCCTGAGGGCACTACCCTGAGTTTAGTTTGGAAGTCACAAGAATATCCAGTTCCTGCTGATTCTTATCCAGGAAATAGAATTTACAGAACAGTAACTGATCGTCAATTGTCTTCTTCTTAATCTTCCCTGCCTGACAATTGGGTTTATTGGTTTCCCATGCCTGTCTGCAATGCTGACTATTACACATTTTAAGGAGGAAATTATATCCAGCTAAAAGCTAATGACACTTTAGGCAATATAAAGAGGAGTGTGAACCTACCTAGATATTTCTCTTCAAACAAGGACTAGAAATTAAAACAAGTGTGAAGGGATTAGGTCAAGTGATCAATCAGAAACGAAAATGTCCCATGGTGTGAGGATCCCAGCTGGATCCTACAAAGGGATTCCAATTCTTTGAAAAAGTGGGGCTTCTAATGTAGTCTTTTTCTCAGTTCAGCACCCTTACTGAAGTCCTGCCAAACTCAGATTACTAGGAAGAGAATGTCCTGTGCCAGCTATTCTTGTGACAGAGGTCAACTTGTTTTAGTTTTTGTCTGGTGCCTCTTCTTGCTCTGCTCACATTTACTTGTGATCTTTCTTTGCTCCAATCCTTACTCTGGATCTATACATGGCCAAGTTTCCACATAGAATGTTGCTGCCACAGTTGCAGAGAACTTTGCTTCAGACTACATGGAACTGCTGTATCAAGAAATTGGTTGATTTAAATCATTATCTCTCTTGGAAACCTTTGTTCAGTTGTGTAAGGAAGGACAGAATTTGAGAGTTGCTCTCTTCTCAGAGACAGAGCCACTTCACTGCTCTTGCAGAGCATATGGTTGTCAAAAAAAGTTATCTTTTAAAAGAAAATAAAAGAAGTTGCTAGAAGCAGCTTGAAAAGGAATGCCAGCAATATTATCCTTTGCTAGAATAAGCCATACCAGATCACTTTCACTCTTGGGGGATCTAACTTAGAACACAAATGTGGAATAGTTCTAAAAGCTTTTTGTTACATTTCATGACATATTTCACAGGCTGTTTACAACAAGGCAATTGCAGTTTACTTCTAGTTCTGTGTCTCATGTTTGAGAAACTTCCATATTTGGAAGAAATTCGGGTTTCTCTTCATTTTTTTTTCCTTTTTTTGGCTGTATATGTTTTGGTTCGTTTCATATTTTGTCAGTAACTTAAAAACAAACAAACAAAAGGCATTACCTTTTTGAGTGCTGCCTGCATTTCAGCAAAATTGGCCAAATCATCCAGAACAAAAAGTAAAACTGAAACTCAAAGTGTTTTGAAGAGTCTTCTAAGATACCTTACTATCATGTTGAACCTTGTTTCCTATAGAGCTCAGAATGTGCTCACTAATGTCTGTTGAGAATGTTGCTATGATGGGGAATTTGCCTACCAAAAGGCAATTAATTGTTTGGGGTTTTTTTAGTTGTGTTTTTCACAAGCCACTTAGTCTGAGGAAAGACCATGTTTGGAGAATAAACAGTCCATCTTAAAAAAAAAACCAAACAAAAAAACAACAACTTCTTTTGGGTAGACTTTTTCTTGATAAGCTTTTCAGCTCATAAACAGTCATTAAGTTGAAACTAGGAGTGTTTTAGTTGGGGTTCTTGGATATAGATTCCTAAACTACTACTTGTCCTCATGAACCATTAGATGACAGAACAGTTCCTTCTCTTTTTGTTCTTCAGCATGGGCATAAATATTTATCTTCCCACATCAGTGAAATATTCTTAAAACACCCAAAGAGATTTGACCTCAGCCATGACTTTACCATTATTAATGTACATTATTTACATACGAGCAGTACCCATGAGCTATAGGCATAGCCTACATTTTATACAGAGTTAAAACAGGAGACATGTCATATAGCCTTTATGCTGAAGAAGATGAACAGAGTCAGCAGGTGGACAGAGGAAGATGAAGAAATGGGAGACTGGTATCATTTTGTCAGTATGGTAAATGGTATTTTTAAGACACCACCTGTTCAGCTGGTGTGTATGTATATTGTTTATGGAGAGGCTAGAACAAAAAGTAGCTTTCCAAAGGGAGATATGACAGAAACAGGCTTTCAGGTATTTGCAGGCAACTCCTTCAAGCATAAAATACAGGAAAAGGCCATTCCATCCAAAATTATTCCTCCTGAAAATTTGATGAGTAGGAGATGGGAGCTGATGCCATTGGCTGCTCTGAGTCAGCATCTTGGCAGTGAGTCAATTCATTAACCTCATCCAGCTGAGGGGAAAGGTCTTTCTGCCTTTCATGTAGAAATGAATCTTTGTCACATTGGCAGAGGTCTTGGGCACAGTAGTTTTACATGGAAGGTGCCACATTGAATTCCGCAACATTAGTTGAGAACAGGGTGAGAAGAAAATCTGGTTGTTTGACACTAAAGTGACTTTAACATGAAGGCCTGACACACACAAATAAATTCTTATAACTTTATTTGAAGACCATATGGTTTTATACAATGTAAATTTGTCAGCATCATACTATTTGCAGATTTGGAAGACAACATAAGCCTCAATATCCTCAGTGCTTTAATTACCTAAGTAAGCATGATGCTTAGTGGCATTTCTGGTTAAAGTCCTAATTAATCTTCTCTATCTAATGAGAACGTGAAGATTTGGCTTGTGGCTTATTATCCTACTCATTATTATGAATGATAGGGCGACTGTATACAGCCTCCAGTTTTACACTGTGACATAATTATTTATGAAAAGGCCTTGCCCCAGAAATGGAAATAAAGATAATTACGTTTAATCTTTTCATGGTTTATTCAATTTTTTTTTCAGTGAAATAGATCCCTATAGGACACAAATTACTGAGAGAGGAAGTGCAATAAACTACCAGAAAGGCTTATTGGAAATACATGAAACTGAGGTTACATTTTTCAATATCTTTGGTATTGTTAATTTTCTTGTTCATGTATGTACTTTTCATGTCCTTGGCTTTGTGTCATATGCATATTCTATAAGCTAATAATTTTATTTACTCTGTTTTAGCAGCTTACAAAGATGGACAGGAGTACAAAAAGCTGCTTGTATAAGCATCTCTAACTGTGGCTGCTGTTGCTGTTTCTGCACTGATAAGGGCACAGAGAGTGCTCAATGCCAGGTGCCTCAGAAGGGTGTATTTAGGGTTAGCACCAAGGGAACTGGTGGGTTTACACCAGTTAAAACCATTCTCAGTATTCTGACATGTTCCATGAACTGCCTGAGAACATCACCACTGGGTAATTGACTCTGCTTTCCTCATGTTCTGCCAGCTTGGTGTCCTTACTAGGTGTCAAAATGGGAATTTTCTTTTGTAATTTCATCATCAGCTGATGTATCTATTATTGAAATGGACTTGAAAAAGTAAAACTATTTAATGGGATATGACAACCTTTTGGAATGAAACTACATTTGTGAACAACTTCATGATTTTTTAAAGTTCAAATAAAGCTTTAGCAAACATGATGAACATAGTTTTCATGCTCGCACCAGGAAGAGTGGTGAAATGGCCTTATTTTAGTCTATGGCTAAGCTGGAGAGCTGACTGGTTTTACAGCATTTCTGTGTTCAGTGTTTAAGTGTGGATGGTATTTGCAGCATTCTTAAATCTGAGTCACTGCTAATGGCTTCTTTCAAGTGTATAGGCAGTGACCCTGTGCTCTGGGAAAATGGGCAGCAAGGCACAGTACAGAGCCAAGAAGCAGCCATCAATATGTGAATGAAATCAGTGTTTCCATTCTGTCCCCAGTGAGACAGTGGTCTTGTCTCATGAATGTCACCTGGATTTGTGGTGAAGAAAGAATTGCAAGTTTTACTGTAGAAGTATTTGAATGATGGCTGGGTACATGCATTTGAAAATTGATGAATAATGCAGCATGGGTAGGATTTCATGGTTTCTCTTGTTAGCTGCCATCCTGTGGTTTAATATTTTGAAAAGTGATTTTTATTTTGATTTCCATAGACATCTTTACGTCTCTCTAACTGCACTGCTGCCAAGACAAGAAGGTAACAAAAAAATGGATGAGGAGCTGTTCTGATTTAACCTTAGGTAACTCTTAGTGTCATTTCACCATTTTAAAACACTGCTGATGAATCACTCTACACTGGGAGTATGTAGATAATAAAATAAAAAGCAAGAGACGAAGAGCAGAGAACAAAAATATGCAGATAAAATGTTGTTACCATATGCCACTATTTTTGTTGTTGGCACTTAGCTTTTCTAAGGAAATAGAGCAGAACTTAATGAAGGGAATCATTCTCCCAGTTGCTCTGGTTCCTCAAAAAGGGACCTTGGCAGCACCAGGCAAAATTGTCACTCTGAGACTTTGAGCCGCTCTTATGTGAAATGCATTTGAAAGTATTAAATCAGATCTAGTGTATATTGTAGCATGGAAATGTAATTTTAGCACAGATGTCACAAGGAATTACACTATCCCTGAACAGTGATGTTTTGATCACTCCCTGTAGGATAACATCTTGTACCTTATTACTGCTGTGCTCTGTCCTGATGCTCAGAGAACCACAGATCTCTTGTTTTCAGGCAGTTACCCCAAGCGATGCATGCAGCAAGCCCATGCTTCTTTTTGCCATGGTACTCTACAGTATTCAAAATCTTGTACAATGTCTGTCTTCAGCTGCTGAATGCAGCACAATGTCACTTTGGTCACTAGAGTAACAGTTTTCATTTTCAACAGTATTTTAAAATTTGATACAGAAAGGAGTTAATGAAAGAGATTATTAGACTTTTTATTTCTCGATAAACTTCAGTCACAGTAAAATGAATGCTTTGGATATATAAAATTTTTATCCTTATCCATTAACAGTGTCACTAGTAGTGTTTTAAATCCTGGTTTTTATGAGTGGAGTGTTATGAAGGAGAATGACTTCTTAAGTAAAGAAATCTAATTCATTATTTATGATCTCCTTTTTCTTCACACTTTTCATTTGTGGTTTGCTTTTGTCGATTGGCTTTTTTGTATGTTCCGAATGTACTAGCTTAGTTCAGCAATTCTTTATAGCAAGACAGGTTACTAGGGAAGATGCTGAATGTGGGTACATTTGTCATGGCAAAAAGCCCACGTGTGTCAAAATGGAGCTGTACCGACTGGTCTGGAAAGCTTAAATAGGTAACAATTAATATGGATACCACTTCTTCAGTGTTCTGCCAAAACCAGAAACTTCTAATGTCTTGTGTTTTGATTTTTTTTCTTTTTTTGCTACTAATTGACATCTTTGGTTTTGTTAGTAGTAACAAAATAGAAGACTTAGTGGAAAAGAAAATGAGGGTTGTTGGAGATTTTTTAAGCCTCAGCTAGTTTAAAGTAGTTGCACTCATAATTCCTGGCTTTCTATCTGAAGGTGCATAAGGTTGAATCAAATATTTATTAGCATGCTCACAGCCCAAGTTGGATCCTCAGCTGTTCAGAGCTACTTTTATGAGAAAAAAGAGGATATGAGCTGCATGGTGTTACAACTGTGCAGAATTCAGCTGTTCTTGGATAATGTTTCTAGGTGGTTACAGTGTGTCAAAGTGTCTGCTGAAAAGTGTCACTGAACCTGTATGCCGTGGAATATTCCATTAAAACACTATATGAACTTCAGGAACTTCCTTGAACATAGCTATGTAGTTTTCTACTGCTGAGTACATGAACTGAATAAAAACCCTATGTGAATTGTTTAAGATGGTAATATATATTTTATTTGCAATATGTTTACATTAGTTTTTTAAAACCAGGTATAATCTTTGTACTAATGTATTAGAAACTACAAACTGAGAGCAAAAACACAGCTCAGGAGGCAATTTTTTTCTTTATAATGAATTCAGATCTGTATGGCATAATCAATTCATGTGGTTGCAGTCAAAATTCTGATGAAATCACTGGAAATAGATATATATGAGATGTCTAAAGGAGATAATAAAAATATACAGTCAGAGTCTATATCATTACATAAGTATTACAATACAGGTTTTAAGTGATTCTTATACCGAAAGATGAGTAGATGTGCAGAACTGCTGTTAAGGCAATTGTGGCTTTCCAGAAAATTAGTCATCTTTCTGTGTTATTTATTTGTATGGAAAACTTGCCTGTTTATTGCCTCTTTATTTCTGGTCCATTTCTGTGTCCCTTGTTTGAGTCTGCATGAATGTACAAATACACATGCAAAATTTCAACTCCTTCCCCAATTACTTTCTCTTTACTAAGACTACTGGTAAACTTTTTAAGATTTCAAAAACCCCTTTATGGTGTTTCTGTGTACTTGGCTGAAAACACATCTATTTTTGTTGTGTTTCAGTAATTACCTGTGGTTAAGCTTCTTCCAAATATGTTATTGTATAAAATCATATAATCTCCTAGAGAAAGATATGATGCTAAATTGTTCTACTGTCATCACCATGACAGGAAGGATAGAAAGATTGTTATTTTTCTCATTTCTCTGAAAAACCTACAAAGAGCAAATGCATCATTTGAACATATGTGAAATAAGTGACATCTATAGCTAGCACACTCAGTAATGAGAGCTCGGATGTCATTTTCTGTGCTTTCCCTATTAAATTAGTTCTGTTCTGTAGAAGATAATAAGATAGGAGATGATTTCTTGGGAATTAAGACAGTTCAGGCATGATAATGTGTGTTAGACTGGACAGACAAAGCAAAGGAAAAAGGATAATTAATAGTCTCAGTTCACCCAGATCTGAAGAACAGGAACACACATAAAAGATATAAAATTTGTCTTGTGTGGTCCAGCCCCAGGTTTATTGGGTCCCATACCCTGTCTGTGACAGTGACCAAACCCAAGTATCTGTGGTGTTGGATGGGAACAGAGCACTCTGTAGCTCAGAGGAAGGTGGGGTGACTATAGTTTGAGGTTAGAGGTTTTCGCCTTCATTAATTCACTCTGTCTCCTCTTGGGCCTGTGTTAACTCTTCGAGTGCTGTGGCAGGAGGTTTCATGCACTGAGTGCCTGTGTACAAAGCACCCACCGTCCCTTCTGTCCCGTGCCACCTGCCCTGTGCTGACCTGACTCTGTGGCAGCCAGTGACATATTAGAATAATTCTTATTCGGGGTAATCATGGCTTACACATCTCTCCATGATTCTCCCTATTTTGTTTCAGCTGACTGTCCTTTGCCCTTTTCCATGTCACACCCTGGAGTTACATAATGGCACAACATGTCTTGTTTTTGTATTCCTTCCTAATCTTTCCCTGCCCACTGACTTGTTTGGGCAGTCAGCTAATGCTTTTGTCAGATGATGTCTTTTGTGATCAAAAATTCAAAGCTCTTGTTCATGCAAGAGTATGGACAGCCTGGATCACTGAGCTTGTGAAATTAGGGTTTTTATTTTTTAAAATCTCTTTTAATTGTCAGTGAATTAAATGAATATTCCCCAAATTGAGTGGTTTTTGGCAATTATTAAGTGACCTCCCTGCCTTTGTTTTGGCCCACAAGCTTTTTCATTCATTCTTGTTCCCTCTGTCCCATTGATGAGTGGCCAGGGGCAGCTGGCCAGGGTCACCCCCCTATTTGCCAATATGTAGAAAAGGTGTGGTATTAATTTAGATTGTGAAACTTCACTGGTGACTTCTTTGTACTGCAAAAAACATTTACTTCTGTTTCCAGTCAGTGTATACATATCCCAGGGTAAATACCTTTTGTCTTATCTCAGGGCTCCTTAATATCCTGCAGAGCTGTGGTGCAGAAACTTGCACCTCCCTTCTTTATCCATTCCTGTTTGTTGATTTTTTTTAAGAACTTTAAGTTTTGTGGGATAGGTTTTTTCCTTCTCATTACATGAAGGCATATGGCTGTGTCTCCAAAGTACCCTTGATCTGTGTATCTGTGCCTCCTGAATGGTTATCTGGATTGTGTCAAACTGTGCAGCTGCTGAGTTTTCCCAGCCTTCCTTCCTTGAGAGCACTAGTTTTGCTTTCTTCTCTATTCCTGGCGACTGATTATCACAGGAAAGCAGTTTTCTTTGGTGTTTTTGGGCTCTATCAAATGCCAATGAATTTCAAAACTGTTAGAGAGGGAGGGGAGTGGAAAGGGAATCATAAATGCCTTTCTTCACTTGAAGTATGAACAAAAACAAGAGCAGCATCATGTAACACTGATTTTTTTTTTTTTCCTTCCTTAGATAAGCTTTTCCTATAATGAATACAGCCTGGAAATAGACAGTTCTATGGGTTTTGTATAAAGCCAGTGCAATGAACAGCTCTGATGTAACACATTACAAAAATGATGACCACTTCTGTTTATCCAGTTTGGTGACAAGTATGTATTTCTTCAAGAAAAAAAGTTTATAATAGGAAGTATCTGTGATCTATTAATTATGTAAGATGGGGAAAAAAAAGCATCATAAACAGAATAATGGTACCTATATAAAAAAAAAAGTCAAGGAAAAAACCCAACTAGAATGTATGAAAAGGGCAGTCTTATGGAGAGATGACTGCTGTTAACTGAGAGTTACATGTATGAGTATATGATTGTTATTTTGCATATTTTGCCTGGTGAACTTGACTAGCATGTCCAAACAAATGAGTTAAAGGGAGTTAAAAATCTCTGCATTTAATCTTCCTAAAGAACAGCAACTGACCCACAGATTTCCTTAAGTGGGGGAGAAACAGGAAGAAAATCTTTATGTGGATGAGAAATTTTTTTTGTGATTTGTTTTTCCACATATGAAAAACAGATTGTAGATACTTATTTAAAAAACCCCAAACAAAACCAAACCAACTAACAATCAAATAACTAACAATGAGTTGAAAATCCTTCCAAAAGGATTAATGACTGGTTGTCTACAGTTTTATGTCTTGCAACCTCTCTTACAAACTCTCTGGCCTCCCACGAATCCCCTAAATGCTTTTCTTTGTGCTTTTGGCTGTCAACGAGCAGCACATGCCGTGGTAGCTTTGGAACTACTCATGGTTGACTGATCATCCGATTATTGCCCTTTAGCTGATGAATGAAACGAGCAGAGCAGCTAAAATTTTAGTCCTCCCTGCTCTCTTCTGTCAGGGCTCTAATTGGATGCAGTTCTCTAGCCAGTCATTACAGTTCACAAAGTTGAAAGTTAAATTTGTGAAACCTTAACCTCATCAAATTTGGTTGAAATGGTCCAGTGAATTGAAAAGTGATTGCAGGGAGAATGAAGGATTGACAAATGAAGATAGACAAACAGGGAGTGTGATATATACTGTTTATATATACTGTTTGCTTTTTTAGGAAAATGAAGAAAAGCAAAGCTAAAACATAGGTACTTTCTAATCAGTTACGTCGTCTCTGAAAAAGCTTAACTGTACTGGGAATAATTCTCTTAAAATTGGATGTTGGTTTGAAATATTCAAATCCTTGTATCTTTAACTGTACAGTTACCACTCGTTCTTTTGGGCCACTTTTTGAGTCTCATTAAATTTAATTTAGAACAGTGTTCTTGAGCAGCATAGACCTGAAACAGTTAAAGTTTATCTTACTGATGTATTTCTGTGCCTTAAACAACAATTCTTGTTTTGGGAATATAATCTGTCTGCATCTCTCCTGCTGAGTATATTGAAGCTACATGGAAGTTGCTTGGAAAACACTGCAGTTATTCAACTCTTGCATATTTCATCCAAATATAATATCTAATATGTAAAAGCACACACATTGGGTAAAACACAATTTGGGTTTTTGAAAGTTATCTAAACTGGCATCTTGAGAGTTTAGAGTAATCCTATCTGACCAACAAACTCTTTCCATACAACTGGAAAATACCATCAAAATCTAGTGGATGAGAAAGAAATGCAGTTTATGAGAGCTTAATCTGTTATTTTTAAATGAATGAATGTTCACTTTGGTGACAAATGGAGGCTACAATTCCATATAACTCATGCTTGGAAGAAACAGTATGGGCATGGTGGTGGGATTGTCCAGCTGGAAATTACAGTCTCCCACAACTTTCCTAATGGGTAAATATGGGGAATTCTGGGACAAACATTTGGTAAATCTGTTGTTTCTGACATGTCTGTGGTATAAATAAGGATGGACTCGTCTGAAATCAGTAGACTTATACCAGGAACATTTGGAAGTGAACTGCCTGTTTTACTGTGCTTAAATTTTTCAAGACTTTCGTCACTAGACACTCTCTCTGCATGAAGTGCAGCTAGGCATTATGGAAATGTTATGGAACCTCTTTTGCACATGTTATTCCTACAGACAGAAAAATGCGTATTTAGATAAGTAGGAGTGTACATTGTAAATATATTGCACTCGATTTCCATTGGAGACTCTCAAAGTGTTTTCAAGCTATTAAAGCCCAAGCATATGCAAGATCCTAAGTATTCAGGCAATAAAAAAATAGTTAAGTTTAATTTCTTTCTCTGATGTAAATAAAGTTGAGCAGGGGCTAGAACAAAATGACCTCAAATGGTCCAGTCAAATCTAAATTATCCTGTGATTCTGATACTAAAGTCTAATGAAGTCTACTCTCTGTTGTATCTTAAGTTTATTGATAGAAGCAAAATGGCTCTACATTGGGAGAAAGGATTGTGGCATTTGAAATTATGAAATGCAGTATAACTAGGAGTACCTTAAACCTTGGAAATCATTAGGAAAAATCATGATCAGGGCATTTGGGACTGCCTAAGAGAAGAAGCAAAAGCTGGCATATTAATGTGGATCAAGGGGTTTTTTTAATATTACAAAAAGTAGATAGTTCTATAGACAGAAGTTTTCTTACATGGCCATGGACTACTGGAGTTCAGAATAAGCAGTGTTGTGGCACTGTAACAGTGACACAAGGCTGAATGATGCAGTGTGAGGACTTAAACAAACCAGTTCTCCTGGGTTTTGGTCACAAATGCCAAAGGCAAAACAATTTCAAATAGTGAAATTTTTAAAGGTCAAATATCTGCAAAAACCAAAGCATGTACCATTGGTTAAATTACTGCAGCAAACAGATCAGTGAAACTGAAGTGATGATAATTGGAGTGCTGAAGAATGTTTACTGTAGTATTCACTCTGCCAAACACCAAAGTGCTTGATTTACATCCTCTGCATATAGAATGTTTTTAAAAGTACCTAAAGAAGAATGCATAAATTTTGCAGTTTGAGACTATGAAAGTTAGGAAGGTAGAAGACTGTAGAGAATGATTTTTTAACATTTTCAAATAGCTGTTAGTGATAAATGGCAAGTGGACTTGAACTCCAGATGCAATGCTGGAAGGAGGCAGGTGAATATACTATCAGGGAATATTGGTGTAAGGACATGTGAAAGCTTGAAAACTCTTTTGAGTGACATTGGGGACTTTCAAACTCTAAGAATTATAGTATTGGTTTGCCATTGAGGGAAGACAACTGAATGCAGCAGGAGTCAGAGATCCACGGTATGGGAAAGGAGACCATTAGGCTGGAGTTCATAATCAATTGTCAGCCCAGTATAACTATACTGAACATCTCTGTGGTAAGGCAGATACCAACTGAACTGCTGACTTGGTATTTAACTATTAAGTAGTAGTGAATTGTTGATGTGTCAATATACATAGGGAATTGCTGATTTAACATTTAGAAGGCCATGAGATAAACAATGCAATAATATTGTAGTTAAGGCAGAGAAAGGGTGAAGGGGCTGGTTCTCTCTGGGTTGGTTTTAGGGGGGCAAATTCCCAGTAGGATAACTGCAGGACAAGGACTGAGTAACTGGTCATGTTTGGGTTGGGTTTGGGATGAAGAAAGGGATCAGCAGGGATGAAGAACAAATCTGTCTACACAAGTAGTACAAGAGGGCACAACTCATAGAAATCCTGGGATAAACAAAGGTAATGTTAACATTTATAAGTGTGACCTGCAAAGGATGCTGCAACATTGATGGTCCTCTCACCTGAGAATCCCCTCTTCTGGAGGGGAGCATCACCATGGGCAACCCAGACGTGCCAGGCAAAACCCTGCTGAACCCCCATGCTGTGAGTGTGGATTGCATGGATGAACAGAGGAGTCCAAACCTTTTGAGCTGGGAAAAGTCAGGGGTTCAGGAGTATTTGTCATTATTACAATGCTTTGTCAGTCACTGACATTATATCTGTGTGCTCTCAAGTTTATCTTGATCATACAAAGCTGGGGTTAGACAAACATAACTGGCAGATCTGTGTGCTACTGCTAGGTGTGAGTTACCACACTTATCTAGTGTAGGACATACGGAAGCTTTGCTACATGAGGCAGTCAAAGCCTCTGTCCTTACAGGGTAATGCTGCTCACATTTTTGCTTTCCCACTAGTAGCACAGAAAGTGATTAAGAGGGATTCAGGAGAAGCAATTGAAAAAATAACTGACTTGTGAAAGATTTAATGAACTGAATTTATTTGCATATCCAAGTGAAAATGAATTTTAGTTAAGGATAACACATACAAGGGAAATAATATTCTAGTAGTTGATGGCTTTTCAATCTAGTCGAAAAAGCGATCATAAAATGTTCTGGCAATCAATGTGACAACAGACATACTGGGAATGAAATCCAGGAGCACATTCATAGCTCTGTCCACAATTAACTTAGCCATGGGAACAACCTACTTAAGGATGTGATGAGTAATTTGCCATTATCCAAAATCAGGGGGAAAAATCTAATTTAATACTGCATTTTTAAATGGATTCTGAAAAACATTGGGGTCAAGGCTGTGCAGAAAGTGAAAAACATTTCAAAGAAAAATGTAGTTGTGATACCCACAGGTTACTGCTTGTCTCTGAAGTATAGTAGCATTGCATGGTTTTTATTTTCCCCTGGAGTCAGCTCAGTTAATAATTATTGTTGCTAAATCTGACAAGCATTCTACATTGCTATGGAAAATGGAAAGATTTTGCAGAATAGTGATGAATACTGAAGTTGTCAGATTTTTCTTTTTCTTCTGATAAATGGTAGGTGTTTATATTTCATCATATCTGTTTTTGGGACTGCACTTACTAGACTGCTCCTCAATTCAAGAAAAGAGGGTCCTGTCCACCATTTTATAATGTCACTAGATGATGTAGACAAGACAGAACAAGTCTGCTGAGATGAGATTAGATTAGATACCGTTTTGCGCTTTCCAATGAGGACAGTGTTTGCTTCTAATTTTATCTTTGTCTAGACTGTGCTTCCAATGGCAACAGCTCAGCACTGAGCACTTTGCAGCAGGTGCTGGGATGAAATTACTTTCAGGAATGGAGTTACCAAACACAGTGCATTTTTATGGTCCACAAAAAGAGGAAAAGTCTGGCAAGTGTTTTCTTGGGATCCTCACTGAAATTGACAGCTGCAAGTTTACTGTCCAAGAAGGATGCAAATGTCCCCGATTGTAAAAATTCAGACTTTTAAAATGCCCTTTTTCCCCCCAGCAGTTCACCTTGACTTGCTTTGGAATTTGCACTTGTGTTAGGTGGAAATAAAAATTTTGGAGGCACTTGTGCAAAATATTGCTAAAGAAAGGCTTCGTTCCTTCACTGTTTCCCTTTTGATTTTTCTCTTGGTTAGAGCTCAGGCAAAAGTCTATCTCATAGGACAAGTCCAATTTCTTGTTTTAACCATAGTGCCAGTTTTTAAAAAAAAAAAAAAAAAAAAAAAAAAATAGATAATCTGTTACATTGCAGATGGCACAGACCCAGTAACCAGTACAACTGGTGAGAGAAATTACCAAAGATGTTGGTGATGGGATCTTCTGCTTGAGCAATGGGAATGTCTGAACAGGGCATGTGTTTTCAGTACATCCCTCTGCATGTCAGGCAGAACAACTGATGTAGTATTCCAACAATATCTAAAGAGCAGATCACTAACTTCGTGAGAAAAGCTTTTAAAATTCTAAAACACAGAAGGAAGGAAATCCCAGACATAATGAAGTCTGGACCACAGAACCTGAGACCAATGTTTTCTCTACAGTTTTTTAAGAACCATCTTTTTACAAGACTCATTGTGGATGATAATTTAAGCAGAAAAAAGTAGAAAAAGGTTTTCTGCAGGAGAAGAGATGAAAGTTTTGTCAATATGGGTATGATAAAGACCTGGAAGCTGAGGGACAAGAGGATTGTCCTGGCTGGGTGAAACTAGGACACATCATGGAATTTTATTCATGTTTTCTGGAGGTCCTATCAGAAATTAATTTCCTGATTTTTATTCTTTTAAAGATTTAATTAATTTGCATTATATGTGTACGTGGCCTTCCCTTTTTAGTACTTTTAAGAGTATAAACCTACACTTCTGCTGATGCCAAATAAGCTGCTTGTATGTACAACCTGGACAAATGAATAGTTCAATTGTGTAGCTACAAAAGGCTCCTAGAGAAGCAGGACAAATTAAACTTCACTCCCATTACCTAAAATCAGGTGATGTTACTAAAATTAAACATGCTTTTGGGCAGGTTTGACCCACTGATGCAATAAGACAAAACCTGGATATCCAGCATGAAAGAGTGTGTGCCCTTTGCATGCTGTAAAAATGTTTCCCTCTCATTTTACTACTACATTAATGAAGCAGAAGCAGTAAAATCAACAGTTCTACATCTGGGATATCAGTCTGATAACTTTTCCCATATCTTCATATACCATTTAGATTGTGTGTATGGATTGTGTACACTATCGTAGGATGCCTCCTTTTTTTTAGGTGATTCTATTTCTTTTTAATAGAAGATTTTTAGCTAATCCTTTTTTATCAAAAACGAAGCACATTTGATCACAACTCATTTAAGCTTTCATCTTTCAAGATGTTCTGAAATACACAAAATCAATATGTAATATGTGGAAGATTTGCCTGTGGTGAAAGGTCAAAAAAAGAATTTTTCTCCTAGCTATTGACATAAACACTTGGAGGTAATATCTTTTTCAAGGTATTTTGTGTCACACTTGAAGTCACATTGTGTGATATAATAATCAATAAAGACCACAATGATAATAATTTCATTCCATCTGTATCAATGTTTATGAACAATACTGATAAATCTCCCTTTGGCTGCTACAGGGTTGGTTAGCCATGGTTATGAAACAGAATGATTTATTCTGCAAGCATTTTCTTTTTCAATCTAAAATTGTAATGATGAAAGCATTTCTTAATTTAAAGTAGAAAGAGAAAGATATAATGCATTTGTTCCAACTGATAAGACTCAGTGCAGAAATATATAAGTTGGAAAGTTTGGTCTAAGCAAAAATACTCTCACAGGTATTTATTTTTTCACCTGTGAGAGAGCTAATGTCAAGTATTCACTGTGCTTGAGAAACTTGGCTTCTCTGAAGCACGTGATGAGATCAGAGATACATAATAATTGTGGAATGAATCTTACAAAAGGTTACTGAAGTGTAGAGAACTTCAATGAGCTTCGAAAAGGAGTGAGGGTTTTATAAGTGCTGGTAGGTGAATGTAGTGGCAAAGTATTCACATTTGTGAAGATGCTGAGGGAGCCTGCAGAAGGCTTTGCTATGTTCAGCAGAAAAGGGTCTCAAAAATACCCCCCCAATCTTATGGTGCCATGACTTCAGTTCATTCTGAGATTTACATACTGGAAATCAAAGTAAGTTAACTAAACTGGTATGATTTTTTATTTATTTTTTAAAAACTGCAGGAAACTGTACAGTGCTCTAAACTGCAAGGGTTAATATGACACTGTTAGTCTGGCATTGGCTGATAAAGCCGTAATAATGTGGCTGTGGCCCTTCAAGTACTACAAAGGACATGCGTTAGGAATTGACTAGATGTTGTTTCCTTATTGAAAACCATGTAATGAAAAATTACTGATGAAGAGTCCACTGAGAAAACCTGTTTTTTTTTTTTTTTACAATATCCTGAGCTTGCTCATGTAATTGAATTTAATCTTTTACTTTAAGATGTCATTTCTGTAAAGCAATTTATCTTTACAAATCATTCAAGGCAATTGTCATAGAGTCTTACAATAACTTAGGTTGGAAGGGACCTTTGAAAGTCATCTCTAAACTAGAAAAGAATAAGCAAAGATGTAAATCCTGTGGAAAATTATGTTTGAAATGTACAATTTTAATGCAAAAAGCATTGTAAATATTTTACTCACATATTTTAGTACCTGCATCATAGGAAATTAAGTTATTTTATTCTGCTTTATTTTGTAGATCTTTCTGAAAACCAAGTCGAGAACTAAGCTCATGGTGCTGGCTGCAGCCACTGTGCTAAGGATTGAAATGACCTCTGGAAACCCACTTGGAATGTCTTGGCCAGTCAAGGTAAGAACTGAAGTGATTTTTTTTTTTTTTTCTTTTAATCCTTTTTATGTGTTTAGCTGGTGCTGAAGAATAAAAGCATGATGGGATAAAGGCCACAGACACTCCATAGGAGAAGGGTGGTACAGTCTCACTCAGTGGTGATTGACAGAGATGATGAATGGGTGTAATCAAAATTTGGTCTTTGTTGCACCAGCATCAGTTCATACTTTTAACTGTAGATAGGTCTGGAAAGCCAGGCAATACCCCAGCTTTAACACAGGGATTTTGTTTGTGTTTATGACTTAAGCTGAGAAGAAAATCTCTTTTATTTAGGGCTAAAATGGGACTTGAACATCCATCAGTGCACTCTTACAGAAGGCAGCATGGATTCACTGAAATAGCAAGCATTTTTTTAGACTTTTATTTAGTTCTATATAAAATCATTGTGCCTGCCTGAAGCCCATTAAATAGTCAAACCACTAAAATATTCCTACCTATAACCAGATTAAATTTTTCATGACAAATTTATTGTAACAGTCAGTGAATGACCACATGGGAGTTATCCTAAAACATCAAGTTTTTTGGAATGTAGAATGCAATTTTGTGAGAAAATGGTAGGCAGGCTACTGAAAGAGATGATTTTATGAAATATAAAGTAGAAGGTAACTTTTCGATAAATCTCCTTTATGGTATTACTGTGTTCCCATAACAGCATCAGAAATAGCTATTTGAAACTAAAAATTAGTAAGTTATAGTAACATTAATTCATTAAAAATGAAAGAAACCATATTATGCTACATCAGGTAAACCTATTGCATTTTACCCTTATATTTTCTATCTCCATTGCAAAACACTCATTAGAAATAGCTATTTAGTGATAGCAAAACTCAATCATTGTGATGCATGAAGTCAGATACAGCTGCAGCCCTCCTCATTTTCTTCTTGTAGATTTTATTTGCCTAATAAAAGATCTACGTTTTTACATGGACCCGTGAATAGAGATGTTGAAAAAAGAGACAACTATGCAGTAAGACTTTTATGAAGATCTCAAACAATATCACGGGAGAAAAATATTTCCTTTTCAGTTTACACACAACTTGCAGAGTTGTCTGTAAATCCAGATACCAAATAAGGACCATGAAATATGTATAAGTAGAAATAGAAAAGAAAAATTAAAACTGGGAGAAACTCTAATAGAGAATCTCAGCAAGTTGTCCTCCCCAACAGCAAACACTCAGTTCTGATACAAACTGAATGACTGTTCCTTTTGTTGGGCTTGGAGGTCTGCTCCCTTTAGGTGACACGTTTTGTGTCAGTGCAGACCTGAAGCCTCAGTTGCACGTAGAAGCACAAAGATGAAATTCCCAGGGTCTGCAGAAGGCACAGCTCAGCACAGAGCATAGCAGGCTGCACTTCAAGTCCTCCAGCCCCTCAGAGCAGTGAAATAACAGGCCAGAATTCAGTCCTGGAGACTGCTGGGAACTTGAGTGCAAGGAGAATATTGCTTCTTATCTATAGGCTGAGATTCAATCTCCTCCAGCTTCAGACTTCCGCAGTACAGATATCTGTATCTTAGCTAGATTGCTTTTGAACTTGATGAAGAGAAAGAGGCTCTTCTAGAGAGTGATTCATCAGAACTATTTTGTGGGTTTTTTAAGAAAAAGATTAGATGACTTTTGTAACATTCTGAGCTGGGTGAAATGACAGATTTTGCTCCCTAGGAAGTACAGATATTTCATGCGGTTTCCTGTGGGAATTGTTTGATGAGCAAGTTGAGTTAAAGCAACCTGCTGCTCTCTTGTTGTTTGAACTAGCACTTCCCAAGTGGGCTAACTGTTGGAATCTGTACTGGTAGCTTTAATGAATAACTCATATTGGAGTATTTTGTGGTTAAAATTTATGAGCATGAAATACTATGTTACCATATTCCTTTCTATGGATGCATTGGAACAATCTATGGTCATATCTTCAGGTATTTTTTCTATGTATTTGGATACAACTTCAGTATAAATTCTGAATAATTCCCTTCAGTAAACTTTGTTTGATAGTTTATGCAGCAAAAAGTTATTGAGAACAATGTATCAATTTCAGTTTAGTGTATTGCTAACTATTGTTTAAGATAATAGCATTGGACAAAAAGTAGTGGTATGAATATATCCATAATATCCCTAAAGGAATACCTGGAAACATTTTGTGAACTTCAAAACACATTGGCATATGAAATAAAAAGTCATATGACCAATGAAAGATGGTTCTGTATTGTCCTGCTCTGGCATTGGTAACTCATGCACACTCATGCAGCACCACAGCTTCCCTCCAGGTTCAGGGGTCTGTGTGCCACATACAGGGACCAAGGTGAAGTTTCTGCAGCAGGGAGCATCAGGGGACGCCTGAGTGTCCTTCACAGCCACAGCCCCACACAGCACTCCCTGCTCTGAGTCCAAGCCTGGGGAAGAGGGAGCACTACTCAGTGCAGCTGCACAGCTGTGCTATTCCTAGTAAGTCTGTGCCCGTTCCTACAATGGAGAAGCCACTGAAATTTTACAAAACATACACTTAAACTCCCTAGTCTGCTCTTACAAATATCAGCTCTTGTTTTTGTCCACCCTCAGCTTTTTCCCCCACCTTTGTTTACATGTTATTTCATTGCACATATTTGTCTATTTTGGCCATGGCTCAAGGCCAGAATTGAGGCTTACTGTTGCCTCTCTGCAGTATGCTGCATAAATATATGCTATATAAACATCAGTCAGGATAACACTGTGATCTCCTTAGAATTTTTCTTTTTCCCCAGCTGAATATATTAGGAAAGAATCACCCAGTGCTTGTGTCAATATCAGACTAATTTCTGATTCTTTTCAGAGGCATGAGAGCTAGATAGGTATTTCCTGGTGAGCAGACCACCAAATACAGAGTAGAGAGGGGTTTAATTAACTAGTGTGGGAGAAACTGCAGGAGGAGAAAATATATCTTGTGGTAGAAAGTGAGCAAGATCGATTTGTTTGTACTGGCAGTATCACCCACAGAGTATCACTGCTAACAGGGAAAAGGGCCTCACTCACAGATCCATGAGAGAGACCAGAAGACATGTATAGCACAAAGAACAATGTTCACTTAGGACTGAGATGTTTCTGTGACCTTCAACAAAATCTCAGGACATTCTGAGGTTTTTATATCATGGGTGATGGTTCTAGGATGGTTAAAAAAAAGGAGTAGCAGCAAAAACCCCCTCAGAATAGAATGTCTTGCTCATATGAAAATTTATAAAATCACTAAAAAAGAAGATGCTAAGTAAAAAAATCAACAATAATGCACTAAATTAATTCAGGAAAAAAGGTAAGGATCATCATTTTACAAAATGATGCTGTGCTGTAAAATTCAGCTGCTTAAGTAATTTTTTAATAAGACACTTAGTTCTGTTTATCAGTATTATTGTAAAATTTTCAATGGAGACCTGCATCCAGTGCAAAATTGGTGTTTCTGGCATTTTTTTCAGTTTCTGGTAGTTCTGAAGCAGAGCATCTATTTACTCACTAGCATTAATATTAAAGATCTGAAACATATTAAGCTGTCCATGTAGATCTTTTTAATTAGGTAGATAATTGTTTAAAATTTGACCAGAGAAGACTTTTATTTGGGAACTTATTGAGCTGTTCTCCATTCCCTGTACAATAGCTAAACTCTATGACTGGTAATAATAGTCTCAGTTTAAATATTTTGAAGAAAGGGAGAAAAATCCCAAACATTTTTAGCATTTTCAGCCAGTTCCTAGCAGCCAGTAGATGTCATTCTATCTCTATTTTAATGCCAGTTCCTACTGTTCTCATATTTTTCTAAATAACAAATTGCAGATGGGAATGGGGGGAAACATTTAAGCTTAACTTACTTCTGATTAATGCACAAGTCTATATCTTTCTTTTCAGTAATGTAAGGTGTCAGAGTGTGAAATTGGTACCTCTTGATGCAACTGAGGCTGATAAGCTATTGTCTTTCTGTCACTCATCCATTAGTACTATTTAATTTATTTATATGTTTGTACAAGGGATTTGTCAGCTTTGCACTGTGCATGGTTTTTCTTTCTTTTCTTTCTTTTTTCTTTACAAATTCCTTTTTCTTTCTGAGCAGGTTTGCTTGATGCTGTTCCTGTAGTTCTTCTCCTATCACTTCTCAAGATGTCAAGGCCAAATACAAGAAGTGTTTTGTAACCCTGGGAGTACACATGGACTGCTGCCCAGAGTCACACAAGAGAAAGGTCTGAGACCAAATGGAAAGAGAGGTTTGATATTTCTTTTCTGAATAACCTTATAGTTAACTAAAACCCAAGTGCAGAGCCCTGCTGGCAATTGTAGCAAATGGAAAGACTTCGATCTACAATATGCAGTCTTGCTAAAACAAGCAGTTTGTAATTAGTAATTTCATTTCTGTCCAAAGATACATAGTGACTGTCTTGAGAATAGTGTTGGCAGAGGGCAAAACACGGAGGCTGAGGAGGCTGAACTGCACACACTGCCTTTGTAATGCTCACAGCAACATGCTCTAGTGAGAGCAGGAGGAAACCAGACATGCTGTTCATTCCATGGCTGGAGTAGCTCAGGTGCCAGGACTATCAAGCTGACAGTTTTTAAAATACTGAATTATTATTATTGCTCTCTGGCAGCTATTGTTTCACCTGGTCCTGTTCTGTCACATAGAGACCCCGTGTGGTTTGTTAGCCACTGGGCTGAGGCTGATGGTCTCCAAGGTACATTTACCCTGCTCCAGCACAGAACTTGCAATCCACGGTCCTAGAGAAGCCCTTGCTGTGTCAAAGCAAAAATACCCCATTTTCTGCAGAATCAATTACAAACACAGGAACACAGGAAAGACAGGCTTAAGATGAACTTTAAGATGGGAGAATCTTAACTGGCTTTACAAAAGTAAGTTTTTAAATGAAACTAGAAAAATAAAAAAAATTATTACAAAATTACATTATATAAAGCCTTTCTGTGACACCTCTTCTTAAAGGGTTTACAATATACATTACCTTTGAGCCCACAAGGCTTAGGCTGAATGGCAGACTTAGTATCTTGGTTTGGGTCTCACCAATGCCACTGCAGTTTCTCTCCTGGCAATCACTGAAGTTTAATCAGGTGGGTGATAGTGAACTGGTCTTCAGATGCTCAAAAGGAATCTAATCCTCCACGTGATTTCTGGGTAAAACATGCAGGGAATTAGTTACAAACTGCTGGTCAGAGTCTGGCTGTTCCTGTTGCATTTGGGGCTGTATGAAAATTCATGCTAGTTTCCCACATACATTAATACCACACTAATATCACACCAGTGCCACACTGTTACTGGAAAGAATTTGACATAGGAGAATTGCATTTCCTCTGG
Organism: Monarcha castaneiventris obscurior; assembly: GCA_026261815.1. Lineage (NCBI taxonomy): Eukaryota > Metazoa > Chordata > Aves > Passeriformes > Monarchidae > Monarcha > Monarcha castaneiventris. The sequence continues at coordinate 882,840 of JAMPIT010000371.1, forward strand.
ATCTTGGAGCTCTGTTCTTAGATAATTTTTTTTACCATAGAGAGCTACCATCTCAAGCAAATCAGGATTTAAAGCTAGTAAGAATAGTTACACAAAGTGTTTGTGGTACCATGTGACTTATTAGCATATTATCACAAAAAAATCACAGTAAAGAGCTACTGCAGTCACCAAAAGAAAAAGACCAACAAATCCATGGTCAGCAAGTGATACAAAAAAAGAAGAGAGACTGAAAGTGTCTTTATAGATACCGACTGGCAAAATGTCTGCTGAAGAATATCACAATCTTGGTACTGTTTGCATAGCTGAGGAAATCAGTTATATAAGCAAGCAAAGTAAACACTACTCACTACTGCCTGTGTAAAGAGGAAAAAACAAATAAAGGAAATAAGTGTGATGGGGAAGTGAAAAGAACTGAAGAACATAAAGACACTGTGAATAGAGGGAATCAAGTGCTAGTCAGTTTAAATCTGTCAAGTACCACTACGAGGAAGAGCATGGAAACAAATCACTCTCAACCGGACAAGGAAATAAGAAAAAGGTTCAGGAAATGGGTTGTGGCAAAGGGTCTAAAAGATCAAAGATATTAAAGCTCAGTTGGCTGGACAGAGGACAAAGCTTTTGTTGACTTGCAGTGTGCATCTGAATAACTTTTGCTGAATTCTGTGCATTTTTACTCACAGCACCAAAAATAATGAAATTGCATTTTACCTTTTAAGCTCTGAGTCACTTTGCTAAAGGGTCATTGCCCAGACAGTCTGAATGTGCCCAGCAGACAAAGAATACCAAAAGGGGGTTGAAATTTACATCATGTCTGTGTCGTGACAAAGGAAAATGTAAAGATAGCAACTTCTCAGGGGTTTGTTATTAGAATCCTTTCAATCAGTGCCAAAAGAACATTATTCAGAATTCATACTGGGATGTGACTTGTGACTGACAAAATCTTTAGTCCTGAGTGTGTCTACTCATCAGCTGGAAGAAGCTGTATTCCGTTGCTTTATAAAAAGGCTGAAAGAGGAAAGGGTTGAGAAGAGCATGGAAAGGTCTGCAAGGTGCAAAGAAAAGAAGGGAAACCTCTAATAATTTCCCAGTTCTTCCTATTTTCGCCCACATGAATCATGCCATGCAACACTTAGTTTGTGTGCACTCAGGGGTAAGGGAAGGGAGGACATGCAGGAATTTCTGCTTTAATCTATCACCTAGCCCCATTAAAAAGGCAGAATAAATTGCCTTTCACAGAAATTGGCACAGTCTGACTGGGATGGCATCAGAGCAGTGAAAAATAGGTGCTTGGAGAAAGGTTGACTCTTCAGCTGTTTTTTCACGAAATTGTGAACTTGGCAGCACAGCAGGCCTCATCCTTCTCATATTGCACCTTTTACATTCCCCTGATCCTTCTTTAAGGACCATCAGGATCAGGTTTAAAGATGTGTCTGCTCCACATATCTGTGGGTCGGCTCAGTCTGAAACACTGGAAAGAGTAAAAGTAGGAATCCTGAAGTAGGATTCCTCAGAAAGCTGTTTTTCTGTAGAATCTGATGCACAGAGTTATTTTACTTCTTAGGACAGGCCACAGGTACGGAAAGGAGGCTGACTAGAGGGGCTGCTGCTCCTCTTACCCCTTTTGCATTTTCATTGAGCCTACACTGAAATGGACTTCACAGGTTTTCAGATGTACCCAATTTGTGTTCTCTTCTGTACCTGTGGGAGAGTATGCAGTATATTATCATCTAGAGATGATAACAACCTATTAATGCATCCCACTATGTAATTCAGTAATTGTATCCAGTGATTCTGCTGAAGGAAAAAATTGACTTTGTGCCTTCATTTGTGCTGTGAATACGATCCATCTTTTCTCCTGTGTCCAAGGCTCTTACTGCAATAATTAGTTGGCACAGACCACTTGCAAATTTGAAATGACTATATTATGTGATTCTTTCTTTGCTTTATCTTTCTGCATATTTAGACAGGAAACATATGTCATCAACTGTGGATACAGCTTTTACGAATAGATGACTCTGTCTTACTGTGCACTGTGGTGCAGAGATATCTCAGTTACAGATGCTTTGTGGTTTGTAGGCCCTACTCTTCCAAAGCTGGTGCTTTCTGACAGAACAGAGAATTAACCTTTGCTTATCACTATTCTCTTTCTGACTGTAGTGTATATATATATAAATGCCTTAACATAGGAATTTTATTATTTTATGTACATCACAAATTCAAAGCAAGCCTTCCATTCATCTCTCCTTCCTCCTTTCCACTTCCTTCTTTTTTGTGATACAACTGATGTGATTAGGCTTGTGTTATTGAAAAATTAAAATGATCTTGTCCCTTCTAAAGCATTTGTTTTCAGTTCCAGATAGAAGTGAGATGTTGTCCTTCTTCATGTGAAAATTTCTTCTTCACATCAGTAAACCTGAATCCCTGCTGTATGTCTCCAGCGGTATATTCATGTAACTACTACTGGGTTGGATGGATTGTTTCTTTCTTTCTTTTGCTTTTCCATTCAAAGATGATTTTTTTGGAATCAGTGTCTGCCCAATGCCAGCTCTTTACAAAATACAGATAATCAAAAGAAGGATCTACTATTTACTTTATTATTCATTCTCAGTAGTCAAGAAAATGATATATATTTTTCTGTGTTGTTTTTTACCTTTTTATGATGCACTAGAATTACAATTTTAATAAGCAGAAATTGTATTATTTTGGGGCTAAATAGCTTACCATTATTTTAGGTATAGTTTAAAAGTTGTGAAATAAGTAATTTTTGAATACTCCTAAAATTGTACTTCATTTATTAGGAAAATATGAAGAATAAGCATTTGAGGCTCTGGTTTTGTTTGTTTTTTAAATTTCAAAGCTAAATGTCTGTCTATTAGTTATACTGTACCGAATTTATACCTAAAATGTCAATTGTAATTATTAGGCTTTGTTTTCCCCATTTCTTTTATGAGAAGAAATACAGTAGCCTTCTGAGGTTCTTGAATTTTTAGCTGTTTCTTTCTACTGTGTATAAGTAACCTGAAGAAATTACTCTGTTTACATGCTGAGTTAAAAAAGAAATACAAAGAAAAGACCTTTAAATGTAGCTGTCTTCTAGCTTTGGTCACAGGCTAGTTGTGGATATAAGAACATTTGGTATATAATATAATACCTGGAAAGTACCAGCAGCTATTCAAAATGACTCTGCCTGAAATAAGGTCACACTTAGGATAATAAATATTCATGTAATTAGGTTATATGTAGCTACACAGAATACAATAGCACCAATCATCACAAGTGATTGAAATATTTTCATCAAATTCAGTGATGACTGAGAGATGAAGAACACTGCCATGTGGATTATGTTCTTGGAATACTCCATGGTAGTTAAGAGTGACTGTTCAAACCACTGGGATCATTTCAGTCTCTTTGCCAAACCCCTGCTTTTTTCTCTTTTGTATGGTACAGTGTTCCTTGGCAAAGCCTGGGTCAAGTTGCTCCCATTCAGCAGCTTTTTACATCCTTTTTGTGTTAGAAAAATTATCTCTACATGGCACAATGAAATAAAGAACTATTTTGCTCTTACAGTTTTCATTACAGAAACAAGATATAAATTAATCCCAACTTTCCCTGTACACACTGACACTACCTGTGTTCCTCCCTTTCCCTTTTTGTAAAAGTTAAGGCATTAGCGCCAGTATCTTTTGTAAGTTCCATTTTAAATTATTACTTCCTGCTTCTGAAATTCCTTCTGAAATTTCAGCAGGATTCAGCACTCATCACCTCTAGTCTTGAACCATTTTGTCATGTGTAACAGTGCACAGCAACATCTGTCCAAAAGATCTCTAGTTTGTAGTGGTGCTAGTTTCTAACCCATCGGTTACAAAATACAACATTATTATTCACCACAAGTGTTCATTTATCTTGCACTGCACTACAGCAGCTGGAGCTGCAGGCGTAGCTCTGCACAAGGCACCATGCAGGGAGATGGACAGTCCCATGGGGTTCTCCCTGCACTTACATGGAGGGAGAGCCTGATGTTCAGCACTTGCAGTAACAAAGTTTTGCTTAACCCAGCTAATTTGCTTATCAGCTTGCAGTGAAATATGGCAAGTATTTTATGGAAGAACAAATTCCAAGCAAGAAGGAACCAGGCTCTCAGTAGTGTGTATGTTGCCCTGCCCTCTGGAAGCAGCCTTGCCCAGGCCAGTTGAAGGCTGTTTCCAGTGCTCAAACAGATAAAAAATCCTCCAGGGTCTGGGTGGCATAAACAAAGTTTATATATTGCCTTTCAAACACATTACAACTGAGATATGACACATCTTCCACACAGCACAGGGGGCTGAGGGCTGTGATGATCCAAGCAGCAGAGTGATGGAATTGGTAAGAGATTGCAATGGTTAAGCTCCTGTGCCTGCTCAGGCAGAGCTGCCATCACTGCAGGGAGTAGGGGGATAAACAGGTCACCTTGGAAAGGCTTGAAGAGAGAAGATCTGTGACTGGTTGTGATTGTCTTAACATATGGCATTAATAAAGCCATGAAAAAAAAAAAAGGTTTTGTTATATTGGATGTGGAAAAGCTCAATTTAATAGGTTTCTCATCATAGACAATGAAAAACATTAACTGAGAAATTTTTCATAGTTATCCACCTAGAGGCTGTCTTTCATTGTTGTTTAACAATGTTGGAATGTGAAAAAATTCTAGTTTCTGCTTCAAGGTGAGAGATTGTTGACTTGGATGAAATAGTGAGCTATTTTTATAGAGAAATGTCCATCTGTAACTGTGTTGAGTTTCAGTTAAAATCAGCTCATAGCTCATTTCATTATCTTCTGCTTTCAGAAGTGTGACCCAGTGATTATTTCTTCTTGTCTAGTGCTTGTTTAGTTTCTTGAAAGCAAAACAAAGTAAGAAACCATGCAGTACATCAATGTGTATACTTAATTCAAAGACTATTTGCTCCTGCTTGGCCAAAGCTACTAGAGCACAAAATATACTAGGAAAAGATGTCTTTCTGTATTGTTCTCATGCTGAATCTTCATTAAGATTTCATCAAAAATCCATTAGAATCCTCCCTGCTTAGTAACTGCAACAAGGGCTGTTCTTCCAGGGGCCCAGAAAGTCTGATGGTTCTTGAGGAGCTCAAATTCAACCTACTAAGAAAAAGTTTATCATTGTTTACACTCTTTTTTCTTTTTTTCCCCCCATTTTTCTTGAATGACCTGACAAGCTACTTCTGTTATGTTTTAGCTTACTAAAGTTTGTTTTAGCGTAAAATGTTTTAGCGTACTAAGTCTGTACATTTTTGCAATATATATGTGCAGTAATCTTTTTAGGCTGTCTTGAAAATGAGGAAACTGAGGTCTAAGGCAAGGAATTTGATTTTATGGAATTGATTTGATGATGATGGAAACCTAACCATCAGTTTTTACTTGATGATATTTTGTACTTATGGAATGCAGTTCGTAAATATTTACTATATTATATATGGTAACCTTTACAGTAGTCTATGGAATTAGTAAACCCAGCATGGCATGTGCAGTGAGCACCACAAAAGTTGGTTAGATGATAAATAAAATATAAATAATTAAGATGACTACATAGGGCATTTTCATATCTATGGCAGGTATGAAATAAATGTCTTTCCAAAGCTGGTAAAACATACATGTATTTGAGAACTGAAAATATGATGTGGTTCAGATCTCAGGTTCTTCATCCTGTCTGTGTTGTGGTATCCTAAGATTCTGGTCTCTATCTGGAGGTCTGAGAATGAGAAGTTTGGGCCTGTAATCCAGCAGCTAAAAAACTGGCTGATTTTGAGAGCTGTTAGTCATCCTCTGGGCTATTTTGAAGCTATATTCTTTATGCAAGTTTGCAAATTGTTCATGTGTATCTAACTTACCTCACCTGTCTGCCAGGCTGTCATGATGTCTTAATATAGACCAACAGTTTAAAATTCACATGGCTGGATGAAAGCAGTGTGTGAGCAAGCAAGAATTTAAGTTGTTAAGAAACGAAAGTGTTGTTGGACACAATGAAATGATGACAAATGGAAAGAAGAGGTCATTCTTCCATGAACAGAGAAATCTTTCAGCATTGTTTCAGACTACATAAAATAGCTATCCTTATGGACATCTCTTTTAAAAGGAATTAAATAATGATCATGTCCCATTTTTAATGCACTGTTTGTTTTCTAAAGAAAACATGAAGAAGGCAAACACATTAACAGAGACAAAAAACCCCAACTTTATCTCTACTACAAGGAAGAAGAGTTTGTGATCTGGAGTGGGATGTTTGGTTCAGACAGAAGGCACCAGCTAATAGCACAAATAATTAAAGAATATTCTTTTGTAGGTGTTCATTTAACCAGTCTTTATGAATGTCTCTTTAAGTAGATCTCTGCTTTGTTGAAAGCTGTTAGAGCTTTTGCTTTTTGATGCTGGTGGTGTGCTAATGAGAGCTAGCTGCAGGGAAGTGTTCTGAGGGAAGGAAGGGTATTGGGGAACACACTTTTCATCATGTAGATAGTTTTTTACTGTGGGTAGCAATTAAAACTGGTTTAGTCCAGGGGTTAACAAGAAGGAAAAATCCCCCAAAATTTTCAACTTGCCATCATATTTCAAGAGGCCCAAGAGAAAAAAAGGTTCCTCCTATTTCACATGAACGTTCTAAACCCAGTCTTTTGGTGTTTGAACAGCCTGAGCTGTTACGAAGTCAAAACTCAATGCTTTTACTGCAGAAGAGGTAAACAATATTGGGACAGATATTAATATCCTGTGATTGAGTACTAAATGACTTCTGGTTTTGGCATGTTTAGATATGGCAGACATTTTAGAAATAAGCACTGCCAAGGTCTAATTATTGCAAACTAATTACAGCTGTTGAAGTTGAAGCTCAGGAAGTGTGAAGTGCCTTCAAGAATTGCAATTCCCTGGAGATGTGATTAGCTCACAATTGCCACCCTGGTAGTTCTGCTTGGAGCTTTCTTGTGTAAGAAAAGCAGACAGGATTGACAGATAAGCCTTGGTTTTATCTGAGTTGCAAATTGTCACAGGCTGATTCACCTGAGTAGAAAACCAACAAACCAGTACAAGAATAGGGTCTTGCATAGAAAGTTTTAGAGAAATTTTAGCTGTTTACCTGGAAAGTGGGATACAGTATTCTGCAGTGCTGTATACAGAAATGTACATTAGTGACTGTGTTCACTCCTTGGCTGATAGAACACAAGGGCAGTAGCCTTTTAATGCAAGCCTGTGCTTCTGCCTGTATGAACTTGGTATTGACCTACCTCTGAGCATAATACTCTTGTGTAGATGCTTGTTATGCCTGTGGACTGGACTTTGCAAGCACTCGCCCTGGCGTTTGTTTATTTGTGTGGGTTTTTTGGTCTGGTTTTTAAGTTGCAGTATTTTAGCACACAGCAAAAGAATATTCAAGGTGAGGACAGAATAGAACTATGCTATTTAACCTGTCAAACTTACTCTTCAAACTGTTACACAGACAGGAAGCTTCTGAGCTCAAGGCCTCCTCACATGGGGCATTGATGGCATGTTTGAATTACTGATCATAAAGCCTCTGCATACTGGTAAGAATTTAGCCCAGCACAGTTACTAAGCATATGCAGACTCTTCTAATATTTTTCCTAGAAGAAGGAGATATTTGCAATGAAGCAAATTACTAGTATTCCATATAGAAGGAATATATAGAGGAGGGAGCTAGGGGATTTCAGAGATGATGGGAGACTGGAATTTCACTTGGAGTCATTGAACTACGAACTCACTGAATTTTTTTCTCCTTGTTGCTAGCCTTGCAAGTAGGTGGGATTTAACATGAGCTTAGAAGAATTATTTTACCTTCCTGGAGTTTAGACTATCTGGTGTCTAAGTTAGGAGACACAGTGTGGGAGCAGAATGGGTTCCTGGTTAGAGAAAAATAAAGAGGACTGTGGCAGGGATGAAGATAATGATCTCCCTTATCTAGCTTTTCATTTTTTCAAGATGTTTTCTATTGGTTAAGCAAGACAATCTATCAGACTTCAAAGCTTATTAGAAAAATCCTTCAGGGCTTTTTGCTTGCTCCATGGTGCTAATGTGTTTTAGAGCTGTTAACTATCCTGGTTTTGAGTTATAGCGGGGCTCCTGTAGTAGCCTGTATTTCCCATATGCAAGATGGTAAATAAACCCTTGTGCAAATCAAGAGTTTGTAAATAAAGTGACTCAGGATTAGGTTCTACCCTCAGCTTTCTGTTCTAGGTGAGCATTAGTGCAAAGTACACCATGAAGCTGGCAGTAAAGGGACTTCTTTGGCTGTTTAGCTGAATACAAAAATGAAAAAACAGGGGGATTGTCTTCATACCAGGAGCTGAATCAAGGTTTGACTGCTCTTTTAACTATGTCTGAGGATAAGAATAGGACTAATTGCTGGAAATACTAGTTGGCCAACACATGCTATGACCTTTTTTGAGTCTACAGAAACATCATCTGAGTTCAGAAAATATACCTATAACTTTCTGCAAATAGTATCTAAAACCTAGACTAGTCTAAAAAGGCCACTTTAGGCTTGCTGAACTCAATAAAATATATATTAAACAAAATATTGACTGTAATCTGAATATGTTGGGGAAAACTGGACTATCAATCTTTTTTCTCTATTTGTTTTCCTAGTTTGATTAGGTGATAGAGGTCTGAGCCCAGCAGCAGCAGTGTTTGATTTGTATTGGCAGTGTTATTTTTGCATGAAAGAGATGGCTGTATTCTCTGGGGACTATGAGAGGCTGTGTTTGTGAAGCAACAGATACACGTTAGGTATTAAGCCTCCAAGCTCTGTATCTGTGCTTCTGGAAGAAGCATATTAGGAAACAAGGACTGGAAAAAGCTTTATGGATCAACAAATCACACTGGTATTGCTGTTTGATAAACTTCAGATCAAACTGTACAGTAGGATTTTTGTCTTGGCTGCTGTACTTGGAAAACTATTCAGGGATGTCATTGCTCTGAAGGCTAGAAGCCTTCTATTTTTCAGTCTGAGAGAATTCAGTTTATATGCATTTCTTCATCTACCTACTTTACCTTTAGCCTAAATTATTCTTTTAAATACCTGATCTTTACTTTGAACTGCATTTATAGAGAACAGTCATACCCTCTGATGAGCTGCTCTTTCGTCTCATGTCTCTTCATTCTTTCTGCCAATAGCTTTTTTCCTGTGCATGTTTCAGTCTCACTTAACTTTTAAAAGTATGAATAACATAATAATGACAAAGATTAATGTTTTTCAATCTGTCCTGGAAATGCCTGGTTTGATTCTCTCTAGCTGCTCACTTACTTTTTTTACATTTTTATCCCATTGGTGGCTCATCCTGTGACTGGTGACTAATATGCCTGGGTTACTTTGTGACATCTGCAATTGATGAGCTTACAGCTTCTAGCAGAATTCCCTGTTATTAGTCCTCTGGTGAGCTGAAAAGTATCGAGAGCTGAAGGTATAAGAGTTGGCCCTGTCATGTTAGTGACCTAGAAAATGTTCTTAATTTTGCTTGTAGCAACTTTGTAGGACGTCTCAGTCACTTTGTAAACCTGGGTGAAAGAGAAAGATTGCAATTGTTTGTTTTCTTAGCTATGGATGAGGTTAGTAAATTGCATTGTAAAGAAATAAACCACAAAGTCAGGACCTCCAGAGCTGCAGCATCTTTAAAGTGAATTACTGAGGAAGTGTCACACCTCCATATGCCTGCATTTGTACGAGGTAGAAACCTTAGAAGTGCTAGAAAGGAGGAACTGAAGGCATCTGAGGCCTCCCACCGAGGTGGCCACTTTGACTTTCTTTCACAACCAAGTCTGAGCGTCTTCTAAACTTCAAGGAAATTTGAGGGCTTTAATTGCCAGTTTATGAAGGTTTGTGACTGAGGACAAAGTATTATTCATTTAGTGTCTATCTCCCAATGAAACATAAAGATAAGTAGAGGTATTAGCCTCTGGGTATAGCCCTCAGTTGGTTGTACCCTCTGAACCTGTGAAGAACAGGAGAAAATCTGATGAATAATATTGAGTTTGGCCTATGTTCCTCTTGAATACTGGGAGGCACAACAACTGGAGTAGGAAAAAAGAAGCAGCTGATGAGAAGGAAAAATTATGAAGATCTTGAAAATGTGAGATCTGTGAAAAAGTTCCTCTATTTAAGTTAGTTTTTCAGCGATGTATTAGCAGGCCCTTACCTGTATCACCTTCAGCTGGGGCAGCAGTGCAAATTCAGTCATGTTTGTACAAACTTCACCTAAGGCCTTTGTGAATTTTTATTAGCTGAGAGTTCCCTGTGCTGTGCTGCACTAATGACTGTATCTGCCCTATAACTTATGAACACAAAAGACAACAATGACTGAACACTATTTGTTCAACTTATTACTGGTAGCTACCTTAATTCCCCAGAATATTATATCCCACTACTTGTACACTGCTGTATATTTAGCAGACCTTCAGGTTATAATTTCAACAATAAAGGGCACAGCTGGGTGGCACAGAGAAGGAAGTGATTGCCAACCAGAGTGTGATTCAGCTGTGTGTTGGTTTGCTTTTTAATAAAATATTCAATGTCAGAAGCATTTTAGTTTTTAAAGGAGTAGCAGAGTATCTAAGAACGCCAGGTTCTGCAGAGAAAAAGATGTAGAAGATGAAGATCAGGCACTTCTAAAGACTCAACGTAGCAAAGTTAACCTTTCTTTTTGTGCTAATGTCACCTGTCTAGGTTTAGAGACAAATTTAGGAGAAGAATACTCTATGTGTAGAGGAATGAGTGTTTCCTCTAATTAAAAAAGGGGTTCCAACAATCCCCTTGTGCCAATGAGAAAATGAATACTAGTGGATGAAAGTGAAAAAACCCCAAGCATTTACTGACAAAGTGCCCACACGTCACAGGGAAAAAAAAAGAATAAATGCTAGATATTGAATTGTCAGAACCTTACACCCCCCCACACACCCACACTGAAACAACAACAACAACAAAAACCCAAACCGAAACAACAACAACAACAACAACAACAACAACAACAAAACACCCAAAAGAAAACTAACAAAAAAACCCAAAGAAAAACAAGCAAACAAAAAAGTACAACAGCCAACCACATGGCGGGGAGGACGGGGAAAAGAAATGGCGATGGCTTTTGTCTCAGGGAAGAAAAAAACAAAACGTTCATGCAGCAGCTTGGAAAAAAAAAAGATGGGAACCTGGTCAATCTCTGATGTTGGTCTCCTGTTCACAGCAGATGAAGCTGGCGGATTTAGGGTCCTTTCTTTTGCTGGGTCGGTTTTCCGAGGTCTGGGACTGGGACGGAGCAACCGCTCGGCTCCCTGCCTGTGCCCCGCTTCTCCCGTCAGTAGGCCGCGCTGGCCTTGGACCAAATCAAACCAAGCAGCTCAGGAAAAAAACAAAGGCCTCGAAGCATTGTTGCCGCAGTCTCCAAGGCCAGGGAAAGGGGAAAAAAACTTGCCTAAGCTAACAAAACCCCAAGCTAGCTAAGCAGCAAAGAGAGGCCTGTTCGCCCAGCACCACGGACGCCTGGGGATGAGGCTTTGAAAAAGGCTCCCGTCACCCCCAGACCCACCCTAAAGCTACAGCAGCCATCTCTGGGCATGGAGCAGACGATCAGGGAACAGGAAACCACCCCAAGACACCATCTTCAGTGTCCCTTGATGTGTCCACACCACTGTCCCGGTACCTTGGATCTGGCAGGAGGCTACTTTGCTTATAAATTTTTATACACGTTGTGGAAACAATTCCCCTCATTTCTGCAGTGTCGCCAACCCTCAAGCAAATGAAGTTGCAGTTAAAAGTATGACATTTGAGAATAATCTTTCTAGCAAGTAGTTGACTTTGCTCAAGATTAGCACAATTAAACTCTGCAAGAAAACACATTAAAAAACCCCTTTTTCCAGCTCTCTTTCATTTGCTTTCAGAATTTTACATGTAAAACAGCTACTTCAGTTGGTATCAGCTGAGCCGCTGAATTATTTCCCTTTTAAATTGTTATTGTGTAATTGAACATCAGGGACAGTTTTTTGGTTGGTTTTGGACAGAGTGTGGGTTTTGGAACACTCAAACAACAGAATTCTTTATTCCTTTGCTGAGAACAATACCATGCAGAAGTTCTTGGCAATATGAGTGGGGTTTTCCCTCTTCTGTGTGAAATATGGTGAAATATCTGGCACAAGTAGGGAAGTCCAATTTTTCCAGTGCTGTGGACAGATGCTAGTTTTGGATGACCTCCAATAAACCACTCTCAGGAGTCACATATGTAATTCTTGAAACAGACAATTCCAGCAAGTAAGCCACAGTATATAAATTAATGCTTGAAGAGTTGCTCAAGAAAATCCTTCATACAGAATGTTCTTTTTGTTGTTTACTGAAAGGATAATTTTTCTGTGTTCAGTTAAGTCAAATACATGTGTTACTTAGGAACAATGCTAAGTATTAATTTATTTTCCTTTCTATTTTTAATTTTTGTGTACAGAAGCTTATTAAAAAAATACCTGATAAACTTTCCCCTTTCTTTGCTCTCAGGTCATAAGAACAGAGGAAAAGAGCAGATACCTCAAGTTACCTGGGTCAGATTCTCATCTTGAGGAAAACTTCATAGCCATTAACACATAAATAGACATAAACAGACTTACGTGAATTTGCTCTAAGAATCCAGTATTAAAAAGTATCCTCACAAACTTTTTTCCCTTTAAAAGGAAAAAAAGGATGCAGAAGTATATAGGTCTTCTCTTCTGAATTTTCCATCATGCAGGACTTCCGGCCTTTTTAAAAAATTTCTTCCCTTAGAGAAAAGCCTTATTGTAAGATCCTTAGTGAAACAGAACAACTTCTGGGTTGTTTATTTGAGTGCCTCCACAAAATTTTATTTTGCCTCGTTTTGCACCAAAGCCAAGCTCCAGTTTTACTAAGGAACATACAGGCAGGCCTGCATTGTGAAACAGATGCTCCATGATGTTCCTTGCTATTTTTGACATGCAAAGGTTCACGTCTCCTCTTTGGGCCTCTGTCTAAGATCAGTTTCCCCATTCCTTGAAAAGCTGCTGTAAAGGTATTTCTAACAAATGTACAATCTATCCAGCTCTAGGGAACATCATCCACAGAATATTGATTTACATTTGGGAATAGACCACGTTAGAAGTATGCCACTATGCCTTGGTGCATTGTCATGCTCATATGAGACAGAAGAAAAATTATTATTTCTAAGGAAATTGCAGAGTAGAAACTGTTCAGTACCACACAGCCACTATGAATATTTCTGCTCTGTAAATCACCAACTGCAAATTATTCTAAATGACACTGAAAGAGTGAAGAAGTTCAAAATCTGGCATGATTTATGTAAATCTTTCAAGTGCTTATCATGTCTTAAACACCACAAGATTTTTGTGTGATATCTTTATTTGAGCTGCAAGCCTTACTTCAGTATCAATAAAGAACAAGGGTTTTTATTCCAAATGAATTCAACATAGATTTCTGGTATGGAAACTTTTCACTCACTGATTATTTTGTAGAGAAGTCTATGAGATCTACAAAACAGGAAATGTTATGTACTTACACAGATGCACAACCTCTGAAAGATTCACCTACAGGAATTGTTGTGGAATAGTTTCTTATTGCTCACTCTTCCTAGTAGTAAATTCCCCAGAGATAAGGCCTTGTGGTTCTGGTTTCTGGTAAGTTATTTGTAATGATACTGTCCTAAGGTGTGGGCTGGCACTTTTGGTTTGAGAGGGGAACATTGGTTAGCTGTGTCTATACAACAGGGTAATAGAATAAAGTAAGTTAGGACACTTTTATCTGCATCCACCTGAATTAACTCAAAATACCTACTTAAACTGTTTCATTCAATTAATTTGACTTGAGACAGATTACTATCATGGCTACTTTTGAGAAGAGCTAACAGCAAGTTGCAGGAGGACCACTCTTCTTGGTAAGAAGAACTACAGTTTTTACCCCTCACTTTTCCCCCTAAAGTTTGTCACCAAGCTCCTCAAAAACAGTTAAAATGTAGAGGTATCTACAGTGCTATTGGGAAAATGCCATAACAGCTGTCACTGCAACAGAGACTATTTGTGTGATTAGAAGTTAGATTATTGTTTCATGGCACTCATCAGTTTAGGTAAAATACAAAAGGAATACAAATGTTTTGTTAAAATGGACAGGTTTTACAAAATTATTAGCTTTAAAACAGGTGTCTGTTCTTCACTGAATTTAGAGGAAGGCCTCCATTAATTTCACTGTATGTGCATCTTGGTAAGAAAAGCTAAAAGAGCTTTTTTTTTATCAGCAAACCCAAATATTCCATTCCTTTGCTGAGCTCTGTGAAATCAGGCTGTGAAAAATTCTTAAAACATGTACACATTTGGAAGATCCTGCATATCTACAGGGAGTTTTCTTCACCTTCTACATGTCCATCCCTCCACCTCACCACACCTGTCCCACAGCTCAAGAGGGAGTCCACTGACCAGTGCTTCTCTTGCTATACACCTTCATTAATGTCTTTGGCCAAGTTTAAGCATTATTTATGATTTAAAACATACCCTCCACACAGTATTTGTAGGATTTGGGGTGGTATTAACAATCATGAGCACTCTGCTTTGTTAGTCACTAAGAGATTTTAGGATTATGCACTTTAATAATCTCTGCACAGTGGATTTTGACAAATATCAAACTGTAAAGCCTCTTTCTTCAGAATCTGCCTATGTAATAGATTATTTACAGGTCACTGTTTCTTCTTGCTCTGTATTTTTCTGCTTACCTCAACAATTCAGTATAATCAATTCATTGAACTCTTCATGAAAAGAGAGTAGAAAGTACTTCAAAACATAACTCCTGCCTTCTGCAGATACCTCTCTTTACCCAGTGCGTTTCTATTGGTACATATTAGTCAGTACAGACTGTAAACCCAAACTGAGGTTATTCAAGACGTTTCACATGTTTGCTGAAGTCTCCCTTATGCATGTGGTGTTCTAAAAAACCCAAAAGAGACTAGGATTCATCTTTCTGTCAACAACTGCTCTGTTTTGATGCAGGGACCCTTTTTTTCCATGTATAACTAAGAAGTTATGCATGTGTTGAGATCCAGTGGTTGAAAATCTGATCCAATGGTAAGTGAATGGAAAGTCGTGGAAGCTTCTCTTCCAGTGACCATTTATATCTGAACAGGAGGTATTTAAAATTTTGTGTAGTTAAAATTATGTTTTCAGATTATGTTTTCCACTGCAGACTTGATACATGAACTGTGGAAAATGGTGCAATTATTTTTACATGTGTGAAAACCAAGTAGAAGAGAAATGTCTGGGAATTTACATAAAAAAAAAAATCTGACATGGAAATGAGTACTTGACCACTTCCATAATTTAATATGTCTCAGAGACTTTTGGACTTGCTGGTTAGATGGTTTCATCATCCCAATGTTCATGAATCTCACCTGTCTATGGATGTTGTGTGAACTGAAGGGGTCCTTTAACAGGAAGGGTACCTATTACAAGAATTATTTAATGTGCTATCTCACAAAAATGGAGCAGGATTCAATTAGTCCTGCATTACATCTGTGGAGGCACTGGCAGTGCCTCACTTTATGGCCCAAGATCAGAAATAAATCCCAGTGGAAGACTTTTTTTGTCAGATAATTAAGTGGCTGTCACAATTTCAGCAACATGAGATTCTGTAAACTGTATTGCAAAGGCCAGGGATGGTTCAGCCAAAAGAGGAAAAGTCAGTTTAAATCCAGTTTTGTGTTTTCTGACTCCACAGGAAATTGACATATAGCTAATGTGAAATCCTTATTACCTTTGTTTGCTTAACTGTAATTTTGGGAAAATGGATACTTGTTTCTGTTAAGTCACATAATTTAAACTCTGATTTTTAAAAAATTGCATTAAAAAATGACATCTAGTTATGGGGCAAAGAGAGAGAAACGGTTTCTGCAAAGACAGTAGGGTTGTTGGTTTTTTACTTTTAGAATTGAGAAATAAGATAATTGTATTTGCAGTTGACTAAGTGCAAATATTTCAGATTTGTAGAACACACCTTTGAATTGCAGTGCAGATAGATGGACTCTTCCATTTCATTAGTATTCTGGGTGTTTGGGATGCGCCAGCTAAATGCAGCCATCCTATGGGAGCTTCTGGTAGCCATAGCAACTGGGCTGCAGTTTCAAAGAGCTGTGCAGTGCAGGTCTGACATCTCTGAAGCACAAGGTGTTCGCTCATTAATCAACGCGCTGCTTAGCAGCTACAGCAAAGATCATTCCGTAAGCAGGCTGAGGAAACCTGGGGATGATTTGCAGTCAGTGTTACCTGCCTGGTGAATTTGCTGGTAGTTCTGAGAGGTGAAGTCTTGCCTGCTGTGGTGCCTCCCAAGCTACCAGTGCTGGAGCCCATCCTGCAGGGCAGCTCCAGCTCTGGGTGAGCGCTGCGGAGTCCTGCAAGCCCTGTCAATGAGAGGCACAATGCTGCAGCAGGGGGTGTCACACTCTCTCAAGCCTCTCCTGATTGACTGAAATCTCTGCAAATCTTCATAGATCATCTGATCTGGGCGAGGCTCAAACTACAGAGAGTGATAAGTCACAGTGGTGACAAGAGAGTCATAAAACTGAGTAATATTTGAGTACCTAATTCCTTTGAATACGTCTGGAAGTCCCAGCTTGTTCTGGGAATGCAGAAAATCAAATGCAGTTCATTTTCTCATTGCTTATGATGAAGTCCAAAATTTAGTCATAAGTAACTCACTGCAATTAACTATATGGTATTTTCCCTCTCAGTTGGATCTCAACACCAGTGCTTATCAAGAGAGAAAAATGAAATGGCATCATGAAGAAGACAAAATAGTTAGGGCTTACCAAAGAATGATGGCTGAAGAATTACAATCATCACAAAAAATCTTCATCTCTTAGTAAAAAATAACTTCTTATATCAATGAAAATCAGTATGTATCAGAAATCTATACTGACGGAAAGACAAGGCCATAAAAATAATTTGCATTTCATGGAATGAGGTGAACAAAATATTCCAGAAGCTGAAAAAATACGCCAAATAATAATGACAAATATGCCAAATAAAGGTAGTATGATTAAAAAAGAAAGGGTAACTGCAATGCTGAGCCTAAGGACAGCTCGGAGGGTGGCACAAGGTCATGCTGCTGACAGCCCTTGGCAGGCGAGTCTCAGCAACTTTAGGGGCGAGCCCCTCACCTGGAGGAGCAGGCCCTAGGCTAAGGTGGTAGAGGCATCAGCGGAGGTGAAGAAGCAGGAGGGACTCTCTGTGTAGGTTCCACAAGCAAGGCTTATTGGTGATGGAAGCTCCAGGGACAAACAGCCAATTTCATGAGAGGGTCCCGCGATTTTATACTTGGGGAAAGAAAGGCAGGGCAAAGGGTAGCAACCAATCAGGTAAGGAGATAGGGGAGGGACCAACAAGGAAATAACTAATGGGGGTAACTTGTAGGAGGGGTCAGAAACACTCTGCCAATGGGTCATCGAGTAACACAGAACTTTCCAGAACTAATGCATATTCAAGTAAAGATATAAATATTTACAAACTCATACACAAAACTAGGAGGGGAGAACAGCAACCAATCAACTCTCGACAACCAAATTAATGAAGCGAAGGGCTGTGGGAACTTGACCTAACCAGGGAGGTTCTCTCAGACATTGGTGACTGACCACCAGGGCTTGGATGCTGTTGTTCCCTCTGGGGTCACAGTGGCCACAGCCACTTGCACCACAGCAGATAACTGACACCAAAGTTAGCTATGACAAATGCACATCTGGTTAAAATCATCAAAAAAGTTATGTATTTTGAGATAGATAAAAGTATATACACATTATATATATATACATTTATACATATACACATAAACATATGTATGTATGTAATTGTGGGCCTGCATCTGTTAGAGGCTTACCCTTTAAATCTAGTAGAGTTGATAATTATCTTGAACCCAATTGGCAGAAACTGCTGTCTGCAGAAAGAATTGAAAAATGAACTGCAGAGTGGAAAACACATTTGCTATTAACACACTTTCTATCCCCTCCCCGAAAAGACAGCAATGTATTTTCCTTAAATATTTGCAAGACACTTAAATAAGAGGATTAATTTAATTCTGAAGAATTTGTCCTTCCCCACAAAAGAATTTGTACTTAAGGTTCTGCTCAAGAAAAATTAAGCCATTTTATATCATGTTTAAATCACAGAAGCATCATTAAAACAAATATACAAATCTGAGAACTTTCTGCTTTTTGTTGGCATACTATGACTGGCCGAAGTTTGGGGAGATTTGTGTAAGTTCCAAGAGTTGTGCCAAGAAGTTTTTCATTGAGTGAGAGATTTATTCTCCCCTAGACCAGCTCAAAATTAATCACAGCAACAGTGTGGCTTTGAAGCCCAGTTTCTTCCAGTGTATCCTTGCAAACTGCAAGGCTGCATTTATATCTGATTTAATCTTTTGGTGTTGTCCATCTTCTGCCTTTCTCCTACGGCTTAAGGCTGACTTAATAAAGGCTGTGAAAGTCTTATGCCAGATTTCATTGGAAGTAGTCTCATGTTACTAATTCCAAACCTTACTTGGCATAATAAATTATCTTGGCATTTAAGAAGTATCTCTATTTTCACTAAAATTGGTTTTTCAATAAATTACCCTAATTACCTTTTTAATAGGGTGTGCTGAGAAAACTGAAGTGTCATTGTTATCAGCTGTTAAGTGGTTTATTTCATTAAAGTCTAAGGCCTGCACAATTCTACTGAAACCACAGTGAAATGAAGATCAATTAAGTTGAAATCACATTTTTTATTTGAGTTTGATTAGATAAAGTAGACAATATTGTAAATAGTTTGAGTTGGATTTTATTTCTGAAGGCAGATTCATTCTGTTGTTTTCAATATGCTTATTTCAGTGCCTGACACAGATGTTGTGTAGGGATAGAAAACTACACTTGCTGTTCCAATGTCGGCATAATTATCCTTCAAGAAGCCACTGTAGTTCTTTCAAAATAATTTCCATATATCTGCAGGAATCTGTAAAACTTCCCCTGCCCTTCAGGTTTGTAAGAATAATCTTGCTTCAAAGTAAATCTTCTTGCTTATCTTCCTTTGGGTAGGTAATCTATTTTTTTTTTTTTTGGTAGAGGAAGTCTGCTTTTCTAAAGCAATTGTTAATGAACGAGCTGCTTTTAAGTAAGTTCTCTTTTGCAGCTTTGGGTGTTTTCATATGTAGTAGATGTCCGAGACTTTTTGAACAGAATTCTTTCAAACCAACAAGGAGCAGAATTCCAGATCTGAAACTGGAATCAGTCAATACTGTACTGAATCTTAACAGGCATTTAAAAACACTAGCAGTCACGTTTGTTTGGATGGCTGGTGTGAGACAAGGTAATCTGTAAAAATCACTTCTTCAGGATAGGGAGGCCCAAGGCATCCATAAAAATGATTCGGAGCCAGAAAATCTTTGAATATAAGCCTAAATACACCCCAGTGACTTTAACTGGATCCTCTGAGCTCAAGTGAAGCAAATCCTTTGTATTTATCCCAGGAAAATTTTACAGCACTTAGTTTTATACAATGATTGATCAGTAAATACTTTACCACTTCATGCTCTACCTCCTCATTGGTGTAAGCAGCAATACAACTCCTCCTTCGTCCTTTATCCCCATCTCCACACACGATGATCAGTTAAATAAACTTGCACAGTGCAAGGTTTCATCTGTCTAATTTACACATTAAGGTTATTTCTGAGGATAGCAACTAAATGAGGGCAGGCACTGCTGATAGTGTTGTCAGCAGCCAGACAATGTGGAATTAAATCTGAATTATCAGTAGTGCGATATCCCAACTACCACTCAACAAATTAATGCTTGGGTAGGATACCTGTTAATCACATTTTTCCCACAAGATATGTCCTGGAAACCCCATTTTCAGTTTTTGTCACAATCAGAATTTATCTCTCATAGTGCCTGTCTTCAAGATAAAAATTAGGCATGTTTATTACAAATATTCTGTGCAGTATTACATAATTTTTACTGGACAAAATTTTACTCTCTGCACATAAATAAGAAAATGTACAAAAATCCCCCTCAAGTACAGAAATGTCTTGGTATTATAAATTCTTACATTAAGCATTGAAAGTAAAGACACATAAATAAAGAAAATGTAGTGTGCTTTTTAGCACACTGTGTTTTAAGACTATTACTCCTGTTACTTCATTATCAGGTTAGCTATCAGGTTAAATTTACAGAACATTGCCTTTGCTATTTGGAAGCCCCATCGGTCTTAGATTACCTTCAGAGATTAGGGTCCTATTCCCTTAATTTCCAATAGAAATTACTTAAACAGGTACAAAATAATGCTTTGAATTCTCGATAAGTTTCTTCTTTCTGGTTTCGCTTGCTGTTGCATTCTTTTTTTCTTGAGGAGTCACAATCTAAACTGAATTCTGACATTCTTTCACTAGCACAGACATGTTTACAACTGTTGCCTAATGAAATCTAGGACAAAATATGAAGAAAATTAATTATCCGCTAATGTGAAATATCTGCAGCTAATTCAAATTACTTCTTTCATCAGTTCCCAGACCCTCTAAAGAACAAATACTAATTTTTCTAGACATCAGGTGTCTAGTGCAATAGGTTTTCTAATTAATTAGTCCTTTCTCTAATGTTTATGTCTGAGATAATTAAAGAATAATGTCATGAAGAATATCCAGGAAGATGAAGAGTTTTTCTGAAGCAGTAATTTGGCAGACAGTAACATAAATTGAAGACTTTTCTGCACACGTTTGCTTGAAATTATGCCCTTTTACTTTTACATAAAGGAATTCACAGTCGTGAGATGTTAAAATGCTGATCAGAGGTGTGTCATTACAGCAAATGAAGCCTCTTTGTGTTAATATTGTAGGATATATTCAGATTCTTTTATTTATAACTTCACACACTACTGGAGAAGCATTTCTGTTGGAAACACAGTGCTGTTTACCTGGGCTAGGAAACACCATGAGGAATTTCAGTGTCTGGTGCTACCTCCCATGGAAGGCCAGTGAGCACAGACTGGTCCTGGTTTGGCTTCCTTGCTTCTCCACGGGTGCTCTGTGTGCAGGGATAAAAGATGACTGAGCAGAAGCAAGCTGGAATTGTGACATTTGACCATATTTCCACAGGGAAGATGTACAGTGGCATAAGGCCAGAGCCTGGAGAACATTTGCACTGTCTCAGTGCTGCTGTAGCACATCGTAACTGCCCCAGTGGCTGTTGCCTCTGACTGTGTCCTGTTCACAGACTGTAGCATAGTTTATGTCACTGATCAGGCAAAGCAGTGGATTGTGTCAGTAAAAATACTTTTGGAGGTAAAAAAGTAGTATAACCAAGGAAGAATAAAATGTTTAAGAACCCAGAGACATGGAAGAGCAATAAAAAAGTACTTCTGCTTAAGGGAAATTTATTTTTAGAAGAATAATCTAAAAAATCATAATGAACTCTTAAGACTGATGCTAATAAAACCACTAAAAAGTAATCACTGCCTAGGGAGGCAAAATTATGCTGTGTGAAATCAAACTAGGGTGTTTCTAATTGTCTTTGCGTTGCATGCCTGCATAAATTATATATTTCCTATATTATGTGATTTACCATTACAAAATTTTAGATAAAAACACAAAAAATATAATTTTAAATTCTGATCATATATATGGTGAAAAGAGATACCAAATTAATTAAGATGCTACTTTGAGTTATATGTATTGAAAAATAGCATTCTTTCTTCTGGCTGTAGCTATTTACAGCATATACAGATGACAGCATATTGGTAAGATTAATCAGGAGTTGCTTTGAAAACTACCTCAAGCTTCTATGATTGTTTTCATCACAATATGAAATATGAAAATATCATCCTATAATATCTATATATTTCCCTCAACAAACCTGTCCATGGCATCCACTTTGCAGCAGGGAAGAGGAGCAATGTTCTGGGAATCGCAGCATTTGGGCTCAGGAGTTCATCTGCAGGATCCAGCCCAGCTATTTCTGCAGAACAGCAAGGCCTGGCCTGAACACAGCAAACACTACATAGCTTGCACTGCTGTCATTCCCAGAGAACTTAAAATAATGGAAGCCTCTAAGCTATTTCCATTCAAAGCCATGTGCTCTTAGCTAAAGTGTGGAATGTCATTGCTAGGTATGCTCAGAATATGGTGATCAGGGAAAAATTTTACATCACATTAATAATACAGGAGGCTTGTTAAGTTTGAAGTAATGAGGGGTTTGGGGTTAGGTTTTTTTTATTTTTTTAGCCGCTTTGTTGCCTTGAGAACACAAAGTGAAATGATATTTTGGAGTTTGGATTGAAGTCATACTACTTGGGAAAAGACTGAATTAAACCTCAAAGGAGCTTATGCCTTTAAAAGCATTGCTGAACTTTGCAGTTTGGCAAAATGTGCTTACTCACACACTTCACTTAAAAAAGACAGCTAAAAATAGTTAATACAATCAGAATATGCATAAAATAAGGTGTCAAGCTATCATCTCTGTTGGATAAGAGCTGAAATGGAAGCTGAAAATGTTAAAGGTCAGACTATGACACTCTTAATTTTGCAAGGTAATCTAGGTAAGCAGTTTTTCAATTTGAGGATTCATCCCACCTATGTGTAGCTATATCAAAGTTTGTGTGTTAAGTCCAAGGAAATTGGCTGAACTCCGGACATATCAACTGAGATGTTTGCCTCATCCCAAGAGATTCAAATGAATGCAGGAAGCTGCATAAAGTCAAGTAGGAAAGAATCACAGCCTAAATAGTTTTTACTATGGAAAAATTCATTAACTACAAGAATGTGCACAAAATTCATATCAGTCTGTTGTCTTTTAGGTGCAGAAATTTCCTGTAGGCAAACAGGAAATGAGAGAACACCTGAGATTCACAGTGCAGTGGTAATTCAGGAGTTGGAGCATCTGTGTCAGATGCAGACGATCAGCATGCAAGTCAGGGGCCAAAGCACTTGTTAAATATTTATTTGTCTAAGTAAGAGCAGAAACTTGATACCAGAACACCTTTATTTTGTGTGAGTACCTTATCTGTTAAATTAATGACTACTCTGGATGGCAGAATCTTGGAAGAAGAAATCTGGGAAACCCTCAAGGCAGAATAAATTACAGCTGTTTACTTCCTGACAAATGTTTGTATAATTGTTTATAAAATTCTCCAGTGATAACTGGATATGCCATGGCTACCCTTGGCAATTAATTCAGTTTTTCTTCATTACTACCAGAGATTTTTCTCAGTCTCTAAACTGGTGTCTTACTGTAGTTTAAGCCCTTCAGTCTTTCACTTATCTACTGTAATTATCAAATTGAAGCATTCCCTACTCTTGCTCTTTCTTTTGTTATACTTCCTAAATCTCTGATTAACTACCTCAGTTTGTCCATGTCTTTGCTAAAGCACAGCTTCATTTGTTTCACAGAGGCAATACTAGTCTTGCTGAAGCTTTGCCCACAGTGACTAGAGAACCACTGTGACAAGAATTTCTTCCCATTCTTTATTGTGTGTGTGTATGTTTGTATGCATATGCACTGTGGTTTGCATGTTTTTGTGTTATATATGTTTACTAAATGGGCACAAACATTTATAACATCAATTTTGCTGTATGTTTGTAATGGTGTGATATTCCTGCCTCGTGCTTCACTTAGGAAGGAATTAAGTCTGTTTTTAATCTTTACCAATTTAGTGTCAGGTTTTTTTTTGTTGGTTTTTTTTTTAGTTTGTCAAGACCACTGTGAATTCTAGACCTCTCCCCCAGTATAACACAGGGCCTTTCTTATTTTGGTGGGAGGTGCATATTTAATAAATGTACTCTCTCTTCCTTTCTTTAAGTTAGTAATGAAAACATTGCATAGAATACACCTCTGAATGAGCCTCTATAACTTGGGTGAGTAACTTTTACAATTTCATAGTAAACCACTAATAATAATTCCATAAGCCCGGTTATCACAAACATTTTTGTACCTATTCTTCATTACTTTTCTCATGATTGTACTTCCCTGGTTCACCTCATAGAATATGTTGTGTCAAAAGCTCTAAAAAAATTGATATACACAATATTTCTTCCTCATTGAAATGACCTGTTGCCGTGTCAAAGAAAATTAGAAAATTAGTTTGACATGCTTTGTCCTGGACCAATACATACCAGCTCTTGGGCACAACCATATTTTTCAGTTTCCTTGTTAATTTGTGATCAGTTTGGGGGTGAAGGGAAATTTAATTAATTCAGCTATGCTTCCAAACTTGTGATTTATGGTTTCTGTACTCCCTTTTAATGACAGATATTGCAAATGACATTTTTGGCTTTCCAGTTCCTCAGAGATACCTAATGAGTTTTAATATGTCTGATTTGTTGCAGCTAGTTCAGTGAGTTCATCAGGCAGTATGAGTAGCTTGTCTTAATCTGTTTTGCTTTATTCCAAACTCTTTTCTCTGCTGTTAATTGTTCTACCCACCTGCTTGCAGTTAACATTTTAAAGCAAGAATATCATTCAGCATGTGAGCTGTCCTGGCATTCTGATAGCTTTCCTTCTCCAGTCAGTTCTAGATTGCCACATAATTTTCTTACTCCTAATATCTGCAATGATTTCTTCTTGTCTTTGAGTTCTTTGCTGGCTTCTTTCCATCTTATGCTGTGAAGTTTCTAATTTTCTTTTACATACTTCTACGATATTTTTAGTATAATTGACCTATTTCCACTTTCTCTGTGCTTCCTGTTTTGGCTTGACACTGGTGACAAGCTTCTGATGTAGTTATTTTCAACTTCTATATTGGGATAGTTAATTTTTGTGGAACTGCCACTCCTTGTAATTTTTTTTTTCAGTCATTACTTGCTTTCCCAAAGGATTTACTGAATCTACTGAACTTTC
Organism: Monarcha castaneiventris obscurior; assembly: GCA_026261815.1. Lineage (NCBI taxonomy): Eukaryota > Metazoa > Chordata > Aves > Passeriformes > Monarchidae > Monarcha > Monarcha castaneiventris. The sequence goes on from JAMPIT010000371.1 coordinate 907,727, forward strand.
TTTTCTTAAAGTCTGTCTGTTGCTATTCTGCTATCCAGCCACCTTTCTTTCCCAAGTTTCATTAGCTCTTACCATACCATGGTCATTTTCATCCAAGCTGTTTCTCTTCCTTTCTGTTGATTAAGTATACACCAGTCTTTGCACAGATTGCTTTTTTCTGCCTCCTGTATGTGCATGTGCATCTGTAAGACTTACCAGCACCCTAATTTACAGATTAATCCCTGTTGTACTGTATTTATTCTGTTTTTAAAGGTTTCGTGGGTAATGTAGATTATTACCTTGTATTGTGCTTGGTAGTTGTGGTTTTTGTTCAGAAAAGTTCTTTCCACTGCATTTTCATGATTTAGTCATCTGCAATACACACTAACACATTTCCAGACTTTCAGCAAGGATAATTTCCCAAATTTGGATCTCAAATGTCATGCATGAACATGGTGGCCTTTTCCATTGCAGTAACATGTCTAATTTACTAAGGTTCTGTACTGCTAGTCATTAAACGCTTATTTTTAAGTATTCCTCTTCAGCTACTCTTGTTTCTTCTCCCCACTTCTTGCATTAATGTTCAGGTTTCCTAAGCATTGGGTAGCTTGAGCCATCATTTGACTCATTTCCTTCATACACCATGTCCAAGCTGTTGGGTTTTATGCTTTTAAGTGTTTTTCTCTTCATTATCACAATCTAGAACTGGCAAACAAATATGATTTACAATTCAAGTCTCTATAAGAAGTTACTGATCCCAACATATAAAATATTCTTATAAATCTCCTTTTTGCTGTCTTGAGTTCTGGACTTCCCTAGCAAAGGGCAGTGTTCACAAGCACGTTCAGTATTTATTGAAACAAAAAAGAGGGAGAGACTGTTCATGCATAACAGCATTATGTGATGCAAGACTACACCTTGTACTAACTGAATTTAAATGGTAGTGGTGGGAGGGAAGAGGAAGCTTTTAGTCATGGTTTTTAGACTGCTGCATTAAGTTTGTTCCTGCTTTCCTTGGTATTTCTTGCTTCTAGTGCTGTTTTTAGTTACATTATGTTATCATTCAAAGCGAAGTAGACATTTTCCAAAAGAAAGGAAAAACATCTCTAGACTTACGCAGTGCTCAATTTATCTTTATAGATACAGGCATGAATTTTGATTTTGTGTATAATTTTCATTTACCGTATGTGCAAGCTTGTTTAATCATCACTTTATGCTATGTGTTGTCATAAACAGGCCTCTATTAGCATGTTTTTTATCTTGCAAATATGTGCTTTTCTTTTCTGTTCCAGTCCAGAAAAAGTAGTCATCTTAGCACTTTCTGCAGTGAAGATCAGCGATTTAAAATAGATCCTTAGTGCATGGCAGTGTGACAAATGCAATATTGCTTCACTTTAACAAAGACATTAAGCATTTTAGAAAATATAGGGTATGAACAGCAAGCAAATTCTGTAATTTTGAAGATACAGCGTAAACTTAAACTGAACTGTGTCCCTAAATATTTATGCTGCAAGGAAATATGAGAGCCAAGAGGATGGCTGGAGTTACAAAGATGAGAAAAACACTTAGGACCATAGAATCCAAGAGGGCTGAGTTTGGCAGGGACCCCTGGAGATTATCTTGTCAAAATCCCTGCTCAAAGCAGAATGAATTAAGCAGACTGCCCAAGACTCTGTCCAGTTGGGCTGGGAACATCACCAGTGGCAGAGAAGCCACAGCCTCTCTGGGCAGCCTGTTCTATGGTTGTTTCTGGTATTTGATCAGTTTTACAGCAAGACACTTCCTTATGTTTAACTAGATTTTTTTTTGCACTTCCATTTGCATGCTTCTTCTGTTGTCCTATCATTGAATACTGATATAAGGGACAAATTTTTAATAATATAGATGGAAAAACGCTGGAACAGGATGACCAGAGAGGTGGAGAATGCCCCATGCCTGGAAACACTGAAGGTCAGGTTGGATGGGGCTCTGAGCAACCTGATCTGGTTAAGAACTCCTCTTTGCAGGGAGGTTGAACTAGGTGACTGTCGCAGTGTCTGGACACGAACACGCGGACTCAAACAGCAGGTTAGCAGCAGGTCAGCCACCGGGAAGAGCAGAAGCACTGCCTGCCTTTATTATCACACTTTTACACCTCTTCTAAGACAATCATACATTGGTGGATGAGGTTAACACCTCTAGCATTTTACAGGATAGGAACACAGTCTATCACCTTTCTCCGCCTTGGAGAAAGGAATGGTCAACAATGTAAAAGTTCAGTAAACATCCTTAGCCGGTTAGAAAGCAAGAGCTATGTTTATAGAAAGAGCATGAGAACTTCTACTACAGAAGTAAAAACATGGAGCACTGTGAAAACCAGGGCAACAGGTGACCTGCAAAGGTCCTTCCCACCCAAATTATTCTATGATGCCTGTGGGAAATTCCATTAACTGCTTCTCAGTAGATACATATACACTTTGCATTGTTTCTAGTGCTGATCATATTTAGACAGTAGGGGATGTAATATGTCCAACATGACACGATGATCCTGATTATGATGCTGCTGGGTATGGATTGTCAGCATATCTGCTTTCTCATTCAAGAGAGACTGTGATGTTTCCTGGTAATTTCAGTGCACAGTTTTTGTATGTACTATAAACTCAGCAGGCAGTGTTGGTCATATGGAGTTCCACCCATGGAGCACAGAGAGGCCCTGATCAAAAATTCTTTCCAGGTAACAACCACTGTGACTGGTATAAGTGGAATAAGAGAGGCAAAGGGAAAGGGTGTTCTGAAAGGGAGTGCTCTTTGTCGTAAGTTTCAATTGAGAAAAATAATTTATTTTCATGGGAAATTAAAATCAGAAAAATAGGGGCAAAAAAGTTGATATGGTTTGTAGATTACAAATAACCTTTTCTTCTATCAGGTTTAAGCACTGAGCACATCTAAATAGTACTGAGAAAACTGAGTTAGAAAGTGTGCACACAATATTTACCTACCATGATGATTGCATTTCTGCTTAAATGGGATATTTAGCTAACACAAATAATTTTCCCATTTATTCACATGTGCATGAAGAAAAGGACATACAGAATTAAATCTGAAGGAAAGCTCATCAGCTCCTGTCTGGAGCCTTCAACTTTATTAAGAGTACTGGCCTCTATTAATTTCTTGACTGCTTATGGTTTATTCTGACTATTAACTCAAGAGAATTCTTTGTGGCTTTCCATGATAAAGCAAGAAATAGACGCCTTGGCAACTCAGACTTATTAGGATTGTGTTTGTGTTTTGTTTAAATGAGCAGTATTTTCATTTGCATTAGATTTTTGACAGCTGTTTAACAGCAATCCTTTGACATGTATTTTAAGTAAAATGAATACTTGAAATCATAGCTGTAAAGCACAGTTTTATAATTTTTAAATACATATAGCAGACAAAATCGTCATCTAACAATTAAGTTGGATTAATTACTAATTTTTAATAAAAAAATAAACTACTTGCTTTTTAACCCTGTAATCAAGATTGTTCCAGTATATCATTATATCTCTTAAGATTTCAAATCCTAAGTGGGTTTCAGTTGGCATAGTATTAAAATATTTTTTTTCCCCTGGAATGTAAAATTAATAAATGTGCAGGTTGTTATCGTGATTGTTTTCCATTAGCTAACTATACCAAAAAAGTATGCCAAAGTATTTGAAAAGATGATTTCATTATATTTTTAAATTTGTGGAGCTGTCTCTAGCGTTCACTGAAAATCAGACCCTGTATCATGCTTTAGTCCCATTGGTATGCATGAGCTGCTGTGGAATTTTGAAGAGAATTTCCCCTTGGCCAAGACATTATTAAGTTCCCCACTGAGATTTCTTTAGAAGAGCAGCCTTGTATGAATCCTGGCAGAGGGATTTTTCCATGGAGCTTGATGGACTTAATCCCCTAAACCCTAATGAATGTCAAGTGAGTACAATAGATGCATAATTCCATATGTGTTTTTGGAAACTTTCTCGAATAAACTCTAAAAAATCTAAGAGTAATAAAAAAACTGTGGTGGATTCACAGATCCATGTTCACATTGATTCCTTCCCATTTCCAAATTTTATTCTGCTGGCCAGTGGTCTACAAAATCCATGTGTATATATGTATATGTGTGTGTGTATATATATATAAAATACATATGTATGTGTGTGAATCTATGTATGTATATGCATAGAGGTACACATGAACACACGACCCCTGGCTGGATAGTTACCTCCCACATCACTGCTCCACAGTCACCAAGGAGGCATTTCTTGTAGAGGTTTTGGTACAAACTACTTTGTAGATGGACCATTTGTAAATTGCAGTCAGGAGAATTTATCAGACATGCAGACAGAGAAATGCAATTACTTACAGACTCTGAAGTCCACATAAATTAAACTATGTTTTCAAAAAGTGTTTTGGAACAGCTCTACAGAATCTTGAATGGTTGGTTCCTCCAAAAGCCTAAATTTAAAAAAATTAGTGCTCATAGATGTACAAGTGTTGCTCACTTGTTAGACCTGATATAAACATCATCCAATGTGAACAGACAAAATTCACCGCAGCAGGAGGCATCCTGCTGACTATACCACTTATAAGAGTGCATATATAAGAAAATGGAGTAGTGATTATGAATAGAACTAATCTCTCAAAAACACCTATCTCCTGCAATTTATGTGGCCAAGCAAACAAAAACCAAATTGGCTGCCTGTTAAATGTACCTCACAGAACAGAAGGAGCCCTGAATTATGAACAGAAACGGTAACTGGATGTCCAAAATTTTAAATGTCAAGATTTATGACAATTTCTTGAACATTCAGCGTTGTGGATATTGAAATAAAATGCATATAAAATTCAAATTTTATTTTACATCTACTCAATTAGATTACAGCTCATATCACACTATCTACAGGCAAAATTGATCATAACTCCCTAAATATACATACATCTATTTCCTGTGCTTTCATGAATACTAAAATTTATTTAATGAAGGTAAACAGAATCTGGCACTTGGAAGCAGGAGAAATAATGTAGAGCATAATTGTTCAAACACAGAGTGTTTTACTGTTTTCCCTGGAGGTTTTTTTGCATGAATGTCTTGTCCCGATGTCAGTGTCAGCTGTTTGCCAAGGGGTAGCATAAATCTGGTATTCTGAAGGCTGGCTTCTACATGGGCAGGAAAGCAGTGACATGAAATCTCTGTGTATTTCAAGGATAAATTACTTAATTAATATCCCTTGAGAGAAGACCCTCAAAAATATCCAAGGTATTTTGTTTGGAAAGCTCAGTTTTGTAGGAGTGATAGACTCCCAATGAGAGACTCTTGATTATATAATACATATATTCATGTGTATAAAAACAGTGCACAGCAGTAGTTGAAGTTGAATATTTGGCCTCAGTGAAGAAAAAATAGTGTGTAAGGATATGTGCAGCAGCACTTCACTGTGACATCAGTGGTACAGCCCTACATTATAGAAAGAAAAACGTATGAACTGTGATTTGGAGTGAACAAGGCTTTGAAAAGGGAATAACCCCTGCACAGTTCTCACTGTCTGGGGCAAACCTCTCAGGAAAAGCAGAGAACTAAAGACCTCTCGGTTCATTTGTAGCTTCTGCTTCAGTTGACTGTGGTATTAAGGCAGAAATACGACCCTCATTGTTGTCACACGGAACCCAATCCATGGCACAAATTCTGACACTTGAGTTTTGGAGAGCTCTCCAGAGTCTCTGAGAGGTTTTGAGGAAACAGCTGTGGATGAACCAGTTATAGGAACCTGTGCCCCCAACCTCATAGGCCTGGCTTATCCCAAGGAGGAATTTTAGCATCTGTCATTGTCTTTTACACTTTGTACCCTACTCCTCTATTTTACTGCACAGCTTACCTAACAAAAGGATCTAGTGTTTCCCACTGTGAGGAATTTTTGAGTTATTTCTGTATGTTACTAAATTAAGTTTTTATATGTAGCTGCTAGTGCCTCTTTACAGTGAGGTAGAAATACAAGTTTCCTTTTAGACCAAAATGAGCACCTTTTTTTTGTTTAAGTTTTTTACACAGCATCATGTTAATATTTGTACTATAGTGTAGACTAGTTGCAGATATGAATTATCATTCTTCTTTTTCCTTGCTTCCACAGTTTGTAAATCAGCGTCAGTAGAAAATCAAATAAATAAATAAATAAATACATACATACATACATACATCTGTCTCTGCCTCAAAATACTTCGACAGCAGTGGTTGCTACAGTATGCTCTGGTTTCTCCCACCAGAGCTACACTTTGCACATCTGTTGTGTTGCAGTGGTTGAGTCCACCACAGGAGTGACCAAGGAGCCTCAGGACCCCAAAACAGTGGAGGTCCGCTGGTGGGCAGGCTCAGAGGTCTAAGACCACCCCCTTTTACCCCTTTTAAGTCCATGTTCTAGATAGTTCTCCTTTCCTTGATACCCCACTGGCTCTCGGTTCCCTTGTTCCACCCCTCGCCTTCCCCACTGGTCACTGTCCTGTCACCCCACGTCCTCTCCAGCCCTTGGCCCCCAGATGATGGTTCCTGATGTTCTGCCTGCCCCCGGTGCCGCTGCGGATAAAGCCCCGGACCCCTCAGTGCTCTGTGTTCTTTGTCCCTGGATCCCTTCGAGCAGGACCCCAATAAACCCTTGGAACTCCATACAAAGGACCCCTCCCGCCTCCTTGTCCCCGGGGACGCTGCAGGAGCTGTGTGACTGTGTGTGGGTGGCTGTGAGCATCCCCAGCTCTGGTGTCAGAGTGTCCCAGTGCGTTTGTGTGGCGCCCCCGGAGCTGCTCTGACAGGGACGTGATCGGGACGGACACAACGCTCTTCCCACTCCCCTCCTTGCATCACGTCACTTTGATCTGTACTTCCTGTAATAAGCATTTCCTCTATGTGACCACTCTGTTTCAGTAGTGACATACCTAACCAGAAATAAACTCTATATAGATGTTTTCTGTTTTTCTTGGAAGCCCAGCTTGAAACTACTAATGCTTGAAGAAAGATTGTGTTGGCAGTACCATACTAATTTGTTCATGAAACATGTAGCCCCAGAACCAAAATGAAAATGTTACATAATCAGGATTCTTAGTGAAAGAACATTCTCTTTTACCTGTATTAATATATTACACAAAAAATATTAAGAGCTACTTGAAAATTTAAAACTGTACAAAATGACTCTTTTATTCTTTCTCGCTTTAAAGTTTAAATTGCTTTAAATAAGCCCATTCTCATTTACGAATTTGGGACTAGACCTTTCACTAAAGAATGGGTGAATCAATTTTTGATCAGCTCCAGTAAATTCATTTTGTGCCATAATTAAGAAGGAAAATTAGTGAACACAGTTGAAAATTTGTTAACATTCAGTGAAAAAATTCAATAAAATCACAAGCAAAATTGCAACTTTGTTTGCCGAGTTGTGTAAAACTGCATTTTGAAAAAAACACTTTGCTGGCTAATTTGGGAGAAGATCATAAATAAATCTTTCCACACCCTCTTACTGCAATGTTGATGAATCACTGTTAGCATTAATTACTATGCTTGAACACTTTTAACCCATGAGAGTAAAAACTTTTTATAAATCATGTTTTGCGTAAAACTAAATTGTTGAGACTCTTCGTGGACTTTGTGTTTGCATCATTGTCCTGGTGTTACAATAAGTGCCCGTCGTATATATCTTTATGTAGCTAACGCTTGTAAAAGACTAGAAAGTTCAATTCCAAAGTGTAGTACTCATTTATAGCTTTTGAGATTTCATAATATGAGACAATCCATTTCATAATTTGCTATTTCAGCCTCTATGCAATGGATAGAGTTGACAGTTGTTGTGGTTTAGGGTAGCTGGGAATTGTAGTTGAAGAAGGCTGCATTGGCCAGGAAGTGACTCCTTGCAAAAAGGTGCTTCCAGCTTCCTCTAGACCCAATCAACTGGCCAGGTTGAATATTGACAACTTTCTAAACCACTTAGACAGCTTGACACGCCTCTGTGAGCCACATTTTAAGAAGGAGCAGAGCCCGGGAAGCCCTCTCTTGCTTCCGGTGGCCGAGCAGGTGACTGGTGGGGGGTGGCTGGGCCAGGCCGGGCTCTGCCGGCTGGGCCTGGCCCGGGTTGGCTGGGGGGTGGCTTGGCTGAGATTGCAGCCACTTCAGCTCGCCAGACACCCCCCCGCAGAGGCCAGGATGGCCCTCACCTCACTCCCAGAGCAGCTGAAATTCCCCTGAGACTGCCATCCGGCAGGATCACGTGGCCAAGAGATAAGAAATTCCAAGCTCCAGCTGCAAAACCCAGGGGAGATTAACTCTTTTAGTGCTGTTAAGATTTTTTTCCAGACCAGATGAAGCCTGCAGAGACTAATCATCTCCCTGATCAGATGGAGAGAGGAAAGTAAAGGCTTGTGAAGGAAACACTATAAAGATGCCCAAGTCAGTGAGGAAGAAAAACCTGAGACCTCGAGGAAAGAGATTGAGGAGATGCTGTAATCCTAGAAGCTGAAATTCTGTTGGAAAAAAACCATGGTGATGGACTATGATATATTAGACTACCCATTGTAATTTCTTGAAAGCATTGGGGGGGGGTTGAAGCGTTCAAACTGCAACTGTGAGCAAAAGTGCTTGTACTAGAACAAGCAAACGCTGGAGTAGCTGTAACTTGCTGTTAGCAACTGCACTTGTGCTGCAATGCTGAAGTACCTGTGATTTGATGAGAAACTTGAGCAGAGATCGCACCAGAGAGAAAGACCTCTGTTCCCAGACCATGTGGCTACTCCCAGAGAGGGTCCTTAGGCCTTTCAGGCACTCCGATAAGTGGAGAAAACTTCTGTTTCTGAACTGCTCATCCTTAAAAATAGTACCCCCTTAGCTAAAGAAACCCTCGAAGCAGCTGTGGGGAAAGCTGTAGTCGGGGGATGGGACTTTCACATGCAAGCAGAAAACCATTCCGGGCGGCTGCTTTTGCTGTGACACTGAAGCTGCACGAGATTGTTTCGTGTGGAGATGTTTCTATGGTTTTGACCAAGAGAGACTCCTCTCCCTAAGTGAACTGAAAACCAGAAATTATTATATAGGTGGTGAACTGACTAGAAGCCTCAAGGGTTGTGTTTTTCTTTTACGTTGGTGGTGGAAAGGAGCAGAGGTGGGGGGAGAGAGGTGTTCTGAAGGTTTAGTCTGACTTTTTTTTTCCCTCTTTTAACTCTGGTAATAAACTTGTTAATATTCTTTAAGTTTTTGTGCCTGCTTTGTTTTTTCCTCCTAGTGCTTATCTCACAGAAGAGACATCAGGGGGCTACTGCCCGAGTTAACCCTTAAACCACTACACAAATTGGTGTTTCTGCCCGGTTACCAAACTCAACCCGCTACAACAGTGAAACGTGAAACTCCTATTATGTCCTCTGTCCTATTCAGACAGCTCAGGACTTTATTAGTTTAGTGCTAACAAGTTAGATAGTTACCAGAAGCTAAGAGATGAAATACTAGTAAGTTTTCTGCATACTTTTCATTTTCGATAGAAAAAACCAAACAAAACCATAGAGGTGAATGCATATCCTAAGACTTCTCCAGGGTCTATGTGAAAAGAACTGTTTTTAGGGAAAGTGATGCTTAGCAGAAAGACTAGACATTCTTCTTCTTGGATAATACCAGTTAGGTATAACACGTCTCTCAGAAATACAAAAAAAGTCTTCCTTTACTCTGCTTTTATGATTAACTCAGAGATTTTAGGCTCGCTAGTGGCTGCTCTTCCATAAGTTCATGTTCTCTTTTGCTTTGAACTTTTTAACATCTTTTTTGCTAACAGGGTGAGAAGCTTCCTCAAAGTTCTTTAGCAGTCAGAACTTTTTGACCTTTTAACCATTTCTAAGATGAGTCAGTGCTAAAGGAAACCAGCAAAAAGCAGTAAGCTGACATGGTAACTTATGCTTTTTGATTGACTATGTTAATTCAAGGTCAAAATAGGCTATTAAGGCTTTTAAGTCAATAAAATTTGACCCGTTCAACATGTGCATAAACGATTTTCCATTATACTGAGAATTCAACGTGTCTGTATAAATCAGTGGTTTGCAGAAGTTTTTAAACAGAAGATGGTACCAATTCAACTCACACTGATATCGATCTAAATATGAAAATTAGTTGGAGTGGAATTTTTAAAGTCTCAGGGAACATGAAATTTGCATGTGTAACCTGAGTGTTTATTGCTTACTATTTTGAAGGCATTCAGTTAGCTATACCACATTCCTGGTACTGAAACATACTGAAAGCCCTCCTAAGATTTAGTGCCTCTGTAAGATGTTTCATATGTTGACTTGTGCATGTTCTATGTATAACTCTAGTGAGAAGTGGTAAAGGGTCATTGTTGAGGCAGGTCACGACACAAATATACACTGACAACTCCAGGCAGTGGCAAAAAGCATCTTTAATTCTACAAAGCCTCTTTTATACAGTTTCTTGGCACTCGTGCTGTGTCCCCATTGGCTTCTACATCAACACCCCCCAAAACTACTGGTTACTTGCAATTAACACCCATCTAAAACAAATCTAAAGTGAATAACAGCCTCTCCAGTGCAGCTGTGCATTCTTCACTTGTTGTTTTGGGTTCTTACTTCTGTTGATGTTAAAACTTCTCACGGGTACAAATCGAATTCTCAGAGTTACAAAGTGATTGTGTCCAAGTCAAGTTCTGTGAAACTTTCAGAGCAGCTTGTCGGTTTCCACAGTGAAGGATTGTCCAGTTTACAAATTCTAAACCCTTCCCATGGGAAGCAGACTCAGCGTGGTTTATTACAGGCGTATCTATATGAAGACCCCACCATATGATACTAAACCTGTGAATGGATAAAATAGAAAAATTTAAAGGTCTAACCCTCTGGTGCTCACGTACATCTTCCTTTAATTTGCTCTTTCTGCCAGCTCTCTTTTGTACTTCGAGAAGATTCTCTCTCCTACTCTGGATTATTCCCCAGTCTCTGTAGCTGTGCTCTTAACCTGGATTCTCATTACCTGCTAGAATTTGGATGCAGCAAGTCCACTTAGATTAAAGCAGTACTCTGTGAACACAAGAGTAACCACTATCTTTGAAAGAATGGTTGATCCTCTTAATAGAAGGGTCAAGACAACACAGAGCAATTAAAAGGACATATTCATTATATGAGTCATTGAGAATGTAATGAACTGCAAAGTCATGGTGCCTTGGAAGACAAATTTCTCAAATTCATGTCTGATAATTAGAGAACAAGTCCCTTCTTCTATTATTATTACCAGGCAGCATTTTTGATTCCACAAGATCTTTTCATAGTGCTTCAATTCCCTGAGTAATGCTCAAAATTCACACCAGATTAGCATTCTGCGTTTTGTTCTTTGTAACATTTGTCTCAGCAGGGTAATGAATAACTGAAATAATTAGTGAATCCTTTTGCCTTTGCAGTAAAAGCAGCACGATCCCTACCCCGTGTACAAAGAACATCCATTAAAATTAATGCAACGGCCTTGACAGGAAAAAAGGCCAACTGCAGCCTGGCATGTCCAGCCTTCCTGCCCACATCAGCTGCATACCAAAGTGAGTATTCCTGGAAATGATCCACAGGAAAGAGAATTGTGACTCCCCAGCCTTCGAGTGCAGGATAAGGCCTGGTTAAAGGGATGTGTCCCTGGGGTGATACAGGTGATGCTGGTCACTGGGTGGGACAGGCACCCCCATAAACACATCTGCAGAACAAGGATCTGTCTCTGGAGCATTTGGAAATGAAAAAACATACTGCCCTGAGTATATTAGATGGTGATATGTAAGGATTAATTCCTATGTTAAAGCAGTATCTAAAGAAAAAGCAGGGGAAAATAAAACTCCAAGCCTGAGGCTGTTCTATTAGTTTTTGTCTCAAGAACCTCCATTCTGGAGCAGATCATTCAAGGAATCTAACTGATATAAATGAAGTACAAGATAAAGTACCGTTGGGCAGTATTTTATTATAAGATTAATACTTCATGGGAGGTATGTTAGGATTAATGCTTAGAAATTGGCAGAGCTGCCTGGATCATTTGGCAAATTTGGAATGCCTCATTTTGTGGAAGTGTATGACAAGAAAAATTTAAAGAGAGTTCAAGTGACAGGTTGCTTTATTCTCATTAAGGCATTCTTTTTGTAGTAATAGCTTCCTGTGTAATATTTAAGATAGTATTTATGCATTTTGGAACAAATCTAAAGATAGCCAATTAACTGATGGATTGATTTGTTAGCATTTAGTGCGAGGGGTGAGAAGTTCTTGGCATGGTAAGAGACTTTCAAGTTCTTCTAGTTTCATAGTAAATGTATTCTTGCATGAACTAGCACTTTCTCAGAAAGAGTCTAATACTCTGTGTGCACCTGGACCAGTTTTGTTGTTTGTATTATTCATCACTGAATCTCAAATTACTTAAAAAGCTATAAAACTTGCTCTGGAAAGACCTGGTTTCTCCCTACAGTTTTGTTTGGGCATTTTTAGGGATTATTCTTTCATTGCATCCATCCCCTCAAGGTCACTCTTTCAGGAATCTGTGTACCAGAAAAATAAAAGCCTTCATTGAAGGATGCTGAGAAGAAACAGAAGCAGACATTTTGCAGCATGAGATCTGGGAAGCACATATAGGTGAACAGGCAGGCAATATTATGCCCCATGCAGACGCTTCCTTAATGGAGAGCTGTTTTCCTGGGATACTATGAATAATTCGAGGTATGGATTAATTCAGTGGGCAATGAAAGTATTTCCCTCTTGAACTGCCAGATTAGTGGACCACTGCCTCTAAAACAGTGCTCTAAAGCCTTTATGATCTGAAAAGATGTATTTATTATTTGTGTTTCTCAGATGGAAGAAGATTCTTCATCACTGCTGCCAATGTATTCATGCATTATGTCATTTACTACTGCTCCTGCATATTTTATTCACTATGGCTCCTGCCATACAGTCCTTCTGTCCATGAATCCTTGCCTGATCACTCAGGGATGGGCTGGAAACCAAACATCACAAGCCTTTGGCTCAGGTGTTGCAGCAATCAATATTACTAAGGACAATGAGTATAGCTACAGTTTGTAGGTATAGGTCCTGAAAGAAAACCCCACACATAAAGTTAACATCTTGGACAAAGTGCAGTTGAGTGGCTCAAGTATTGTCAGTATCAATGGTAACAGATCTGTTACTGAGACAGGGCATAATGGGAACAGTTAAACAGGAATTAACCTGTTTGAAAAAGGTCTGAAAGACAGTGGGGGCTAAAATCAAATAACATATCACTGTGTTTAAATGGTGCTTCTGAGATATTCCTTGTGCTGAGGTGGGTAGGTTCGAAGGTTCCTTATACCTTTCACATAAACTTGAGATTTTTGTAATGGCACTCTTGTCTTGAAGCTGAGAAGGAAGAGAGTAGAGTGTCTGCAGCAGTGGGAGGTGGATGGATGGATGGATGGATGGATGGATGGATGGATGGATGGATGGATGGATGGATGGATGGATGGAAAAAAAAATGGATGGATGGGTGGATGGGTGGATGGGTGGATGGATGGATGGATGGATGGATGGAAAATGGATGGATGGATGGATGGATGGATGGATGGATGGATGGATGGATGGATGGATGGATGAATAGCTGTGAAGACTGGTGGCTCCAGCCCTCGGACTCAGATGCTCTGTGGAACTGCTGGCTGAAAAGGTGGCAGTCCATGACCCACTTCTTTTACCCACCATCATAAATGTATCAAGAAGTCTTTAGTCAAGCAGCAGGTAATAGACTTTTTGAGAAACAGTTTTAACTTCTGATAGGAGACATATGTTCATCTGAATAAATAAATGGCAGATTCCAGAGAAAAGGGCTCAGGGTATTGCAGAGCCCAAGAGGACAATAACCAGACTTTCTGAGAATGTGTGGAGAAATGAATGGGAGCCACCACTTCTGCAGCAGGGAGTTTGTTTGTTTCTCTTAACAGTGAAAATACTGTTAATTGTCAGTTCTTTTAGTAACAATTTGTTAATTGTCAGTTCTTTTAGTAACAATTTGTATCTCCTTTGTGGTTTATTTATATGCTTCCACTTTTTAACTGATGAATCTATTGTTTTTTCTTTTGTGATTCCCTCTGACTACAAATACACTGTGTAAGGTACTCATTTCAGACTGGTAAAAAGCAGGGTTGGTACTGCGTAAAAGGTGCAAATATTTTCTTGGGAGTATCGTGAAGTGTGAGAAAGAGCCTCCAGTATGAAACGTATGTTTATGCTCAATAAATAGAAAATAATTGTTTCTTCTGTGAGTCACTCTTCTTCACAAGCATGTGGGTGGCAGAAGTTTCATGATTATGATGTAAAATCGAGAAGTCTTTGAACTATTTGATACAAAAGAGGAAATTCTGCAACTCAGTTTCTTCTTCTTTCCAGTGTAGTTATCAGCAGCACACAGTTTAATTATCATGGGCGTTACATGAAACAACTACTTTCTTGTAACTATTTTGAGTACAAATGTAATAATTTCTCTGGGAAGAAATTACATTCTCAGGATTGAGTAATTCCATTTTGTGAACGAGAAGCAGACCTTGTTAAGTAAAAACACCTCTGAAAGAACTGGTCTCAAATCTATTCATATGGCTTGGTCCAACCCCTAGTGAAGTCAGTGAGAAGTCTGATTGCGACTCTCAGAGAACTAGATACAACAATCTCAACTAAGTGTTTCTGCAAAAAAGGGGTTATTTAGTGTGAACAAAAAGGAGAATGGGTACTATAGAAGGAAGACAATGAAATACCAAAACAATTCCAACATTTCAGACCTATGGAGCAGGACACTGCATCCTGTCTATTCCTTTCAGGCTGCTTGGACTTACCAATCCATTTTACTTGGTGGCACATGGCAGTAGCTATCTTGTAGTTTGGTCACTTTGTATGTTTGACAATACCCAAGCAATGTTTTCTTAAGGGTTGATAGAATATTTCAGAGGTGTTGAGCCAAGCACAACATGACTACCTATCCTTAAAGCAGGTATGGATACTCCCCCCAACACATACTCCGTAATTCCAAGGGGACCTTGTAGATGTTACATGTTGTGAATGGAAAGGAAATTTGGCCTTAGACACAGCCTAAAGGGTATATTAATCAAGGGGTAAAAAAAATGTCATGTAAATTCTTTGTTGGCAAAGTAATTTGAGTGACTTGTGTGTTGCCCACTTTACCTGTATGAGTTGGCCACATACCTCAGGCTAATCCTGCCTTCTTTGAACAGCAGCTTCTCTTTAGGCATCACAATGGTTTTATTTCCTGATGTTCCCAGGAAAGAAGATTAACTCACATCCCTGAGCAGGTATCTTTGGACAGTTCAGACCATGTGCTTGCTTTCCTAACTGTTGAGCTGGCTGAGTGACAGGTTTGAACTGTCCTGCCCTTATTTCTTACATTTTAACAAACCTGAAAGTGGAGATGTTTTCTATTTTCAGCTTCGAAGATCAAACTATGTGTTCAATAACTTGAAGTTCTGCCATCTCTTTTTGATCTGTTATTAACACTGCTGGGGCTGCCTGATGCAGCACAGCATCCAGGTGCAGATGTCCTTGTTGTCAGCTGCAGCAGGCAGGGCTCGGCTGCAGCAAGGAGGGAAAAGCTGTTGGCTGCAGCCAGCAGGGAAAAGCTGTCGGCTGCAGCAAGGAGAGAAAGCTGTTTCCTTCACAAGGAGCGAGTCCCAAACAATGGTGGTGTAAAAGCGTCGGCAGAGGCAAAGGATGAGAGAGGGGTCTTTGTGTAGGTTCCAGCTGGTTTATTGCCAGTGGAAGGTCCAGGGACAAAGACAAGGGAGTGAGCGAGAACAGACTGTTTTATACAGGGGTGGAACAAAGGGAAACAACCAATGGGGATCGACTGAGGAGGAGGAGATAACAGAGGAATCTCCAATAGGGATAACTTAAGGGAGGGAATTACATGAGTAGACCAACGGGGCATTGAAGAAGGGAGAACTTTCCAGAACTACCACATAAGCAACTAGGGGAAATACAAACACATGAACTTGTACATGAAACTGGGTGGGGAACTCCTGAAACAATAAACTTAAAACATGTAAACTAAGAGCTACTAGGAACAGGGGAGCTTGCTGTGAGCATGGGGTGAGAATCAGAGCTCTGTGTTCTGAAGGCCTGTCCACCACTCCTCTGAATGCTTTGCTGCAGTGGCCACTGCCACATGCACTGCAACATGTTCTCCCTTAGTTGCCTTGAAGGTAATAAATTTTTACCACAGAATTGTCTTAGTGTGATGACTGACATTGTAGGATTGTTTAGCAGAATTACTGAATTCAATGGGCTCTATTTCTGTTGTCCTTTACACAGGCAAATGCTGTTGGCCCACTAATCTGGACTTGTATCAGGCAAACACATGCTCAGGGAAGGCAAAGTTTCTTTACCTTCCTGAATACATGTCCTGTGCTGTGGAAACCAATAAGCTGTTTTGAAAGTTTCACAGAGCTCGACTTAGACACAATCACTTTGTACCTTTGAGAATTCGATTTGTACCCGTGAGAAGTTTTAACATCAACAGAAGTAAGAACCCAAAACAACAGATGAAGAATGCACAGCTGCAGTGGAGAGGCTGTTATTCACTTTAGATTTGTTTTAGATGGGTGTTAATTGCAAGTAACCAGTAGTTTTGGGGGGTGTTGATGTAGAAGCCAATGGGGACACAGCACGAGTGCCAAGGAACTGTATAAAAGAGGCTTTGTAGAATTAAAGATGCTTTTTGCCACTGCCTGGAGTTGTCAGTGTATATATGTGTCGTGACCTGCCTTGACTGCGACACTGTGCAATCATTTAATGGAGATTTTTACCCGCTTTCCTGATGGTTACACATGAAAGCTATTGCTTTACCATTTTTTTGCTAGCACAAAATACATCTTTAATAAGGACTTTAAGATAAAATACTAAACATTTGAGGTTATGTCAGGAATGAGGCCACACTCTTTTTAAAGTTTAAAAACTGATTTATTAAACAAAAATGGCCAAATTCCTTAATAAAAAAACCTCACCCAGATCTGCAGCCATTGCAGACACAGCCAAAAAGGCTAAAAACCCAAAACAAAGACCCACAGTGCTGGGTCTATGCTTGGGCTAGCCCCAACCAGAAGCAGTTTAACAGGCAGGCCTAGGATCCCCAGCACTGGGCTCTGCCTAGGCTAATCCCGAGCAAGGTGTTGCAGAGACAAAAGGGCAGCAACCAAAGCAGGCAAAAAGAGCCCTCTCCCGTCAGTGTTTGATGTTTTATATCCCTCCGGCTCCTCCCATCACCGCCCACTGTTCTGCCTCCAAAGTAGGGGATGATTGATGGAGTTCTTTTAGAGTTCAGTTCATTGGTCCTGGTTCAGGAGATGATGTAAGGCCTTTTGGCCAATGGCTTGCTGATTACTAGGGGCGCATCTCTGGGTGATGTCATCTGAATTTTTGGAGGGAAACTTCCTCATTAAAATTCATGGTTACCACGGAGCTTGGTGACAGGTTACAGTCAGTTTTCTAAAAACAGCACTTTGGCTATGGGTGAGGGGTTTTTCTCTCTGGAACAAAGTTCAACTTGGAGATGAATTTAAAAGGTATCATAGGATTTTTGAATGTAATTTAAACTCTGGAACTCTGTTTTGAACTTGGAAGTAGTACCCAACGCTTAAACATTAAGGAACATGAGCTACAAACTCTCTTAATTAACTAACAACTTAATTAACTTTCAACAACATTCATATTTTAAATTAATTACTCATCATTCCATGAATGCGAAAGCCAAACCCTTTATTTTATGTATGACAGGTTAGTAAAAGAAAATTCTGGCACATGTTGATGAACTAGAAAATTGAGATAAATGGTGTCACTTTTAACAAATGCATTCCAAAATTTAAAGGATTCCATAATGTAAAGGATAGATACACAGTAATGCAATCAAGCTTTTCCGATGTAATAGTGTTTTCAACAAGATTTGGGGCCTAAAATTGACATAGCTGAAATTAAAGTTCTGCATGCTCACCTACCATGGCATGCACGCAACTTTTATTAAGTCTCCTCTACCAAAAAGAGGAAGAAATACACTCTAAAATGTAATTTTTTTGAAGTCAAATATATTTATTCCAAGTAGGGATATCAGCACTCAGGCAGCTCCTGCAGGGAATGTCACTGGAGTTGGCAAATTAAACAATGTACCTAAAACTTTTATTTCATTTGTTAGCTACTGGTGATCATTCACCTGTGTGGATTTTTCTGTTGCATTTATAAAGTTCTGATTAATATGATATGAAATCCTATTCTGCTTATGATATTTGAAAGAAAATAGTGCTTTTAGTTCAAATGCATTTCTGTATGCAATCTTTCTGCAACTTTCTACCTTCTTACTTCATTCCCTAATTTGCAGAAACATATTTTCTGTTCTGTCCCGTTCCATTTCACATTGTCTTTGCTATGCTTGCTTTCTTATTCAGCATAAATAACCATTATGCTCTGCAGTCATCTAACTTCATTTATATTAGGAATTAATACAATATACCTCCAGGCTGTCTTCTCACTAGCTAGAACGAAAAAGGAGCCTGGCTTCAGCTCCTAATGAATCATTCCTTTTTGGGGAAAATACAAAGTGCAGTTCACTGAAATTCCATTAAAATCTTAGATATCCATTAAAAGTGCAAGTGCAAGTGTAATACATTTAAATGCAGAATGGAAGACAGACTGGGCATATGAAAAATGAATGAGCACTTACAGAAATGTTTGTGCTCATTTTAAAACCTCTGAAGGTTACTCTGGAAGAACTCCAAATGTTGTGACCACAACCACCTCTCAATTTTCAATACCATGCCCTGTCACAGTCATGAACTGGAAATGGGGAAACTCACTTGTAGAGTGGCGCCATTGTAGCCTGAATATTGTGTTACCCCAGGTCCTTCTGCATGGTCATCTTTGCTCTGGGTTGGTCGCTTTAGTGTTACCTCTAACCCTTTCTTTGCACTGTATGACAGGAAGGGTAATGTGGGCGTCCCCATCAACACCACTCCCCCTTACTGCAAAAAGGAACACCCCTTTATTAACTGGCAGCTAAGAACAGGAACTGATTTAAACTCACAAACCCCAATGGCAAGGCAGAGTCCGAACGGCGCCACGATGGGCACTGCCCCCTCTGCCGAGCAGAAGGGCAGGGGACCAAGAGCTGTGCCCCGATTCAGTTTTTATATTTCGTCCTTAAAGTTCATTGGTGCACTTTGGGTCCTTCACACCATTGCTCCATTCCTCTCGCCGCCATCGGTCCATTTGAAGAGGCATTTCTCACCAATCATTTCTCGAGGGTCTCTCCCAAGTGGCTCGTGCCACGTCCAATCTGCTTTTTCTTGGTGAGAACAATCTAGAAAGCTTCCTTTTCCCTACAGCATTAAGTTCATCACTCGATGCTTTTATGCTTGTGTTACACCTGGTACACTGTCCGTGACTTAACAGAACCGAGTAATTAACATAAACAGCAGCAACCTCCCCAACTCCCACAATTAACACACTCCTTAACTTTACCCAACCAACCACAGAACCCAATTAACTATATCAAAAACTAGAACTTGTTTGTAACAGTAACTTGTTTATAACACTGTATATGCTACCTTAATATAGTTTTAAGAATTCAAGATTATTTTTAGCTAAAAATAAAAATCTGAATTACAATTTCTATTTTCTTCCCCATCTGTTAGTACCAGACCAGTTATATTTCTCTGCATTCATTTCTATTTTTCCCCCTTTATAAAGGTGCTACAGTTACGTAAGTACTCC
The DNA here is from genome assembly GCA_026261815.1 of Monarcha castaneiventris obscurior. Lineage (NCBI taxonomy): Eukaryota > Metazoa > Chordata > Aves > Passeriformes > Monarchidae > Monarcha > Monarcha castaneiventris. The sequence continues at coordinate 927,470 of JAMPIT010000371.1, forward strand.
ACTAGAAACTCTCTAGGACATGCTAGTAAGATTTCAGCTTCCCCCTCCATATGGTTGATAAATCTGTTTTTACAGCTGGAACTTTTCTCTTTTGTTCAAAGTGGAGCTTTCAATATTCTAAGGTACTAATTTAAACAATAATAGACTCTGCTACTGTCTTTCCTAGTCCCTTACAGCTGGTCAGGAAATTTTTGATGACCATGAGGCAGGGAAAGCGAAGAGACTGAATGCTGATCATTTAGGGGAAAATTTTTTGCCCCATAGAACAGGTTTGGATGAATTTCTCACCTTAAAAAAAACAAGGAAGAAAAGGCTTTTTTATTTTTTCAATTTAGAAACATTTAGACCAAAAATATCAAACAGATTTCTTTCTATCTACCCTGTCAATGACAAGTATGTGCAAGTAACTGGAGGTTGGCAGTCATTATGTCTTCAGAAATTTCTAATATATATATATATATATACATACATTATTTTATTCAATATTCATTCATATAATTTTAAGTTACATGATGAAATATTTGTCAAAATAAAGGCTCCTTTCTAGTGCTGAAGTACAAAAGAAAACCAGTGTTTCTAGGCCTGGATTCATCCCATCCTGACATGGAGATCTAAAATAGTTCAGATGAATCATGACAACTAGAGCATAGAGCACATGAATCCCGCATGGTTATCTTTCAGTAGCAGATTGCATACAACTAAATTTAGATGTCTAAATGTAGGAAAGCAATTAAAATGCCTTGCCATGTCTTCCTTTGCTGCAGAGAGGCAGCAATTTGCTGCTGGACCATACAGATGGTGTTTTCTCTGCCCATTGCCCAGTGACAGGACCTGAGGGAATGGCCTGAAGCTGTGTCAGGGGAGGTTTAGGTTGTGTATCAGGAAAAGGTTCTTCACCCAGAGGGTGGCTGGGCACTGAACAGGCTCCCCAGGGAAGTGGTCACAGCACCCAACCTCACAGTGCTGAAGGAGTGTTTGGACAAGGCTCTCGGGCACAAGAGCCTTGGTGTGACTCTTGGGCATGATGTTGTGCGGTGCCAGGACTTGGACTCGATGATCCTTGTGGGTCCCTTCTAACTCAGCATAATCTGCAATTCTGTGAAGACCAGCTGAGTCATGTGAGAAGGAAAGAAACAACATACAGCTGTTCCTCCCCAGTTCAAAGTTACTTAAAAAAAATTATCACCTATAACTAACACACTAGAAGAGAAAGTAATGGAATAAACTTCTCCTTACTCTTTGTTCTGGAGACAAGCTTTGTTTGTAATACTGAAATAATGCTTTATTTTATACAGGACCTAGTTATTTTATGTGACATTTTAATCAAACATGCTAAGATGGAAATGGAAAGGTTTTAAATAATTACGTTTAATTACTTAATCATCATTTAATCAAAATCATCATCAATGATAATGATTATCGTTGTTAGTCATTTTCTCACACATACTCAGATATATTAGTATTAACCTTGATTACTATGCTTATTGAAAACCACATTTTAATTTTCTCTTTTAAATCAGCACTATGCCTTAAGTGAAGAATCATCTCAAGTCCTTTATGTTTACTGGTTATATCTTCAACAAATTTTATAAACAATCATAAACCCTCTAGCTTTATAAATCAATTCCATGTATTAACCTGTTGTTGATGCTCTAATGACCAGTCATTCATCAATACATTCATGTATATAATTTCATCTCTAGCATGTACTGTTCTTTTCAGTTAGGAGTATTTAAACCCAACAAAGCCTGTGTGAAAGATTTCAAGGGGTTTGAGTCCCCTTTTAAATGCTGGCTGTTGCGTCTGTGTTGCAGCTGCTGGAGCAGTGCTGTCTGAGCAGCTTGAAATGGGCACTGGAAGCCAGAGAGCTGCTGGATCATGGTGGTTTGTTTGGCTTAATAGAAGCTGCTAAGAAGCGTGAGAAATTGGTCCCTGTGGAGTTTCATCCTATCTCAGTTTGTCTGCTCCAGGAAACTGAGCTAGGGGACTTTAAGTTATCTTGGCTGGCTAGGTGCAGCAATAATGTATCTCATTAGTTCCAAGTCTGGAATAATTCCTCAAGAATTAGCAGAGCTTTTTAGGTAAAAAGACAAAATAAGCAATGGTAGAGATGAGCCCCTTCAGTTTTGCTCAGTTTCCTAGGGAATATTATTGAAAAAAATCTCTTATGCAGCACAGCTGAGGGTCATCTTCAAAATAGAAGCAGTGTTTGTTTGGGTCATGACACTTGCTACATTTCCTACTTCGATCCCATTCTGAGCCCTACAGCTGGATTGTAGCTTCAAGGCTCTGAGACCTTCAAAAAGGGGCCCCAGTGTCCCTTGGTAGCACAGACACAAAATTAAATTCTCCTTTCCATAAAAATTATACAAATCATTATTAAGATGACACAAAGACACAAGTCATCATGGTTAAAATTTGGCCTACTAACAAACAAAACTTGATTTTTTACTGTTCCAACATGGAAAAAACCTTAGTGCAAGCATGGACGAGGCAGCATAATTGGGGTGACATAACTATGTGTCACTAAAAAAAGTGTTAGTCACTTTTTAATTTTATTCTGGAATGTACATACAAAATACACTGCCATGTTCACATCCAGTTTTGAGGCTTCAGACTCGTATTTAAGTTCAGAAGAAGACAACACAGCTGTGGCTTCATCCCTTTAAGTGAAATGGCCTAAAATTATTTAGGGCACTAAGCAGGAAATGGAGAAAAAGGATTTGAGGATTGATCTAGATGACTTCAAGAAGGTCCTGTCCAACCAAATTGATCTTGTGGTGAATGAGATGGTTGAAGACTTCAGGGTCTGTGATTTTCTTACTAAATGTATAGGTAGTGATGAGAGCTACCCCAGTGACCATGGCAGCTACACAGAGCTGACAGTGTATGCTCCTCTCTAAACCTGCTATTCCCACTGCAGCAGGCTGGCAGGCTATACTCAGAGAGGTCTCCAAGTGAAAACAGAATGGCAGGAAGAGGAAGGCAGAGTGATAGGGAAACAGCAATGGTCATTTGCTGGAATTGTCAGTGATTGCATGTCCAAGGTTACAATGTAAGATGTAACCAAAAGTATGTATTATCCTCTTCACATGCTGTTAATGCTGCAGATGGGGCAGTTTTCATTATTTGCTACCATGACTCATCCCTGATAACTCCCTCCGGAGCTATCTCTGTGTAGTGGGCTATCAATGACCCACCCATGACTCACAGAATTCCATCATCCCACTGTGAGATGCTCTGCCCGGGGGGAGCCAAGCATTCCCGCCTGGATACAATCTGGGGTTTGGAACAGCACAAGCTGCCTTTACCTACTGGATTCCCAGAGGACAAGAGCTACCACTGGACCTTCAGAGGAAGACCAGACCCTTCTACAGGATAACCACTTCAACAGGACCACTTCATCTGGACTGCTACCATCACCCTGACCAACAGGATGTCAGGTTGTATCCTGACTCTCTCAGTGTTCTTGTACTATTGCATTTTTTTTAATTTTCCTATTAAATTATAATTCTGACTTGTGATCTCCCACTGGTTTGTTTTCAAACTAGTACATTGCATAAACATAGAAACATCAAAAAGCTCTTCTGAGGTTGCTGAAGCTCAAATTCTTAGGCTTCTTCAATAGCATAAACAGATTTGAAGATGGGGAACAGGAAATCTTGGATGCCACCAAGATGCCTCAGGAGTAAGAATCACTGACTTTCAGATACAGAGAGAGACTAAGGGAAGCAGCTGCCATCTGCCTTGGTGCAGAGCAAGCTGGCCCTGTTAGTTCCTGACCTATCTGCTGTAGTACATAGCCTTACATTCACTCTCCTGAGGAGGAGGTGTCCAAATCCCCACCATCTCCCCTTCTCCTCACTATTCCATGCTTACTCAGTATTTGAACCAGTACTAAATATTGGGGCAGGGGGACAGGTTAAGCCTACATTATATTGTTTCCTAGCAGCTTTGCCAGGTCAGTACTTGATTTCAGAAAGTTCTCATAAAAATATCATTATACAAGGTTGTAGTCATTCAACAGGGAAAGTAAAATATACATTCAATTCCTTGGAGCAGCTTTTTACATTAGAGCTGTCAGGATTCATTGGCATGAATGGAATTCTGGAGGTTCAGGCCTCCACTAGAAGAGAATAGTAATAGCAGCAGCAGAACAAGTTATACCTCTCTTTATCATTGTGTATATTTTAAAGAAAAGGGAAGAGAGAAAATAATGCAAACATCCTGAAATGGTCCATACTTGGATGCCTTTCACCTCTTCCCAGCCTGTATTTATGATCAACAAATCCAGAATTAATATTAGTTCACAGTAAACAAATACCTGATGTAATCTCCCTATCAGTTCCATGACTATATTTTCTGTTTTATTCTTCAGTGAAGATTTTGTGCTGTTTGTATTCCAGAGATTTCCAGTTTATAGAAAGAGAGAAATGGAAGGACTAAAAAAAAAAAAATCACACCCAAGAGATTCATTCCTGTACCAAAAGTCCTTGACAATTCCAGTCACGTTGGGTCCCTTTTAGAGCTGCAAGGGCTGTCACTCATTCTGTGCTGTAACCTGGCATTTGAAAGCTTCCAGCTTCCCTCTTGACATCTCCCACTCTGTTTGACTTGTTCAGCTGTATTTCCTTCACAATAATATATGGCCCTGAGGAAATCATTCTTTTTATACCTGTATTTAACTTAAGCCATTTAAGCTGTGGTTTTCTGTGAAATTTGCTGCATTTTTTTCCCTGTGATGAAACATTATTTAATTTATGCTAAAAGTCTTAAAACATGTTTGTAAAATTCAGTGGGATTCTTTCATTTTTCCCTGCAATGCCATATTAAATGGGAAGAGGTCTTATTATACAACCTTATTTAAAATATGCTAATGAAGATGACTTCTCCACTAAAATATGCATTTTCCAAATTATCTGGCAGAAGCATTCTGTATGCAGCAGTTTGTTTTCTTTCACATTTTAAATTAAATTGTAATTGGAGTTTGGTCAAAATTGGCTGAAATTGAAGACTCTCTGCCCGGCAATAACTCAATTAAAAACAAATTAAGAGTGGGAGAATATGTAAGATGCAGAAATGGAAGACGTTCAGTCTTCCAGGAAAAGAAGAAAACCAGTCAGGTACAGTAAGAAGGAGAGGAAAATACAGTGGGTGCTGCTGTTTGGACATAATTCCTTTTCTGATTTTTGATACAAGGTTTGACTTGCTTAAAAAAACTCTTTGGATTTCTGTTGGTGCCCTCTCTTCCTCATCCTTTGGAGGTTAAATACTTTGGGGCTGTAGTTTAGACAAGTGTCGACACGTGATGGACAAGGGCCCCTCAAAGCAGCAGCTACAGTGGGCTGCAGCCAAGGAGGGCAGCAGAAGGACCTAGAAATGGTGTGAGCTGAGCAGATCAGGACATAAAGGAAAACAGATAGTAGAATTTTCTGGAATCTGGACTCTCCTGTGAAGTTCTTAGGGCAAAAGCTGATTTGATGCCTCTTGCCTCCCAAGAAAGGAAAGGTTAGAATGGGTAACAAGGAACCTTGCAGGGTATCATGAGCAGTCAGTTATAAAAAATAGATGCATAGCTGCCTACACATCACTGGTATTCCATGAATACAGGTGCTTTTCCAGAGGACAACTCACAGCAGGAACCTTTTTGCTCTCTATCTTGTGTATAAGGAATCCATGAAGACTCAGAGCCTGAGATTAGATAGGTAGGATGGAGAGTTCCTGTAATCTCAGCATAGCTGTTGGTGCTTTGCTTTTCTGACCATCTCTATGAATTTTGGTGCTGTTATATTCTTGTGCTCACACAGGTAATCATCACATTGGTAAACACAGACTGCAGTTATCAAGTAGCACATGGTTTGTTGAGCTTATCAGAATTTAATAGGTCACAGAGAAGAAAAGTGAATTACTAGTCAGGCAATTAGGAAATAAATTCTTCAAGGTAGTTGACAGCAGAATTGTGCTCTATAGATGCAGAGCCTACAGTAAGCCTTATGAACAAGATTTATATTTGAGTATGAAGTCAAAGTAATATAAAGCTACTGGGCTGTTTAACAGATCTGCACAGATAGCTACTGTATATATTTATGCAGCCTGTTATCCTTTCCATCTGAACAAAGACAGATTTAAGTTCCTCTTTTGATCGCTTAAGGAGAAATTGTTTCCCAGGAGGTCTCATTAAACTGGATTGTTTTGGCATTAGTCACATATTTCTTTAGCAGGTCTTTTGCTGGTTGTAGAAATCTCAGTGATGATAGACAGAGCAAACCAGAGAGATTTCAGCAATATTGTACCTACTTAATTAATCTTGGTTGGTGTGCTGGAACTGCAGAGCTGCTAGGGTAATAATAAGCAGGAAGATTTTATTTAGAAAATGCCCATCCAGAAATATCTCAGGATGTCTGATGCAATATAATTAGACTTCGAAAAGGTTATAAATAATGTAGTAATTGAGTCACTATGAAAATAAATAGGAACAAAATGAAACCAAGAGATAATGATTTTGTTATAATAATGCAACATTTTGACACAAAATAGAATTCTGCTTTATGAATTTTGTTACCATGGAAAACATCAGAGCCTGCAAAGTTGCCAATATGTGTGATAGCTTAAAGTCCTTGTATGGCACCCATGCCTAGAAGGCCCAATTGAGACAGATGCTATCCTCTGCCAGGCACTGTATGAACAAAACTTAACAAATTATCTATTTCTTTACAAAAGATGATGACCCTGGTTCTTTGAAACTTTCATCAAGAATCTATACTATTATGTAAAGGCAGCAGTCCTGTAACAGTTCAAAAGCTAGTAATTGAAGAAGGAGGATCTGAAGGCACACTTCTTTCCTACAAGCAATAGAGTGTAAACCTCACTCATTCATAAATGCTGTGCCTGTCTGAACAAGATTTCTGGCTTTCTGTAATTGGGGTAGTGCTCCTTTTACTCACAGCTGGTAAGCTACCAAAAGCAATTTGAATCAATTAGTCTGCCTTTCTCTATGAGATATTTAAATTTCATATGCTAGTTTCTGAACCAAAGCCAATCTATAATTTATTTGAACTAAATCACTGTTCCCTCAACTTCTTTTGTAGGCCCTTGAATAGTTTCCAGAGTAGCTGCTGACTCTTAAGTAGGAATTTAGGCTATGTCAGTAAGATCTTTCCCAGTTTAGAATGAATTTGTTTCTGTACCTCCACTAGCGGGGCTGTGAAGGCCTAGGGATCAAAAGTGCATTTTTTTTGGTCAAGAATAGAATGAAGTTTGCTGGTAGCACTAAAGATGTTTTGGAGGAATATCCCCATTTTGCCTCTAAGATGACACTGACAAAACATTGATTTGCTTTGAGACAGAAGAGAGACCTTCGGGTTATATTTGCACTGTAAACTGCTGGGAATATTTGTCAGAATAGATTTGACAGAAGCTGGTCTGTGTTGCTGAGTTAAAGGCAAGAAGAGTTTAGGGAATGATAGGTGGGTAAACTGAAGTCTGAGTAGTGTTTCCAGCTGAGAGTTAATATTAAGTGAGGATCTTGTGCCATGAAAGACTAGAAAAATACAGCACTCAAATCAACAAAAGATAACACTTGAATTCAGCAAGGTGAATTCAGACATTATCTGATCTGGAAGCTTAAGAACATAAACCACTAGAGAGCAATGGAGCCTTCATGGAAAAGCAGGAAATCTTAAGGCACATGGCTGGAAGAAAAGTCTAGTTATGCTCCATCTAGCACTGAACCAGCTGCAGTAATGAGAAAGGGTGAACTCACTGAAGAGTCATGCAGGATACATGTCTGTCTTCTTTTATAATATATGCATATTATAAACATATATAAGATACAGTATATAGTATGAGGGATATATATCTTGTATCTGTGTATACGCTCACCTTTGCAGGTGACAGACTATACTGCAACTCTGGCTGCTAATACAATGTTTCTCTTTGTAAAATAGATACAGCCTTTTCTAAGAACAGGAATTATGATCTGGAGCACAATCTTTCCTTTGCCTGAAAATAACAGTGGCTTTATTAGTAATAAATAAAAACTATACTACCTTTTCATTAGCACAGAATCATAAAATTATTTATCTGACTCTGGGTATGGTAGGGACAACACATGGGCCAAGTCATGAAACTCAGATATAATGCTACTGACATATTTAATAGCACAGTTTTATTTCTTATATTCCAGATACTTGTTTGCCTAAGAAAGAGTGCTATCAGCCTCCATTCTGGTGTTTATTTGGAGGAAAAGAACACCTTTAGAAATGTCAAGTAGATTCTAGTAAACATGAATTTTTAATGGATAAATAAGTTTAAAAATAACCAAGTGGAGGAGGTCCTCAAAGGGCTTTCTAAGAATGTTACTATGTTCTTGTTCAAAATGGGGGTGGCAAATATGCTTTTATTTCCTCTGGTGAGAAAGGTTTGAGAGGAAACTGGAATGACAGTTGTGACTAACAAGGCAAAATGTTAGATTTTGTGACCATGTCCTTGCATGACCATGATTTTAATCTGTCACTATCAAAAGATATAAGCAGGGTGTCTTTACAAAAGCTTTGGCAGTAGCAGTCAGAATCTGCTGTAATGAACTCCAAGAACTTTTAATGCTGCTCATCCTTCCAACCTGTCAGTGAGCTGATCTAAAGTTTTATTCCTCTTTGCTACCATTGAAGGTGTCTAATGTAAAAAGGAAAATGAATACTTTTTCACGTCATGCTCCGAGGCATTTCCTATCAATGATTCCAACTCTCATGATTTGGCTGATGTTAGATTATCTGTTTTCTCCATTGTATTTATATCAGTGTATTTCTGAGAAGAATAAAATACTCTTAAGGCTAAACCAACTAAGAAATACCACTACATTTATAGTTTAGAGAAATGGTGTCAAGACAGCTGAGGAATGGGAGATTAAAAATATAATGCAGTTTTTAAAGTTATTATGAGAAACTTGAGGTTTTAACAAGTAGTGGACAGGAGAGTGCAGTTTTCCCTTTTTCAGCCAGGATTTCAATTCCCCAAGGACTCACTGAGTGCCAGATGGTGCTACTGTGATTTTATAGCATCTGAGAAACTTGTCCTGTTGGTTTACAGTCATTGTTTCAGTGGCGACTCTCAGCCCGAAGTCTTCCCTCAATTCATATACTCATTAGTTAAGAAAGGTTTTGAGAGTGCCTTCTTCATTGTGGCAGATCAGCTGGTCAGAGAAAAGTTCTCTCTTCAGACATACCTCTTTTCTTCAGAAAGACGGGATGAAAATAAGTTTAGATTAAAAGTGCTTTTGTTTTCTTTCTCTTCCTTCCAAACCCAAAGTAATAACCAGCTCTGATTAACGGGTAGGACTGGTTACACAGTAAGCCCTGGAGCAGGTGGCTGGAACACACATGTTGCTAGATGCCTTTGTCAAACTATTTATCTTTTTTAAATCTCAGCTTGCCCCCCTCTAAAACAGCAGGGTAAGGGTCAGGTATTTATCCTTCTTCATTAGGTTTATCATTAAATTACCATAAGTGTTCACAGTGAGGATACGTGTGCCCTGAGTTATTCAAGAAGGTTTTTTGGTTTGGGCTTCTTTTTTATGTTAAATTTTCTTGTTTGTTAGAAAAAAAATCATACGCATAGAAAATGGCTCCAAGTGTGGAGTGGAGAGCCTGGGGTGGCTCTGGATGAATCCTCAGCCAGTGGGAAAAGCTGCTGAACAGCAGTTCTCAAGAAACAGGTTGAAAATTAGGCAGGCAAATAGCATCACAGCCAGGGACCCAGGGCCGAGAAAGGGTCAGACCTCAAATAGAATTGCAATTCAATAAGGACATAAAATATGCATCATTTTTCCTGCACTATCTATCAAGACTGCTTTTTTACTCATTTGCATTTAATGGGTACAGCCTTAGAAATATTGGAACATAAAAACCAAGACACCTTCAGTCCCATGGCAATTAAATGTTCATTAACAAATCTGTATCTTCTCCTAATTCACTGTTGCCATGCATGAGCAGCAGGTGAATGTATCATCTGGCTTGTTATGATAGTGTTTAAAAGAAATGTCACATCTACTTTTCAAGTAATTTTTCTCATTAGGTTTTGAATACAAACGAAGTATTAAGCTTGGCTGCAACACTTCGTGGGGCCGAGCAGTGGAAGAAATCAGGTGAATTTTCAAGCCAGTTTAAGGTTCCTTAAGGTTCTAAAGCTGAACAGAACAAGGAAATGAATAAAAACTAATTTATTTTGTCAAGTTCCTCAGCCTAGCTCGTGAAGATCACTAGGCCCACTTGGTCTTCAAACAATGTCTGTATGAAATTGTACAAGGGGATGAATATTGGAAACTGCTGTGGAAAACCCAAGCACTTAATTTTGTCTGTTTAAGGAATCACAAACTACTGCAGAAGAGGTGAATGTGAATATAAATATAAATATGTGGCTATATTTCAGCATTATTGTATTATGTGGCTGTAGACATTCTGTAGGGCTAAAATGTAGAACATAGAATGCATGACAACTTTGGTCCAAAAGGTAGTGTGATATATAAATAAGACATCACCAGAGAAATGAAACAAGCTTACAGATACAGACTGAGTGGACGACAGGTTAAAAGGTTTTTAGGTGCATTTCACTGCCAGTCAGGTGCATCAGTCACAGCTTACCAGTTGTGTTTAAAATGAACTCTTTTAACTTAACAGTCCATATGCTACAGCTGCTGGGAAATGGTACATGAAGTAGAAAAACCTGCAATCTTTCTCTTTCAATTAAAAGCTGATATTTTAGTATCAGCTCTTACTATGCCCATGTTATTGTTACTGGTATGAATGAACAAATGCTCAAATCCTAAGTGGTTTAAAATCACATTAGTCTGACAAACTATCATTGGAGAGCTTCAAATTAATGATTTATAAGCAGTTAATTTATTCCTTCTGGGAAGATGTGATAACTATTGTTTTCTAGATTGCAATCTATTCGAATTTGGCTAAGATTAACATCTAAAATGAATGACTTTGCTGTAGAGATGAATTAGTATTTGGTGTGAGTATGTGTACACTTAAAAATCAAAGGAGAGGTGACATTACAAGATATTAATATACTAATTCTTCTTCCAGAAAGGGAATAGTATAGAGGTTTGTAACAATGAGAGCTTCTCCTGCAGGGACAGAAAGCTGCAGTGGCAGTGTCACAGAGAGCATGCCTGTAATGGAGAGAAATTCCCATTGCTTTCTTCCTGGGGGCAAAGTTCAGGTGGATGAGATGGAAAACTTGCACTTGGGGCTCTCAGTCACAGAAATCTTACAATGTGGCTTTAATTACTGGATGTTGCTGCTGATTTGCCTGGGAGCGTTAGACAGCAGGGAACAATGTGAGCTTCTTGCTGCTGCAATGCCAGGGGAAGCTGATTTCTCAGCCCCTCTTAAAATCGTGGTGGGTAACTCCTCTGAGGATGGGACAGATGCAAGGAAAGGCCTTGATAGGACAGTTATTTAACTCAAATTGTGTTATAATGGACCAGTTCAAGAAAACCTGTTGTGAACAGAGGACAAACAGCTGCAAGTACATACAAGAATTTTTTGTTTGTTTGTTTAAAAAGGTGTTCATCAAACCATAACTGGAAGAGCTGGACTGTGCAGCAAAGAAGCTTCATAACTCACACCCTTGTCCCTTTATGTCATTCCTATCTCTACCCAATGGTAACAGCTTTGTTAAATCGCAAAAAAATCAAGAATCCTGAAGTAAGGAAGCAAAATCCAAGAAAAGGAATTTTTTCTCTGTTCTTTGTGTTAGACTTCAGCAGGCAAAATCCTCGAGGTCCTTAAAAGACATTAGACAGACTAACCATGAATCTTGCCCTTACCTCCTTGTGCTGCTAAAATTGTTGCTAACAACAAAGATCATTTCTTCATCTCTTCTGCTTATATTCACATTTTTGGCATAATTAAATCCTTGAGTCTCTGTTTTTGTCATGGAGCCATGGCAATTGCCTTTAGTTTTTATTGTCGTATGACTACATATAAAAGAAGTAATGGAGGATAAGGCAGCACAGAGATTCCAATATCTATCATAAAATATGAATGGCACCAAAGTGGTTTATATTCCTCAGTTTGCAAGATGCCTCAATGTTTGAAACAAATAAATACATTGCAAAAGTACTGAAATGAATAGGAAAGAAAGATATTGAAAATGAAGTAAACATGGAATGATAATAGAGAGTATGATTCTTTCAAATAAATGTTAATCCATGTAAATCTGTGTGGCAAAAAACCCACTAGATAAAAAAAACCCCCACAAACAGCCGCAGATCAAAACCAAATCCCAAGTGTTACTTGCTATGCATAGATTATTATTTAAAACTTCTGAGCAGACATTGGCATATATGGAATTGACTTCTGAGAATATTGACTTGCTTAATTTCTGTGTTTTATATCTATAATTGAAATGGGGAGGAAGAACTTCACATGCTGATTCCCCAAAGGACCCATAACAAATGCAATTACTCAGATTCAAAATTATATGTTAAATTATGATTTTAGCACTGTCTTTAGATGTCATTGGTTGTTAATTATTTGTCTGGTATGATACAGGTGTAAAGTATAACTCCAGTCGAAATGATCAATATTTTTCCATTCATGTTTTCATATTTTCCTAGATAAAATATTTTAACAGGAGCATCTGAAACTTTAAAAGACACTTAAAAAGTACTTTTTAGAGATCCTAGATTTCACCTGAATTTTTGGAACCATACAACAGATACTTATGATCCTGAGGCTTGCAAACTGATTCAGAAATAGAACAGGAAAGTTCTTTAGACTTTTGATTTAATTATTATGTGTGAGAAGAAGTCACTTTTCAAATAGTTTCATTTTATTTTATTTGTTTCTAGTGGAAAGTTTGGACTTCTGCAGTTTTTTATACAGTCTATATTGCTTGATTTGCAAACAGGTATTGTTGCTAAGATACAAAGCAATGAGCAATCTCTGTTAATGTATTGACATATTCTCAGAATCTTTACATTTTTTACTCTATGTTACCACTTAGAATAATAGCTAATCCTAAAAACAAGTTCTAATTAGTTTTCTCTTTGTGAGTGTTTTATGAAAAATATACTTAATGGAAGTGCATCAGAAGTAAATGTGGAAATGCAGAATAATCTGAACTTCTCCGTTCCAAGTGGTAGGCCGTGGAAGCAACCCTTGATGTCTGAGCACCTGCCTTCACAAACACAAATTAAACTCATCTCTGTGCATGTCAGAAATAGTCCACAGCTTGCTTTCTTCTCAGTAGGGAGCAGCTCCTTGCATGTATTCCTGTGTTGCAGAGCTCCCTGCTGGTGCCCCAGGGCTTCTGGGAGCAGGGAGAGATGGGAGGCTGGACCGAGGCGCACGTGGGGTGGACAGAGCAGTGGCCATGGTGCCCTGGCAGGGGCAGGTGGCACCAGCACAACCTTGCTGCTCTGGCCCTAGCACAAAAGGGGAAGAACAAGGAAACTAGAAGTTGTTATTTGTGTGCTATAAGGTTATATATAAACAGACTATTCTTTCTGCATTTGCGAGATCATATCTATTGCTCATGGAGCACTTAACAATCCACTCCTGTCACCTGTCACAACACAGTGACTGGGTGATCCACATGTTTTGTCTGGGGACTCAGAGCTACCAAGCTGAATACTGGAAGGACATAGAAATCATTCTTTAAATACTCCAAAATGCTGTCATTTTGTCAGCTTGTCGCAAGTTCATGTGCAGTCAGCACCTACAGAGAAGATGGAAATTGAACTCTGCCACACAATTTAACATGTTGTGTCTGAAAACAATGTGCCTTCCCAAAGCCCTGAACAGGCAAAGTTGTCTCATATTTTACTTCTGTTGATGTCCTAGTGGTGGAGCTCGTTCTTTGACAATTTTTAAACAGAGGCTTTAAATAATTCCAAGGGTGATAATGTGAACATTTTTCAATGAAGCCTCTTCCTCCACCAAAGTATTTTTGTATGACTCTTTTAACAGGTGAATTTCTGTGGCGTGGTTCCACTCCAGTGGAATTCTCTATTTCACTAGACAATATTATCATATTCTCATAATTCTCATAATAACTTCATTTCACTGGTTTCTGTAAAGTTCCTGTAGGTACCTAGTAAAACTTGTACTTCCAGGTCTTGTGAGATCCAGATTTTCCTTGAGGAGCCATTTATATATCTGGAGTACATATCCTGTGATGTGTTTATATTCTCTTATGGCTGAAATCCTGTAGTAGCTCATAGGAATTTTACTGTAACTAGAGTGTCCAATCTCTAGGGTGAGAGAGGACGAATATTACTGAGTCCCTTCTGGTTCTGTGGGCTCAGATGCACGAACACACAGACGCAGGGGTGACTTCAGTAATATGAATCCGACAGCAAGGAGCTGAGAAGGGGCCTTGCATGAAGTTCCACAGAGAGCAGTTTATTCCTACAGCTCGTGAAGGTTTCCTTAGGCAAATGACCCCGAACACGTGACAGGTCGATCTTAAGTACAGGGGAGTGGCTAACAGCAAGAGCCAACCAGGGAATCAGAACTGGGGTACATCACCAGCACTGAACAGGCATCCTGGGAGAGGCTTCCTTCCTTCGTCATAACCAACAGATCTTTGGCACCTGAGACTGTCTCACCAAGAACCTCTCTGTCTCTTATACCACTGGTCAATCGGCTACCACAGACTAATGATACCAAAAGTTAAATTCCCACAGATTCATATGCCGTAACTTTCATTAAAAAAAAAAAAAAAAAATTAAGTGGATGTGAACGATTTCTAAAGATTTTGGGAGCAGCAGAAAAAAATGCTTCTGTCTTCTTTGTTCCATTTCCATGTGTAATGGAGAGATGCTTCTGAACATATAAACACAGTATTTGGTAACCTTGTCTGAAAAAGTCTTTATCTGAATTTCTTACAAAACCAAAGCTCTTCTCCCTGATATTCAGAACATAATTTACTGTCATTTTCTGTTGTGTGTGTTCTGTTGTAGAGCTGACAACCAGCATTGACAGAACAGCGGCAGTGTGCATATATCACATCAAGAGTTCGTCCTTCACTTTTCATCAACCAAATGACATCCACATTTGGTCTAAAACACAGCTAATTATTGGGAAGTTAAGTTTCCAGTTCTGTCCAGTCTCTGCTTTCTATGTAGGCTATCAAAATAAATAACAATATCAGATTTCATTAAGATTTTCTCTGGTTAAATCTCCCTCTCAAAAATGTTTCCTCTTCTAAGATGAGGATAAGATAGGAGCATATCAACCCATTTTTAGGTTATTTGTGTGTTAAATCAAAGTAAAGACAGATAGGGTAATTAATTTGGTTTGTTTCAAGGGTGTTTGCTTTTTATACTAGTACACCATTAGTCGTTATCTTTAAATACTTCTCATAATCACTTCTTGACTAATAATCCCTGATTGCACTTGACTTTTAAGTTTACCCTTCCTGATTAGAAAGCCAGCTTCATCAAGTCAAAAACACGAGCCAGGAACAAAATTATCATAATGTTAATTGATTTAGGGGAAGGAAAAAAGGTGTGGGGCAGTGGTGTGTGGCAGAGAGGGGAACCTGAGACAGTCTTTAATGGATGCTTGCAAAAAGAGCGCGATTTTACTGGTGCCTGATACTTCTCAGGTACAGGCAGCAGGGAGGAAAATTTATCTGCCCTGGACTCTCTGAGCTTGTGCATGAAAAATGTAAATCTGCTTTTCTAATCCTTTTTATATTAAATTTCTGTCAGATATACGTGTAACTCCCTGAAAGAATTTACAAAATTAATTAAAATTGATTCAATGGATTGTCAAGGGCTAGATATTAGGGGAAAGTCTTTCAACTGTGAGAAGCCTTTAAAAAAGCATTAAAAAACCCCAACCCATCCTGGTTTTTTTCCTTGAACTTTCAAAAGCTGTTTTTTTAACATCTCCTTTAGCAGTTGTATTAATATTCAGATGAAACTTGTTCATATTAAGTGAATAGAGTTACTTAACTAAAATGTATTGACTGTCCATTTGCCATTCTCCAGCAATCGTCTAAAATAAATATACCTGCCTTCCACTCTTTGCTAAACATTTTTGTCTCCTTCTGGAGAGGGACTTATTGAAAGAGAATTAATTAGTTCAGGGGGAAAAAGCAGAACCCAGCAGCATTTATTATGACACCTGAAAGTCAGTAGTGCATACTATTTTTTCTGAAAGTTAATGAAACATATAATTAGAATTCTCCTTCTGATGTTTTTTGGGGTTTTAACTATGAAGTATATGCACTGGGCAAGCAGAACAGTTAAGCAGGATTGCTCAGATTCAGAGCAATTAGTATGCTAAGAAGCACACATATTTTTAGGTCATTTCTGTTTCAAAGTCCTTGGATCCAAAGCTGTCTTCTTTGAATATAAACAGTGCTTTTGTTTGAAACTATATGAACTTCAGGATGGATAATATTTTCATCTTCCTGTAATTCTTATTCTTCTCTTGCAAGAGAGAAGAAATCAGAATGTTTTATAAGTAGACTGAACATAATTTGTCCTGCTTCTTCATATGTGGCCAAAAATTTAACTTTTGAAACATATTATGTAAAACTCCTCTCTAATAGAATTATTATAAGGATATTGATGTTAATGAACATGTTAAGGTAGTGCAGACTTTGAGAGACAGAAGGTATAAGTCCCATCCTGCAGAATCTCCTTAAAAGTAAGGCAGATAAATGAAAAGAAAACAGAAATCTCCACAGGGATCTTCATATGTGGTAGTAGTATAATGATTCCCAAAGATAGTTCAAAAATAGTTCAAAGATAGTTAAAATCCAGTTATTTTGGAAACCAGAATAATTTCATTAAAAATGACAATTAAAAGCACTTAAATTGTAATAATTATGTCTGCTTTGTTAAGGTTTTGTGAGTTGTATGAATTCACAGACCCCCTGAGCCTCCCTTGATCAGCATAATTTAGGGATCAGTTCAAGAGAAATTGGAAGGCAGTAATCTGTCACCTTGCTCCTTTTTGGTTGTTCATCCTGTTATGCCTCTGTCTTGGGGTGATTTTATGATAATACTGTATCCCCCTATCATCTGCTTTATGCCCAGAAATGAATCCTGCAGCTTCAAGCTGGGTCCAAGGAAAGTGGGAGGAAGCCAGGCAAATTCTTCAGCATGGTTTGTGTTCAAGGACTCACACAGACACTCCCCCATGTTGTTCGGCTCTGCTTGCAGCAGGAGAGAGGCAATCCCTGCTTTTAGCTAACTTGTTAGCTGAGGCAAGAGGTTTTTTCCCAGGATTGCATACTGGCATACCAAAATCCTCCAGTAACTACTTCTTCTTCTGGAACTGTTTGGCCTAGCTGTGATCCAAGAACCAGATCATCAGATCCCGTGGACCAGCAGGGAAACTGCGGGGACCCCACATCCCAGCCTTGGGCCTCGGGAGGGGCCAAGCCAGCCACAGGAGAGAACTCTGAAACCACCAGCTTTCTCCACAGCAAGGAGGTTCAATACTTAATACTTATTCATTTTTTCCCATGCCCTGCAGGCGCTTTGTTTGTTAAATAAACAGTTTTTTTCACTCTCATCCAAGAAATTCCTTTTGTATTGGTGGGGGAGGGAGTGCCAAAACATTTCCCCCTAAACTTGTCTCAAACCAAGACAGCTTCTTAATTTATAAAGAAGAGGACCAGATGGCAATCTCCTATCATTGCTGCTCATTTGTTGTCCACACTGAGTTTCAGCTTCTTATACAAATTGGAAACTTGGCTAGGATTTTGTTCTTGTCCTCAGAACTGTTCTTTTTAATTTTAAAATGCTATTTGTACCAGTCTATTTGATTCTAAGTTGTATGACTTCTGGCTGTAATATCATGTTTCAGGTTGTATTAAACTTGTTGGCATGAAGGCACTGTACCTAGCAGATGTTTTTGGACATGATGCCCTTTTCAGTGTTTATACCAGCAGAGCTTAAGCCAAGCTATGGAGAAGAGGAATCTGGAAGGGCTTCCTTCACTGTCTTGCCCCATGCCCCATTTCTCTTTCAGAAATACTTGCAACACTGAAAATGTGTATGGCTGGACTTGATTAACCCTAAGGAACTCTGAATTTATTCAAATTTCAAATAAATATATGTGTTCATCAGCTGATGCTGTTCCCCAAGTAAGCCACAATCCCTTATGTTTTGTCATGAAAAGAACCATAAGTGGACAAAGTGCTCCTTACCACATAATGTGCTGGGTTATTAAAAGTACTGAATTTTCCAGATGCACTTTCTACTTACAGATAATCAGGATTTTACCTAAGTGTTGTAGTAAAACCTCCTATATCAGCCATATACAAGGAATAAGTTTAACTCCTGGGCAGAAAAGGAACAGAAAAGTGGATGTTTCAAAGTGCTCAACAGCCCCTCTGTGGGCTCCCCTCAGAAAGGAGGGGCTGCTTGAAGGTAGGTTTACTCCTCAGTGAGCTCTTACTAGCAAATTTCAGCTGTCAGGTTAGGAGCAGGTTAAGTGTGCCTTTAGACTTTTCAAGATGGGTCTCTGAACTAAAAAAAGTCACTTGGATATCTGATGAATACCCATATTCATCAACCCTCAAAATATTCTTGGCTCTTATGTAAATTTTAACTTCATCACAGCTATTCTGCGAGACAGAGAATTTCATGGGAATTGTGTTGTTTGACTTTGATAGGCGCTTCAGAAATCATCCAGCTAAAAACAACACACAGTCATAATCTGTTATAGAAATTTCTTTGAAGAAATAATCCAAATTCATTATGTAATATATTGGTATCTTTAGCATCTCAAATGGTAGGATTTTTTTCTTTTCTTGGTGCAGAAAATGTGGCATATTTAGCAGCCTCCAAAATGTTTTTTTTTTTTTTAATTGCTATCACAGGTTATCATAGAGATGTTGAAAGGACTATTGAGAATTTGACAGAAAGTTCAGGATTTAGGATATTCTTGAGGAATGGCTGTGCTGGAGGTTTGTCTTGCAGAGACTAACAGTGTTAGGACACAACTCAGTAGGGATTACTTGCCAGCTGGGACAAAGAAGCCTCTCCAAAATGGTGACCTGCCAGTCAGCCTGTAAATAAATAGAAAAGCTTCATTTCTCAAGAAAGAAAATATTTAGTCAGAAATCCTCAGGGTTGCTTTAGATTTTTATTGCTAAAAATATGATTTTTGCAATTATATTCATATGATGCAAACCAGTCCATTAAGTCTTACTTTCTAGAGAAGTAAATTCAACTTCCAACAAACAAATCAACACTCTATAAAGAATTTTAGTTGCTTATCTCAGTTCTAATCTAGATATCAGTGAGTAAACAGAGGCAAAGATCAGTCCTGTGATACTCATTGCCTTTGTCTGTGTAAGAGATTCTAATTTCTGCAGTTAATGTTTTCTAAATGATCCCAGCACTAGAAAAAGATTTTACTGGTTGGCAGTGAGGCTGTGCTCCTTGAAATGTCGCTTTGCATTAGAATTACCATTTCTCACAGCTCTAATGAAAAACAAAGCAAACCCTCAAATCATTAATGCATTTCCAATCATTGATTTTGTTCTTGCTTTTACTTTTTCCCTGTTAAAGTATTTTATCATCCTTAATATTTTATCCATACCTTTGAATAAAGTCATAAACCATCTAAAAATTACATACCTCTTCTGCTTTTTTTGGTTTTGTTTGTCAATTTTTTTGTTAGGTTTGGTTTTTTTCTTCCATACATATAAAGAGCACTATCCTACACGGCTCCCCAGTAACAGTCAATTACTGTTAAATGTTAGCTTTTTAACTGGATATTTACCAAAATCTCTATGTCCTTCATCTGCTGTTTCAAATGCCTCAGCTAATTTTGTAGCCATCTACACTGAATGCCAACAAACACTCGGTAATTTTCAATGGCTAAGTCCCTCATAATCCTTCCTGTGTCATCTTAAATTATTTGAACTGCTGCTTAGCATTGTGCTGTCAGCAGTTTTGTAACTCTTTTCATTGATTCTATCAGCTAAATTGTTCCTATAGAGAGCATCAGGACATAAAATGGATGAGCAATACGAACCAGCTTAAGAGTGCTGTCTAAACACTCATCCCTGAAGAGTTACATACAGGTTTCATAATGCCTTTGGCATAGACTAACTGCAGATCTTCATAGTGTTTCCCAGTAAATGTTTGAAGGACAGAAGCAACTCAAGCACCCTTCAGAAATGTGTCATTGTGCTATAGCAGTAATTAGACAATAGTCACTGTTGCAGTCTGGCTGCAGTGTGCAGCAAGGTCATTCCTGTAAGGTCTAACTAAGTTAACACATCTGAGCAACTGTCCAGTGTGGAAAATATTCAGTGTTACATGTTATAATTTTTCTGTTCAAAATTGCCTTGTGAA
The DNA here is from genome assembly GCA_026261815.1 of Monarcha castaneiventris obscurior. Classification (NCBI taxonomy): domain Eukaryota; kingdom Metazoa; phylum Chordata; class Aves; order Passeriformes; family Monarchidae; genus Monarcha; species Monarcha castaneiventris. The sequence continues at coordinate 947,814 of JAMPIT010000371.1, forward strand.
ATGATCCTAATTTTCCTAATTTTTCATATCCAATACAGTATGAAGCACAACTGGTTGTTTCTAAGTGTATGTTTTATATAGTAGAAGACTGATAGCAATACCTAAAACAAAGCTGGAGTACCCTTTCACTCAAAACAAAAGTAGTCATGATTGAGAAGTTATTCAGAGAATGGACATTTTCAAAATATTCCCTTTTGAAGAAACCCAAGAAAATTTCCATTGCAAGCTCTTGGGGTGCCTGGGGTTGCAGCAATGATTGTGCTGGACTTTCATAGAATTGGGACCCATGACAAACTCCTTGTGGGGCGACCTGCCACAGAGCAAATCGCAGAGGTGTTATGGGATTGTTTCTAAACCCTGTTATTCAATATCCAACTATCTCAAAAAGAAGACATGGTCTGACATTCTGCAACAGAAACTACCTTTTTCTTTAAAGAATGGCTATATCGCAGATGAAGCTGAGGTATAAAAATGGTCCAAAGGCATAACCATACAATCAGTTAATCTGTAACAGACTTTAGCTATATTTTGGTTACCTTTCTTTTTTCCCCCCCTCAAAGATGTGCAATGTAGTAGGGATTTGGGCACCCTTCTCATCAGATGCCTGTGATCAGATGCAAGCCATTGACTTTAAAATAATTCACACCATCTCCACTTTTAAAGTCTCTAGCTCCAATTTCTAGTCAGAGCAAGAAGAATTTACCAAATGTAGAACAAGGTCTGAACTATAATGAACATTATTTCCAAGAGTAAGGTCTACTGAGACTATAATACATATAATACCAGTTTTATTAAGGAATAAACTCATTTAGTAAGATGTTTCTGAGAGTTTCAAATAATTTTTAGGGTTTTAATATGGTATAAAAGATGTCTGCAGTCTTTAAACTTATTGAATGTGTCTAACAGTGCAGTGAAATGGAAAAATAAGTCAGTATTTCTGGGAGAAAATTTATTGGAAATCAGTGATGTTATTTTCTGTATTCTCTCTTTACCTACATTAATTTCCAGTGGTTATTGGCCAGTAGAGCTTAAAATAGTGTTAACTTCTGTGCTATTGTTTATCATAGGAATTAATAACAAACAAATGGCAAAACCAAAATCTTTTCCCTTGAGCAACTAAGCCATTTCCATTTCACATAATGTTGACCTTTTGACTCCAACAGACTAATACAAGACTAAATGTGTGAAGTATCTGAGTTTCAAAGAAACACCACAGTTAAGTGTTTCATGGTTCAGTTATCCCTTGGCCTTTGGGTTGAAACACCCAATAAGTGGGCAAATTACTGTCAATGATATCTGGTTGTTCCACTGTAAGAAATCTCCTTCATACTTTGGTTTTCTCTCAGTGTACTTTACTGACCTTCTCAAGTAAACATCATTTAATATCGACCAAGGAAAATAGCTTTTAACTATAAACCAGTCATACTAGTGTTAAGAATTAACTGCCCAGATCCTAAACTGAGAAACAGAATGAAGAAAAAGCCTAGCTCAGATACGTGTGTTTAATCTCTTGAGACATTACATGCAGTTACATTTTTCCATTGTTTCAGACGGAGAGTTTATTTTTTAGTATTACAGTTTATAATAAGCTTTCTTTTTTTTTGGTTGCATTTCTGATTGTATTCTTTCTATCAAACTCAAACTAAACTCAGGTTGAGGCTTTGGTTATTCTTTTTCCTACTGTTTCAACAGATGCTTCATTTTGTTCTGCTACATCCAAATCTGATTCCCTTGTGTTGGGTATATTCTCCAGACACAATTTGTTCATGTGTAGGCTGTGGTTAACATCTCAAGGAGCATGGTTTGATAGTGGTGTTGAGGACCCATGTGGCATTGTGAGTGTTTGGGGCTCTTCCCTTGACCCAAGTCTCCTCTATGCCATGAACTGCATGAGCACTAGCAAGCATTTGAGTTCCTCAAGACTTCTCACCAGTTTAGTTTTCTGCCAAAGAAATCTGGTTTGTACAAGCTGAGAGCACTCTGCAATGCACACCAAAGCATGCTGGGTTACAGGAACCAGGAGTTTTTGTTTTAGAAGTGCATTCCTGAGTCAAACTAAAAAAGTAGTGTGGATGTAGCAATGGATTTTGTGTATATGTGGTGGTGTTTGTGCTCTAAAGTTGTTCTTTGTTTTGCTCCATTAAGATTAACCTTTCTGCTAACGTTTCTGCTATGTTCTTTATGTTGCTTACATAACAATACAGCTCTCTCTGAGAAGATAATACTTCATGCTCTTGGTTCTAAAGGTCTTTGCTCAAATTCTCCCGTGTCTCATTTAGTTTGACAAAATTCAGTTCATTGCCTACAGTCCAAAGTGTGTCATCAGTCACAGGATGGTAACCCAACCAGATAGGAGATGCTACATGCTTTAGGCAGTCTTCCTTATTTTCTGCTGTGCTCTTTGAATGTTATTCTCCTATGCTGGATGAACTCTGAAGTACATACTTTAAAATATGTTCCTTTGATCAGATCAGTTAGTTTTGGCAGAGTTCATTAAAATCAGTATGAGGCTTTTAATTGATTTTTGGTGGGATTTGGTCAGAATCTCAGACTCCTCTAACTTCTGGATCTCACCCATAATTTGTCTGTTTTTGAGAAAATTTATGTATTCAGTGTCTGCAACCCTGTGTTCTGATAATCTTGCTATGAATGTTCTCTTACCCATTAATGCTGTCTCATTCAGTCTAGCTAAACTAAATTATTAGTTAACATGACTAGAGATAGCAAAATGACCTGATGATGGTTGCTTTTCTTGTGTAGCACCTTATTCTTGTTTCTTTTGTCATTTTGTAGTATTTTTTAGTTCCAACTTCAGATGGTTGTCTGAAAAGTAACTTCTGAATTTATTTTCATTTCAAAACCCACAAAGTTTTATGCAGCTCACAAAATATCCCTTCAGTCTGTAAATGCTTTAATATGGAATTAGACAGTTTTTATTCTTAGATAATGATCTGTCACATAGAATCCCAGCACAGATTTTGTTGCGTGCTCCTGTCCAATTCACCTTTTTTTGTCTGAGTGTTGCCATTGAGTCATTGTCAGTTTCTGGTTGTCTTGTCTCAGTTTCTTATTCATGAAATCATTTGACAGACTATTAGTTCACTTCCTTAGATTTACTTGCTGTGTTATCATCTTTAGAGAAGCAGTTAATAAAAAATGGTTTTTTCCTTGCTGCAGTATAGCTTGGTTTAGAATACCAAAAGCACATACAGAAATGCTGACATTTCAGCAATTCATGCATTTTATAAAAAAAATCTTACAGATGTAATATTGGCTAGAATAAACATAATTTGTTCTCCCTTAATGCTTAAAAACTACTTGGGTGCTCAAAAAACCCCCAAAAAACTAATTGGCCACAGCTGAATCAGCCAATGGAGAAATAAACTGGAATAGTGAAGAATTTGGATTTTGTAATACTAGTTGGGGTTTTTTGATGAGGGGAGAGTCAGTGAGTTATTAACATGAGTATCTTTGCTTAATTGAAGTAGCTGCCTCACAAGTACTTAGTAGTCAAACTGCATGTCTTATCCTAGTTCATTATATTAATTAACTTTCTAAGCTGTGTAAACTTACCTTCCTCAAAATATGTTTAGACTGAAAGCTGTGAGTTCTTGATTCACTGGTCTTACTTTAGGAGGGGACTTTACAAAGTAAGTGGGATTTGACATTGGTTTTGTTCTCAGTTTTGGGGCTACTCTTCAGTTTAAATATCAGCTCTATGTGAAGAGGCATCTACGTATACTCTGACTGATTACCCTCAGCCCATTCTGCCACAGGAATTTTGGAGGAGAGTTGGCTTCTCCTGTCTGCTGCATAGGCACCCACTTGTGTTACAGTGAGAGGCAGAAAATACATCATTTCATGCTGGTGCAGAAGCTGGATGAGAGAAGAGACCTTTAGCTCTTGTTGCAGCTGAGTGGCTCAAACACTCCATGCCCGTTTCCCTCTGAGGACACAGCAGACAATCAGAGGGAGCAGTAACAGCTCAGTTACCAAGGGCTGTCAGCTCCATCTAAGGGACCCCAGCAGCCTAACAGTGGCTGGTAGAAATAGGCTACTTTACTGCCTCATTCCAAGAGATGTCATGCCATCCAAAATTCATCCTATAGGCTTGCAATTTTATACAGCTTTGGAAAGAAAGTGTTTTCTAGATTTTCTTTTTCTACATTACCTAGTAGAGAAGCATCCTATCCCATTTCTGGGACCCTAAGAATTAACTTAGTACAAGTAAGAATATAACAATACATCTGTTAGAATATGAAAAATACACCTGTTTTCCAGGCTTGCTGAGATGGCTTTATCACCAAGCTCATATGCCTTGCATGAGAAGAAAGTGCGTGCTAGCGTCTTTCAACACCGAGGAATAATTACTTTCTGTTTTTGTGGAAAGTAACTTCTCTCTATGTTCATATAAAAAAGATAACCCTGATGGAATGGCTTATTAGAAGTTTTTCTGCCTTGTTAGAACAGATAATATGCTTTATAACACTGAATTTAGGAATAATATCCCTGTAGTATTAAACCAGTAGAGAACTATTAAATTCCTAGTATATTTTCCTATCTGCAGCTGCCGTGTCTGTATGGGCTCCTCAGTCTGTACCTGTCACTCTAGCAAATAAGACACTAAATATATGTCCAGTAGACAGGAACATTTGCCAGTGCCATATTGTGTTCATCTCTCAGCTTCCTGGCTCATGTTTACTTCTTCTGACCACAACTTGGTCTGGTTTGGTTCCCTGTCCCACAGAAGGCTCCTGACTCTAGGATACCACCCCTGTATGATAACACAGTATGTTCCCATCCTTGGCAGGGGTTGTGAGGAAGCAGATTGAGTGCTTTTTGAATGTGTAGAACTGATTTAAGGAACATTATCTTTTTAGGTACCATGACAGTAATTCATACTATTAATGATTCAATACAGGGAAATAAGTTTCCCAAATTGTAGTTGGAAAGCAGGAGGAAATCGTCTCCTCAAGATCTTTTAATAGCCCAGTTATCAGATTAGCAATCTGTTAGCGGCCCAGACTGTCATGAGCAGGAACCTACGCACAATATGAGCTGTCATTTATTCTTAGAAACAGAAAAAAAAAAAAAATGCGGAAAAAATTGAACATTTTTTGCCTCAAATAGTATTAAAGTTACCTTGTAATACTGGAATGATGCTCCATCCTCACTGGGATCCAGGAGAGCCATAGATAACTGCACTGCAAGAGGAATGCTGAAATAAAAGGAGGCTAAAAACAATCCAAACCAAAGATCCTAACAAAAGAAAAAAATCCTTTGGCATATCCTTGAGCTCCTGTAGAGAAAACAAGAAAACAAGTAACATGTACTGGGCTTTCTGAGACTTAGGGTCCCAAATACTATCAGAGTGAATATTTAACTGAGAGCATTTGAAATGCGAGAACCTTGCTACTAGCACAATCCTGTTTTTCAAGATTGTATCGTACTTTCTAGGGGGTTTTGTTGGTTTGTTTTGTTGTTGCTGTTTTGTTGGGGTTTTTTTAATGGTGCTTCTGAATCCCTGATGTCGATTTTATGTCACATCATGGTGTGACTTGAGTAGAATGTGGGATTTACTGGTTAACTGTGGGGGAAATCATTCAAACTGTGTCTTCAGCAGGTGAGCCCTGCTGGAATATTGCCAAATATCTGAAATGCTTGGTACAGCAGCTGGAAAGAGGTTGGAATTGGAGACTGTCAGTGGACTCCCCTGTATTGTTTATTTATTTCTATCTCAATTTCTATCTATAAAATTAACAGAAGTTCAGTAACAACTTTTGCCTCTGTCAAAAGTTGGCTTTTATTCCTGTTTCTAGAAATTTCATCTCACAAGCCCTCTTGAGTTTTGTTCAAACTAGTCAGTCTTGGCTATTCCCTGAAGATCAAAAAAATAAGTAAGATGAATTTATAAAATACATATTTTTCTACCCTTATGTTGGGGTGACCGCAGGGGCTCCCCCCGAGGTGCATTGCTCTTTGGGATACCCTGTCCTGGTTTGAATTCCCCGATTCTCTGTGAGCCTGGTCACTCCCCTGGGCTCTCCCATTGGTCCCTGCTCCCTGCTCCTGCCTTTCCCCCAGCCCCGGGAAAAGCCCTGAATTAGCCATGCTGTTGGTATTTGCCTCTGCACCCTCTGACAGTGAAGATGCAATAAATCCTGCTGGAATGCAAGCAGATCCCCTGCCTGACTCCTTGTCACTGACTGAATACTGAACCTGCCCAGGCACCTGTGGGGCACACGGGACCCCACGGAGCCAGGCAATTACAGTATTACCCTTACATATTCATTGTGAACAATCAGTTTATTAAACGATTGCACAGGTAATATAAAAGTCTTTTACAGAGTCCACAGTTTGAAATAGGACATTTTGAGAATAACTCTTTGATCTGCTGCAAAAACTGTATTAGGTCTATCCTTTTGATAGCTACCAGAAGTATTCCATAGACTGTGTAATTGATCCTTCTTCCCACTTCTTTACCTGATTTTGAGATGGTTCTATTTCAGAATTGCTTTGTGGGAATATAAACTCAGTGAGAACTGTAAAAACTGTAAGAACCTTTATGGAACTTCTACAAAAAAGTTTCCTTTTTCAAAATCTTTGTTGTCTGTAAGCTGTCACTCTCTGTTGTTGTCACAGCAGAAGGAATTTTCCTAAAATATGATGGTGTTACTTTTTAGCTGTGGTGAGATTTGGTGTGCACTGACACAGGTGATCATACACAACTCTGTGTGGTAGTACGCAATGCCTAGAACGTCAATTTGCTCTTCTAGTTTACAGCTGGATGATTTTCCTATATCTCTGGAAACAACTGATAAGACAGAATGGGACTGAAATGAAGCAGTGTATATTAAATTAAATTATAAAAGTTCTTAAATCCTCTTCATTTCCTCAGCCTCCCATGAGGCTCTGTGGTTTTCTAAACTGTACTTTCACAACTCTCCATACTGCAAACAACTGTTTGAGATAGATTGCTGTGAACTGGGAATGATCTAGACACCTCACTGCCATTTTACAGACAAATGTGACTAATATATGTAATTGAAAATCAATTGAAATAATGTTTTATTTAATGAGGAACAGAGCTCAGATGATTTTTTTTTTCATAAGTATTAACTTACATTTAAGATGAATATTGCAAGACAAAGCTTCTGGGTTGAAAATTATGTGATTCTTCTTTAATTTTTGTTATCCATTCAGCATATTTAAGCTTTCAATATAAATGTGCATGAGCAAATACTTTTAAATGGATGGAGTACTTTGGATTATGGAAAAGGATTGAAACGGACTGGTCTAAGTTGCCATTCCTGTTACGCCTCTAGCAGGGAAACAAGCAAACAGCTGACATCCTGAGATGTGGTGATACAGAATGGTTTGAGTTGGTGCCCAGTGTATTCACCCCTCTCAAGTGCTCAGTAACATTTTTTTTTCTAGTGCAAAAAGCAAAAGAAATCTCCCTTGGATGCTTCTATGCAGGAAGTAGTTTCATTAGTCTGTTCATTTCCTGTGTAGCTGTTAGATAACTAAGTGAAGTCCCTTGGTAGTTATTTTCCAAACTTTTATGTATTACAATTCAGTCACCCAGTGACTGAAAATTTCTGGCAGAAGACTCATTTCATTACTGTAGGCTTAGAAGAAATTAAATGAAGGATGTGAGGCTTTCATTGAAACATGTAAAATATGCATGAGCCCTCTGAATTTAATAAGGATGAAAATTTACCCACATCAAAGTGAAATAGCCTGTTTTGATGTTTGTTTCAGTGGTCTTTAAGTACATTCACGTATGGCACTGCATTCCTCGTAGTCAGACTGTTACACACACTGTTAAACAGAGGTCAGGATTATATCCTTGTAAAAAGTGACTCAGGTAAATTTCCTCTCATACTGCATCTTTGGTTTGGCACTACGAAGTTCTATTCAATATTAGGAAAACCGCTTTGTTCTCCTGGTTGATACTATCTTGATGGCTAATTTTATTTATCTGTAAGTATTTCTCATATTTCTGGGAGGTATCTGGCAAAAATCTGTCCCTTCTTTACTGCATTTGAAATGTCAGTGAGGCAGAGTCTGAGGTAAGAGACTGAGTGACTGTTGAGGTGCCATTGTCAGGATCTGTCTCCACCCAGACTGCAAACTGTTGTATGTGCTCAGTGACTCTGAAAAAGGGTGCAGTAACTGCAGTCAGTGGGGAAAACAGAAAAATAAAATCCCAACAAACAGCCCAGAAGTCATTTATGTGCATTATTGTTAAAAACTTTCTTTAAGAAAGGCTCTTTGGTCTAGAATGATAAGAGAAGAAAGCCTGTCAGGAAGAGCCTGCTGTTATCTCCTGCTTAATAGCAATGAATGAGAAGTTGTTTCACCCAATGTATAGTTTGTAGTAACCAGTTATGAGCAGTGTTTATTTACCAGTTTATCCAGAGCATCTCCTAGGGCAGCATTTAAAAAAAGTCAATGGTGTTGCACTCTGAGGCAGCTGAATTGAATGTTAAATACCTTAGAATCTAAACCATATTGTATTTATGATGCAATGGTGTAGATGATACCAAGTAGGTGCTGTCAGAAGGTCATTCAGCTGCAAACTGTACATAATAAGTGATCAGACCAGACAACTTTACCAGGCAACTGCTATTTTATCTACTGATTGGATGTTCATTTAAATATTTTAAGTGTTTTTTCTCCAAGTGGCTGAGCAAGAAAATAAATGAAAACTGAAATACAGATGTTCAAATATATATGGCTTATTAATTAGGTGTATTGCAACAGCTTTCAGTGAGTCTCAAATGTGCAAATAACAACTTAAAATGAGAATTGTATTTTAAAACAAAATTTCCCATTCTTCAATCATAACCATTTTCTGTTCTACATCATTTAATTCAGTAATCAAAAATCTACATTTTACAAATCATTGCTCTTCTCACTTCCCATGAGCAGAATGCAAGATTTTCTTTTCCCATTTAAATTATTTAATAAGCTTTACTGCAAAATGTAACACTGCTCTTTGATTCCAAATGAATGGATCCCTATATTATCTCAACTTTTAATGAGAAGGTACTCTGTGATTTTGACAAGAAAATTTCAGTATGCATGTGAGCTTGAAGTAGAAGGAAAAAAGATTAAATAGGAAGGTCAGAGGAATCTCATTAAGTTTGTCATTAAATCTTGAAGAGTGAAACACTGACTGGGTTCCAGCTGCCTGAGTTTGGCCATAAATGTACCCATCCATACCAGGGGATCAAAATGTCCTTTAAGGACTGGAGGAGGCTGCAGGTTTCTGAGCATGAGCAGTGGGTGAGTTCTGTGCCAGGTACCTTCCACTGCTCTCCAGAGGCAGAAGGAAAGAAAACAGGAGCCCACTGCACTCGACTTGCACAGGGCCGATGTCTCACCACTGACACTGAGAGAATTCAATGATGTCCCTATCAACAGGATTCATATTTCTCCAGTCACTGTATTTCCAGAAACAGCACAGACTTTGTAATGTCTATCACCTTGGATGTATCTCTGTATGTGTGTATACATTTGTTTAATATATGAAAAACCTATATTATAGCCTAAATTATTGTATTACAGCGGATAAACATAGCTTTTATGATTATAAATAATGAAGGAGAAAGGTTTTAGAGGAACCTGTGTTTGCTGTCAAAATGCACACTATATAGAAATTAGCTTTCACCTGTTGTTGTAGTTGAAGCTTCAACCATATTAAAAAAGTTATGAAAAAACCCCAACCATATTAAGACTAAAATGGTAAAAACCCACTTATATTAAAAAGCAGAATTAAAAAAAAACTGCTGCAGATATTTTTAAAAAGTAAAAAACACCACCCTATATCAAAACAACAAACTGTAATAAATCAACCATCTAAAAAACCAACCTTGTTTAATAAAACAGCTGTTGAAAAATAAACCAGATTAAAAAGCACAGCAGAAAACACCAATGGCCTGAAAGGACTGAGAGAGATTTGTCTTTACAAACAAACTGTGGGTCTGCTGACAGGTAAAAGCTAGATACTGAAAGGTCAAAGAAACAGTGGGAGGAATTCCACTGATTGATGGAAGGAGTGAGAAGGATTTGTCTTTACAAACAAACTGTGGCTTTGCTGATAGGTAAAGATAGATACTGAGAGATGAAAGCAGCAATGGAAAGAACCATAAATTCCATAGGAAAAGAAAAAAAGGGGGGTATACATTAGAAGGGGGTCTGTATTAAGCAATTCAGGAGGTCTGTACCTCTCAAGTACCTCAGCCAATGGGGAAAGAGAGAGGGAAATACAGCTGGGAAATTAGGATAAAAAGGAGGCTGTGACCTCTAACAATTTGAGAGACCCCAGGGGAATGCCCCATGGCCTCTTCTGTTATTCGAATAAAATAACAGGACTACTCTGTCTCCTTTTTGGACATAAACCTCTGGTGTTTGTGGATTAATTTTCCTGACAGATCTAAAAAAAAAACAGCCTTAAAAAAAAGCTGCTTTCTGCCGCTGCCTTGGGCTTTTTCGCTACACTCTAACCCAGCACTCCATATCCACCCAACCCCCGCAGGTCCTGTGGCGTTTCTGCTGCATTCTGTTTGCCACCCCGGAGTCTGCTCGTCCCTGCCGTTCCCCCGCCGCTCCGAGGTTCCTGCTGCAGCCCATTTCGCCACCCGGAGGGGCACCGCGCCCGGCTGCCGCTGGGGTTTGCAAAGGCAGCGCCTTTTCTCTCCCTGCCGCCGGCCCGGCCGCCATTCCCCAGCGCCCTGAGGCGGCCGGGCCCGCGCCACAGCGCCCCCTGGCGGCGCGGGGAATCCCCGCAGCCGCGGTGCCCGGCCGGGAGCCAGCAGCGCCCCCTGGCGGCCGCGAGCGGAGCTGCGCTGAGGGGAAAGGGCCCGGCAGCGCCGAGAGGGCCCCGGCTGGGCCCTGCTCTGGGTGCAGCTGCTGCTGCTGCTGCTGCTGGTTGTTTGCCTTGTTATACATATATATATACTAGTAAACAACTGTTATTCATTTTCCCCTATCTTTGCCTGAAAGCCCCATCATTTCAGAGCTATAATAATTTGGAGGGAAGGGGGTCACATTTTCTATTCCAAGGAGGTTCCTGCCTTTCTTGGCAGACACCTGTCTTTCAAACTAAGACAGATATATAAAAAATACATATATATGTTGTTATAAACAGAAGTAGGGAATTGGCTTTTGTATGTTAATGAGTTTATTAATTGGGCATTAGTGAGTTAGTAGGTTAATGAGTCATTGTATCTGGAGTGATGTTTATGTGAAGTAATTAGTTGTATAAGTTGATGAATGTTCTTGTGTAAAATTTATATTTATGACTGAAAACTGGTCATAGAAGTTTCCGGGCACGAGGTGAAGGAGGGGCACGGGTGGTAACCTCATTAACATATGGGGAAAAGATGGAAGATCCCACTGGACAATCACACACCAATGAAGATCTCTGGGTGAGAACCAGCCAATCCAAATACCGTGCAGAGGTATTATATCTATGGTCTCTTATTGTCTACAGCTTACGTTTGTTAATAAAAATCCAATTAAATTTTAATTGGCTGAAGAGTTTTATTACATATGTGTATATTTATACATATAAATAAATTGTAGAAAAAGCAAAAGTAGAGAAAATAAAAACCCTGCTGTATAAGCAACCAGCTATATCAAAATCAACTGCACTAAAACAGCCACATAAAAAACGCAGAGAACTGAAAACTAACTATATTTAAAAATATCCATAGAAAAACCCCAACTGTAATGTAAACCAGAGTTTAAAAAAGAACTTACATGAAACACAACCCAGTAAAAAGTCCATTCTGCAAAGCCTAGTTGTATAAAAACACAACCCTATAAAAGCAAATGGCATGAAAATCCAACAGTATAAAAACCCAACTATAATACGAAACCAAGGCATAAATCCCCAACTATATAAAATCTAACCATACCAAATAGCACCCACATTATGAAAAATGACCATGTAAAAAAAAACACTGTAAAAACACCTTTAAAAAATAACCAGTTTAAAAATAACTGTGTAAAACCAAAGATATTTTAACCAGCTGTGCAGAAGACAATAGTGGAAAAAAAGAAGAAAAAACAGTGCAAAAAACTGGACAAAAATCATCTAAAACCACCCATGTAAAAATCCAGCTATACCAACCCCAACTGTATTAAACCAGCCTTATACAAAAGCTTGTAAAAACCAACTTTCTTAAAACCAAATGTGCAAAAACCAGCTGGGTAGAAAACCAACTATAGTAAAAACAGCTGTGTAAAAAACAATTGTGTAAACCCCAAACATAAAAACCTGACAATACAGAAGCCCAACTGTATGAAAAAGCAGCTGTATGGAAAACAGTCTAAAAACTAAGTGTATCACAATATGAAAGCATAAATACCCAAACACATTAAACAGCCAAAGTATAATGGACCAAATGTATAAAGAAGGCCAACCAAAAACCAATTGCATAAACCCCAGAAGTATAGAACACACAAGTGGTAGAAATACAACTGGATGCCAAAACCCAATTATATTACAACCTGGCTGCATCAAAAGCCAACCAAAACAACCACCAACAGTATAAAAGCAATCAACTGGAATAAACAACCAAGGTAGAAATGCCCAACTGTATTTAAAAGCCAAAATGTAGTAAACAAAAAAGTCTTTAAAACTCCAACCCTGTTAAAACCAACCATACCAAAAGATTATCTGTAGTTACAACCACGGTAAAAAAGAGAAATTTTTGAAAAATCTGCCATATATAGAACTCCTACCAAATTAAAACCAACTAAGTGTAGAAAAAAAAAGAATTGCTTAACAAACAAAAGTTTTTAAATAAGCCACATAAAAAATACAAAAATCTAACAATATCCAGCCATAGGAAGAACCAAATATAAAAACCAACTGTATAGAAAGTGTAAAAGAAAATAGAAAATCAGAGTACAAAAGACTAACTCTAGAAAAATCCAAAGTTTAAAAAACCAAACCACATAAAGGATCCAATGTATAAACACCCAACTTTTTGTATAATGTATTGGTTTTGCACAGCCTGATTTTTGGTAGTGGGGCAGCCACAGAGGTGTCTTCTGTGAGAAGCTGCTGGAAACTTCTACCATGTCCAGCAGAGCCAATCTCTAATGACTCTGAAAGATGGACACGCTGCTGGCCAAAATTGGGCCAATGAGAGAGGCTGGTAATGCGTCTGTGATAACATGTTTAAGAAGAAAATCCAAACAAAATCAGGAGGGTTTTGCTGCTAGTCAGAGAAGAGGAGGAGGTACGAACGTGTGAGGGAACAACATGGAGACACCAAGGCCCATGGAGAAGGAGGGGCAGGAGGTGCTCCAGGCTCTGGAGCTGAGGTGCCTCTGCAGGCCGTGGTGATGACCATGGGGAAGCAGCTGTGCCCCTGCCCCATGGGGATCCATGGGGGATGCAGAGATCCCCCCACAGCCCCTGGGGATCCATGGGGGATGCAGAGATCCACCCACAGCCCCTGGGGATCCATGGGGGATGCAGAGATCCCCCCACAGCCCCTGGGGATCCATGGGGGATGCAGAGATCCCCCCACAGCCCCTGGGGATCCATGGGGGATGCAGAGATCCCCCCACAGCCCCTGGGGGAGCTGCCACAGCGGGGGGATGCCTGGAGGAGGCTGTGATCCAGTGGGAGACCCAGTGGAGAGAGAGGGCCCTGCTTTCCAGGCTGGAGCAGCCTGTCTTTGGAGGACTGCACCCCATGGAGGAGTGACCCACCCTGCAGCAGTTTCAGGAGGGCTGTGTGCCCATGGGAGTGACCCACCCTACAGCAGTTTTTGGAGGGCTGTGTGCCCGTGGGAGGGACCCACGTTGCAGCAGGGGCAGTAGGGCTGCTGTTCGTGAGAGTGGAACCACGCTGGAGAGGTTCATGGAGAACTGGGAGGGACCCCACGGTCTCACAGAGGAAGGATTCCCCTCCCAGAGCAGTGGAAGAGAATCTCGGTGACGAACTGACCAAACCCCCATGCGCTGCCTCCCTGTGCTGTTGGTGGGAAGGAGGGAGGGGCTGGGTGTTTTAAGGGTTTATTTTACTTCTCATTATCCTCCTCTGATTCTGTAAGCAATAAATTCACTTTGTACCTCTAAGTTAAGCCTGTTTTGCCTTTGAAGTGTTTTCTCCCAGTCCTTATCTCAACTAGTGAAGTGTTCATTAATTTTTTTTTTCCCTCTCTCCCCTGCTTAGCTGTGGCAGGGGAGAGTGAGCAAGCAACTCTTGTGGGTGCCTGGTGTCAGGCCACGTTTGCCAGTGTCAAACCACGACAGTCTTAAACAGTATTTGAAAAATATATAAAACCAACTGTCTCTAAATTGAACCATTAAAATCCCAACTGTATAGAATCCAAAAGTATTAAACTAACTAAACCTTATAACTAAATTAAATAAATCCTATTAACTATTAACCCTATTAACTACCCCAAAAGTATAAAACCCTACCAGCAACAACAAAGAAAATACTGATTTACTGTTGTTCTCCCTCTCTCTCTGATTTTTCCAGGTCAGAAATTAAATTTAAGGTGTGTTAATTTGACATTCCCCTCATGGTTTTCAGTAAGCTTAAAAATCCATCTACAGCACATTGGATTCTTTAAATACTGTCAGTACTGTCAGGCCTCATTCTGCTGTTAGATTATTGTTTAATCAATTACAAACTCGCCTCCTCTGTGCAAAAAAATAAAAGCAAAAGCTTGTGTAGAAAATCAGTTGTATACATCAATTAATCTATAGCCTAGACTTCATTTAGTTATGGGACTTGACAAGGTCAAATATTTGTTTAGAGTATTAATATGGTAACATTTATGGTAGGCTGTCAAAACTGACTTGGAGGTTGTGAGGGCTTTTTGACTCACTGCTTTATTGGTTTGATACTGTTTTAACCCTTTGAATTCAGCTGAGTTTTCACTGGTTTACAGAGGTCAGAGGGAAATCTGAAGAAGACATTATTAATAAAAACAATTCCAATTTTAAAATTGCATGCAGCTGTATCTTTTAAGAGGATTGTATTGTCAGGCTGTGATCCCATTCTGAGTTATGGCAGAGAGGCAACTGACAGAGATATAATTTTACTGCTGAAAATACTGATCCAATTCATCTGTGGGATCATAACAGAATCTGAATGTATTCCTGCTATTAGTACACGGATAGACTCATTAGCTGAAGTGGTGTATGACCTTAATCTGTAAAACTATTCTAATTAGTAGCATTTAATAAAATATTTCGGTGTGCATATTTAAAACCTCTGAATGTACGCAGCATTCACATGGATGCTGTTTCTGGCTTGGGAATTACCAACAGAAATGGGCATTAAGTAGCAGAGTTTGAAGAACCCTTTCTTTCTAAAAAGCAACTTTCTCAAATTACCTCGAGCTTCCTCACTGACCAAAGAGGAAGAACAGTCTGTGGAATTGTGAATTAAAGCAGAAGCCTTTACTGAAACATGCAGTGAGGGTTATTAGGGTGTTTGGTTGATTACAGAGGAAGATTCACAGCTCACTAGGCTGTTTTGTTTTCAAATACGTTTCTGAATTGCTGTTAAAATCACTCCTGTTCAGCCCCACTTTATTCATGCTGTAGCTGTAGACCTGCAGCAAGGGCTTGCCTGGCTGATCTGTGGAGGGGTGGTGAGGGGTGAGGGTTTGGTAGATCTGCTGGAGTCTCAGCATTCGTGAAAAAAATTCTGGACTGTCAGTTAAAATGAAGGTGGAAGTTGAGGAAAAAATTATCTGTAGCTTGAGAAATATGATGCAAGTCAGTCATCACAATGTCATGTGGAAACCTGATACCAGTTTTATGAAGTAACTTCTCAGCAGACTCATACTTTACAAAATAAGTTACTTTATACGACAGAAGCAGGACATGTAATTTCAGCTCGTGTAATGCACTGTAACATTTAATTTAACATTTAAAACCCATGTAGTATCATTGCCTTGTGTCAGGACACTAACCTTTCACATAAATGGACTTGACAAAGAGAAGTAAAGGTGTCTCCACCAGCACGTATTGAATGGGTGCGGAATAAATTCTGTATTGACCTGTCATGGAACTCAGTAGTGTCAAATATATAATTTTCCTTAGCAGACTGTGTCAGTGGTTTAGGAGCTAGTACAGTATCAGAAATACACAGAGTCACCTGTCCCTACCTTAGCCCTGCTTTCAGAGTGCTGATATAACGGGAATGATTGGAATTGTGTGGGGTTTATGTGTTGGGACATAGGCAAAGGTACACAGTACACATTTTATGTTATGCCATGTCATTTTCTTTAAAAACAGTCATGTTTATTTCATTGCTGCATAATGACAGTCAGTGAGAGAAACGTCCAATTTCCTTCCCAGTGCAGGAAAATTTGTTTTCTTCAAGTCTCAGGCAGACTGTTCTCTGATTATATAAATAGATAAAATGTCCCTGGGGGAAGAAAAGTCACTTTGTCAAACAATAACCTGATGGCGTGTATGTGTGTATGTACTCTCCCTCTGTCATTTCCATACTGCCTCTTCTCTCTTTGCTAATTACAATAAGGTCAGTTAGTAATCTTCATGCTATAATACCTCCTTAGTTTCTCTAATTCTCCCTAATTCATGTAACTGAGGACACTGGCAGCTCTGACCAGTTTTGAATGGGTTGGCCTGGAGAGGTTGCAGAGTCTCGATCCATGGAGATATTGAAACCCAGCTGGAACTGCCCTGGTTTGGTGCTGTTCCTGCTTGAGCAGGGGATGTAGGGCATCTCCAGATGCCTACCAACCTCAACCATTTTGTGATTCTGTTTTTACAACATGATTTTGTCAGCTTGGGCTCCTCTCAAAGCCTCATGAACTTAACCTGAGATCAAATCTAGTATCCAGCTGTAGTTGTGAGACCTTGCTGAAATCTTTTGCATGGTTAGTTGTTTTTTTTTCAATGGGAGTTGTCTTTTCCTCAGAAGTAAAATTTAGTTCTGAGAAAGAGCTTCCGTGATCCTTTTCTGTATGGAAAAAAATATTTACAAAAGTTTGGTACTGAGCATATTTAATTACTAGGAATATTTGGTGGGGGAAGCAGGGGTTGAACACTGGTAGTCCAGGTTCAGGAGGGCTTCTGACTGTGTGACAGTCTCCTTTTCTCACATACATGGTTCTCCCCAGTCTTCTCCAGTCTTAGAAGTTAGTTTGGAGTAATCCCAGACTTTGCAAACCAGTATTTTAGTTTCCCAGACAATTCTTTCCATTATTCATACTCTGTAAATCCTCAGCCATTTTCTAAGCCATGATGCCTCACGGCATAGGAAGGTGCTTTCTCACCTTGCCACCCAAGCAGAGGAATGCTTTGCCCACATATGCTCGTTGTCCTGTATTTCCGTTTGACTCAGGAAGATCACTGAGATTTTTCCATGCCATCAGCCACTCAACTGTAACTGTTTTCCAAATAAAGTCTTTCTTCTAAACCCATTTTAATGAACTGAAAAGGAAGGAGTGGGTCTGCTTAGGGGTTGAGACTTTGTAATTACTGAAGGAAATTAAGGACATTGAGCAGTTTTATCACATTTCCCCAAAGAGCAGGTTCCAGTTCAGAACAATGTGTGTTTCTTTCCATTTTGCACCTGACTAAAGTGGGCATATATTCCTGGTGTACCATAATGAGAGACAATTTAATTCCTCTTTTCCCATCTACTTGTAGTCATGTAATGAACCTAATGTATCTTATCTTCTACCCTCAAAAAAGCAGTAATTGAGGCACAGAGAGCTGACACACTTGCTCTTCATCTGGAGGTGGTAGTAGAGCAAATCAGGAGACCTGTGCAGCACATATAAGACTGTAGCAACTGTCCTGGTTAGAAAAAATACTATTACTGTCTGTATACCAAAATAAATCTTTTTTTTTCCTGTGGAAGGCTCATGATGCCTGTAATCTGTATATGGCTAATGGTTTGCTTTGTATAAAAATGACAATTACTGTAATGTGGAATATGCAATTTTGCTAAAGTAACATTTTGCTTTAAATGTTGTATTTTGAGCAAGTCCAGTGCTCTCTGATGCAGTCAGTTTGTGGTTCTGTATAGGAGTTCTACTCTGCAGAAGACAATGCTTAAGCAAGATGTGGGAAATGTTTGCTTCCAAAGAGATGGCTCCAGAATTAAATTAAATATCATAGAAACTCAATTTACCATGATACAATTTGTCAGTGACTCAGTGATAAGGGCAGCAGCTGCAAGAAGGTAGGAGATGAGCTTTCAGGGAGTGCTGTGTGGGTGTGTGAGGCAGTGTTAGGGGAATGGCTTTATGCACTGAAGCTGCAAGATGAAACAGAGTGGTGGTTCTTTGCCTAGAGAATGCTGATAATGAAGTGCTGTAAAAAATATTAAAAAGGTTATTTATTAGAGACTGTTGAGATTTATCTAGAGCGTAGTTGTGGTCTGGATTATAAAAGAAATCAACACTGTATTGTTGAGGAAGTGAAGAAAGATACTTTGGGAAATTCATTGGGAATGTTGGGATTTTGTTTAAATTTAATTTATGTGGGAGCCTACGTAGTGGTTGCTTTGTACATTTAGATAAAGTTGAGGAGGGCTTCTATTATCTCCAGTATAACACCATCACAAGATGTGGTTCGTTTAATTATTAAGTGGTAATAAAAAGTAAGTTTTCAGCATATTCTAGAAGAACAATAAGTAGCTTTTACATTTGGAGCTATTTCTTTAAGGAGATCAAGGAGAAATTTCAACAAGACTCAGCTTGAGTCATATGCTTAAACCTGACTGAATTAAGGAGAGCGGAGGATAGCTTTCAAATTAGACATTTGCCGAAGTGCAACTCTGATTCTTTCAAAAAAGATTCTTTTCAAAATCAGACCTAAAGCTGGCCATGCAACATCAATCGTCACAAAATTGCACTCACAAATAATTCAGATTGTGACTACATTCTGTCATCTCCTGTCTGGCATTTAGAGGAAAAGGCAAAAGCATTTATTTCAGCTCTGACTTGGGTAAATTTTATAAACTGAATCAGGGAACCAGAAGAAATGTGGATCTCCAGTAATATGTTCACAAAGTCTGTTTCAGAGTAAAATAAGCCTTTTTGAAAGCTTGAATGTCTTTTTTCCTGAATATAAGTATTCACTGAGTTACTTGAAGACATTCAAAAAGAGGGATATAATAATAATCAAAAATTCATTCACTGCAGTGAATATGGAGTTGTCATGTCTGGCCACTGATTCACTGCCAGTCCGAGTCAGTGTTGCCTGGGCTTTTTCAGAATTCTGATACACTTTCTAAATATGTGAATTAATCTAGTTTCAGTGGGGAAATAGCCATCACAGAAATTATCTATTATAAGGGTAATTGCTAGTCATATGACAGATTCACTGCACAGGGAAAAAAAAAAAAAATCAGAAATGGAGACTGAAGTGTTCTTTCAGCTGGGAAGAGGTTAGGTACGGGTTATCCTTCAGGTATGCTGAAACCAGCCCCAGGATAGCTATTTTGCAAAGTTGTTCACAGGCACTGTGAATTCACTGTGCCGGATGAGTTACATGAGAGGAAGGGGGACAGGGCACAGCAAACAGCACCAAATACAGTCTAGGCTGATGGGAGCTGAGGTTCATACTTTCCTTGAGGAGCTGTCTGTGGAGGGAGAGAGAAAAGCATGTAAAACAGTGAAACTCAGCTCTGGACTGAATTCAGATTTTTTTCTCTGCCTTTAGGAATAAGGTTAAAACAAGTCATAGGTGGGTAAGCTCTCCTGGGGGGTATTTGAATCTTAGGCAAAGAAGTAAAAGCCTGCATGGAATAGAAACCAGTACAGTACTTGGACTATTTTATAACTTTTAATAAAAGAAGACTGAATCAAAGAATAAAATTAGTTTTATATTGGATTAGAATAAGTTATAAAGTGATTTATAACTGTTCTCTAGATGGTATCATTGTATTTCTATCGAGAATGTCTGTAAATGTTCTTTCTCTTGCCATGTCTTTAGTCATCCAGTAGTCCAAGTAAGATAGTGGGGACTGGAGAAGGGAATGATGGAAGGTGTTGCACAGGTACCAGAAGTTTCCGAAACTCCAGTAATTGTGACAGAGTCTGTTATAGACCAGGCAGTCCCTAGAATATTCTGCCAACAGCACTGAGGGCAGCAAGAACTGAAGTCTTTGTACATAATCCCAAGGGTGTTGTGTGGTAGCCGGTGAACATACCTTTATGCTAAGCCGACCAAAAGGCTTTTCCCAGGGTGCATGGTTCTGTTAAATTAATCTATTCCAGTTTGGCTGCCAGCCTCTATCCTTTGTCACTCCCCCATTGCTCCCCATTGCTTGGTCCCACCTTTTCCCTGCCCCTGGATAAAACTGAGACCCTCGGGATCACGTTGGTATTTGCCTCTGAACCTTCGACAGTGAAGATGCCGGAATGCAAGCAAATATCCTTCCTGACTCTTTGTCACTGACTGTAACACTGAACCTGCCCAGGCACCTGTGGGGCACATGGGACCCCAGGGAACCAGCAGGAACGGTTTTAGTGTTATAGGCAGAAATACTTTTCACACCTAAAAGCAGAGTGTAGCTTGGTCTCCTGCGGGGCTTTGGCCAGGAGGCCTCGCAGCAGTGCTGCTGAGCACTGCCAGTGCTCTCCCTCTCTCTCTCTCTTTCTGCCTCCCAGGCATTGTTAATCAAAATAATCTTCTGGTTCAATCCGTGCCAAGCTTTCCAGCCCAAAGGCACTGGAGTAGCTTTTAAACCCCACTTAGCTCTTTTGAGAATCTCCTAATTGCACACATGGTCCTTCTTAAAAATGGCATTTATTTACAGGTCATACTGTTTTCTTCTGAATGCTCAGAAACCATATGTTGCAAAACGGGTATTAGGAAATGTTTTAGGAAGCCAGGACTTCCCATGGGAACATACCTGAAACTAGATCACACAAACGTGCATTTCTCCACTTTCCCTTAGTGCTGTGCCCCTCGATCTGCAAATGTACCTGGCAGATAACTGTCTGCTAACTGGTAGGTCGTCTTCATTGCTGGAATTTTGCACTGTGAATTCATCATTTTGATCAGTATAAATCCTTGTAGTTTCTTGTAAAAGTTGTAACTTTTGAGGAAAGGGGAAAACCAGATTTATTTTAAGAACAGCTCTCATTGTCACAATATTGTCCTTATTAACACTGTCAGTGCATTTTTGTGCCAGTTTGTTTTGGATGTTTCTAAAATCTTCTTTATCTGGGTACTTTATAAGAAGAGATTTTTTGAAGCACAAGAAGAGACTCAATTTTTGTCTACCACTACAGCTACTGTCTTCATAAATAATACCAATAATTAGTCTATTAGAATCCCCTGTAAAATTCAAATTAAATTTTGCTTCTGAAGGGTGGTCCTAGAAAAGTACTATAATTTATATCAAAAGAGTACCATTTGCATTTTCAGCTGTAACACAAAATTAATTTAATTCCACTTCATTTCTTCATATAGTTTTTTGTGCCATATGAACTTGCTCTTAATTATGAACGAAGAATATCTAGTAAAAGCACACAAGGCAGTTAATCTCGTGCCATTATATGGCTGTTCATCAGAGTTTTCATTAGCTTAATCAATATTTGATGCTGCAAAATGATTTTTCTCTAGTTGGTTGGTTTTGAAGCCTTGTGATTGTACAGAAATATCCAGAGTGTTTGCAAGACTAATTTCTTGGCACAGGAAATTAATTTCTTTACCAAATTAATGAGTAAGTGGAGACTTTTCCTTGAGGAAAAGAGGCAGTAGGGAGATAAGTGTGTTTTCCTGGTGAAAAAAAAAGGGAAAATGTAAAAAATTTACAGAAATTCTAGAAAAATAGATTTTAAAGCCTGTGACTTAGTTTTGCTTTCAAGAACTTGGAAAATTAAAATGTCCCTCCTCAAACTCTTTATTTAAAATGGATTAAGATTGATAAAACCATGTCTTTTTTAAGGCACCTGCACTGAGCATGTCCCTCCTTCTGGGCCTCGCTGGATAAGCGTCAGCCACCCCTATTTGAAGAGAGGGTAGTTGTTACCTACCAGGGACAGCTGTCAGGTTTAGGATAGAAATTCTTTTGGTGATAGCAAATGTAATCTCAGATTTTGTGAAGTTACAAACTGGTAGGTCCTGGGGTCCTGCCAATTCAGTGTTGTAGTCAGCTGAAATAGCTCAATGCACAAAGCTCTTACAGCAACACATGAAGGCAAAGGACACTTGAGTTCAAATACTGGTACGGCTCTGGAAAATGTGTAGAAGGAAATTTTTTCCCCCTGAAAATTAGATTCAGGCATTAAAATGTGACCCCATAATGTCCTTCAATCTGGTTTGCAAGATACTCGCTTGTTTTTGGAGCTAATGCTGTGGATTCCATGAAAAACAAGTGCAGCTCTAAGTTAATTGCCAATGAGTCTGTTCAAGCAGCATCATGTGGATTTTGTAAAGTGGTTGCATGTATTTAGCTTGGCATATGCTAAGCACATCCAAATGGCTTAGAGAAGACATGACAACTGCAATCAATACCTTTTCCCAGTGTTGTCAGTTGTGGTTCCATAATACTTTCCAAGCAATACATACATTATACCCCAGAGGGTTTGCCTGAGTCAGGGCAAGCAGGATATTAAACATCATATAAACATGGACTTACAAGACCCTGCTATTGAAGAGATTGCAACCTCAGTCTCTGAAAAAGGAGATATTATTGTGTTTTCAACTGAGTGGTTAATTAATTTTTCTCACTGTATTTAGGATATCTGTTAGAGGCAGGATCTGAGTTCTGTTGTGCTTTCCTGTCATGATCTAAAGCCTCAGTGCTGGTGTATGTTTGCACATATTGAACATGGTCTGCAGGAGGATCCCTTGAACAAAGTGAAATTCAGTGTAAATAAAAGCCTACACTTTGTGAGATTCAGTATTGCAGCTGATTACACCCCCATGTTGTATCTGATTTGTGGACTCTCCATCCTTAAAAAAACCCTAAAAATTGCACAAATAATGTTCACTTTGGGAAAAAGCCATTCTTTCCATTTCAAAGCTCTTACCCTATGTCAGAGAACACTGTGTACTCTTATAAAATTAAATATATTTGTACTTTTAATGCCAACAGGGAATAATTTTCCTGATTTTGTTAGAATTTTACCCTACTTTTTTCTTTTTTTTCTTTTTCTTTTTTCTTTTTTAATTTGGCAAGATACCAAAACATGGGGGTTTCTCTCAATGAGGCAGAAATAGAATGAGACAGATGCACTGACCATGTGAATGCAAAGGGGATGATTTTGCTAATGAAAGGTAATGTACTTGGGAAAAAAGACTATTTGAATAATGGGAATAGCAAATGTTTTGGCAGTGTTCCCTTGCAAGCATACCTGTGTCTGTTCAGAGATTACTTCCTAGGAAACAACATTACCAGCTGGCCAAGACAGTTATGAAAATAGCATTTAAGATCCTGGGCAACTGGCACATGGGGCCACATGGTGTGTGGGTTTTTGCATCAACCTATCCCCAGCATTGTAGGAAAAGCTAATAAGTTTATGGTTTTCCCAAATCTTGACGGCACCTCCTGGGAGCTATTTAATCCTGACTCCAGTGAACCTTTTAGCTTCAGCACAACCCAACTAGAGAAGTCATGCATGGTTTAGAACACTTTTGTGAGAGAAAATATCATTAAGGTCCAACGATTTTCAGACTGTAGGTTGTGAACCTCTGAAGGTCCAAAGTGTGAATGTGAACCTTCTAAGTTTATTACCACTTGACCAATCCAGGGCACTTTGCTATCAGTTAGGAGTTAACAAAGTCTAGATTTGCTTTGAAGCAGAAGCATAATAACATCAATTTAAGCAAGATTATTACTCTCTTTTAATAGAGATAGTAAATGGTTTCAGATATATTAGTATTTATACTAATAGAAGCAGTTTTATACTTTGATGTGTAGGAAAAGCATGGTATTTCCTAGAAAGTCTGACAACTGAGAACTTGCCATTCACTTCAAAGTCATATCACTCCTTTATTTGCTTATTTGTGGTCATTTTTATGTAAAGGAATGAGAGTTAAATAATTCTTATTGAGACAGGCTAAAATTTTTCAAGAATTATTTATGAATCTGCTAAATATATTTTTATGGAGAAGGGAATTACCATACTCTTTCTAAAAAAAGCAAGTACTCTTCTATCTTACATATATTTACAGGATGCTGAGCACTGGGAAACAGCAGGGGAGCCTCAGCCCCTCCTTCCCCTCCTAGCAGTAAAGCAGCTTTGGTAGTTGGATTTTTTTTTTAATGTGAGATGATGTTAAACTTCTTGATTTTGTCTCTGATACATGTATATACATCTCTTTGCTTGCCTCCATTCCCATTGAAATATATACCTCTGTGGATGCTATTATCACCACTTGTGATTTGCTCTCAAACTGTATGTGTGAGCAACATCCTAGAATGTCTCCAGGTATAAGCACATAAACCATTTACAAATTTACACAATGGGCACAGTTATTCTAATATAATGGGGCAGGGATATGGAAAAAGGACATAAGATGTTTTCAGTAAAAGGCAACAGAACAGATTAGTGAGCATAAAGCTGAAGCAAGAATCAATAAATATCTGGATAGATCCTTCTTAAGTAAGAGATGGAAACTCTTATGGAAGTATTTTCTTCCTGCATTTTCTAGAACATACTATAATTTTACAATGCCAAAGAAAAGGTAATAAGCTTATTGACATTGGGTGCAGTGTAGTCCACACAAAAACATGGATGGTGAATGAGAATAATTTTAAAAAAGAAAAAAAACCCAAGCACGCAAACTTTCAAGGGGTCTCTCACACACAGATTTTTTTGCATTTTAGTTAAAGACAAAATGTGCAGCAATTCCAAATTTTACATTTTCACTCTCTCCCTGTCTACCTTTTGTACCCCCTTTTTCAAAGCATGCAGTTCCCACCGCAGAATATGACCTGCATGGACTCACTGAGCAAAGCAACAGTCATGAAAAGCCTATTAAACCTTGGAATCCTCCTGGTGCAAAGAGAATTTGAAGAAACTTGGCCAGAGCAGTCAAAAAGCGGTGGGGATTTGGAACAGTTTGCAGGGTTATAAATATCAGCAAAATCAAACAGAAAAGACTGTACAAGTGACAGGAGTAAAACAGATGACAAAAATCCAGTCTTGTTCACAAGTATTGAAGTTACTCCTTGTTCAGGTTTGACAGTAAAATACTGCACCATCTTTTGTCCTGCTGTGACTGCTATGGTGAAGGCTTCAGTGAAGACAGCTGTCTGGATAAAGGCATCACTGCCATATTTCACTGCTCACCAAGCATGTTCCCAGTAATGTTTTAGACTTAGATTCAGCTGCTACCTAGATGCAATTAAAAGCTCCTTCTCTTATACGTGCTACAAGCCTCCTCTCTTTCTAGTCATCAAAATATTTCCCTTTCCCATATTCTATTCCATTAACAGAAGTCAGGCGAAGCATTTCTTTTTTATCCACTGCTCAAAGAAACCTCATAATTTTGTGTAATTGTTGTTCTGTTGTTTGTGCCGTTCTAACAACAGATTTATTGCTTATGTCAGTGTCGTGAGGTTTTCATTAGATCAGCTCAAGCTTCTTAGCACGCAAACCTTTCTCATATTTCTGTCATTCTCATTTTTGTTATCATCTGTGGAGAGGAAGGGAAAATGGGGCCACATTCCAGAATGTCATTTGTGCTAAAACAGAGGTTTCTGCATACAAACAGGATCCAGCTTCCCTACAGAAAAGCTTGGGGTCTGGATAAATAACACCCTTACTGAAGCATGATGTATAAATCTGTCTTTTCTGTCCTTTTGCTCTAATACTTCCAGATAGTGAAACACCTTTTCTATTTCTAAAGTAGGTCTTGTCTCTCTTTTTTTCTACCCTGTAGAGTTATTCTCCTGTCAGTATACCTGACAAGCTGCTCCCAGCTCCCTTGATTCAAAGCACATCTCCTCCAGAAAGGGTCAGCAGCAGCAGCTGAGCATCTGTTTGAACCTCTGGCTTGTGTTGAGCTGTTCCCCTCACCCCATATCCCACCCTCTGCTCACCCACTGGATGCTCCCCAGTGCACACCAAAGGTCGCCTCCACACAACTCAGATTTTGCTGTCAGCCCAGTTTGATATCAGCATCTCCCAGACACATTGAGTGGTTTTGATGGATAGTGCACTCACACATTATAAGGTGCTGTTGGAACTTTAGGTTATGATTTGAATCTGAGAATTCTTGTAAAATCTTAGATTTGCTGGAATTTGTTGGGTTACCTTAAGCCATCTAAAAAGATCAACACTCTTTTAAGACTTTTTTCCTATGTCACTAACTTACTGGAAAATATGGCAAGTTTGTTCTTAAAAAAGATCACAGAAAAGAAAATGTTATTATTTTGTTTGTAGTGTGTATTTAGATATTTTTACAGCATTTTTGCTTATATATCAGTCTAAACCATAAACAGAAAAATACAACTTGTTGATTTAAAAGTATAATGTCAACTCTAGTAAAATCTGTCAAATGAATAACCACATTCTGCTTTCTTCTGTCTCAAGTAACTTTTTTGACATCAAGGAAATTATTCACCTGGCAGAAACTGAGAAAAATAGTCAGTTGCAAGTATGTTTGAAATTTCAGGATAAAATATACTGGAATATACTGTCGGCTTCAGTACTATGAAAGAGCAATTTCTACCTCAAAAGAGACACTTGAAATTTTTCTACCCATTCCTAAATAACATATTTTGTAAACATGAACCTTAGCCAAGTGCTCAGATTACAGCAGAAATTGTCTTCAGACTTATAAACAAGAGAATGGAGCTTTCAGTTTCCCCTTTCCTTCATTTCTTCCCATGATTTTGCCTCTATAGCTCTACAGAAGAGGTTCCTGTTCACAACCTTCCTATAGAAAATGAGAGACTAAAATAAGTGAAAACTAATCAGTCTCTTCATCTCAGTTCCACATCACTTCTAACTCACAGAGTAAAAGGAGCCCTGCTAATGAGAGAACCCACCTGGGTGACTTCTGCCTGCAGCAGCCCAACCATTGGCACATGTTCTGGGGGAACAGTTGTGGTCAGCAGGAAACTACAAATTCTCCTGTCTTCAAATTAACTGGCCTTGAATGAATTTTCAGAGACAAAAAAGGCCACGAAGCTCAAAAGTGCACATTTCAATGTGCTCTTTCACATAGGAAGGCCGGTGGCATACTGGAATCCTTGGCACTATCAATATGAGAATGAATCAGTAAGAAAATTACAGGGGTGGTTTTATTTTGAAATGTAGGTTTCCAAAGGTTTGCTACTGTAGATTTTACTACAGAATACTGCACATTCAGGTGCTTCAGTTATTGCAGTAATTTCCTGGTTTACTTATTCTTGCACAAAAAGCAATTAAAATAATTGCTGTATCTAATCCTTTAAACACATTTCATTCTAATGCTGATAATCAAAGATGCTCCACATGCTCCTCTTTGCTCTCTCAGGCATTGTTATTCTTTTCTAAACCCTTTCTTTCTCGAGATGAGTTACATTTCAGAAGGCAGTTAATGAAAAAATGCAGCCTGAGATGCTGAAAGTGACACGATGTTCAGCACTGTTGTTTTTGCAAAGGAGAGAGCAGAGCTGAGGCTGCTCCCTTTTGTAGGATTGCCATTTCCAGTCTGTCTGCTGCCCTAAAATTTAAAACTGAAGAAGTTATCAAAAGTTTGTTGAGATTTTTTGAACATTGCTTAAAATTTGAATCTATCTCAGTAGAAAGCTTGCAGCCTATCCCAGTCACTGAATGATGTGAAAATGTACAGAAATTATTCACTGAAAACATAGGATGGAAATGTTGCAAACACAAAGGCATCTTAAGTTGGTCCTGGAGGTATCTGGTATTCTTGTATTTCTTTTTAATTACAATGATGGTTGACCTACTCCTGTTTTGAATGTTTGTAAAGTATTAGAACTTTATTGCTATCTGTTCCTGGTGCTTTCTGCATTGCAGAATCAACTGCACATCCTCTGCAGCTGTGGTGCTTCACTTCTGCCTTGTTTCCATGGTATGTCGAGTTCTTGCTGAAGCTTGACTCACTGGAATGATGCAAGAAGCTCTGATGGACTTCAGTGAATTGTACAGGTTGATTGAATGACACCATTCCTTGGGAAAGACACACACTGTGTTTCAACCTCATTTAAGGAAAATATTCGTTTTCCCATCCTTTTTCAAAAACAAGTTGTTCTGTGAAACAAAACCTGTTTTTCAATGTCTCTGTGACCTTGTCTTTGTATCTTACACCATTCTCTGATGTCTAATAAAACGAAAGCTTCTGTTTAAACTTTTCACTGTATCAAGCCCTCCTCTTGTCTGATGTCAATGATCCTTTTGTGCTTGGGAAGGATTTTTGTTGAGTTTCAGCCTTTGGAAGGGGAATTCAAGCATTTTCTCTCCTCTACCTGGCTACCTATTTTAGTAAATCATGAGGAAGTTAATAGCTTTAGGACTTATATTGCTATTTGGAAAGATCTAACAGGATGATAAGAAGACATCTCATAGTGGATGGTTTAGGGTAGCTATGAGGTGGTTTTGGGGTGGTTTCAGTGGCTTTTGTGGGGCTTTGGGGGAACTGGGATGGACTGGGAGTGGACTGGGACACTCTAGAGTGGACTCGGAGTGAGTGGGATGGACTGGGATGTACTGGGAATGGACCAGGAGGCACTGGGAAGTACTGGGAGCAGGTTTGGTGTCATTCTGAGGTGGTTTTGGGGTGGTTTGAGAGGCTTTTGTGGGGGTTTTGGGGCACTGGGATGGACTGGGAGGGGATTAGGACAGACTTGGAAATACTAGGATGGACTGGGAGGCACTGGGAGGAGATTGGGATGGATTAGGATGGACCGGGAGTGACTGGCAGAGCACCGAGAGGTGATCCCGGAGTGTCAGGGGAGGAACCACAGTGATTGGGATGGACTGGGAGGCACTGGGATGGACTGGGAGCAGACTGGGAGGGGATTAGAACAGACTGGGATGGGACTGGGAGCAGCCTAGGCCAGCACTGGGCCATACTGGGAGGCACTGGGAGGCCAACCTGGTGTACCAGTACAAGGGCATGGGGCTCAGCCTGGGCACCATGGTCTGCAGCTGGGACAAAAGGGGATCAGGTACTGGGACAAACTGGGACACACTGAAAATGGGTTTGGGGGTGGTTTGGGGCAGTTACGAGGGGGTTTGGGGACACTGGGATGGACTGGGATGCACTGGGATGCACTGGGAAGTGGTTTTGGGGTCATTCTGAGGTGGTTTGGGGTAGTTATGAGGTGGTTTTGGGGTGGTTTCAGTGGGTTTTGTGGGGCTTTGGGGGCACTGGGATGGACTGGGAGTGGACTGGGACACTCTAGGGTGGACACAAAGGCATTATAATGACATGAGCCTTCTTGACTTGGAAAAGTAGGTAGAAAATGCTTTTCAGAGGGAGGAAAATTTGTAATGCCTCGTTTCTCAGACATCAACAGAGAATTTATCCACACAATACTGTTAATACCAGCCAAAAGGGGAAAACCAAGAATTATTTTAAAAGAAGGAGTTGGGAAGTGACAGCAAATCTATAAACTATGATTTTACATATTGAAGTTCTCTGGAGCTGTATCTACTGTGTGGGTGGACTCAGTTTGCAGGGAAGTCTGTGAGCAGGAATTGTAGAGATCAAGTTTTTTTGAGTCTTCCAGTGCAGTGATTTTTACAGATGAGTACTTCTGAAAGTGCTTTGTAGGAAAAAGGAGTTTGCATTAAAGAGACAAAAGTATGTGAGCTATATATAAATGTTTGTGCACAGAAAGACAAAGAGGTGTACCTAGAGTGTTTGGGGACTTTTGGTTCTGAAAGGATCTGGATGCTGTTTTAAATCTTTAACAGCCTTTGGGGGGATTTCAGTGAAGTAGCCATTGCTTTCTGTTGTGTGGTTAACAGAAGGAGGAAAAAGATGAAAAAAGTAAAGGAATTATGGAAAGAAGTTCATCTCTAAAAATTTATACTTTTCTTCCATGTCTTCTTTTCCTGTTGTTTTCTCAGGTGGAATAAGTATTGTTATTTGCATTTTAAAGGCAAAAAACCTGACTTACAGGACAAATCAGCAGCAGAGCTGGGGATAATTCAAAGATCTGTTTTGACTAATGTCCTGTCCATTAGCTATCACTATGCACACAGTATCTGACTACCACATGCTATTAAATGTAAGAAAAAAAGATGTTTGAAAGAGGTGCGTTAGGAATTGCTAATAGAATTTTGCTGAAATTTGAAGACTTCTGGAAAGGATGGCTGAAATCAAAGACAGATTGACAGTAAGAGAATCCAAACTTTTTTTTCCCCCTGGTAAAGTCCTAAATGTTCAATGTGAAAATACTACCATGCTTCTCCAGAGTATCTGCTTTCCATAGCCATCAAATTCCTTTCCTGTCCTACAAACCAGCTCTATCACACACTGTGTCCTTCTATTAAGAATGCAGATCCTAATAAAACAACCATTATAGATGTATTAGAGCAAGCATTGACCATTTATTCTTTTGCTTCTTAATGTATTTTCTGATTTCCCAATTGCTGTCTCCAATTTATGCTACTAAAATGATATTTGAAATTTTCTTGCACTAGTAATACTGAGTTGCAGAAGCAGCTTTTAAGAACATTAAAAATCCTCAAGCAATGAATTAGTCATAAGGTCCTTGGGAACAACAAAAAAAAAAAAAGACAAATTATTCGAGCAAGAACAAGCAAAAGAAAAAATACCAGCAAGGTAAGGACTTTTTAGAGAGAATAACAACAAAGCAATTATGGTATCAGCATGAAGCCAGGAGACAGCCAGTGCTTCCACAGTATCAGCTCTGTGGTGTCAGCTCTGTGAACCAAATTGTCAGAAGTATAGAGTATGTTCTGGTCATTCAGTCCAGAAAGTTTGTGAACACATCAACTGAATAGTTATTCTGTGTTTGCTGGATTTGTGGGTTTTTTTAAATAAAAAGCCTAAATAATCCTTTGCTAATACGTCTGAGGCTCTAGAACAATTCCAAATTTACTTGGTTTTAAAGTATTTTGGGTTTAATTTAGCTGAGCATTGAAGAGAGACTTTTCAATCCTTAAATAATTCATGAGTAGTTATAAAATGTTAGTTGATCCAGTTGCAAGCAGAAGAGGAAATATTCAAAATTACTCAGTATATAACTCAATTCTAGGAGTACTGTATTCCTTAAAAAAAAAAAAAAAGGAATGGCAGGTTACTGAAGTTGTAGTTCCAATACCCCTTGCAATGTCTCTGAGTTCATGCTGGGTACATTCCAGACCCGTAAGAAAATCATTCTGTGTTCACACAGCTGTTGTCAGACTCAGTAACCACTATTCTGCCTTGAATTGTTTTGGAGAAAAGGGAGGATAGCATTCATGAAGAGCAGATAAAATACAATGAATTGTGGCACTGTTCAGAACAGCACCAGCAAACACAGGCTGCACAGTCAGTCCACATTTGCCTTCTAATGTGAGCTCTTCACAGCTCCAGTTTATAAAGCTTTAACTGAACAAGCTGCTGCCTATTGGAGGTGGAGGAAGCTCTTTGCATAGGATGGAAAAGCTGCTGAATCCAAAAATACCCTTACAACCAGGCATTGCATCCTGCTAATTCAGAGTGAACCTGCAGCATTTCCCAAATTTTTATCTGCAACCCTTGTTAATCCAGAGCTTTCTTAATTAAACACACACTCTTTTAGTCCTCCATAGAGAACCTTTGCGGGCACCAACGCAGAATTTACTAAACTGCATCAGGAAGTAAAATGGTGGGTAGTGTGAACCCAGGACGTTTTAAGAATAAAAACTTTGTATTGCTGGTGTGGGCAGTGAAAACAACCGTGCCTTCCAACAAGGTTTGAAGAGCCATTTTTCTAAAAATAATGAAAGCAAAAGTGAAGAATTAATTTTGTTTTATTACAGGCTGCCTTGCATTGTTTAGACACCTCAGAAGCCCTGGGAAAGTCCACTGCAAAAGGGCCAAACAGAAAGATGGGGGCTCAGAGAGAAGGACATGGGAAGATGTAAAACATAAATGGGAACTGGGCATTCCTCAGATGAGCTGCTTGGCTCCTCATGACTGATAGGAATTGTAGTTTAAGTATAGTAGCACCGAGCTTGCTGTAATTTCGTGGTTACTCCTCATAGAGCCTCCCATTGAACCCAGGAAGAAAAGCTCTCCCCTGCCTGGTTTTATGGCTGCCTTTCATGCCCCCCTGCAGTACATGCAGCACAATTGAATATTCACAAATAAGAATAATTTAGTGGGCTTTCCTCCTTTCCTTTCAAATGTAGTTGAATGACTGTATTTTTCACAAAATCCCTCCAAGGATCTCTGGCAACGATTGTAACCTTTTCTAGCCAGCACCTCCACTGCTGATTGTCTTTCTCCAATAATTCTAGCTCAGAACACTGGCAGTGTCTGTTATACACCACTGCAGCCAACTGAAATAACTCTTCCCATTTGGCCAGTGGGCATGTTTTAGTTGTATTTCGTGTAGTCTGTTATTTTGCAGTCTGGTGACATATTGCAGGGGTCAGCATGAGGAAAAACAGACATAGATCTTTCACATTTAGCCTTATCAAGTGCTCAGTTTTTAGCAACCTTTTCTCAAGAAAACTATTCCACTTGGCAGCTTTGGTTGGTTTGCTCCATGTTATGAATGGAAATAGCCACAGCACCACCCCTACTTTGAAATTCCTTAGAGTGCTTATTGTTTTATGTTACAGGGCTTGCAGAGTTAGTGTAAGTGTAGTACTGAATGCTACAGGGTGACAATTTGCACCTCAAGTCTTTCTCTCTGGGAGCAGAAACATTTTGAACAGCCAAATGCCATGGTTGTATTGAGTTGCAAGTGTGGGAGGATGATGGCAGTTTCTGCTCTAGCAGACCTCCAGTGTCATGTGGCATTTAGCACTACAGTCTTTGTTAAGCCTTCCACTAGTTGCTTTCTGCATATTTGCATAAGCACTTCAAAATTGTGAAACAGACCTGTTTGCCTTGTTTCTCTCCACATTTCTCCATTTATCTGGGTGTCCTTTCTCTATCATTGTTTTGGCCTTTAAAATGTTTGATTTTCATGTCTAAGTTAATCAAAATCCCTGAAAACCATTCAAGAGCAGTATTACATCAGCTTTTATTTTAGGTCAATTATCATTGTTAATTTGAGATGAAGTTACACACTCCTGAACAACTTCCATTTTTTCAGGAGCATGTTAGGACACAGTCCAGGAGGTCAGTGCAGCCTTCATCTCTAGGCAGCTTTACACTGCTCTCCATCTGACTAACTCCCATTTGCTTCCACACAGAAACAAACTCATTACCCTTCTGGCCCTCTCTCTGCCCCCTCAGAGGAATTAATTGCAGGCAGTGGGTCAGTGTCATGTGCTGTTAAGAGTCAGTACCAGGTGAAAGGGAGCTGCTTGATAAGGATCCTGCATTACTGAGCGTGACGCCTACGTGATTTACATGGAGATAGGACAACATCCTGCCTTTAGACCCGTAGGCTCTGTGGAAGTTGGTCCTTGCAAAACAAATGAACCCATCCCTTTTCCTCATGTTGTTGATTTATATATTTGTGACAGTTTTGTGCCTTACCTCTGAAACTTGCTAGTCTCAAATATTTTGTAGAAGATTAAGGAGTTTGCTGATAATTTCCTATTATGAAGTGACAGAGACTTCTTATAAAGGAATGTTTTTATGGTTCTAGCTTTTAGGGAAGGGCAATGCAATCTAACTTTAATACTGAAGTACTTCCAGAAAACGTAGTACTAAATTAAAAGCTTCCTCACAGTTTATGGGAATAAAGGGGATAATATGTGGCAGTCAGGATCAAGCATAACACTGAAGTAGCAAGGCGAAGATACTGGGAACCCAAAGAAATGTTAACACCAAACCATTCATTAACAATTCTTCTTGTTCGCTGCAATCAGTGTGCCATTTAATTCACCCACTGGTTTTCTGTACTGTGTTTGGAGGGTCTACCCTGACAGATAATTTTAGACTAATGTCACAGACTGATCTCTTCATAAAATTAACTCTCTAGACAATAAGATACATCAGCTTTAGCTGGACTCCTGCATTAGATTAACAGAGATTTTGGGGATTGACAACAATATTTGTGAGATGGATGCCGAGCTCACCTGACCAAGCACTGCATCAAAAGGGAAAAACCCAAGGCTGAGCTCCTGGACCTCTTCATGAATCAGCGTGGGAGCTACCAGTCAGAATGAATGAGAATTTTCCTATGACAGAACAATTATGTTGTTAAAAATCTAAAAATTAATGTAAAATATCTGTTCACCTCAAAATTGTCTCTGGTTTCAGGGTGAATTTTCATTCATCCTCTCTGTTCTTATGAAACATATATAAATTTATTTATCTATCAGCTTTCTGGTTTTGTTTTACATCAACATCTACAAGAGAATAATTTACTCTTCTTTAGTCCAGAGTTTGATTTCAGCCAGAACAAAAGAGAGGAGGAGACAAAGAATGAGCAGGAGAATAAGTGAAAGAGATTGGCTAAGTTAAACAGAAAGAACTGAAATAAGAAATATGACCGCACTGCATGCATAATCCAGTGGTTTAATGTAACCAGTTATGGTTTCCTTTTCTGTATTTTAAACCATCCAGTGCTATTTGATGCTAAGAATTTTGACTTTATTCTGATTCCAAATCAATGTGTGTATGGATAAAATAACATGTTCATGTCTGAAGTAAACTAGTGACATAAGCATATTGGTTAAGTCAATTAATCTCATAGTTAATGTATAATTTCTTGATTTTCTTTCCCAGTTCATTCTTCTTTATATTATACCACCTGGGGCAGATCCAGCTGTCATTCTGTTCAAACATGTAAGAGTCAGACATTTCCCATGTTGAAAGTCTGAGGCTGTGTTCAATTTTAGTAAGTAACTTAAACAAAAATTTTACAAATCAGTCTCGATCCTATGCAACATCCTATGTAAAATACAGCCCATTGAGCTGAAAATGAGAAACAAATTCATAGCTATTCCTCTATCTTCACATATTTTAGCTAATCTTATCAGACTTCAGTTCAATTTCCAGCAATAATGCTTTCTGTATGTGCTTGTACTTACTAATATTGTTTTCTACATCAGAGTGCCAGGCTGCCATATCTTGATCTATGTGTTGAGGTTATTTATATTCATTTGCTGTACCATTTTGGGTCTGACTAGGTTAGCTTGATTTTCTTATGATACATATTTTGAAATCTAGCAGTAATTCATTCATTAGCAAACTCTGAAAATTATTTCAGTAATGCAGTTCATACTTGAGAACAGCATGTATAGAAATAGACTAGAATAAAAAACCACATTTTATGGTTTTAACTGTACAATGAATGCAGGTCATCTGCTTTTAATATTGGAAATCAATGCTTGGCACTCACTCTTGAAAAGGATTCATGTATTTTACTGAAAAAAGATCTGGAGATTTTCTAGCCCATTCTGAAAATTTAAAAATACTCTCATTGTTGATTTCTAGGTATTATAACATTAATCTTTAAGCCATAGAACAACTCTATTTGTATTTTACACCTCTTCAAATCCCTGGCCAATGTCACTGAAAACCTTGGATTTAAACCTTGGCATGCTCAGAGGCTTCTTTGCCCAGTGAACATTAGTGTTAAGAAACCAAAGCTTACAGTAATCTTTTATGGGGCTAAAAAGGCATTTATGAGGACTGGTAGTCTGGGTATGCTTTTAAGAATTCATCAGTTTGGTTTTCTGGACATCTTGGACCTCATGCATGAAAGTGATTCTGTGCAGGCAGATAAAGAGATGGCAGCAGGGGTCACCCAAACTTTAAGATATGGTTTTGAAAGCAGCTTTAAACTATAGAAAGAAAGAGATGAGAAAGAGAAAGCACTTCTTGGGAAAAATTGGCAAAAAAAGAAATTGTTTAGAAAAAGGCAGCCTCATCCTTGAGGTCTTCTATAGATCATGTAGTTTTCTGTAGACATTGCTTTTTCTTTAAATTGGATAGTGGTAGTTCTGGTTTTTGCACTTTCTCTCTCTCTCACATTCAGCAAAATTCCCCTGCACTGACAGCCTTTGGATTGAACAGCGTTCAGGAGACAGCTGAAAGCAGTGGCAGATATTTTTCAATATTGTATCACTTTAATATTTCTGGTTTCCTGTTTGCTTCCTGATTTCAGCACACTTTTACAATGTGGGGAGTTCTTAGCCCATCTCTCAGTGTTTATTTTCTCTTTGTCTTGAGCAATGGCTTTCTTGGCTACATAAACAATTTCACTGCAACCTTCACCTGATCTGAGACAGTCGTATGCACCCTGCACTTTTAAACTGTTTGGTGTCTGTATAATGGAGACACCTTCCACTATAATAGATGACCAGTCCTGGGAGATTATTAAAAATGCTGTAGTAAACTTTTGCACTTAGGTATCGTTTACCCCTATACCCATATTATATTGGAAAACTTGCAGTTCCTTGTTGACAAAAATATCTTTTGGTAAGCAAAATGATAATAAATTTGCAAAGCAAAAGGACTTCTGCTGCAAAAGAACTACAGAAATATTAATAGCAAAAATTTTGGTGATGGAATTATTCTGGTGACTCAATTAGAAGTATCAAATAAATTTTTGCCATGCTACCATGTCATTAAAATTTTCTGAAGGGGAGCACAGTACTGTATTTCTATAATGGTGTTACACATCTACTCCAGTGTAAGCAAAGTTTTATTTAGTTCAAGGAAATCCTTAGAAAATTGAGTAGCAAGGCTCTTCTTTCTGGTGACATTTAATTTATGGGAGATAGCATGGAGTCTGAGAGTACAAAATGAGCTCACAGTAAGGGAATGTTCAGATTCTGGATGACCTTCATTTGTAGAAGCAATCATTCCCTAACTTGTGTTATTCATTGCTTTCCCCTGGGTATGGAAGCTTAGTGAACGATCTCAAATGTTAACTGGATGTAACCTGCTGCTTTGGAGACTTGTAGTGTTTGCTGAACATTGAACAAACTCTGACAGGTTTCTTTAACTGTATCAAAAAATCACTTTGTATTCCTGTCCACTGCAGCATCTGCAAATTGCTCAGTGGAAAACATTTCCTTAGAAATTACTTATAACGTGACCTGCTGTTTTCTTTTCCCCCATGTTTATACCCTGAATTTTAGTTTCTTGGCATGTCAGTGACTTTTTGAAGCTTGTTGTGACAGCACCTGTGGAAGGCAGAGCTCTGAGCTTCTGCCCATCTAAAAACCTCTGTGAGAACAAGAATTTATTGTTTATAAAATGTTCCTGGTTTTCAAAATACTCTACCAGCAGGTAGAACAGCATTAATAATAGGCACACAGCCTTTCCTTTGCCCTTACACTCCTGCACAAAAGGACAGGTCGTTCAGACAGACCTGGACTGCACCTCCCTGCAGAGGCAGCTCCATGCCTCAGCCACAGAACTGCTGCTTTTCAGTGAGGGTGCAAACACTTCCAGCAGGGAGAAGTTTTCCTCTGGCCTGCATTTTGAAAATGTGTCACACGTGCATTTAATCTCTCTGCTGTGTATTCTGGGCATAGTAGCTGTGAGGTCTTAAAGCTACATTTTGTGACATTTAAAACTTTGACGTAAAATTCACAGTGATTGCATTGTTTATATTATATTATGCCATCTGTGCAAAATGTTATAAAAATATGGGTCTAGGAGCCATCTCAGAAGGAATGCCCACTCCTGAACCCTGCTCTGAGTGAAAATGGTGCATTCAGGTCAGAATCCATTTTGTAGTGAGTTTTTCTAGCCTTTTCTTACTAATATCCTTATTATATTTATTTGGCTGTGCTTATTTTCATATGAACATATAAAACATCTAACTTCTTCCTTTCTCAGTAGACCAGTGACCCCAGAGACAATTAAATCTATTTCATACAGTTTATCTCTGTCAAATTCATGTCAGCCGCATTTTTTCTTCCCTCACTGTTTCTCTTTGCCTCAGAAATTATTATTATATTTGTTAGCACCTTTTATATATTGCAGCTGGGATAAATGATCACTAATTTCCAGGAGCCTGCTATTCTTCTCTTCAGGATAAACATTATATCTGACATTTGTTTGCCTTCTGACCCATCCCACATTTCATATGTATTGCCTTGGAAGGTGCAGAGATTGTTTTGACAGTCCCTTATGTACTTTATACTGAAATTCATGTCATGCTGATAAGGTGAATAGTTCTACATTTTATAAATATCCTTTAGCTGATCCTTTCCCTGTTTTACTGTAACATCTTAAAATTGAAGTTAGCTTGGTCTCTTCAATAATGAGTTATGTGTGTAAGCAATGAAATTAAGCAACTTTTATGTTAAAAACCAGTGGGCTGGTAGGAGAAGAATCATGTCGTTCTCTTTTTTCTTTTAATGCACACAAGATATGAAATGCTTTATACCTGTATATAAAATAAATGAAAACATACTCTGTTGCAAAACCAGTTAACACCCGTTGGAATGTATGTCTTTGTCTGCACCAATCAAAGTTTGGTGGACAAGTTTGGTCCACAAATATTCAGACATAATCAGATTGCCAGAAATTGTATTAGAAGAACTAATGAACAGAAGATTCCTTCCTGGTGAAGAACGAGAGCACTGTCACCCCTCTGAGATCTGGGAGGGCTGCTTAGGTGGACTTCCTCTGTTGCATTGCACTGACAGGTAACAGTTCAGGAATTAAAACATTTTAATATTACTGAGTAGTCTGTGCTACTTAGTTAAGACAAAGTTCCTAGACCCAGCCTCTGATTTACAGATCCTTTCTACTTAAAATTTTAGTTTAGTTTAACATTTGGTATATTGTAAATGTGTGTTATTTACTGAGCAGCAGTTGTTGGGTCTTGGCATCATGACATTGCCATGCACATGCTCCTGCTTCTCCTGCCCTGTTTGTGTGCCACTTACAGAGACTGCTTCTGCTACAAACTGTTGTTGGTGAAAAACTCAAAAAGGCAGAGGGAAGAGATTATACTGATGATGTGCAAGTAAAAGGAAAAAGTACCATTTCTACATGTCCCACAATTAGGAGTTTGTGTGCTATCTACAGCAGCTGCATCGTGAGAGCTCTCAGAGCATTTTGCATATATTTTCTGACAGTTTATGCATTTTCCAAGGCATAAAAACCACTGAACATTGACTCCTCAGCATAACAGACATTTAGCAGACACATTTTTTCTACAAATTTGTTTTCTGCAATGCAGTCTATTTTAGAGTTGATGTATGAAGTGTTTAGGAAGACAGATTATTTCTTAGAAATTTTACTGTCTCAACAATGCCAAAAAGAGAAGGAAATGAGCCTTTTGTTCTACAAATAAGCTGAACACATATGTCATCATTGCCATAAAGAGAATAAGTGAACTCAGAACATCATACATCTTTATTTTGTTTACCTAAAATACTAATTTAGAACTTCTAAGTTAAAGAGATTTCCTTAAAACTATTTTCCAGTCTAATGTTTCAAGATTTTGTCTGTAGGTTGTTAGAATTCAGGTTTCAGGTTTTTAATTTTTTTTTTTTAAATTTTGGTTTTCACATATTTTTTAGTTAACACAAACTGCATTATCACCTAAAGGGTTTTCCATTTTTTATTTTTTGTTTGTATGATACCAAGTCTCTTGAAGTACTTTGATCAAACTTCCCCAGCTGTTTTTGAGTCCCAAGAAGGTTAGAACATTTTCTTTGTTTAGAAGATTATTTTTCACTTTTTTACTTAGATGACTGCTTAATGCTTCAATTTCCATGGACCATATGATCCAGCCATTGACTGGATAAAGCTGAGAGTACTTGTAATTGGCTCTACACATGCTGTGGATGTTGCCAAGAAAGCCAATTTGCTTCTGAGAACATCTAATGCCTTTGAAATCCAAGTTTGCTAGCGCTCCACTTTCTTTTTTCATGGGCAGATATTGAGTCTACATTATTCCATGCAGGTATTGTGATCAAGAATATGTTGTAAGAACAATATGGGGAATTTCTACTATCCCTTTGGGCTCTTGGGTCATTCAGGAGATGGAATGAGATCTTGGATGGGAAATATAGGCTACATGGGCCACATGAGGTTTTAATTTTCTGTTATAAATTAGATGTGAGCTGCACATGGGTTGTTGCACAGTGAAACATGAGATACCAGCGTGGATGTGCACACCAGGCTTTTTCTCATAGCTGGCACCCAGCTGTGACTGAGAATGTGATGGTGGTTGTGAGTTTATAAGCAGATTCAGGTCTGCTGGAATAAATGTGTGTTGTTGGTAGATTTTCCTTTACCAGGTACAGTGTTGGGATTTCTTTGTCCCTTGTGCAGGTACCATTGTTCAGTTCGATTGGAGTTTCTTGCCCAAAAAGGCTTTCAAGGATTCTCTTACAGCTGCTACGGTATCTGCTGCAAGGAGGCTTTAGTGTTGAGGCTGCAGTGAGGCCCAGATTTGCATCTCTCTCACTTTTGAGCAAGCAAGTTCCAGAAAAGTAGATGGAATAATACGTGAAAATAGTTACAGAAAGCAGAATCAGCAGTAATCAGCTGAGGTGTATTAAAAGATTATGGGTCAGTACTCCAAGGGTGCATCAGTGGCATTTCATTAAAGA
The DNA here is from genome assembly GCA_026261815.1 of Monarcha castaneiventris obscurior. Lineage (NCBI taxonomy): Eukaryota > Metazoa > Chordata > Aves > Passeriformes > Monarchidae > Monarcha > Monarcha castaneiventris. The sequence continues at coordinate 988,412 of JAMPIT010000371.1, forward strand.
TAATGAATCTACTGTGAGTTGGACTGGCTGAAGTTTTGCCTCTAGGTCACACAAAATTTTGATATATATGTATTCTGCCTGAAGAATTTACACTGCTTTGAAGCTTTATACTGTAAAGGATTTTAGGTGGTTTATCAGTAAGCACTTTTTAACCATGAATATCTGCAGTGGTATGAAAGTCCATGACTCTTCAAGTATCTAAAGTTGCTTTAATATGCTCCACATTTCAGAAAATTCGTTTTACTTACTTTTTTTTTTTTTTAAAGTGCTCTCTTTTGAAAGCAGAAGAATGTGAGTGAGAGAAAACTTGTCAAGATTATGACAATCTTGACATGTCTTAAATCCATTCAGGAAGTTGACAAGTCAAGGATTCAATAGTGGTGGTAGTTTGGCAGTATTGCACAATATTCTTGTCTATTCTTGCTTTTCTTGTCAGTTCTGACACTAATGTGAAAGATACTATGCAAGTCATGCTAAACAAACTTAAATAGCATCTAATAGCATAATTTGTTTAATAATTCCTTTATTCAGGAAAAAAATACGGGAGAATTCTGTTAAACCTCGTAATTTATTGATTTCATAGCTATAGTAGAATTTTAAATACCACCATACTAATCCCTCTATGTTTGTTTTAGGAAAGCATAGATTGACCAGATCATTTAAGTGTATAACTTACTATAATTAGACAAAATATTTTGTGAGTATATTTCAAAAGAGAATTTAGACCACTTTATAAGTGGCCAGTCTGGACATAACTGGTTGTGTTTTTATGGTTGTCTCCAAACATAATAGAAATTGGTATAGTAATAGTGGGGCCAGTGCAAGGCTTTGAAAAATTGTGGGATCTGTTTAATATTGACAGCTGTCACAGCTGCCGGCCAGAGAGTAAAGAAAGACTCAGAGACAGGAATGCAGTCCAGCGAATAGATGGAATTATTTAATTAATAAAGAATGGGTTTTTATGCATTTAGTTCTCTTAGTGTTTACCTAGATGGCACGAGGTTATTGGACCTCTTGCTACTAACTACCAGAGTGATTGGTCAGTTAACACATCGTTCATTCTCCCAGTCAAGATCGTAACAATTCTAACTATATTTGCAGGTGCAAGATAGCAAACTCGGTTTACAGAAACCTTATCATGTTTTGCATAGTTCAGTGTGAGAAAGACAGAGCTCTCACGAACTACTGCAGAAAGCTGGAGAAATCAATCCTCTGCTGAGGCTTCCTCAGCATCCATAGACAGCCTTTACTAGAGGCTATATTTATATTATTTTCATTTACGGCTTGATCTACTAGTCTGCTAAACCTCTGTGGAAAGTGTGAGCAGAAGAGAGGGGCAAAGCAGGACAGACTCCATTTTAGTCAGAAAACATCATTTGCTGAACAAGCTTTGTCAGCCTTAAAATCTTCTGAGATGGAGAAGGTAGAGACAAATGGTGGTTTGAATGTTATGTAAGGAATGATTCCTACTTCTATCCCTAGTGTTTATCAGTGTATTTTCTGAGTACTGTCTATTGAAGCCAGTATTTACAGACCAAAAAGGAAAGCAGGTACAAACTAGTGCACACCAACAAATGAATCACGAGTAAATTAAAGCTCCAGGATACCCAGTGCAGCATAAGTGGAGGCCTTGACTCAGTCCAGTAGATGGAGAGGAACATGCATGGAACATGTGCTTCAGGAAGGGCAGCTGGTGATATCCCTGCTTCCCTTTGCCAAGGAGCCTCAGGAGTGTCCAGTGCTCTCTCTCAGTCAGAGTCAGTGTGGTGCTGTCATGAGGTGGAGCACAGCTTTGTTGTTGTGTGTCCTTCTGTTCTCCATGGTGGTGAAGTTTCTGACTCCTGTTTCTATGGCAGCAGAGGTTCCTGAGTCACTTCTACAGATCCATTCCAGAGAGGTTCGGTTTGGGAGTGAAGATTGAATACTAGCACAGAACTCAGTTTCTGCTACTCCTGCCTTGCTTAAATTAGGAAACATTTCCTCTGGGGGACTGGCTAGCACAGAGCAGTCTATAAAGCAGAGCACTTTATGGAGGGCCATTAATAATAGCTGCTCATATTTTATTTTAATCTCATATGGAACCATTTTCTTGAGATAGGACTCAGGCTGGAATTTAAATCTCTTAACTGAAGAACTACTAGCATTCAATTTTGCTACTAAATGCTATAATACAGTCTGTATCAGAAGGCTACTTGCAATGAAATATATGAAGCTGGGTTTTACAGAGGGTATCATGTAACAGTTCCTTCATTGTGCAGAGAGAACAGACTTCTGCCTTCTTGCTTGCTAACTATTTCTAATTATATTCATTTCACTGAAATGAATACTAATGGTTCTAATGTATTTAATAAAGGTTGTTCCTGATTTCTTTTCCCCCTTCAAATTAATTTCTCTTTTCATTTCATTAATTTAAAGAGATTTTACTTCATGTAAGTTAATTACATTTTTTCCTTTTAGAGGGAAAACATTTCAGATGATAAGTACTATTATTTTAACAAGTATAATGAGGGCACACAGCATCTTGAAGATGAGTTTCTTTGTTCTTTTACGTAAGTGTTGTGGGCAAGCCTCATTTATATTGTAATATTCCAAATCTTCTATCAGCCAAGGTATGAGTTACTAACATATCTAATAAATTTACATATGCTGATCTGATATGCCATGCACAGCTAATGCAGTAATGTCTGCATTAGAGACAGATACAACTTTTTTTTAGACTAAGGTTTCTTCAGTTATTAAGGTAAATGAAAAAATGTTTGTGAGTACTAAGATAAGAAATATAATCACTCTGAATGTCATGGGTATAACCAGTAATAAATTTCTTCCATAATGTATTTTTTCATATGTAGGAGATACCTAAAAATGTCATAAATATATTTCCCCCACAACATATGTGAGTTTATAATCCCTCAGAGGTCAAACTGAATTTTATAACCGTTTCAACCACTGATATGGAAATATTAAGTTCACACTAATGGAGTGAATGGTGACTTCTTGAAAGACACTTCTGTTTATTACAGGAATACTATGGACATATGAAACAACAATATATTAATACAAATGACATGAGTATATAATAAGAAAGTCTCTTGAAATCATCCTAAAAAAGTTTTGCTCAAGAAAAAAGGGGCTACTGTGGAAAACAGTCTTTTCCATTTCTGTATTACGTGATTGCTGACATCTTTTCAAAGTATTTGCGCTTCCTTCAAATAATTATAGTACCAAGAAGAACAAAATCAATAGCTTGAACCTGGCAAAATTTCAGAATTGTGAAAATCTTAGATCTGGTTGTTCTCTGATATTCGCCAGTGCAAATCTACTGTTACTGAGGCTCAACTTAATTTTATACAACTTCAGAATTGATTATCTACAGAAAGATGCTGGAGTTTTTGCTGCTTAGTAAGGCAAAATCGTACTCAGTTATTTTACCTGCATACAGTTGTTGGAAAATACAAAGAAATGTGGACAAACTGGGGAAGGGAAGGACCTTTTAAAAGGTGGCTCCATCAAGGCAAATTCAAGTGTAGAGAGGGATGATTTGAGTTTGTTCCAATAGGACTGACCTTAGCTGAGGGTAAGTTCCCCAAATGTGAATAATGGCATTTTTGTTGAGGATTATAATGTTGTGAGTAATCAAAGTATCCCTTAAAACAAATAAAATGCAGAACACAGAAGCTTAAACATAAAGAAAGTATAATGGTCTAGCTGTTCCCAAAGGCATCTTTCCTTTTCCTGTGGAATGGAGACCTTTTCTGACACAACCATTTTCTCCTCCAAGAGGTTGATTCTTCCTGAAATTCATAATGCATCTCATCCTATTACTGTAGCCGTTACTTTTCTCCCCTTTTTCCAAAAGCTGTAGAAAATGACAGTTATTTTTTGTTGTTAAATAGCTGCTTTGTAGCTGCGCACTGCAAAAGGATTTTTTCTATTAAAATAACTACAAAGTAGTTGAAGCAAATATGCTTTCTACCCATAGTTTCACTCTGCTGATGGTTCTATTCATACTATAAAGGATATCTAGGCAGCTGCTGTTTACAATTACCCGTTTACTTGGAAACCAAAATCTACTTTTTTAGCAGAAAATAGCTTTCTCCTTTAGGTACAAACATGAGTTTGTTTGTTTGTTAAACACAAGGTGACAACTGCGTTATTGGCAGTGGAATTAAGAAGGATTTAAGATTTTGCCTTATCCATAAATCAAGGGAATTGGTCATTGCTAAGTTCCCAGATTCTGCTGGAATTTTCGAAGGGACCTTTTGCAGCATCAGCAGTTAGTGTATTCCCTCCAATCCCAACACTTCTTATTTGTTTGTTTTCTTTTTTAAATGTTCTTTTAAAGTTTATTCTATTTTCCTATATGGTTTGTTCACATATTTAGATATATGAGCAATCAGATAAATGGCATGCTAAGATGTGTAAGAAGTAAAGGCAAGATAGACTACCTGCATAAATAAGGCCACTTGCTCACAGGAGGGCTGTGTTAGAAGAGAAATTTAGGCCCAACTTGAAAAGGGGTCCTGGCACTGTGACTGAGTTTTGTGGTAGGGCTGAATCCTGGCTTCCTGTTGTGCACATTTCTGTTTCCCTACACAGAGAGTGGCACACACCAAGTGTGCCCCTGACTGCTAAACCCCAACCCCAACATACTGATCTGGGCAGTGCCTAAAATCAGCATGGAGAACAGTTCAGGGTGTTTTGGGGAGCTCATTACAAGTCTTGTTAGCTCCCCAGCAAGGCTCTGGCTCCCCTGATTCCCACCCCAGCCAGCTGCAGGGAAAGGCTGGGTTCAAAGGTACTCAATCCGACTGTCACCCTGCTATGCACTTTACTCTGAGCTGCAGGGAGAAGTTATGTTCTTGTTTTGGCTGCTCTGTCATCCTGAACTTCTGGGGCTGGTAAGTGTGACTGGGGAGAGTCTGTGAAATGACCTTGCAAATGACAGGTGTTGCAATCCTCTTTCAATTAACTACAACTTTTTTCAAGATAATCCAAAACCCAATGTTGTCTTTTAACTAAGGCTTGAAAAGGGAACTTTGCAGAGATGCTTCTCCTCTCCGTAGCATTTACCAGGAAGAAATATTGGCATTCACATCTTCTATTATCTATATAGAATATAGATTCAAATCTTCCTTTCCAGGAATATCCTATATCCAGGATGCTACAGTTAACATTAATTTACTTCAGATGTTATTGAAGCAGCAGAGAATATACTGACATACAGGTTAAGAAGAACCCAGAGTTGATGGATTCAGGCACCTACATTTTTTGCAAGTATTATGACAGAATAAATTGCTTCCATGTGCTTCTTTTCTCCTTACAGTACTTCCATACTCATATGATAGCTGTACATTGCAGGGCTGGCCTTAAAACCATGGCAGCAAATCTCTTAAATCAGACCCCATACACCAACTTCTGTCACACACTCAGCAGTGCTTTCTCCCATCCAGGGAGCTGTATTGTGACTTATTCCTTGCTCCAGATCCAACATTGCAGACCATGTGCTCAGGATGCTCTGTGAATGAAGCTGGAAAAGTGATAACATGCTGCAGCTGCTGACTTGCCACTTAGCATAGTTCTGACTAAAGGAACATCAGCTCTCACACATCTGATCCAAGGTTTCTTTCAGATGAAGGGAAGGAACTCCAGAGCTCTGCACTGCACATCCTAGGACCTCATGCCCCACAGAGCCATGTAGTTGAGACAAGGAGCCATTCTCTATCCCAGCCTGTAAGGATTTATCTCTCCCAGTGCCAGGAGTGCTCACAGATGGGCCTAGGTCCCCTTACAAAGGGTGACAGGTTACAGGATCAGAACACCTCAGTAATTTCAGAGCAGGGAGGGAGGGGATGAAATGTGTGATCAAGGTAGGAGTATGCTGGATTAGTGTCAAAAGCCTTGAATGGTTTCACTGCAGAACTGCAGAGGGCAGAGACCAAACATGCATATTCCAGAGAGGCAGATATGGGAAGACATTTGAGAGCTACCAGTACCTCTTTTACTTATTCTTCAGTCATCTGGGAGAGTGGTCAGGTTGTCAGTATGACTAAAAGCTGGTCCTGGGCTTTTGCCTAAAACCTCAGGCAGCCTCCAGTAGCACAGGTTAACAGCAGAATTATGTTCAGATTAGAGTTCTCAGGTGAGAACACCTGATGAGAGAGTGTCAGGACCTAAATAAGAAACTGGATTATCTCTGACTTCACAATATACACAGAGAAAGATTAAGATCTCAAAGACTCACTTCTAGGAGGAGAGGCCAGGGAAGACTCTCAGTTTGGTCTGCAAATTAATGCTTTAATTGTTAACAGCATTAAGAGTCAGAGGGCTGAGAAACCTCATGAAAAGTTTAGTGCAGTTGATTCCATGAGCTTTTATCTGCTGATCTCTTGTAGGAGATTTTTGGAAGAGCAAAACAAGAGCAGAGAAGATCAGTGATAAGATTTTGTGAGCAGATACGATGTGATTTAATGTGATTGCATGTCACTGAGGGATGATGAAGAAATGCATCAAATTCACTGTAAAGAAAATTATCATGAGCAGCTCCAGCACTGACAGAGGTCAATATAGCTAGAATAAGATCAATGTGGGTTTTGACATCTTGCTGTTCTTGCCTGCAGTAGATAAACAATGCTGAATTGGGCAATTGTGCTAGCTACACCAGCTTTTAGTAAAAGAATTGGTCTATAAATTTTACTAACCACTATCTTGAAGGTTTAGACTGGTGATGATGCAGGCCTTCAAAGATTAAATTAAAAAGTTTGAGAAATCCTCCATATAGGTATAACTATGGATTTTGCAGGGGAGGAGAGTGGAGGAGAGAATGAAAAATGTTATTTCACTTGTCTATGATTTTTATATTGTTTCCTGGCATTCCAGAGATGTATAGAAACAGAAACAGTTATCAGAAATTGGCAAGAGTACAGGAAGAATAAGCCAATGAAAGATGGAATTAATAGCAGTCATAGATGCTTAAGGGATCAATGATGTATTGATGCCATTTCTTTTTCAATGTCACATACTGTACTAGTGCATTAGGCCAGATGATATCTAAAGACAATGACTTATAATCTGCTCTCTTCCTTCAATGCCTTGCTAATATTTTACTGAAGGTTTTACTGTGCTGCAGCTTAAAACAGAACTTTGCCAGCTGCAGGAAGAAGGTACAAAGACAATTTCTGGTGCTTGGTACTGAGAAAAAGAGGCTGCTGGATTTAATCATTATTCATATTCCTCACAAACCAGTCAAGCTCAAAACAGCAGTGAGAGAAAGTGACAGAGACCTTGCCTTGGTGAGGGATTATAATTGTCATATTGTAGTGTATGATCCCTTCCCTTCCCATTCCTAATAACCTGCACCAGGAAGGGACCACATGCCATTACATCAGAGGAAAGTGCAACAGGTTCCAGTTAGGGTCTGTATTAGCGTGCTTAACACTAACTGCTCAGGCTTGCTCTGCTCATTAGTGACAGCTTTTGCAGACCATTTTTAGTGCAGGAGACTCCACTCATCTTGTCACACCCGATTTATTACTTCTGTTGGGTTATTGTGCTTCTTGCCAAAGAACTGTTCCTGGCTTTGTATCCTTTTCCTGTCTGATGGGTTGCATATGCTCTCTGATGCCAGCCCTGTTCAGTGAGCTACTCTTGCTGTCTGATCCCACTCCCCACTCCTGTTGTCAGATCTTGTTGTTTTTATAATCAATTGTTTTCCATTTTGTTTATGATTTGCTCTTTTCTATTTGTATTGTCTGGCCCTGGGGCCCTCAGATCATTTCTTGCTGCCTGATTTTGGTGTCTAATGCACAGCTGCCCCACAGTTATACTTGCTGGGTTCTTACTCACTTACTAAGCAAACAGCTGCATGGGCGCCTGTTTCTAAGTTCCAGCTGTCTGATCAGATGTTTTTTGCAGAGTTATCCTTCCCATGGTGCAATCCTATTGTCAGTAGCTGTAGGATCAATTCTTTTTTCCACAGATCTTCTGGATGTGTAATTATATATTTCATATATCATCTAGTTAATCCTTTGAGATTGTTCCAAATATCTGAATACCTTCCTCTTTCTCCTTTCTTGATTTGTTCATGTTTAATTTCAGTCTGCCTTGATCACACTCCACTTATCCAACAGATTCCTTTCTTTCTGATTTCCTATCAGCTGCTCTTTAGCATCTATTTTTACTTTCACAGCTTCTGCTAGTCAAGGATTCTAATGTGTAAGTTGTTATTCCTTCAGCCCCATGTCTACCACCATCTATTCAATCATCGCTATTGTGTGCTGCTCCTGCTATTCAATCAGCAGTGGGTTTTTTTTCTTTTGTGTAGGCCTGCAATAATCTGATCAGTTCTGTCTGTCATATGATTGCCCCTGGTTATCATTCCTACCAGGTAATCATCACAAGGAACTCTGTTCTTGCACAGGCTTGGATAATTACCTTCTTTTGGTGACTTTCTCAGGCCCACAGTTCTTAGAAGCACATGCTGCAGTACTGGCATTGCTGGACTTTGTGGGGTTGGTATCCTGGAGTTAAATATATAAATGAGTATTCTTAGCTAAAAGTTTTGCAAATAGATTAATTTCACTGTGCCGTGAAATTAGAAGTTTCTATCCTCTCCCTTCTGTCTGCCATATTGTTCCCTTTCACATATTCCTGTGTTTACCTGGTAAATAAGAAGTAGCTCTTCACTGATCAAGAACGTGTCCATCAAGGCTATGTTCTTCTTTCAACTCATCTTTCCTTTTCATTACTTATCCAGCCACCAAGCTAGGCTGATCCCTGATCCCTGTTGTATTATAATATAAAATAAAAGAACAAAACTCAACTGATGTAAATGATCATAGTTCATTGACTTCAGTGGACCCTGATAATTAAGACAGACAGCTCAAAGTCTGTGGAGGAGAAGACACGTGCTGTGACTAAAGAATACTGTCTCCTGTTGCTGGCTGAAAAAAGTAGATTGATTATCTTTGCTTTCCAGAAGAAGATTAGGAATTAGTCGAGAAGAACAAAAGCAGAACAAAAGTTTTACTAAGAGCTTTAAAAGATACCAGACAGGGAGATGCATATTTCACAACCCTGCAGAAATCTGTGGAGTTCTGTATAGGAGCAATCTATCTTTCCTTCCTTAAGGAATTTTTCCCCCAAATAGATCTTAGGCAGAGTGGCCAAGGTTATATTTAATGCTTTACCTCTCAAGGTGTGACTGCCTGAGCTACAATGCTGATTTATTCTTGGAATGTTTCAATCAACTGATAAATTTGACCTAAGCTTGTTGCACATAAAACTGTTTTGCCTCTCTGATCTTGCAGCTCCTTAGGGGGGAAGAAGTCAGAACACTCCTGAATCCGGACAAGTATTTAAAGCTATCCCTGTTGGAGCAAAAAGTCTAACTTTTTTTCTTGACAGTTGTGATACTTCAGGGAAGGAAACTAGGATTAAGAAACTTATGTCTGTTAAAATTAATTCTTCTGTTGAAGAACTTGAAGGAATGCAAAAATTAGAGTTAGCAAGTTTTGCATCAGAAGGGTGGATGAGAGCTGCCTGAAGTATCTTCCAGTCTCATCTTCTGTGACTGCCTTCACACTGAGTAAACTGTGATGTGTGAAGTTTTATAGAAAGTTACTCACTTTTCAGGTAGCCTCCCACATGCCTGTATGTTTTCCCAAATCTTTCAGATCTATAAAATCTGAAATATTCGAAGAATGTAGAAATTGGTAGGAAGTAAATGATGCCATACAGTTCAGAACTTGCAGAAATACTTGAACTTAGGTGTTTGGGTTGGGGTTTTTTTTCCCAAATGCATGTATAATTAGAATAAAAACTTTAATTTTAGAACTTAGAAAAACATAATTTTAGAGTCTGAATGTGTAGAGCACTGTGAGATTTTTTAAAGGGAAAAAAATGTGTTGCGGTGAGCCATGGCCAGAGCCACGGGCAGCTGGACCAAGCAGACCAAAAGGTCCAGTGGTTTGATGCCTCCAAAGCTCAAGGGCTTGAAGGTACAGTGAGCACCCAAACTGCTGTGTGAAGCATGCTGGGACCATTGGCTGCTCCCTCCCCCCTGCCTGTTATGGTTCATATTTGGTTATTTCTCCAGAAAGTTCTATGTTACTCAGTAGTTGATTGGCCCCTGTTACTCCTCTTTCCCCACTCCTTCTCCCATTCGCCCTGGTCCCTTCTCCCCACCCTTATAACCCCCCCTAACTGGTATTTTATTGATTATTATGTGTTCTCCACGCCCATTATGTAGGGCTATAAACCCCCACACCAGCCTCATTTTATGGGCTTTCTCCGTGGGTTTTTGTGTTCTCCAACAAACCCTTCCCTGTCCCACGAGGAAGTCCCTCCTCCTTTGCCCACCCTGGCCATCAGTGGGCAAGGCAAACCCGAGCAGGAGCTCCCCCTGCCCTCCAGTGCTGCCATTGCTTCCATCCCCTCACCCGGGGCAGGTGGAACATTGCCCAGTGCTCAGGACACTGTGCTGGCCAGCAAGAGCACCACAGCAAAAATGAACTTGTAAATATAAAATAGAACCTTGTGCTATCAGTATCTTTTCCTATTGACGCAGTAGATAAACTTAATTTTTCTAGTATTCATATAATCCTTCATGGTTCAAAGAATGTTGCCCCATGCTTGTCCTATCATTTGATAGCCCTGGCTTTGTCTGTGACATCTACAGTAAATACTACATCCACATACACAGATAGGCTTCAAATCTATGTCTGGTTCCAAAGCAGACTACAGCCCAAAATCTCCATTGTCTGCACCCATCTCTCTAGGCTCAATAGTCTATAGGCACTTCGTGGGTACTTCTGGGCCCGGACTTCTTATCAGCTCAGCTCTATTTAACACAATGTCTTAAACTGATGTTCAGGTGACCTAAAATTAGGTTATTAATAATTCATGTAAGGTGTAAGTCAAGTTTTTTCCAAGTTTAATACATAGCAAAGGCCTTAAAAGTGTCTTACTTTTGCTTATGCTCTTGCCTTAGAATTAGGCAAAACCCCACAGAATCAGGAGACAACATGGAACTCTTTCCTGCACCATTTGCAGATGTGGAAGAAAATCTTTTTATTTTACACCCTTAATTTTACAGTTGTTATTTTTATATCTCTTTAGGCAAATATATCTATATCTATATATCTTATGTTAAATTTAATGGAATTTGATCCAGCTAAGAATGACTGTTCATCCAGAGTCTGGTAAAACAAGCTGGGTGTTAAATTCTGACAAAGGATGTAGATAATACATTGAACTGAAGCCTGTAGTTTCTTGAGAAATCAGAACTAAATGAAGAACCATATTTTCCAGAATTAATCAAATGTCTTAAAAGTATTCAAAATTCCAAAGAGACTCACAAAAGCATTTCCAATCTGACTGTGCCTGAAGACTCCAGATCTTTCATTATCCCTTTCCGTGGCTGGTATCCTTTGGGTACAATGAGGAGCCCTCCCAGGAGGCTGTTCTCCATCCACACTTCCAACAGCCACGAGCATGGAATGCACTTGGGGAAGATTTCAGAGTTGAGCAGCACTATACTCAATTATTATAGATACAGCATTCTGAACAAATCCACTTTTTTTTCAGTTTCTTCTGTTGGCTTTTTTTTTTTTTTTTTTCAAAGACCTACCTGGATCTATTCATTTTTCATTAGATCAAAAACCAGTGAAACTAAAGTAGCAGAGCAATAATGTTCAAGCCTTCAGGTTGCTTCATAAGCCTCATCTAAAACTCTAAGCTGATCATTAGAACAGAGGATTTTTCCCTTGACTTACTTCACCATAGTCTTTGAAAGATTGATGCACACCATAGAGCTGGCAGTATCTTTTCCAACACTTGCTTAGATATTAATTAAGCAGAGAAGAGGAGCAATTTTTATCTGCTTATAAAAATATTTGGAAGAATGTATTTATTACAGAAGCTGTTTGTTCACTAGTATGAAGAAGAATAACATGCTATTTATATTTAATAATCAATTTGCAATTGAATAAAAGCAATGAGCCAAATACTGATTTCATTTATTCTGTATGAATAGGAGTAGATAGAGTTAAGGCAATATAATAATTCATAAAAAAATTCTTCCTTTTGCATTTTGGAGGAAACAATTGTTGGAATTACCTTTAAATTTGTAAAGCAGTTTCTGATAGGGTTAATATGTCTGTGTTAGACCTAAATCTCTGCTTAATGCCCACAAAAGTCACAGTGGAAAGTAATGGTGAGGATTTCTAGAGCTCGTTAACAATTATAAATACTTAGCAGGGTAAGGCGGTGAAAAGAATTCCACAGGTTTCTTTTAAGACTCTTTATGCTAAGTTCCTTATTAACAACAGGGAAAAAAAAGAAATAACAAACTTATGTTTTCTTCTTTCTCTCTCTTTCTCAGCTAATTCAAAGTGAAGCTGTTAATTAACAGCCAGAGTACAATCTTTAGTTACTGGATTAATTACAGAAGACTTGCTGTGGGTTTTAAATTCTCTTGGGGTATTTTTAAATCTGGTGGGCAGTAATACTGCCATCTGTTTTTGTGAGCTGATGGTTAGTTCCTACTGAAATCATTAAAATTTTGAAAACTACACTGCCTGCTATCAAGGTTCATAAATAAGTGGTGTCTTTTTAAAAGCAAAATCTGCTTATATCCTACTGTTCACATCTGAAACAACATTCAGTGTACCTCCCACACATGCCATGGGTAAACAGCTGGTCTGGGAAGGCAAAATGCACAACCCGTTTATCCAGATCACATAGAATTTCCAGATAGTTAAAGGAAAGTTACAGATGTAGATCTTAATGTTGCAAAAACTTTCCAGCAAATAAAAATCATTAAATAACACCATTTTTAAAAAATCATCATTTTCCATGTGATGCTGGAAAAATAATTGACGAGAACTGGCTGCTGCTGTTAATTTGGCTTTCTCTTTATCCTGAGAGGTTCATCTGCATTCAGCTCTGTATATAAATAAAACCTGATTTTGTGGGGAATACTGTTGAGCACATATTCACCACAACTGCCTTAGGGGAAAAAATACCCAAAAGCGGATTAATTGTAGATTACTCAGTCCTCTCTTATTCTGAAATAGATGTCTTTTCATTTGTTGTTAAAACCCTATTGGATGAGGTAGTTTTCTATCTGTATTGCTGGCAGGAATCTGACAGACTTGCAGAGATCCAAATCATTTCCAGGCAGATTTGCATGCAGCATTTAATTTAGGATTTTCAATCAATAGAATTGTCAAGATCTGGCTGATGGTCCCTTTAAAGTACAATTAGTTCAAACCATGTGCTTGTCAGCTTGGAATCCTTTATCTTTCATTTCATTTCATGTACTTTTTAATGACCTCAATAGTCTCCTATTTTTTCATCTTAGGACTCATGCCTCAGCTCCTGGCTGTGTCAAACATTTTAGCATATATCAGTATAGATAACTGTTTATTAATTATCTACAATGCCAGGAAGGTATTGCTTCTTCCTCCAAATTAAAATTTTGTTTATGGCCTATGAATAAATTACCTTGTTTTTTTTAAGGAACAAAATCTTGTGAAGCTCTCCTAAAGTTGAGAGGTGTTATATTTCACAGTTGAGTTATTTCTGTTGCCTACTGTATTGGTGTCTGACAGTCATTCGGAAAAAAAAAAATACATTTTACCCATCAAGAAGCAGAAAAAGCAAAAGGACAAAAAATTATTCTGTAGTCCCAAGGAGGGATGATCCTTTTTTATGTTAATGAGAACTTGTGAAGAAAATTGCTTGACATCCTATGGACTGAGCAAATCCAGAGAACTGATTGAAGGAGTAACGGCATGCAAGAATTACAGGATTTTAATATTTTTTAGCCTGGTTCAGTATTTTGTGAGATAACAGAAAGACCTTAAGGACACAACATAGGGCCAGACAAATACTAAGAGACACTGAGATAAGCATAATATTTAGTTCTCTAATCATACAGATTTTTTAATATATCTGTTACTTAAAATACGAAGTGTTTATTTGCATCACGCTTGAAAAAGTATGCCTTATGTACTGTTAAAGTAGAGGAAGAAAATCAATCATGAACTGCTCAGTACTGCAGCAGTTACTAAATGGCTGTCTTAGATCTTCAGCCCAATATGGTTTTCTCAGATTCCACTTGCAGGGACAACTCAGAATGCAATGTATCTTTTCTGGTCTATTATATTTCAGTAGCACTGCTGCTGTATGAACAGATTTTGCCACCCTCACTAGAGAAAGAGCTCTGGAGCTGTGTTACACCAGCTGGTGAGTGCAATGCCCACTGACATGACAGAGAACTGCTGCTGGAAACAATCTCACTGCAGAAAAAGAGAAATGAAAGTGATTTTTTCCCTTTTCTTTACTCTCTCATTGCTTCAAGATTAATTTTCGATCTGACCTTCAAAAGCTTAGATGTCAAAAGCATGTGTATTTTAGATTTCATTTCTGCAGAGTAGGGAAGTTGCTCTTACTACATTTCCACTTGGGAGAGCCTTGCTATCTCCCAGATACCAAATCCCTGAAGGTATTGATTACCACTGAATTTGATCCTTCTCATCTTCTGGGTAAAAATCCAACCTTATTTTTTTCTAAGGCAATTTCATTTAGTATATGGATATGTGCCAGTAATATCAGCAGCTTGTGAGTGCATTTTCATGATATTACACTGTTGACTAGTAGGTAAATACAGACCAACTAAATACTTTTTTTTTTTTTTTTAAATTTGTAAGGTAAAAGTTATAAAAGATAATACCTGTGCAGCAAGATTTAAGATATCCATTCAACACACTTCAGTTTAAATATAGTACAAGAACTCCAACAGATAATAGTTATACTTACCTATGAAACTAACAGTAGAAGAATATTTTCAGGAATGTAAATCCTCTAACAGATCTCTTATGCTTATTGTTTCTGTCCTGAAGCCATGGAGTTTGCATCTGCATCCATAGCCTGTATCCCTTTTCTGTGTGCCTTACAAAACACTGGATGTACCTTACACATTGTTTACCATTGCATGCATTGCTCCCCCATTTTAGACCCCCATAACCCTTCTTCAAACTTGGACTTCAAAGGGTCTTAAAAATACTGCTCATCTTCACTGAAATCATAAAAGGAGCACTGTTACAACTTTCTACCTGGTTTACAAACTTAGAGGATTTAACATGTAACACTTCCCCTTAAAAAAAAACATCCACCTTTGCTCATGTTTACTTCAATGGTAGTACACTAATTTTACTATTTTTTGCAGAATCCAAATGCTGTTACAGTAAGTGCTTGTCTATGCTTCCTCAAATCCTACTAAAGTGTTGATAACCCACTGAGTGTCTCCGTCTAGAGAAGAATTGAGTGCAGGTAGGCACACCCTTGGCATGGCAGTTCATGCCATGGCTCTCACCCTCCCAGAGCTGCTCACGTGGGAAGTCACATTCTCCATAGGGCCAAGGATTGCAAAGTACATCCTCAAGGAGGTTTCACTGTGGTAGAGTCGGTTCTCCAAATATCAGTGAACTTGGAGACTTGGAGATCCAAGCAATTACTTAAGACTCCTTTTTTCAAGTTGCTTTATTGCCTTTTTCTTCTTCTCCCCCCACCTCTTTTTTTTCCAGGTCTTTTATGCTGATTTCCATTCATTTGTACCCCTGAAGTATCAATCACTGACAGGTTGAACAGAGTATGAAGAGAAGAACTTGGAAGATGTCTTGACTTCCCAATACTGTAGTTAAGAGGACTGTCAAATGCTAGTTCTGTCCCGAGCAGGTGTTTGAAAGTTCTTTAATCCCAAAATGGGAGGCTGAAGAATGTTAGATAACCTCTTCCTGTGAAAACTTTTATTTGCAATCAATACATACCTATGATACAATTTCCCTGTCACTTAATTAAACTTCTGCAACTGATTCCACTCCTAAAAAAAATTGCAAGTGTTTCTTCTTCCCCTGATGTCTTCTCCAAGCCCATTTCTTACATTCTTGATTTGTTGATCTTTGATTTTAAATCTTTCAGCTCTAATGGGAAGCAACATTACTAAAATTTCCTCAAATTTTAACCTTTGGCGTTATTGCTGCACTCTGCCAAAGCATTCTTAGATTAGATAATATCACTTTGAGCTTTCTTTTGAGAGGCTGATAGTGGTGGAAGGGAGGCATTTTATGGGATTAAATAGAAAATCAATAGGATAAACAACCCTTTAGCTAGCATGTTTATTTTTATTTCCTGATTGTATCTCTCTTTCTGAGAATTGCCTGCAGCAGAAAATAGGAAGCTCAAGGATTAATGTTGCAGCTGTACTCTACAGATTTTGCTAGGGGAAATTATAAAATAGCATGAAAATTACCATCCCATTCCTACAGTCTCAAAGTAGCCTCCATGTTTGGAACATTTACTTTGTAATTCAATGGTATAAAGTCTAGTCATGAAAAAAATACCCAAATAACATCATTTATTTAATAATTAGACTGAAATTAGTCTGGTTTTAGGTTTTGAATATAAACCATTCTAGATAAATCTGAGCCTCTGAATTATTCATTGGCTGTTTAGGTAGGTGGATGACTTCCTTTCTTCTCAAGTTAGAGTGAGGGGAATTTTCTCTGAGGCTTTTGGGAGTCACCTTGCGTAGGAAGAAGTAAGAGGTAAATCCTTCATTCTCCTTCCCTGTAGAGATACAAGAGCAAATAGTGTGACATTTCTTTAAACCCAGGTTTCTATCAAGTGGGTTTTCTTGGCAACAGAAATTTAATCCTCCCTTATCAGTATCTCTAAATCCCTAATTATTTTCCTAAAATCTTATTCCAGAACTGTGAGCCTGATTTGTCCTCCAAGGGAACTATTCAGGAATTTTGTAACAACTGCAGAACAGCTATGGAATAATAATGGCAATATCAGCTCCTCCACACAGCCTAGACCGTATGGACTTTTAAAGGCATGCTGAAGTACCTATTTGGATTGGAGAAACCTTGTTAGGATTTGCATTTCAGCTGAGAGTTTCTTTTAATGTTTTCTGAAACTGTTTTGTTGAAGCTCATAAAGATTAGGGTCTGAAGTTTTAAACTTCTTTGTTATTCTCATATTTGGTCCAAAAGTCAGAATAAACCAATGTGAAAATACCAGTAACTCTCATAAATGATAATAAATGATAATGTTCAAGTAAAGAATTGTTGTAAGGGTTTTTCTATAATGGTGCATAACATAATGAAAAAATAAATATAAAAAGGGGGGCGGGTGTGGAAAGTGGTTAACATAGAAAAAGGTGCTAAGTCTGAGCTATCCACATACCACAGCAATATGCAACTGATCCAATATTTGGGTTCATTCTTTGGCCTAAGTGAGTATTTTTCATGCTGATGAGAGTGATGGTAGTGTAAGAACAACTCTAGAGACCCCATCTGTGGATCTGCATTTTATCCACCCATATTATGTGTGTCTCAAAGAACAGAAGATTGGAAATCCTGTGAAAAAATTTTTGAAGACCAAAAGCTTAGAATTAATGGGGCAAAAACATAAATCTTGAATATTAAGTTTGAATCTAATATGCTGTATAAATACTGTTTTTATTTAGGGGGTGTGTGGAGACCAAAGACAGGGGAGTGACTTAAAATTTCAGTGTTGAGAAGTCAGAAAGATTTTGGAACCAAACACTGACCAGGAATAAATTGGCCAGGTGTGTATTTCCTCTATGCAGCTTAAACCCAGTGGTCTCAAAGGTGCAAAACTTGTCATGAACTTGATGGTTGCTGCAGTAGCTGCTAAGCCTTACTGTGAGTTATGCAACCATAGTACTCTGTTTTAAATCAAGGTTTTTCTTAGAGGCTCTTTATGAATGGAAATAGGGGGTTGGGGTCTTGTCTTAGGACTTAGTTCTATTGTTTGACTTTTTTCCTGCCATATGCAGAATATTTTTTTCTTCTGTCTTTCAAGCAATGACTGAGTTCTTTCCTTGCTTACAAGTGTTCAGTGCTGGTGAAGCCAAGTAATTCAAAATAAATAATTTAGTAGGCAATGCCTGGCTTACTTTATTCGCCCAGTATATAAAAAGCTCTCACGCTGTTTATATTTCCTCAATGAAAAATGCTGCAAGATCTGGACTGAGCCAGTGGGTTACTCACAAATTCAGCATATTCATTGTGTGTAACTTTATACTCAAGCTGTTGTAATGGGTCACCTGAGTCACATTGTTCCACTTTCAAAGTTTCAGTTCCATGATTGGATGCCATAAACTGTATATGTTGCTTTTCCAAAAATGAATTTTGTTTGGGGACTCATTCTATTACGCACTCAGTAAAATCAGCTACTCCAAATGCACTAGAGGGGGGCTGTGCCTGTGCCAGGGACTCCATCAGGGAGTCACAACTGATTAGTTCAGGAATGCACTAACAGCAAATTAGCCTTCAGCCTAGATCTGATTCTCATGATTCAGCTGAAGCACCTTTGGGAGATGGCAGGAAGAAATACCTTGGAATTACTCAGATCCCCAAGTCTCCTCACAGCAAAGTGTCACCCAGGATGTCCCCAGCAGTGTCACTGCCAGGATCCCACTGGGCCCCAAGGAGCAGTGGGACTCAGTGAGCATTTCCGTGGCTGCTCCTTGAATTTGGCTGTTATAAGTGTTTCTTCATAAAAGGAAAACAATACTTTGCTTTTGTTTACATTTTGTTCCAAATTTTGGTCAGAAGTTTTTGGTATCCTTTGCAAATGTGCCATGGGTTGGAAGGAACCCTGAGTTGAACTATGGCTTTTTTAATGTTATGGAATCCATTTGGGAAATGTTAGTCTGGTTCATTTAATTAACTAAGCTTAAAAACTGTTCTGCATACAAGAGGAAATAATGTATTTGTTTAAAATCTGTCTATTCTTATTCTTCATGTCAAATTTTATCATCCTTCTAAAAACTGAGCTGTTCCATATCCTCTCACATTCATATCTCAGTCTGAACTTACAGCAGGCAACTGCTCTTGGACTTTGTTGAGACATTCATTTTTCTATGTTAGCCACTTTGCACAACATGTTGAATTTTCTTGGAAGAATCCACGGATGCCGTCTTCAAAGGTTGTTCCTTCCTGAGCTCCTTTGGATCCTTCCTTTATAAACTGTATATTGTCTTAATAGGCTGTACCTGAATTCAGGGAACCTAATTTCTGCTTTTATGTCTTTTAGCAGCCTAAGTTCAAGTTTCATTGAAATTATTGAAAAACAAAAAAGCAAGCACTTAAAGCCTTTCTATTGACTATTCTTTTTTTTTTTTTTTCTTTCTCCTTTTTTTTTTCCCCAATGGGATATACTGGGTTGAATAGGATTTTGTAGAGAATCAATACAATATTTTTATGATAGCAGATAATCTTTCTCTTCTGCCTCAGCTCCTCCATTTGTCAAAAAACCAAAGTGATCAAGATCTCTGTTGTAAAGTGCTTCAATACAAACGAGGGCAGTTAAAAGAGTACCAGATATTTTTATCACTTGCTTTAAAAAGAGTTAAAAAAAGAATACAAGTATCTTAGTTCTAGAAAGATCTTATACAATGTTTCTAGACCTAATCCAACTAAATCTTTCTGTATGAGTCTTTATATAAAAATACATTTTCCATTTAAACATGGTTGTCCTATTTAGTTTTATTTTCGTCTAATGATATAATCCCAAGATGTTTCCTCCAAATGCTATTTCATATTTAGTAATCTCCTTTTCCTTTACATTCTGAATTCTCCGTAATTCTTCCTTAATATTGGACAAATCTTTTATACTTTTTTCACATCTATCTGATAGCTACAGGAAAGTTTTTAAGTATTGTTCTCATTTATGAAAAACTCTCAAAAATATGCTTGGGATGTACTTCAGGAAGTGTTACTTCTTTCAGGATGCAGGAGTAATATTCCTTCTGGATGATACAATGAAGCAGGTAGTCAGTTTTCATACTTCTTTGAATCTTTGTTGACATGAGGTCTACATCTCTTTTAATCCTCCATATTTTGTGTTTAGAGAAAAAGTTTGTAATCATGCCACCCTTGCAAAGCAAAAATTGCTTCTAATTAGAAGTGGATCCTTAAAAAGATCTGAATAAGTAAAATCACTGCAGTTGCTTCATACAGTTGTATGCAGTGGACCAGTATTTGCCTTAAATTGAATTTTAATAAATGACATTGTACCAACTTTTACAATATGTGTTAATAATGTCAATAGACAAGAGAAAGTAACATTATTCATAGAGTGAATCATATACAGGCTTGTTTGACATTGAACGGACTAGTATACATTTAATGAACTATTTTTATTTCATTATTTTATTTTTATTTCAATTTGAGATTCATAGGTAATATAAAACATGGAATGAATAAATTAAAATCTTTCCTTTTTTTTGCTAACCCCTGAAAATTCATTGCCTAATATTTACTTTAAAAGAATTTCCAAATTAAGTTGAATTTATCCAAATTTAAAAATTCAATTCTTAATGTCTTAAGTTATGAGCAGGGAAGATGAGTAGACTTGCAAACAGATAGATTGATTTTTGTTAAGCATAGTCCCTTTGTGCTTCATACATGCTTCAGAGAGATCATGCAGACTCATTTTTTCATGAAGTTTGAAACATTAATGGATTTCTTGGAAAACATGGTAAGTAAACTGCATTATAATAAAAATTATGTAATAAATCATATACCAATTAGAGCTGCCTGTATATAGAGAGAGATATTGCCTTGTCAATGCCTACTTTGGTATCTAACTTTTTATTTTGGGAAGTTTCTCTGAATCTTTGCCTTAGGTAGAGAAGGCTGTCCTGCAGTGCTGTTCACTGCAGAAGGCATCTGAGCCAGTGCCTAGACTAGAGAGATGCTCAGGCAGAACAAGTTGGGAATAGCATTATTCCTGCATTCATTCAGTGCAGGAAGTATGATGTGTTGTCTTTTTAGTACCTTTTCTGAAATATTTATTTGCTGTAATGTTTCCCCAGATTCTACAGTAACTCCAGGGATGACCTCAATTTTTGGTTTGATGTTTTTTCCCCTTTCCTCCCCCACTTCTTATACTTTTCCCACTTTTTCCATGATGGCCTTGTGACCTTCATGCACTTTGTATCCTTCCTCATAAATGATGTAAGTAATTCTATACTTACAGTAGGTTTAGCCAGATACAGATGACTAGACGTGTGATATCAAGTGTCTTGTATCTGACATAGATAAACTCAAATAAATTCATTCTTCAGGGTAAGAACACATACTTTCTGTGAGAACAGGGAGCAAAACATGTTGAGAAAAGACAACATGGGACATTTGCAAATGTTGCAAAAACAATGGCCTAGGCATTCACGGGAGACAGCCTCTATTTTTAATTAAAAATCAACTCAAGTTACATAAGTGAAGTTTAGATGCTGAACTCTATCCTCTTCAGTTTAGGATTCTTAGTAATTAACACTGTAGGTTAAGAAACTACTCTCCATGCTTTCTCTTGCATCAGTGAAACATGAAAATTGTTCCCAGATTGAGGTCTTAGATGGGCTTTTCCACTTGGGGAGTAGATTGTCTCCAGTGATGACAACGGGAGTCTGAAATTCACATGTATCCTCGCATGCTAATTTTAGTCCTCCATCAAATTTGCTTTCCAAACTGGGTGTACAGAGAACAGCTCATGTCAAGAACATGTATCTGGTTTGTATCTCACACCTTTAATGAACAGGATGCTGTTCATCACATCAGTCAGCACAGCTGTTCTGCTTGGAGGGCTGAAGCTGCAATCTCACTTGGAACTACAGGGTGATCTCTAACATGGTGCCATTCTGCTCTCAGCTGGGTTTCTGGTTCTCTGTTAGCCAACCTGTTCAAACTGGGCTTCCTGAGAGCAGCAGGCCAGTGCAGGCTACTCCCCACTGACTGCCAGCCATCTACCTAAGAGTGTTACATGTGAGGAAGAGAGATCTGGTTCTAAATCAAATTGTTATTCAAGAATATTTACACATTTTCAGTGTTATCCTCCTTTATTCAGGTTCCAATTGGAACACATTTAAATGAATAAGTAACAGAGAAACTGAGCATACAGGTATAAGTCATTAAATGCTTGAAAGTATGAAATTGAGAGTGCTGTGTTCTTTGGAAGGATCTGATTTGATTAGAACATCAAAGTTATTATGCATAAAAGGCATCTTGAAATTGCCTTTTATGAGATTTAATTTGTAAGACACAGTATGGAAAGCTGGGTCCTTCAGGAATGAGATAATGTTGTTGAGTCCCAAAGTTTTTACTTCCAAAAGCTATGACACAGATTGGCTTGTTTGGCCATTTACAGGCAGGAAAAGGACATGGGCAAATTAATGGGAATGGTACAAGCAAACTGGAAAAGCTGTAAAATATGAACAATGCAATGATATTTGTCTGCTCATTATCTGGGCTTAAAACCAATATATATCTATATATTTCATTAGCATTAAACTCTGTTTCAAGAGTAAATTAGATGCAAGGAAGATAAACTTAGCATACATTTCTCTTATTTGTTTTCACTGAAACCCACACACAATTCCACTATGATACATTTCAAAGACTTACAGAAACACATTTTTGAGTGTTTTTCCCCTCTGAATGCACAGAAAGGCTTTATCAGCACTTTCTGGCCATGCATAAAACATTGACATGAAAACACAGTAGGATACTCTCTTATTGTAGCCAAGAAATATCTTTGTACCACAAAGGATTAAAAATCAAACAACCAACCAACAAGCGATACTCCTTTTTTGTCGCCAAAATTCAATTCTGTAAAGGAAACCTTGATCTACCTGGCTGGATTCAGTCTGGGCTGGGAACAGTAGAATGGTGCAGACCTTACCTGCACTAAATATGCTCTTGTAGTTCTGGAAAGCTGCTTTATCCACTATAAATGTACCAAAAACCAGTTCAAGTTGAATAGTAAATGTGTGATGTACAGAAAGAGAAAAGCTGCACTAGTTGGAAGTAATCCTCTGAATTACAGATGATGATTATGATTTTACAAGTTCATCCAACTTTTACTGGAAAACAGAAAAAAATCTTAGGGAGATTCACCTTCTTTTCCTTTTCCCATATGTTTTATTTCTGTGTGTTCTGGCTGAATTTTTAACTCTGGACTTGTCCTAGTTAAGTAGCTAAAAAGGATATAATTTGAAAAGATTCTGAGATGTATTATAATTTTTAATGTCCTGTTAATCAATGGATGTCAATATAAAAACTCAGGGAATTATAGTTTACAAACAGCTGCAGATAAGACCAGAGTAGCATCACTGACAATTAATATGATTAAATTCCAAAAACTCAAAACCTTCCCAACATATTCAGTCACACTGACTTAAATGAAGGAAAAGAATCACTGGAATATTTACAGACGTCTTTCAAAAAAACCCAACAAACAAAACCAAAAAAGCCTTAACCCTGGCAGTAATACAGGTTTGCAGAAAGTCTGTGAAGTTGAATTATCTTTATCACAGAATCACAGAATCACAGAATTACCAGGTTGGAAGAGACCTTCAAGATCAT
The DNA here is from genome assembly GCA_026261815.1 of Monarcha castaneiventris obscurior. Lineage (NCBI taxonomy): Eukaryota > Metazoa > Chordata > Aves > Passeriformes > Monarchidae > Monarcha > Monarcha castaneiventris. Next base: position 1,011,868 of record JAMPIT010000371.1, read on the forward strand.
CAAGTCCAACCTCTGTCCTAACATCTGTCCTATGAACTTCACTGGGGGAAACAAACAAATATGAAAAGTATTTCTGTGGTTTTAAAAAATTATATTTTGTTAGTTTTTGAATTATAAAGAGTTGCTTGTGTTGTTTTTTTGGAATGGCCAAAAAATTTCTGAAAGAGAAAGCTGATTTGAGGCCAAGCTTGGAAGTCAGGCAGAGTTGAATCCAGGAAGTACATTAATAGATTCTAACATTTTTTTTAGGTTCCTAAAATTTAGTATTTGGTATTAGGATTTGAAACAATGGTAATCTGAAATATTTGTTTATCTGCTGTGTTTTTCTATAATCACGACTCACCGAGCTTTTCATAGCTGTCTGTATGACATTCAAAGAGTTCCTCAACTTGAAAAGTCCCACAGAACTGTAGAGCTCAACAAATGGAGCACAACTAAATATTCTACATTCTTGGGTGAGTAGTACTATATAACTGCAAAGTGTTCATTGGTTCTTGTTATGCCTTCTCCACAAGGACACAGAGTGCCAAAACAGAAGAAGGTCGCAAATTTTGGCCTTCTGGCATAATAAAGACTTCATTCTTTATAGTCTAACCTCTAAAATATAATCTATCTTTAAATAAAACCTACATTTAATCTTTTATTGCTTGGTAAGAAGTAATTCCTTTTTACATGTTTTGTTCTTTCATGGCTGCAACGGTTTAAATTGATATTTTTAAGCTTTAGGGACAGGAGTTATGCAGAACTTTTTTGTTACTGCATTTCCTAGCACTTGGAAAAATGTGTTGAGACTTCAGAAATGTGTGTCCTGTGGGACTGAATTTACTAAAGAGCAGCAAGTCACTTATTAGAAAATGTCTGCTAGTCTCTGAGGATCTTTTCCTATTACCTACCTCTAAATGAATGACTAACATAATGGATTAGGCTGTTCACCCTTGATACATGACTGGAAGACTTTATGAACTAGCAGGAACACATTTTGATTTCACTGGTGTCCTTCCCTATCACTGCTGTTGAATTTTCGAATGCTTTTGGTACCCATTAGAATCCAGATGGAGAATTCTCTGAATTGTGAGAAGCTAAGAGTGTTGTTCTGACTCTCTTTTTGTTTAACCTCCATGTGTCCCTTGCATAATTCTGCCTTTTCCCAGCATCAAATGTGTGACAAGATCAAAAATGGATCTAGTCAGATAGCAAAGGTGTTATCAGCTAAAATGTACAACTAGAATTTTAACAAGAAAATTCAAAGGAAGAATTCTAAACATGTATATGCATTAATGAAGATAAATGTATTGGGTTGTCTTAAGGTTTATACCATATGACTGAATTCATTGATCTTTGTGAGGCTCCTCTATACTGATGTTGAAAAACTTACCATGCAAACATTGTGTATGGAGAATATCTTTCAGAGAGACCTGCAAGGATACATTTGAATATATTTACCCATCTTTTTATTTGCATGTTCCATTTAAAGCTGTAAATTACATTCAAAGGCTGGGATTTTTACAATTATTATGATCTCAAATACTTAATTATGATTAAGTACTTTAAATTAAAGCCCTAAAACAGCAATAGATGCATTTAAAATGATATACAGATTCCAATATTGTGCTTCTGATGAGGATTTCTCGCCACAGAAGCTGGGGATTACATACAGCTGGGTAGCTGGATGCTCTGATCTCACCTGCATTATCTCTGGTGCAGGCTGGAGCAACCTCTTGTCTCACTTGCAACGTTTTGTAGTGTGTTCTCTGTAGTCATTTCTGAAGTAACATCCCTGAAACCTCTTTCATAACAACTTATAGACTGAGCCAAGGCTAGTGGAGGCCTGTTACAGTCAGTTCTGTATCAAGAGAGCTTTTTAGCCATCCAGAGAATTGTCAGCTAGCCACGTCTGACTGCATTTTTTCTGCTCCTTTTTTGAGAGTATAAACTGATAACAGCATTAATTACTCCACTTAATTTTCTGTTTCTCAAAATTGTGGAAAATACCAGGTTTGCAATGCATCACAATCCTTTTTCTCGCGCTAGTGTGGTACTGACAGGAGTCAGATATACTATAATGGACAAGTGTCTTCACAGACAAGAGTCCACTTTGCTGGAAGCTGGGCACCAAGCACGGTGTAACTTTTTCTCTTATATATGCAGCCTTTAAACAGAAAAGTAATTTATAAAGGTGAGAGAATTGCTCAGTACAATCATACATGTTTGCTTTTATAAGAAATGAATGCCACTGAAGTTTTGGTAATGAACAGTTTCTATGAGAATTGCCTACCTCTTAATTAATTGGTCTACAAGCTGTTTGATAATCCACCTCGACAGGTGTAGCATATGCTCTGGAACTGTCTCTTGCAGTCTCTAAACAAAGTCTGAGGGGAAATGAATCAGAGATTAGCTGAAAAGTCTTCTAGTCACTAAACAAACACTCTGCAATTAGAGGTTCACATGTTGACTTTAGAAAGACCAGACAGGTGAAGTGACATTCAGACTGTACAATAGAAAAAAATGCAGATGTCATCTTTAGAAGCAAGAAAAATCATAGTCCAAGAATTGCAGAGGAACTTTACACTAAGCTATTACTGCTCAAAGGAGATAAGTAAATAGTGAACTCAGTAAATTGCAGGCAGTGTAAGTTGTGCTTCACAAAGAGGGAACAAAGAGAAGATCAAAAGGCACAGAGCTCTGCAAGATTAGAACAATGGAAACTGTTCTCTTTCTTCTCACAGCTTCATGCAGCACTGAGCAAGATGTGGGCAGTGCCTCCTGGGGAGAGTGTCTCTTTTGAGACAGTGCATTCATTATCAAATACTGGGGGTTGTTGTTCTTTAAAATGACTATACAAGAACTAACAGAAACCTTGAATGTACACATGCATGCATTTGGACAGCACTTCTGGTAATTACAAAACATTAGTTTAAAAGAGAGAGGGGCAGCCCTAAAATAATACAGCTTTTGTTTTTACCAGATTTTTTTTCTTTTTTATTCTCCCCCATCAAAAGTATTGTTGATACCTTTTTGAATTTAAGAAAAACAGGATTTGAGAAAAACATAAGCCTTCTAGTCCTTTTATCCAGTTATTTAAGGATATTTTAGATCTAATTGTTGGTTTACCATCACTCATTTTATTGCAAACTGACTGGTATTATTGTATGTCCAGTGTACCAGAAACTATGAAATTTAATCTCCTTGCAAGCAGAGAACCTTCTTATGACTTCTAAACTCACAGCTCTGTCTTCAGAAGAGAATGGGCACATAGAGCTGTCTCACTGCAGCTTTATTGAACAGCATACCTGACGTAATGGAAGTGCTGAATTAAAAAGGGTTGGCTTTTAGTTCTAAATTATTAAATATTTCAGAATGTAATTTACTGGTCGGGTGCTTGAGTTTTTTGTCTTGAAAAAGCAGCATTTCCAGAGAGCAAGTGCTGTTCATGAAAACCTCACCTTGTTGAGAACCTGGTATGTTTAAGTTTCATTAGGAAAAAAAAAAGTTTCCTTGTACATATCCTAGCACCAGGAGATCCTGGTAAGATACTGAGAATCCTAACTAGAATTCTTCTTGCAGTTTAAGAATATAACAGAAAACAGATAATAAGAATTCTTATTTTGCAAGTCACTGCCCCTCCTTTCAGTTTGTTTTCCATAAATGCATAAAAGAAATGTCAGGTGAGCTTGTTGTGCTAGAGAACTGGAACTATGAGGTAAAAAACTCTATGACTTGCATGAGTGTGACACACTTCCAGTACAAAGTCCAAAAGTGTAATTTCACTCAAATTTGCAGAGCTATATAAGGGAACAATACAGACCAATAAAGAGCAGCACTTGTACTATCAGCATGTTATTTTAAATACTTGACTATGATCAGTAGGAATCATAGTTGATCAATGTCTGAAAATCATGCACTTTTATTTGCATATTGAAATATCCTGATATCAACATCTTTTATTACATTGAAAGAACTTAAGAAGTTGAATTTACAAACAGGCTTTCAGTGTAATGCTCAGATGTGCTTATGTAGCATTTATCTGCATCTTTAGATGCCTAATACTTGTAAAAATATGAATGTAACTTCAGGGATCTTGGCAAATCTCTAGAAGAAAATCTCTGCTCTTTCTGCAAAAAAGAAGGGAAAGTGCCACCTTGATCACTTATACAGCCTCTTCCCTGTAGTTCTTCTTCTTAACCTGTATGCCTTCAAACAGAAATTATTTTGATTATTTAACATGTAACAGGTTCCTGTGCTAAGAAAAGACCACGAGGTTGGGGTGTGGTGCTCCTTGGAATCAGCAAATGGCTCTGTAGATGTGGACATAGAATGTATTAAATTCTGTATTAAAGCCAGAGAGGATTTTACTCCATACTGAGGTACTCAGTTTCAAGAAATAAGACATTTATTTAAGGGTCTTTGTTCTGACTCTCACTAGGTGACACGTTTTGTGCCATAAATCAACTGCTCCTGATGGGAGAAAATCTCAAGAGTCCGTGCTAGAAATCCCCTAGACAGATGGGACAGACCAGCATTCAGTCTCTTCTTCTTCTAGGAGCTGTTCATTAAGTTCTTATCAGCTGCAAGGTTACAAGGAACGTAGGGAGAGTAGAGAACTGCTGCGAGTGTCCTCCTATCAAGATTTTGCAGCCCTTTTAAAGGCATTTTACCCAACAGAAGTTTGAAACGACAGGTATTTTTACTTTTCCACCAATGTCCAGTAAATCACCTTATAACGCAGACAGGAACTGCGGCAAATTCTACCCAATCATGCTAAGCTACTTCTGCTGCAGAAAATGGAGGTCTGGAAGAAGGAGCACGATGTCTAAAATAATGTAAACATCTACCATTTTGGAAACCTCACTGTTTATCTATTTACTACATAAACAAACCTAAAACCTCTAAATTTTTCACCCTGTGACATTCTTACATAATATTCTACAATCTAGTTCACATTGGTATAGATTTTAATTCTTCCCAGAGTGCAGGCAGTTTTCTCCATGGGTAAGGGTCAAAAACAGCATTGTTCACGGGGGTTAAGTTCTTTAAAACAGGCAGAGGAATATTCTCTGCACTCTGGATTCCCACAACTAGGTAGCAAAGACATGTTTGAGTGAAGTGGTACAAGAGAGATTTACAGAGTGACTTGACAAAATAAAGGGATTGTTAAGTTACTTTTGAGCCTTCTCCCATCAGACCATTACAACCACTGAAGCGGATCAAATGGTTACATAAAACAGTAGAACTAATGGAGTGATTTTATTTGTACTAGAGCAAGTCCACTATTGAATGCCCTTTGATTGACTCTAAGTATCTGCGTAACTTTATAGGAAAAGACATTTTCTAGCCCTAAAAAAAGTCAAGTGCCTGTTTCTTTTTTCCACATTTTATATCCAGGTTAATTCCTGTTTCTTATGCTTCATTTTATCTTTTGAAAAATGGAAAGAGAGCTGTTCTTAAGTTTTCTTAGTTCTAGTGAGAAGGGAAGCAACATTTGCAAAGGCAGCATGGGAAATATTACTCTCATTTTCCAGCAGTAGGCATGGGAATGGCACCCAAGACAGAATTCTGTGTATTTTTGAAACAAGTAGCACATTGGTTCTTGGCACAATGGTAACCAGCTGCCAGAAGGACACTAACAAAAGTAATTGTGCAATGTGTGGATATCCCTGCACTTCTGTACATTTTCAGTAAGGTCAGGTGTGCAGTCTCTACTGCTGGACTCTGCACCTGATGCTGGTTGTAGCGGGGAGCAGGCTCACTCTGATGCCTTAGGTTTTAACTTCTATATTTTACAATTTCTGTACTGCTTAGAGTATAACTCTGAAGTTCCTTGTAGCCTGTAATTTCTGCTCTCTCGTGCTGGGCAGACACAACAAAGCCTCTCCAGGCTTTGCCTTCAAGGACAGCCAGGCTCTTCTAGGCCCAAAATGTGTAACCCAAAGCCTCTAAGGGGGAGCAAGCTGAGGGGAATTACATCATTGAACTGGGGCTTTAATTGGAGAATTAACCGTGGTATGCAAATGAACCAAAGCTATAAAGGTGTGAAGAACTCGTGACCCACTGTCCATCTTGGGGTCCATTTTTGGAGGCAGCCTCTGGCTCCCCCAGGGTGTGCCTTGAAGGCTTTCAAATAAACACCGACCTTTATTCCCTTACTCTTGTCTAGTCTCTGTTTCTAGGTGGCTGGAGAAGGCATCAACTCCAGAGGGCGATGGCTCTAATCCATTTATGTGAGCAGTGCAAAGTGACTTTTCATTTCTGAAAGTCCTGCCTAGAATGTTCCCCAGCACTCAAGAGCTCTAGACTGAGGCCACCACTCTAATTTTCCTCTAGAGGGATGATGCCAGCTGCTCTATCTCACTATAGTCAGATTGATAAAGACAGCTTTACACCTTCCACATGGAAATCTGTAATACTCATCACTTGAAAGAATTGTAAATCTAAGAATATTTAGAGCTTGATCCTCTTTCCATTTAAGTTACTTGAAATTTTGGTCACTGGAGCAGGTGGGGTTCTTGAAAAGGCATGGGCAGGCTTCAGAGACTCGGAATTTACCTCGTAAAGACAAAATCTCAGTCCTAGCCCTGAATCTCTGGATGCTCACAGTAGATGCTTCCTATTTATCAATCTGTCAGGAAACATTTTTTCCAGGATATTCCCTGGACAATGTCTGATCTCTTGAGGGGTTAATGATGTGGAAGATTTAAGAATTATTTTCCTTTACGGGGTGTTCCTGATGCATACAAATATTCTCCAGTTTGTAAGGTGAGGCAATGTTAGAGAAACATCAAGCTAATTGAAAGTGAGGGGGTTTAGTATCCAGAATCCAAGATAATAAATGAACAATATTTATTGCAGAGAAAAACAGTGGGCAGTTTCCATACTGATTTTTAGGTAGGTCAATGTAGTTTTTATATTTAAATATATAGATATATACATATAATATATAAATAAAATATATTGTCTCTCTCTTTTGCTTGTAATTTCTTTTAATTACACTCTTGATTTTTATGGCAGTAGTAGGTTTGGCTGTTCTTTCTAAATGAGCTGTTCTTGTCAATGCCTGTTGGAACAGTGTTGGGGTTTTTTGAGAGATTTTGAGAGGAATACCATTACTTTATTCTGTAATATTAAATTCTTTTGAGGACATAATCTATTTTTTATCACAAGTTTTTGGGAAATAAAATTGTAGATTGGTAAGTTTGCTTTAGGGTATTACAAAAATTTCCATGCTAGAATCTTTAAATATATTAACCCATAAATATTAAGGGAAGAATTTTTATTAATTTCTTTAAAGTGATTAAAAAGTATTGTAAACATTCTTGGAAGCAAAGCTTCTTGATATCTCATTAGAATGAAAAACGTAACTTTTGGCTGGGAAGGGGTACCTTTATATATACACCCTGGTGTTTTGAAGCCTAATTTGGACCAAAAGCCTAGTTCTGAATTTTGATATATGAAATACCAGGCTTATTCATGTCTAACAGCATGCACTGCAAAAAGCTTTATTTGTTGAACTCCCTTCCAAATGCACTGTAGAAATTTTTTTTGCCTACAAGTTGAGCACATGGATATCAGTACAGGTGACAAATACTTCAGAAAACAACATTAATCACCTGAAATATAAAAGACATTTGTTTCTGTCCTTCAACTCCTTGGCCTGGAACAGACTGCATTGGAAATCACTCAGACAGAAGTCTTGAACTGATAGGGAGTTTGTGTGAGCACAGTTACTGTACTGTGCAAACCTGTGTCAACATCCATCATTTAAAGGACATGCATAAATTTAACTTGTATCCAGCTGCTCTTGTATTAAACAGTGACCAGATCATAAAGTGGTTTTAGGAAGCAGGGCTGCTAATGAATATGCATTTTTAAAAGCCACCAGCCAGTGTCAAACATATGAAGAACTATGAAAAGAAGCCAGTTCTTTTTATCACAAGGATAACTTCCAAGATTTTTATTCCTTATTTGACTCAGTGTAATCTGCACATATTCCTAGAGGAGAGGTAATTCTCAAAATAAATTGTTTCTTTGTGTTTAAGTACATTAGTGATGTTTGACTAGACATCAAAGCTTGGACAGTGTGTTCTCTAATGCTGTGAGCTTGGCAACATTTCTATCAGACTGGCATTTTGGCTTATTTCATTATTTCAAAAGGAAAAGGAGAAGAAAAATCTTAGCCTTTTGAAAATAAATTTTAAAAACATTCTGAAATTTACAAAAGGCCATTAGACCTTGCACCTGCTCTGTTGACTTCTGCTGACCCCTTTTGACAGAGCTAAACACTTAGGTTACAAAGAATGTAGAGTATTAGATGAGCTCTCAAGCTTACTATTCTAAAAAGAGCCAATACCTGCTCCTTTTTTCTGAAAAGAAATGAAAGCAGGAAATGTTTAACATAGCTGAAAGTAATTGTAAAGGAAGGGAACATAATTTTCTTGCTAGAAGGTAGGACACTCTCTCCTTGTTGCTGTGTATTGGCAAAACTTAACCAACTTGGATAGTGCTATGCCAGTTATTTATGTTTTACCATCTGAGAAGTTGGCTTGGCAATGGAATACAATGGATCATCAATTCAAAGCTCTCCCATCAACAAAGGCATTCCTTAAAATATTTAAATACACTGAAACTTCCTTCACCCTTCACTATACACACCTCAGTAGTTTGTATTTAGGTTCACATTCAGGGCTTGTTGATCTTACTCCCTTCTCAAGCAGCTTCTCCTATGAACTGGAACAGGCCTTGTCTGTGTCACCAGGAAAACCCAAATCAATTGTTGAGCCAGCAGACCACGACCACTGCAAAACTTCTTCCTAAAGAAATGACATCAATGCACATACCAACTGTCTCTGTCTGAAAGCAGTAGTTATGCATTTAGCAATGTGAAAATCTGATTCTTCAGGCTGAAACTGGTTTGGTTTTTTTTTTGGTCAATATTAGCATGCAGTTGACTTTTCATCCAAATATGTGGAAATGAGTGATTAGGTGGAGAACAGAAATACCCAAAGATAATGGTTTCTAGACAGCAGAATATAGCATAAGCAGCATGTTAACTTCTTGAATCACAGGTTTCATATATAAAGATGTTGTTCCTTTATTTTATTCTATTTCAGACATCAAAAGTAAGAATATAGATTTTGAAGTTGTGTATGACAGCTCAGATGCAGATGGTTTGTAACTAATTTTAGGCTGCATTTTCCATTCAGATGGAAAGAATCTAATGTTAGAATTTTCATGATACATGAAGATGTAGATAGAGTTGTCTTAAGAATCAAAAGTTATTTATAAAGGTGTCATTCTGCTTTGGATGGAGAACTGCAGAAACATTCTCTTTTCTCCATACTGGTGCCAACACACTAGGAAACAAGATGTTTCAATACTAATGCCACCAATCTGTATGTCATTGAACACCTGTTTTTACATGGTCTATTTGAAGATTAATTGCCTATTTTGCAACAAAAGCTTCTCGTCAGGAAAACCCTGTCCTGAACGATGCTTTTCCAGATCATTAACCATAATGTAACCACATATACAACACAATGATTATTGAGTAACCACATTTGAATACTGTAATTTCCAAGAAAAAGACAAAAAATTGCTATGAGTATTCTGTACTCACTGTCATGGCTACAGTTGACTGCCAAGTGTTTTGCCTTTAATCCACCCCAGTTAGAGTTGATGTACAAATTTTAAGAAAGATGCAGTGTAAGCTAAACACAAACTTCATTAACAACTCCAAGACATTTTACCCAAAAAATGTCAACATCAGGGAGGAAAACAAGGCAAATGATTAATTTTAATTTTTGCATTTTGCCAATGTAGCATATGTATGTGATATCTTGGTTGCAGTATTCTTCATTACTCAGAAAGATTTTTTGGTGCCAGAAGTCTGAGAAGATGATGGGACTGACATGGATAGGAACTGAAGATATGTTAGGTCAGAAAAAATGGTGATGATTTCAGAGCTTACAAAGAAAATGCAAAGACTTTCTTGGCTTTGTCCTCTAAACATTTTCCCCCATGAAAACCTTTGCAGCCTCAACCAGCTTCACAAGCAAGAATGTCTCTGCACATACAAAAATCCTAACGAGAGCAGCTTGGCAGGACACTCTCCATCTGAATGCTGAAAACCATACAAAGCAGGCCTGCACCAAATCAGAGAAGAGCACTTGAAGCATTTTTATTTGTGCACACTTAACTGAAACTTTTATTTTCATTTTCCTTTGTATCCAGGCCAAGCACAAAAGAAGGAAGCTTATCTTACCGGCAATGTACTGTATTAGTGTGATCACAGTGCTGGTATTGACCAATTTTTCTTTTGCAAAACTACTTCTACAAGTTGGTTGCCAAAAATGTTAAAATTTGGCCAAATCTTTTGCTCAAGATTGTGTAAAATCTATGTTGCATTATCATACCAGCTTAGACTAACACCACTATGTACAGTGGGTACTCAGTGGTTTTCTGTGTGATGCCACATATATTAAACTTCTTTGATAAATCAGTTGTAGTCCTCTACATTTAATAAAGGCATGCAAATACTGAAGATCCTTGTTTGTGCTTTTCTTCTCAGTGTTCAGGTCTAGATATTTATACAGCATTGCACATCTCCAGTAAAACACTTTATCAGCAGCAAGAAATGGACTGTCATTTGAAAAGATACCTTTTTTGGTATAACAGCAGGTTCAGCAGGGCCTGTTTTTACTGTGGGTTAAGCTTGGCCATACCACCCTGAGAATGGCCAGCTAGCTCAGCTGTAGAGCATAAAATCCTTTATAATTTCAGACTTGTGGGTTGAGTCCAGCATTGGGTGCCATGTAAATGATGGGGTGAACCTGTCCAGCTGCTCATCCAGACACTCCTTCTCTCCCTTCTCAATGTGATGGGGGAGAAAGGAAGGTGAAAAAGCTGTGAGTGGAGACAAAGACATGGAGATCACTTACCAACTGCCATCACAGAGAATTAGGCCGGATTTGAGAAAAGCGAATGTAATTTATAATAAGCTGGATGGCAAGGAAAGCTAGAACACTTTTCCCCACCCTTTTTCCCAGGCTCAGCTTCACTCCATTCCCTGTGGCCCCCATACCTGTAGAGGGATACCTGAGATACATAGAGGAATTGTCTATAAAGTTACAAAAATGTTTCAATGACAATGTGGCTGCACCAGGAAGAGAGAGATCAAGGTCTCATGTAACCCCTGGTTTCATCTGTGAGTTATTCAGTCTGTCTCATTTTCATAACCTTTGACAAAGTGAAGCACAAGTGTGGTTTTGAATTCCAGCATTATCTTTATACCTCTGTATTGGATTTCATGCTGTAAACTCCTTTTATGAGCATTTTAGGAATCTCACTGTGTCTAAAGAGTGAAGAAACCTTCACTACTTTATCATCACAGTATTAATCCAGACTGGATAGTTTGAAGAAATTTTTTCCTTGTTTGCCTTCCTGACCCTAAGAGGTTCAGTCATTTATATTAAATGAACTTTGCTGTGGACATCTGTGCCAAACCAGTGCTGCAGTGTTTAGTGGTGAATATGAGAGATTATCATCTTGGCTACTACATGAAATTGTAATTAAAGTCATCTTCAGCTGCTAGTTGCTTTTTCTTATCAAGTGGAAACATGAAGTTTCAGAGGCTGTTAATTCCTAGTCTTTGCTGCCGTGTTCTCTCTCTGATGCTGTGCTAAGTCAGAAACGAGGCAGGAAAAGTTATGCCCACAGGCCTGATGTGAAGGTTAAGCTCAACCTCCAAGGAGTTCCTAAAACAAGTAAAAAGTTATGATTGAATTTGGGCCATTCTTCAGCACAGAAAATTGGCATTTAGGTTAAGACAGTCTCATGAGTGCAACTGCAAACTCCTGAGTTGGAGCTGAGTCCTGAGTTATTCCTGAGTTAGAGCAGAACTGCCAAAATGAGTAGTCTCCTTTCCTGCTTCAGTCTGTGACCTGCAGCTTGGACGTTGATGACACCACACAGCAGCCACACTCTGCTCAAGGGGCAGTGCTGGGCCCAGGAGGAGCTTTACTGTCATAAAGGGCAGTGGAACAGCCCCGGTGTTGGGGAGAGCTGTGTGGCCCCTTCTGGATTGCACTGTTGGACTTAGTGCCAATGTTTTACTGAAGTAAATCTTGTTTCTAGGATGTAGGCTGAGTCCTCTCTCTGTAAGGGTCAGGGCCAATGAGCACACGGCAATTCAGCTGAGTAGAAGGTCCTGGGTTCACTGAGTGGCACAGCTGAAAGTGTGATATGTAATAAATAAAAGCTAATTAGGCTCCTGAATTGCCCCAAACCAGGCCAAGAGACACTTCAGAGACAGAGTCAGAGTCGTGAGTATTTACTTTATTTGGTGCTGGGTGCGTGGGGGATCGTTATTCCTAACACACACATACAGAGCACTCCATACAGTGCAGTATTATGGGTAAAATTCATGAATATTCATCACATTCTTTGGGATAGGAATCATTATACAAATTACTTTTGGAAGTAATTAATGTTATTAGCATACGTGCCACGCATATGCTGTGTACCCTGGTGGTTGCACTGAGGAAGGCTCCTCTTTTTCCTCAGGGGTCTTTCTGATGAAGGCTGGTAGTCTTCATCACAATGCACTTTTCACCTTCCTTTCTGGAACATGTGCAGTCCTTTGTGGAAGGACTCAGCAGTTTTTGTGCTGGTTTCAAACAAATTCTTGTTCTTCTTATCTTGACAAGATTAAGGCAAATCCTGCTTAGGTTTTGATTTACATTTGCTCTCCCTTATTAGTTAACTGTGCTTACATGAGTTAACTATTGATCATCCCTTTCTCACTCTAACTGCAACTGGGCCAGCAATTGCTTTAATTGATACAAAAAGATATAAGTAGGAAAGTACTTCTTTTGAGTAAGGGGCTTTGCAGATCATTAGAGTAAGAGTCAGTTTGCAGGAGGACAGGAATTTAGTAGGTAAGGGTTTTTTCTATAACAGAGTAGGAGAGAAAAATGAAGGCTCTCTAGTTAGTCATTGCTATTTCAGCTTTTTCCTTCTAGCTGTTTTATCGGGTTTTAGGCAAAAATGTTTTTCTACTTTATAAATTCCTTAGTAAGGAAAAAAGTTTGGAACTGTTCAAAACTTGTTTTCTGGAAAGCAGGGTATTGCTAAATGCAGAGGTTTTGAGAGGCCAAATTTGAAACCAAAGAAAGAAAATCAGTAGTAGTGTGCACCTGGCAAAAAAAGGATCTGAAAAGTTTTAACCCTTCATTTAGCAAACCAGAATGGAACTAGTGGATTCCATTTTGTTCAATTTAATAACGTGGTTTTAATTTTTCTATTGTGCTTTGGTTCAGCATATGTTATCAAGGCTAATGGGCCAAAGTCTCAGTGGTTGAGCAGTAGATATTTTTTTCAGTTTTAATCTGATGATTAAGGAGTAAAATGAAGTGTCTTTATCAATGGAGCCCATTTACACTGGTGTCTGGTTTTATTAGAGCCAGTATCTAAGGATTTGTGATTTTTAAAATTCAGCAATTACTATTAATAAGAAATATGTGGGGAAAGCATCTAATGGCTTTTCCATTCTGAATACTGCTACTGTTTAGAAATGAGTAGTACTCTTTAGAAATGAAAAATGTCTCTGACTTTTTTGCAAAGACTTCTTGGACTCCTTAGACTAAGTGTGTATGGGAGAAAAATATTCCAGTTGTCTGAAAGCTGCATCGTTTCATGTGAGATAATTGCAAAGTGCTATTATTACTTCTAATAGTAGTATGCTACTTCCAGTAATAACATATTAGAATAACTGTTTTTTGGAACAGAAATCATAGAATCAATAGGCAAATAAGTGGTATTTCACTGGTGATTTAAATGTCTACTTTTGAACTAGACTGTGTACAGTCTAGGTTTTTTTTCCCCAGTAAGGCAACTAGAACAGTAGATCTGATTGATAATGTAATTTCAAATTGTTTCACTTTTATCTTAATATTTCATAGGCGGATACAACTGCTATCCTATCTTGGCAACCACACTGCCTTTGACTTCTGGAGACTTCTAAGGTATGACCCAATATGAATATTTTATCAGTCTAAATCAAACTTCATTCTTTTTTAGTTTAAATGTTACAAGTGCTTTGATTGTTAAGCCCCTTAAATGGACTGTAATACCACCAAGATGAGGGAGAAAATTTATACAAGCTTCAGCTTGCTGCTGTGTTTATAAAGTACTTCAAAGTAAATGCAAGTGACCTACATACCACAGCAAAGCATCAGTTTTACTGAATTGTACAGTGAATAAAAAAAGAAGTATAATATGGATTTTTAAAGCTGGAATAGAAGTTACTTACAAAAACAGACTTTTAATGATTTAGGTGGTATAAAGGTGTATCTGTCTTTGAAATGGCCTAGCTATTCATAATTTATTAATCTGAAGAGACTAAACACCCACTAGATCAAGTGAGTTTTTTGTAATCTATGAGTGTTCATTAGGAGATGAGTTTCTGAGGTTACACGTTTGAATACTGGTGAAGCAAATACACATTTGCACATGTTAATATTTGTACTGGTTATGAAAATTCACATTTGTCACACATCTTTACCTGCTACCGTGTGCCTTGCAGTGTCCACATGCTGAGTGTGTTTCCACACTGGAAATAGTGTCTTTGCTGAAACAAGCAACTGCCATTAACTTTCTCTGTTGTAACAGATACAAAAGGTTCCCTTTCTGTCAAAACCCAAACCCAACTGATAAACTATGTCAGATATCAACTAAATCCAGCAATCTCTCCAAGATCACTTAATGGAATAGTCAACAATGGTCTTTGTGCTACTGGAAAGTAAAAGGAAATGGGTGAAGAAAACACATAATTTGCTAATGATGGATTTCTGTATGCAAGTGTTGTTGGATTACAAGGATGTTCCCTCTTTCTTGATTGTTAGAAACAAAAAAGGGATGCTAAAACCAGTTGAAATGCTAATGGCTCCCATCCAAGGAGCAAAGCAGTGAAAAGAACTGGTGCTGACTTTTGTGGTAGTTAATGACTGAAAACAATTTTTTTCTCAAATACTGAGTTCATGAAACTAATTTGTTTCTATTGTTGTATCACAAGATGTCTAAGCATCTGTATAAAGGATGTTACATTTTTGGTCCTGACTATTATTAGTGGCAACTGTTTGGTTTCAGGAAATATTTGTAATTTCTTCTCTGAGGTCCTCATATTGATTCCTGGCACCCTACATTTCTATACTGTGTGGTTTCTTCAGGTATTTTTCAACTTTTCACTCCACAGCATCTTTCTTATAGGATTTCAGAAAAAAAAGCAGATTGAAAGATTTTTTTTAAGACAAGTAAATTAGCAGCATTATCACCTTGAGCCTGTCAGAAAAGGGTTGAATCTCATGAAAATTATGATAGAAAAGCTAAGCTTCACTGATTGCTATGAAAAGCCCTGCAGACAGTGTCAAACAATACTTCTCTGATAGCTGCTTATGTGATTTGGAGTCATTCACTTCTTTTCTCTGTGGAGGTAAACCTGACAGTTTTGCTGTTCTTATTAGCAGGGAAAAAAGCTCTGAAAAAATGCACAGTCGTACGCAATTATGTTCTATCCTGTCCTTGTGCATCTATTGCTCTGGTTTATTTAATTTTTTGATATATTTTTCCTGGTCTCTAACCTGTTTTATATACAAAGGTTCCTTAATTCATTCAAGTTTGACAAAATAGGCTAGTGTTCAAACAAAGCTTTTTTAGTTTTTATTAGTCAGCATTAATACAAATTTCTGGTTTAGAATTTGGAGTCAATCTAAAGCACTCATCCTGCTAAAATGAAATTTAAGAATATCGTTTTAAACACCTTTAAAGTTTATTTTCCTAATCAATTTTTTTGCCTATAGTGTACTACATTCTTTATAATTAAGGCATGATTAGTGGTCCTATAGTTACCATTCACCCACTCCTTTCCTCAAAATGCCAAACCCAAGGAGCTGCTGCTGCTAGATCCCATTCTTTCCTTAATGGGTTGTGACACTTTTTAACTTTGCCCATTGTGGAATGAATTCTAATTTGTCTTTTTAAAGAAAACAAACAAAACCCCCTACAGCAATTGCTAAAACTTCTTTCATGCATAAACCTTGCGTCAGCAACTTCTTCAGAGGTGGCAGTTGCCTTAATATAATGAGACACTTGCTGCATGCTTCTGCTCTAAGTGACATTGAATTGCTGGGATATTGGCAAGCCTGTCCAGTAGACACTCAGCTTCTCTTCCTCAGGTTCTTGTTCACTTCACTTATGCTGAGTCCTCTGTTTTCTCTTGCCATTTGAGAATCTCCAATGAAAACCTCCTTTTGAGACTAATTAAAAACAAACTCGATATTTTCTTTGAAGCAAACATGCTATAAAGAATTGCACTGTCTCATTAGTAATGAAGAGATGTCTGCCTTGCCAACTGAGGCTTTTGCAGCTGATCTTAGTGGGTTGCAGTGGCCCAGCCCACCTTGGGGCTGGACATCATCCAGTGGGTGGACGTTCCACCCTATGACTCTGACCCCGAGGGCGGGTTGGAGATGTAGGGTCTCCTCCCACTGGGTGTCGTGCCTGCGGCATCTCCCACCCCTTTTTCCCAATCCTTCTTTAGTTCCTTACTCCCCATTGCTTTGCTGGTTTATGTATATTTATGAGTTTCATTGAATATGCATGAGTTTCTGGAAAGTTCTCCCTTTCTCAGTCCCCAATTGGTTTGTTCACCCAAGTTCCTCCCCTACCTTTTGCCCATTGTTTGTAGGTTAATTCCCCTCGGTTCCCTATTGGTTTATCCCTTCTGTACCTCCCTTTTTTTGGGCCTTAGAAAAGGGCTTGCCAAGTTCCTTTCCCTGCCTTTTTCCTGGTGCCTTCCCTTCAGCCTTGGATGCTGGTTGCTTTTCCGCCTTTTTTGGGGCCACTAAAGCCAGATGTGCAAGCAACAGAGAGAGGTCCCTCCTGTTCTTTCACCGTCGCCTTCTTGCTCAGCAACACCCGAGCTGCAGCCTGCTCCTCAGTGAGGCCTCAGCAGAGAGCCTCCATCTGCAGACCAGGGCTTGGCCTGCCTCACCACTCCTCAGTGAGCCCTCAGCAGAGAGCCTCCATCTGCAGACTAGGGCTTGGCCTGCCTCACCACTCATCAGTGAGGCCTGAGCAGAGAGCCTCCATCTGCAGATGAGGGCTTGGCCTGCCTCACCACTCCTCAGTGAGCCCTCAGCAGAGAGCCTCCATCAGCAGACCAGGGCTTGGCCTGCCTCACCACTCCTCAGTGAGGCCTGAGCAGAGAGCCTCCATCTGCAGAGGAGGGCTTTCCCTGCCTCACCGCTGGGGCACTGATCCTTGTTGCCTGCCAGGCCACTGGGTGGCCAGCGGCTGCCGCAACATTGGTGTAATTATAATACTTAACGACTGTATGTATTGAAGATTGCTTTCTTGGTAGTCTCGATGTTGCTTTTCTTTGCACACACCATTCCAAACCCGTAATCACTGCTGCTGTGGTAAGGTGATGAGCAAGTGTGTTACGGACGCCCCTTGTAGGGGCACCACTTCTTAAATTTTCTCGCGGCTGTCCTGGTTGTTTCAGGGAGCCCCTTTGTAGCTGTTCTTGCTACAAGCTCCTTGCTTATCAGGAGCTACTCACAAGAACCATGAATTTCTTCTCTGGAATGCTCTTTCCCGGCACTCCTCGGACTTCTTAATTAAAGAGATGGTACTATCAGCGTTTTAGGAGGTTTATTACTTAAAATAACAAACACGGCATCAGTCTCAAGACATGAGAGTCTAAGTAACACACCACCAAAATGGCGAATAGTCACAAGATTCAGGGTTACATTTCTTTTTATAACTTTTTAATCCAATGGGCATTCAAAATGACACATTGTTTTGACCTGTTGACCTGAAAGATGTAATTCCTTTCTATGGCAATGCAGAGGTCTCTTAACCAATGACCTGTCATGTCACGTACCCCTATGTACTTCTATTATAACATCTAGATTCTTAACTTGAACTATAAAGTTACCTTTTTATACTTAAAACCCTCCACCATATCACCCAGCACACACTTTTACTTATAACTATAGAAACATAGGTTTGTACTTCTCTTGCTTAAGGACTATAAATCTCTGTTAATTATGCCAGACCAAGTTTCTTCCAGGGTTGTAAATCAAATCCACCACTAATTACCAAAGTTCTTCCTTCTTGGTTTCCTACACAAGTGCTTGACAAGTGCTGAAATGAACACTTTCTCATTTCTTACACTGATTTAGCATACACTTATAGATAACAACATACAGATTTTCATAATCACATTCTGAGTTCTTGTTGATGCCGTGATGCTGGGTGCTGTAGATGCACAGTATTTGGAGGTAGGCAGTACTTGCAGGTGGGTATAGATTACTGTCTAGATGTGAAGAACCATAGATTTCTTTGCATTGTGTCTGTCTCTTTTTACTTTTTTTTTTAAATCAGGGAGGCTCTTTAAATTTTTTTTTACACTAACCTGTGACAGAAGAAAAAATTGCTATGACTGATGTCGCACAAGACTATGCAGGGAGAGTCTGCTCAGATTTCTTGTATTGCAAACCAGCCTGCTTTACTTCCATTATCTCAACTCCAGGAGTGCAGCTCTTTGTAACAGTGAGGTAACAGGAGAGCTGCAGTGTGTGTGGAGGGCTTCATGAAACAAGTCACCATAATCTCTTTTCATTACAATCTTTCTATTTGCACAATTTTCAGTGCATTCCTTTCCCCCGGCCATTAGTCTAAAATTACTTGTTCCTTTTGACAACATGCCACTTGTGTTTGCTTCTTATGATTGTAAAATACTTCTTAGAGCCATTCTGAAAAAGAATTTCATCAATTCTCTGTTTCAGCTGCTGAGATGTTACTGCTGTGTGCCACCTAGTATTTCTTAGCAGTTAGAAAATCTACATGAGGGAAAAAGGGATTCATATCTAGTCAAAAGTAATTAAAATAAGTAGAAAAATGTCAGTTTTGGAGGGAGGATAAACTTTTGAAGCCATGCCAAGTCTGTGCTGGTTTGCTGGATTCTTGAGTTACTGGTCACAGAGTGAACAATGAAGTGGTATATTTTACACTATCTAAATTACTCATCATAGTTGAAATGAAAATGCACTGAAAAAAGCTTGAGAGACACTAAGCAGCAAGTTTTAGTCAATAATAGTTACGTGATAAACTTGGAGAAATCTGTAAGAGGCATCAAAATGGGCTGTAAATTCCTGGTTACCAGACAGAACCACGATCCCCATGCTGCAGTGTTGAACATACTGGATCAGCACTGAAAATACAAGAATATTAGACATTATCAGCTAAGTATATAGAAATAGAAAAAAATATTTATGCCACTGTTCTTATAAACAAGAAAAAAACTAGTGTGTAATTATGTCAGAGCATCTCCAAATTTAGGAAATACATTTTATAATGCTACTATCTGGAGTTTTCTGATTTCTTTCACATGAAAGCCTGAGCTAACTTTTCTGTTATGGAATACTCTCCTGTTCTCTCGCCTTTCCTCATCAGTTCTTCAAGTTTTTGCTTTAAACATGTGCCTTTTGCTTTTTTATTTGTGAAGTATTTAATTTTGCAAGCTACTTGGAACAATGGTTTTTATATGAGGGGCTGTTTGATGCGGTGTGGCTTTTTTTTATGCCAAATGGCATTATTCATTCTCTGCTTTAATACTGACAGCCTCCTACAGGCAAAGATGTATTCAAGATGGAAAATGTTTTGGATATACTAAACAGAAGACTAAAGTTGAGCAAGTTTAACTCATACAGGTAAAGAAGTTTCTATTTCTGCCTGTGGTATTTTATGCATATTGGTATTTCCACTGGAGTTTACATATAAATACCTTTATCTGCTTCTTATCTCAAATACAAAAGGAGTTCATCTGGCATGCTTTAATTTGATGCATTATTAAAATTAAAAATCCTGGCGAGTTTTTACATCTGGCAAAGCACCACTCTTAAGGTTTGAAAAAGAATGTTTTCCTCTCTGCTTTTTGTTTTTAACCAATAAATCAATCTCTCTTAATATTACAAGCTAATACAATCTGTGATAAGTGGCATGGGTGACCTCCTTGAGGGAAGGAAGGTGCTGCTGTAATAAGTGAACATTCACCTGGGTTTATGTTGCTGGTAACAGAATTCTGCAGTGATTACCGGAACAGTAAACCTGCACACATGTGCTTCCTGGCCAGCACATTCGTGTCAGGGGAATGTGTGGATGTGTTTATGATTCACTGAAAGATGCAGACTGGTTACACTATGGACTGTAAGATGCTGTGACTAATGAAAGGCGTGCGAAGGTGTTGGGGTTAGGATGGACGAGGGAGGGAGATGTGATGGCAGTTCAAGAAGTGCACTTACATCATCAGTGTTTTCTGCATTTAACAGGGCAGACCTGCTTTCTATGAGCTTTCTTTTCTTCCAGCTGGTGTCAAACACTGAATATTAACCTTATCTTTCAGGAGTTAGGACCATTGACATATATGTCTCAAATTAAATGGCAGAATGAGGCACTCCTGGCAGCAGTGGCTGATTATTAATATTGTGGCTCTGCAAAGGTGTTAGGGGGAGATGCTCTTGCAGGGCCACATTGTGCTACAGGGAGGAGATAAACCTGTCAGTTCTGAAGCTTTTGATCATTGTGTCCAGCCTTGCAGCTTCCTGAGCTCTAGATCTTTGAATCTGCCTTTCAGTTCAGCCTGAGGAGTTGATGCATATTATATTTCTCTGTACTAATGCTGAACACGTAACAGCCATTTTTCCTGTATCTGCGTCGATTCTAATTACCATTCTTGCTTCTTCTCCTTTTGAGTTTTCTAGAAGAGCAGGAAGAAGGGGGGATTTTTTTCCCCCCCAACCAAAGAAGATGCATTCCCACAGCAATGCGGGCATAATTAAGGTCACAGTTGGGTCTTGAAGTATCTTCCTATCTCACCCTTGGTCTGGAGACATCATTAATGAAAGCTATGTTTATGCTCTTGCACTAGAGAGGTGTTGACATTTAAATTTCTGTTTGGTTGGGGTTTTTTCCCCCCTACAGGACACAAGAACGTGAGGGGGAGATGCCTGTTGCACATTGATGAGGTCCCCTCTCAGTTCTCTTCTGGAGGCTAAACAGACCATCTTGGAGCTGGGGTGGGGTGGGCTTGCAGTGACTCTCAGCCAGGACACCCACGACCCCAGCACATTCAGTGTGTATCACAGATGCAAAAATGGCCACAGATGGGAACAGAATTTGCAAGTGCTGGACAGGAGGTTGTTTTGCAAATACTTCCAGGACTAGCACCGAACTTTGAAGGAATACTTAAAAATCAAGTGAAGTAGTGTGTGGGCCAACTGGCACTCATTGATTTTCAAATTGAACAAGGCCAAAAAAAGACAATTTGCAACAGACACTGGGCCACACTGCGCTGGGCTGAATAGCAAGTAGGTGGCAGCAGGACATATTGAAAGCAACGTGCCTCAAGGTGCTGGGACTTGGCTGGGTCCCCCTTGTATAAATAGCTCTGCTGAGTGCCCAGCACAGCCATAAGAGAACGTGCTTGTGTTAGTGAGCTTCCAAGCATTCATTACTTTATAGACTCATATTAAAAGAATTATTGTAGAAGCTAACACTTGCAGCTTTTCTATGGTGTAGTAGGAAAGCCCCCATGTAGCTGAAAATCTGGGGGGGTTATCTTGTCAATTTTTCTTGCTAAATACTAGAGCTTAAAAAAGATCCACAGTGGATTAAAAAAGAAAAAAATAGAGGCAAAGAAAGTGCAACTGTGTAGGTTTTTTTAAATCATGTGCACTATGGGGCCTATTGCAAACCTCTTGGAGTTTAGCTACCCCTACACTAAGCAGTCTGATTACTTCAGTTTGACACTGGAGCCAAACAACACTGCTTTGCCATGGGATACACACAAATGCTCACAGTCCATTCAGTCAGTGTTTGTAATAGAAATGAAGTTCCACCTTGAGGTCAATGGCCCAGTCCTTTTGTCTCTGGGTTTGGTTTTAAACATGTGATATCTCTATCCTTTGTTATTCAGCTGTGCAGTGTCTCTAGATGTGTCAGCATTAATATTAATAAAGTGCTCCAGGCAAATTAACTATCCACATCGCCAAATTGTAATGTCTGATTTCTTCACCACCATTAAAAAGGAGAATTGAGAACTCAGGATTTGACTCTCCTGAGTGCCTGCTTCGAAGTAACATGGTGAACCCATTTACAAGTGGAAATATTAAGTTTCTGGCATACACAGGCATATCCATGTAGTCACCTTTTTATTTTGTTATTCCCCTGGTATTACCCTTGTCCCTTTGAACCCTGTAAAATTCAGGCTGCTTCACCAAGATAATTGCTCTTGAACAATGCTGTTTTATTAACATGCACATCAGCACTACAATCCGGTCCTGCTGGGGCCTTGCTGCAGTATATATGAGAAGTACACAGAGCACCAGAGAAAAATGCTAAAAGAAGAATTCAGATGCCTGCCAGCCTGCTTTTTGGCTCTTTTCCTCCTTTTTTTTTTTTTTTTTTAAATTGGGCACATACCAAAACTCTTCAGTTTACCAAGCAAATGTGAAGCCCTCAAGAGTATAAACCAGGGTCAAAGTAGACTCTTGCACTAAGATTGTAGAAAGCATTTTCTGTTCTGCAGATTTTCTCATCCATGCACATTAGAGAACAGATGTTTTTTCTTCTGCCATTGGCAAAGAAATCCACCCTGTTTCAATGTATTATTATCATCCTGTGACTCAGCAATAGCTGTGATATTGTATCTCAGTATTCTGGTCGATATTGCTTAATCTCCAGCATAAAATTTTAGCAGGGCTGGTAAGGTCAGCTCTTCTTAAATGGACAGCTATTTCTTACAAGTGTGTGTCTCTTGATGGGGCACAAGAAAGAGATGGAGCAAGAAAAGAAGTTACAGGTACCTTGAAATAACTTCTTGTCACAGACGTTTGGTAAGAGCTGCAGTCTGGAAAAATGAGCACAGACTTACTCTTTGTTGTTCTTTCAGATACAATCAGTCTGCAGTATTAAGTAGTCATAGATCAGTATATATATAGTGTCAATATGATAATAAATTTTAAAAAGCACAGAATTAAGAGAGGTAATCAGGGTCACAATCAGGAGCACCAGTAGGCCTTTGTTTGGCAATGTTCAGACCGTGGAGAAACCCACACTGATGTTTGCTGCAGGATCTCACATGCAGACCATACTCAAATTAAAGGACTGATTAGTTAAACCAGGGTAAGAGTATCAGCCTTACAATGAATAATGGCAATGAAACAGTATCCCAACATTGTTCCTTCATTCCATTATGACCTTTGGCTCAAAATGACAGTAAACCTTACACACTCAGCTGGAAGTAGCAGAAATTTTAAGTGTATGTGAGAGGGTTTTGTTTATTAAATTAGGGACTGATAAAATATGTAAATCTGGGATTTGAACCTTTTGAAGTTCATATAAGCTCAATTAAAAGTTTGACAACGATTCAGATCTGAAATTTTGCCTTACCTGTCCATTTTTTTTTTTTTTTTTAATATTGCACAATGGAATTTAGTGAAAATGGTTCCTGGAATTTTATCAGAAGTATCACACCTTAATATGAATACTCTTGCTTTCTGTTAGTGTAGTATTTCTCCAAGGTTTTCTCTGTAATCAAATGTGTTAAAAGTCTTTTGATCAAGTTGATGACTAAGAATAGTGCAACACACAGAGATACCTGGAAAAATCAAAGCAAGTGTAAATTAAGATTAAAAACAAAAGACATTACTATGTTCCCCACCCCCAGAAAGTGAACACAACCTATTTTATGGAGGGACCTGTTGTCGTGAGCCATGGCCAGAGCCATGGGCAGCTGGACCAAGCAAACCAAAAGGTCCAGTGGTTTGATGCCTCCACAGCTCAAGGGCTTGAAGGCACAGTGAGCACCCAAACTGCTGTGTGAAGCACGCTGGGACCATTGGCTGCTGCCCTCCCCTCCCATTATGGTTCATATTTGGTTATTCATCTAGAAAGTTCTATGTTCCTCAGTTGGTAATTGGCTCATGTTGCTCCTCTACCCCCCACTCTGTCTCCCATCCGCCCTGGTCCCTTCTCCCCCCTTTTGTAACACCCCCTAACTGTGTTTTATTGGTTATTATGTTCTCCCCTCCTGTTATGTATGAGTATAAAACCCTGTGCCCACCTAATTTTATCGGTTCTCCCCGTGGCTTCTCCCTATGAATAAACCCTTCCCTGTCCCACTAGGAAGTTCCTCTGCTTTATTCCTGCCTCCTTTGCCCACCCTGGCCATCGGTGGGCAAGGCAAACCCGAGCTGGAGCTTTGCCTGCCCTCCAGCACCACGATCACTTCCATCCCCTCACTGGGGCAGGTGGAGCATTGCCCGGTGCCTGGGCAGTGGGATGGCCAGCACAGCACTGCGGCAGGGACCAGCATGAACTGAGTGCCTAGAGAAAGGCAAAGCTTTACATGGCACTTGTAAAGTTCAAGGCTACTTTGAAGGCTGAAATTTCTTTGAGCCTGTTGGCAGTAGCAGCATGCCAGGCTCTGGATAGGCAAAAAGATTTTGTGGATACCATCAGTACTTTTTAAGATAAATTCACTTACTGGCAACTAAAAGAAGTACCAAAAGGCATTTGAGTTAAAGTTTACATTTATTTTAAAAGTTGGTAAAAATGCGGACACCTAAGATTTAAGAGCAATTAGTGTTAGAGCTATTTCCCTTAATCTAGTTCACTTTACTTAATCACAACTAGAAAGAATTACGGATTGTAGTAAATTACAGTTTGCCAGCACAGTACTTTCACTTCTGCTGAATCCCTTGTAGGCAGTAGTTTCAGTTTTTACTGCGAGTATTTTAGCCATTTCAGATCAGAACTCAGAAAGGATTTCCTAGTTGATTTATATCACCTGAATACTTCATATAAGCTAGTATAAATTAGTTTTCTCCTTATTTTATCTGTGTGAATGGTATTCCAAAATGTCTGTTTCTTTCTGACTGCTTCAAGATGTTCTAGTAATCTCATAACCAATGTGTATTAATTTCTTTTTTTTGCTTGGAGGATCTTCTGTCTTTTACATGTTCTGTTCATTTTCCTTATCACAGTTTAATTTAAGAGGGGTACTGCAGCACTCTTTGCTTCTTTGTTTCCAACTAGAAGAAATTTCAGGCCATAGTTTGAGTTAACTTGATTTGAGGCTTTTCTATTATAGTATTCAAGATCATTGTATTTTTATGATGTTATCATTTAATACCACTTTTTATTTAAGAATTTCCAGGTTTTTTTGGTTCTCGTAAAGCCCTTAACTCTGTGTGTAAATAGGTTGTCTAGGTTTTGCCTGACCTGATCATTGTGAAAGCTGAAAGGGAAACTAAAGGCTAAAGCTGGTCCTGGTTTGATAATTCTCAGTAGCTCCAAAACTAAGCCAGGTGGTCCTTGCAGTATTTTGTCTCATGTTTCATGAGTGGAACCTGATCCACACTTCTGACCAAAAACCAAATAAATTGGGTTTTCCGATGAAGAGGTAAAGGCTGCTGAAGGAGAGCAGACTGCAGAGGAAAAAAGACATAGTGCATTGAGAGTTTTATGTACTTGCCAAAGCCTGATAAAATGTCATTAATGTAAGCAGATCTGCGAGTCTCACTCTGGGGCCAGGCTTTACAATTCTGGCTCTGGTATCTGTGTAAAATTCCTTGAGTTTTTCATTCATTTTTAAATTATAAGACTTGTCAAAGCAAAACACGGAGCATTCTCAGGTCATGAGCAGTCAGTGTGTACATACAGTGTAACCCCATCTGCAATACTATATGCAGTAATCAGATTGTCATATGAACTGGAAATGATGAGTCCACAGAAACTATGTTCGTGTACTGGAAGACTCTGATGATGTTGCCTTTTATTACCTTTCTCCTTTAGATGAGCACTATCTATAATTAACTATGGAACACGGAAGTTCTGTTGAACCCAGATCATCATCTGGGTTGGGAAAAATTATTTGAAATGTTATTCAGAATTCAACATTTCTTGTATCAAGATGGAAAACTAAATATGTTAACAGTTCTTATTTGATTAGATATGCCTAATTGCATCTTTAATTTGTGAAGCTATTACATAAAACAATTTAGTGTGGTATACATAATGTAGCTGCATAGGTTTGGGTAAGAGGTGAGGTTTTGTCCTTGATTTACAAAACTAATACAATTTGAATCTTTTTGATCTTCTTTCAATATTTGATATTTTGTGCAAACATTGAAATTGAAACCAGATGTCAGTCTAGAGTTAATCTCCACTTAGCTGCTGGTTGTCTTAGAATCACAGACCCTTCTCTTGTACAATACTTTATCACTTTATTCCCTCCAAATTCCACTCTGACACAATGTCTTTGATCCAGAAAATGTGACAGTAGAATTCATCAGAGATATTCTGGATAATGAACAAATCACCTCCACAGATGGTTTGAAAATATGCTTTTTATTGCTATACAATATAAAAGCATATTTCTTTTTACATTTAGCACTGTAGAGTAGAAGAGTAGTTGTTAGCACATCCTGACTGTGCTTAAGCACAGAAACTTCACAAGAAGGCACAGTCCTGTTGTGAATTCTGATTTAGGATCCTGCCTGGCACATTTGTTGTGGATCGGTGATTTAGATCACTTCAAGAAACACTGTCAGAAAGTATTAGCAGAAGTGGGTTTAATATAATGTTCTAAAAGTGCAACTTGACAAAGTTTGATGGAAAGGTTCACTCTCTTACTGTACAGCACAGCCATTTGAAAAGAGATTCAAAACTACCGAGGCACAAATTGTACTACAAGGTTGTGTGACACTGGTCACTCAGCAAAGATGTGTTGTTGGTACAAGGTCTCTGCCTGGAGGAGTGACCCTGAGAGGTGTCCCAGCTCAAGAGAAGATCACTGCCCTGCAGCCGTGCTGCCCAGCGGGGAGGGGTCAAAAGAGACTCACTGAGGCTGTTGTATTCATGGAATAAAGTGGTTGGCTCTTCATCACATTGCATACAATGGGAAACATGTGCTTGAGGGTCCTTGTACCCAAAACTTTCTTTGTCCTTTTATAAATGAATCTTGCAAAAGCCACATGCTGTTCATCTGTTAATTGCATGATTGTATTCCAAGCTAATATGTTTCTGCTCACTGTTTCACTGCTCATTTATGGGTTTTCAGGGAACACATTGAATCTAGAGGAGTTCTTGCTTGCCTATGGGTCAGGCATTTACCTCCTTTGGAGCCTCTAACAAAATAACTCATTTGCTGAAGAGGGTGACTGAATCTGTCACAGATCTATAGATCTTCCTAAATATAATACCTGCTGTAAAACTCATTTAATTAATTAACTGGTGGAAATGATGGTCAGAACCCATGTGAATTAAATTTTGAGAGTTCTCACTCCACATGATTCACTGTTAACAGTGTAGGCCTATCTGGCTAGCAAGCTTTCATGTGAGAAAAGAGATATTCTGTGGTAAACAGAATTTCAATTTATTCTTCAACTGGGTCAGTTCTTGGCTACAGGCAAAACTGGTTGATGTTCACTGTGTTGCTGTTGTGCAGAGGAAGCTGCAGGTTATTACAAATTGTCATATAGGCCTTTGACAGTGACCAGAACTTCATGCCTTATGATTTTGTAACCTACTAGTAAATAACTAAATGTAGCTTCAAATTGGGTCATAAATTATCATCAAAGAAGGAACTTGTGACACTCCTGAGAAACAGGTAGGGAAGTCTTCACAGTCAAGTTCCTAAGCAGAAAATTGCTTACTCCTAGATAAGGAAAAGTAACATGAGAAAAGGAGAAGATTGATTGCTTATCTGGGCTGGATAGAGAATGAAGGGAAAAAGAAACTCCTATTTTGATCTGTGAGTCTTAGTCAAGTGTAGAAGAGACATTTAAGGCTTCTAAAATTAATATACAAACAGAGCATAAATGCAGGGGAAGTATTGCATGGATCGTAGCATGTGCCTGTACACATTTATAGGAAGGTGCTACGATTTCAAGATCTCTTGGTTTTAGAATAGTAAGTCTTCCCCACTAGTACTCTGATTTTTGTTCCACCGAAGTTTTTTGGAAGCCACATCACTCAGTGTGTCTTATTCACAGAGTGGGACATTCAGTCTGGTCCAAGTCCAAAACCCAGTTTTAAAGCAGTGACAACTTTCGGTGGCGGGGGTGGAGAGATTGTCTTTTGACAAATCTCAATTTCACTAATGGTATTTGCACATCTAGTGATGTGTATAACATAAAGTTCTGACCAGATTATGAGGAGATGGTTTTCCTTATGAGGGCAGTCACATAACAATAAATCCCCAGTAACCTTGTCTGAGCTCCGAGCTGCCCCTGCCTTAAGGAGGTGGTTGGACTAGAGACCTCCTGAGGTCTCTTCCAACCTGGTCCTGGGCAATTCAGACTAGGAAGAGGACTATTTTAAACAGTAAATGAAGCTCATCTAAAGAAGAATTTGTGAATTTTCATAGTAGATTATTTATTGTTGGATATTTTCAAATGAGGGCTTGGCTTTCATCTAACAACCTCTCCAGTTTACATAAAAATTACATCAGGACACTTTAACCCTTTATAAAGCCCTTTTATAATGGGGTTGAAGACTGATCTACTGTAATATTCTTTATAACTCTATAAATATTATTCTCATTGAATGTTTTTATTCTAGAGTGGCTTTTTGTATCTTTGATTCTTGATTTTTCCTAAGACGTTTCAGTCTTCTTGTATTTTATTATGTACAAAAGGCACATTACTATCTGCTATTTATTCTGTGTACAGTTTGATAGAGATTAGGGAACAACTCACATGGAAAATACACAGCACTTTTGCTGAAGCCAGTTGAATACAAAAATTTCTCATTTGTGATTTGCTCTTGTGTATTTAAATTTACTAAAATGAGAAATGAAAATGTGACTAGCGTGGTGTGAAAGTTAAGCAAAGGGTGTTTCAAACCAACCAATTAAGTTAAAGACTTAATGCATCTGCATGAAACGACACCCTTCAGATTCCACAGGGATTTAAATATGCAATAAAGAACAATCCTTGTTTGGAAAATAACGTAACTGGATAGAACTATGAAATCAAGTAAAATCCTTGGAAACAAACTAAACTGAAGTCACAATTCGGACTGAGAGGTTAACGATGCAGTAACAAAAATTCATTGAGGAAGATTATAATCTAGATATTAGAGAGAAAGCAGGATCTGGTTGTTGCACTGACCACACAAGGCCAAGCAGGCGATTTGCCTGCAAGTGCCCCGGCAGCAGGACAGTCTGCAGTGACAGACAGTCAGACAATCTTGGCAGTCTGATGTGAGCTCCTGGTGGAGCTGCCTCTCTCAGGCTCTCTGTGAGCTGGCAGCAGTCGATGGCAACAGTTGTGACGGGCAGAGGTGAAGGAGGAATGAGGGACTCCTTTGTAGCAGCAACCCAAGTCTTTATTCCCTGCCTGGAGGAACACAAGAAACAAACAACACGGAGGGTAGGCAACAAAAGAGCACAAGGAGACTGTTACGTGGCCTCTTATACCTCTGATAAAGGGGGGGAAACAAGGGGAAAAACCAATAAGGAAGTGACAAACAGTGACAGGCACCCAATAACAGGAATCAAGAGGAGGGACTAATCTGAATGGTCCAATGGGGATTATAACAACGTAGAACCTTGTGGAAACTATTTGAATAAACATGAAGGTAGGGAGGTTCAAGGGAGGAGACATAACCTAGGATTGACAACTTGAGGATGTGGCCTGTTCTTCAACTCCACCTTCGGGCTCACCTTCAGACCCACTGTCCTGGGCAGGAAAGTCCAGCCATGGAATGTCCTCGTGGATGCGAAGCCTAAAGGTGGACTGGGCCACCGCCACGTCTGGTGATACAGACCTTTTCTGGCTAATGGGATTGATGTGGGAATGTGCTCTTAGTTTTGCCTCTATCTGCAAGGTGGAGGAGGCCTTTTTTCTGTCTTTCTTCTATTACCAGGCTGATGGTAAAAACAGTCTAGAAGGCTGTGTTGTGTCAAACAATGGATATTTCAGTGTAATGCCAGTAGTAGTGTAGAACGAGACAATGGAATGATCTCACAGTGGAATAATTGAGAGAAACTGGGAAAAATTTCAGGGTCTCCAGAGGTACAGGACCAACTTGCGAATTTCTTGCCACAGACCAAAAATAATCTTCCCATGGAGTAATGTGTGTTCCAAACCCATCCTCTGTGTTAGCAATACCTAAAAGTCAGATTCATTTCGTGCGTTACTGTCAAAGATGCTCAGTTTTGTAGTTGGTGTTTGGTAGAAGATGATCTGATCATGAAGATGATCTGATGCCTCTGTTTAGGATTGCTCTCTAGCAAACAGAATGACTACAGTTTAACTGCTGTGAATAACATTTAAGTCAAGGCAGACTTTAAAGTAAAAGTGGAAATGGATTTATTTTACTCCAGTGAAAAACAACAAAGCAGAGAGACTGCGATGCAGAGGAATAAACAAATACTTAGAGCTTTATGGCAGCTTGTAGCTTTTACTTTAAGATATTTTCTCAGTTCCCTTCCATTACCTGATTGTCAAATTAAGTGAACTATGAATATATTTCACACAACTTTTTTGGGGTTGGATCCACTTATTTCTAAAGCCCTGTTCTTGAGCTTGTTATCTACAAAATAGATTCCAACTTGTGATGAAATAATCTCTTTTGCATTCCTTTTTCTTAGCTGTCTTTCTATTTAATACAAACTCAGTCTTAGGTCCCTACTGATTGCAACTGATTCAATGGCACCCTGAATTTATGTCCTGCCTGTTGGGTTCTGTCTGGTTCAGCTTCCCTGCTGTCATCCATGGGGTTCGTATCTGATGAATCTATAAACAAAACTACTTGCACAATGAAAATACAGATCTTTTCTTGGGAATGTTGACTTGGATACCTTTGTATCACATCTGGGTGTATGAAAGTCCATGTACATACAG
This sequence comes from Monarcha castaneiventris obscurior, assembly GCA_026261815.1. Classification (NCBI taxonomy): domain Eukaryota; kingdom Metazoa; phylum Chordata; class Aves; order Passeriformes; family Monarchidae; genus Monarcha; species Monarcha castaneiventris. The sequence goes on from JAMPIT010000371.1 coordinate 1,042,836, forward strand.
GATTTAGGAAAAGGTTGACTTTAAAACTGTTTTATTGTAGCAAGATATAATCAAGCGTGATGCATGCATGCAATTTCAGGATCTTCACAGGCACTAGTCATATTAATAGACTAGTTCATTTGAGGATGTCAGAGTATTAATTATGTTGTTTGCTGAGTTCAGGGCCATGGTAAGGAATTACTGTTGCATAATTTTGGTAGTTTTCTCACTAAAACAAAAGAGCTGGTGCTTTTTCACTATATGGGAAATGAGTCAAGAAAAAATGATGCTTTGTCACATAATACTATCAAGAATAATTAATGTTTGTAAACATGTTTGGGCATGTTTGATTGCAAGTTGCAAAGGGAAAAAATGAACATATGCTGTTTCCACTGTTAACAGTTAACACATGATATGGTAATGGTTGTGAAAGAACTGGCCTATTTGGCTGCATTGATTAAGGAAGGAAAATATCTTAAATTGGCATGATTCTTCAATACTGTCCTTTCAGTGGGAACTCTGGTATTTTAAAGAAATTCAGTTTCATATGACAGAACATTTTATTAGTAGCTAAAATGTGAAAAGACTAAGCCAGCCCCTCCTTTGGACTAGAAAGCTGCACACACAGAATACTAATATATTCTGTCTTCTGCTTTGCACTGCTTGTTTTGGAGCTTGGAAAATTGTGTGTTTGACTGGCAAATGAGGCATGGTAAGATTCAGTGAGCAAAAGATGAATGTGATGCAGTGTGGCTCAGTGCAACAACCTGATCACAGTTTAAACAGAAAAAATTATAAAAATTACTATAATTGTATTACTTATGTTCCAGTTTTGATAACAGGACAGTATTACTTACTTCTTTCTTCCAGAGAGTTCTCAAGATAGTTAAAAAGCTGTCATTTTGGTAGGAATTACTATTGCAGATTTATTATTGTAACTCTTAAGTATTTCAGAGTTAGAGACAGCACAGCAGCATCCAACCAATGTAAATTTTTCCTTTCTTTGTTCATAATCTGTAAAGAGATGTTTTGAAACCGGAAGAGAATCCAGCTGTATGGTCTCAAAAAAGACGCTGCGGGTGCACTGCTTTATTTTACTGCATTTATTACACCAGGAGTCATTACCTAGGTCACAAAGCCGTTGCTAAATATTAACCTCTTTCCTTACCTCTGTCATACTTACTCGTTACCTCTGACCAGACACATTTCTTTTCTACAAATCATGGTGATATCTAGGAGGTTATTAAGGTTATATGCTTTTATTCAGAAAGTCAATTTCCATTTAGAGAGTATAACATTTATTGTTATAATACAAAGTAATTTATCTTTAAAGGATGTCATGTGTCACTGTGAGCTTTCTGGCAAGTCTAATGCTACCAGCTATAAAGAGTAAAAATTGCTCTGGTGGAAGAAACGGATCATTTCACTACAGCAAACTTTTAAAAAAGGTGCTCAGTAGATAAGAAAAATTCGGAGAAGGCTGCTTTTAATTAATATAGTAGAAATTTTGGACATATTTAGTACATCAGTTTTGCACAGCGGTTTTCTTCTGCTATATTATCAAACTATATTTGCTACTCAGGTAGATAACAGTAAATGCTATAAATGAGACCAAAGTCTTTAGCAAAGCTTTAAAAATAGTTCTTTCTTTCCCCCCTGCCCCCAAATTAGTTTGACCTAGTTCTCAAAATCAACTAGGAGAAAATATAATGTCATACTTAGAAATTTTTAATCTATTCATTACAGTCTACAGGGAATATATTTTAAGAAAAACATAAGTTGAATAATTTATTAGAATTGCTTAACATTTGTTTCATTTGGAGCAGGATCTGAGATCTACAGTGTGCGTGTGGAGATTTTTCAGTTACTTTATATTCCACTCTTTTTTTTTTTTTTTTTTTTTATCTGAAAGGCAAAGAGGCAGGAAAAAATGGACCTACATCCTTATTGGTACCTTGTCTTAAAGATGTTTGCAAGGTATAATTGCCTCTCAGTTGGATACTCTCAAAGGGTGTCATCTTTCTCTTTCTTTTTTACATTTTACAGCACTGGACACTACAAAAGAGTAGAGAACAAAATAACCTTATAATAGACAGGAAATTACTTATCGTGTGTACTCTTTTGGTTATACTTTTATCCCTAAAGCAGGAAAGAACTGAAGGCTTCAAACTCCTGTTTAAGAAAGTTTTTTAACTTTCTACAATCCTAGACAGAATCCACCAGAAAATTTCTAAGACTGTTTTCAAAATATTGACACTAATTCTGGAAGTTTTTAGAAAAGAATCTGTTTCTTGCAAGGTCTAGATACTTCTTGGATAAATGGAAACATGTACTCATCAGGCAAATCTTATAATGTGCAGTAAATAATCTGCATGAAGTGGTTGGTATGGTTGTAACTATGAGGTTTGTCCCTCCCTTTCTTAGAGGGATTTTGCAGACTCAGGCTCTTACACAGCCTTGTGGGAATATAAAATTTTCCAGGCTCTGGAATTACGCTAACAGTAATGAAACTAAGAAAGCACCACTGTCATTTTCTTAGAATATTTTTACATTTGTGCTATTAAAATAAAGAAGGGAAGAGAGCTTTCAAATGTGAATAAATTCAAAGTTCATACTCTATCCCATTGCCAAAAACCAAGTGCCCTTTTCTGATGTCTGTTGACTTTTAAGTTCTTGATATTTCTCTTGGCAAATTCCATTTTAAATTCAGTTTTCTTCACATAGCATAAGAAAATTGCACATGTTATGTGGCATAATGAAGCATTATTGTAGTTCTGACTTCTTATTACAGGCCTGAAAGTGAATTTAGCCAAGGCAAGCAGGCAGAAGTCATTTTCATCTGGTAGCTGCTAAAGGTCACGAATGACAGGGCCATAGGCATTCCTTTCATTAGAATAACATTGCAGTTAAACTAGAAGCTGCTTTATTTTAGCACTTGAAAGAAGTATAAAATTCAAGTGCATAATACCTTGAGGATAAGAAGCAACTGTCCTTAGCTTGCAACTAAAACATCTTGATGAACTTCTGAACTTCTCCAGAAGACTCCAAGATGTTAATCTTTCTTCCCACATTCCCTAGCTAAACTTTTTCTTCTCCTACTCCTTTCCTGCAGTCCAAGCCCCTGCTAAAATACCCTATCCTTGAAAAACATCATCAGTTTATACTTAGCGTGGTGTTACAGGGCACCTTTCTAAGTTGTTGCAAATACTGTTGATGTTTTCATGCCAGACCTTGAAAATGTTATGCTTATATATTTTTTTTGAAAGTACTCCCAAAGAGCAGTTGACTGTCTCATGGAGTGTGGGAAACTGAGATGACCCCCCACTGAGGATACAGAATTTATTATAATGGGATTTTAATTACACTGCAGCTACTGGCTCTCCGAATCTCCACCGACAATGAAATCGAGTCCTCACTGAGTAGGGTGAAGCGTCAGCTATTAAAATTTAATGACCACAATCTCTTTCCTTGTCTTTAAATGAAAATTGGTTTAATATTGATAACTTGAATTTTAAGTCTTTGCTCTGCACTGTACTACATTACTGGAAGTAGCACTGCCCTGCTTCTCCACTGCCTTTTTTTTGCCCTTACTGAAGTAAGGATGTGATCTTGGTTTGTCAGCATGTTGGCCAAAACAATATGGGGGCTTTTTTTGGATAAAGACTTCTTTATCCAAATCAGGCAGTTGAAAGCCAATTAAACTATTTTCCTGTGCCTGCTTTTTCTTTTCTTTAATGATCTTACCTTTCTACTGTGGCTGGACCTATCCTAACTCAAGGTATCTAAATCAGGGAGAATTGAGGTTTCATTATTTGGTTTGAGTTTTTCTGGGGAGAGGGGGTGTTTCAATGTTTTGGGGATATTCCCCCCACTATATTACATTAAGAGATTTTATGTAAGCCATATGCCTTATGAAAGAACAGACACATCTGTCCTGTCTAAATGGAAAAATCACAATTCTCCTTTTGAAAATGGGGATGACATTTTCTATGTCCCTCTTCCCTCCTTCCCACAACCCTGCCTTGTCCAAAACCATTTACCAAATAGTGGACTCAGGTTGTCAGAGCTATTAGAATAGTCACAAATAAGTTTTTCTCAGAAAGTACTTGTCTGATAGGTTTTAACTTTTGTTAATTTTCCACGTAAAATATTTCTTTCAAAAATGTGTAAGGCACCTTCTCTTAAGATAGACGTGATGTTGCTGTAAACTGTTTCCTCACAGCCTCCAAGTGCCTTTTCTGTTCAGAGAAGCTTCACTGTACAATAGCTGTAATACAAAACACTAAGACAGTATTTCAGTGTTATCAGACCTTTGACATTTCATTCTGGTTTTGCTTGCTAGACTTTTATTTTAAGTGTTATAATTGATGTGAGGAAGGAGAAAAGAAAGGTCTTAGGGCATGTTAAAATTCAGAAGAGGGAAACATAAGCACAGTGTAATAGAAAAGATTCCGTTCTTTCGACCTCTAGCTTTATGCTTGTGTATACAGGAAAAGTCCATGAGGATTTTATTTCTGTGGCTCTACGCAATCATGTACTAAATTTTATTTGTGCATTAAAGCATGGGAATGGCAACCTGGAGTGTTTTGTTTTATGAGGAGAAGGGGAATCCAGAATGTTTTGAACTAAAATGCACAGTTTGACAGGATGTCCAAATGGTTTCACAGGAATACTGGGCAAGTAATATTTCCGATTAGATTAATTCTGTGGGATTCAACCAGCATGAGTGCTAAGAGGAATTATTTTTATTGTCTTTTCATCCTGTATCAATGATTGGACAATTTTGCCAGCAAAGCAGTCTTTGCAGCATAGGCTGAACACAGAATATTCTGTTCAGTTGTGTCAATCTGACTTTTTTGCCTAGATCTGAACTAAAAAAGAGATGGATTAATTTCTAACTACATATTTAACCTTTGGCAAAATGAAGATGGAATTGTCAAGTGGGCCATGTAAAGATCTTTACTGAAGGTTAATTGCCTGTGCTATATAACTTCCTGTTTTACTGTACCTTACATGGCTAACTTAAAACCTGAAAGGACTGATGAACAAGTATAATGGCTTGCACATCAGAGAGGCTTTTTCAGTTTCTCTTCATTTAGTGAGGACAGTTAGGCTGACTTGGTCTTCCCTACGCTTGCTCTTTTCCAGTTTTCAGTTACTACTTGGGGTTTGCCCAAGCAGTAACTGAAAACCTTTTGACATTTGCTCAGCCACATGGAGAACTAGTGCTGTACCCAGAGTAATGTTCCTCCAGATTTTCTCTGGAGATGTCATGGGATAGCTGTAGGTCACTATAGCCCATTGAGCATCCAAATGCAAAGGTCTCCAGAGACTTCAAAAGCAGAGAGTTATTTTAGCTTGCTTACCCATACCATACATTCTGTATGATGTCCACCTAATAAGGTCATCCCAGTGGAGCTACTGTTCTCTGTAGAAATGTGTTTAAATTTTTATGGGTGATTAATATCAGCAAAATCTCATGTAACAATTCAGTTTCTCTGACTGAACTAGTTACCATTCATCCTTGCTGCCAGAGAATCCAGTCTGCCTATCACCCAGGGATTCTTCTTTCCCACTCTGGTAGAGCTGAGTTTGTCAAACTCTGTACCTGGTCCCAGGCTGGCTGCTGAGGTTTTGGTGTGCTCAGGCCCAGTCAGATGCAAGGCTCAACATTGGTGTGCAATAGGTTTACACACAAGGACACACCATCAAAATACAGCTGGACACACAGAAATGGTATCCACATAAACACACACCATGTGAGTATCTTAATCCTGGGTCTACAGGCTGATAATCAGAGGAACACCCTTTTTCTGTATCTCCCTGATCCTACTCAGGGGCCACATTAACTTGAACTTCACTGGAGCTCCCACTCCTGCAGACAGTGGGCTCTCCCTGGTAGCTGGTCCCTGCTGCTCACTTGCTTTTCAGACCTGCGCTTCCCCGTCACTGAGTGGCACTCACAACTCTTGTGCTATTTCAACTGTTCTTTATGTTATGGTTCTATTCTGATGTCTTTGTTCTCAGACAACCTTGATGCTCATAAATCCATTAGATGCCAAGATAATATGAATAAATAAGCTTTGGCAGGCTGTCATCTGGAAGAGACATGATTACTTTTATTGCTTTGCTCTGGTTCTCACCGAACTTGACCTTGGGTTTGTGGGTGGTTTGGGATACAATTTTCTGAGCCTATGACTGAAACAGACGATATGGAGCTTAAGGTGAATTCAACCCAAATTTTATATTAGTTTATGTAACCAAACCCTTAAGATTCCTAGTATTCTAGTTCATCCCAAAATGATAGTTTTAAAGGGGTTTATTCCATGTTTTGTTGCCTAGAATATGCAACATAGTGGAGAAAATTCTCTTGGTTTTCCTTTCTCAGAGTTGTATTTGCCAAACAATTAATTTCTCTTTAAGTACAAACTTTGCATCCAGGTTTTGATGGTTGACAAAAAGGGATGCTTGAAGACAAAGCCCTGTATTACATGATCTCATATCATAATGGGTAAAAGATTGACATAACAGGGACTCTCAATAGCATAGCTAGATTTGCACTGAACTTAAAATGGTGACATGGATCATGCAGAGAAGGAATATTTGCAGTTACAGGGAAGTTAGAATCACAACTTCGGAGGTAAGAAAGCATAAGGATGCTGGTAGAATACTTTCCCTAGATTGTGACTGTGAGAAAGAAGGGAGTAGATAACCAGGTGATGTTCTTGGTCTCACTTGCTTAACTGAGGAACACATAGTAATTAAAACCCTTTGATCTGTGGAACAAAAAACTGTTTAGGCAGTCATATGTGCCTTTGGCAAATATTTGTAAATCATTTTTCCTACATATACAAGCACAGGAGCTACCTGTATAAACTTCTTTCGTTGGGAGAATCATATTAAAAACAAATGTTGAGAGCCAAGTCCTCCAATGTGTTTGCTTTCCTTTCAGGAAACTTGACTTTTTTATCCCCTCAGAGTTACCTCATTTAAAATGCTAATGGTATATTATACATGATATATTTAGTTCTCTTTAAACTCGACCCCATTAGTAGAACAGTATGAATTGCACAGAATGACCAATTAGTGGAACCAGAAGCGTAACTGTGGCCATGGGTTAACTCATGATTCCAAACAGCACTTTCAGTGTATTGAATGTCTTTCTGTAGATTGGTAAAAGTCTTTTAAAACAACTTTAGAAAGATAATTCACAGACACATTTTCCTTTGGCTTTGCTATAGTCTTCAGGCAGAGCTTCTAGCCAAGAACTCTTGACCCCTGCTGCTGCTGTGATGGCACTTTTGAAAGCTTAGTTCAAGCCTTCGGTGTCTCTGGGTCCACTGAAGTTAATTATGGGGAACTACTGTGTGAAAAACGAATCTCCTTCCTTGTTTAGGCATAACATTTATTGGCCTCCTGGGATGAGGAAAGATCATGATGGCATATTCAGGTCACTTCCTTGACATAGCAGCTGTAAGCTTAACTTTTAAAAGTTTGACTTCAGCTATGAATTTCTATTGACAGTAATTGACAGTAGCTAAAAAATATGATTAAGTTCTCACCCTCTGCCAGCTTGTCTTCCTTAATTTATACTTACTGAGATAAGTCGACAGCAGTTTAAATTCCAAAGAATGTGCTGGCTTGGAATATTACACATGGTTCACTTAAAAGTGACCTAATTCTGAAAGACTTTGTAATAATTTTTTGTGCAATGCTAATATCCTTTTTTCTGTCTCAAACTGTTTTGCAGAAATTTGTTTTTGTAGGAAGAACTTACAAATATGTGTATATTTGGATCTAGTTCTATATTATGATCTATATTATGATCATCACATTCTGCTACTAAAAATGTAAAATTCCTATTTAAAAAAACTATAAAAAAACCTAAAACAACAACAACAAAATCAACTCCAAATCCAGACGTATTTAGGTATGTTAGGTCCATTTTATACTGCTCTGATATTAGGTGGCAAATTGAACAAAATCAGCTTAGGCAAGTGTAAGACACCTTGTGGCACCATTCACTACATTTTCTGTTACAAATAAATATTGCATCTTTTTTCTTGATGAGAAACTTTTTTTTTAATGTAGTGGCAGATATATTGCAAGTCCCACATCCATGAGACTTGGTTCAATTTTTTTTTACAATAGATAATGTATTTGTAATTGTTTTTTCCATTTATAAGACGGTGAGAATGAGAAGAGCAAATATAAGTAGCAGCATGCAGCTCTGATCAATAGAGCCCACACATACAAATAGAAGTGCACTAATTTCTGCAGGGCAGCCTTGAGTCATACAGCAGATGGTGATTATATACTGTCAGTGAGCAAACAGCAGTAAGTTCTTTTAAAAACAGTGTATTCTGTACAGTGCATAAAAAATACAGAATGTGAATGTGAGATGAATGAGAGAGCTGGGGAGAGAGAGAATGAGGAATAGACACATTGAATCTGCTTGATATATTGTTTCCTGTTACTTTGCAGGCTTCATTGTCTTGCTTTGCTCAAAGAGACTGAGGGCAGGGAGGGAGAGGAAACTAATTATTAAGTGGGAGTTGGTGGTGAAAAAGTGTGAACCTTGGTGTTTTGAAAAGAATGGGAATTACAGTGATGAAGGGACATTGCATGAAAAAAACAGTAATTCAAGCCTCCAGTAAAGGTTCAAGTTTGGCTCTCACCTATCTCAGATCAGCTGCCCATACCATACTACACTCTTTGTAGAGGTTTTCATGGGATGGCTATAGGTGGAGCTAGGAATTAAGAATAAACATTAAGTTTTCAAAATCAAACAGGCTTTTTTTAGAGATGGCTGCCTTGAAGTCCTGAGAAACAGGCTTTAGTCACAGTGTTTGAGAAGTTTCTTTCTAAAACTGATAAGGCTGAATTCACATTTAGTCCTGTAGCATTAATGAATCGTATTAAATGTTGAACAATTTTCACATTCTGGTAAGATAGGTGTAAGTGTTAATCCCCCAGCTCAGACTAAGATGAAACAACTAGGCTATTCAGAACACCAGTGTCAAAATATGAAGATAAATTAGGATCATGGATTAACCTAAACAGGTTTACAACAGGAGCTTGCACTGAACTGTGTGACACCAAGGCTTTGGCTTTAGGCAGCAGGTGCAAACAGAGCTGCAGTCCACTGGTCCTTGCTATTTTGCCTGAACTTGATCTTCTGATGACATTTTTCATTCCTTATGTAATCACTCCATGTTTTACCACAGTGAACAGGCCTTAGTTCATAGACTGGTGTTTTTCTTTTTTTTTCTTTCTTTTCAAGTTCCCAAAGGTACTCTCTTTGATTCAGTTAGACTCAAAGGAAATGTGATCTTTGGAAAAGAGCAAGCTCATCTTCCTGCAGTCTGAGCAGCACCTCCATTCAATTCTTAAGCCCTTCCTTATGGTGACAGTTCTTTGTGCCACACTTCTTATCTATGTATTCCATTACTTAGCTGCCAAGGGATTTGCATCATTTAAAAGAAAAACAATACAAATCTCAAAGCTTCTTTAAGACTATTTTATCTTACCAATTGTGTTCAGCAACTGTGTTCTAATTCTAAAGGCAGTTCTTCTACTTGTCTGTAATTCACTGCTTTCCATAATTGATAGTTTGGTTATCATATCACTCCTCTGAAAACTGTTTAGTCATAAAATATTCATAATTATAACGTTGGTGCTGTGATTAAAGTCATGTTAATTCTTCTATTAATAAAATCTTCAATTGCAAGTGGTAAAGTTTATATTTAGCTAGAATTTGTCATAAGATACAGACACAGACTGTTTTGCACAATGAAAAATGTTTTCTATTAAAAGATGCTGCCAAGTGAGACATTGAGGAGCAGACAGTAGAATTAAATAGCTTTTCTTATTAAAAGAACATTGTGTCTCCCCTTGAAAACACAATTTTGGAGGCTTAATTTTGGTATTCGTTTTCATCTTGGAAAGTCTTTCTATTTTGACCCTGAGAGTGGCAAGTTTCATACAGTTCTGGGCTCTGAAATCTATAGATAATTGCTTTATCAAATGTCATGGTCATATCTGCAGGAGCTGTTTCTGGGTTGGGTTACACCAACACATACAGTTCTGTAACGTGTCTCTGCTGCAGTCCTGACTTTCTACTATTGCTTGCCCTTCAGGGCTGGGATACCACACTATGTGACCAAGGAATAGATACATTATGTGACCAGGAAGAATCTTTCTTATCAAGTTTTTTTGGTTTTTTTTTTTTCTTTGCTGATTAAAACTGTTTCCTTTGAAGTACTTCTGTATAATTTCCTTTATTTCATACCAGTCTGTGGTATTAGATCAAATAATGGCTTGACAGACCTTAGTACCTTATATTTCTTGATTTACTTCTGAGAACCCCTATTTGTTTTTCTGTTTCTTTGTCACTGGCTACTTTGTCAATGGTTTGAAATGTTTGCATGTAGAATGATTCATCCTGTGCTGCCTGTTCGGTCTCACACAGGTCTCTATCCTGTGTGATATCTGGGTCCTTCCATACATTAGACAGAGCTTCAAAATTTTATATGCAAGTTAAATTAAATCTGAATGAAGCTTTGGTTTTATTTGGTGTCCCATGCTGAAACAAATCTGAATACAATGAAGTAGTTGGCTGCATGCAGATCCCTGGGCATGTGCATGGATCCTTTCTTAGTCTACTTGTACAGACACAGAATCACCTATAAGGTCAGTTCAGAGGAAGTTAAATTTTCCTCATATGCCATGAATACCTAAACACAGAAGCAGGAGTCATATATCAGATGTTCTCCAAAAAATGTATTAGGAACCAGAACTTACACTTTTGAATCCATGGAACAGAGTCCACAACTGCTTTCTTCCCCTCTCGAGGGTTTCAGGCTGTTACTATTATATCTGTGCCTTGATTTGGAAAATCCATGGATGAGAAAGTGTGAAGAGGGCCATGCTGCCTCCAGTACTCCAACTTCACACTGGACTGGGATTAGATCTGTGCTCTGCCATGAGTTCCCAGCTATGTCACTTAGCAAGTAGCTCTGGAACTGCTGCTCAGTAGGATGAACCCACCAGCAGAAGGTGACCAGCAGCTGAAAGGAGTTACTCTGTCACCACCAAATCCACTTCACATTGAGAACTGGGAGAGCCACATGACATTGCCCAGTACCTAAAAGGCCATGCAGAAATAACTTTTGTGGCCAGTGACAGAAAATGAGCATTTCAATAGCTTCTTTACTAGGAAAAAAGTAGAACATAAGCACTAAGCCATCTCTTTTAAAATGTTGTGTTGAAAATTTATTGGACTTGAATTGTCCCAGTGCTTTCCACACTTCTGCTTTCATCAGTGGGCCCAGGTTCCTAAACTACTAGAGGTATTTTTTGACATGCCCATATATTTATTGACATGCACTTATTCGGATGTTTTCCTTTTATGTAACAGTGAACCTCCAATACATTAAAACAGACCCAGGTTTAAATGATGACATTATTATTGCATTTCTCTCATGAAAAACTGCTTTCTGGCCAAACAGTGGCTACTGCAACGAATCTGTAAAATGATCATTATTGTGAAATATTCCGGAGGTTACTCACTTTGATATGAGCAGTAGGAGCCTGGCTGATTGCTAGCAATTAATTAGTGCAACACCATATGTTAGCAGACACACAGCAGATGTGTGTATGTGTGTGTATATGGCAGAACAGAGTAGAAAATTCTGCAGTTGGAGTTAAAGCAAGAGAAAAGGCTAATTTAAGGCAGAATTCAAGAATAGCAACTTTGATTTGTTTTCAAGCAGCTTTCTGAACACTTTAAATGTTTATATTTTTACTGTGGTTATTGTTAGGTTACTTCTATTTCTGTGACTTCTAATGTTATCTTGTTACATGATAACTCAGACATCTTTTTTAATTTCCACTGACTGGAGGCACATGTGCCAAAGCCTGTTGTGTCTTACAGCAATTGTTCCATGTGTGTCTATCACTTACAGTAAGAAAGAAAATTGTAACCTAAGTGCTAAAGCACTAAAATAGTGCTTATGTACAACTCTTAGAGTATTGCTAAACCATTGGTTCAAATGAGATTGTGTTTTTCTTGCTGTAGTAAATGTTAGTATCTTCCTTTAAACCTGATATACTTGATTCTCAAACTGCTGATTATTATTATTTCATATCACCTCAAATACTGCTAAATCTAACTAACTGGTTGAGATAGAAGAGTCACCCATTGCCAAGGCAGATCTAGGACCAAGATCGAGTTTAAATAATAAAAGTCAGTATCACCATCATTCTATTTTAGAAACAGTCTGCATGAAGTGAGTTTTAAGATCCATAGAATATGTGAATGAATAATTACAGCTTGTACATGGAGCTAATTGGTAGCCTTGCAACAAAAGTTTATTGTTATTTTTTTAAGAATCAGAATTTTAGTTCTCATGGAAAATTATACTGTGTTTTAGGGTGAGGTGCAGCCCCATGGAAGATGCAGTTCCCACAATTCTTGCAATTAATGTATAAACCAGGCAACTGGAAATCACAAGAGCAGTGTCAAGAACAGTACCAAGAAAGGAAGTGGCTCATTTAAACAACATTAACAACAGAACAGAACCTCCTGTTCCTGAAATCTTATTCAATATTCCTCAAATCTTATTCAATAGCTTTTGATACACCAGGTGTTTTTATATCAGTAGATATTATAAATTTAAATAAGCAAGAGAAAAATATATTGGAACTATGTGATCAGCATTTCATTTTCAAAAATGCCTTGCAAGAATTTCCTGTGCTTTAACAAGACAGAGTTATGCCATCTCAATCGATCTTTGGGAACATTATCTCTGTATGTGTCCCTGGTGTTGTCATGTTATCTTACCATTCTGCAATGAATCTCTTCTCCCTTGTCCCTACCTGCCCATTCCTTTTCCTTCTGTATGTGCCATCCAGCTCCTTGTACACAGTCGCTTTTCTTGTCAGTTACATTGAAAAAAGTTTCTTGCATAAGTAGCAATATTTAAGACTAAGAAAAAAGATGATTGCTCTGGCATATAGACAATTTAAAGAAATATAGGTTTTTTTAGTCCTTCTTAAAACCATAAATCATACAATGGTTTCTTTTTCTTATTCCAAGTTATTTTCTGGCAAGGTCTTAGAACCTGAATCTTTAGTTTTTTGACTTTTCTTCAAGGTCATGCAGCATGTCTGTCTATTCTGTTCTTTCTCTGAGGCCTTTTTTTGTCTTTATCAGTGGTTTGCTTCACCACTGGTGAAGCACCATCGAGGATTACCTACTTTCCACTCTGGCAATGCTCTGGGCTTTCACTGAATGAAACACGAGTGTTTGCTTAGTGAGTCTGAGGGGCACCAAGTGAGAGATCAGAACATAATCACTGCGTCCTCAGAAACCTTCTGGGAAGCCAAAATCAGAATCTATGCACCAGTGTGAGAAGAGCAAGGATGCTGTGGAGGAAGGATTTGTGGTTAGTAATATCTGTATAAATGGTTAAAGTGCTGTAGGAAGTAGGTGGGAAACAGATAATGCTGAACCATCCCCAAGAATAAAGAGCTGGTATCAGTTTTGTCACTTGATGCATGGAAATTTGAATGAAAGAGATGCATGGTGTGGGGTGCCTTTAACAAGAATCTCGTAACAGAAGACTAAGATGTGTTTGCCATGTCCTGTGGCATGCCAGTGGATCCAGCTACATGTGCTGCACTATGAGACAAATACCAGCAGAGGTCATGGAAGCAGGAATAAAAGCATGAAAAGGGCTATTGGACTAACAGAAAAGTAGTCTGTGGGGAGTAAAAGGTGCTCCCCTTTTGGTGCAAAGCAAATCAGACACAGAGTGCAGAGTACCAAGAAGAATTCAGTAGATCACAAGCCTGTATAATATACTGCACTAATTGCAAACTTGATGAAAGTGTCACCTTCTCAGAGACAATCCAAGTAATAAATACAAGTTATAAGGTGCCTCAAACTCCAGTGCAAAATTATCTGCTAATAAGGTGTAACTAAATCATCTAGTGGATGAAAGAATAATTGGGAAGCTATTTCAAAAATTAAATTCAAAAGCAAAGTACCATTCATCCCAATAAGAAATGACAGGTTTTTAATAAAGACCATATTGATATTCAAGGAAAAGCACTTGATGAAGGTAAATTAAATTTGTTTATTCAGGCTTCTCTTTTTAAATTTTCAACATCTATGTAGGTAAAATTTTCATGATCATATACACTAAAATTGTTTTCATTTGGTTATTAACTTATTGAAATTACGTCTTCTGGAGATTGGGAAGGTTAAGCTTAATTAGGAAGCAATTACATTCTATTTAATTATCAGGAGAAACTTCCAGGAGTCTGATTTATGTAAATATATCAGACTGTATGCATCGTTCCATTATTTTTGTAGGGCAAATAAAGATAGATTAAGAAGAAGAGATTTCAAGTCTGTTATTGTAAATAGTTTGACAGTGCTTTTACAAAAATGGTGGGTTTTTACTAAAGTAGTAGAGCTCTAACCAGGAAATAGCAATCAAAGAGGAAGAAGGAAAAGCTTACTCGTACCTAGCTTTGTGGCCTCTCTTCCACTACATCAACAAAAACTATAAATCACTGGGATGTGAAAGTAGAATGTTTTTAAATACCAAATGGAATACAGGGCAATTCTCCTAAAAGCCTTTTAAATTTTAAATGGTACTTCAATGATTTCTGTAAAATGAAGTCTAGCTCCTTTAGAGAAAAATCCTTAGTTTTTAATGAATTTGTTATTGACCAACCTGGAAGAATTGAGCCAAACATTTAAACAATGGTCTCTGTTTTTAGGGCCACATTCCTCTATGCTTCTAGTTTGGGTAACATAATTTTCAGTCTTTTTTACAAATGTACAAATTTTATTTTTGGAGATTTCTCATCACCCGAAAATGAGGACTTTGAGGTTTTGTCACATTTTAGCCTGTGTTTTAGTTGCTGACAAAAATAGTCCACTTTTTTTTTCAATAAGAAAAGCTAAAAAATATGTATTTCTGGTGGAACTGAGGTTGTGAATACGAAATCTGAATCATTAGGAGATCTTTGATTACACTATGATGAATTGGACTTGCTGTATTTTGCTGACACTGCACAGGAAGAGAGGACCTAGCACTTCTTTTCTATAGTCTTTTTTCAATATAACTGGTCAGCCATAAATGAAAATATACCAGGACTGTAAAATGAGCAATGAAAATGATCCCTTGATAGCTATTAAAAATTCGTCCTCTAGAATCTGTCTTCTTGTGATAAAGATGGCAGGAGCAGAATCAATTGTAAGACCTTTCAGAAAAATGACAGATTTCAGAGATAAATATGAATATCTGGAGGGTGGAGTAACTTAAGTTAGAAAACTTAATTTTTAGCACTTCCTTTTCATATCTGTATAGGCAGGAGTGGAGTAATGGCAGCTGTCATCAGGCTTGCATAGTATAAGTGGCAATATGATCTTAAGAAAATTAGTATGTTCTGTGACTTCTAAGACTTCTGCTTGGGGAGTCTTTGATCCTAAGCTGTAATTGCAATTAATTACTTATAAAGTGATAAAATTTTAATTATTGCTTTTAAAAAAATAATTCAGTGTTTTTATAATGAGATTCAAGGCAATGTCTATCACAACTTGCATAGAAATAATTCTGGGAAACTCAACTATAAGACTGGAAAAATAACCTATAAGATTTGCACTGATAAGACCCGAAATTAAACTTTGGGTATTGCCCTGATCAAAAATGAAGCTTGTCAGCTATTTTAGAGGCAAAGAAGTTGTCCATTAAAAAGGTGATAAATTTAGCAGTGATTGATAGAGTAAATCACTTAGAGTGAGGGCAGCACCAAGAGTCTTTAGGGGATTTGTCAGCTGCTCATGTTCTATGATCCTTTTTTTACTCTTGCTTCTGAAGCAAGTAATGCTTTATACCATGTATATCCATATCACCTGTATCAGAGACACTGTGAAGCAACCAGCTAATTCCACCTGAATGAATTTTTTGTGAATACCTATGTTAGGAGAAACAATGAAGCATGAGAAATGCTGCCTGATAAACCTTGACATGAACAGTGATCACACTGCCGTGACTGGGATTATTTTCAGTATGTGTGGACTTTTTGATGTGTGATCCAAGAGTGCACTCCCACTGCAGCATTTCCATTTTGAAAAGACAGCTGCTCAGAAGACAGGAGTAATAGAAGCCCAGAATTTTTCATACCACTGCTTACAGGACAACTGTGGCAGGACATCCCCTCTCTCTCATGGCTGGGGCATTTGGAAGAGATAACTCAGGCCAGATTAACAGCCCAGCAAGGGGTCAGAGAGCCCAGCAAGGGGTCACCTCCAGGCAACTGAGAGTCTGAGCCCCAGCCCCGAGTACACATCTTGGTATGAGAGCAGATGTGGAAAGAGATAAAAGAAAATAAATATCGGTGACCAAAAGACATGGTTCTTATGTCTATAAAAGTCCAGATGAATTATCACAGAGGCAGAAGTCTCTTACACACTCCTTGGAAATGTGTGATAAGATTTCTCCCTGGAGCTTGGATACAACTTCACGTCACTTTCCTGGGAACTGAGAGAGGATTTTTTGATGTGTACTCCACCGAGATTGGATGGTAAGAAACACTGGATCCTATTTCTTAGATAGCTGTAAATTTAATGGTACCTTTAACTCTGCATGTATTATACTAGTATCCCCTTTTTAGTATCCCCTGTGTAGTAATAGTGTATTTTAAGTCTTATGTCTGTTAGTTTTGTGTCTATTAATAAAGAATTCATTCTATAATAGACTGAATCAGCTATTATTAAAGAACTTGCAAGTAAGAGTGGATCCTGGGGTGCTGGACACCTCAATAAAATTACTGCCTGCTGCCAGAGGCCTGGGCAAAAGGCAAGAGCTGATTTAAACTTACATCATCCATTCATAACAACTACACACTCAAAAGTCTGAGCAGTTAATGGTGTTTGATAGCAGTGACGCATTGTAGCACTATTAGCATATGCCTTCTAGCCTTTACCTATTTCAAGAACAACTAGCTCAGGCCACTGTAACTTTGTTTTTTGACTGTATATTTCCTTGCACTTACAAGTAACTGTATGTTCTCTTCCACTGTGTCTTCAGGGTGTCTGCCCTTTTCCCCATGCTCCAGCAGTAGCTTATACCCTGCTGTGCGTTCCACACTTAGCTTCCTACTGCCTGAATAATACTTACACAGCTGCCCCTCTGTCTCTGCCTGTGTGTCTCCACTGGAGTGATGTGTGTACCCCAAACAGAAGGGAACAAACAATATATGAGCAAAAATGGAAGTTTTCAGTTTTGAACAGGAGCAGATACCATAGAGGCAGGCAGTCATAAAGTGGGAGGCTAAACATCACCTCTGAGAAATCACTCTTTTTTGTCATCTCTCAAGAAACCTCAGAGAGGTCACAGACAAATGCTCAACTAATTTCTTTGAAATAAACTGGAAGGTGCACATCTGGTGAGAAGCTTAGAAATAAAAAATATAGTCAACAAATCTCTTTTAAAAAAAAGTTTTGACCCAAAGTACATTTTATGGACTAAAATATGTGGGTGAAAAAAAAAATTAGTGCCAGAGGCCTGTGACAGAACCTACTGAGACTTTGCAAAAATAGGAGATTTCCATCACATCTTGTAATGTTTTGTGGATGTAAATCTGAACTGACAAACAATCTATTAAAACTTGGAATGTTGTGTCTCTGACTCAGAATAGGTGGAGTCAGATTAAGATTCAGCTTCGGTAGGTAACATTTATTAGTTCCAGGGGGACCTGTGAGTAGAAGTAGAAAAATAATTGGAATGGTGAAGAGAAGTTGCAACTATATAAAATGGTGGGAAAGTTTTAGAAAGTGTAGGTTTTAATTTTCTCCAAAGAGTTTCTGAGAACAATGTTTTTCACGGAAGTTGTTAAAAGGATATTTTTTCATGACTTGCTTGGGATATCTTGGGGGGATGATGGCTAAAAAATCCCTATCAGTTTGTATTGCTTTGCACCAAGAATGTGGGCTCTCCTGCCTGCATGGTACCATACCCTCAGGGTAGGTTTCTGCTTGTTATCTTACGAGGTATATTCAACTCACTCTTTATATTAAGGTGGGAAAATAGATTAATTTTGAAGAAAGAACTGTTATTTGCTTGGAATTTCCCCTCCCTTTCCAGTGCAACATTTAAAAAGGGACCAAATTTTGTCTGTTAGCCAAACCCTTTATTGTGTTAGTGACCAGAGTAGTTGGTGAGTTAGATGTTACTGGTGAAATGAGCTATAGGAAGAAGCTCAGAGTACTCTGTGACTTAAATTTAAACCATAAAAGCAAGTACAGTACATTAAAGCAAAAGAAAAAAGGTCTACATAAAGTGGGATGTATAGCTTCATGTGGATATTCTTGGAGTTAAAAACCTCCACCTGAACAATATTCATATTAAGGTAATGTTTTTAAGGAGGTAAAAAAATAGGAATGACAAAAGTACAGAATGAGTCAGTGCTAGCCAATGGGAAAAGTGGAGGATCCACCCCAGAGGGAAATGAAATTGGTTATGACTCAAGTGTCTGATTTACTGAGCTTCTATTTAAGCTCTGATTTTAATAGGGAAAACAATGACAAGAAGTTCAGCATTTAGGCTGCAGTCCGAAACCTACTGACCTTGACAAAATTATGCTTATTAATTTGAATGCATGCTGAATTAGCCTCGTGATAAATAAACATAAGGACCTAAAAAAAGAAGTGTGTATGAAATGTAGCCTGTCAGCCTGGTGATATGCAAATGAAGAGGAATAGACCTAGTTTATCAACTCACCATCTCTCTTTGTCACCCATTAACTATTTAGATCCTTAGTTACCAGATATAATGAAGCAAATTTGTGCTTGACAAATGAATATTGATGAGGAAATGACTCATGTTTTTTAACAATTTATAATAAAGAGCATAGGAGGAGGGTGCCTGATTTCATAAATTACACAACCCTATGCCACGGAATTCCTGATGATAAACCTCTTAGACATAGAGGAAAACCACCACCTGCTCTTCAGAGCTTCTAGTGCTTCTAATGGCTTTCTCCCATTAAATTAATTTAAACTCTAAAATTTAGTTTTTTCCCAGTTATCTGTTTTTCTGCTTTGTACAGCTTCTGCTTAAAGAAAATAAAATAGAAGAATTAAATGTGATACTTTAATTTAGTAACAGCGATGCTTTTCTTTTGGTTGCTTTAAAGGCAAGTTGTGTAGAAATCCTTTCTGCAACCTGAACCCAGCAGGTGGTGAACAAGCTCTCCACGTCAAACCCTTGCCCTCCTTACACAGAAACTCCAGCCTCTCTTTTGGATACAAATGCTGTCACCACTGAAGGGCACTGAATTTTCTTGTAGTGATTTATGACAAAATATGTCTATTAACCATTGGGGAATGAGGAACAGTGAGAAACTTGTCATGAAATAAAAGGGGCAACTGTGTAGCTTTTGAGATTTGGGTGTTTTTCCCCCAGTTACAATTAAAATTATGCTTGCTATAATAGTAACATTGGTGTTGTTTGCAGTAACCTGATACAGATATTTTTTTTCTTACTGATCCTCTTTTTTCTCACTGATCCTCTTTTTTTCTTTTCTCAGCAAACGATTTTAAACTTTTGCTAAACAAGCTATAGCTTAACAAATTCTTTAACCAGCAAAAAGGGAAAATGAAATTATATCTTATAGAATCAGAGTATACCACTGAGTCTGTTTCCCTTAATCCATGACTATGAAAATCTTATTCCTGTTATTGACCATTAGCTCAAATTTATAGGGAAAACCCCTGCAAGTGAACACTCATCCATGAAGCAGGCTATTCCCTACCTGGCTCACAGTCAGACACAACTTGAAAAAAGGCTGCTTTAACTTGGCCCCCTGTCAAACCTCTTGCTTTATCAACCATTGTAAGATACATTTTCAAAGCATATTTAGTTTGCCAAGTGTGGAAAACAGAGCAACTCTTTTAAAAGAAAAAGCAGGTTTATTAAAAACTAGGTAATTAGAAAAAGAGGGAGAAAAAGGAAAAAAAGAAAAAAGAAACTGGGTCCACAACAATTAGAGACACAACCAAAGCAGCTGTTAACTCAGAACAAAGACCTGCAGTGCTGGCTCTTGTTTGGGCTAGCCCCAGCTCACCAGGAGGTGAGTTAACAGGTTGGCCTAGTACTCCAGCACTGGGCTCTGCCTGGCCTAATCCCAAACCAAGTGTTCCAACACCTGCAGGCAAAAACAGCAGGCTCCTGGGCATGTGTTCCATATTTTATACCCCTCTGACTCCTCCCATCACCGCCCACTGTCCCTCCTGGGTAGAAGGTGATTGGTAGCGTTCTCTTAGAGTCCAGTTCCTTGGTTCCAGTTTTGGGGATGATGTAAGGTCCCTTGACCAATGGCTCGCTGTTCCCAGGGTTACAGTTTCTAGGTGAGGTCATCTAAGTCTTTGGAGGGAAACTTCTTCAGTAAAAATCAAGGTTTCCATAGTGCTGGGTGACAGGCTAGGGGTTGGGTTTCCAAATACAGCACTTTGGCCATGGGTGAGGGGTTTTTCTCCTTTGGAACACAGCTAACCTTGGAAGAGAGTTTAAAATATTTCATAGCATAACTCTCAAACCTTGTTTTTAACTCGCAGATAAAACTTAACACTGAAGAATATAAACTACAAATTCTCTTAATTCTTAACTTAATTAACAGCATAATCATCTTTTAACAACATTTAATTACCTTAATTACCTATCATGTGAAAGCCAAACCTCTTGTTTTTATGTATGACACAAAGGAAACTGGTGTTGAATCTCTCTCTGTGGGCATTTTAAACCCGTTGTTTTATTCTGTGTGCTAATGTTTTCTATTGGTTATGACAATCATTAATGTTCTATGAAGTACTGCATTTATTTGCTTAATGCTATTCCAAATCTTTTCTAAACAGCCCTGAACCAAGCATGGCTGGCTGCCTGGAATGCTGACAAATATCAATGTTCATGGATGGTCAGCAGAGCAATGAGCTGTGCACCACCCTGTGTAGAACATACTGTATTTTTGAAAGGCCTAAGAACAAATGTATTTCTCTTTCATGTGTTCCAGAATGTGAATGAGGTTTTTTAGCTGGCAATAGCAGAAATAGATAATTGGCATGGCAAACACAAGCTACCTTTTGCTTGAGCTTTGGGCAGGGGCAGAGCAGAACACAATGACTTTTTGACAGAAAACTCCTTTTACACCTCATTAATTAGTCAGTTAAGGCTCACTGATAATGCACCAGAATATATAGGGGGTCTTGTTATATGTGTTATACCTGCACTACAGCACCCATGACTCAGCCTGGAAATGGGGTAAACTGCTGCTTCACCACATATATAAAATTCTTCTTTGCTCATGTGAAAGTATTTCTTTGCTTTTTCATTGGTTTGTTTGACTGTTTTTACAGTTGCAGCTCCAATTCGTATTTTACTGGGTAGTGATGGTGACTAATAGGTATTTTGTTAATATATTCATTGCATGAATTTTCAGAAGTACCTGGGACTAAAAATGGGCAATGAAGTACATCATTTAAACTGGTAATATCCTCTGAGATGGGAATTTCCTGTGTTTATCCTGATCAACTTGTTGCTTAAAAGCTGGAAATTAATATAAAGTATCTATTCAAGGATTTTTTTGTGAAAAAAAATAAAAAGATAAAAAGAAATGAAAAAAGAATCAAATTTGATGAGTTGGTATAATTGGTATATACTGAAGGTTTGATATCAGAATGGTTTGGGTTGCAAGGGACCATTAGGGTCACCCAGTTCCAAATCCTCTGCCGTGGGCTGGGACACATTTCACTAGACCAGGTTGCTCCAAGCCCTGTCCATGCAAACTTCCAGGGATCTGAGTTTCAACCAACCAGACACCAGAGCTTGATGCAGCTCAGAGCAGTCTTCTCCTTGAGAGCAGATCTTCCTAAAAAGCCAAAGGAGGTAGCAAAAGGAACTGGCATGATCAGAAGCCAGCTTTATCCATCAAGCAGTGATGCAGTAAAGCCCTGGGTTTGCCAGGGACGGAGGCCACTGAGCTGCACTCAGGGTTATTGGCTCAGGCTCAGAACCATGTGAGTGGGATTACCATGGCCCTTCACATACTAAATTCCCCGACCTCTCAAAATGTCCAACTTTAAACTAGCTTGCAGCATGTAATTTTTTTAAAAATGAAAGGTTTATCACTATTATTCTTATTTTTAGAAACACTGTATTGACTTTGCTGCAGGCAATGGGTAGCAGGATAACAGCAGCGTGACTCAAGAAAGGATTGTTAGCATTCAGTTAGAGTAAATGATTGCTGTTAGCATTCAGCTGGAATAAATGATTACTGCCAAGAGACAGCTATACTGCAGGCTCTTCAGGTGTTCTGGTTCAGTGTTACTGCTTAGAGCTGAAGAGCCTTCCAAAATCCTGCATTCAGTCTTCCAGGAGAGTTATTAGAATATGAGATTTCTACTCTTCTTGGGGAGTGAAGGGATGGGGGAGGAAGTAAGTCTAGTGTTTGGCATAAGGAAAAAGCTGTAGTAACTTCAGCAGCCTGAGAAACAGTCCATGCTCTAGATTGTTGCACTGTAAAGCTGTTATCACTTATATGTTGATTAGAGGAGAAAAAGATGGTGAGCGGTTAAATGAGAGACATGTTTGCTTGTGAATTTTTGAATGTGATACCAAATGCAATTGGCCACCTACAGACAGAATTCATCAATACAGAATTTTATTTAATGTTGGAACAGCAGGAATTTACTGAACATAACTGGAGAAAAAAATCCAGTCTATTTAACTCCTTTCACAGAAAATCCTTCTTTCAAAAGCTGCTCTGAATTTAGGAAAAATGTAGGTCTCATAGGAAGGTGGCTTATTTCTAAAAAAAAAAGAAAAACGAAGCAATAAATCAAATCATACTATCATGAAGCTAGAGAGCCACTTTGTGTTGTCTCCTTTATTGGGAACGATGACTTTTAAAGATTCCAGTGAACACACAAAATGTAATCACATGGACCTTTCAGCTTTAATCATGCAGGTAGAATGCACAGTCCTTTGCAAACTGAATTCTGGCCTCTCAAAATGTGTACCTTTAGCTTAGCTTCCAGTGTAGGATATAAGAAAAGGAAAGGTTGGACAAGGGCAGTGGCTGTTGAGAGTGGCAGTCTGCTAGAGGGGGGAGGATGGTTTTCCACAGAGAATGAACCTGACTTTTCCAACAGTGTCACCTGCCCAAACAGTGTCCAGCTTCTGCCCATGTCCTGGTGCTGCAGGACAGAGCCAGACCCAGAGCTTCTTCCCAGGGCTGAAGGTTGGCTGCTGCCAGCAGCTGCCCATGTGGCATCAGGAGCAGTGAGATTCTCCTCGCAGCTGCAGGAGGAACAAGGAGCAATGCACTGCTGAAAGCTCTTGATCTGTGACCATTGACAATAGTGGTCCTGTTTCTTCTGCTGTCCCTGAGCAGGCTGGGATCAAACAACATCAGCTGTGCAGGGCCCTGGGAACAACTGCAAGTAGACTTCTTGGAATGGGAGTGTACTTGGAAGATTATTTCTTGCAGGATGCAAGACAGGAGAGAATAATGAAGGAAGTCTTTAATAATGCAATATATATGAAAACTTCAATATATGTTTTTTTTCTAACAAGAATCTGTCAAATTTGAGGATTTACCATTACCTCTAAGTGGCATAATTATTCTTTTGAATTCTGCAAGAAAACAACTGTTAAATGGTGTACACAAAAAAGTAATTGCCAGTGTACATGCTCATTTGAACTTCTTTACAAAATAAAATTATCCGTGTTACAGCTGTTGGTTTCACTGATATTTCCCATATTAATTTCCTGGTATTTGTCATAAAAGGAGTTTCCTTTATTTGAGCTTAAAATTCTTTTCCAGCCAAAATGCTTTTTTTTTTTTTTTTTAAACAATACAATGAATGTGCTTTTAAAGAACATTAATGTATACGGCTTCTTTCTGAAGCTCTACAAGTATGAGAAGGCTGAACTTTTAGCTCTCATCTTGTGCCAGCTCAAAACCAGGTACAGTATCTAGAAGAACAGGTAATGGTTCAAAGGCCTTTGTGAATGTACAAAATGTGTAACACAGTTTGTCTTTTTCCAGAAAGATACTTGCCAGTTTTTCAGATTTCATTTTAGGCCACCAGAAACAACCCCTGCTTCCTATCCTGATAGTTAAAGAAACCCCCTAATGCAACCTATATTGGTGAGCTATTCAATAGGTATTGAACTCAGCAATTGATATGCTGAGTCTGTCCTAAGTTCATAGCCAAGTGCTGAGGAAAAGAGCTACAGAATGGAAATGAGGAAAGGGTCAGAGTGAACACTGGAACACTGCTTTATAGAGTCAACCATAGGTAGAAATTTTTCTTGCATCCTGAAGGCAAAACATCATGTTTGTAATGCCTCAGGGACTGGAACTAAAACAATGCACACAGAAGTAAGATCATGAATAGAGTAAGGACTGTGCAGATGCTGGTAGTTTTATTAAACTATTCAAATTCAAAAGCATGAGGCCAGATTCTTGACTCAAGGGAATGACTCTGTCAGGAAAGGTATTCTACTGAAGCTTGGATACCTGTGTTGCCTTTGAGAAGGGAGCCATGCACTTGCATTGAACACTGTTTTGGAGGATTGTAACAGTCTTTACTTTGCTCTAACAATGACAGACACTTCTTCCAATATTGATTGTTTCCACTGCTATTACTGCAGTGGTGTTTACGTCTGGCTGGTTGCTGCCTCCTAAAGTGGCAAATATAGCTCAGTGTCTATAAATAGATGTTTTTCATTGAAAAAAAATCAGGTCCTGGAAGCAGTCATCTTCTGATGAGTGTTTTAAGTGGCAATCTGAGATCACCTATCAGCACCAGCTGATTGGAGTTTTTTGTACTTTGTGATTCACTGTCTTAAGTAATAGTATTTCAGTCAATATATATTTGAAAACATCTTAGTCTTTCATAAAGAAAAAATTTAGCCCCATGAAAATGCCTTTAAATAGGTAAATTTAAATACCTTCTGGCCTATTATTACTGAATAATATTGTATTATTACTGTAATACTACAAAGTAGTTAATGGTACATACTTGTCTTTGATCTCATGAAAAAGGACTTTAATAATTGTCCATAGTTCTTTCCTTCCTAGCGTATTTCAGCATGTTCTTTTAACAAATACATTTTTTTCTTTTTTTACTTTAGATCTTCATTTTTTACTTTAGGAATAGTTTAGGCTGGATTGCAAAGTTAAATCACAGGCAGCTCAGTTTGTACTCTTGAGATGTACTGTAACAGCCTTGAATCAATACTGACTTCATTTCTCACTGTCTCATTGAAAAATGCATACTTTTGATGTCTTGGCTAATTCTGAAGAGTCCTAAGAATGGAGAAGAGAGGAAGGATAGCTCCTATTTCTAACCCATAATTTCTTTCCTATGAGGCAAAATTTCATTACATTTGTTCCTCTCCTTTCAGTCTAACCTTGACCTTTTCAACTAAGTATTTAATTCAGGATATTAATAATCTCACTATGTTCGCAGTTTATGACCTTTTTGTACAGTTTGTTACACAACTTTAGGAAAATTGACTTAAGGCTTTCTGAATACATAGTCCTCTGTGCAGGAGCCTACAGTTTCTCAAGGAAGCACTCTGATATTCTGTGACAATTCCCTTCTACTGAACAAATTTGCAACTAGACCTTTCAACTCCTTTGTCTGTTCTTGCTCCCAAAGAAATTCAGATTTTCAGATGGAGGACTGGTGGCTTAACTTTACAGCTGTGTGTTTTTTATCACTGGAGGCTCTTCAGAGAGCCAATAATGCATTGAAAATCTTATGCAGGAAAGTGTGTTTAGGAATAGGGTTTTTTTAAAATTATTACTTGATTTCTGAAGACCAACTGGATCTTCTATTTTGAAGATGTCCCCAAGTTACAATCTTTATTTGCTTTTAATGCCTGTGATATTTCCAAATATTTCAGCTGTTTTATGATGCAACAACTGAATAATGGGCATTCAGTGGCTCCCAGTGCTCACAGCTTCAGGTGCACCTGAACCAGGTATACTCATATCTGCCTGCCAAGACTGAATATTTGAATAAGGGGATGAAAAGAAATTAGGTGCCCGAATTCCTTCTTACCATATAAACTGCTGTTCCTGGTTTCCAGTATATTCACAGAATTATCTTTCCTTTCAGGTAATTCCTAGGATATGTTTATCACCTTGTACAATTTGTCCTAAATTGCCTTTTATTCTGGTCTTGATTGCTAAAAATCATTGCCTAGGGAATTTTTGTTATTTTTGTTTTGTTTTTTTCATTATAAAAATAATAGAACACACCTCCCCCCCTCCCCCCCAAACCCACAGTTCAGGTGGGCATAAAAAACACACTGTGCATTCTTATTGCTTGGAGAAATTTTCTGTTGGAATTCAAGTGTCCATTTGTATGTGGGGTCTGACCAAGCTGGCATTGGCATTACTGGATGCAGTGGTTGAGTAATCAATCTCACTTGTGAGATAAACTCAGAAGTATGCTAAGATCATACCTATGATGATGAATTGCAAAGCATAATTGATGAACTAGCATATTTATTTCATCACTGTAAAAGGCATTTTAGAAAGCCTGCCAATTTACATTTGCACTGTTACAAAAATCTCATAGTTGTTCAATTTGAGATTGGCTATACCATGTCCTCTCAAATTTTGTTTCCTGGTCTGTAACCTTTATGGTTGCTCATTACATGTGGTGAGGTAAGACATTTGACATAAAGGGCAGCCCAAAACTGAATGAATTTGACCTTATAAATTAATAAGTAGTATATGGGTTCCAACATGACATTTGTGTGAAATTATATTCCCAATCAAGAGACTGACTGTATTTTTTTAATTTATATGCTTTCTATCATTTGTTGGTAGACAGATTTCTTTTTGTCTGGAAGTTCTTGACAGAGAATAGGGTGAAGTCTGCTTGCAGATAAGGAGGAGCACAAATTGGAATGGCTACTGACTCACCTAAATAGTCAAATGCTGAGATACAAAATTGATAGTACTTTCTAAAGTGTAAACTATGAGAAGATGTACCAGCAGGAACTGGCAGTCCTGCTATGGACAGCATAATCTGTGAGTGACACTTCTCTACCTTCTCCTGTGCACATCATGAAATAATTTGTAAGAAGGTCCCACAGCTTGTCTGTACATGCTTCACAGATATATATGGGCAGACGAGGTAAAAAAAGTATAAACCAAAATATTCTAAAGCATTTATCAGTTTTAAACAAGGAGATTTTTTTTACATTCAAGATGAAATACAATGGACAGGAAGCCTTCAACATTTTTATAAAACATTTCCTCTTAATAATCATCTTGGACACAAACTTACTACAAGGAATATTCCATTAAGCAGACAAGCCGTAAGCTCCAGAGTGAAATTTTTATAGTGACAAAGTTCAGTTCCATTACTTAGAAAATGAGAACTTGGCTCTGCAATCAAATCAAAATGTGCTGACTGTAGCACTAGCCCCCAGATTTAGTTTAGACTTTTAAAGAAAGTATGTTAAAATAAGTTTTTAAGTAGTTTTCTTGTGTGCTAGTATAAAGTATGCCCAGGAATATTCACACGTTTCAAATGATACAATTACATTTTATTTCTCAAGCATGAATGGTTTTTAATTTTAATTTGATTGTGAAGTTTGAATTTAACCTGCTTATAACAGAGATGAGTCTTACAAGTGAGACTTACAGTAAGGTTACTTTCCAATTTGTGATGTCTATTGACACTGCATGAGGCATAGATTTAGACCAGCTCCCTTCCATCTGTACCATCACAGGATAAAGAATGATGGATGTATAAACTAAATGAGAAATGACATAAACATCATCTTTAAGTTATGTTCATGTAAGGTGCTAGAGAAGAGAATGAAGCTTTTGTTTCTTCATAGAAGGTTAAAAGAAAAATAAAGCCTTAAAGCTTGAGATGACAAAAATAAACTGCACCACTCTATAAGGCAGCTGAGTAAGAAAAAGGTACATGTGATCTAGTAGTGAGAGCAGTTCTCTTAGGGAGTTAATTACATACATGCATAGATAGATCCTTACTCTTACAAAGAGAAACTGTATTTTATTTTAAAAATATGATTGTTTTATATTTGTCTAGAAAAAAAATGCTAAAAATTCTTTACAGAAGTAATGGTCTGGGACATAAATGGCTGCGAACTGCACAGTAGAGTTTTCATGTGACAGATACATTGCAAAATAGGCATGGTCCTGACCAAGGAGGATTTATGACTGTGAAGGTCAGCAAATGTTGTAATACTTTCTCTCTCATTTGAAGTTTATTGTGCTTATCTAGATTGCTCTGACTTCCACATGGATTATAAATGGTAGTGTACAAATGTTCTCACAAATTTTAATGCACATTACCTCTTAAGTTATTTTAGTGTTGTTAATAGAGGTGTAAAGCTATTACAAGATCAGTACTGAGGAATCCAGAATTTCCTTCCTCATCAGCCCCAAAACAGATTAAGAAGTTACTCTTTTTACAGACAGCAGGAAGACCAGGGGGGCAAAACATGCATTGATTAGTTTGAGCATGTTTTATAATGTACAGTTGATAGCCTTGTTGGCAACCAGGTTTTTCCCAGGCAGCCACAGCCTCTAGTTCAGTTGCCTCAAGCAATTCAGCTAAAGAAAACCAACATCAAATAACTTATCTGACTGACTGATCTAAATGTGAATTGGCATATGCTTCTAAAAGGACCTGCAAGTGGCTGTTTCTACAAGCAAGAAGCACCCAGATATTCTGAGGACATCACTGGTATCTGAGAATAGCAACTAATTTGCATATTGTTAAATCATGAGATATTTTCCAACCCCATAAAATTAATCTGGCATGCCCAGATATTATCTGCTCATCTTCACAGTGGCTTTGTTATGCACCCTCAGAAAGCAGCTAAGAAAGTGTAGGAGACTCTCCTTTGTTTCTTTTGGCAAATTACTTTGTCTGCTGAAACTGTGTTCTGGCAACCACTGCCCCTTGTGGATCACAAACTGTGGATTATTGTACTGGCTTTGGCTGGGATGGAGTTAATTTTAACTGTGTTTTGGGTTTGTGCTGAACACAGTGTGGCTAGCACAAGGGTGTTTTAGATACTGCTGAGCAGTGCTTGCACAGCATCAGGGGTTTTCTCCTCTTCCCCTGTGGTGGCCAGTGAACACACACCGTGTTGGGGTGACTGCAGGGGCTCCCCCCGAGATGCTTTGCTCTTTGGGATGCCCTGTCCTGGTTTGAATTCCGCGATTCTCTGTCAGCCTGGTCACTCCCCTGGGCTCTCCCACTGGTCCCTGCTCCCTGCTCCTGCCTTTCCCCCGGCCCCAGGAAAAGCCCTGAATTAGCCATGCTGTTGGTATTTGCCTCTGCATCCTCTGACAGTGAAGATGCAATAAATCCTGCCAGAATGCAAGCAGATCCCCTGCCTGACTCCTTGTCACTGACTGAATACTGAACCTGCCCAGGCACCTGTGGGGCACACGGAACCCCACGGAGCCAGGCAATTACAGTATTATTCACCCACTGAGTTTTTTCACTTTTACACTTCCAGTTGTCCCTCCTGTTCCCCTGCAGGAGGGTGAATGAGTGGCTGTGTGGTTCTTGGTTGCTGGCTGTGGTTAAACTGTAATTATGCAGGGAGCTGCACTGTGCAGGTCTTCCTTGGAATCCTGAGAGCTTTTTTGTGTCCTTCTGCTGGCAGTGGCCAGAGGAGCTATGATGACATTCAGTCTGGCAACAGGCATGTCATGCTGCAGCTTTTGGCAGCCAAATCTGCCTAGACTTTCAGGGAGTCCCACTGTATTTAAATTAGACACCTGGAAACAGAATCCAAACTTCTCAGGTGTAACCTAGCAGTCTGGCAAGCATAGAACACAGTGACCTTCTTTTTCCATTTGGAACATAGAAGAGGATGAATTTAAAGACAGAAAAATTTTTATGATTATGAAAAATAATGAAACTTAACATCAGGTCATACAGAAAAAGTGTTGGTCCTTCTGTAATTTCTCCAATATTTTTTACAAACAGGATAAGCAGGGAAGATATTAAAATACATGTGTTATTCTGCTAGATCTAGTCTAGTCTAGCACAGTGTCTAAAAGTTATGGCACTGGGATGGCAACAGAGCTGTTTCCTATTATGCATCATCTAAAGAAAAACAAGCAAGGACTTTTGTACTTGATATTGCTTTTATAAACACAGGAAATAGATTCCTTTCCTTTAAAAAAAGACTCCAAGATATCCAGATATTCAGCTAGTTACACAGATAAAATATTCAACTAAATAAATAATGTAGAATAAGCAGCATAAAACTAAACAAATTGTACATCTTCACAAAGGATGCTATTGCACAGCAGTCCAGAAACACCCTTACACTACTAGTGTAAAGTAAGAATCAAGTCATCACCTGGAACCAGCCTCATGCCTCATGTGATTTAGTTCATATCTGGCTCATTTTCTGACTATATTCTACTCCTAAAATGGTCAGAGACAGCTTCAAGGACTAAGCAGTAGAACAATGTTTGTTTGCAAAAAGTGTCTTTTGGAGGAAGGTTGTCTGTTATCTCAAAGGTTGAGGAGATTTTAGTGTTTAGTCTTACATTTTTATTCACATGAAAGCAGACTTCAGACTTCTTCAGCTGTCTTAAGTCCAAACTGTGTGGAAATTTACACAGAATAATGATAATTGGGATGGTTAGAGCTACATGCCCGTTTTAACAGTGTTAATATTTTTAACAGTGTTTTCAATAAAAATAAACATTGGATCCTGCCCAATATAGGGTAGATAGTTCTTTATTCACACAGCTTTTTCTTGCTTCCTTTCTTACTTTATGAGAGATTGGTACCACATAGGTTCAACAGTATTCAAGGCTTGTGATCCATAAACTTCAAGGCAATTGTCATTTGAATTTTACTGATCTGTTTTCCAAGCACAATATTTCTTTGTGTGACAGAACAGTTGTTTGTCTGTTCCTAGTGAGCAATATGAAAAATCTGCTTCTGCTCACAATTTACAGTCTGAGTTGCTGGTCCGGTTATGGAGCAGGAACTCCTGATTTGTCATGTGATAAAAGCTGCAGCTCAAGAAATGAAGTTGAGAAAAAAAGGGAAAAAGCAGAAGAATATTTGTACAAGTAGAGTTCAACCTCTACTAGCTATTAAAGCAGGAATAATTACACATTTCTATTTTTGAAAGAAGTGTGCTTTTCCCCAGTATTCAGCAAATACTTTTTCCACTCTTCAGTAAAGCAGAGAGGAAGAAACACAGGTAGAAAGTGAACTAGAACTGATGGTACTGAGGAAGGATAAAGTTTCATAGACTATGATAATGCAAAATAAAATAAAATAATTACTTTTCTAATATTATTTTCCCAAATGACACAGAAAAAAAATACAGGATTTTTAGCAATGGAGTGGTGCTTATTGAGTTACATGGGCTAGATCATTGCAAGGCAGCTCAGAAGTAAACACATGCACAAAGAATATCCCAGGAGTCTTGATGTGAAGTGAATGCATAATATTAAGTAGATTTGGACAAAATCTGCTTATATATAAGAAGCACTAATCCATTATAAGTTTTCTATCCTAATTTTTATTAAATAGGGGACAGTACATGAACACCAGAGTATTATAGTTTGATCTGATCAAAATGTCAGAAAAAGTTACAGAAAAATATTTTTACATCTTAATTTTTTGCATTCCATATCTTGTAACTAAAGGTTTATTGTGTTTTGGATCCTGCAGACATTATTTAGGGCAGTTTTTCCTGTAAGTCTTTAATACCAGTGTGAATCTATTTAACTGTAAAACAGTTCCAGAGAACATGCATTTTAGGAAGATAATAATATCTAGACATGCCAGATACTTTAATGTTGTTATAAAATATTATTCAATAGTTTTATGATCTTGTAAGGTTTATGCTAATGCTGCTCTGCCAGGACTCTCTTGTGTACAAAGAGAATTAGAAACTTAGCAACTTCACATCAGAGTAAATATTTGGTGAGTGAAGAGTTTGCCTGTATTATTTTAATAATGGGTATCAGAAACTGTGGCAAAGCCCAGAATTTTCGTATCGCAGCACTGAAGATTATTCCCAAGCATACACAGAGACTCATTTCTTCCTCCTTTTCAAAACCTGAGCTGAGTGTAAGGAAAGCAGTCAAGTGAAGAGAATAAATAGGACACAATGATGTGCACTAAGAGTCTGTGGGGCTGCTGTGCAGCTGGAACTCAAGTGGAAGTAGGTTTCTAGAAAACACAAAAAACCAAAACCTCAAACTGCATCCTAAAGAGGGTACTGAGAAGGATTGGAATCTCTTACTAACACATATAGATAGGAGAAATAAGAAATATTGTTGTTTAGAAGTAACACCATGCTGCTTCTGCAGGCTAAGGTAGGAATCAGATCTGTGAGCATCCACAGGCAGGAAAACACACATCAGTGAGTTGTTTTGGTGGGAAGCTGTTTCTCTACAGCAAAAGCATAAAACCCAGCAGCTATGAATAACAGGAAGAAGGGGATTAAATCGTATTACATGTTATAATAATGCAACTCTATCTGGAATTAGGGGTTATACTGCTGTTATTATCTCAATTAGGAAAAAATAAAAATACATTATTAACTGGAATAGTTACACTAGCAGAAAAGTTAGCAACTTTCCAGGAAGCTCCTATTTTTTAATGGGATTTTTTCCTACTTTTTTCCTACTTGGATTTACTCCACTGACAGTGATGTATATTATAAATACTTAATTTTGTTTTATTTCATTTCATTAGGTTGTTTTATAGAAAAGACAGATATTTTTATATAGGCCCTCGTGAAGTAATTTCCTCAAACTCTTCAAATAGCCAGGTTAGGAACCTGCATTGTAGTGCAGTGCATTTTTCATCTGGAGATGAAAAATGACTGGAAAACTTGTTTTTGCCATTGGGCTGAAGGTACCAGAGCAGGGGTGTGAAGGAAGAACTGAGTAAGCCACCCTAGCCCTGTCAGTAAGCTAAATAAATATTAAGAAACTAACTGTTGGATTTTAACCATTTTGTATTCCTGAATAAGAAGAACTGAAAACTCACCTTGAAAGAGAAACAAACCCAGAAATACTTTCTCATATTTTAAATTTTTACATCCTGTTTCTTTTTTTCTGTAGTATTCAAGATAAGAAATTTACTGTATTCTCGTTAAAAGGCTAAGCCAAAAGCCCACTGAGATGCATTTGCAATTGAAATGCAATTTGCAGCAAAGAGAATGCTCTCACTTGAAGCAGTATTGGTTATTTATATGAATCACCTAATCAGAATTTTTAAAAAAATTACATTGCATTACTTAGTTTATTAACACCTCATACATATTTTGAACATGAAGCACTTGTGATAACTACTCCAAATGATATTCATGGACTCAGAATTGTCTGCTAAGGGATAGGATTGAACATTTCAATTGATATAGGGAGCCACAGGCAGCCTGAGAATGAAAAGAGGAAAAAGTAACTGACTATATAGTTCAAAACAGCTCTACATCAATGGATGCAGATTTTGCATCACTGCCAGTATTTAGGAAAAATTAGATAAAAAATTTGTGGGAATACGTAGCTAGGCATATCTAAACCTGCTTTGAGGCAGGAGCATAGACCATTTAATTTAAAGGAATACCTTCTTCCCTACGTCTTTTATTTTTGTTATGACTCTAATGTTGGTTTGTTCATTGTCTTTGTTTTGGTCAGCCCAAATGACAGGAGAGACATTGGAACATTTTCTACTTTGCTCTGCTTTATGCTTAATCTGTTTAGATTGCTTTTTCTGTTTGTGAAAGGAGACATATTTCTATTCAAGTTTAACAGAGGCTTGGTATCTGTCAGTAGAAGTGCTCTAATATCAAACTGTAACTTTAGAAAAAGAATTATGAAAACACGTGTTTGTTCAAACAATAAAGTTTTTAAATGCCTGCCATTGAACAGGTTCTATAGTGTATGAAGATGTAGATGGTTTGAAAAGAGACAAATAGCATTCCCAAAGACCCTCTTTCTATGAAACAGATAGGGATATTTATGAGACAATGGGAAAAAAGACGCTTAGGCTTTCTTACTGCTCTGTCTGTTGCCACTAAGTGCATTTCAGTGTTAGCACAACTGCTCTGGAGCTGGCAGCTGACTCTGTCCATGCCTTGTACCAGCTGCGGTCACCTTGGCACGAGGTGGGGAGATGCGTGAGTGCACTGGCAGAAAGCTTTCTTTTACGGTAATGAAGTGTAACAGCTTGGGAAAATGCCTTTCTGAGGAGTTGTCTGGACTGAAAACAAGCCAGGCACATCAAAGGACCTAAATCCCTGACAAGGGGCTTGAAAAATAGGTCTGGGCACACAGAGGAACAAGAACCTGGCAAACATAGAAGGGAATAAAAGTCTATAGTATACTGATAAAAAAAATGTTTGAGAATGGACACCTCTTCCTACAATCTGGTACCACTTTACTGAATGCTTCTCTTGGAGGGGTTTCAGTCATCCATTCAGATATTTTCTGTCAACAATTCCTCCTACACAGCTGCCACTTTATTTATTTCTGGTCTGAATAACACTCTTAAAAAATACCTTTTGAGAATTAGATTGAGTTGTATAGTTTGTCACCTTCAAGAGAATAAAATCTTCTCATGTGTCAGGAAAAGGAATAAAGGATGAAGGGTTGAATTTGGAAGGCTGGCATATTTTTGGTTTTTTTCTTAAGAGACTTAAAAAACAGAGCAGATATAAGTGGGCAAGGAAACAGGTAGGAAGAGGTCCAGAGCAGCAAAGTATACTTTTTGAGAATGTAGCTCTGGTAAAATAATCAGAGATTTGATTGAGTTGAATTTAGTATAGTTTTTTGAGTAATGTCACAGCATTTTTGTCCATGAAAGCAGAAATAAGAAGCAATGCTTGAATTGAAGATACTCCCACTATAGCAGTGCAGTGAGGAAGACATCTAAATATGCCTCCCTCCTCAAAGTCGAGCTTTAGGAATTACGTACTCCTCATGACCTGGTTTTAAATCTGTTTCATTTGCTTGTGCTAGCTCTGGAGAATTTGAAAAAAAAGGTAGAAAATTGACTTGCTATGTTTTTTGCAGTTGTTCTGACTGTGGAGAAGCAAACAGGAAAACTCTCTTTGCTATTCCACTATATTTTTTTTCAGCTTCCATTTAGATCTACAAGCCCTTTTTTGTCAGCAATGTGTACTGTTTAGTTTGTTTGTGCTGATGTTTAAGGGCATTGTACTTTGTTTAGGCAACACAACTTGGACCCAATCTTCTGGCATTTAAAAACTCTTTTCATTAAATATCCTCATCGCTTCTTCTCTTTTCCCCCAAAATCACACCCCAGTCTTTTAATACAATTGTTTTTCAGCCATATCCATTGCATTATAAAAGTATTTTAGGTAATATTCCAGAGACCTTTTGGGTTTATTTGGCAGTGCTTATTAGTCATAATTTCTCCAGCAGGTCCCTTTCCTCTGTCCTGCCTCAGTAATAATATTTAATACCTAACTAGTACTGGGCACTTGGCCCAAAA
This sequence comes from Monarcha castaneiventris obscurior, assembly GCA_026261815.1. Classification (NCBI taxonomy): domain Eukaryota; kingdom Metazoa; phylum Chordata; class Aves; order Passeriformes; family Monarchidae; genus Monarcha; species Monarcha castaneiventris. The sequence goes on from JAMPIT010000371.1 coordinate 1,078,408, forward strand.
CTGGTTTTTGTCACTTTTAGTGACCTGAATTTCAAATCTGAAGGCAATAGAAGCTGTGGTGCTCAGAAGCTATGAAAAAAAAAAGAAAAAAAGAAAACAAAATTAGGTAACATGAACACTGTTGTCTTGGGTCTTTCAGTTGCAAAAAGAATTTCAGTTTTGCCTCCGAAGAACACTGCAGTGACTGATCTCTCTGGCTATGGTCTGTTTTGCAGTGCAGGTTCCAGGCAGGACCAGCAGAGCTGCCAATACTCTCCTGCCTTTTCTAGGTCACTGACAGCCCAGGAACTTGAGATTTTCAGTTCCTCTCTAATGGATTTATACACAGTTAATTATAAAGGGCCATCTTCCTGGATTATAGCCAGAGTGTAAAGCTTTCTGAAAATCACTTTTCTACAAATATCTGCACTTCTTGCTCCCCAAAGGTGAGGACTGTGAAGTTTGCTGTTCACCCACAGAGCAGATGGTGGCAGTGCCAATTTCTATAGGACCAGCTTACATGTGGAAGATCAGTCCTTTGGAGTGTGTTGTGGTGAGCCATGGCCAGAGCCATGGGCAGCTGGACCAAGCAGACCAAAAGGTCCAGTGGTTTGATGCCTCCACAGCTCAAGGGCTCGAAGGCACAGTGAGCACCCAAAAGGCTGTGTGAAGCACGCTGGGACCATTGGCTGCTGCCCTCCCCTCCCATTATGGTTCATATTTGGTTATGTCTCTGGAAAGTTCTATGTTCCTCAGTAGTTGATTGGCCCCTGTTACTCCTCTTTCCCCACTCCTTCTCCCATTCGCCCTGGTCCCTTCTCCCCCGCTTTTGTAAGACCCCATATCTGATATTTTACTGGTTACTGTATGTTCTCCCCGCCTGTTATGTAGGGTATAAAACCCCACACCCACCAAATTCCAAGGGCTCTCCTCGTGGCTTTTCTTTGGAATAAACCCTTCTCTGTCTCACGAGAGAGTCCCTCTGCTTTCCCCCTCCCCCAGGCTCCCTGCCATGGCTGGGCAAGGCGAACACGAGCAGGAGCCTCTCCTGCCCTCAGCGCTGCGGCCGCTCCTGCCCCTGCACCCGCAGCAGGGGAGGAGTGCCCGGGGCCCGGGCAGGGCCCTGGCCAGCACAGCCCCAGCACAGTGAAACATTAATTGAGTGTCTTGTGCTTCTGAGTCCTACTGGTTCTAATGATGGTGCTGATCTAGTCTCAATGCAAATTCAAATGAAGCTTCTGCCTGCAGCAGCGCTTACCAGGTGTCTCCCTCCATTATCTTTCAGACCTTCAGAAGCCAGACTCTGTGATTCAGCTAGATCTGGTTTTTTTCAAATTTCCAGTGAAAAGTAGCCTTCAAGTTTGAAATATTTCCACTGTGTGAGGCAACTTTGGTCAGGCAGAGATAATGCTACAGAGATGTCTTGTGTCAGCAAAACACTGTCTGTAGTATGAATCAAGGAGAGTACATGGTTAAAACCCTTTTAAATATAATTTTTGGCTTGAAAATGGAGAAGAAAATTATATTAGATTTATATTCAATTGTATTTACTTTCATAATGTGACACTGTTTTGGAAAGAGAAAACCAAACTGGCTATTCCCAGACCACCAGGTGTTTCATGAACACCTGAAGTCTCTGCAGTGGGAAGAAGCAATTTGCAGAGAGAGCCAGAAAACAGGCTTTCCCAGGATAAGCTTCTCCCCAGCAATGAGTGTAATCCTAGAGTAACCTTATGATCTTAGTGTAAATCAGTGCCGCCGCTATCAAACTGTGAATTATGAATTCTCAGTAGATCCATGTCTTGCACTTCTCCACTCTAAATCAGTCCCTGCTATTTCATTTTTTCCCAATTAATTAATAATTAGGAGACTCTAGGAGCAGAATGGATTACAGAAAGCAAATGAATGAGATCAGATGCTTTTCCTAAATGAATTCATGAATAAATTTGAGATAATTTTTTTCAGAAGAAAGATAATTATGCCCTATTTTTCTGGCTTAAGGAAACTAAAAATAAAGAGAAAACAGAAAAACATCAATAGTTTCAAATTGAAACATTACAAATTTTTCTTCAGAGGAAAACTGAAATGTACTTTCAGATTTTGGTTTTTCCATTACTGCTGTAGTGCTTCAGAACAGATAAAAATATGCATACAAAATGCTTAATAGTCACACTTACTGGAGGTCTGAAGTTACACCTTGCATAAAAGAACCTACTCTAAATAGTTCATAGATAGAGACAATACTTATCTATGTGTTATATTTGACTATCAATATAATTTTCACAATTTCAGCCTGAATAATCATAAGGAAAAAAATTCATCTTTGGGATTTGGACAAACTACTTCACTACAAAAGTTGGAAAATGTTATCTCTTAGCTTTCAGAAAATGGGGTTTTTTTGTTGTTCTTATTCTTTAAAAATTAAATGTTAAAAGTGAGGAGGCTTTTCGTTTCACAACTGAGTCCCCACAGCTATACACCTCTTGTTCTGAAGTTTCCAAACAGCTGTTACGATAAGAATTACAGTTTGGGGATTGATAATGAAGTCCTGCAGTTGAGTAGATACTGTATTTCTGAATTTCTCCAGTCTAGATAGCTTTTAGTATTTCAGAAGTTTCTAACAAAAGTATTTACTTGTTTGTAGATAGAGAGAAATGGAACATATCAACTGCCTGCCTTCTTTTCTCAGGCACAGTTGCTGCTGTGAAAGAGGCACAAACCTCAGAGCAGGGAAACAATGGGCTTGTGTGGTGTGCGTTTCCCTCTTCAGAAAAAGGAAACGTGGAGCTTCATGAGTGCAGCTGAAATGGGGGGGGGGGGGGGGGGGGGGTAAATTATTTTCTAAATATTTTGACTTTTAACTAGATTGCTAGCTATATCTACCATATTTACCCCTCATGTGCTGCCTCTTCATAATTTTCTTTTAAAATGTGATTTGTGTGAATGCTGATTGGATGCAATTTTTTACGCAGTACTAAGCTTTGTATAATCAAAACCTGATTTTAACAACTAGAAATAGTTTACAAAGGTCAAATTAAACAATCAGGAACAGAATGTATCTAATCTGAGTTTGGTGATCAAGGCACAGGACTGAACACTTGAACAATCCAATACATATTTTGAAAGTTCTCTATAGGCTGCAATGCAGAGCTTGTAATGAATTGATAAAATATAGATAGTTTTGAGTGAGAAAAAGGGTAAATCAATTAAATTAATTGTCACCACAATGTTTGTGGGTGGCTGTTCTGTTCACAAGGTAACTATGGAATTTATTTTAATATGTGTATTTAAGGAAATAGGTTTTAATTGTTTTCAGTTTTGATTTTAGGTGTAGCTCCATCAAGATAAAAGAAGCTAGGAAAAAAAAAGCTGTCATGATTTTAGTAAATTAACTCATTTAAGAGTTCAAAGCAAGCCACTGATAGGCAATACATGCAAATTTTTAGGTTAATCAAGAAACTTAGAGAAGTTAAATACGGAGCAGAATGTTTCCTAATGCCAGAATAAGCAATATGGATATTTTAATGTGAGTTTGCTGCTAGAACACCCTACAATTTCTTGTTGGTACTGGATATTGAAAATTGACAAAATAATTAATAATGTATAAAATTATTTTATTAATTTATATTTACAGTGGTAACTGATGCCAGTTTGTTACAAGAGACTCAAAAGTTTAGACTCCCAATGGCTGAGCTGGAGGCTCAAAAAGGAGGAGATAAAGTGCAATCCACTAATGCTTCAAAATAGGAAGTTAAAAAAGGTTTGCAAACTCATGTATTCCTACTAACAGATCAGATTGCTGCCAATGATAAGAACTTTGAGATATAGATGGTCTTTTAGTCTGATTCGAATTATCCCATTGTAAACTTAGGATGCATTGGACTGTTAGTGCTCTGTGTGCAGGATGATGGTTCAGGATGCTGCTTCAACCAGAGACATTGAGGTACAAAGGTATGTGGAGTCAGGGCATTCTACACTTAGTGCTGTCAAAATACAGTACAAGGGAGCAATAGTTGTGATTTGCTGACGTTTTGCTCAAGAGAAAACTGAAATGGAGTATGTCTGTGCTGTTAGAAACTGATGTCAAAGCTTCAGGGAGCTGCAGAAGTACAAGAGAAAAAGATGTAAAACAAAATCACAGTGTCATCTTGGGGTCTTTAGAAGTGACACTCTCAAAATGATCCTCTGTATTCCTAATAAAGGAAGCAGTATTTGAGACAGTGATGGCTAACAAGGTTTTGTCCCAGTTACAGGGATTATTCACCCCAAGCAGGTGGACACCATAGTGCAAAATATTTTCCAGATTCCTGTGGAAGAAACAGGAGGGAGTGTTCCATGCAATCTCTGTCAACAGCTATGGCTTATCAAGAAAATACAGCCATGAGATGCAATAGAATCAAAACAGTCACCTCTCATCACCCCTGGTGTTTTGTTTTAAAGTAAAGAAACAACCAACAATACCCACAGCTTGGGAGCCAATCAATTAAATTCACTGTAGAAAGAAAATGTTGGCTTGCAACAGCTCATCTTTTATATTGTATGGCAACAGCACACACGTGCCAATGTTCTGCTGCATCTTCCAAGATTCAAAGTGATTTTAAGAAGAAAACAGGTCAGGGATTTTGGCTGGTGTACATATGATACAACCTGATCTGTTTCCCACTGTTAGTGAGACGCTGTTAGGTTCCATTCTGACCTGGGGTACGTGCAGGGCTGCAGTGCATTATCAGCAGGTTCATGCTGCTGGAAGTGGGGACACTGGGGTACCACACGTTGTGACAGACCTCTGCTGGGCTCTAACAGATACGCAAGATGCTCACAGTTTGTGAGTGCATCAGTTGGGGGTGCAAGGCTCTCTATACATTGCCATTAAGTGACACTGGTAGTGCCATAAATCAGCCTCTCTTGATGGGAGAGGCTTTAAGAGTCCTTGCAAGGGGTCTGGTAGACAGATGAGGCAAACTCGCAGTAATTGTTCCTTCAGATAGTTGTTTATTTCAGTGTTATCAGCTACTAGCGTAGAAAAGACACAGCAGAGCAGAACATGGCAAGAGAAGGCAAGAAAAATGGCCCCTTATCAAAATTTCACAGCTCTTTTGAAGGTAAATTAACCAATAAAGACTTGAAATGACAGATGTTTTTACTTTTCTTCCAATGTTCAGTAAATCACTCTGGCACGCAGGCCGGAACTGCAGAATTTTTCATCCAATCATCCTAAACTACTTTTGCTGCAAAATATGGGGGACTAGAAGAAGAAAGATGGAGGTTAAAATCTACAAGGTCTCCTCCATCTTGGAACTTTTACTATTTATCTATTTACTACATTAACAAACCTAAAACTTCCAAATTCTTCACCCTATGACATCCTTACATCATATTCTATCACCTAGTTCACATGTGTATAGATTTTAATTCCTCCCAGAGAGTAGGCAGTTTTCTCCATGGATACAGGTCAAAAACTACATTGTTCAGGGGGGTTAGATTCTTCAAAACAGGCAGAGAAATAATCCCTGCACTCTGGATTCCCACAATTAAGATACTTCCTCTCCAGATTTGCACATTGATATATTGAAGTCCTAATGCACTTTCATCCACAACAAAACCCCTCTTCTCCCCTCCCGCAAAATTTGTTAGATTTCTGTATGACTTTAAGGAAAGGGAAATGGACTTGCCTAGTTGATATAATTGTGAATTATTTTAGGACTTGCACTGTGTCATTCTTTAGTCTATGAGTAGTCCCAGGGAAAATTACAAGGGCTGCAGAATTTGTTGAAAATGACTCATTTATTCAGAAGCATTTGCAGAAAATCTTTACTGATCCTCTGTGAGGGACAGTGAGATTTTTCACGTATTTTTAATTAAAGTGAAAACTTCTGTGTTTGCATAATAGGCTGCTTGCTTGGTTGCATACTGGTCTTGCTCTTTTTAATTATTTGTTTCTTATGCAAGAATCCTCTTCACCTTCTCTTTGCTCTAAGCAGTTTGTTGTTGTTCACAGTTGTATTTTCACTGACAGTTTGCTTTGCTGTGTTTTCAGTGCATAAAGAGCAAAACACATTTCAGTCTCAATGACTTTCATTTTAGATTAGGAAAACTGAAATACAAAGTGAGAACAAATATAAAATCTTCATGAGAGAGAAAGCAAAGAATCTCTAAGATCTGCAGTTTAAAAAACTCTGTAAACCTTTCATCTTTAATCCTCTTATAATGCTGTCACTGGCTGACAGGCAGGTGGGGAGATTTTCCATTTTATGGCATAGAAAGGACAGATTTGTGATTAAGGCATAAGTTGGGCCTCAAAGGATTCTAGTTCAGTTTACATCTTTTGATATAAACTTTGTATGGATGTCAGTTTAGTCTTCACATTGCCTGTATCATTTTTTTTCCCTTTTCTCTGTAAGGATAGTATTCCTCTGTCTATTTAGATGTCAGAGTATAAAAAATGTTGTTTTTTGCAGTGGAACTCTAAACTTTGCTGTAATCCAAAATTTGGGCCTCCGGTCCAGGGATTCAGTTGTGCATGTGCCTAATCCCTGTGGGAAGTCAGACTAACAGTGTATTCAGTGTGTCTCCATACACCCACCTGATGCTGAAGAAACACATATCAGAGAAATTCAATGTACCAAACAATGCATCTATTAACAATGTAACATTTGCATAGCACAAACATTCAGCAAATTTCAGTGTTGGGGGTATGTTTACATTTCAGTGTATTGCTAACTCTGCACTAGAATCTTTTTGGTACTGCACAGACAGCAGTGGATATTTCAAGGGCAACTTCAGTAGAGTTTGAAATGCATATCAACATTTTAAAACACTCTTATTGGAAGGTATTACTTTTTAATCATTGTCTGACATAAAGACAGTATATTTTGATGTTCACATTTACCTGTTGTGAGTTTATATCTCATCTTTTATGCTGTTCATCTCATAATGAAATCAGGTTCCTTTTCAGCTGAGAGTAACATGCCTTGTTTTATTTTAACCTAAGTTTTGTGCACTGAGCAGCTGTGCATATCATATTCAATCTTTTAGACTTACAGTATCAGTCAAGCAAAGATTTCTACACCAACAAAAGAAATGAATTTGCGATAGTTTGGCAAGAAAAACATTTTTTTTTCCAACTAGTAAAAATAGAAAGTTGTTTTTTAATTGCACACTAGGAAACTTTAAATGTCTCCTTGAGAGCCATCTGACATACTTTGCTTACAATTTTAATGTTTACAAGAAAGGCAAGTTATGTCTCAAGGTGATTTCTCACTTTTTCCAGAGTCTGTAAAACAGGTCAAGGAGGAAAAGACCCAACTTGAAAGAATGGAAAAAGTGAGAAGAGGCTTGAACAAAAGGCCTGTGCATTTACTACTTCTCCCAATAGCAGTATCATCAGAAAAGTTCTTGGTAGGAATAATTGCTTGGGAGTGTGAGCCAATTTATCCTTGTTTTGCTTGCAGATCATGGAGACTATAGAGCACTACAGGTGGAAAGTTCTGTGCAGGTGTCCAGGACTGCTGCAGTCTCTGTCTCCCTGGGACTTTTGTCATTTTGTCCTAGACAATGCAGAAACTGAGTCATCCTCCTACCATCCAGTGGATCTACATTCATTTCTGCCTTTTATCCTTCTTCAAAGACAGCCGTCAGAAATACATTTTCTGTTCCTCATTGCCTCCAAATATGTATTTCAGTCTTAAATGGATTAAACTCAAGGGAGGGGTGTAGGGTTCACATCCTTGGTTTCTATGGTAGCAAATGGAATGTCTTCCAAGATTGCCTGCATTAGTTAATATGAGGTACAATTCTAGGGTGATCACCTAGAAGAGGATTCTGGTTTCTTGAAACTAGAAAAATCTTAATTTTACGTAAAATTATTAGTCAATGATTAGGGAATCACTATGGGGACAGAGAGACTAAATCCTGGAATTTCCACTGCTCATGAGTGCTCTGTTCTGATATGTGAGATCGTATTTTCCTGCTGGTAGTAAGGAACTAAGATGATTATTTTCATAAGGTTAATAAATAAGCTGAAAGAGCCTGAATGTTGGCTATAGGTTGCTATAGGCTTTGTTAACTTGAGGTAAAGGGACATTTTAGATTCAAAATAGAAGGAATAATGCAGTATATCTTTATATGTCATCCCCCAACCTCCAAAAACATCCAAACCAGAAATCCCTTGAGACAAGTGGGTATGCTTCTGTCTAGAGGTGACATTCATAGTGCTTCCCTCCTTAATGGGGTTGGGCAGTTTGCTAGACAGTTTGAAAATGCAAAGCAGCACTTTGCCTACTCTCCAGGTAGAATATTTCACAAGGAATATTTGGGTAATGTTTATGAATATCATAAAATGGTCCACTTTCTTGTTTTCAATATTTACTGTAAAATATGTAGTATGGCTAAACAGAAGATTACCTATGAAGATGGTATACTTAGCTAGTACTTTAAACATTTAGGGGTAGAGCAAGCATATTAAAGGTAGGAGTGAGATACACAGTACTATTGACTCTTTATGCACCTTAATATTTAGTTTTATATAAAAAAGTGTTACAAAGAGATGATGCATCACTGAAGTGATAATTTTTTAAAATTCTGTATGTACCTGTCCAGCAGTCTGAGGAAAAAATGTTCATTAACTTGTGAAGAGCCTTGTAACTGTCTCCTACATTCATCTCTTTTATGCTAAATCTGCGGATCTCTGTTGCCATCTATACATCTCTGTGAGCTTGGGTGTAGTCAGAAAAATCACACAAAATGTGACAAGGCACACCTAAGAGATGGTTCTGCAGTTTTGGCAGGCATTTTTGCTAACAGGTTAGAACATTGTTCTGCACTTGTGAGCTTGTGTGGGAGATCCCAGCAGGGATTTCTTTGGTCCCTCTTTGGTTCCTCCACCTTACAAGGTGGATGTGTGGGATTGAAGGCTCCTTATGAGCATGGACATGTCACAGGAAGGAGCTCTGTCCTGTGTCAGTTTGAAGGCCATTTTACAACATACACTACTGAAATGTCAGCTTTCTCTCTACATAAGATCTGGAGAACAGGTGAAGATATAAATTCTCAAGTTCCCATAGACAACTAAGTGGTAACTTGCCAAGTTACTTTTTTTTGGTGATCTAACTTCTCTCCTTAGGTTTTGTTTGTCTAAATATATCATTATCCCAAGCTCTCTGCAGCTTCTGTGCCATAGCTCGGGGTGCAGCGAACTTCCAAGAGCATCTCCTTAGCGAAGCCACTCGACAGGATCAGCCACACACTCCCACACGTGTGCACAAATGCATGGACAGCTTCGGTGATACGGGTTGATGGCAAAGAGGCAGATGGGTCTCTGTACAGAGTTCCACGGGAGCAGTTTATTGCAGCCACGCTCATGAAGGGTTCCAGGGACAAAGAAAAGAACAATGGAAGGTCCAGGTTTAAGTACAGGAGTGGGAGAGAATCAGAGACCAATGATCTCAGGGCACGGGGGCAGTACACAGGCGGGATGAGGGAATGGGAGCCAATGGGGAAACTCTGGGGGAGTGGTGAGGGGCAAGGGCCAGTGGGGGGAACCTGGAGTGGAGATCCTTCTGGGATATGAAACATACAAGGCAACAAGGGGGTGGAGTGGCCAACAGCCAACCAGGAACGCAGAACTGGGGTATATTACCATAACAGAATGAAGCGTTCTGGGAGAGGTTTCACTTCTCACCCTAAGGAGACTGAAGTCTCTGGTAGTAGGGACTGTCTTACCTGGAACCTCTTTGCCCCTTGTACCTCAGGCTAACCAGCCACCACAACAATATACTGAGGACAGGTGACACGAGACTTAAATTTTTTAAAAATTGTGTGAAGAAGGTTTTAGAAAGAAAATTGGTATTTTGTGCTGAACAAGAGGAAACTAAATAGAAATGCAGGTGTACAGAGCTAATTACAGATGGTAACTTTATTTTCAGGTGGGGATGTGTTCGTTGGTAGTTGTGACATAACTCTCCAATGGTTCTGATTTTTGAATAATAATGTATTCCAAATTAGTGGAAATGAGAAGTGTAAACTTTAAGAATATTAATTCTTAAAAAGTATCTAGTGAGTTTTTAATTTATTGTTTCCATTATTTTACCATATTTTCAGGGATATAGTTATTTTGACTGCTTTCTTTTTACTTTCATTTCCTATGTAATTATTTTAATTTATTTCATAATAAGTAAAGTACTCCTTTTGCGTTTTAACTCTTTGAAAAGTGTATTACTCATAACTGGTAATAACTGCAGAACATCTTTAGAAACTGTTGCTGTTTAGGATAAAATGCAGTCTGTTCTACTGTGGTATGAATTATTTTGATTAGCATTCTGATTAATATTTTGCCTACTACCTATTAATTAAACAGGACTTTTCAAGTTAGTAAGATTTTTATAACTAAACCTGAAAAACTGGTATTTTCCTTTTCGGTTTCAAAATGTTCAGTGAATACATTTTCTAGGCAACATCAGAATGGCAGTCCATTTATTGGAACTGTGATAAGTGATTCAGATAGGACATAATTATTTAATTGTACTAGTAATCAAAATTATGTAGGTGTACTTCTCCTTATAGGAATGGTCATGATGGTCTTAGTCTACCAACATTAATTTACTAAATTACTATGGCCTTAATTTTTCTAAGATGTTTAGAAAGAAAATTAGAGAACAGAAACTAAACTGCCAATACTTCTCTCTTTCTTTACATAGAAATGTTTATTGCAAAGCTGATTTAGAGTTTTTCTTTTTTAAAACTTCCTCCCAAATACCACTTTTTAGTTCTATGTTTTTTGGGGACTTTTTGGATGACAGGACAAAATAAGGGCATCTTTCAAAAGGAGCATCTTCTGCCCTTCTGCTTTTCCTTTTCATCATATATGAATTTAGGAGTACTGGGATCTCATTTCTTCTGTGCCTGGATGCCAGGGAGAGTGGGAGGGAAGGTAGAAGGAGCAATAACAGAGTGCTTAGCGTTTATTTGGCAAAATCCCCAGAAGAATTTTTACAATTATCTCAGATGTACATGGGATGTGAACTTCAGCCTGTTTGCATAATCAAAACCCGTGTGTCTGCATTAACTCAGCATTATTGGCTCTTCCCCTTTGTACAGGAAGGAAAAACATCCTCTGGAGACTAAAACGTGTGTTCATGCAATGAGCTTGTATTCAGCTTATCCCCTAGGAAATATTACCATAGCAAATCTTATTTCAGATTTGGGATGGATTTTATCCTTAAATTACCTGTTTTATCTTTAAATTCCCTGTAAAGGACAAAATCGCCAGCAGAGGGAAAAAAAAAAAAAAGTGGATCAGATTATTTTCAGATTTCAAAGATTTTGAACAGAGCCACCCAGTTCACTACTTTACCAGACAGGCATCCTGTAGTTTTGTTCACATCTCAATAGCTCTAAGTTATGCAATTACAGAAGAGATGTATCATTTACACTTCACATTTCTTAAGTGGGTTTTGCTGCAGTTTCATTTTGTGGACTGTTTTCATTTTTTAGACTTATTTCGTCTATATGCCAAATATTTGAGCTGAAGAACAAATGTTTTATCTTGATTCAAACATAACATATAGTAAACTACCTACTCTCCTGCCCGTATAGTCTCTACTTGTGATCCTTTAATGCTGAGAATCTCCCAAGGGCCATCCAGGGTAGATTGGCCAGTGTATAATTTTCCAACAGAACTGCTGAAGACTCCTTAGAAATTGGCAAAGCTACTGGAACCAGCCAGAAATGTATGGAAGTGTTACTTGAGGTTTGAAAGAATCAATGATGTCTGTTTTGGCTTGACCATTGTCTTTGCTTTCCATAAATACTTGAGGAGCTTCAGCATCTGTAGGCAGTACCCTCAGGTGCTTGAGGCCAGCAGGACAGGTCCTGTGTGGGGAGGGCATGGTTTGCATGAGATTTATGCCACACCTGGATGTTGTCAGGGTCTGCAGATCATGCCAAAGTGGGCACTCTCTGAGCAATTCAGCATAAAGGGATGGGCCTTAACAAGAGCTGGCATCACCTCTCCTGAAAGCAAGTAAAATAAAGGTGAGCTTGAAGTTAGCAGTTGGTCTGTCTTACCTCTTTTTTTTTTTTTCCTGGTATTGAGTCCATTGACTTTATGATTTCACTTACAGCTTCTTTAGAAGCAATAGTTTTCAAATTGCAATAATTTTTCAGGGTTGAAATGGAATCACCGATTTAGGTGAAACTGTGGGGTGGTGATTTATGGGATGGAAGCATTTGTGCAAGAAAGATCCAGAATTGCTAAATCAGCAGGAAGCTGTCAAATTCAGGTGAATGGAACTGAGGGCAAAAGAATTGGAAAGCGCACAAGGAAAGTGCTCTCTTCTGTAAGAAATCTCACTGTGGCAGCAGATTAAAGAGTTGTGATATAAGTAGAACAAGAATGAGAAGCAGAAAAGCTTTTGAAATCAGAATAGGTTTGTGAGACTGTAGAATTGCTAAAACTATCTGTCTAGTCTTTCCCTTCCAGTCCTAAGGGAAACACTGAAATGAATTCTGAGAATTATGGTTATTCATTTTTTTGTCTATTCAAACATGGAGACATTTTAAATTTTTTTATCTTAGTAAAAATGTGGTAAATTTACATGGGGTTTTTTTTTTTATTCTTTATTACAGCAAAGTATCCAGCTGTGCTAAATCCTCTCTAGCAGGTTTGTCTGACTTTCAAGCAGTTTATAGCCTGATTTGCTATTTTTATAGACATCTTGTAATATTGGCTGTGTGGATGTCTCTGTGCTTGTGTCTCATTTTAGGAATGAAATGAGAAGTCTTGATTTGGAGCCATTTTGGGGAAGGCTGGTGGCAGTTTTTGGAGGTTTTGTTCCTTTTTTTTTTTCTGTGGGTAAATTAAGATTAGGCTTCTCACAGGAAAATAACTGAATCTATAGTTAGGCTTCTAGCATACACCTGAAAATTCTAAAGAGAGTGATGGCTGATTAAATCTTATCAGACATAGGTTTTTATATGACAGTATTAAAAAGCATGTTTCTGGTGGAAAGATTGATATTTCTAATATTTTTCATACTGGCTGAATTAAGGCTATATTAATATTTTCTTATTTTTTGTTTTCCTTTTTCTCACTTTGATAATCAATATGAATTTTATGTGAAGCCAAATGGGAATGTCTTATCCAGTCTAACATACTGTGGTTTGGTTTTTTTGTTTCCCACAAGAAAGACAACCTTTTTTAATATGTTTTTGTGAAGTAATTTGACATTCCTGGAATGAAATATTCAAATATGTTTTCTGACTTGTAAGCAAGATTTTAGTTCATGCCTGTTATTCAAGATCCTTTAAAGGTCATGAGCTTTCTTTTACATATTCAACAGGTATGCTTTTCATTGTAAATCTCGACTTTAAAAGAAGCCCCACAGTAATGTGTAAGTAGGAAGTCTAAATCTTTTCATCTACAGAATCCTTCTAAATAAGGAGGGGAAAGTGCACTGGCTTTTAATTTTGATAAATGGAACAATAGATCTCTCATGGGTATAATAAACTGATTTATCTGTGAAGCTTTTCATAGGATTTAATTAAATTCTCAGCAAAGGAACTGAAATTTTGTTTTAAAGACAACACTTGCTTTTTAAAATGTTATTTTGTCCCCTGGGCTGTAATTAGGTTGCATTTAGATGGATTCTTTGTATTTTACTTTTTTCCTTTTCTTCACTCTTACTACTTGGTTCTGCCTTGGATGATCCCTTAGTTTAAAATAACAGGCTTTATTCCCTCAACTGCAGAAGCCCATGAACAGACTTTATTTTTCATGAAGACGTCATCTTGTAGCTATTAATTTCCAAATAACATTAACTTTCTGCCATGGCATCACTAAAATCTGCGCCTTCGTGCATGTAGATGAAACCTGAATCCCAAAGTACTCTATTAAAAGTTCAGAGAACTGCAACCTTCATTAATTTAGCCTTGAAAACTATTTTCTGTGGATCATTTTGCCTCTAATATGCCTTCTTAGCTTGTTGTTCTGGGCTGCCACTTTAGTCCATTAATGTACAAATTCTTTTGTTTTCTTGTCTAATGCAGTTCTCAGCTGCAGCCTGGATAGAGCAGATCAGGTTAATACTGACTTCAGCCTCTGTGTCATATCCAAGCCTCAGTTCCTCTCCTTGACTATCAAATTCTCCCAAAAAGTCTTCTTTCACGTTGTCCTGCCTTTCCTCTGAAGCATGAGAAACACTTCAGCAAAGCTGGAAAAGTCCTTGCTTTCCAATCCTTTTTTTGCATCTCATCTCTATCATCATCCTACAAAACTCAGATTTAGTGGTAAGGGAGATAATCCAAAACTATATTTTCCAAAATATTTTTGGTTGCATATGAAACAATGCTATCTACTAAAATTTGTGCAGTTAACAGATTTTTCTTTTTCCTTTTCTGACATTATTCACTTGCTTAATTATTTTATAAGTATACTTTTTTCTTTTTCTACAAGTTTTAGTACTGAAGGGCCTTGGGGGGCACAGGTGGAAGGAGGTCTAAATATATGTACCTCCAATATTTGCTGCAATAGCTGTGTCATTGAAATTGACAATTTATTGGGCCAGTCCAGCCATGTTATAGCTTTATGTAACTGTGGGAAAATTAGGTAGAAATGAGGTAGAGTGGATTTAAAAACAGACTCCTTGATTATTTTCCCCCCCTTTTCTGTGTGTAACTTTAGCATTTTTTATTGTACAGAGGCTAAAATTATTCCATATTGGCTTGGCAAAATATATTTTTTTGGGGGCTGAGTAACATAAAAAATAGAAGAGCTATTGTTGAGTCACATGATCTCCCTGAATACCAGCTCTTTATTTACAATCTGGGTTTGTAAATGGTATAAGTGTATGAAGATTTATAAATGCTTTGAAGGTGTCCTGTTTTGGTATAATCCCTGGGACAACAGTGTCTTGTCTTGGTCAGGATATTACATACTCTTGGAATATAAATAGCAAGTGAATAATTGTGCCACTAGAGTACACTTGATAAAACTTCCAATGACGATCTGAACACCCTCAGGCACATCCCAGAGCAGTAATATTTATTTGCAGTGTGATGAGCTTGAAAACATTTCAGCAAGACTGTTGCATCAGCAGTGAGTTTCTTCCCTGGAATACAACTGGGAGATGGTGTGTATAATGTACATATTAGCATAATATTTTCTATAATATGTATATGTGAATGTGTCTATATAGATAGGTTTCTGGGAAGTTTTCTTCTGAATAATAACAGTTATCACACCCAAATGTTATTTTGCCTACTGTTTTGTTTACTGTGGTGGCAGTCTGGCTTTACACAAAGGTATGTTTCTGTACTGAATAGCTAAAATAATCCCTGTTGGAGGAACACTTAGTTATCACTAGATTGCACTTTGGTGCAAATCTTACTGGGAATTATGTGTTTCTCCACGAACCATCGTTTTGAATCTCCTCCATTCTCCCCAGGAGGAAATGACAAAACCCCTCAGCATGTGTGGCAGGAGCAAGGTGTTGGGTAATGACTGATTAGGGTCTTATTTCCTTTACTCTCTGTTGTGATATATTGTGAGAAAAGTTCATTCACTTCCTTAAGGCAGATGTGGCACACTTTTCCAGTTTGTGTGGTTTGAATTATTGAGGAAGGGATATATCAATTCTTAACTCCTCCCTTGTGGAAGGAGAAGCCAGACTTGCACAAGTGAGGGATCTGATCATTTGTTCCTCATTATAGCACCTGATTCATCAGTACCTCAGGTTTTCTTAGGCACAGGTAACCTGATGGCTGAAACTAGGTTAAAGTGCTCAGTGTCACTAATTAATTAATTTCAAAGATCTTGACCGAAAAAAAAAAAAAAATCTATGTATGTTAACCAAAATGCACTTGGACTGAGGGCATTAAAGGGCTGGTTTGGGCTGAGTTTCATACTGATATGTATAAAACTTATTTGGGAGCAGGGAAAAAATCCAGCGAAAAATTGAAACCTTAAATGTATAACATTAGTCACTCTTACTAATTGCAAGAAACTAAAAGAGAGCTCTTAAATCACGGACTACTGGGAGAAAAAATTAGAGATCAGTCTGGTACCAGTTGAAACACCTTCCCATGTGAAAGGTGATTGACACTCATTCAGACAGTGGAGACTCTCTAAATAGATAAAGGAAGGTTATTTCTCTTCATTAGAGTACTTCCAATTCAGTGATTTTTTAAATTTCTTTTTTTAGAATAAGATAACCTTCAAAGGAGTTAGTCTCCATTCCTGAAAGTTATGTGTGAGCCATTTGACTACAAAATGAGACAGTGCAAAGGGTTATAGGGATCATAATCATTTATATTTAGGCAGCTGATGAATCCAACTGGTCAAGCAGTCTAGTTCTCAAAGCATGCTTTTAACAAACTCATCACAGAAAAACTGGAGTTGAGTGCAGCAGTTTTATTGAAAAAGTCCCAGGTGTGTGCAATTCCTTTATTAAAATGTTTTCAATTACATTGGACTAGGAGCGATAGATGATCAAGAGATATTCCTTTTCTATACATTTTTATTTCCAAAACTATACAAACATTGGAAAACTTTACTTTTCCTCCATTTTAATTAATAATAATTTTGTAGTGATAAGTTGTAGATCTCCCTTTTCAAGCTGTAAGCCTGCTTTTCTGGAGGTGACATTTTGTATCTTTGACAATTAAAAAAAACCCAAACCATCAGTTGTATTTACATGTGCTTAAGGTTGCATAATTGAACATCATACAGGTTCTGAAAACCAGTGGTTTTCAAGATTCACCCAGGTGGGTTGAAGGTTTTAAATACATACATAACTGCATACATGTGATTTAGTAGCCAAGACACCCTTTGTTCCATTTTATTTTCAAGGCTATCTATTAACTCTGTGCTAGCCATGGTAAAGGTTTGATATAGTAAAGGTACTCACTGAGTGAAAGCAGCACTGACAACAACTATTGCTGATCGAGGACATGAATGGGCAAAGAATTGTGTGTATATATATACAATACAAGGTCTAATGTTTCAAAATTAACTTGAAGCTCTTATGTAAAAATAATGTCTAGAATAAAAGCTATTTCCTGGACTGAAATAACGAATAAAAGACTCCCACAAACACTTGTGTAAGGAAAAAAGTGGAATTCAACATGGGAAAAGAACAATAGAAGCACATGGATTAAATTCGGAAGCTGATCTTGCAGTGTATAATTACTGGAGACTGAGTTGAAATACAGCAACATTATCAGTGGGAAATGAAGGCTACAACTGCAGAGGACACATACATTACACTTTATGAGCTATTATATTGGCCATACAGATTTGTCTATATGTTATTTATTTGAATCCTTAAGGCTTTTCTAATGTCTTGCATGACAGTGCTGTCTGCTTGGATCTTCCATGCATGAGGGAAACGGGCAATTTTTCAAGAAGAAAGAAAATTAGGTTTGTCCACATTTCAATTACAATAGCACATCCAGAGACTCAAAATAAAAGACAAAACTCTATGGTACCTTTTTTCATTTATTTTGGCCCCCAAAAGATGCATGCACTAGACTTTATGTACTACAAGGTATTGAAATATTTACAGCATTGTACATGTGCTCTTAAAGGGATGGCAAAGGGAAAGGTCTGTTTTCATCTTGGTGGGAGTAGAAGTTAACTTTCCTAGCTTAATAATACCTATTCAAAGTGAGAGATGACTCTTCCAAAAAGAAAAGCCCACAGAGAATAAAGCTATAGCATAATTATAGCCAATGTTAACAAACTGTACAGCACTTTACCTGGGAATTCTCCTCTCTCTCACTCCTGTTTGGAATCAAAGTATCAACTGTTAAGTGATGTTGCTATGCTCCCCCTGCCCTGTTTCTCTCTATTCCAGCAGATATAGCTGTATATTACCTGTTTACAGGATTTTATTTTTAAATTATTTTGGCATGTGGAACGGACATGTAATTCACAATAACCTGATGGCAATTTTTAGACGAACGATGTGACCGATATTTACGGGATTATGGCACTAAAGAATTCAGATCACTATAAAGCGCATCATAAATACTTCAAGTGGGTTTAGGAAACCATCTCTCTTAAGAAATTCAGTGAGTAAGGCTGATATCACTGATTTCCTACTGCTTTTACAGGTACAGGTATGATACCCAATAGACCAGGTTAAACAAACAGAAGGCAGTTGGGAAGAAGATGCGGGCATAGGAGTCCATTTTGGCAATGCGGATGTGTATTCTGCCGTGCCTCCACGCTCCCGTCCGACAGTCTTCAAAGCAGCAAAAAAAGCTGGCACAGTCCTTGCCATCAAGACACTCATACCCATATTCTTCATCCCTTTCTTGGAGGTGTGTAGCATTGTTCATTTGAATAGTAGCTGATCGGGGGCGGATGTCAATAGTAGGTGCCTAAGGTGGAGTAGCAAAAAAAGAAAAAGATGGCAGAGAGAGACTTTGTTATTATCACCAGACCAGCCAGGAGATAATGGTCAACGTGTGCATGATGGTTCTGCAGGGGGTACATGGGAAATTGCTGAGGTGTTCTAATGGTGATACTACCTTGAACTAATTAAAATCAATCACATCATACCCCTTAAAGGAAAGCAACACAAATCCATCCAAAGTTAACAGCTATGGGCAATTAGCTTCAAAGCTAAACCAAGTAAATATTAGAGGTTAAATGAAACATCCAGGAGTGTAATTAATGATATTTTGAATTTTTGTTTTATATTTTATGTAGTTGCTTGGTATCTGAGGGCAGTTTGTGTATCGCACATGAAAGGAACTGAATCAATTAGAAATGCAGGATTTTAATAATGCTGGTTCATGTTGAGAAAGAAGCAAATATATATATACAGAAATAAGGCAAAAACTAGGTCTTTTGAATAAGATTAGGAGAATCTCTATAAAACTCTCCAATTATTTGAATATATTCAGTTCACCGCCTACTACTGTTCACCAACTAGAAGGTTCAACATGTTCCAAATTTTATATAGTAGCTGTATACACACATATATTTAGAATGAATTGAGCAATTTAAGCATTTAAAACACATTTCAGCCCTGGGTGAACACTGGGATGATAGGCATTGAAATTTCATGCCCATAATTATTAGGGTAACATAACAATTCTGTTCCATAAGTGTGTAATGTGATTTCTTCTCCCCCCTCCCCCTTCTTTTTTTTAATAAAATCTCTGCATTTCTGAATGGAGATAAGGTTTAGATGTGGAACACAGCTAGATATATTTGCTAATTTGCTAAGTGTGTTGATCCAGTGACAACATTAAAATCTATATGCATCTTAAACCCTTTCAAAACTCTGACTTTTGTTTTGCAATAGGAACAGCATTTGAGTAATTGATGATGACATTGAGTTTTGTTCAGGTCAACATTAGAACAGATTTGGTTTTATAATTAGGAGTGAAATCAGAAAGGTTAAAAATCCAGGGTCAGAGCTGAGTTCTAAAAGGGTGTATTGCAGGTTTTTATGACAACTGGTGCTATTGGATCCCATGGCAAATTGAGAGAGAGGAGCAGAAATGTTTTAACATTAAACTCTCTTAATTCATGCGATCCAATAATGTTAGTCACTCTTGAACTTAGGTAAGTTCAGAACCGTAGTGCATTGGTATTTGGGCTGCTGAATCAACTCTACAAATTGTTTAGAAATACGTAACCATTGTACTTAATTAGGAAGTACCTTGAGTAGAATGCTTAGTTGTCTCATTAATTAAAAGACCCAACAAAACACCACTCTCATCTAAGCTCTAATAGTTAAATTCAGCAGTCGCATGCAGTGAATTTCCATTCCAAAAAACATTATACCTTGAAGGAAAACATCCGAAGAAGCTTTCATATTGTAGACAGAAAAGAGAATCAGAGGGTTTTGTTTTAAATTAAAGAAAGAGAGACAAAAATAATGTAAATTAAAAATATGTTTCTAAAACATGGTAAGTCACAACTAAATTTATAGAAAGGTTGGGATTACAGCAATTGAAACAAGTATCTGTAGCATAAAATCCCCACATTTTCAGCTTGTCACTGTCTTGTCTACATCTGGGCCAAAGACACAAGATATCAAACTCCTTTTAGATATGCATATCCTGAGGGGATTCTAGTCTTTTATGCTGAACTGTTTTGAAAGAGACCATTCACAGTTTATAGAAGCACTTTTTAGAAAAAAGACTTTTTACCTACAGACTGTGCCCTGAACACTCTACTTTTAAGGTTTTTATACTCTGTGATTAGAATTCAGGCAAACATTTATAGTTCTGTTTCTTCCCAGATGCTCACAAATAAGCAGTGTAAAGAGCAAGTTATTTGTCCTTATATGGATGCTTTAAAGTGAAACAACTAAATCTGAGGTGTATTTAGTTTTGCTCCTTTACCTGACTGCATAAGACACACATACACACAGACACTTTTATTTCCACCTAACACGGGACACATCACTTTATCATTTAATTTGTTTTATTACAGTCTACCTCTCAGCAGCTTTTACACTTGAAATTATAGGAATAGTGTGTAGTGAAAGGTTCCTTAATTGCCATTTTTTCTATATCCATTTTTGTGATGTATTTTAAAACTAAAAGAAAACATCTTCCAAAGTCCTTGAATATTTTACCAGAGCAAAGCCAAATTACTTTATTTTTTGTTAGATTCCTGAAATGGAGAAAATACTCTTTATTAATGTAAAACATTTTTCCTTTACATAATTCACATATTTTTTTGGTTGGTTGGTTTGAGGGTTTTTTGTGGGTTTGATTGTTTGTTTGCAGGGGTTTTTGTTTTGTGGGGTTGTTTTGGGTTTGTTTTTGTTTTTTGGGGTTTTTTTGGTAGATGATGAGGCTAAATGTTTTAGAGATTCTAGACAACACATTTGTCAGCTCAGTTGCCAAAGGCAGGGAGAAATCTCTCCTGGACAAAATAAGCAGCAAATTCTTTCCCTGTCTGGGCAAAAGCCCAAATCACTACTGAAGGTATTTCCAGGATTTTTTTATTGCTGCTATTATATACATTTTTGGGTTATTGGGTAGCATATATCTGTAAGTATCATTATAAACTACTGTGAAATCACTTTCTAAGGCAGAGAAGTAGGTAAATGAGGTAAGAAATACAAGAAAAAGAATTTAGGGAAACAATGGAAAGGAAAGAGATGCTTAAGGGGAAGTTAGAAAAAGGACACACCACTGTTTAAATATAAAAGTTTAACTGTATTCCTGATAAGAAAGATAGTCATGTCAGTAATGTGGACATAAGTTAATGGCATAGAATATTGCTAATACTAAGACACAGAAACTGAGATCTTTTCTATAAAGATATCTATAAATAGCATAAATAATGGCTTTGGTAGTTGTGATTTGCAGAACACTATGGTTAAAAGGATCTTTATTCTAAGAAATTATTTTCTCTGGCATCCAGAAAACTGTAATATATGAGCTTTTGATTCTCAAGGTGAATGTTTGCATTCCTATTGTTACAAAGTATGGGTATATATGTAAAAGAAAAGTATGAAAAAAAGGTACCGTTATACAGAATAATTTAAATGCTCTCTCAGAAAAACTAATTAAATTTTAGGCCTTGCTGGTAAAAAGATACATACTGGGTTTTTCTTCTTTTTGTCTTTATCCTTGCTTGGCTTTCTGTTGCTGACAAAGTAATGCAAAGTTCCATATTCCACCAGTGCAGAGAACACAAAAATAAAGCAGACTGACACAAAAAGATCCATTGCTGTCACATAGGAGACCTTGGGAAGAGATTTACGAGCAATTGTACTTAGGGTGGTCATTGTCAGGACAGTTGTAATTCCTAGCAGATAGATAGAAAACAACAGAAATAATATTACTTCAAGTAACAAACTGATTTTGCGAGTTATCTTTCTCTGATTGGTTTTGAAGTGTGCCTGGAGTTCAAACATAGAGCACATTCTAGCAGTGAAATGCCAGTTCAATGGGAGCTTAGAGGATTAACAGGGGTATGTGACATTTTTACATGGTCACTGCCAGTGCTGCTCTGTAGAATACCTTGGTTGGATTCTGATTCTAAGAAATTTAACTTAGGGTTTTGGTTTTGTAGTTGACTTCTGGGGAGTCTTTATTTTTATTGAAAATTTAAGATTTATGTGTTCAAATGCTTAAACGAGCAAGAGAAGGGTCTACAAAAGAGAAGTGTTGTGACATGCCT
This sequence comes from Monarcha castaneiventris obscurior, assembly GCA_026261815.1. Lineage (NCBI taxonomy): Eukaryota > Metazoa > Chordata > Aves > Passeriformes > Monarchidae > Monarcha > Monarcha castaneiventris. Next base: position 1,100,540 of record JAMPIT010000371.1, read on the forward strand.
CACCATCCCTTCCCTTTCAGAACATTATTGCATGTACTGTGATGTGAAAAATGTTAAAAATGCATCAGAACAGTTAAAATCTACCACATTTTATATGGCACATTTCACACCATTGGTATTACCTTCTTAGTGGTGCAAATAGACTAATTCTTAACAGAGGGACAAGTCTGTTTTGTGTATCTAAGTAAAACTTAAAATAACAGCTTTTGTACTTCTTTAAAGCAGATTTTATAACCTTTTTTTAAAGAGGATGTGAAAAAAACCAATAAAATGCTTAAAGCTTTCTGTTGTGGGAGCCACTGTTCCTGTGTTATGTTTCCTTCTAGGGAGTCTGGAATGACAATTGTGTCCCCTATTTTACACTCCAGTGCTCTATGCTGTGGTTCTATGAAGAAATGAAAATGCAGAAGGAAAAACTGAAATAATTCTCACTTGTGTGGATTTAATGTAGAAGTAGAAAATGTGTTAAAGTTTCTCTAGCTGAATGTTTCTGCTTTGCTGTTTCTTATGGCTACAGCTGCTTTGCACAAGCAAGATTAATTTGGTCTCTCTTGGTTTATTTGTGGATAAGTTGCTCAATGTGTAGAATTTTCTAATTCTGATTAATTGCATGCCACTTTTTCATGTATAAGGTTTTGGATACCACCAAATTCAGTTGATTTTTTTGCCTGAAGTCTACATTTGATTGTTGGTCTCTAAAGTGGTCATGGTGGTACATTCTGCCCTTGTTACTGCTTAGACACATACCCAGAAAAGTGGATTCCATCTTGGTAATTATTTAATTTGTGTTGCCAGTCACCAACATATGGAAATAGAACAAGTGAAACTAATGCATCCTGCCTCTAATCCAACCATGTGTCCCCATCCTCTTGATGTTTATAAAAAATACTGCTCTAACCAGAAAAAATGTGAAAGCTTTTATTGTTGACAATCTACAATAGTCAGAATCTGACATCATGAAAAGGAAGAGTTTAAAATGCAGCTTAGACCATGTTATTCCTTGGAAATAACTGCATTCCTCTAAATGAGGAGAGTTCACGTGAAGTTGTCTCTTTTCATATTTACAAACTGGTGATCTGCAGAGGTGTCAATTAAACATCATAATGCTTGAAGAAAACAGGAAAGATAAACTCACCCAGTGATGTTCTGGCTGGAACTGCATCCTTATTAATCCAGAAAGAGACCCAGGACAAGACAACAATAAGTGTGCAGGGAATGTAGGTCTGAATAGTGAAATAACCCATTCTCCTGCTCAGGTTAAAGAAGACAGACATGACTACATAGTCTCCTGTAAAACAAAAGCAGAACAAGATAGAATAATATGTTAACCAACATAATATTCAAATGTAAGAGCTAGGGGTTTCCTATTCCATGTCTGGGGCGTGTGTTTATAAATTTTAAACCGATTCACCAGATATATTGATGACAAATACATGCATGCATCTTCTTCAACACTGCTGTAGCTCAAGAACCAGTGGATTTCCCACACTGAAAATAAACAGTCACACAGATTGACTCAGGTAACTTTGCTATATGATTTCAAGGGTAACCTCCCTTGCATAGCATGACTTCTACCCAAGTCATTCCTCATGACCAGACCTGCCTGGTATGATTCTCTTGCAGCAGCCCAGTGTGTGGGGGGGTCCAGCCTTCTGCCAGTCTCTGAGTCCCCATTAGTGTGCTCCCACCTACACTCTCCAATGTTGCATGCTTTCAGAGGTACTTCCTAGATTATTCATGTTCTTAACTATTCTTCAGGGCTATGCTGTGTCAATAATTAATTTTTTTATTTGCCTGCAGATCATGTGTTGTATTTTCTCCTTAAAATGATTGGAACCCACATTTCCTAAGTGACCCCAAAAGCTGGGTTAGAAGTTACTCTGGTGTACATAACACATCATTCTTATTCCGTAATTTCTGATTGTCTTTTCAGGTTCTTTTCCCCTCTCAAATTATTAAGTAAATTCCATCTGGATTCAAGGATACAGCAAAGCTTCGGTTTTTGATGTGGTTTGCTTTTTGGGGAGCTTGCGAGGGGGGAGGTTTGTGGGTTGGTTTTGGGGTTTTTTTGGTTGTGGTTTTATTTTTCTAAACTAAAAAAAACAACCCTAGTTCTCAGTTCCCATCTTTACTTCAGATTACAGCACTCCTGGGAAAAATCTTGATTGCGAAGGAACTACAGAACCCCAGGCTACAAAGACTTCATTGCAATTCAGTGAAATGCAGCCCAGAGAAGTCTTTAATGGAAACAGGATATGATTTGCAAATTTAGAGTGAGATAGTTTTCCAGCATTATCAAAGAGTCTCTGTGGCTAATGCAAGTTCTGCTTAGATCAGTACCTTTAGTTAACATTGAGTTCCCTCTTTTCAGGCATAATTAAAATTTTAATTTCCCCCAGAATAATCGCTTTGAACCTGACCACAGAAGGAACTTCAGAGATATTTTTCAACTGGTGCTCCTTTGTTATTTTTTTCGATTTGAATGTCCATATTCCTGGGATTAACTGGTTTTAATTGTATTATGTTATAATTAAACCAAAGACATAACGCCCCACATTTTATATATGCAGTTTATAAGGTGATACGTCTGAATATGAACAAACAGTTGTAATAAGTACAGTTTTACTATTTCCTTAGTTCACAGATAACTTTGCATTATAAGTGCATGTCCTTCATATACCAAAAAAGCCCAACCAACCTATCTAAAAAACCACCACTCAGCAGCAGCAGTGCAAAGCTGAAGCCATAAAATTACAGTATGACTCATTCTTCATCTCTGTGGATCATATATTAACTTCCCAAGAAGTGATTATTTTTTCAGTTTTGGGAATTGTCCTTTTATTCATTCACCTTCATATATGCTATTAATAGCATTGATATTTCAATTTTTTTCCTGCTGTGATATGGCAGAGATCACTTTAAGCATTAGCTGTATTACTTCCATGCAAACAGTTTTTAAGAGAAGTGTTTCATGCTCACTGTTATTATATAAATTTAATGGGACAAAGAATTTCCAGAAGTAAGAGTTGAAATATAAACCCAAATACAGATGAGAATAAAAGGGTACAAAAGGCCCAGAACTGAAGTTTAAAAATCAGTTGTTTCATTGCTGTTCTTGTTTCTTTCTACTGAAGTTCCAGCTGCTGTGGGCTCCTTTGGAGTAGATGAGTGATGGACCAGATCCCAGGTGCTACTTTCTCCTCATTTTTGTCCTATACTTGGACAGGTCTTTTTGCCCAACTATTTGGCAGCTCTAGCCCTCCTGCCTTCTATTCAAAGGAACAGAAAATATCAGACTCCAGTACACAAGCCAGAACATTCTTACAGGTATTTGAGTCAAATCCAAAACTCAGCACCTGTGCTGAAGAAGGAAAAGAGCTGAATAGAGATGACCTAGACTGAGGCATAGTGCAAAGCTCTCCCTCACTGTCCTTGTTCAACAGCTGTGTGTGCAAACCCAGCCCAAGGGTTTGGGCTGTGGATAACGTGAATATACAGCTATGTGTGGGGAGAGAGAGTAGCCTCAGTCCTTCCATTTTATAGACCATTTCCACATACTTATTTTTTTTGTTCAGTTTTTGGTGGTGATCCCCTGGTGTCAATGGAGACTTGTCTGGATTTTTCCCTTAACCCAAGGAATGCTTTTTATACAATAAACTACTACAGTAAAAGTTTTACAATATTGTATGCATTTTTTTTTGTTGCTGTTCATAATGTAATTCATAAGACCTTTTAAAACATATACCAACTTCTAAAGGCCTTAGTCCTTTCACTGGCAGTGAAACAGCACTTTGAATTCTCTGTCATCTTGAAGACACACATCAGAGGACAATTTATTCCCATAGAGCGTTAGCAGTGTCCACAGGACATTTGCTACACAAACTGGAGACACTCCAGGTGCAAGTGTTTCATATCTAATCAAACACAATTCCCTCTGCTTCTCTTTTTTCTTTTACTTTTCTTTCTTATTTTTTTTTAATACATGAATTCATAAGCAATTATGTTTAGAAAGAACATCTCTCTGCTCACAGGTTCCAAAAGTTAAAAAGTGATATAATTGTTGTAGGATTTTTAACCCTCAAAAATATTATTGTACATTTCTTTATGCAAAGACATTCTTCCCTAATTGACACTTGCATTAAAAAAATCCAAACTACTCCAGAATTATATCTGAAGATAGGATACTCTATCAGTTTCTGATATTTCAAAGTCCACAGCATTGTTCTGGCAGACCTTACTTCTCATGCATTGTAGAATTGGAAATGTTTAACTGAAAGCTCAAGGAAATAAGAGACTGTATATATTTTGTATGAGTTTTAAAGTTTCTACTAATGGAGAAGATAAATCAAGGGAAGTAAAAACTTCAATGTCAACTATAACTTGCCAGGCAGTGTGGAATTGACCAACCTGAAGAGTCATTCAAGGATGTGTAAATTCTTTTGAATTGCATTTTACTTTCTAATCTGAACGCCTGCTGATGCTGCAGACACCGTTGTGTTATGGAATGTTTCAGAGATACTTACAAAAGAAAGGAATAATGTTAATATTTTACCTTGCATTACAAATGGAATGTAGGAATTGCCAAGACAAAGCAAGTCAATAATTCTGTAATGTACTTAATATCTCTTCTACCCTTGAAGTGATATGATCTGGTTTTGACTGGGACAAGGGTGCATTTTCTTCTGAGTAGCTGGCATAGGGCCACGTTTGCATTTAGCATGGGAATGATGTTGATGCCTGTCGTAAGGCACTCGAATCCTGTCAGGGTGCCCCAGCTGAGTTATCTTCAGTTACCCTTATCAGAGTTACTGGAATGTAAACAGTGCTAATTTTAGAGAGAAGACGTTGGAAAACGGAATAACAAGACAGTAAAAAAGGGCAGACAAAGAAGGACTGGCCATCCTGGACTAAGACCAATCAGTTTTTGGAAGGTGCATGTTGGCTGTGTGGACCACAGAGGGACCAACCAAGTAGTGCGTGATCACATGAGCAACAGTTGCAAAGAGCATGAGTGTAGTCTAATGTAGCCAATAAAAGGCTTCTGTGAAATCATATTGATTGGTTGTTCAGAAGTCTTGAGCTCCCGCATATGCCACACTGATGTTTGTTGTTGCTAAGCAGTTCTTGCCCCAAGTTAAGGAATTTTCTGTCTCATGCTTCACAGGTTGCACAAAAAGCTGGGAGGGTGCATAGCCAGGACGTCTGACCCAAACTGGCCAAAGGGATATTCCACACCCTGGAATGTCTTGCCTGGTACATAAACTGGGGCAGTGGGCTGGGAGCTGCCAGTCACTGCTCAGGGATGGGCTGGGCATGTCAGTCTTTGGTCACGAGCAACTGCATTATGCATCATCTGCTTCTCTTGGGTTCTGTTACTTTCTCCCCTTATTGTTACAGTTATAATTTATAATAATAATAATATTTCTAATAATAATTATATTATATTTGGTTTAAATTATTAAGTTGTTCCTATCTCAGCCCATGAGGTTTACCTTTTCTTTCTGATTCTCCTCCCCATTGGGGAGGGGTGGTGGGTGGGGAGTGAGTGAAAAGCCATGTGCACTCACTTGCTAGCCAGGGAAATCTGTGACAATAAAGACATAAGGAAAACAGGACTAAGTGGTGGGATGCTCCAGAGAAGTATCTTGCTGGGATTGCCAAGTTTACTTTAAGTGATGTTGTAATGATATAACAGCAGGTGTTCCAAGATTTTGAATAACAAAAGTACTCTGAGCATACAAAATAATGCAAGACCAAAGATGTGAAGTTTAGGACTCAGTCTCAATTGTCACAACACAAACATCCAAAACGTCAAATGCATTAAGACCCCTGTGGAACATGGACTTGACAGTAGTTTGCCTTAATCACACCTTTCATGATGGAATCTTGCCTCAGCCCTGTTTTTATCCAGATTTGGTTTATTTTCTGACTCTGTTCATGCACTTCTCAGCTCTTCAGCTAAGACCAGTTTAAATACTCTGTTATTTTCAGATTATCTCTGTGCCTCAGGTGATTCTTCACTCCTGGTGTGATGCCTGCATGAAGCTGTCAAACTGAGACATTAGTTCAGTAAAAAATGGCCAGACTTGATCCTCAGCACAGTGTCATTTATTAGTCCTCACTTGGCAAATTGATAATCTTTTCATTATTACTTCATCCTCTTTCCCTGAGCTCTGGCTCTTGTTTGTCCAGCATTGTCTACTGCAGCAAGAAAGCTTCTCAGACTGCCAGATTGCTGTTTGGAGCACTAATATGCTTCTGGAGTTTTCTTAGAAATGGATGATAGTGCAACCTGGCAGTATCTTTGTAAGACAACATACTTAAGTACTTGACATTTGGCATCCTAATTAGAAGATTTTGGATTACTTAGCCTTTCACCAGAGACCTTACATTCCTACTGTACAGTCTGAGGTATGTAGAACTATTACACTAGAAAATAATACCTAGATAATTTTCAATTTTTAAAGAAATACAAAATTTCCCTGGAAAAAATAATCTTATTACACTGAGGAGCATAATAACTCATCCTTCATATATTTAGACCCTTCCTCTCTGTCTCTGAATATACATATTTCTCCTATTCCTCTGTAGTCATCTGTGTTTGCATCTGCATATAGACAGACATAGTGTTCTTCCTCTGAAGATACAACAGCAAGTTAACCAGTTTCTTCAGTGACACAGATTTAAAGAAGAATTCAATCCCTCAGGAAAATGGTATCAAGGTCATGTTTATCCTCATGTGTAAATTCTCCTATCATATTTTCTAAAAAGTGCATATTCCTCCCAATTATGTTTGGAAGATCAAGAGAAAGATCAAGAGGTGCAGAGCACTGTTCTGACTTGAGACACAGCATCTTCGTGCTGCCACTCTGAATGGGAAGTTGAATATTTCTCTTGGGGCACACAGAGGAAGTGCATGGACCTTAAGTCATTTCCAGAGTAGGAGATAATTTGAAAATTACATTCATGCATCAGTGTTCAGTGCTCGTGACCTTAGTAAGCCCTTGCAAGGGGTTTTATTTCTAACAGTCCTGTTCCATCCTAATTTACACTGGCTCATAGCAGTCAATATAAACTTTGGAAATTGTGGTCTTCCTCCTACCCTATATTTGTGTGATATAGTGATTTGAATACCAGGATTTGGGCTTAGTAGGGGAACAACAATATGGGAAGTGAATTCCTGATTTGAGGAACCATCTGTCCATATGTGCTGGCCTCGGTCCCAAAGGTTCAATAGAAGGAATTAGTTGTGCCAGGAAGCATAGACAGGGGAATGTACACTGTACTTAAGTGATTTAATCAGCACAGTGGGTGTGATCCTTCATTGCTTCCTGGTTGGAGAGTCATTTATACCTGTGTGAAGCGAACGGGAAATTATACCCATTAGTGCACTCTTTATGCATGTTTAAGTGACTGTACAAAGTGTAAGGTACTGGGGAAAAAAGCCTCTAATTGTACTCAGAAGTGATTTGGAAGCTAGTGCAAATGCAAGAGAGAAGAACAGCTTTATAACACCTCAAGAAATTGGTGTCTTAATTATAGTTCAGGTAGCAACACTTAGAGCTAAGATTGTCTCACACTTGTGAGATTCTCCTTTCTGTTGTTTAAAACACTGCTGGATTTAAATTATTGAAAGAACTGCAGAAGAGCTTCAAAAATCATATATCGGCCACATGGTCAAGTTATTTGTATGTGTTTTTTCAGTTCATTCTCAGATGGTTTTTGAGTGGGGAAAATTCAGTGTTTCATTTCTGTTAAGGATATGGAGTTTTGAACAGGGAAATTCAATTAGGTGAAGGGCTGGCCTTGCTATGGATTCACATTTTTAAGTCATTTCATTCATGGCTAACTTAAAAGCTTTGGAAAACAGTGAATGTGTGCATAGACATGTCCATATGCATAAGGTTTTTGAGAGTTTATAAGAAGAATTTATTTCTCTCTCTGTTTCTTACAAAGCTACACACCACTCTGGATTGCACTGCAAAAACAGATGGATGGTAGAAATGGCTCTCTTCTTCTCAAAGTGGGTTCCTTTATATATTCCACTACCTAAAATGTCCAGAACTTCTTTGCGTGCTGAGAGTTTACAGCACATGAGCTCATCACCTCATGCTGACTCCACAGTGTCAGGAGTTTCATTGTGGAGCTCTTCTCCCTGGGGAATGGCAAGTGTTCTATCCCAGGGTCTGAACAGGATTTTCTTTGAGTGTTTAGATACCTTGAATATTTTTGTCACTGTTCAGTAGTATGAAAATCAACGTCTGTTTTATTAATTCTGAAAATGTTTATAATTTAGACCTTTTTGTGCTTAAAATTTAAAAATCTGTGGAGAAAATAAGTTATGTAGGAGAGCATTGGTAATGAATCAATAATCGCCAGCAAAAGCTAGCAAGAATCTTTATTATATCCTTTTAAAATTTGAAGTTTTCCTCCACTACATGAATTTTTGAAACTGCCAAAAAAAAAAGTCAGATAGGAGAAGAGTAATGCATTACCCAAACTCTCCCAAAATTTCTAGCCATCATTTGCTCCGGATTGATGTAGGTCACAGATGATATGGTATATAATAGGCACAGTTTTGTTAGTGCAGCAAATAAGAACCACATGATTCCTACAGACACAGAGATGCACCAGCTGTCCAGATTCCCAATGGGTTTTTATCCCCTAAAGTTACACAGAAACCATACAGAGAACAGCAAGCACTTTTTAAAATATTTGTTTAAAGAAACATGTGAAAATATAGATAGAAATGCAACCTTTTCTCAAAATAAACTAATATAAACAAGTATATAAATAAACTACATGCTTCTAGATGGGAAACCCTGTCCAGTTTATCTTTCTGGATGGAGTATACATAGGGGAAAAAGCAAATAAAACAGCCTCATGCCACAGGAGGGCACTGTCACCTCAGGATAGAAATGAGAAAAGCTTGCAAGTCTGCCAGTGGAAAACCGAATCTCAAAAATTTCTAATTATTCTCGCCATTGAGTGTTTATACAAACACTGAAATGGCACAACTGGCTTGTGTGGGTCTGTTATTAGAGGAGCACATTTAAGGACTAAACCAACTCTTGTGTGATAGAAATATCCCCAAAGTAGCATCACCTTTGTGCTACAAGTAATGAATATAAACTGCATGAATTGTTAATGAAGAACAACTGTGGCAGCAAAATTTATCTTCTTTTTCTCATAAATAGCTAATAGATACATCCATGTTCTCTCTCTTTTACTGTTAGCATGGCCAGCAGTCTTGTTTTCTGTTAGGCAGAAAACAGAGCCAGTACTCTTGGTTTATTTTAAAAGAAGGAATGAGTAAATGGTGGTTTGATGGAATAGATGTGTTTTCTTGGGTTTAGTCATGGTACGTGGAAATACCATCAACACAGTGGTGTCTATGAACATCTCCTCTAGGAGCTTCTAATTCTCTCTGGTTCTTTAAAAAGTTGCCGGATTAGTACAGACATAAAAATAATAGTAAATGGGACCAAAAGGCTTCTAAATGCATCCTTCTTCATAAAAGAGTCAGGCTTGTTGTCATTTTTAGACAGATAATCTGCAATAATAGAAAATAACTACTTGGTAAACTTGTGGGGCACTGCCTGTAAAGCAGCTGATTTCCTGCCCACTGTGTGCCCTCCTCCTGGCACTCTGGAGGGCAGCAAGGTTACCAAAAGCTGCTGCAAGTGGAGAGAAAGTGAAAGAAAAAGAAAAGAGTATGGACAAAGCCTTTTCTCTTTCATGTCAAGTCAGGTGTTGGTACCAGAGTTCTGGTGTATGCTCTGCTCAGCAGTGGCTGGAGGCAGATCCCTGCCCCCAGAAAAGGCAGGAAAAAGGGAGAATAGGAGACAGGAATAACACCTCTCTACCAAGTCAAGCAAGTATCAGACTGTGCATTACATTGGACAGTGCAGCTCTAATCTAGGATGAAAAATCATGTAAATAGTTTAAGATTCGTGTATTTGTCCTGATGCATCTTCACTTGGCTTTTGTGCCCATCTCTTCTCTTGCCTTGACAGGGTCTATATTTGGAGTTTTGCTGGCATTTACTGTCTTGGTGAGGGTACTGAGCCAGCCTGCAGATACGGTTCAGTGAGATGTCTTACACTGTTACAGTGGCATAAAGAAAATATGATATTTGTTCTAAACCCAGTTTTCTATGAGGATTCAGATTTAGCCTATCTAAATATTTATCTTATGTGAAACCTAAAGTGACTTTCTTTTTTTTTTTCCCCAACAGATCAGGAAGTTCATAAGTCTGTCAAGTTCAGTACCACTGTATTTTTAAAACTGGTATTTTGTAACATGGATAGATGATATTCCCTCTTACAGTGCAATGTTTTTACATATATGTCAGGAAAATAATTTTGGCTGAAGTATTTGATCACTGGGCACATGACTGAATTCATTTTCATAAAGATAGGACAGAAATTTGATCACAGTACTAATCATAAGCTGATATATATGAGATTTATTTGTTCCCACAGCCAGAAATGAGAAGTCTGGGGAAAAGGTGAAACCAGAGGGAACACTGTTCCTTAGGTATGACCATGAGACCTTCTTCTTCTCTCATTCTTTGCCAAGTGCCCTTTGCATTGGTTCTGTCTTTCACAGCTTTTTATACTTTCATTGGCAGATTTTTAGACTGCATAAGGACAGAGAGTTAAAAAAAAGTTGAGTCTCTTCCTTTGCAAAAATGCTCAATAATCTCTTTCCCTCTGAGGTTTACCTGCAAAATACCACTATTGTGTCACAGAGAAGTCATGATGTGAAATAAAATGCAGTAAATATTTAGCCTTCAGGATAAAGAAAGAAAATATGCCATGGCTTTGCAGGTATTTGCTTTTACCAGACTTGCACATGGAAGCAGTGCCATTCCCTACCTGACTGCTGGCATTACACAAAGAATGGGGTGAGCCGTGGTTATTGCCAATGCAGCACAGCAACTGTACTGAGTGATTTCCCCAAAAAATCTAATAATATAAATTCTTAATATCCATTTCTAAACTGTGATTATAGTTTTATTATGCAATGAGGTAAAACAATATTAAGATTTTGACAAAGCTTACACTGTAGTCCATTTATATAAGATTATCTCTGAGATTCAGATAGCTGCAAGACTGGTTTTCAATTTACATTCCAAGGGATGAATCCTAACTGCATTGCACAGCTGGATAGGGAGCAGGGAATGGGGGGAGATCTGCTGGGTTTTTTGGGTTTTTTTTGGTGCAGTTTTTAAAAAGTAAGCAAGTAAGGTGTATGTCTGTGTGTGACTATGTCTGACATTAAACACCTTGATTTCCTGTGGGAGCAGGGAGAAGAGAGCTGCAATTAATTTATGTTTTTGAAATTATAATCTTGGCTGATAAAACTTCGGCAGAATGAGATGAATCATTACACTCATCCAAGCAAATGAAATTTCTTTATGTATGACATGACTTTCTGCCCAACAGTTCTGGATTTTGTTTGGTCCTTGGCCACTCATTCCACTTGAAGTGCTGTTTTCTCAGTTCATTTGACAGAATGTGTTCCATTTCCCATTAGTTTCTAATTATAGGAGGAAAGAATGTAATGACACTAGACAGTAATTAAAATCTATTACTGTTGTTCCCACCTTCTCTTTGAAATCACAGAGACAAGATTTAGCCTGAGAATTTTTTGTTGCTGAAAAATGTCAGTATGTGGAAATGTACTGAAGGATTGAATGTAAACTTAGGTGTGTTTATTTCTAAGGTTTCATCAGTGAGTGCCGCAGGTCTGAAAGGAAAATGAGCATTACTGATCCTATATATTTGCCCATGATAAGATTTTTTTCCTCATTTGTGACATATTTACGAACAACTTTTTCGTTTGCTTGTCTGTGAAGGTGGATAAGCTATTACATTGGCATAAGCAAACACAGGAGAGTTTTTAGTGAGCAGGATTAGTATTTAGATGTGGCAGCAACAATAGGCTGCAGCCTCTGTGAGTGAACCATTATGCTCCAGTGTGCAAATGATCTTCACGTTATAGAACCTTCTGCTCTCTGTCCCACTCCCCCCTTGCCTAGGATGCACCAACCAAGAATGAGAGCTCAGTGTCTCATCTCTGGATGGTCAGGAGGCATTTGGGTTCTAAAGAACCTGTTTGAGTCACTGTCATCCAGTTCAGAGATGAGAAAATGTGAGGATGACTGGAAATCTCAGGTAAGTTGGGAAAGTAGAGAGTCACCGTTTCCAGGCAGCAGCACCAGCTGGGTGCTGTTGTCACGAATTTTGCTGTGCCTGACACATCCTGTGTCCTTGGCTCTTTTGGGTGTCTGGTTGTTATCTGAACACCTCAAGAAAAGCTGTCTGCTTCAAGAAAATTATGCACCTATAGCAGGGCTCTGTGCATGTTTAAAATAACAACTTGCTTAATTTTGATTATTGAACCTATTGACATAATAATGCAGGTTTTGATATAGTGCAGTCACCAATGTAAGCAAATAAGAAATATGTTTTATTATATTTCATTCATTTCAAGGTATCCAGATGGTATAACCACTTTCTGACAGCATCCAAACCTGCCTGCTACAGGGAGAACTGGAAATAACTTCTGTTTCTGTACTTCAAAGCATGAAGTACAGAAACACATCCATGGTACTTTAGATCAAACACACTATCAGAATTATGAAATGGCATGGAATAAGGATTGTCAAAACTATGTAAATTTTATCATGGTGAAATTTTCAGCAGTTTGCATCTGAGAAAGAAAGCACAAAATGGTGATTGTTTTTCTTTTATGGGGTGGCAAGATTCATACCATACCATAGGTCTACGTATTTGGACTTTCTAGACAACTCTGCAAAGGTTTTGTCTGGAAAGAGAGTTTGGGCAAGTCCAGGGGTAATAAGAGAAATGTGAGATGTAAAAATGGGAATTAAATAAATGTGACACTTTGAGGTCTAGGTTAAAAACTGCTAATAAAAATTCGATACAGGCCTTTTTGGTGAATGCCATGAGGAAAAAAAAATAAAGTATTTAATAATTTTGGTCTAAATAGCAAGTCTTACAGATATGTGGGAGAAGTCCCTTGAAATTAGTACAGTTTCATGAGCTTTGTGCAAGTCCAGGTTGCTGAAAGACTGCACATGACTAATGTAGTTCATATTTGCTTTTATATCTTTCTCATATTTGCTTTTATATCTTTGTGAATTGTCTTGCATGGCAGAGGTCATTCTTGAATTCCTCTGAATGCTTTTCATTTGGAGAGAAGAGGAATTTGAGGATACAGTCCATTTAGTCTTTGATTTTGATGTTTCCAGTTATTTTCAGGGCCAGGAGCAGTAGTACATAACCTGAGGCTGCAATAAAACTTGATGTTTCCTTCTACTTCCTCTCCAGAGGAGAGAAGGCATGACTGTGTGGAGGCAATGTTCTGCAGGGGAGCTACAGATTTCACAGATTCATTCTGTCTGAACGCCTCAGCAAAAGAAATATTTATACAAGAAAGTACAACTCAAACACCAGCATCTCACTTCCAGTGGGTGCACAGGGATATTACTGGGAAGACAGTACCATAAACAAAGAGCCCAAGGGATGCTGGGAGGGAGGGATACATCCTGCTTTATTGCTCAGATTCCAGCATCAGATAGACTGGTTTTTTTCTTTTTTTTCTTAGTGTTTCAATTCCATTTATTTTTAGTTTCCGTTAAATATTTTAGGTTATTTCATCAGTGGCTATTTAGTCTTAAACCCCCAGGAAACCAATTCTAGTAACCAAGAAAAGACTAAATTTTACTTGAGCATGAGACCCTGGAAGGCAAAACATCAAAGAACAAAAGTTGTACAGATCAAACCCAACGCAGCGTAGTCACCTACCAAATGCCGTGGGCTTGAGAGCTCAGTAAGAAAAGAAAATGTCTTTGAGCTCAAGAACCCAACAAAAATACATAGTAAAATGTAAATTGTCCTGTTGGAAAACATCGTAGCCCAATAACATGTCAAAGAATCAGGGTGGATTATTGATCAGGACACTGAAGAAGCAGGCAAGAGGGCTCAAGTCTAGTCCCACTTCTCTGATGGAACAAGTGTAGGACAGCTATTTCTCTTAGCCCATGAAAGTCGCTTGGAACACATGCACACTGTGTTCCAACAGCATCTGGAGATTCTGCTCTAAACTTATGTGGGAAAATGCATGAGTGTTTTATTATGTCATTGACGTGTAGGATTGGATCCCTGCACCTTTCACTAAAAAAGTGTTTCCATATTCAGAATATGACAAAACACTCAGTGATATGGCTTCTTGAATGACTATGGTAATTCTGAACTTCCTGATAACCTTGGTTCTTACAGGATATTTACATAGTTGAAGAGTAACCAAATTTTTCATTTACTAGTTAATTAATATCTGAGTAAGTGCATAAACCAGGTAGTGATTATGCCATTGAGAGAGACAGTCCACAGCTTTCTGTTTCTTTTATCAGGGACAGATACAGCTGGCAGCAAAACATAAATGCATTGTAATCTTCTGTTACTTGCCTCTGTTGAATCTCGACTTAAAATGAAATTACATAACAAAGATAATTCTGTTGCTTAAAAATTCATGGGTTTATCATAAAGGCTTTCAGTGTTGAAAAGCTTGCAGAAATCTGCAAGGAATTCTCCCAATCAGCTTTCCAGAGCTACTTGTTGATATATTAAGTTCTTCAGAAACCCGTGGTTTACCCAGATACACAGGTAGGAAGGGAGTATGTTCACACACCTTTCTGAGCTCTAATGCTAATTTCTTGTGTGGGAATTCCAGTGCATATCATAGTGTTCATCTTTGTTAGCAGGTGGACATGGAAATTGGGTACACCAGGAGGAACTGCTGTTTGAATTAGTCTTGAACATTTCATGTATTTCATGTAATGGGAAAGAAGGGAGAAGAATAATACATTTTTTGTTAAGTTTCAGTATTCATAGTTTTGTTGAGGTGGTGTTGTGTTGTTGTTGTTTTGCTTGTTAGTTTTTAATTATAATTTTCATTACCATGGTAATCTCAGTACCTTTGTGCAGCAATATATGGTCCCTTTGTATACCAGGAAACGTTTTACGTGACACCTTTCTGAACCCACAGCCCAATGGAGCTGCTCTCAGGGTTCCCAGAATCACTACTGCTCAGTTGAAGCTGGGTTATCTCTTTCTCTGCTTATATAGAATGCCATGGGACTGTTTAAGAATGGAACAATTACTTTTCTTGAGACACAGACACCAGTAGAATGACCCTTAGAAACAGTTTCCAGACAGAAGGACTGATTTTTTGGACTATCAAGTTCAAGGAAGCTTCCCACCTATGCCTGCAACTTATAGTGCTGCTCCAGTTTTGAGTTCCTCCTCAGATGCTTTATGGTGACAGTGGTGATAGGTCTGTGTAGATGATCTTAGAGTCTTTTTAAAGGTGGATGAAAGTGCACTTGTTTTCCTCTAATTATTAATATATGGCTGTCTAAAATTGAAGCCCAGATCGCTGTGATAGTTTTTAGCTCTAACAGAGTCCTACAGTGCTCAACAGAACAAAACAATTTGCTTCATCTCACATGGTCTGTTCAAGGCGTGTGAAGCACAACCTTCTGTCTCAGTGATTACAGAGCTGCTGCCTCCCTCCTCTGTGAGTAGAACATGCTGTCTCACACAAGTGCATCCACTCCCACGTGAGCTGTGCTTTCCTCCTGCTCTACATGTACACGAGCAGGCTCCTCCCATAGATGTGCATTTTTCAAGAAGGGTGCCTGCCTCGTAGAATTTAGAGCTGTAGTGTTACATTTTTCCATGAACTGAGCTTAATAAAAGGAATATAAATTTTATGAAGTCACGTGTATTACAGAAGTAAGTGATGTGTTACGTATATTGCTATATTACATACAGCTACACACACATGACTTCTACTTTAAAAATACCACAAATCCTACATACAAAAGCTCAGAATGAAAGGAAAATATTTTCGCTAGAAGAATCTGGATCTGTGTTTATGTTGACTTGTTTGAGAGTAACTCATTTATTGTCAACGTTTTGTAAGCATCTAAAATCTGTTAAAACCATACTTTAAAACCATAACTTATAAAGAGATTACCAAATTACCTGGAAGAGAGTGCTCCAGAATTCACATCTATGACTATTAAAAATATATTCTTATTGTTGGTGTTTAGAACTACTTAGAAAAAAAAATTATAAAAATATGATAAATATATTTATTTCTCAATTTGAGACATTCTTCTAGAAGAGGCTATTGTATCCAATAGTACTTGAAAGGTAAACATGGTCTTCATTCTCTTGTTATCAGTTTGCCTGAGGACAAGACCTGCTCTGTGTGCAGATTCCAAATTGTTTTTGATACATTAAGTGTTTTGTCTTGCAGAAGCCAGGTGCAAATCTTCAGCAATGTGCAAATTAATCTTGCTCGCAATCACAGTTAACAGGTAGCAGCAGAAACATCCGCTGGCAAAAGTAGGTGTTGCAAAATTGTCTAAGGTGTGATTGGTGAGGAAATAAAATGGAAAAAAACCCTAGCTCTAATAGAACAGTTATTTATATGCTAAGAAAGGAGATGGCAAATAAGTTTGGATGTGTTTTTAACCTCTTGAGCCTTCTAGGAGGATATTATTGACATCAGGTAGAAAGTAAAAATGTTGAAGGAACGAAAAAGCCTTTAAAACCAGTATCTCTTTAGCTATCAGAAGGGAGAAAGAAAGGATTTTTAAAACCAGAAAAAATAAAGACAATGAAGTAGAAGGAACTAGGTAACTATTAAAATAGTAAATAAATGTAGAGTTTAAAAAACATAGCAGGTGGTTGAGAAATTAAGAAAGAAAGAAAGAGTGAGAAACTACGAAAAATGGCAAAGAGATTATGTTCTAAAATTGTACTTAATACCAAGAGTAAGGCCACAGGCCTGCATGCAACAGGCCTGAAGGGAAGAACAGAGTTAAAGAGGATGCTTAGTTTGAAGATCTTGTCTCAAAAGAGATAGCTACGAATCATGAATAATTTATAGCCAGTATAGCCATTTGAAGTCAAACAAATCAAGCACAGGATGTGAAAAAAGTCTTTAAAGACTACAGGTAACCATCCTGAAGCTTCAGTTACCAGCTTCACAGGTAGAGGTAGAGCTTCTAGGTGTATGCAATCACCCTGGTCCAAGTCCTACAACGTATTTAAATGTCTTGCTCTTTTCAAGAGGACACCTTTGAAGAACTATTTATTTCTCAAACAGACATATTCAGGATAACATTCACAACTTAAAACAGGTTCCCCTGGCAGTCCCCATTCCATGTCACACTGTGTATTGCCACCACATTGTGTTTTCAGGCCTGAAAGTGCAACCTCTTAATATCTTCTTAAAAGTGAGGTTACAGCACTGTGAATCCCATGGGTAATGTCTTTTTAAGACTTTTTTCTTTTAACATTTGAAAATGTTATGTCCTGGGAAGCTTTTAAAAATGAACTGGCAATTCTTGGATCTGAAGCACTGTGTGGCATACAGAGAAGCATGCATTTGGAGTCCCCAGGACTGTGGTGAGGGAGCTATTTTGCTGATGTAGTTTCCTCCTTGTTTTTGGATCCTAATGTCTCTATGTGAAAACCTTTTTAAGCCAAATGAATGTTGGAAAACACGAATACAGGTATATACAAAGTTCTTCAAGGAGCTCTCAACATGAAACAATTTATTTGTTGTTCATTTGTATTAGCTTGAGCTAGCAACCTTGATTTTTGGAATAAAATTCCACTATCATAGGAATTTTATCTCAAAGAAAAAAGAGTTTGTATCTCCCAAGTTTACATTTCCAGAGTAATTGAATTAAATGCCATAAAAGTAATACTCCTCATTGCCCTTTCCTGAAAAGCTACTTTTCCCTTTAAAATTATTTTTATATTGTAAGGTTTTTTTCATGGGTAGTCTCTGCAGCACTGCATTCAGATAGGCATACTAATGACTATCATACATTTATTTTTGATTTTAACTTTTTAGTCTTTGCACTATTCACTAATAATAAATTCTTTTGGTGAAATATTTTACTTTTTTTTTGTCACCAGAGGTACATTTTTTCTCTCAGAATGGAAGGATATCTGAAGGTTTTCCTATACTTATACTTGAAAGTATGCTAGTTTTTCTCTAAATATTGTCATACAGTTGTTGACAATCCTTGTTTATCAAAATAATAATGGGAAGAAAATTAATTAATTTTCTTCATATTCAATAATATTTTTGTTTTTCCAGGATGAAATCAAATAACAGAATTACTCAAGAACTTTTTCTCTTAGATCAAATCCTTAGCACTAGAGCAAACATAGCTGGAGAGACAGTATGCTGTCATGAATGCCCTGGTTATTGCTCTTGCATTTGTATAACCAGTCAACATCTGCAGTTCTGAGATACTGCTGTTTCACCTTAGGATTTGGTAGCTGGAACAATCTACTAGCTCTGTTTCAGACCAGACATTTGCTACTGTAAGATAAGAAAGGAAATTCTGATGAACTACAAGGATGGTTGAAAGCATTCAAACTTGTTTTCTTCTGGTTTTGAGTATTACTGGGTAGCCTCAGAAGGTAATCAAATAATTTAATGCTTATTCTTTGTTGATTGTGTATTTTTGCAGTTTGCATAAGTAGAGAAGGGGGGTTAAGTAAGGTCAAATGGTTATTGCTGTCTGTAGTTTGAATGGGTAGGGCGTGAACTCATTGTAGGGCTTCTGGAGGGAGGCAAGGGAAGTGAGTGGTCGGGGAGTATTTTTAACCTGTGCACTGAGAATGGAAGCAACTGTGTATGACTGGTTGTTACCTACACAGTATGATTCTAATTCCCCTTCAAAGTCATGTTCTCAAGATTAAAATAGAAGAAATTGAGCTCCAATCAACAAGAACACATTATCTGAATTAGTCAATTTTTTTCATAATTTTCTCAATTCTTGGAACAATAGACAAGAAAAAAAAAATAGCAATTACTGACTAGTTTCATAAACATTTCTAGTCTCTAGCATTAAGACTCACAAAGGGTGTTGTGGTACTTTACACATTAAATCTTGAAAAATATTTTCAAATTCTCCTATGTAGGGCATGATACAAGAAAGTATTATTACATAAATTTTATCCTGCAGCTCTTTAGCCTTAATTATGCAATCTGCTTGAGAGTAGCAAAGAACTCACTTAATAGACTGTATCACTTTTTGAGATAAGTGGCTGTATTTTTAGCTTCTGTAATGTACATTGAAATGAGGGCAATTATGCCTTGTTTCAAAAGACAATGTTAAAACACACACTATTTACAATTCAGAATTTGTTTTAACAATACAAAATGAGGGAGTTAATGTTTGAGAAGTATACAATGATGATGACAGCTATTTGAGCATTAAGACCATGCTTAATGCTAGGCTACTATATTCCTCTGTGAGAATGTGTTGTCTGCATTGTAGGATGGGTTTTGGAATTGTAGGTAACATATATCTAAAAATGTAAGTAGAATATTTTGTAGTCACAAGATACAGCAGAGAGTTGCAGTACTTTGTACATCATGTACACATTTTCATTTAACACCCTGGTGTATTTTCTTTTTGTTTCTCCCATTTTATTTGATAAAAATAATCAAAAACTAAAGCTCACTGTGAAGGTCTCTTCAAAGTTAGTGATGTTAATTTAATTTAATTTAATTCAATTTTTACAAGGTTTTTTTTTACATTTGGCTGGATTTGAGTATTGTTAGCTCCCATGGATGCTGCCTAGCTCTTGTTACATCTTACACAGACTTGTATGTCTTACTTCCATCCAGCCTTTCAATTATATCTATTCAAACACAGTGACAACTTCCCCCACCAAAACAGGATCTTAGATAAGTAGGTTACTAAAAATGCAATGTAATGACAGGGGTTTGAGAAACTAGAAATTGCACTTGCAAAGTGAAGGGATTTAACTCTGTAAGAACAGCTTTAGAGGAAAATGTTTATTATTTAGGACATATATGTCCTAAATAATGCCCCAGGTAAAACTAAACCTATTTCAAATGAACTATCCCTACTCTATACACATTATGAACATTAAGCTGTCCTCATCTTCAAACATCCTTAATGAATTAATTTTTCTCCACTGAGAAAGGATGAAGATGGTGAATAATAAAATAAGTCTTATAATTATTGTAATACAAACATGGTTTTTTTTAACATAAGAAGGGTCTGGAAGTGAAACACCAGTACAGACATGGCCTGTCAGTTTTACACTGAGGAGTTTATAAGCTACAGAGATTATCTAGTACTCTGCAGATGAAAGGCTGAAGTGCTCAGGAACCTTCTGATTTATCACAGGATTGCTTGAACTTTAGTTATTTGAACAGCACATTAAAAAATACTTATTCAAATCAGTAATTTAAACATGCTTATTAACTATTGTAAAAATGTTTAATATTCAGACTTATTTTAATTCTAAAGCAATTGTGACTATACATTGTTCTTTAACTACTACATCACCTGGTCTAATCCTTTTGAACCAAAGATTTCTCCCTGCAATTCATTATAATTAGATCTAGCTGCAACTGGCAAGAGTAACATTACAATGATTTTCTCTTGTGATGTTTCTGAAAGTCAGTCAGTGGTTGGAGTAGGATGATTTCATTGCCAAACAGAAATTATAAAAGGGAGTAGGGATAATACGCTTTGTCTCAAGGAGTCACCAGTACTTATGAAAATATATTCATAGGGGCATAAGAGGCATCACAAAAACTTTTATGCTTAGTTATGTCCAGGAAGTGTTTTAAGATATAGATTCAACCTCTTAACTTGCTGATTTTATCATAAATTTAGGAATGTTCAATATTCTGCTTTTTAAAAATTTTAATAATTCAAATACCCTACAAGATCTAATTATTTTCTTGCTATCAAATAAACAAATATTGTTTAAAGGCAGTGTTCTATTATATCTACACAAGTATATTTAATGCAAAACCAATCTTGCTTGTAACATCTGTGCTTTTGTAATTATCCAGCAATAAGTTCAGTGAAAATGCTTGTAAGATCCCATATTATCCCTTATGCCCTGGTTACTTGTATATTAATTCTTTTTATCTTTATCTGACCTTTCTGAAGCTCAGTATAAGCTCTAACAAGCCATGCTTTTAGATATGTAAAACCTCACGAAACATAGACTCAGGAAAAAACCTTGACCCTCAAGAATCTTTGTTCAATTGGGAAGTCATTATGAGAAAGATTTCAGGCCCCAACAACTCTTTTCATCAGGGGCAGTTATAATTTCATTTTGCTGAGGTGAGTCAATTGGCATTGATTCTAGGAAGAACTGAGGAAAAAAAAAAGGCTGAATTAATGTCACTGGAATTTTAAGGAAGTATTTAACCCCTCTCAAAAGATGAAAAGTAATCATCAAAGAGCCTTTCAACTCTTTATATGATTAGGTAGAAGTAGGTGGATTTGAATGCCTAAACTTGAATCTTTATAGATAGAAACCTGAACAGAAAAGTCAGATTTTCTCATTCTGTGAGAATTTTAAAAATATTGATTCCCTGGGAATAGTGTTTGGGTTTTTTCCTGCCTATTAAACCAAAAAGATCTAACCTGTCACTGTGAAAGAGACTGCAAAGTGAAGAAGTGCTCTGGATGCTTTTTGCACTGACTCCAAAGGGTGATGTCCCTTCAATGCCAGTCGTGGCTCCTGGCTGCTGCCATGGCTGGGTGATTCTCCCTGCCCAGCATCCAGGTCCTTCCAAGGAGCCTTCCAGCAATCAGTAGATGGGAGTGTATGTCACACAGATGCAACCCGTGCCACATAAACTGGCAGGATCATTTTTATTGTGGTCATAACTGAACACAGAGCTGAAACCAGAAACTCTGGCTATTAGTTATCTGTATTGCTTGGATCCACAAGCTTTTTGTTGGATATGGTATTTGTGTTAAATTCCACGGCCTCGGCCTGTGCTGTTAAGATGGCCTTGGTTTTCCTATTGCTCTGCTGCCACAGGATGGGTCTGTAGTGATTTGAAAAGAAACTACAGAGCAGATGATGAACAGAGAGGTGTCTGAATGACTAAAGCAAGTGGCAAGGCAACTGTGTAGATTTTTAGCCAAGGGCTGAAGCAGCCAGTACAGAAGAGACTTAAATGTATCTGCCCTGAGTCCTTCCCAGCCATTCCAGGACAGGTGTCTGTCCTTCTTGTCTGCACTTCATTGTCCAGTTCATTGGGAAGCCTTTGGTTTCTCCCTGTAGTCTTGCCTAGCTCTACAGGGATTATGTAAGGATAAATGGTTCTAAGGAGTTCTGATTTTGCCGTTCTAAAAAAGTACACATACATAGATCTTGCAAGTCTGTATGACAGAGAGAATTCAAAATGCCTGCTTACTGAATTAGTTTGTTTATTCGATCGTGTAAATTTTTATGTAAATTCTTTTTTGCCACACAACTAATCAACTGGAAAAAAAGTGTAGAATACAAAAGGTAGGGAATGAAGGGAATTGTACTTCAGTTTTACTTTTTGAAGACACAATCCTGAAATGCAGATAATTTTCAGTGAACCAAATATTAAACATTTAAACTTTAGTAAATGTTCATTAATTGCTATGGTTTGATGCATGACTGACCAGCAGGAGATCTGGATTATTTTAGGAAAAATTGTTGTTCGCATTTTAGAAATATCTGTTATCCATTAGTCTCCAAAAGAATATGCAGGTGTAGTTACCTTAGACTGGTTTTTATCCCCTAAGAGCAATATCAAACTGTTGTAAGCTGCCACCATAGCAGAATTCCTGTTCACAGAAGTGTCTGTAACCCATTTTAATAGTAGTATATGCAAGTCAAATAATTAAACTCCTCCTGTGTTTTCTTTCAAATGATGGTATTTGGATGCAGTAATGTTAAACAGTGGTTCATGCAAGCTGAAATAAGGGAGAGTTTGAATGAAAAAAAATTTATAAGGAAAAATATTCCTTGTTGACTCTCTTACTAGGATAGGTGGATATTCATAATGGGAGTAAAATCTTAATGTGCATCTATTAAGGTATTTTAGGGTTATCTTAAGGATATTGGCTTAGAATTGAGGATTTCCATTGAGGCAGCAAACATAAAAATAGGCCTTTCAGGCTATTGTTTCTGCCTTCTGCTTTAAATGTTTCCCTGTCCTACAGAGAAAGTATTTTAGCATGCATGTTTAAGGTAATAATTTAAACAGCTTTTTCAAAAAAATAAGGCTATTGAGATAAATACCTTCCCATACCATAAAGAGAACAATAACAACACCCAGAACGCTTCAACCGTTATCTGGGTTTTCTGACTCACAGCCTATGTCATTATTTGCTCCTCTGCGAAGTGGATACAAATATGTTTAAATTCTGCCAACAGCAAGATGCAGGTAGTATCTTGTACCCATTCACTAGATTAAAATCTTCAGACCGGAAATGTTTTGAGCTCTCAGAGGCATCTCCCTGGCAATCCCATATGCCATATGCCACAGCCAACCCATTCTAGAACCTGAGGCTGTGTACAGGGCTGCCAGGGATTTCTAGGTGCAGTGGTAATCCACTTATGCCTATTTTTAATGTCAGGGCTATTTCCCAATGCAGATCTACAAATCTGATTTGCAGCTGTCATATTTTGCCTTAATAAAGAAGCAGAAGAAGACTCCTGGGGTTTTCTGAGCATTATGAAACCTCTGGGGACTACATGTCTGCCAGCAGTTCAATTCATTAGGATACAACATTGAAATAAAGTGTAAAAGGCTGAAAATACATCCTCTTCCATACAATAATAGCCTTGACCACATTTTCCTCATGAAACAAAAACCAGACCTAGATTTACTTATGTGGTCTAATAGATGCATAGCAAGATGGATATTTAATTACCGATTTGTTTATCAATTATGAGCAATGCACTTTCTCTACTGCATAGCTCCAAGTAGCTCTGTAAAACGCAGAACAGGAAGAAAATAAAAGGCATTTACAAATATTGCCTGACCAGTCTTGTGGCTCCTGTGCAGCTTGTTGAATTGCTATTTATTAGTCTTGTAATGCCTTTGTATTTAATTATAAATTCAGGACAGGCTCTGTAAATAAGCAGTAGGCAATGTTTGGTATAAAAAAGGAACTACCCAGTCACAGAAATGAACTGGCAATACCAGAAACTCCATCTGTCCCGAATAAGTACACATTTACAAACTGTTTTACATAGTACAATACTTTGTATGTTCAAAACAACTGGAAGAGTGAGTAGAAGTGCAATTTGTCTAGGAATTGCATGGAATTCATAGAAACCTATTGATAGAAAGAATTCCAAGATTTAAGCTAATCCTTTCCCCTTGGTCTGTGGTATGATTTCATAAACTCTCTGAGTGTTGATCATTGTTATGGTTTAAAAACAGTATGCTTGATTTACTCCTTTGATCACCAATAATATTTTCTTCCAGACTAGTTCCATATTTCCAAGTATTTTCATAGGTCACGTTTTCTAAACTCTTTACATGTTATAGTCCTCTGCACTATCCTGTCTTTCTCAAACTATTGCACTTAAAAATGATTTTTTAATTAATCAAGCAGAATGCAGCAACCATTTGACATAAATTTTTTCACAGAGCGGCACAGTGAATATTTCTCCCAAGTTTACACACAACACTGAGTAATACATCCCAGAGGCAGGTTTTTTGCAATAGTACCACATTCTCTGTCCTTTGCAGACTACTACAGCCCCCCCAGTTTGTTTTTTTTTTTTTTGCAAAATTACTGATGCTTTTATATTTGTGCAGTTGATTATTTCCTTCCTACAATCTTTCCCTCTTTAAATAAAGTAACTAATTACAAATTTTGACATGTCCTATTTTCCTGTTGCCAAAGTGCAACACGTCCTTCTTGATATAACCCATGTCTGCATTCTATTTTGCAAATCTTATACTTCTGTATCACTTGTTGCTTTCTTTGTAAGAACTACTCATAGCAGTGTGCGTCCAGATTTTGCAAGTTGGTGAATTTTTGTTCTCTAGACTTTTCCATCAGTTCATCCCTTTTTTATTGGAGAATCTTATTGCCATTCAGTGGATGGCACTGTAAGCAAAAAGGTCACACACAAGAAGTGGTCGTTTCTTAATAAGATATGCACTGTTTGAAAAGTGATTATGGACATACTTCAGTAATACAAAATATCTTAAACCCATCTCAGTTTCTAAGTGTGTGAGGTCAACTGTAATAGTTTATATAACACAGGTGGTATTAAGTCTTAACATGTACTCTATTGGAAATAACCTAAACTAAACCAGTGCTGTTTACCCAAGGTAGATTTTAGTGAAAAACCAAGAAATATATACAGGCAATGTATATGGACTATTTAGTTATTTTAATGAAGTGTTCATTGGGCAGAAGGTTTAGAGTTAACTTTTTTAAAGAGTTCCCACTATTACTGGACAGTGTATTCCATTAGCTAAGTAATTTCTTACGGTTTGGTCAGTGACTTTTGAAGAAAATTAAAGTTGCATGTAAATGTTCAGTTTGGAGAGAAACAAGCTGATAATTCAGGATGACTCACTTCAGATAAGAGAAACAGGGGGATGGTTTGTAATATTCCAGTTGGGTTTTTTTCAGCTGTTGCTGGGATTTGCTGAGATTTGCTAACTAAGAGACAGAATTCCAACATCTGGCCCTTTGAGTTAATCTTGTATTTCTGCAGTGCGTGCAAAGGAAGAGCAGCAGATAAATGCATTAATTTCAGCAAGACCATCAGGTCTTAGGAAGATTACACTCAAACAAGCCTTGTCCTTCTCTGCCCATAACTCAGCCCATGGCTCAGATGCTCAGCTTTGACATGACAGAAAGAGGGTAGTGGAGTTTGTAATGGCCAAATCTCAGCCTCAGTCTCTCTCCAGAGACCAAGCAAGCACAGCTCTCAAGGACTAGAAGGTGTTGGTTGCTGGGAGGTACAATGCTGGAAACAAGAATTTGTTTTGAAATTGAGTAAATCAAGACACTGAAAGTTTACTCCAGTTACAAATGTCTTAACACTAGCCCCAGGCTCCTTTTGTTCTCTAACTGTTCAATTCTCTAACACCCCTTCTTTTGTTCTGGTTTCTCTGGGGTTTTTTTCACCTAAATTTCATTTCGGGGAAGAGTATTTGGGAGTATAGTATAGAGCTCTTTCCAACATCTCATGAATTTCTCCATTGCCTCCTCCACTGTACCTCAGATTCTATCTCCACCAAAGCATTGGCATCAGTTTTTACTGAAATTCTGCACTGCAAGTAATTGCATAAAGTGTCAAGACTTATTTTAGCTGTATGGGCACTCAAACATTTAACTGGCGTGCTCAGGCTGCACCTATGTTGCTAATAAACTTGGAATCTTTTTTTTTTGTCCTTACTGTTCATGAATCTATTGAAAATACGTGCATCCTAAGAGTGTAATTATAGGTAGAATATGGGTCTGGCTGGACTTAATGTAGTGGCCAGCATGCTAATAAGTCACTTAAGTAAGCCATGAACACCCTTTAGGCTCTGCTGGCTTTGAGAAAGTATTTGTAGGAAATAGACCAGATTCATGTCAACCCCTATGCTGTTGGGTTTTTTCCCCACCTTCTAATTCATTAGATGCCACACTTAGATCAAAATAAAATCTGTTTTTGCATAACTGTGGTCATAAAAACAAGAGGAACAATGAAAATCAAACATAGGGTAACTGCAGCAGAAGAAATACATACACAGGACATTTTTCCAAATTTTCGTACACAGCAGTCCTGTGAAAGCAGCTCAGCAGTCTGAGTAGCTTTCATGTGCTTTTTGACTTAGGAATTGAGTGAGGACTTTTCACTGCTTTAAAGTGCATTCTAGCTGCTAATTACTTTTCTTTTAATGCAAATTAAATGGACTGGTGTGTGTCATCATACTAAAAATTACAGATGCTACATTATCGAAGTACTCCAGGTGAATACTAAAAGCTTGAATGACTTTACACTAAAAGAAGGTTTCCTTTGCATGAGAAAGGGATTTTTTGCTCTTTTGTGTTTTACTGTTTATTTCCCAGTATGCACCTTCTTCACATTAACAGAACATTAGTGAGTGCTTTTGAGTCACCAGTGCACTCAATCAGGGTATATGAATCTGGGTATATGAAGCTTGTAGCATGTTAAGATTTTCTTATTTTCTCTCTCTGGTCAAAAAAAAAAAAAAAAAAAAAAAAAAAAGAGCCATTCAAGAATGGCTCAAGCAGAAAATTAAAGAAAATAGCAAATAGAAGAAACTCAAATTAAGGCTAAAATATAGTTAGTTTTCAATGTGGGCAAGATGAGACTGGAAGCACACGTGGGTACACTGCTGCCATTTGTGCTGTCTGAGGGGAGATGTATTTATTGCTGGTTACATTCTTTCCTTGAGAGCCCTGTGTAATGGTGGTTATTAGCCACTATGGCTCACACACATGCTCTCCTGTCCTCTTTTGCACCTTTATGTTTGTTTTCCTGGGAAAATTAGAAAAGTTAAATGCTTTCTTGAGTACTTGACTGGATACCTTCCTTGGCTAAAATGGCAGAAGACTCCATGAGGCACTCATTGCTGCATTCTGTTTTGCCCTGCTCATGAGACTGAACACATCATTGGTGCTTAATGTCCAGAGATACAGGAGCTGGAACTTGAATTAATTCTTCATCTCCCTGTTTGTTCTCCGGCGTAATGTACAGCAGGCTCCTCTCAACTCTGGCGTATCTCACTTTCCTTTTTGACTATAACAGCAAAGCTGTTTTTATTTTAGAAATAAAATGGGTGGGGGTATTTCTGAAGTCAGAATAAACACAGATGTCTGAATTTAAATTAAGATACTTGCCAGAACTATAAAGTAAGGTAAAAATTGGAAACAGCCTGAAAAAAACCCGACCTTCTTACATTTCATTGTTCTTTTTGAAAGCAAGAAATGAAAGACAAGAGATATCATGCACATACAAGAATATTAATATGCAGTTCCTCTTTACATCCTTCCTCATAGTCACTGGTTTTCTTTCCACTGAGAAATAAAACAATATATATGTCTAGAAAAATATATTTTTCTGCTTAGTTAGTAGGGTTAAAATTAAACACTGAGTACTTCCTCATTTATCATTCTAAATTCCATTGCTTGTTTCCAAGGAGATAGAATTATGAAGCAAAGCCATCTGAGACTCTGATTTGCAAGGCTGTTCTCTTTAATGAGAGTTGAATGTGCCTTATTTTAAGGAACAAAATAAACTTGGAGCCTCTGTAGTAAAGAGGTTGGGACTTGGAGTCTCATTTCTGTGCAGGCTTACTTTCTGTGTCTGACAGTGGGAAGGGGCTTGTGAAATGTTCAATGCAGTGTCAGATCATCCTGTAGTGGCTCAGTTCTGCTGTTTTCTGCACTGAAGCAGTGCAAGTTCCTTTACCCATCCACCCTTTGTAGTAGTGGCTTTCTCCTGACAGTCAGAGGTTTCTCTTGGAGGACAAGAATGGACAGTAGACACAACTTGTTTTTCTTCCTGTGAAATGTCAAAGCCTGGATGGTTCCATAGATATTGAAAAGCCTGTAATTGTTCAGGGCAGTGCAAATGCTAGGTTCTAACCAGAGGTATCTTTCTTGGTTTAATTCTGTTAATAAAGTCCTAACTGAACCTGGAGGTAAAGCCTTCAGTTGTCTTACCTGAAGTAGTCTTCACCACCTCAGTTGTATTTCTCAGTCCTGTAAAGGCGAACTGGTAAAGCCTCCAGGAGCGGGTATCCCCCACCTCCACCGAGCTGCGCTTCCACTGGTAAATGATCTCTTCTCTGGGGTAGCCATCTTATTGCAATGGAAAATACAGAATGCTTTGTTTCATAGTCACTGCTAGGCTTTAGGGTGCTTTGGGGAGTACAAAATACTACTTTCTATTTCTGGAAAGAACTGGAAAAGCATATTGCAAGTAAATTATAGATATGTTTTTCTCAAGTTACTAGTGCCTTTTACTTAATGCCACATTTTATTAATTATAAATTATAATAGCACTTGAGATAAATTTTTCAAAAATAGGTTTTCCGCTTTTGTGGACCTAATAGGATGAAATTTTGCCCATCCATCTGCAGCTGGACCAGGAATTCACAACTTGATCTAACTGCAAAATGTCAGACTCTTGACTCCAACTATAGTAAGACACCCATGCACAGAGAGAAAGTGGGAGGCCATGACATCTTGATGCAGAAAGTAAAAATTTCTTGTTTTATGGTCAGATATAAGTATAAATTAATCACATAGGGTCCAGAAATTTTATATTTTTTTTATAGCTGTCCTTAATGATATTTGTGAACATATATGATACATGTACTGAAAATAAGATCAAAACAAAAGTAAAAACCAGTGGGGCATGTCTAATTAATAACATAACCTTCACTAAGTATGTAAAGATAAATTTATTATAAGCAGTTCAGTGTGGGTCAGAAAAAGGAATAATTTTAAGCATGTTACTTACAGCTTGAAAATTCCAGTGGGCAGGAGTGGACATCCATTGGGAAGTTGTGTAACTGTAGCTGACACTCAGCATCAATTGTCAGCCTGAAAAGAAAGAGATGAGGGTCAAGGGAATGCACTTGAGAAGTTTGTCCTGAAAGCTACATCATAGCAAGCAAAGCAAGATTCTTACTAATACGGATCCTGACTACAAAATATACAAACATTATTCGTATTTTTATATATATATATATATATATATATAAAGTAAACTATTGCTATCTATGTAACTATTGGAATATTCCAAGCATAGGAAGACATCATGGTTACTGATAAGCAATATTTCTTTTTTGGTTCCATAGACCTTGATCATCTACTTTCTGGACTGTGTAATGGAAGAAGGTATTAAAGTTCTGTTCCTGCACATCTGAAGTGGCAGCATTACTCATGGCTGACAAATCCATAAGTAGATATACAGGTCATCTCATGAGCAGTGACAAATCTTTGTGTCACAACATGCCATAATGCACTAGGAAAATGTATTTTATGTGACAAAAATTCTATTTCAGAAATGATGGATAGGAGTCCAAATTTAGACATCTGCATCCAAGACAGCCACTAGACTCCCTCCACAGCTAGTGCAGAGGCGCTCTGAGGATACACTTCCTCTCACTCCAAAATAAGACATTTAAATTTAATCAGAAGAAAAATGTACCAAAAGGTGTTTGTCTCCACTGAATATTAGGAAGGTGTCCATGATAACTCAGGTAGCGTAGGTGCTAAGCTCGGGTAAAGGCAACTACTTTTAGAAATCCCAAGTAAGATGAAATGTACCCTCTGATGTTCCTGTTAAAAACTCTGCCATTTTTCATTCCCTCCCAGCCCAGCCATGAGCTGCAGGATACTTGGACTTTGGAAGAGGTGGGGTGAGAGACAGAAAAAGGAAAAGGGTGGGGTAAAACATTTATTTGTTCCACGAGGAGTGTCTAGGAAAGCTGTAGGTTTCTAGTCTTTTCTGATGCTGGGGTGTCTAAACGATGAGCCCTGTGAGTTGGGTTTGTTTCCAGGTTCCTGAATGAAGGTGTAATGGACAAATGATCCTGAGTCTCATCCTGTAGGATGCAGATGGATGCTGGGACCACCAAGTTAATGGAGTCAGAAGGAAACTTTTCTGCATTAGGGATTTAGGAAGAAATTGAATTTTCCTGTTGCCCTACCTCTTCTCATTTTCTTCACCTTCAGTACCTCAGATACTTGATTTCCTGCTGGGCAGGGTGGTTCTTAAACCTGGGGGGAGGTGACTGAGAAAAATCTACCATCCCTTCTGGATCCCTCTTCAGGAGAGAATCCAAGCTGTGTGATATCACATTTCATTTCTGGGTTAATCAAGGTTGAATCCTTGCTGGTGCTTGCTGTGACTCACTAGCACAACTAAAAAGACATTCATAGCAGATAACGGTTTCCAAGTTCTACCAGATACATCTCTTTCTGATGAGAGGAACCAAGGGATTTAAAGAGAAAGGTAATAAAATCCAAACAGACAGTAGTGTAGCCAAGTCCACATTTAACATTTGAAAAATGGATCTAGGCTCACCTTTATCAGACTAACTTTGATTTGCATTGGATTTCAATTCTGATCATTCTATTATCTCTTCTGACAATGCAATATGCAATGAATGTAAAATAACTATAAAATAAAACTCCTTTTCATAATTCAGTTGCAACATTAAAAGGTTGTCTTAACCAAAGCTTCACATCTATTCATTAAAATTATGAGTGTACTTCAAAACTTTATTTTTGGCACCCAATAAACTAAAAAAAAAACAAAACAAAACTTTGAGAAAATGCAGTCTAGAACTCAGATGATCTTATGTCTATCATAAGAGTAGTAATGTAGAATTTGATTCTACACTCTCACTTTAAATTATAAATTCTCTTGAAAAAATGCAGTATTTATCTATATTATATATAAACCCAAATATTGTATCACATGCAAGAAAAAGTATAAAAAAACTCCCACAGAATTTTCACATTTAGGAAGTATGATCATTTGGAATATGATATTTGAGTTGTTACATATGGCATATGCATAACTTAATTATTGAAAAGGTAATTTGCCTTAAAAGAAAACCTATACATGTGACTGAGAAATCCAGACGGGTTGAGAATATCAAGTTCAGATCCATGAAAATTTTGGTGGAAGGGGGCATATCCATAGGTTTGAGTTAAATATTCAATGCTTGGATTGCAAAATCTTGTTTGCCTAAGATATTTAAGGAATAAAGTGCTTTTTTCTGGGTGGAGTTTCATTGGCAAACCAATGGCATTACCAAACCAATGGCAAACAATAAAACATACCTGAAAATGAAGGCTAATTACTATAAAAATGGCTATATTAATGTTAATATAGGAATGTGACTATTGTGGAGCAAGACAATACAATCTATAAGAAGAAATAAAACTTATTGTGCCAATATAAAATCAATTTCATACAATTGATATCTTCTAAATACTTTCCTTTTTCAGGGCTGTTTGCATGAATAAATAGGAAAACCCAGTATTTTTTTCCTTTTTGGTTAATGTCAAATGACCTGAATTCACAGGATTTTTCTCTTTGGCTTTCCTTAGAGAAAATGAAATTAAAGTTAGGTATAAATACCTCAATGTGTACAAGACTCTGCCGTCATTCCAGATCCTGAGCATCCTATTAGGAGTTGTTATCCAATGAGCATCAGCCTTCTTGGAATTTCGGAAAAATGTGTCTGGTATCCAGATCTTCCCAACCATGTTGCTGTTTAATCTGAGCACTTTTATAGTGCTGTTGAACTTCAGACGTCTGTCATACCACGTTTGGGCGAAAAATATATCAATTGTATATTCCTGTTGTGTTAACCAGAAATACTGATGAAAACATAGCACTCTGCATTCCACATAACTCCTGATATGCTTTCCTTAATTTTATGTGAAAAAACTGTGAGCTACAGAAGGTGATACTAGAACTGATAAAACCAAACTCTTTTAGGGAATTTTTGAGGCATCTTTTACCAAAGATTATTATTTTAAAACAATTTATTATTTTACCATTCAGGGTAAAACTAAGGTGCAAGTGAGTGTTATATGAACCTTTCTAATTCTGTGTCCCTGCATCTCAACCCACACCTGCTCAGGTCAGAGAACAATTACTTATTTCCTTGGATCTAGGACAGGAAAAGCTTGAGCTGACTTAATTGCCTGTAACCCCTGCTTAATCTCAGAAATGGTGAAGTCTCTGGA
The DNA here is from genome assembly GCA_026261815.1 of Monarcha castaneiventris obscurior. NCBI lineage: Eukaryota > Metazoa > Chordata > Aves > Passeriformes > Monarchidae > Monarcha > Monarcha castaneiventris. The sequence continues at coordinate 1,133,196 of JAMPIT010000371.1, forward strand.
GAGGATCTTAGGCCTTTTACTTATTATCTCTTGGTGGCAAGAGTGGTAATACCACTCATGAATGGTTTTCCCAATTTTGTAGCAATCTGGAAGCTCAGTTTTAAAGTATTGCAAATCATTTGAAAGCAGAGCGCATAAAAATGTGAGGATATGTTAAAACTATTGTTTTTGCATTTTTTCAGCATATAGCTCAGTTTTCCTGTCTTGTACAGATTTATAGCTCATACAGTCCTCCCATCCATAATTAAAATGAAGTGTTAAAAATAATATAGGTATGCCACAACATTAAGATCTAATGGAAACTTTGTGATGTCAAAATGATGGAGACTTTGTAACAAGGCAAATGGGCAATCCTTTACCTACCATGTTGATAGCATTCACAGGGCCAATGCTATTTACGTACATGTCAGTGTGAATTATTGTCGGTTTAACTGCAAAAGAAACAACAAGAATCAGTAACGCCCATGAAGGTCAAAGTCAACTACATGAAAGTCGAGCACAAGTATGTTATTATGGCACCTCTCCTCTGTGGTTGCCTCACGTTTAAATGTGTATATACAATAAATACAAATTTGCAGGAATGTCTTCAGTTTGAAATTAGTTGGAGACACTTTGAGACAAATTCTTACATCATTTATTCTATCAAAACAAATTCCCTTATGCTATGAGAACAAATACTGAAACCAGTGCTGATAGCTTAGAGAGACTCATGTCTGACTGACAGGATCCATATTTTGTGTCAGGTCACAGCAATGCATCAAAACAAAACACTGGCAACAAAAGCAAGCTTATTTTTCTTATGATGTCTTGCATCACTTGTTCTACATAATAATACCAAATGCAAAATGACTGCTGTTGCCTGCAGAGGTGGCTGTAGGTGAGTAACAATTTTGTGAGCCCAAAGCCAAAATAATACTTAAGGCTCTAAGACAGAATTAAGAATAGTTGTTACATTAAATTATTTTGAAATTACTCCATTTCAGCTTTATTCTTCTTATACACCTTGATGACAGAATGATTGGACTTTTCCCAGAAGCTTTTAGGAATACCTTAGTTCCTTTCTGTTTCTAAAGTCTTGGTTTAAGTGAAGACAAATTCCTCTGATAATTAACACTGTATACGTACACTGAAGGTTAAAGACTCATGTTATCCTTCACTGTGAAAAATTCCTTAGTTTATAAGCCTGTATAAACTTGTTAGAAACAGCTTCCTTCATTAACCCTGCTGCTTTCTGCTTTCCTCTGCCTGCCTCATCCATGAAATATCTGTGCCTTTTTCTATAATCTTATTACTGCTCTATCCTCTTCTGCATTGTCTGCTTGCTCTGTGCACTCATGGGGCTTCTCAAACTGACTTGCAGCAATTCAGGGAGATTTTTCCCTTTGAGTTACCTGGGTAATCAGTGGAGAGGAAGATTCCTCCAAAAGGTGATTCGATCAAATAAGGCTTCCATTCTGAGTCCAGGCTTGGCTCTATAAACTTACATAGACTGTGGGAGTCACCTGGGCAGATTGGCTTTGCTTGACTGCAGTTACCTTTTGTGAACCTGTTCCTCTGTGCCCTATTCTGTCACTTCCTGCACTGCTGAGCAAGTGAGGGCTCAGGCTGCATCAGTCTGTGCAGGGCTGCTGCTTTTGGAGGATCTGTATCCATCACGTCCTACAAGGATCAGGCTGTGTTACCCTCTTTTTGGCCTTTCTTTCCAATGTATTATTTGTGATTCTCTAACAGCGTCTCTTAGGTGTAAAAAGAAGAGGGAAAACTTGCTTTATCATTCTCCAGAAGTTGCATTCTGAACTTCCTATGCAGGTAAATCATCAAAAGCAGCCTGATTCAGCAAATTATAACACTCTTATTAGATGTCTTAGGATAGATCCAGCAATCTTAATTGATGTCAGCTTCCAAAATCATTACTATTTTACATACCTCTGATGTTTTTCTGCATTGCATTTTATTCTCACAACTACTTTGAATGGCTTCTGCTTCCTGGGTAGCAAAATCTGACATGAAAATTCTTTCTCTTTGCTGCTTAAAAGTGGTCTAAAAACAAAACCAACATACCTCCTATGTCAGGTCTCAATTTGTTGTCATATCCTTCCAGCAAGCCATTTAAAATAAGAGTCACTTCACTCTCATGGACTTTGGGAGTCAAAACCCAAGTCTTATTTGAAGCATAATCTTCATAATCATCATCTCCCTTTTGGGTGGAACTATTAAAGAAATAAAAATGAAGAAAAGAAAAGCCTTGAAAAATACAAATTTGTAGGTAACTACTTTGGAAAACAATACACATGCATTTTAGATTTTAATAATACTGTAAAAGCATTTTAAAAATTTCCCATTTTCAAAATTAGACTCCCACTAAACATGCCACATAACAGTTGAGGTTACAGTCCACTTCAGCAGAATTTCCTTTTAGTACGGCTGAGATCACATTCTGTCTGTTTGGAGGAACATCAGTGCTTATCACCTTTGTTATGCCTATTTTTTCTCTCATTGACTCAGGTGGAACCGGTTATGAAACAAATCTGTCACTTAGCTTATGCAACTCTCCACCAAAATATCACTTATTATGTACACAGTGTTGTTGCTTTACTTCTGTTGGAGAGAATGGTTTGATGAAACACATTACTGACAAGACCAATAATTAGATTCATTCAGACAAACTTCTCATGCAGCTTTTCTCCACTCTGATGAACTTGAGTTTATTGTGCATCTGGAAAGCTGAGCACAAATTTTTTTCAAGGGTTTTCCTTTTCACTTTTGCTAACCATAACCCACAGAGGATAAAAAGTCTGTCTGCTGGGGTTTTTCTGCTACTCAGAAGTACTACAGCAGATCTAATTCAACCTGCTTAGCGCAGTAAAAAAAGCAAGTTCAGAGTCAAAAATGTGTAGACTAGTCTTAATGGATGTTTTGTTTTCTCAAAATCAGTGCCTCTAGTTCTAGAGGAGAACATTGAGACTACTTTAGAATATGACATAATCAGGTATTTTCATTTCAGAATGTCAGTGGTAATCAGCTGAACAGTGCTAAGCAACTGTATGGTTTTTTGCATAATATGCCAGTGCCCTTCTTTCCTGACCTGTTTCTGTGACAAAGTTTGAATGCTGCTGGCTGGATATGGAAAATATTAATGATACTACAAGTGTCTTAAGCCAGTGGGTAGAGTCTAGCTACAAATTGGTGAAAAGCAGAAAAATTAATTATTTTCCAGTTTCAGACAGAATCTGAAAAGGAGTGGGAAAGAGCACAGAGAAGCATGGGGGCTGGATCTGCTGCTTGACACACAAGACTGAAAGAGGCACAGCCGGTCATGGTCATGGGAGCAGCAGTGAAGGGATGACTCACCCCAGAGCCTCAGAGCACCATTTTGTTAATAGTGATTTTTGCTCAGCTGAGGTCTCGCACACCCTTCCATAGAGCGTTCTCCTGCTGCATCCAGCTTGTACCTACTCAGAGTGCATGGCTCAAACGCTTTCCTGTGTTGGCTGTTTGGAAAATGTAAGCCAAATGCACAAATAAAATCTCACTAGGAAAGAGGCTTTGGGTTCTTTCTTCCCCCTGGGCACAGCCTAACAGGAAAGAGCTGTAGCTTTTTTTGCCTCTCAGTGTAGGACGCTGCTTCCCAGGAGGTGCTGAAGGCACAGGGACATTTGAAGCAGCCTGAGATTGCATAGGGCTGTAGCAGCTAGGAATGTGTAGCATGGAGAGAGAGCTAGTCTTGCTCTGAGTCGGGCTTGGAAGCTGGTAATGAATCTGATCTGCACCTTTGTTACATGTGCTGGGTACCAGCCACTGGCTGCAGCCTCCAGGCACCACCTCACCTGCCCTGCACCAGCCGTGGGTACCTGGGAGCTTCAGCTTCCCAGGCCAAGAATTGGCAACCCGACCTCTTCATTGTGGCTGCACAAGCCTGGACCTGTAGTGTTTTATTAGGAATCAAAAGCAGAGTTTTGATTGGCAATATGCTCCATAGTATTCTGCTGGTACTGACAAACAGGCCAATTTAATTAAATTGGGAGATTTTTTTTTTTTTTTATTAAGTTGTCTGGACCTCAAAGATCTAATTGTAATTCAAAGAAACATAACTGAAGCCAAATTCTGTCTCCTGGAGGAAAGGAAATACTTCTGAAATAAAGTCTTTGCAAACAGAAGGCACGAGATTATGTTTTCAAACTGTGCAAAGTGAATGAAGAAAAATAACTTTATGTATAAAAAACCTTATTCCTGTTTTATAACCAATTAAACAACCATTCTCTGAAAATAATACCTTTTTCTGCATGGAAAAGTAAATCAAATGCATTCTTTCACAAAGGCAACATGTTACTGAATATCAGTGCAAGGAGAAAGCTTCAAAACTCAAACCATCTAATTAGTAGAGTCTGGTCTAGTAGACAGTACAAGATTAGAAGTATGTTTGTCTAGAAGTTTTCTCAGATCTAGAGCAACCTTATTGAACAGCAGCCCACAGTAACTGAAACTTCCATTCCTTCTTGGAAATTATTTCTATGACAGAAATAGCTATCTGTATGCTTGCTCATCTCTCATCTCAAGCCACTTTGGCACTCCACATCTCCAAAACCAGTAAATGCTTCATGAAATTAGTGGGAGACAGAGGAGGGAAAACACAGCCAATGTAGCTGGGGAAAAATGCTACTGAATTCCAGCTTTTATAAGAATTCCACAAGGATCATAAGTTAGCATGGGTATGCAATTTTCTGTCTGTGTAAAACTGCATTCCAGCCAGAAAAATCAGAGGTGCATCTCTGAGCAGAACTTTAGCCGTGCAATGCCATTAATACAATGAAAATTATAATGACAAAGCCCTTTTCATCTCCTTAAGACTTTCAGATCAGTCCTTCTGATTATATGGCTGAAATTTTGCAAGTGCTTTTAATGTCCAAACCAAATTTGTTAACGCTTATATAATACCCAAATGCATATTGAAATCTATTTTTATTTTTCTGACTGCTAGAAATTTTCAAATCTAGTAATATAGATATGAAACGAAACACATATTAACCAATTTGCAGATTAAACCATAATTTTTGAAGGCTGTTCTTTCAGACACTGATACAAAACCTTGCCATATGAGATATTCCCACTGCGATATTAATGCCACTGCAAGATGTCTGCAAAACTGCTTTACATAAATCCATAAATACATACACTTCCCTAGTTGGAAAAGAGATTACTTAAGAGGGCCAGAACCCAAGCTTGAAACTTCAAACCAGAGAGTAATTAAAGTTAGAAGGCACTTTTGGAGGTCATCTGGTTCAGTCCCTGCTTATTTTGCCAGCTGAGTCTGCATGTGGTGGCTCTGATGGTAATCACTTACAAATATAGATAGATACGTGTGTAACCACAAGTGTTTAACATTCAGGGGGCTCTTTGTATGTCTCAAATTACTTGAAATACAATCTTCATCTTCACAAAGCAGGCAGGAAGAGGGCAGAAATTACCAGTGCTAATAGTAATTTATTAATTTAGATCTAGTTTTCTTAATAATATATGCAAAGATCTATAAAATGGTATCTCACTCTACGATTACATAAGAACTTCATTCTGCCAATGAGATTTTTACCATGTCAGGGGCTAAACAGCATTGAACTCATGTTTTTTATCTTTCTCCCTAAAACAAACACATATTAATCCAAATACTGCATTTAAGTTTTCACTTGATTTATAGCATTTATTTAGCTCTTTTGAGTGCTCATTGGTGAGGAGTAACTTTAGCACAAAATGAGGCTGACACAAACTAAATGTTCAGAAACTTATTCTTCAGATCTTTGCCAGTGCATTTGATCCATACATTTCTTTGCAATACTCTCTGGGCAACATTTAATCATTCTTGGTGCAAATGTAATCCTTGTGGGCAGAGGTGCCCACTGCAGGTAGAACTGAGGTCACCAGCCAAGGGAAAAAGCAGTAATAAAATGATGCTCACTTCCCTTGTCATATCCTCCTTTATGGGCCCCTTAGCACTAAAGTCATTATTTCTGTCCTGGAAATACATTAAAATCATAGAAAAGGATATCTCTGCTGGGAAATCACTTATGCATTAGGAAAACAATTTTTTTCCATCTTCTTTATTGATCCTTATTCAGAAGACATGGTCAAGCCCATTATTTAAATGTTTCATTATTGTGCTGATACACTGTTCTCTTAGCAGTCCAAAGCTAAAAAAGTCCACATTACAGTTGGGGCTTTTTGTTGGGTTTTTTTTGGTTTTTTTTTTTTTTTTAATAAATGCAGCATTATTTCTTTTCTTTTGTGCTTTCATTTCCCTGGAAGTAAATTTAATGCCTATGTAAAAATAATCAGCGCTTTAGCAAAATTTAACAAATAATTATATTAATGGTATCTGACTGTCTTACGTTATTATGCTTTCAAGCCTTTTGGCTCAAATTCTTTAGTTCAAAACTTAATATAAAACGTAGGTTACCCATTTCAAAACGACTGTGTTTTAGTTAATTGCTAACACAAAGTCAACACTATAACTTTGGGTGATCTCTGCTGTCATCTCTGTATCAGACACTCTAATGTGATTGCCAGGAGAATCTTATGTAATGTTTCTTGGAAAGACACTACCATGTGTTGGTAAAGATAGACCATGCATTATTTAATATCACAGACAGCAGCAATAATTTTACAATCTAAATTGGGGGACAGATTGGGCACATCTTATTTAAGTAGTGATCAATAACTCACTAAGGATATCCCTTTGAAATAAGGTATTATTTCCTAATCCACAAGAACATGATTTTCATATCTTGTTACAAGGAGTAGAAGGGAAAGCATACTCTTCTCTGGCAAAAAAAACCTCCCATGCCTGGTGAGTCTTTCAGCCTTCAGATATGAGGTCATAGATTTAGCTCGTCACAATCTCTGTAGTTCCAGTGACTGTAAATGAGTTATACCAGTTTGTACCTGCTATGGCTCTGTCCTCTAATTTTTCTAAATATACAAAATTAATTTTAACTATTACCAAGAATTTTGATGTGAAACTTCACCTGAGTTAACTGCCAATATTGCATTGTGTTTACACACAGAATCAGAGTAGCCACTAAGTGCCTAAAGGGAAAGACCTGTAGCAGTACTGAATAGCTAATAAACTATTAAAAACTTAATTTTATTTATCAAAAAATCTGGGTAATTTCATCTTTTATACAAAGCAGGCTATAGAGCTTTCAGCAAAGGTTTAATAAACTACTTGAGCATAGACCAAGTTTTCCATTGAAAGCACCAATGTTTTCTACATTGCAGGGAAGAACTGAAACATGGCTTGCCAGTTCACCTAACAGCACTGTTTAATTTAATAAAGAGTCAAGTTCAATTTCTTCTCTGATGTGCATAAAAAAATTACCCTGATCTATAGGTCATACATTATTCATGGAGATAATATGGTCACTGGGAGGGAAAGTTGTGTACCAGGTTCCCACTGTGGATGCAGAGATGCTGTAGGCAGATGTGGCATATGAGTATGTGGAGATAGCAGATGTGGAAGAGAATTGGGTGTCCCTGGAAATCTAACAGCGTCCAAATTCTCCCTTGTTGACTCATATTTTAAATAGAGGTATCTTGATTGAAGCAGAAAATGTTTTCACAAAGCTGTGCCGTGCATTCTCTTGTCCTGTTTGTGTTTCTGTTCTGTCCATTTGTCCTTGGGTTAAATCCCAAGGCTATGCCCAGGACTGAGTTACTATTCTTGCCATAAAAATGGCACCTATTTTCTCTTTTATTACTAAATGTTCATCACAAATACCCAACCTTAGATTTTCTTAGGACTGCAAATCATGTAATGTGAAGATTAATCTCTTCCCAAATAATCTCCCACATCAAAGATGGAAACTTGGATGCTTTGCTTAGAGAGGAAGAGAGAAGATCCAGTCAGTTATCAGAAGTCCCATAACAGACAACAAAGTTGAAAAATTTGGACTAAGAAATCACTGAGAAAATGTCTTGTAGTCCTACTCCCTTCACCTAGAATTGTGGTGCTGCTGCAATTCCAATTCTGGATGGAGCTATAATGTTCCAGAAGAGCCTGAAGTCCACGATTCACAGAGTTTTCAGCAAAGCTTGTCTCACATGACCACAAGGGAGTATAAGCTGTATTTTGGCCATTTGTTTTACTTGTGTAGTAAGGGAGGCTGAGGAAGTTCACAGGAGGAAAGAAAATAGTTTTGACCTCTACTCAGTCGTTTGGGTGGGGTGGATTTTAGGTGAGTCACTTGTAGAAGATAGTTTATTTTCTAGGCACTGCTTCTGCTGCACCAATCATTCCATGTACTACACAAATTACATAATGTAGTTAAAACCTTGGCATGAAATCATTATTAAAACAAAGCAAAGCTGAATTTTTCTGTCATCTCTAAGTCACAGAGGGACTGAAGTGTATATGAAAATAATTATTAAAAGAATATTACAGTCCTCATAAAGAAATAGGTACAGCTGAAACACTTAGATTATGAGACTGAGCACACAGGTCTCAAAATGGTTAAGAGCCAGAAATTACTAGAGGAGCACAAATGAGTGCTTCCAGCAATGACTTCTCAGTCATCTTTACTGAACATGAAGGCCCCAGACTGCCAGAAATCAGTAATTTCTGACAACTGGGCCTGCCCTGAGATTTAAAAGCTGTCAGGATTCCTGTGAACATTTACACTCTGTTCCCGTGAAGAGATGATACCTGGCAATACAGCACCTATGGATCATGCTGTGGATTTTACAAGCTTTCTTGTAGACATTCAGCAACTCCCAGCAACCTCACTGGTGCTTGCCAGCCATTTTGAGTAAAGCAGTCCAGTTCTTAAACCTCTTCACAGACTCCTAAAACATTGTATGGCAGTGGTGGTTTTGTATTAGTGTCTATAAAACTGTCACTCATAGCAGACTGGTTTATCTTACAGTTCTTCTACATCTTGCCCAAGACATGCACTCACATTTACTGCACCTAAGATGTAATAAATTTTAGCTCTTTGTAGCTACTTTTTTTGTAGCTACTACTTTGTACACACGCTACTTTTTTGTAGCTACTACTTTGTAGCATCTATTTTCATATTTTCAGATTTAGCTGAATGTGGCTACAGCAAGCATTTATAAAGAAAGGTTTAAAATTAAAAATTCAGCTTGTTTTACGTTTTGTTTCGTTCCTGTCAGTTCGTGAAAATACTTCTGTAAAAAGCCCTTTGGAGTGCATTTATTGAGAGTGCAAAAAATAAAACTTCTGATTCACAGTATTTACTGTGTTTTCTAATTTACTGTGCTGAAAAACTGTAGTGCAATTTTTGCATTGCACAACTGACTGGATTCAAGTCATGAGTGACCATGACAATGTCCTTTTACAATATTTCTAGTAGCAACAAAATGGGCTCACAGCCAGTTGTCACAAAAATTACCAGAAACAGGGACCAGTGTTAGCAGCCCTGGCAAAGAACCAAAAGCTGAAATGTAGCAACCAGTCTAGAATCTGTTTTTTCAGCAGAACACTGAGGTATGTTGTAAAATAAATTGATAAGGGATTTACATCTCCAGGTCTATCAAAACAGATTGGTGTTAATATTAACCAAAGCTGAATTACACCACAATATAAAACTTGTGGGTACAGAGAGGAATTGTATGTTACCCCAAGAGAGGATAGCAAAGCATAGGGAGATGAAGGAAACTTCTTTAGGCCAGTAAGGAATAGAAAGATAATTATAGAAACAAGCATACATCATTCATTTTGAACACCCTGAGCTTGAAGTGCAGCAGATATACTTACGAGAGCTCTGGAGGAGTGTAAGATGTGATCAGATGATTCAGATAAGCCTCCATAACTTAAGATGATTATTTCAATTTTTTTTTTTGAGCTGGAATTTTGTATGACTATATTTCTTTATATTTTATTTACTGGAGGTTATATAATCCACTTCTCTATCTGGTTTCACTGTGGTTATGGATACTCATGTTAGCAGCGAGCAAAAGCATTAGAAACAAAGAGAAAAGGGAGAAACAGCTACAGATATTCTTCTGCTTCATAGGATTAGCTTGAGTTGATCTGCTTTATTTGAAGGTATCTAGCTATATCTAAGTGTAAAAGTTTTAACATTGGAATTATGTCAACTTCAGAAGGTTTCTTTTTTGTTTTACATTCCTCTTTTTGCCACTCCTCTCCCCTCCCATTCCCTTCTCTCTTCTAATTTTTTTTTTAAACCACTCTCTGCATCTCTGAATGTGAAATCTAAGGCACTTGGAGCATGATTTTTGCCTGCTGCTATTATTCAGCTCCTGCAGATTTCCACTATAACTAGCAAATCTCAAGAGAAGAAGTAAATGGTCATTACTGAAATGTGATTTGATTAGGTCTGTTTTAGTTTGAGCTCATTTCATTTTTTCTGGTTGTGTTTTATTGTATATAATTGTCACCTGTTAGCATTCCATGTGATGTCTCTTCCCCAAAGATGCACATTGCTTTTATAAAAAATTGCTCTAAAATCTCACTATAAATTAAAAAGCTCAATTCTGTTCTCAGTGAGTAAAATTAGGAAAACATGGATGCCTTCCAGCCATCTATTTAAACAACATTAACTCAAAAACCCCAATCCTATTGCTCAATTAGACTTGAGAAATGAAAAAATAGGTTCTTGTTCTGTAATACTCTATGAGGCACTCATATTCATGGTTTTTCAAAATTCTTGCACAATGTTTTTCTGTATTTTGTCTGGGTAGTAATTTCACCCAGAAGGAAGTCACTTCTGGAATCAATCACTCACAATGTAGTCATCTTCTCATCACTATCTGTCAATGTTTAAAAACAAACATGTGAGGTGCTAGAAATGTCAGCAGTTTTGCTTATTGAGTAACACTTATGAGCATTTTTTTGAAATTTAAAATACCTTTTTTTTTCATTGGTCTACCAGCATGAGCTATAAATTCAAGTTAGCCTGAACATAAATTCAAGTTAAACCGAATATAAATCCTTATTAGAATTAAATCTGTCAGGGAATGTTTTCATTCTCATCTTCTACATCTCAGTACACAGCAGAGCACTATAATAAAGTGTTCCTAGTGTTGGGCTGGGAGCCAGGAACATGGAATGCTTACCCCAGCTGAAGGACTAGTGTCCTTCTACTTGCTGTGCTAAGCCAAGTGGTATCTTCTCTGCATGTAAGTATAAACCATTTTTACAACATTAATAAGCACATAAATGTCCCTTATTTGTGTTAGATGAAGACTGGGTATGATGTTAAATCACCTCATGATGGAGGAAGAAATAATCCCTAACCATTCCTTAGGAATGACTTTGCATTGTGCTTACCAGCAATGTTAAAACCCTTATTGTTGGTAAAGCAAGTGGGTCAGGTAAGTGTTTAGGGAGCCAGTAAAAAATAAATGTGAAACTAGTATAGGTTTATTCTGAGTGTATTAATAATTCTTCTCTCAGATCATGGAAGTATCATTACTGGAATGTTTTTAGATAGAAATGCATCTGAAGAAAGAGCTGAATGAACAGAAAATAGCTGCTCAATACACGTCTTTAATTACATCATGATGTAGCTAACTCATTCACAAAATAAGAGTAAGCAAATGGTGAAAATTAAACTGTTTTTTTTGTTGTTTCTTTTTTAAACAATGCTTCTGATTTAACTTCATTTTTAATGCACGGTAACCAATAGTAACCCCTGTGTTCCCGCATAAACCAACCCATATCATGCAAGACGCTGTTTGCACTCATGCTCATAAAACAGACTGTGCAGGGGTGGATGTGGAATTTAGTTCTGATAACAGGGTAGATGTGTGATACATTAAGGATGTAAGTGGCAAACTAATGTCTGTATGTCAGCTGAGTAGGAAAATTGTCAACAAGTGTTCTGCAATTCCCCTATAGAATTTATTTGTTTTCATGAACTTTCTTTGGTGGTTGGTACTATCAGGATGGCTTCATGTCAGGGTCTCCTTAATCGTGTGGGACATATAAGCATGCCAGCTTCTGACTGAGGACTGTCAGCATCTCTGCTCTAAAATCCACCCAGGCAGGGCTTTTTAGCTGTCACCCCATGCCTGTGTAACCTGGAGAAAAGGAGTCTGAGGGGTGACCTTACCACTCCCTGCATCTCCCTGACAGGAGGTTGTAGCCAGGTGGGGGTCAGTCTCTTCTGCCAGGTAACAAGGGATATTACAAGAGGAAACAACCTCAGGTTGCACCAGAGGAGGTTTAGGTTGGATGTTAGGAAAAATTTCTTCACTGAAAGGGTTGTCGGGCATTGGAACAGACTGCCCAGGGAAGCGCTGGAGTCAGCAGCCCAGGAGTGTTCAAGCCATGTGGATATGATACTTGGGGACAAAGTTTAGTGGTGAACAGGGCAGTGTGGGGCTAATGACAGGACTCAATGGTTTTAGAAGCCTTTTCCAGCCTTAATGATTCCATGATTCTGTGCTTTTACCCTGCTATGCTGCATTCCAAGTCCATTTCTCAATGCCTCTGCAGTTGTAGCCTTGTGTTTCTCCACTCTAAACAGCAATGTCAGTAACTCATTCTCCGTGGAGTCATGGCTTGTTACTATTGTCTAAATCAAACTCTGGTTGTATCATACAGAAAGTCAAACAAATTAGCCATAGATGCCTGGTCAATTTGATAAATGGCTGTGGCAGCTAAACCAAGTCACATGAAGCTGTGGGCAGGTCAAGAGGAGTTCAGACCCAGCTGGCCTGACAAGCCTCTGTCCTGAGGCCATGCAGGCTCACGGCAAAGCAGTGGCTGGGCTGCAGCTGAATTCACACACGGGGGCTCCAAAAATCATCACATAAATTGTGATGCAAACTGCTACATCTTACTTGCCTATTTATGCTGCACTTTCCCGGAGACAAGTATATTCAGCTTTATATGCAAGAATTTCAGAATCTTTTTTCTGAAAAAATGGTCAATTGTTTTAAAGGTCCTAACTAATAAATATTATGGTGACTCTGTAACTTTATTTTAGTGAGAAGAAACTGTGTATGGGCTCACCCAGTGTCTTATCTTTTTATTTGTCTTTCTATCAATCTCCAATAAGTAAAAGGTAAGGCACATAGCATGCAAATTCTACCTGGCTCTGAAGTTTTTGACATTTGAGTGGGCTAGGCATAATGATCACTGCAAAGCCTATCTTCCCATCCCTTGCATTTGAATGTGACAATTAAGGCTCGTCAAAACACCAAGAAAGTAGGAGCAATTTCTATTCCATACACATACAAATATATATTTCCCAGAATTTTCTTTTTCCTCCACAAATATTTTGGCATACCTTTTTTGACTTTCATCAGCATTATAGGATTTTACTTTATAAATTGTCATTGCTCTGATTATGGTCAGAGAAGTTTTTCTTTGTAAAAGGAAAGAAAATTTTACAGAGAAAGCTACTAGAAACTTGTTTTATAAGTAGATGTTATTCAGGGCTAGAGAAAGCTGGATGCCTCATAACTGGAAAAGAGCAAAAGTAAGGACAATATCCAAGTACAAGCAGAAGCTAAGAGTTGGTTTGATTAATGTGTGTAACTGGCTACAAGGGTCAGAAGCAATATGGATAACATACTACTATGGATGGCATATGGATGACACAGACGTATTCCACAAGCATTATTTTGAAACACTGCATTGGGAGCCAAGTTTATCCAGCACTATTACCAATTTGTTTCTGAGTTTCCTGGAGAGAAGAAACCATATTAAGGTCTAAGACATGTAGACTCATGCAACTAGAGTTTCAAAATATATTTAGCACAGAGTGCTGAAGATGCTACAGGGAATGATACAAAGTTCAGAAAGACATACAGTGGTGAAAATGTTTCCTTCAGTTTGAGAGATTATGTAAGAGGATTAATTTTTTGTCCTTGTCTCCTTGTCTCCTGCAGCTCTGTACTGTAGCTAAGTCAAAGGATCCACTAAATGTGGTGCAGAGACTGTCTCAGTTGAAAACCAAGGTGTCCATATATTCAGGCCACAATGTCCAGTTCCCCATCAGGTTTCCTTGGCTCCATCAGGGCTCTGTGGAGCACCCACCATGGCACGAGAGCAAGGAGCTTCAATGGTGAATTGATACAAGACCAAGCAGAGGTGTTACCATCTGGCATTACTAAGCCATCTTGGATTAGTCCATGCCCAGCTGTGGGGTCTCCCTGGAAGAGACGTAAGCACCAACTACGTGTGGTGTCATTTATGGAGATTGCACTTGTTGTGATCACTGAAGCAAAGTCCACAAAGGAATTTAGGGTAGCTGGACAAAGCTTCATAGCACCTCAGAACAGGCTCATTGGCAAAATGCAGAGAGTTTCAGACCCCATTTTCTATGAATACAGAGGAGGCACCATGAGGCGTCAGAGATTTTGTTGGTCCTTTATGGATCTTACCCAAACTGCATAATCAGGAACTCTTTAAAAACAAGAGTCTTTCCATGACTTGAGCAGATGCCACTGGGACCATCAGGTGAGGATGGACACCTGCAAACCCCTAAAAATAATGGCAGGTGAGCAGAAGCTAAGGATAAAGATGTTTTACTAATCATAGCATATCTCCCACATGGATAAATCCATCTTCAGTTTTCTCTTTCTACAGATCCAGCAGCTTTTCATGAGCTACAGACTTATGCAGAATAACTACAGAGTATTGATAAGAAGAAATTCCACTGGAAGCCACTGAAGTAAAATTTTACATGCAATTTATTCTCCTGAGATCCTGGGGAATTTGGCAAACACACCTCAGGATAATTTGTTAAATAAAAAACAGGTGCTATTCTAAGATCTACAGTTTTCCAGGACAGATTACCAAAGATATAATTTAGAAGAGAGGACATAAATGGAATACATTTGCTGGCAAATGTTGCATTTTTAGCTTATATCTGTCAGATTTTCCAGGATTATGCTTTCCATACTGCCAGATGCTCAGTATTCTGATCCTTGTGCAGAAAACCAAGTTGGTAAACATTTAAACACAAATGAAAGTGTTCTCCTGGATAAAGGCTTGAATGCTTAAAACCTTGCAAAACTGAAGCCCAGCTTAGCTGCCTCAGCCTGTTTTTCAAGGTGTCATTGCAGACATGACATCTTTGTTAAAGAAATACATTGTTTGCATACCATTTGGAATTCTTGCTCATTAACTAAATGGAGAGCTCCTATTTAAAATACTCACTGTTTATGATTGGACATAGTTTGACTATTAAACTTCTGGGCTTTTTCATTAAATCCTTTCATTACTATTTTATTGAGGAGCTCAGAACATTGCATATGCAGGTAATGATTGCAGGTAACAAATGTTTCTCATTTTTTAGTCTGAATATATATTGCATTAAATTTAATCACGTCTATGCTTATCTGCTATAGAGAGATGAAGAGATAGAGCTTTGGGGATGGTAACAGAAGTATTTATTTTACAGATATAGTACCTTTCCCCTTTCTTTCTTTTTTTTCCCTTCCTTAACAAATTGTGTAATTAAAGCTGCTAACAATTTTCCCTTCTAGTATTCTCCTTAAGCCTTCACATACTCAGAACTTTTTCGAAGTTACCATGAGAGCTGAATTTCTTGGTTTCTGGCCAAAGATTAATTTTATGTCCAATAAAGTCTAAAATAAAATCCACTTTTTGAAATCAGTAAGGCTAAAATTATTCCTATTCCTTTTTAAAATCAAATCCCTAAATGGGTTGTTTTCACACATATAATCCCTAGATGACTGAATAGTAAATTTTGGAACTCATTATAGAAATAATCCTTATTAAGAAGTATACCAGAGTAAAAGTGGTTGGCTATTAAGTGGTTAAAATGCATTAAGTGGGTAAAACAATGGTTGAAAGTGGTGGATATTAATAGCAAGTAATTTAGAATTGCATCATTTAATTTCTGAGCAATGAACTCTCCCTAGAGGTGCTGGTGGCATGTGGTGAGAGGAAAGACACACTGTCCTCACCTGGACAAAATAGAGGTACCTTAGATTTACAACCTTTTGACATCAAGGAGGCAGAGTTGTGGATCTGGATCGCAATAACCAGTGCAGAGAAGAATATTTTCATGTTGTTCACCACTGATTCTTAAATATGGGTTTTAGAGCCTTGTTAGTTATGCTGGACATGGAATTTAGGAATTTGGCCCAAAAGATTTGTCATGACTTTAATCTCATGTGCTACATTAGAGCCTTATTAAGGTTTTAAGTCATTTTAAGCGCCTGCTATAAGTCTTTAAAGCAGCTTAGTGAGTTTTTTTATCATTTCCTTTAGAAACCAGGAAATAAAATGAGAAAATTGTTAATGTATTGTTGATTGTTCTTGCCCCAAAGAGCTTACAAATATCCAATGTTTATCCAATACAATGTGGTCTGTGATACTGGTTAATTTTTTTGTTTCAGTAAAAGAGTAGCAATATTTGTAATTATATTCTAAGGGCCTCCAAGTATATTACTGGTGGTAACCTTCCCCTCTTCCAAATCTTCACCTTCCCAGAAAATAGTGACTTCTTTGTTCCTTTACAAAACAAAATTGTAATACTCAAACACATTTGAGCCCTTACAGGCTGGAGAAGCAGAATGCATCATTTATCTTACATATAGAGAAGCCAACAGGTGTCTTTCCAAGTTCAGCTACTAAGACAGTTCTTGGCAGTGTAAATATAATTACATGGTTCACATGTCCTGTCTTCTTTCTGAAGCCATGACCAGCTTTCTCACTTGTGTTCTTGTTCAAGTGTGGAATGTCTCTGGTCTCTGATTCCCAAAACACACCCAGGCTCTCTTCACTTCATGCTAATGGTTGCTCTTCATTTATCATCTTTGTTAATTTGAACATAATAACTCATCATCCCAATCCCTGCACTTGTTTTCTGTTTGTAACAGGCTTCTTGTCACTATATTAAAAATTTTGTATAATTCCAGTCTTCATAATTCACTTCCAGACCAGGTTCAGTTCTGCCACTTTTTCATAGCAAGTGTACAACCTTCCTGGACTCATAGCTGAAGTCCTTACTCTGAATTAAGTAACTCTAAGGGCTATCAGTAAATCACCTAAGAAGGTCAAGCTGACGGTAATTTTAATTATATATCAATTATATGGTGGCATTCTTCATTCACTGACATTTCTGTGCCTGTTTGCCTTTCCTGTTTTATCTGTTTGTGCCATGGTTTCACAGTTGTCTTGGAAATATTGTCCATTCCCAAAAATAAGCATGAGCTAATGGCCTACCTATAGAATTATGTTATTGATTTTTAGGGGGTCAGGTGGTTATTTTTCTGCACCGAGAGTCAGTTTAAAAGCTTAAGTTTTGGAAGAATGGCTCTTAGGGCTATAAAAGTAGAAACGAGAGGCATTAATCAGGGTAGCAGAGGGGAAAAGTCATTGTAGACTCCTTGATAAACTGTTTTCCCTTGCCTGCTTCAGTATCTGCTGTCCACCTGATTGAAGCCCTTTTAGTGCTAATCTGTAGTGTGAAGTCTTTTGTGTTTTCACCAGTTTTTGGAGAGGAAAAGCAGAGGACAAACTCTACCACCCTTCCATGAGATGTACACAAAATGGCCAAGAGATAACTGATCTCTGTGTCTGGTTGTCGTGGGCACATCTCATTCTGCTTTGGTGACACTTCTCCAGCTTTAGCAAACATATGTGTAGTTTAGTAGCTCCCAGGAGTGCACCACTTAATAATATATTGACTAATACATTGATTAGTTTAGTAAGGCTTTCTAGCATTATCTGATTAATTGCTGTTAATGGTTTTCTTTCTCGTTCTTTCTTCTGCTATCTGCTTTTCTCTCTCTTGAAAAATAATCTAAGGGAATTAAATGAAAGTGGAATTCAGTGGATAATCCTCCATCTGTTGCAGCAGGCAGATTTCTGTTTGGATCTGAAGATATCTTGCTACAGATTAACAAAAGCTTCATATGACCAGAACATGCTATTTGTGTTACACAATACAACACTGAACAACTAGTGAAGGAAAACACTAATTTCCTCATATCACCCACTTTTTTTTGGGGGGGGTGGGGAGAATTCTGGCAGAAGATTATTATGGGTGTGCATGAGATCCCCTTTAAGGTGCATTTCTCATCAATGTATAGAACCAGGAGTATTTTTCAGCAGAACATGGAACATTCAAAATGTTGACGATAAGTAGCTCAGGAAAAAAGGTAGCCTTTCATCTGAAGAGTGCACACCAAAGCCCAAGATTACATTCTGTAAAAAATACCATTTCATACATGACTACCTGCATCATTTGGAAAGAGCTAATGCAAGCATAAAAAGTAAATAACTTGTATTCCATTCCTTCCAAAAGCTCATTCTTATCCTTCATTTATTTTAAATAGCTTTTTTACATATATTGATCTTTTATTTATGGTAATAATCTGTGTATGTTGCTTTAGGTATGGTAAAAATGATATTTGTTTAATGTTTTGCTGGCTGTCTGCAAATAGATGAATATTCTGTCTTGTAAGACTAATATTTAGTTTCATACACAATGGCCAGATTTCACAGCTAGGCCTACTCATTATATTGTTCTTTACTGAATATGTGTGAAAGTGTCCTTCCACTAGATCTGAAAAAATAGAACTTACCCTCAAGATATGAAAATCTGATTTAAACAATAGTGATTTTCTTTCTTAGTGGTGATTAGCTGTTGCACTAAGATTCTTGTATGATTTAGTGAATTTCTATTGCCTGCTATCACTTTGCAGTAAGCATAATGTAGTCATTACTCTGGGTCAAATCGGTGATATTTTGTGCCATGTATTTTGCATCTGGCAGCTGCCAATAGCAGAGGATAAGAGCAAAAGATAAGGTCAGAAATATCCCTGGTGAAGTCTCTTCTCTTCCAGAAACATGCAGCTAGAGATTTCCTATAATGAAATGCTATCAGTGAGTTTAATGGATTTTAAAATATTATTCTTCTCTTTGAATCCATATAAATATTTGGGCTCTGCACCATCTCACTTATGAAAAACATTTTCATAAGTTTTCAGCCAGGGATAATTTCACTGCGTACTCTATGCCCTTTATATAAGAGAGAACAAATAAAGCTGCTGTAGTCAACTTTTTCTGTGTTGCTTAGGACATCACATGAAAAAAACATTATGCAGCTGAGGTAGTCCTTTACATGGGAAGGTATTTGTTACATTTCTCTTCTGCTTATGCAGTCACTGGTGGTTTTCATCAGCATTAAAGCCTCCTTTTTTTGACAGCAGTTGTGTTAAAAATATTACTGTTATATAAATAAGAGGATATCACCATGTCAGACTGAATACCCAATATTCAGTCTGACAAGACTCGCATATTAATTTCCTGTCACTACTATACAAATACCCCAGAATTAGACTAGGTATAATCCTCACTATTCTCTCAATGGTTTTCTTCAACCTACCACCATCGCCCCTCCTTTATACCTCAGTTTGTCTGCGCCAGTTGGCAAGTGTTGGAACTTAGGAAAATATGTACTCACTACCTCCCTCTACCCATCCTCTTTTCATATGGTTGAAAAAAAGAAAATATAGGCCTTTTGTAAATTTTTCACATTGAAGGAGATGGTTACACATTCTGATATAAATTAAGTTCTAACCGCTTCATATTACAAATTTAAAAGCAAGTAATATTATTTTCTGTTTTGCTGTTTTCTCCACTTTCTGGCTTAATGCAAAGCTAAATTTTTTCTTAATTAGAAGAATCAAATAAGTAGGTTACTTCTGGACATCAAACTAGGAAACCAGACCCAATTCAAACAGCAAAGCTCCTACTTGCTGCACCAGAGCTCTTCTGAGGCAAGTGCTCACATAAATAAAATGCCTGTAAAGACACTACACTTCCAAAAATATAGACTCTAGGTGAATTCGGACTCTCATGAGTAGTATTTTTATAGCATCATAACAATTTAGGCCGTAATCCATTATCACAAGGAAGCATGCAATGAATGCTAAGTTTAAAGTCATCAAAAGTCACTCACCATATTGAGTCTAAAAAGTACATCTAGAATGGACACTTTATACTGTTCCTTTCTTATCTCTCCATCACCTAAAATATCTCTTCACCCTGGTTATTGTGTTTTGGATATTTTCCCTAGGGGAAGTTGTAGTCCCTAATTTCATCGGTGCTGAATGAGTTTTAGTCTCATTCTATGAGAAAGGATCTTCGTTACCTAATAATAATTATAGTTACCTGACTGTGGTGATGGGCTCTTTTTTTCTGGAATTTATGGTTCTTTCCTGGTACTTTCTGCAGTCTTTATATTCATTGTATAAGGAATGTATCTTGTTCTAAGTAAACAGCTTCCTGCTTTGAGCCCAGAAAGTTTACATCTACTTCCAGTGAAGGTATCTGGATGTCCATTTCTATCATTAGCTGTCATATCTTTTCTAAAAATAAAATGAACACATCTCTTTCTCATATACTGCCAAAAAGCCTCCCTGGTTCTTGTTCAGAACTTCCATTAACAGGAAACAACTCATTTTCTAAAATGGAGAAATTCCTTTGTGTCCAGAGGGCCAGGAAAAGACCTATGTGCCACTTAAGATCAATTTACATTAGTCTGTGAGATTAAGTGGAGTGTAAAGTTTTAGCTGATCATCTGTATAGAATAAAAAAGATTGAAGAAAAAAATATTTAGAGGTATTGTAAATCAGTTAGCTGGAATGTAGGTTGAGAGCTTTCTGCAAAAGCATTATGCAGTGTAAGAAACACTTTTTGAAGATCCTTACTGAGTTACAATTTAACTTTGGGTGATTTCCCAGTTCTTAGATGAGCACAAAATTACCTGCAAGAATGTATACTGGGTATGTCCTGGCTTTTCCTTCAGCAACAGACTGACTTCAGTGGAATAGGGATTACTGAGAGGATAAAATGAGACCTGTCATGTGAGAAGATTCCCAGAACTGCTGAGATTTTCAGCATTAGGTGTTAGATAGGGTGTTGGTTTCTTAGTAGGCAAAACTGAGAAAATGGACAATTATATCTTATCATTTGTGTTAAAAGGAAATTTTTATTGCAATATAAATCTGTTTCAAAAAGTACAACACTAAATAGGCTATGGAGCATGAAAACGAAAAAAACCCTTCAGCTCTGACAACCGATGTCAGGTTTTGGCAGTTATTTTCTTAATCTGTATATTTATATGTATTTGTTGAGACTCTTTTCAGTGGTGCCCAGCAACAGGACAAGGAGTTATGGTTGTCAACAGAAACACAAAAAGTTCCACCTCAACATGAGGAAGAACTTCTTCATGTTAAGGGTGGCAGAGCACTGGAACAGCTGCCCAGCAAGATTCCTGGAGTCTCCCTCTCTGGAGAGATCCCAAACCCATCCAGACAGGTTCCTGTGTCACCTGCTCCAGGTGACCCTGCCTTGGCAGGGGGGTTGGACTGGATGATCTCAAGAGGTCCCTTCCAACCCTAATGATTCAGTGATTCTGTGATTTTCTGAGCTTGAATTCACATTAATCAAGCCCCCAGCTTCCACTTTGTTCTTCACTTGCAGTTTCACACAAGTCACTGCCAGTCTCACATAAGCCACCTCTTCTTCTGCATTGAAGTTTTCTGTGAGTGGAGCTGCAGGTACAATAGTTTGCAAGCTGCAGTTCAGACTGTACCAACAGAGAACCCCAATACACTCCAGTTATCCTGATGAATGCTAAAAAATAAGTAATCAAATGATCACCCTAGTGGAATCTCTATATGTAGGAGTATATGGAATTTTTACAGCTGGAGTGGCTGACACTCCCTGTAACAAGGGGAAGGCTGCAGGGTTCTGAGCCAGCTTCAGATGAGCCAGTCCATCTCTCCCTGCAGGACAGTGCCAGTCAGAGCTATTGACCTTAAAACTGCCTCTGCTTTGGAGCTTACCTGGATGTATGCCTACAAGGTACTGAAAAAATCAACCATCCTATAAGCATGTTAATTCTCACCTGTGTCTAATGTTTTATCTAATAACGTAATAATTTATTATTCAATTCACAATTCAATTCTCTGTTGGAGAAAGTGGTGGTCATTACTTAAGAATATAGGAGTTTAATTGTACTGGGACTGAGACTCAGAAAGAGTTCCCCTTGACAAGACATTTGCTTCTTTTCCTTTCATCCATTCACTCCTATTCTTCCCTTTTAAATTTTTGTGCAACTGTTACAGAATTTAGTGACCTATGTCAATAAAGCAAATGTAGCATAAAGGAAAACAATGCAACCACAATCCAAATCAACAAGATACTTCTTCCAGATTACCATTAATCATGAACATTTTAAACTCAAGACCCTAAAGCATGCTTTGAATGGCCATGAAGAAGATATATAATATGAATAATATGGGAAATATTATATTAAAAGAGCAAATTAATTTCCTGAGATATTTTTACTGTAGTTAGTTTCTGTAGTTTTTTATTACCAGCTTTCACTTTTTAGATTTTTGAAGATGCAAACTTTTCAAAAGACATCTAACATTGCTTCGAGTACTCACTGGAGTATTTTGGAATACATGAGTTTTGGCATGCAGGTTATGTTTAGGTGGTTGAGTCACTACAGCAGAAGTTAATTAAAGGGTTTCATCCATATTTCTAAATCATATATTTTCATGTAGGGAAACAGTGACTGTAGTCTTTTTTTGCTCCATCAAGTTACTAATAATAGAATTAAACTTAATTTTCAAATCTACTTTAGGTCATAGTTTTGGTACTCTTTTAGTGACAATAATAGTTGTTCTGAGTTTGTGTCCCAGTGTTACAGCTCACAGCAGTCAGCAGTGCAGCACAGCTACGAAAAACTCACAGGTAGGCTCATTCCCCTTGCTCCCCCTGACATGCTCAAGTAGTGCAGGTCCTGTGTCCACACAGCCTTGGCTCTGCTGATACAAACACTGGAGTATGTAAAATATTCAGTTTCACAATATCATAGGTAAGGATAAAGTCATATTTTACAGCACTTAGATTCACATCTTCTGTCATGACACTTCTTTAAAGGGGACCAGTCTTTGTGAGGTGAGAAATTGTCTCTTGCTGAGCAACTCCTTATTCCAGTAATGGGATCTCTGGCTTAGTGTTAGTGTTATACACTGTGTGAAAGTATTGGAAGTGTATGGATAACTACGGCTGCAGGATTAACACCAAGCTGATGTTAGCAAGTTGTACAGTAATTCTAAGAGACTGTCCATCTGAGGGATATTCTTTTGGTCCTTGTTATTATATCACATCACTTTACAAGAGCAAAACAATTTTATTTACACCCATGTTCAGTAATTTATGAATAAAAATAAAAGTACTCACTTAGGCACCAAACTATTTTTATGCTTAAATGATTGCTGTATTTATGGGTTTTTTTGGATTAGTCTTGACAGTCTTCAGTTTTAGGCATGTAGCTGCAGCATAAAAACATTGCCAAGAAACTACTTGGGCAGTAAGAAGTGAAAAAAAGGAAATCCCACATTTCCCACCTGAACATTAATTTCAACTGTATTATATAGCTTTTGCTGGCAATTTGTTAAAGCTCTGCAAAAATAACTGATAAACTCCATATAAAAATAGTGTAGAGTACAGCTTTAAATTATTTTGAAACTTTGTTGGTGAGTTCTATAGCATGTAATGTTTTAAATACCTATTGGATGTTCAATAAGGACAATCAGAAAATTAGTTCCAATTAAACCACATCAGGTGTACAATTTTTTTTTTAAATGAAAATTTTAAATTGTCTCTGGATCCAAAAAATTTTTATATACAAGTTTTAGAAATTGGGAGCCTGTTCTGACTAATTTTCACTGAACACAGCTCCAAGTCCATGTGATGGACTGCACACTGCTTTTACAGTAACCTGAGGGGTAAGATGATGAGGGAACTTTATGCAAGGAGTTTGCAGTCCAGTTATGAATGTCGAGAAACCAACTGTAAGAAAGCACTTCCTAAAACTTTAGTGTGCCCTGTCGTAAGGATGTATTTTGTGCATTTAATAAAACTGATACATATTCTGTAAAGGTAAAATACTGCAGTGTTGTAAAATGCCATTTGGTCTGAATTCCTTCAAATCATGATTTACTGAAGTCAGTGCTAGAATTTTAGCTACTTCTATTAGTGCCTGAGTGATGTCTTAATTCTCCTGTCTTCAATCTTCTAAATATTATTGATTTTGCAACAATAAATTTCTCTATATATAGTAATTTTTTGTATTAATAGAGTTCAAACTTCTGCACAGCAATGGTAATCAAATGTGTTCAATTACTTTGACCAGATTCTGCAAATACTTAAAGTTCTGTGTGTATTCTGATTGACGTCAACACATTTATTCAGATGTTTAACATGGAGCACCTTTGTTAGTGTTCAGTTGGCCCTTCAGAATTTCAGTGTCCAAGAAAAGTGACACACAATATAATAATATTCCCCTCCTTCTGAAGTGTTTGATGAGTTTTTAACAAAGAAAACCTTTTTTCTTGGCTACAAATAAATGGTATCTAAGTTCAACTTTTATAACTCTGTCTTGGTCCTTGAGTTTCCAAAACTAATAATAAGGTTTCTTCCAAAACAGGAGGAGGAAAATGTCCTGATTGTTAGAATTAAAATCATATTTGCATGTTGACTCATTTAAAATGTTTCTGTAAAGCACTAAGAATAATTTTCCCTTTACTTGTAGCTATTATTTCTCCATCTATGATTTATTCTTTAAAATTATGAGGTCGGGAGGCTGTTAGAGGACACCATCTTTGCTGTCAGATAGCTGTGAACAGAATACGGAATTTTGTGCTGAGATAAAACTTTAAGTTGCATTATGACGGGTTTCTTTTAAAGCTTATGAAATAATTTTGGCAAAATCCCTCTCAGGCAATGCTTTTCTGAAAGATGAGTGAAAAGAAGGAAGTGTGCTAAAATAAGTAGCTGGGATAATTTTAGTGGAAGTTTTATGTCAATATGAAAGTCCATGTCATAAAATCCTGTAAAAATTGAATTTTCCATTTCTGTGTTCAGGTAGTAACCATAACTGGTTCTGTACGGGTCAGTCATACCTCACACCTGTCTTACTCCCAACACCAAAGTACCCTCGTGATAGGCTCACGGAGTTTCATTTCATTTTCTACTCAATTTTCAACCATGTTTAGTTTCTCCTCACAGGAATTCTTTACAAAGTTCTTTTTGTGTGAAAAAAGTTACTTGAAAACCCAACAACCTAATTTCCCTGGCCAATCATCTTGGCCTTTTATTTGACTTAGAACTACAATCCTGCCATTGCAGGTATGAAGTCTGATTTTTCTTAAATAAAAAACACCAGAAAGAACTCACTATTTGGTATGGTAGTGTCCAGGTAAAAGTAAGGAAGGAGAAAGAAGGTAAATTTGAGGAGCCTGTGTGAATCCAGCATTAGCAGTAGCAAAGAGAGCGGCACTAACTTCTCGAAGATATTAGTGACCACATGGCTTGTGCAGCTGTGGGGAGCAGTCCATTGCCTCCTAAAAGGCCACACACTTTGCTGTGCAGAGATATTTTCTCATCTAACCTGTTAAATGCACAGTCCACCCATTAGTGCAGGAATGTCTGCTCCAGCGCAGTGCTTGCCACTGCAGCAATACTCCCGCCCTCCACTTTCTGCTCATCCACACGGCAGCTCCTGCCTCCTCTGCTGCCGGGGCTCTTAGCCCTTTCCATTTAGGTATCCGATGCACAAATGCCGCATGCACAGGTTGTCTGTCAGCAGAACAGGGTGCGGGGGGAAAGGCTGTGGGAGACACTGAGCTCATGCGAACCCGAAACTATCGCATCCCTGGGGAGCCGCACGGGGGGATGTGCCGGGCCGGGGGCTGTGAGGGACCCGAGGGGCTGTGAGGGAGCCGGGAAGGCTGTGAGAGACCCGGGAAGGCTGTGAGGGACCCCGGGGAGCTGTGCGGAACCGGGAGGAGCCGTGCGGGACCCGCATCCCTGTCCTTGGTGCTCAGCCCTCTCGCCGCCGCGCAGCCCCGCACAGCCATGATGGGGCTGCCCGCTCCGGAAAAACAAACGGGGATGCACGGACATTCTGCCCGCAAAACACAGCTGCCGGGTGACTCCATGCACCGCAGCAAGCAATTAATTCAGAGATAAAAGGCTTCATTAACATGGCACCAAATTCTATGAACACCCCGGCATGTACCACCATCACACGCACCCGCTGCTCGCCCTCCCTGTCCGTGTCAGAGCGACAACAATTGTAACAGAAATAAAACATTCTAGGATCTCAGCTCCTAGGAGATATATGAATGCAATGCCACTATCCAAACCTCTGGCATTCTCACCACAGCTCAGCAAATTCGCAGATTCTTCACCCCCCCAGCCCTCCCTCTCCCCCCACCCTCCCAAACAGAATCAGAAAACACATCTTACCACTGGATGAGAGAGAGGAACAGAAGTGCCCACACCATCATTTTGAGAGAAAATGCAGGATTCAAGGATGCAGTGCTCCCCAGGCTTGTTGGATTTGGAGGAATCATCTCTATTCCAGCCCCCCCACCACCCCCCCCCCCCAGCTTTTTTCCCCCCTTTCCTCTTGGTTGCAGATGGATCCGTCCCCTTCTTTAATTTTTTTTTTTTTTTTTTTTTGGTAGTAGTTCTCCCTCCTCCCTACCAGGTCCCGTCAGTGGGATGAGACATTGAGCCCAGCTGCGGGAATTAATATGCAGGGGGAGAGAAATTAGATCTGCACAAGCCCTTTGCAGATATAATCGGAAAACGTCAGCTCAGGCAGCAGGCAGCTCCAAATCTAGGGAAATAATATAACTTGGAGAAAAGGAAAAAAATAAAACCCAAACAAAAGGCGAAAATCACAGAGAGTCACAGAATAAAAACAGTCAAGGAAAGGAGCACATACACATTCATGGAGCCACTGACACACATGCAACAAAATCCTATAAAGCAACAATGAGTAAATGGGGGGTGGGGGGGGGAAGAAGGAGTAAAGCAATGGAGCTTCTGCCTGAATGCAGATTAACTCTGAGGTCAAAGTGGAAATGATGCACTCTGCTGCAGCACAGATTAACACATGCGTGGTGTCAGCCAGGGTGCTTTTTAACCTTTGATTACACATATGCAGGCAGCCTGGATTTTCATTTTGGAGCTGAGAAGGATTTGTCAGGCATAAAAAAGGAGGTTGGAAGGAAAAGCTTGCCCTATGCTGCTGAGCATCCTCATTTTTCTAAACAGCGTGGAAATCGTGATTGCAAAGGGGGAAAAAAATTTAAAGGTTGGATGGGGGAGTGGAAAAGGGAGGGGTGGTTGTTGCTAAGTAACTCAGGAAATGGGGAAAGCAGCATTGGTGGAGTCAGTATGAATGAGGTGATTTAATGTGTGATAGGATTAGGGGGAATATGCAAGGTTTTTATCTTCCCTCCCCCTAATAAAATGAGGCTACACAGACACAGGAAACACTTCCTGGCCAGAGGGGAAACACTAGAGGACTATAAAAGATGAACGCTGCCAAATTTTGGAACCAGAATTCCAAGTTCCATTGACTAAAAATCCAATTTAGCAACTACTAGTGGAGAAAAAATTCAGGGAATCTCATGATTTCCTAAAGTAAGAGCACTTCAGTCTAAAATAGGTACTTGGACTACAACCTACAATAACATTTTTTTTTACCTCCCCTATTTCTTCTGTCTAGATCAAAGTAAATATGGACAAAAACAGGCTTACCTGACATTTATGAACTGGGAGAATGGGCAAACTTAATCATCAGGAACACTTTTTTCAGTCCCAAGCCCATTTTTCTATAACTTAAGGGATAAATAAATAAATAAATATCTTAAAGAAAACTTAAATGAAGAGAAAGTGAAATGTTCCCAATAAAATAAAAGCATCAATATTTCTTGCTGGACTTAGTCTAGTCTGAACCAAATATGACACAGATTCTGCTGAAACCTTCTAATACCCTGGACAGTCTGTTAGTTCCCAGTGTCCAAATGCAGAACGAAATTTATCCATCAGAATCAGATACAGTAGTTGCTGTCTCAGAGTCTCTAAAAACATAGATCTAGCCTTCAGCCATCAAGTTAATTTTTTCTGTTTCCAAACACAATGCATTTAACAATAATCAATAGATCATTATTAGTTGAATGAAAGATGTCTTGGTTCCTGGATAGTTCGATGATTATTTGGGCTAATATACAGTCACTGTATTTTTCTGTGTATTATCAGTGTTAATAAACACTGTATTATCAGTGTTTACAAACAAAGTAACAAGTTGCAAATCTCTTTCTTATTATTTCCAGCCAATGGTCTTATTGTTAATGAAGTTTTTCCACCAACTCATAAAATACAGCCTCTTCAGTGATAGAAAGCTATAAAATATTTCAAATGCTCTCCCCGTATCTCTCTTCTTCTGTGTTTATATATATATTTATATAGGTATGTATGTATATATGTATGTATGCATGTTCAAGTATCAACATATACTCATGGTTCACTTCATTACCTGTAAACATGACACTTCTGTGATTTTATGGCTGTAGTCTCTCTCATCAGTTCTCACAACATTCCTTTGAAGGATGAAAATGCTGTGTATATTTTGGTGAGGGAATCAAAATTTTTGATAGCTAAGAATTTGAACTGTGCAAATATTTATTGTCTTGGCTACAGCAACTATGTCTGCACAAGCATGGCAGCTTTACTTTGCACTTTTTAAACTGAAAATTTGTTCTGTTAGCAAAATCTTCTTGTCTGAAAAGAGTTCCTGGACTTCCTACAAAAATTCTTATGCACTTTCATTCCAGAGGGTCAGCTCATAATTCATGCTAAGAGAAGCAAGGAGTCAGCAATAGAAGAAAAACCCGTGGGTGTCAAAGCCTGAGTGAGTTTTCCAGGCTTCCCATCACATAGAGGGTATGTCAAAAAGAATTCAATACTGTAAACTAATCCTTGATTGCTCAGAGTTTATGAAGGTGGAGGGACCATTGATAATATTATTCCTGTAGGTACTTTATTAGCCATACCTTCTATTCACATTGTTAATTGTATATCAGTGGGTTTTGATAAACAAGCTTAATGTGAAGATTGTGTAGATTTTTCTGCATATTATAATTCATCCCAGACACATCTGCTTTAATTTTTATTTCAGCTGCCTACAACTGACATTTAGGTGTTGACTTGGGTAGTGGGAATTAGGATCTTTGGCCTCTGATACAGTCAGTGAACCACACAATGGCCAAGTCAGGTTTTTGAGTGCTCCTAGATAAGATCATTTCAATATTAAAACACTTGACCCCAATACATAAAAGTTATCCACCACTAATCAAGCAATACCAATTTTGGCTCTAAGTAATTTTAAATGCAAATTTGTCCTTGCATTTCTTTACAACCTTGGCCTGAAAGAAGGGAAAGTAAACCCATGTTTTATGCTTAATGAGTTTCAATATTATTATATTATGTCGATAACCTCTGCTAGGAAAATCTTTGTTTATCTGTAGCAGATAGAACTGCCATAGAAAACAAAAATATGCCAGGCTGTTTTGTCTCTGAACACACGTTGTCTTTGAACCACAGTGTTCTGCTTTCTGTGCCCACAAGCTCAATCAGACACTGATGTTTTAGAATTCCATCACAATAAATTATCACAAAGGATCAAATTTACATGAGGACATTGCCTAGTGTGAAATGTTTTCCCGACACCTTTTGTGTGATAAACCAATCCCACATAGTAACTTGCCCCCGGGCACAAATGTAGTATCTTCACAACAAGTAACTTCAAGTTTTTATGAAAAAAAGTCTTATGAAGAATAATTAAACACACAAGTGATTGTTCCAGTAAGAAGCATTCTGTATCAGACTAGAATATTATGAGTATCTTAGTAAATTTGGCAGGCAGCTTGTTTGTTTTCAAGGGGTTCTCAGCTCCCGTCATTTCCCTGTGTGTCTGTGTCCTTAAGGCCAAGGAAAACATGGCTTTTCCTTACCCTAAAATTATTTATTCTCTGTGTATCAAATATTAAATCACATGTCAGAAAGGAAGAAGAAAAAGATACATGTAAAAAAGCAAATGCAAAAGTGGGTGTTACAAAAGATGCATAAAGGGAAAAAAAAGGACTCTGTCAATGTCAGTATCTTGCCAGATTGTCTTTATCACATGTCCTGTCTGGAAGTTCTTTCTGTTTCAGCTTGTTTTCCTTGTGTTGCTTTAGACATAAACAAACAAGCAAACCACCAAAAATAAAGTGCTATTTTCACTCTCTCTCCAATGGCAAATGGGTAGAGATAACTGGTTTATATGGGTCATGTTAAGGATGCTTTCTTAAAGGCACAAGAAGGAAACATCTAGGTAGTTAAATTCTCTAATTATGCTTATGAGACTATTTATTACATATCAAGTAATGTTTTGATGCTTAGAAAAATACATTAACTGTTTTAAATTATCCTTATCCTGAAATAAAATATCCTAGTTAAAAATAACAAGACTTTTGAACTGCATGAATCAACATATTTTTTAAAATAGCTTGTATAAAGCTATATATAAATATATATTTTATAATAGTAGTTATAACATTGATAACATTTTGCTTTCTTCCAAGATTCTACTAGCATATTCTAGCCCTGGGTAAATATTTTAATACTGAATTCCTGAGGGAAATAGCATCCAATATAAAGCATTTCTTTGATGGAATTCTAGGATTTGGCATAATCTATCTTTTTTTCCCATAACCTGTCTTCTAACACATTTTCTGGCCATCAATAGGTTTATAAATGTATATTAAAACATGGAAAAACTAAAAATTAAATCTTGGAACACTTCTAGGAGAAAGGTAGGTCATGGATTTATACATTTATTACTGTACATATGTGTTCATGATTGTGCATGGGAGGATTTCATTTAGAATACTCAGACACCTAGTTCTCTTTTAATCCATGTGCTTAAAATACAGTGAGTCTGTGAAGGACTGGTATGGAGGTGGGCTGAACAAAATCTGCACTAGATAAGTGCTAGACTAAAATCATAGTTTAGAGACGATTATTGACTTCCTAATCAACATGAAATCTGGATTTTCAAAGCTTTCAAAGAGCTTTGTAAACCAGGTCCAACATCATTATTGCATCTGCACAAATTTACATTAATGTCAGTGCTAAGTAGATGAACTCAAAAGTACAGCACACAGTGTATCCTATTTTGCCAAATGTAACCTAAATATAACTCTTTGTTATAGTATTAAAAAATAGTCCCATCTTAATATTGAATGTCACTGCTACTTTTCCCTGGTAAATATTGGATGGAGTCAGAAATATTATCATTGTGTTGAATATGGATGTCACAGAATTTCAAAGTAGGACTCTAAGTTATTTTTAATTATTTAATTGAAAAAATGTTGTTTAAGCATTGTTTCAGTCCTGTTTATTTAGAAGCAAGATGACTCAAACTGTCAGAATAAAAGAAAAAAAAAAAGACTAAATAGGTAAAAATAGTAATTCTTTCAAGAAACCCTTCAAGTTGAAGTCACCTTCTTAGAGGATTCAACCTACTGCATTTCTTTAAAAAAGCCAAAATTTTGGGCTGCTTGGGAAATTATTTTTTAGAGAATAATTTTAAGGTTTAGCAAATTCAAATTGAGAAGTGTTTCCCAAGACAGGCATACAGTGATATTTCAGGATTTAATGCAAAATGAGTATTTTTACAGATAGATACTATTTTAATCTGTATCACCAGGTTTCTCTTCAAAGCAACCACTTTCCAAGTATTTGACATAAAAGAAAAAATTCTGGTAGCATAAATACAACCAAAATACAACCCCAAAATACTCTGTTTGCTTATGTGCTTTGATCTTGTGCTGAATCAGTAAAGAAAACATGTTGTTGGCTAAGAGCTCTCTCAGTGTGCTGAGATTTACAAGCTCCTGCCAGGAACAGACTTACCAAATGCCATTTTGTGCTGTAAACATCTAAGATTCTGTTATCATAAAAGTCTTGGAGCAAACTGCATTCCCCATCTCCCTACTACTGACCTGATTAAGCTTCCTTGCCCTGTAACTTTACCTAGAGGGCCTCCTTCCTTTACACTAAATTCTTATGTGAAGAAATCACCATGCTAAGGTGCTTTCTGAGGAATATATGAATGTTGTTTTCTGAACAGTTTTATTAATGCCTAGGAGAAGTTTCTGCTTCACAAGAGTTTTGAAGATGCACGATTTTGAGGAGTCATTTATTAATATGTATTCATATATATCAGTCTTGTGTACAGGATTTCACACAGTTTATACTAAGAGCTTAGATCCAAACCCTGTGTCCAAACTATAGCTTCCTCCCCGTACTTGCCTTGTGCTGAATCTCTAAGTTCAGGCCCACTTTGAAACCATCCCAGGAAGGCAGACTCTGCTTCCTGTACTCGAGCACCAGCTGAAGGGGAAATGAGAATGCTGGAGTTGTCCACCTCTCACTCCTGGGGTTGAGAGAGGGTGGGCAATGCTGGGCTCGTTTCTGGGGTGATGACAGAATCTCTACATGAAGGAAAAAGGGAACCCTGTTCACATAATATGCACTTTCAGTGGGATGAGTTGAGTTCCACTGTCCATAAATATGATTATTACCACTGACCATTCAACCTACTTGCATCTTGTTTTGGATATTTACCTGCAGGTAACTTGTAACTGTATACATTGTCTATTGAGCAGTGAGAGAGGAAGGAACACCATGTGCACAGTCAGTACTAAAGAGCAAAGGGAAAGTCACATTAGAAATTTTGAAAGGGTACTTTTCAATAGCTGTGTTCTAGTACTTGAATATATGTGTATTGGAATGAAATTAAACAGGTCTTCAAACCAGCTATGAAGCAGCACATTTCATGGACCAATATGCTTGCAAATATAATTTCATCAGTACATACTCACATTTGGCAGGATTAATGTGTTCTGTAAATGATACGTTTTTGTTCTAAGGCATTGTATATATAATTTTTCTTATTTACTACTACAAAGAAATAGTGCTCGTGAGGCTGCTAAATCTGTTTATTTAAACCGTGCACATCTAAAGTATTCTATTTATTCCCAGATGAAGAATGAAAATTCTCGTAGACCAGAAAAACATGGTTCATTCATTTATTAGTTTTTCCCAATCTATAATGCAGCAAGAGCATCAGAATAAGATGCTTAGTTTCTGCCTGAAAAAAAATAGTTTGGCTAAAGAGAGTGATTACTTCTCTCAAAAAGAAGTGTTTTATCAGTTTTTCCACAAATAGATGTAAGTTTTTCAGAAGAGTCATCCAGAAATCCCGACAAAAGGCCAAAGGAAGCAGTTTGAAATGCATGCTTAGGATAAGGCCCAAGCTCAAAGCTCACAAACAAAAATGAGAATTAAGAGCATACTTAACTCCTACCTGAGCCCAGGGCTTTGCACAAGGATGTGCAACCTTCTTTTTCATTAATGCAAGAAAAGGCCACTACTTGACAGAAAACTGAAGCCTCAGAATGTCACTTTTCACACTTGTAATCTCTATATTTTCAGTAAAGATATTTTTACTGTTTCTGATTTTCTCTCTTACCAAGAAAGTGAGACCTAGAAGTAAAAAAGGTGAGATTTGACAATATAAATCCTGAATTTGTTCAGCAGTGACTATTTTAAGACACCAGTTTCCAAGATCTGTGTGACAGCAGACACTCAGGGATGCCACTCCTTCTATGAGACCCAGCATCACTGACCTGTAGTTGTTATCCCTTTTGTATAGAAAATCTGATTTGACATACATTGTAGCTCTGGCATTTTGCTTAGTGTTCAGTAACACAGAGCCAAAAGCTCTGTATTTCCAGGCCAGTTTTGGTATTTCCTTTAGACAGTTTACATAATCTAGACCTATTTTGATGTATCATTATCTCCCATGATTGCAATATCCAAAGTCTATTTCCAGCAGCAAGGTAGTATCTCCTCCCAAAGGAAATGTGAGGAAAAACTTCCTGCCATTTGTGTAGGACCACATTGGGACACAAATATGGTTTCATAGACGTTGAGTGGAGCAGGAATGGCTACATCAGGAATGGATCCAGGGTGCTGAGGGCTGTGAAAGCCTTACAACTAACCCTGCCATGGGAATGTTATGTCCATTCTGTATAATCATTGCAAATGGTTTGCAATTCTTCCTCCAAGAAAGAGGATGCAATGGAAGTAAAAGGCCATAAAGAATGTTTCCTTCATGCAGAAAGGAGGCAGCCCATTCTCTCTGTTTAAGAAAGAAGAAAAAACAGAAAAAGTATCTATGCTAACTCATTATACTAATTCTGCAAGTGTAAGGATACACAGCAGTATAGTTTTCAATACAGTAATCAACATCTGTTTTTCATGTCTGCATTTGAGCTTTAGGTTTGGTTTATTTTGAGTTAATCTTTTTAACTTTACGCAAAGCTGAAGAAGAAATCTCATAGTTTGGCAATGTTTCTGTTCAGGGTAAGCTCTTTTGATCTTCCAGCATTCAGAAGGATCACATTCTTTGCAGTGGATGCAGATACACTTTGGGAGTGATACCTGGTAACAGTTCATGTGTGCTAGCACATGAACTAGTGCTAGCACATGTGCTAGTACATTTTTTGACACTGGACTTTTAATGTCGTGCTAATGACATTCTTATGGGCAAGAAAGGATAAATGATCTAGTTCTAGAAATTTCTCCTCAGTAATTTTCAGTGGTTTGCTTTTCCGTGCAGTTGGGTACTGAATAGGATTATTCTTTCTAGTACCAAATATATAAAATAATAATCTGGATGGTAGTATGAATAATATCTTTACTATATTCAGTAAGGACACCATGCCACAGGCAGGAGGGTGTTGGGCATAGGATTAGACCTTAAAAATAAAAGCAGATCTGAAAAAAAAAGGATGAATTTCAGAACATTCAGAAAGAATGGCCAGAAGTCTTGAAAACTGTTGTCAAAGGAAACACGAGATAAAGGGGTAAATGCAGTTTAGTCTGAGAGGAATTATGTCAAATTTTCAAATATGTGCAGGTGTAGTGAGGCATGAGTAGCTGGCATTTCTGCTTTGTAGGATGATAGAGATTTATCACAGGTTCTTAGATAATTATCTTTGGATAAGTCAAAAAAATCCCCTATGGTAGGAATCCCGGAACACTGGAACTCTTTTCTGAGGTCAAATATGAGGTCCCTTCAGTTGTTGCTTTCTATGACTGATAGGGAAGTGTTCTTTATAAGCTAAATAATGGGCTGAAATTAAACAGAGAATTGTTCAGTTAAGCTTTAAACAAAGAAGAAAAAAGGCAGTCTCATACATATATTTTTTTATCTGAAATAACTAATGGAAATTAATTAATTTAATAGGCTAAAGGGCAATGAAAGCTTTTGTTGTCACAAAAATAAAGGTATAAAATTTTCATTATAAAATGAGTAAAAAAAAAATTGTATTGCTTACAAGATCAAAAGAAAATGGAAGAAAGAAAAGTGATTTCCAAGGGTGTTATATAAAGTTCATAGCCTCTTGCCATCTCTTTCTCTTAAGTTCAGTTTTGTGACATGGAAGTTCACTACTAAGCAATGACTTCCAGGAAAATATTCCTAAGAATAACCTGAACCTTGTTACTTTTCATGTTATTTGATCTTGTATAACTTACAGAACAGCAACTGCGTTGAAAATCTCTTCAAACTGCTTGGACTACTAGAGACATGTCTTTTATTCTTCTTTCCTGTTTGCATATGTAGTGGATTTTTTTGCACCTCTAAGTGACATGGCCCATATACTCATGAAAACAAAAAATGAATCTGAATCATTCCTTCTCCTCTGAAATGTAGATTGTGTGAGGATCTCAGTTGCAGACCAGATCCTAGCTTTTGCCTACGTTAACATATTTCTGTTTCAATGTTTCTCTATGGTTTTAAGCTTTCAAGAATCCTATTGCCCCAAAATAAAAAGTTCCTAATATAAACAGTGACACATCAAGTGTCACTGAAGAGTGCTGAATTGATATAGTTCCATATATTCCACTTAATAAGTCAAGCACATGCTGAAAGAAACTGTGAAGGCTCATACTCACTTCTTTGCCCTTAACTGGCTACCACAGTTCATTTTTTCACACAAAACAAGGCTTCAGAAGCTGCTTTGAGACCAGTGACAGGAAGTATAGAAATTGTAGGAATTTAGTATTTGACTCTTTTCAGCATTATAAAGCTCCCAGAACTGGGACAGAGAACACAAAATCTCTCTAAAATCCTGTCATATAAAAATGTAACCTATCACCAGGCTGAAGCCTGAGGCCTGAGTACATTGTTAGGATGTACACAGGGAATCAGACAGGCAGGAAGGGACCACATGAGATCTCTCATCCAGCTCCTACTCAAAAGATGTGTCAGTGCTGATTGAATTTAAACCAAACCTTGCTGTTCAGGTCTAGAAGAGCGTCAAGGTTAGAGATTTCACAACTCCTCTGCACAGTTCATTCTGATGTTCAGCTGTGCTCAGTGATTCATTTGTTTGATTAATGAGCCTTGTCTCTGGCACTGCCTTCTGACCGCTCCATGAAGACCCTGGGGAGCTGCTCCATGTGCAGCCACTTCCATGGTCCTCTGGGGGCTCACTCATATTTATCAAATGAATAACTGTACAATTTCTTGTCTTGAGGCCCACAAAAAGGACACAGTGCTCCAGATGTGGTCTGATGAAGGCCAGGTAAAGGTGAGTGATGACCTCCTGTACTAGTTTGAAAACAAACCAGTGGAAGGCACCAAGTCAGAATAACAATTTAATAGGGAAATCAAAAAAAGGTAAAGGTAGACAAACAGAGGGTTAAACTGACAGAGTCAGGATACAACCTGATACCCTGTTAGTCAGGGTGCAGTAGCAGTCCAATATGACAGTGGCTGCAGTCCTCCTGAAGTGATGGCTTCTGTCAAAGCAGTGATCCTGTAGAAGGGTCTGCTCTTCCTCAGAAGGTCTGGTGGTGGCTATGTAGCTCCTGTCCTCTGGGAATCCAGTGGAAAAAAAAAGGGCCTGTGGTGTTCAGAATCCCAGACTATATCCAGGATGGAATGCTTGGTTCCTCCCTCTGGGTGGAGCCTCTCACAATGGATGATGAGCCATGAGGCCCGGTGTTGATGGGCTCATTAACAGAAGAGAGTCCGGAGGGAGGAGGCAAGGAAACCCTGCCCCAAGGAAACCTGGTTTTAACAGCTCATGAGGATGGTAATAGAATACACTGCAACCCAGAACACCTCCTCAGATTTGTCTTCATCCCTGCCGTGACTCCTGCTGCCCTGCCAGTCAGTCCCCAGTACTATTTTGGGGAGGGATTAGTCCATCCCATATGCAGTACTTTACATCTATTCTTGCTGAATTTTGTGGTGTTCCTTCAGCCAAGAGAAGCCTCTCTGAATGGCAGCCCTGCTCACAAAAACATTGACACCGTGCCCCAGCTGCTGTCATCCACAAACTTGATGGGGCTGCATCCAGTTTCCTTCAGGGCACAATTTTATAAACAACAAAATGCAAAATCTAAAGGCACTAGCTAAACTGGATTGATAATAACTATGTTAATTTTTCTTTTACACTAAAAATTAAAATTTACTGTAAAGTACCATCACTGGCAGCTTCCCAGGAGTACATTTTAGTTTGTTTATCTATGCCTGCTTTGAATGCTACCTCTATGTGCATCTTCTCATGGAAAAATGATTTAAAATAATTACTATTAAATGCCTTTATTTTAAAGGATGTTCATTTAGTTTCCTGGTTCTTTTACACTAAGGCTTTATTATCAGAGGAGCTGTTACAACTAATGAGACCATATAGTGCTATGTTCATGTTTCAACACAATCCCATTAGAACTTCAGTCAATTAAACTGCATTTTGAAGCAAAAATAACTGAAAAAAAAGTTCAAAGAAGTTTAAACATATAAAACATTATAATGCTTATCACGTGAAGTTACATATTAATCTTGCAATGATAATTATTAAAAAATTGTGATAATATTAAAGTTGATCATGTGATAATCATGATTGGGCAGCATTGTCTAGTTTGAAATGATGTCTGTGCTGTCATTCCAGGGGCTTGGACTAGAGTAAATATTAATGTATATATTAAGAAGAAAGCAAATTAAGTAAAATGGAATTAAACCAAATACCATGAGAAATCTTTATTTTGAATATTCCTCTATCTATTGTCACCATCAGATACATAGAACCAGGCAGAAATTAAATTAGGAGAACCCAAAAATGTATCCACTTGGAAATGAAGTGTTCTCCTCTGACATAGCAGTGAATCCACCAGTGAACTGATACAGCAAGACACCATTCAAAGGAGACTTTTTAATTATTGGTCAGATGTTAACACATTCCTCTTTCTTTAGAAGAGTGTCTCAGGAGCTGTAAACCAAGATTTATTTTACAGAAACTTTTGATCTTTTTCTATTCAGCAAATATTAATTTAATTTTTCATAATTATCCCAAAGAACAAGCCAAGAAACTAATGGACTGCACTTTGATCTTTGTCAGATGATGTCAACAGCAGAAAATGTCTGGGTGAATCCAGAAAGAGAGGTTAACCTGCTGCTTTTCTACTTGGATATTTAGCAATGGGCACCTGCACCATCATTTAAGCTAGAAGTCAAATTGAGGTTAAATTGGTTGGGTTTTTAAGAGATACTATTTTACTAAGCTTTATATTGTTTCATAGCAATCATGAGAAAAACCAGAATCAGCACCTTATGCCTCTGAGTTAACAAGTTTGCATAATCACCAGCAAAACATTTCTTTATTCGTGTGTTACTCATCAGGGTCTCTGTTACAGGTTATAGGAATAGAGAGATGTGTGGTGAATATTACATGTTTAGAATCAGAGCTGAAATTTCACAGACCTCAGAGGAGATACGGGAAATCAAAAATTCAGAAATTTTAACTTGTTTTAAAGCTGATTATTCTACTGGACATCTTGAAATAGATGAGCTCACTGCACTGCATAGTTTGGCTTTGAAGTGCCCAGGAAGGGAAAGATGCAGCTACCCCAGTGCTTGTGCATGGCTGGGATATGAAAGGATTGCAGGCACAGAGTACAGTGTGCTTTTTGAGTTTATGAGTATCATGTTATATAATGAACGACCACTCTTACCTTCAGTTAAACAAACATTGTTCTTTGAACCTGCTCCACTCAGTTGCACTTCCTAGGTGCTCATTCCAGGCTGCTGCTGCTGAACAGCAGGAATGGGATATGTGGATATTTTCCAGGGAGGTAAAATACTACTTAACAGTGTTTAGAAGAGACAACAGATGGGGAGACTGTTTCTCAAAATAATCCTCCCTAATGGACATTGCAGTCACAATCTGCAGAAAGAAGGAGGAGAAAAAAATCTCTGCAGCATCTGTGAAAGGAAATCCTGGGAAAACAAATAAATTAGGCTCTTTTAAACAGGCAAATGACTGCCCAAAGTTATTTATGCACAACATTTGCTCAGTCACTTCCTTCCATTTTGTTTATGGATGGTTTAACTGAATTTTCAGATGGGTTCTGTCAGATCATGTTCCCAGCCCTGGTTCTTTTGCACTGCTTCAAAGTATGGACAGAGATTTGCTTAAGCAGCTGCGGAATTCTTGGCATCAGGATCCCAAAGGCAATGCCAGCTAAGGTGAAGCCATGCTTTTTGCTACTTATCCTTGTCCTTCTCACCACCGTGGAAAGCAAAATGTTGAGAGAATTCTCCCTTTTCTTGCTTGCAATGCTATCCATGTATGTAAATTTATCTCGTCACTTCTGTTCTCCTTTTGACAGTGAATAAAATATTAATACGTAAAACTTCGCAGAGTGCTAGTGCTTCTCTCAAACTTTTTTTTAGTGTAATTAAATCATATTTTCTTTATTTTATTTGTTGATCTGGGCCGTGATTCATATATTCCTTTGTAGGGTCTAGAGCCTAATTATACTCCTTGTTCTATGTTGTAACATCTATTACAACTGCTCTCTAACATTTTGGTTCTGTTTTTATAAGTAGATAGTTTTCTCTTTTTTCACAGCTATTTTTCAAAAATCTTGCTATTTTTGGAATTTGCATATTCATTACTTGGTCTATCAAATTGTATGGAAATAAACGTGGATTGTCCCTGTAGCAAAATGTCACAGAATGAGCTCCAATACTGCTAAAATCAGTTAAAATAGGAGAATGAAACAGAAAAAAAAAAGGAAAAAAAAACAAAAAAAAAGAAGTGGGCTGGAAATGGGAATAAGAACAGATGGCCTAAGGTAGCATTTTTAGATATTATATTACATAAAGGGGTAGGAGGGAAACAAAAATGGTAAATAGCAACCTTTTTAATAGTACAAGTGTTCTGTTGATACTCTCTCTGTGTTGTATGGATATGAAAACTGAAAACCACACTGCTAAATACTACAAATTTCAATGTTAAACTGGTTAATTGGTTAAATTGAAATTGTAAGGATACCTTCAATAATTATGAGCATCTCTGTGGTTTTTTAAGACTTTTGCATTTATTGAAAGGAAACATTTATTATTTTATAAGATCAGATCTGCACAGCTCATTTGCAAATTAAATGCACAATGCTATTCTTCAGAGACATGATGTGTCTCCCAAGGAGTGTCTGTAGTTTCTGGCTTGAAGCTGTCTACCACACTTCATGTGTGACTTCTCCAATGCCTGACTATTTAGGAGCTTAGTTACTACCCAAGCTTTTGCACCATTGCCAAGAGACTTCCCAGGTGAATGCTGGCACCACTTCTTATTTTATTGTGTGAAAAGAAAAACAGACTATATTCACTTGCTTTTTTTTTTTTTTTTTTGGTAGAGAAAGGTTGATGAATATATTGGCTGGACAAGAGGTTTTTTTGTATGTGTGTGAATATGTGGAACCTGGATACATCCTCAGGGGATTGTTAAATTGTCATTGGCATCACATGAGAACACAACTCTATATATCATATTAAAGAATGCAGGTGATGTTTAAAAGTGTAAAGGAAAGTCCCAGAGATGCAATGACTCTGGAAATTATCTGGGATAGTGGTTAATCATCCCATCATTCCTGAGAAAGTGGCAATCCAAAACTCTGAGGTATTTTGAAGTACTCAGCATTTAGACAACAGGTTAGGATATGATGTTTGGAAATATGCAATGTAGACTTTAATATATTTAGGTATAAGAGGCCTTGAACCTGTAACAGAAATGAATTGTTAAAGCTGGGGTATTTTTATGTCAGAGGAGAAATCAGCCATATCTGAGATTTGTCAAAACACCCTTCCCCACTTGTGCTCCAAACTCACTTACAGTGTGCTTAGCCAGGATGAGAGTGGGAGCAGGACATAAAGTGCAGGTACAGCCTGGTCAGCATGGTCCAAACAGGCACTGGGAGCAAAAGCAGAACCAGGAGCATCAGGAATCTCCTGCTGACAGCATCTGGGCCCCATCCCAGTCACACAGGAGCAGAATGACTGCTGTCAAGAGTCACACATCAAAAACATAGGAGCCTCCACCTAAAATAAAAACTCCTTCAAGGTCCTTGAATCCTTTTATGAGTCTGGCAAAATACACAAAAGATATAATTGAGAACAGAAGACAAAGGGTAAAATGAAAAAAAACCTAATTCCATGATAAGCATATACCTACCAATGGTTGAGCATTTTAGTGAATCCATTAAGGCCCAAAACACACCTTTAAGTTACATCTTTAGATGGTAAACTTAGTATTAAGTCAGATATTCTTCACTAATTTATTAGCTAAGAAACTCTTCCTACTTATTAATTTACAACTTCCTGTCTCCCTATTCCTGTCTAAAGCAATTTTTAATACAAGTATTAAACACATTTCACTGAAGCATTTAGTTTGGCCACAGTGCATCTTTCCATTTAAACAAAACCTGAATAGCTGACCAGAATTTAGCCATAAACCTCTTTTTGACTGTACCTATTTCATATCAAAAATCAGATAGCGTCATTATATTCATGGCTTTGAACAAAGTAATGCTCTCCTACATTATAAAGAGTCATTTTCCTTTACCTTTTGATGTCTTTGCCTTTCCAAGAATGTTATTTGCAATGATAGTCAGAATGTCATGGGAATCAAAGTCCTTCTGTGAGCAGCTCTGCTGGGTCATGTTCACCTGTGCAATGAGAATGAATGCATATATTATTTATTTATGTAATTTTACAT
Source organism: Monarcha castaneiventris obscurior (assembly GCA_026261815.1). Lineage (NCBI taxonomy): Eukaryota > Metazoa > Chordata > Aves > Passeriformes > Monarchidae > Monarcha > Monarcha castaneiventris. Next base: position 1,175,217 of record JAMPIT010000371.1, read on the forward strand.
TTTTTTCAATTATGTTTAATATGCTCTTATTATATCTTCCAAGAAGTATTTTCAAATAGATAATGGGTAATTAAATTACATAATTTCTTAAGATAACATTATATTAATGAGTGCTGTGAATGAGGCTCATCATTAACATTTCTTGCTGCTTGAAGAAACAATCTCCTCTTTTAGAAGCTTTGTCTATATGAGCAAAAAAAATCAAAAATAATTCCCTCTGTGTTTGCTTCCATTTCTGCCATTTGTTTAAAAGCACAGCAAATATTGATAAGAGCATGATTCAGATATAACATAGACAAAGGTGTTTATTAAGTATATATATATACTCATTGGTTTATTTAATATATACACTAAGACCTAAAATGAAATACATTATAAAATGAAGCTGTACTGTACCAGACTAAAGCCAGAGCCTTGCTTCAGCTGAACCCCGTGTTTCTAAGATTTAGCACAATAAAGGCAGGATATTTAAAAATTTCAAGCAGTTTTTAGCTGTCTTTCACGGTATCCATCATCTTTCTTGTAGACTTTTCATTGGCCTACTTGCCTACTCACAGAAAGAGTTCTGCTGGTAAATTCAGTGCAAGAGCTACACTTTCAGATGTGTTCAGTGATTTTCTAGCCTTATACTGAATTATAATTCTGCAATAAATTCTGAACTTCTCCCTAAAGCTTTTTCTGAATATTCTACTCACTCAAGACCAGGCAAGAATCAATAAAAAGTAGCCATCCTGATAAAATCCATCACATCATTAATTTTTGGGGGCATTTACGTTGCATCAGAGGCATCATATGAAGAAAGACCTTAGGAAAGGAACCTTTTAAAGTACACCACTCACTACCTAAATTCAACCAAAGGTTTTTTATTCTTTGCAGATTTTTGGAAAGCTTCTCTTTCTATACTCTCTCACTTTGTTAGACAATACTGCACTGTAGCATTTAAATGTCTCTTCTTTATCAGTGATGTCTCAGAGTGATCAAATTTAATCAAATGCCACATAAATCTATAAATAAATCTGACCATAATCAATTGTTTTAGGAGTTAAATGTATTTTCACATCTGGCCTGATTTATTAGTCTGTGTTCCATATTTATTTTATTTTGTTGTTGATATCATTTTATAACACTAAGAAGAAAAATATATTGTAATTAAAACAAATATATGTATTTTCAACTATACTTTTATGTACACGAGCTCCCCTCCTAGAAGGCCACAATAATGGTAAGGAATATTTCCAGGGAGGCCAATTTTATTTTGTTGCAAAATAATTCCTATTTAAGCTAGTGGTAGAGGAGAAAAACTGAAGTCAAGAAAAAGTCAAAATTTTTTTCCCATAGCAATTTAACAAAATAATACTATCTGTTAAATATAACTGGTTTTGATTTAAATGTTCCCATAAACTTTGTTCAGGCCCTGCTGAGCCTGCATTAGATGTTAATCCTATCAGAGGGAGAAAAACACTTGTAGAAACAGAATAAACAAGCCTCAAGGCACGGTGAAGAATCTACTGTTTTATTATTGATCCAGTAGTGGGTCTGAGTAGAAAAGGAGCTTTAACTGGTCAGTTATCATCCACAGAGTCACGTGTGAATAGTGTTAGTTATTGTAGTTGTATTTTGCTTTTTGAGAAGAGTGCCTCACTGCCATAGACTATCCATATCATGATATTAAAATAATATCCAAAGTTCTTTTATAAGCTTTCTTATAGTTTAGGAACTGTAAGGTCTATGCTTTAATTTTAATTAAATTTATTCCCTTTGATTGGACAGACAGTGCAAGAAAACTGGTGAAATAAAACTGGGTAAAAAGCATGCCATTATGGTTTTCAGTACTGAGCATATTTGGTTCCTGTGGTTCTGGAAACTTCTAAAATTTTTGCTGTGTGCAAATCCATCAAGCAGCTGCTTGAGTCACGAATCTCTCTTGTGCCAAATCAACTCCTTTTTTCTTTTCAATCACGGATTAAAGGGTTTGTAAACACAGTGACAACAAATATGCCTAGCTCTATATCTATTATTTGATGATCAGGCTACATCAGCAAGAAAAGTGAGACTGATGTATTGAGTCTTTGCATATTGTTGGATATCAATAGGACAACACTGGTTACATTTTTCTTCTCGTTGCTTTTGAATTCCTGCATGCATTTTAGTTTTATTTTCACTCTCATATTTTTTATTTCCCTCGGTAATAATTCAGGCTTATTAAAAATAGAATAATTATTTTCAATAATGAAAACAAGGGAGATGTGAATTAACTACAAGGATTTTTCATTTTGGACAACTATAATGAAACTTAGCAATTACACAGTTTTTTCCTATGATTACTTGCCATTCTCACATGAAATCCATTAGCAATTACAATGCCAATGGCTGGCACTGTGCAGGAGGGAAAGAATGGAAAGTTTCAAAACATTTCAATGTCCACTAAATCACAATTTAAAAAATTAATAGTGTGAATAAACTTGTAATGTAAATAAACTTTTTGTGATTGGGAAGAGAAATTTGCTACTGAAATTTTCATGACAGGTCATATGCTTCAAGAAAAAATATTCCTACCCATTGGTAGGATTTTAGGCATCAGAATATTTCATGAGCCAAATCTAAATCAATATTAACATGAAATACTCACAATGAATACAAGGGAACATGCGAGTTGATATAAACCATTCATCTGTTAAATAATTTACAGTACTTATTTTTCCCTGTTCATCTATCCTACTTTCATATTATGCTTATGGTGTTTTAGACATCACTTTTTTCAGCAATGAATGGAGAACTCCATTGTATACAGTTTTTTATTAAAACTGTATAAAAAAGTGATGATTTCAGTTCAGCTATCTAACAGAAAAGGAAATGTGAATTAGTGCAAACCTTCATATAATCCAAAGGTTTCCTTTTTTTTTTTAATTATCCTACACTTGAAGCAATAGCAAGGCAACAATTCAGAAATTGCAAAAAAGCACAAGGAAGACCCTTCCTCTCTTTTCTCAGGATAAAAGGGGGAAATAAAAATTAAATTTAAAAAAAGCAAAAAAAAAAAAAAAGCATCTCAAGGACGTCAACCTGTGACACCTACAAAATCCTTCTGTCCAGCATTGTGGGGTACAGAGAGAAAGGTGCTTTCCCCTCTGTTATTTACTGATTGTGGAATATTCTTTTAAACAACGAAGAACTAAGGAAGAACAGATCTGTAGTGTTACCATCATGCTCTTTGTTTCTAACCCCCCCTTCTAAACCAGGTAAAAGTAGAATAATTAATAGAACTTTATCTACCTCCTATGAAAGTATCTGGTAAATACCAGTTTATTATACTAATCAATAGAAACAAAGATGCTGTGCTTCTAGGCTTGATTCAAGCCCAACAGATGAAGGAGATAATATACAAGTAGGGAAATATTTGGATTTACTCTTCTGCCATCAACTTTGTATGTCTCATTTCCCTGCCAATAAAGACAATTTAAGATCACGTGTTTCTCTGTTTTTTCAAAGTCTATTGTAAGATCTTAGAAGAAATATTCAGTTCTTGATATACACATGAACTACCTGTGCCAGTTCTGTTCTCAGTCTTGAGTTCTATTGTAATAGAGACAAATTAAATGGCAGGAATTTAAATCAGATTAGGCTTATAAATGCCACAGAAATCTTTGTTAACCATTTGAGTTTTCCTCATGTGCATAGGATCACACTGGCTCTCCCTCAAGCTCAAAATCAAGCTGGATCCTGTTAATAACACTATGACATCATGCCAGGAGTTCCTGTATGCAGATTTGCCACTTATAATCAAATCTGCATTTCCTCTATCAGTTTGGTTGCATTATTAAGTGACACTTAAAAGTAATTTTGATGATTAAATGAGCTGTTCTTCACAACAAGCCTGTAATTTTCTTTTTTTCCATGAAGCTTTCAAATCAAGACATAATATTCTGTTCTTGGCACATCTATGCCAGGTGTAAGAAAATTGATCTGAAGTTTTACTTCCTTCTTTACCTGCTAAGGAGATGTTTCCATCACTTGTAGAATGTATTTCTCCATGGTTTTATTTCGTAGTGAGGAATTATTTTGCTCGCAGGGGCAATTCTGACAATAATTGTGAATAACTATTTTTGCTAGTCAGATCAGAAGAAAATGAAGGTGAATATGCTGAGAAAGTTGGTGGTACTGGTTTCTTTTGGAGTTATCAACCATCACTGAGGTATCAGGTGGTATCTAAATTTTAAAAATTTGTTCTAAAATCCTCATGTGAGCAAATAGTAGCATTATTCTTTTCACTCAGGCCTCAGACTCAGATGTTTCTTTCACCAAATTAAATGCTATTCAGTGTAAGGAAAGTCCATCTTGTTACCCCTCTCGTTCAATCTGATTGAAGATCTTAGGAAAACATAAGAAGCGATTGATATTATGACACCTCTAATAAATCTTTATATTATTAATTTTAATTAAACACAAAATATATGGTCTCTTAACCCTCTTAATAACAGGCATGTGTGAGAAATAGCAGCAAGTCAGACTGTGAAGGACATTTCAAGCACAAATTTATTTGTTTTCGTCTGATGCAAGAGAGCTGAATTTCACTTACTGCAAATAAACAGCTGTAGCTGCTACAATGATAAATACTCTTTGCTAATTTGACAGGTAAGATTTAATCATAGAAGGAAGGAAACCAGACATATTTTATTAGCAGAGAACAGAGAACAGCTTCATCTGTGCCCATTTTATATTATTTGAGCATTATATTCTACATTTTGTATGGGTTTATTTTGTTCTTTGCTGGTAAGTCTTGAATTTCTGGTTTTATAAAAAGAAGGTATTTCAAATTCTCAAGATACTTCCTACTAAGAAACCTCACACTGAAGTAAAATTCTGGCCCTGTTGTCACTAGCAGGAATTTGACTTTGATGACATTTGTTGGGCATTTCTAAATGTCTGACACACCAGTCACATCTTACAAGAGCATTCACAAAGGCAGTTGTGATCATGACAAAACTAACTCCCAGTACCTGCAGGGGTGGCCAGAAATTGCCAATGCACACGGTCTGTGAGTGGAGCAATCCTAGCCCAAAGTACAGTCAGGAGGAATTCCAGCTTTATCAAGTCAGAGGCTTACACACCATGCAGCAGCACAGCCAGCCTGAGTAACAAGAGAAAGAAAAGTATATCATGCTGTAAATACATATATTGTGATGAATTTAAGAAAACAAGTGATGTATTCAATTTATCAGTGAGATTTTGATTTTACATCACATAATCCTGAATTATGCATTAGTCTGAATATCTTTACTCCTGCTTATACATTTCAATTACAGTATGTTTGTTTTTCTGTTGCTCACTCAGCCTTTGCCGCTTTTCGCCTCAAAGATTATTTAATTTCATTTTTAGTAATGTAATTCAACACAAGCTTTTGGAGAACTCCAAAAATTATGGAAGGAATTTCTAGAATGACAAGTGCTGTCATACTCATCAAAGAAAATTTCTATCAATTTTAAGTGCTTTATTATGTCTGTGTCTTCAGAGCTGACTAGTCAATATCTAACTTCATCAGTTCTTTTAAAAGTTAGAGAAACATATACATATTAGAAATTCTGTTCTGTTGGCTGAAAACATAGTACTATTGTCGAAACGTCTGCAGCAGTATGTTACTTGATTGTTCTTTTTGTAGCTCAATTTCAATTTTAGATTATGTTTAAAATTATCTGCTATATTCTTGGTATCAACTGCCAAGCACATGATATTCTGGAAATCTGAAACTGCTAAACCTCTTATGCATTTTTTTTTCCTAAATGTTATACCTAATTTTAGCACTGTTAACATTGTCATCTTGCAATTATATAGGGGCATATACAGCATGACCTGCAAATAATGTATCAGCAAAGGGTTTTCCCTCCTACAGGCTTCTATTTCAAATGCTTCATGAAATCAGAAGGTATGTAAAAGTTATTCTGAGCCACTAGCCCACCTACAGCATGTCACTGTGGATTGCTGAAAAGTACTATTTTAAAAATGAATTTAAGATGGTGAAGCAGATAGGAGCCGTTATATTTGTTGTGACGGACTTTGTAAGATGATCAGTTTTATGTGTCAGTTAAAAGCAAAAGAAAGCAAGAATGTCATAATTCAATCCACAGCTTTCCCAAAATAGTTTTACATTGCCAGCTGCCAGATGGTCAGTGACTTATCTGAGGGCTCAGATAATTTATCGAAAATTACATTCATTCGTTTCTATCAAATTTTTATTTAGGAACAACTCGGGTTTTTTCTGTCTTACTATTTTTCTTCCTACTGAGTGAGTGAGTGAGGAAATGAAGAAATTTGAGATTTCCTTCTTGCTTTGCCCTGTCCTCAAGCAGGAATTCATGGGGGTAGTTTGAGCTTCTCCTGGATGACAGTGCAGGATTCATTAAATGCACAATGAATTTCCAGTTTTGAGTCATTAGGAGACGTCTAGCTGAGAGTATGGAAAAGACTTAATCTGGGCCAGCTGGTACAAAATTCAACAGCACATCATTCAGTGTGTATTGACAAGATCCAACATTGGCAGTTCAATAAGGAAAACATTCTTCTTTGCAGGGACAATTACAATGTCCAGGGGACCATGTGTAGGATAGAGGGGACAAAGAGGCTCTATCTGACAACTGACCTTATTTTTGCCTTCCACCAGCTTTCCCCCTTTTTTTTTTTTTTTTAACTAATTTCAGAGTTCTTGTTGAAAATGTTTGTTTTAATTCCTAAGTATGTGACCAGCAGTATTCTACAGATGCCAGAGGTCTGACACAAGGGTGTAGTAAAAGGTGGCAGTTTGGAAATTTTACATAGCTGAGAATTGAAATCCTGGACTATGGATAGGCTTTGAAGACTTGTGCACAGCTGTGACAGAATTAACTTTAATTGCTTCAGAATTTACTCATGAGTTCTTTCTTAAAAATCCCACTTTACAGTAATGAACATGAGTGAATTATTCTACCTGAATATCCCGAGATATTTTATTCCCATAACTGGAAGTTTTGGAACAGAAATAAGAATTATTTTCACAATGCTCTGAAGCAAGTCCAGCCTGCAGAAAGTGTAATTCCATCATATCCTACATGGTTTCTCTCTCTCTCAGCGACGTCCTTGTTGCCTGAATAACTTGCCCAGCTGTACTGCACTCACATGATCTTGTTGGGACTTGGGAAGTGATGTACAAGGAAGGCAAATGTAGTGTTTGATACTGGTCTTTAAATTGCAGACAGTTTCTATTAACTGTCTGCTTTTTGATACCACTAGGTAAATAATAATTCTTTTTCTTGTTAAGAGAAGGAAGAGCGGGGAAAAAAGGAAAATATGAAAATGGTATTATCAGGATAAATCAAATAAAAATAGCAGCTAACAAAATAAAAAGGAAGGCTGAATAGTCAAGGGATAAGAGATAAGGCATATTAATGAAGAAGGTGAACCTGATTGATTTAGAGCCATTACTTAGAGATGGGGAGGAAGGAAAATTAGAAAAAGACCCTATTTTTATATCATTGCATAATAACCTCAATGAATGAAGTGATGCTCTGGAAGTTACTCAGGAAATCTAAGAATTTGAGGCACTTAAAGATCTTAAAGCTTCGTAAAAGCATTTCAGTGCAGGATATCTTCCTGTTAAGGCAGAACCTGTCTTTCGTTATGCTCTGCTTTGGACTTGAGGTTAAGATTTGACTCTAGCTCCCAAGTACTAATGTAACACAGAAAAAAAGTAAAGAACTGGGAAAGTAACTACCTGAAATATTCACTGGGGCTCCAGAACTCTAATAAATTGTGTATCCAGATGGTATACACTGTCTGTCACAGGAAAAATGGGATATTTTCAAGTTTAAATCCATATTAATGGAGATACTATCATCTAGTAGTCTATTAATCTGTTGAAATCAATAGGAGCTAGACAACAGACTGGGTTTGGTGGCCATGTGTTGCCCTCAGTCACCAGCAAGTCAGTAGCAGAGAATGTAGCTGAGATCAGGCTCCTCAAGGAATAAACTTTATATCCTGACTGCCAGCCCCTTCCTCTGAATTCTAAACAGCAACACTGGAGGGGAGCAGCACGAAACAAAGACACTACACAGTGTTAGTGAGAACAGACACAACCTCTAAATCCTGGAAGTATTCAGGTGTGGTGGCTTATTTATTTTAGTGCCTGTTACTTGCTTCAGTGGGGTTGTCATTCCCTGGGACTCTTGTCGGGCTTGCACATGTGGCAGCAAGGGCAAGAAACCTGCTCTAGAAAATTAAATCCTTACTTAGCACAATAGAGCACTGAATGAAAAGTGGAATGGTTGAATTTGATGAGCTCCACAGAATGTTTAATATCTTGGTAGAAAAATACAAGTAACCAGAAGAAGAATCCTGCAACCTTGACTTTAACAGAAAAAGATAAGAGGGAAAAATGTGCTGGCTCTAAAATTATTTTTTCTAAGGGCAGGGGGCATAAATGGAAATTCTTCCCTAGCAATATCACATCCCATGTGACAGTATTGTGCCCAAGGTTAACAGGGACATACCATTCCTTAGATATATAATTCATGGGAAACATTGATAATGCTGATCAGTCTATCATGTAAAAGGGAAAAATATTAAAATAAAGTTATTCAAATGAATAAAGAAAACTAAGTTAGAAAAAATCAGCTCAGAACGATATATTGATGTACCATTCTGTTTAATTTGCATTCTAGTACCAGTCTTAGAAAAGCACTCTGCCAGTTTAGGGTATTTAGTGTGATATTTAATTTAAAGCTGTGATTGAATTCTGGAAAATCTAACAAGCATTTAGCTTCATTTATTAATATCTAAAGATGCAGTATTCATCATCAGTGATTTTAATTAATGTTCCCCTTCAGCAATGATATACAACAGTTAGGTGACCTTGATGAGAGAACATTCCATGCTATTAAATAATAGACATCCAAAAGATTATTTTGATTTCTGTGGCTGCCTGCTTTATTCATTTCTTTGGCAAAAGTTGTTCTTGTTAGAATAAAGCCATGCATGCAATGAGGCAATCCTTTAAATTTTAATCCGTTTTTCTTTAACTTTAAAATTGAAGTTTAGCTTCCTTTGGGGGCCATCACCACTATATAGTAAAGGTCACTTCCTGATGAATTGTTTTTTTCCAGTGACTGGCTTATGCTTTGGATTTTTTCTTGCATTTTTCAGATAATTCTCATAATACATAAAGTTAAAACTGTTAATAAAATATTACATATTTATAAGACAAGTTGCGTAAGTGCTCTTCTAGGATACTTTGGATGTAATTATTCACTGAACTTAATGAAAAGACTTGGGGGAAAAATATATTTATCTGCCACTTAACATGGAAATGATCCAAAGGTAGGGAAAAGTTCAACAAGACCACAAAACAAGAAATATATTTTTATGGGTAAGGATTTGATTTAATAAATAATGTTTAATAATACAGAACTTTAAGGAGGGATAAATTATTAAGTATATAAGAAGAAAATATTTTGTCTTGAAAATTTATTCTTTAAAGTTCTACAATTTCAATGCAGGGTCAGTTCCAGTCATGAATAGTGTGAGAAAATTAATTGTTTAGTTATGATTGCTGTGATAGTCACATGGAAGAGAAATATTATTCTGGACACAAATACATTTGGCATAACTTCCTTGTTTGAGTGGACTCTCAGAGATAAGGACTGAGACATCTGTCCTTATCTGAGGAAATCATCATCTGAGTCCTTTGAAAGGCCTGCAATAAAAATACCACAAACATTTCACACCCTTCTCGTTGAAATGTAACGTCCATGTAAGTTAAATATGAGCTGATTTTGCTCCTAAGGTTCTGAAAAGTACCTTTCATGAGTATCACTTGTTTGCATTTAGCTGCACATCAGTGCTTGAGTTTGTTAGTGGCTTGAGTAATCATGCACCAGGTGAGGGGGAAATGCTTTGGAAAGTGCACTAAATGTATATTTATGTTCAGATTCCTAAACACCTTTGAAATCCAACCTCTGGTCATTTGCAACAAAACTAATTCCTGTAGAGGTTTGGTTTATAGGAATATTTGTGGGAAAGGCAGAGACTCTCTCCTAAGGAGTAGTTTGTATTCAGGAGTTCCCATCTGCAGATGGTTGATTGTGAAAGCCCTCAGTGAAAGTGGGCTCAGGTGTGGGCAACCACGCCTGGTGAACCACCAGAGTCTACACAAGAGTGGTACCAGAGCAAAGGAGTTGGTACGTGGACAGCTGGGTTTAGTTTCTAGGAGGAGAGATAAAGTGTTGCAAAGGCAGTGTGGGGCTTTGGGGGATTTGCTTGGGGGCTGTTAGAAGGAAACAAGTGCTCAAATTTCAGTTGTCACTATGGTCTTTGTTAGTAGTACTGTAATGGAAAAATATGGTAAAAAGTCTTTTGTTGCCATGCCTTACTTCTATTTTATTATTCTTTAGGTAGTTTATAAGTCTATTTTCTCTTTTCATATAGGCTGTAGCTAGTCCTCATTTGAACTGGCTCACCACTTTTCCAAAAATCTGGCTGATTTTTTTTTTCAATGGTCTTGTTTACTGTGACTCCTTGATAAAAGAAGGTTTAGTAACAGCATCTCTTAAAAAACAAAAAAAAAATGGCAGCAGAATTGCTATTTCTTTAGCATTAGTTTGCAAAATGTGGTGATTGGTACCTTTTGGTTTTGAGAAACTACCGCAGTGTGAACAAATAACATCCTGTGTGGACCTGAGGCTACCCAGGGCTTTACCTGAGCATGGCCAGGCTGTTGAACAGAAGTTGTAACTGCACCAACAGTAGGTGTGCATGTCAAAAACCCTGCCAGCACATGCATCCAGAAAATATTTGGGCATTATAGTTTAGGTGTTAGTTGGAAAAACCTGATGCAGGTGGTGGAAACCAATCACTTCTATGTTATATGAGAGGTTTGACTGTAGCTCTTAAAAAGAAATCTTATGGTTGCTTTTTCTCTATGTTGGGTTTATTTTTTTGTTTGTTTTTGTTTTTTTTTTTTTTTTTTAAATATAGATAATATGCAGAAAGTAGTGATATCTGCCATTTTTAAAAGAAGAACTCTATGACCAATGTTAAATTATGGGAAAATCATTTCCTTGAAGCTACTATTACAGGGAAAAAACCCCACTGATTAAACTAATAGAAGTCATAAGTTCATTCTCACATTTTAAAGATTAAATAACTTCATTACAGGTTTTCATAGGCAATTCTGTCTTTGCTGTCTTGGTTTATATATTATGGGGGCCTTTTTATAGTTAAAGCTAATCTGATATGAAAGCTAAACCAGCTTTGTTTCATCTGCTGAAGATACATGAAACAAATCTTCAAAATATTCTTTTGAATGTCGCTTCTTTCTATCAGTTTTCTCCACTGCTTGTAATCTACTGTGACTTCTCTTGCTCTTCCAACTTCATACGGAGGCACTCATGAGTATATCCAAATACTTGGCATTCCTCACCCTTGGGAGATGGAGGATGTTCGGGTCAGGATGCTCTTTTATAGCAAGTCTTTTCTCAGGAAGGAATGTCCAGTTGGAAAGTAATGGGTAACAACTTCCTCTGAAATTTAAAATTCTTTTCTCTTTAAACCTGTGATTAAAAAGCTTAAGAAGAGCAAAATCGTTAAGCTTTAACATCAAGATAGTAAATAAAAGAATGCTTAAAAAGGAAAATAATGTTGGCAAATTCTTTAGCTGGTGGTTGAAAACAAAATGGCCAAACAGTTTTGCTTAAGAAAAGGAAAATAAAAAAATATCATAGAAACCAATGCAAATTAGACTTGTGATATTACTTCAGGGATTTAGCAGCACAATTTAACAGAAAGTAAGCAAAATTTTACTTCTGAGTTTTACAGGTGATTGGTTTTCCATGGTTGGTTTGAAATCTCTTTTGTTCTGGCTACAAGAATAGTGATTTGTAGTTTTATCAACCTTTGCAGATTTTGTGAAATGCTTTATATTGTAAATCCTTTTTCTTCTAATTAAAAAAAAAAAAAATAGAAAAAGACAGGTCTGCTGTAGATTTAGGAATCCTTTGAACTCTAATGTCTGTAAACAGTCTAGCACTGGTGCTGTGTCTGTTATGCTGACTACCCTGAAGCCACCCAAATTTATGAATGTTGAAGTCACTCAGTAATTTTGCTGTCACTCTTAATGTAAACACCATGGGCGAGATTTCCTTTTAAATCAACACCCTTCCTGCTCCTGTTCCTATAATTGCACTCACTTTCAAGTATATCTTATTTGGGTGTAGGTAGCTCACCAAGACATGCTTAGAGTCCAGCCTTTTCCCTGCAACAAGCTCTGAAGTTGGATGTTTGAAGGATATGTATGAGATTTTTCTCTATCAATAACTTTAATACTTAGAAAACTAAAATAATTTTCTGTACAGCACAAACTAACCATCCTTTTAAAGAAAATCTGAGAAAAAAGCAAACTTAGAAAATTTATCTTCTGATGAGTAGGCAATAATTTTGAATTTAACAAGTGATGTAGATTTGGAAACCAAAGTTATTGAAAACTTGGTTCCCATATAATGCTAATCATGACTATTTTCAAAATCTGTAGAACTGAACCTCTTTTCCTTTTTTACTTCTTTCTGCTCATGGTTTTGCTCTAACTCTTAGCTTCTTTCTCTGTATCTGTATGGTCCTTACTGGACCCTGCAGTAAGATTTGTGTCTCCAAGCTGCACTGTATCATGGAACTGCACTTTCTAAAACTGTGTTGCCACCAGAATTGAGTTGAGGGTGAGAGAGATTCAATATAGCACAGGCCGAAATAATAGGGTCAGAGAATTCCTTCTGATCCATCACTGGTGTCCAAGGATAGTAGTGGCCATAGCAGATGCATCTCAGCTGCATCTGATCTGATCCTATTCATCTCCTTTAGGTTTATAAAGGGTTATGTTTAGCCACTAAAACACTTAACACTCCTTTTCCAAAACTGTCTCAGTGTCTGAAGAAGTCTACTTGCATGTTTAAGAGTGAGATCAGTATTTTGAAACCTAATTCAAATGGGCTTGCTCTAAGATTGTAACAAAAGGGATTGCAGGGAGATTTCAAGTTTTTGTGTGGTTTTAAATACTTTTTCTTTAATTGTCTTTTCGTATTTTTGTTATAGTGGGATTCAATTGTTCATAAGAATTTCTTGAAGTATTATTGGTTTCTCTTTTATTTTAACTTAAATTGAATTTACCAACATGGTTTTTATAGAAAAAAAAAAAAGATCTCTTAGGACGTCAAAGTATTTTTGAAGGGATTAAGTGTTCTAATAGACTTTCATGAAAAACAGTTCTTCAGTTCGCATCTAATTTGACTAATTAAACCTTTCTACCAAATGCTAAGGTTGTCATATGGGATGCTTTTTTTTTTAGGAATGTGAAATCACTAAATATGAGTATATGTTAATACCCACTGTGAATATCCATTTGGTTGAACAGATTTGGGATTTTTTTCCTTGAAAGCCTGGCCTGCCATTGCAAGCCCTTCCCATTTCGTTTGCAATGTATGTCCCTTGGCAATGTCCCTTCATGTATATTTGAAGTCAAACACTTAATAGAATAATCAGACAGTTATTTCTTATAAATTATAGGATTAGTGAAATGTTTTGAAATAATTAGCTTGAAGGTTTCTGTGTATTTCTCATGTACACATCTGCTCATCTTATATAAAGGTTAAGTAACTTGTACACACATCTAGAAGAATAAATGTTCATACGGTGAATGCACACACAGACTGATGATGCATTTTACATCACTGTTTAAAACAACAACATAAAATGTTTAATGTCACAAAAGAAGGTCAAGTGAAAGCCTTTAATTAGATTTTTGCAGAAATTAGATTATCTGGCTTGGAATTAGTGTCATTCACTAATAATTAAAGAGTGTGGAAAAATTGGTAGGAAGCAACTTGTCTTATAGTCAGCATAAGTAAGCATCGCAGTAGTTTAGGATAGGAATGTGACAGAGAAAAATTTCTATTTGTTTCTGGTTTTCCATGTACTAAAAATGTATTATGCTATTTGTCATTGTCCTCTTCTCCTGACCTTTGATCTGCTGCCACTCATTTCCTCAACATCTTTTTCACATTTCCCAGAACTTTTGCTATTTTATTTTCTAGCTTCATGCCAGATTTATGGTGGTTCTTATTTACAAGCACAGATGTTTCAACCCACATCTAGAATAACAGTGTGACATGATTCCACCTGCTTGATGGAAAATCATTGCATGTTTTTCTGACTTGTCCTCACACACAATTCCATCTCCTTTTTAGACAAAAACATAAATGTTTTTCTTTTGCTGTCTCCTTTCTCAAAGACAGCAGCTCTTTGATTTCTCTCCTGTGCATCACTGTTTTGCAAAGGCTTTTATCAAGGCCTTTGCATCTAGGTTGTTATGATTATCATAAATCAAGATCTATAAGATAGGCTTTCTTATCTGTGCAATCAGTAAGGCTTTTCTCCAGTCTCTTCTTCTAGCCTCTAGTTGCTGTAATTTACATTACCTTTTGCCTAAAACACTTAATGGAGTTATCCAGAATACCACCGTGAAAAGTAATTTGCCTCACAAATGTTTTGCCTTACCCTGTAACTTTATTGAAGTGCCTTTCCTTCTCTTTTCCATCAAACACAAGCCACTTATCTCTATTTTAATTTTACAGTCAATTTTTCTACAAGTAGTCAGAACCAAGAGATCAGTCATCACATCCTGCACTTGTGATGTCAGCATCTAATCTACATGTTCAAGCAAAGAAATGCTCTGCTGATTGTTGGGTGTGATGATATTTGCACAAGTACTTCAGGCAGACCTTTCTGGGGATCTCATGCCTCTGTGTAAGCTCAGGTTTTCATTTGCTTGATTTTTCAAATTCTTTCATAGAATGGTGGTGATGGACTGTCATATTGCCATTTTTTAATTTTACCAGATAAGCTCTGAGGTATGAAAACTCTTGTAGAGTAAACTGTCATAGCTAAACATTCTGAATTTACTTCAGAAAATGGTTAACAGGAACACAAGCATGGTTTCCTAAAACACTATGACTACTGATGAACTTGCAGGGTAATACTATCTCATGGTTAGTTTGTCTTCCAGCATTTCACACCGAGAACCCCTGAAACATGATGCATCATTATGTAAACTTTCTTTTTTAATTAAGTTTTAGAAGATTGTCTGTAAATGTCTCCACCTTTGCTCTTTGAGACAAGAATTGTCCTATCATTTCCAGTTAGTTGCTAAACTGTTTTATACTAAGCCTCTGTGGAGGTTCTCAAGATACCATATTTTATCATTCTCTTTCAAAAGCTTTTAATTGTGAGAAGCAGCAGTGGGTCACTGTCCTCTTCGTTCTGGGGGGGTTTTGGTAAATCAAAGCACTGCTATGCAAATGCCCCTATGACTGAAGCTTTTATTCCATAGCACTTGACAATAGCACTGCATAAACTATTTGCCAACAGTCACAGCCCTGATGACAGAAATGACTGGGCTGTTCTTTAAGCTTGACTCACAAGATACAATTTCTCACTAGATTTCTCTTTGTGAAATGTTCAATTAATGAAAACAATGTTTCTGAAAAATATCAAGCATAAAATTACTCTGGTATTTCAGAAGAACAGTATTGAGTCAAGGAGAAAAACAGAACCTAGGTAATTCCTTTCCTTCATAACTTGTCATACACGAAATACTGTTCAAACTATTGAATTATTTTAATATATATGTCTAGCTGATATATTTGGAGTTTTTAAAATGAATGGGACATTGGAAAGTTAAAATGAACATTGTTGGTTTTTACTTATATTAGGTAACAAAAACTTATGGCACAATTTCATTAAAAATTTGCTGCGAACCAACAGGAGTAAATGAATTCACTAGGAGGGCTAGAGTTTAAGTCATTCTTTGTTTTTGTTAGCCTAATAGCTGTTGCCCTTTAGAAAGGATTTAGTTTTATTGTTTTTCAAATCTTGTATGTATTCTGCAGGGTTGTTTACAGGTATTTCAGATAATCTATGAACACTCTTGCCTTTGAAATTAGACCTTCAGTATTGCAGACTTTGTTTTTACATATTCCTTGAGGTAAATGTCACTTTCTCTTTAGTCTGCAGAAGATGAAGAAGAGTGTTTAAAATGTCTTTTAAAATGGTGCAAATATAGTAAAAAAAAAAAAATCCCACAATTTACTTACCATATACCCATATGTCTATCAGAAAAAAGAACAATATAGTCAGAGATTGATAGAAGCTGTTGACACAAATTTTGCCCTCCATCATATTCCTTTTTGAATTAAAGCACTGACATTTGTGAAATCTGTGGAGGTTTTGTATAATACAGCAGATGGCAGGAGCTGGAGAGGGTGAAAAGTGCTGAGAGACACTTGATCTAATTTCCCCTTCTCTAGCTTAGCCTGTAGATCTTTCCCAGTAACTGTGTAAGACATGATTTTGAGGTGGTGTGGAAGGGCTGCTGGCAGGAATAAAGGGCAGTAGACCTTTCTGCATTGCACAGAGAGAAGGATTTCTGTGTCCCAAGGTGATATCGTACAATGTCAATGCCAGTAACTTCTGAGAAGAAAATGTCTACAGCATGTAGCTTTAGGTATTTGTCCATTCATAAACTGGCAGTTCTTTATCAGATTATACTTTTGCAATTCAGAAGAAGTAAGAGTAGTACTCGGAATTTTTTCTGTAGAATTATAACAAAAAAAACGTTGTGCAAATGAATCAGATATTACCAATGGAAACCCCTCACACTAAGGATACTGAACTGCTAAATCAAATTTAACTCTCAGTTTTCCCCACTTATGCAGCATTCTGCTAATCTAGCTGAGGTCCATGTTTCCGTGTTTATGGTGTGGAAAGAGAATCCTGATACTGAGACTGAAATTAAACAATCTATTGGCTTGAAAATTTTATATAGACTTGGATACAATATCAGAGTTGAATTTAAAAAAAAAAAAAAAGGAAGAGAAAAAGAAAAAGCCTGTGTAGGTAAACTTATATAATGCTTTCAAGCACTGACAAATATTTATTTCACACTGTTCTTCCTTACTATTGATCCTTATTTTGACAGACTAAAAATGTAAGCTCCTTCAAATGAGATACTTTGAAAAAACAAGCACTAGCTGAAACATACCCTTATTAAATATTTTCATCAGACTGACAGGTTTATGACACACTGTATCCCACCTGTCTCCAAAAAGTACAATAAATGTTATTTTACTGAAAAAGCTAATGGTTCATTTCTGTCAGGTGGAGTTACATAAAAAGAACCACCACGTCATTGAATGTAACCACAGCCAAAGCTGAAATTTTTATGAACATCACTATTAAAATAATAAATCAAATTTACCTTTAAGTTCTGTTGCATCTAGAGATTTTCTAGATTGGACTCAGAAAGAGGTTTATACTTCTTTCCTTTGATAATGTATTTTATAGCATCTAACCATGTGATTGACATTTACATATCTCCTATCTCCCATCCTTTCTCCTTTGGTTTATGCACAGTTCTGCATCTGAAGCAACGTGCAGTAGGTGCTCAGCAGCTGAGTATTGGGGGGGAGTGTTTCCTTCTTCATGAGGTGTCAGATTCTTTGTCCGTCAAATAAGCAGAAAGACACACCCAGAGGGTAGCAGTACCCATTACTTAACAATCTAAGTCTACTGCAGTCAGCAGGGCTGAAATCATCAGTTTTGGCACTGAATGTTGTCTTGTCGCTCCATCAATACATAGAGATCCTATGTGCTGTGGTTAGTGTGTGCAGAAATCGGTTTGCACATTTGTTCCTTGTCTTTGTTTGGTAGGAGCTGGATGAATTCCATTTCATCTCTCAGAACCACCTTTAGAATGGTGTCCACTGAGCTTTGCCAATTCAGTGTGATCAAGGAGTACAACAGAGTTAGCAAATATACCAAAATTGGACCATACAGTGCCATAGTATTTGTTGCAATGCCAGACTGCTTTGCTTCTTTTCTGTGAAGATACATTTTCACTGTTGTCATGCAAAGGGTGTGCTTTATGAGTGACTGTTTCTGTATTTCATGATTAAGCATTTATCTCTGTTTCCAGAGTATATATAAATAGATATGTGATGCTGCTTTAGGGCTGGTATGTTGTGGGAGCGTCTGAAGGTGTGCATATGCCCTGAAACACAAAAATATTAGCACTAGTTTTTGTTGTAGTGGGTTTTTGCTTTTTACTGGTCAATCTACTGTCTGCAGGTAATGTTAGTGAAAGCTGTATGGTTGAAGCCATTCTTCTTGCAATGTATTCTGAGTTTTAAACCTCAGCATCACCCTTCCTACTGGATGATGATCAGTTTGGATGATACTAGATAAACCAGAATCCCATCCAGGCCAAATACTGCAAGAGCTCCTCCTAATGGAGCTAACAGAAAAAGGAAAAAAATTAAGGGTGGGGGGGAGGTCAGTGAGGAGGGGGACAAGGGGGAGAAAAAAAAAGAGGGGAAAAAAAATGTTGGAAAAGGAATACAGGAAAATTTTCCTGCATTTGCTACTCTGTGTTTCCTAATTTGAATGGTCTCACCATGTTACTGAAAGGCTTTGGTATATCTTTGTCTGAGACAATGATATTTGGACTGTTTCAGAGCAAAGTACTTTTTTCTTCTGCAGATTATTTTACAGTGAAATCCATACTTAAATATCAGAAAAAAGCATTCTAATGCTCTTCAGGTGTGTGCAAAATCTGGTGCATTTTTCATTTGAGGGAGTGTCTCTGGAAGCACTGAGTGCCATCACAAATGCTGATCACAAATGCATCCCCTCTCTGCCTGCATTAGCATGCTTGTGTGCAAAGCTGCTCTTTTTGCAAAGTCAAATCTGTATGGAGAGAGCATTTACACAGTGAAAAGATGGCTGGACTAAATCGAATATTTGGCTTATAATAAAAACTTCTAGATTCCAGTCCTATAGATCCCAGTGCTTTTTCACTTCAGCTGGATGTGTGCCTCTACTCACTGGTCTGGGTAAGGAGGGAAAAATAGAATCTTAATCTAAGATGGCAAAATGTTCTCCACGAATGTGGAGAATGTGTTTTAATTTGAGCTGTCACCAGTAAAAGAATGGGCTGGCTGGGTACAACAGCCTGGAGCAGGTTGATAGGGAGAGACTGTTGGGCTTTTATTCTATTTCATTGTTTTGTTTAATTTAGAGCAGAGTCACCTTGAAACAAATTTGAAATAACCACATCTTGTTAAAATAAATAGTTATTGTAATCTGATGAATTATCATTAAATGATATCTACAAGCCGTAACTAAAGACTCATATTTTGTACAAAAGTGTGTAAGTTTTAGGGCTATTTGAATCAGTGAGACTTCATTTGGCATAGAAACAGATGGCAGTTATGGCAAAAGCAGTTTTCTGTCACAATGTTACTGCTGGGCACTTCAATCACAGGTGTAAATAAGAGCTCCCTGGCGACTGCTGTTTCACATCCAGCTGTGATAATCTCTAAGGGGCTATTTAACAGATGGACCCCATCACAAATCTGCTCATACCTGATGTCTTTCTGCTGAAAGCTGTCAAAAGAACCGTGTATGCCTTTATATTGTTTCTCCACCCCTTCAGAATCCTGTAATGTATATCATTATTTAAATAATCACTGTCTAATTTTCATAGTGAGAGCCAGTGCAAGGTAAAAAGCAGATTTAACACAAGCCAAATCTGTTCACTGACTTCTTCCATGGGTGCTTTTCACTTCCTGGCCAAAATGTGTACATATGTTCGGTTCTTACATATTCCAGAAGGGTGGCTGTCATAAATAAAAATGGCATATGTTCCTAACACCAGAGTTTGAAGACAGCTGGTGATTTTGAGCTAAATCACAGTAGGCCCAATTCTATTTTCAGTTTTCTTTGAAATCCAAAGCACTGACTGAGCTACAGCAGTGTATGAGGATCTCTAAAGGTCTAATATCCAAGTAAATAAATTAGATGACAAGCTGAGAAAGGGACTAAATCCAGACCAGGTGGACATACAGCATTGCATTTGAATGTGGCTGTTCAGCAGCTGTGCTTCTGTCTCTGAGAAGTAGTGGTAAAACATTCTTCACAATCTGAGTTAGAAATGAGTCAAAGGGTAGTTGTGAAGTATAATTTTTCTGGCATTGAACAGGGGTGTGTTACAACTAATGTGCATTTCCTGGATGTTTATTCATACCAAATTTTAGGTCTTACAACTTGTTAGATCTCATACCTACTGCCTATAAAGAGAAAGGCTCTTCATTCTCCACTCTCCATTCATGGACAGAAAGTCTTAGAGTAGAATTCATGTGTTTAATTATCTCAATTTGAAAAATATATAATCTTCCTCTTTAATCATTTTAGGAGAAGGCCACTTCCAAGAACCAGGGTACATTTGTGTCATTCTGTTTACACAGTCAATATGTTCAAGGTATCTAGATGATGAACTTAAATATTTTACCTTTATTCAGGATAATTATGGCGCATAAATCATTCACTAAATAATTTTAAATGAGGAAATTTGCATAGCTTAGATGTCAGTTCAATTAATTCATCTGTTAAAATAATTTAAAAGAATTAATTAAACCAATGTTTGCTACAATTAACTTTCCCAGTTCTAGTACTGAAAAGGGTCACTTAAACCAATTCTAGAATGATGTAGTAGATGACTTATTTTGATTTCTAAACTAATCATATATAGTAGGACCTACTAATTGCATATATCCATCAATACTTAATTACAATGTGCTTGCCAGTTTATCCTATGATAACCTTGGTATTTTCTACTGTGCAGCATGAAAAGTAAGGAGTATTATTTTATAATTTCCTGTTAGGACAGTTTACTTTATGCTATTCTGTTCTCTGGGCAAAGGACCTTTTTCTGCTCTTTTCACTTGGTTGTGCCTTTGTTCTCCCTTTGTCATGTTCCTCTTCATCAAACATCAATTATGTCTCCCCATTTTCAAAGCACTTGTACTACTGATTCTTAGAGTCTTGCAGCATAATTTAGGGGAAAAGCGTTTGATCTTCTGCAAATGTCACTCCAGACTTTGCATCAAGAGAAAACATAACTGTGGATGACTGTTCCAACAACAGCTAACATTCTGGGAGTAAAATAAGATCCTTTCCAGTGCACCCTATAGGTGATGATGTCTTTCCTCAACTGGTGTCCTAATTGCAGAGGAACTGGCTTTAGGCTTTTCTGTTCTTTAAAGAATAGAATTCCACTGGAAAGGAGCTGAGACAAGCAAAATCTTCCAATTTCCACAAGCAGTGTCAAGACAAGGCATTTGCTGCATAATAACTTCCTGCATGACAATAAACATTTAAGATCTAAAAGTCACTGCTATATCATTTTATAAATAGTGGCCTGAATCAGGCTGGTCATTATTTCAATTTTCAATATGGTAGAAATAAAGCTTCAAATTTTGACTCAGAGTATTTTGGACACAGTATTTGCCAAATGATTCTGTGCAGTGTGATTTCTACCAAATGCCTCCTTTTCCTCATTTAATTTAGTAGAAATGTTTGCAGTAATTAGTTGAGGTAAGCTTGGTTAAAAAAGAGCAGTGCAATTACATTGGTTTAGACAGATGAACAAAGATCAAATTATCTGATTGATTCTCAAAAAAAAAAACATAAGCTGATTAATGCAAGTTTCATTGCTATAGAAACACTTTTGCTTAAAATAAGTGTGCTGTGAGCTTGACAAAACCAGTGACTTTTAAAGACTCCAGGTCTTTGTTAACAACTCTTTTCATGAGTCTGCAGTTTATCACATATTCCTGTTGTGATTCATTTCCACTATTTCATATCATTTTTGTTCTACTTTTTTCACTTTTGCAGATGACCCTGCCTCACACCCTGGCCTGTTTAAAGGAGTCCTGCTTCTCCCAAAAGTGTCTAGAAGTGAGATGTACAGGACAGAGTTTTTACAGAACTGTCAGCTGATTTTTTTTCCTATCCATAGCAGATCATCCCAAAAATAGAGAATTGAAAGAATACTAGGAAGCTGCTGAAGTTGTTGCTTGAGACAGCCTGTCAGACTTCATGGTTTAGCTGTTGTTTTTTGTCCACAGTGTAAAACGCAGCATAGTTTAAAGAGCAGTGAATGGTGATAAAGACACCACACGCTGAATTCTCACTTGTCACTTTATATACTGAGACCTGTCCAGATAACTCAGTTTTCTGTTCATCTATTCTGACATAACCTTTGCTCCCACTGCCGTCTAAAGCTGGAAGACTTTAAGTGTGTAATTATCTAGCAAGCAGTGTGTTATTTTAGCTTGCTTTGGTTTTTAGGAGTTTTATTCTCTAGATGTTTGTGGTGTGCTTTCATAAGCATGACATGTCCCCCTATTTCCATATATATATTTCAGTTATCCCACAGCAAAATGTCTCATGAACATTACATTTTACAAGATTGCCTTGTTTTAGTGATAAAGTGTCTGTGCTAAGATTCAGTTTGGGCAGAGCTTGAGTGGGAGTCCCTAGACTTTCTTTTGCAGTGAGAAACTTGGAATGTCCAAAAAGGTGTGTAGGCTTTGAAAGAGACATTTATGAATACTGAATAGCACTTTTGGAAACCGAGAGCTTGGAGTTAGACATGGCACATCCTTTTTTTGCATATACCCTCCATTTTATCTCCTTTAAATATCTTCATCAGACTCACACTGCTATATCGGTGGTTTTCTTGGTTAAAGCAATTCTGTCCTGTTAGGTCCCCAGGGAAATTCTAACCCTTTAAAGACAGGCCACATGTCTGTTCTCTTCTTTCCATGGCGCATTTTGAGTTTTTGCACTCACTGAGCCTCTTTTCTAAGTCTCAAGAGCTCAAACTAGCACCAAGCTGACTTAAAGCCAGTCCCACACCCATCCCACAACTTGGCTGGGAAGGAGATCATGATGTGCCAGCTTTTTCTAAACACAGCAGCAATTTGTAACTGAAGAACAAGCATGGCCTGCAAGATGCAGGCTCCTCAGAGCCATGCGTGATGATGGGGGCTACTACATACGATAATTCCTTTCTGTTGTTGAACTTAGACCTTGGGAAGAATTTTCTTAAAATATCTATATGTGAAGAAAAACTATGAATTGCAAAGCAAGGTACAACTTATATTAAAGTACAACTTATATTAAAATAGGAAATATAATTTTGAAATAAATCATAATCATTTGTGTCTTGATCCTGTTCTTGGGATTTCCCAACACTTCTGTGCAGCACCACTGCCAGGGCAAACCTGTTTCTGCTGTCAATTAACAGCACACATGTGATTTAGCAGACACTTCTGTTTGTAAAATAAAAGCAGCTATGATCAAATTATATCAAGTGACCCCTTCTCAGACCTGCTTCCTTAGCTTTAGAAACAACACGTTTACGAAAGAGCCAGGCATACATATAGAAAAGTATGTCTTGGAAATCTTTGGGAAGCCATAGCAATAGTTATTTCTGGAGTTACCACACTGTACGATTTCTGGTTTAATCTAGGGGGTTTGGAGAATGTGAGCCAAAAAGAATGGTAATTTAGAAGCTCATCTGCTCTTTTGCAAATGTAAAAACTTCTTCCTGCCAAATTCTGCATTTTTTTCAGGTCCTGCCTCCATTTCACTAAGCTAAGGGAGGTGAGCCAGTCTTATTTTAAAAATTTACTTCAAGACTGCATTCAGCAAAAGAAACTGCTGGCTTTTGGTGTTTCAGATACTTCAAATGGACAAATTACTGCAGCAAGAGTGGTGACTTTACTGTATGTCTGAAGATGGGGATAGTTACTAGCCCATCTGCAGTACAGGGCAGATGAGAAGATGTTGAGGGACAATTCTGCAGCAGCCACGCTGAAGCCCCTGGGGAGCCACCCCAGAGTCACACTGGGTGTGGGAGCAGGTGCTGTGTCTGTGCAGAGCACTGAAACAGTCATATGGAGGTGACTGTCACATCAGCTAAAACCCACAAAACAAGGATTAGTCATTTCTGTTTTTTCAGCACAGCTCACTCTTTTCTCAGTCCATGAGACAACAGGTGTTCGTTGTTAGAGGCAAGTTTTGTTCCTGGTGGATGCCAGAGAAGAGAAAGTTCTAAGAATAATAATTTTACACTGTGAGCAACAAGTCAACACTTCTCTAAATGGAGGAACTCTAGTTAGGTGCTTTCTGGCCTTTCCCATGGCTCCCTCAAAGAGGAGAAAGAGCACAGGCACTCAAATGTGGAAATATCAGTGAACTGATCTAAAGGGATCCTGAAGGTTTGTTCAGTGTCATGAGCAGGCAGAAGCATTTGATTTGGCAGTTCGGGGGGGTTAGATACCTAATATTGAGATGGCAAAAATGTAATCACTGTATCAAGATTTGTATCAACTTGGAGAAGGTTTTACCAAACAGAACAGGGAGACTTCTAAGAAAAACAATGGTGTGGTTTAGATTTTATGAAGGCAGGTCCTTTTATCACGCACACCTGTCATGTCTAAAATTTAGGATGAGCATATTTAAGTACATACCTGTCCCCTGATTTGTAATATAATGTAGGGCGGTGCCAAATAGGATTGTTGCTGGTTGCTTTTTCCTTCCAAATGGCAATAATTTCCCATTACAAGCTGAAAACCTTAGGAAAGTATACATAAAAAGTAAAGGTTGGATTTCTTTTTTTAACACTAGCAGCTGGCTGCCATTTGTTTGAGTGCTTGACTTGTTTCTTTTAAAATGTGATTTATTTGGAAGAGATTTTTCTGTGGCACATTGTTTCCCCTCAGGCTATCTCTGAGTCCATAGCACTGGAGATGGTGGTTAATGAAGACAGATGATGTTCCCAGCCCCCAGGCTACTTTTTTCATTTTTCAAAACCAGCCTTTGCATCAAGGAGTGAACAGCAGCAGAGACATTCTCTGCCGACAGCAGGGTCTTTGTTTTGTTTCCCAAGGTTCTTCCTTAATGGGAATATAAAAATTGTGTTTCTATAATTATATGTTGTAGGAACTTCAGGAACAGTATTAGTTATAACTGAAATGTTGAAAACAACCATGTCCTGCCAAACTAACGAGTGTGACTGTGCCATTTCCCCCTCTCCTGTACTTTTCCTATCATTATTTGATGTGAGTGAGCCACAGAGTGATGGAGTAGAGACAGGAGTGAGTAAATGAGTTTTGCTTCTTTGAAATCAGTGAAACTATACAAATGGAATTTTTTTTTCCTCTTGTGTGAATGTTGTTAAAGTATTTTGTAATTTTTTGAGGGAGGCAGACAATATGTGTGTTTGCACAGCAAACATCATGAGGCTTTGGGGCTTCAGTGAATGGCTGGAATTTGGCTTGTGGATTAATACACTTATGTGATTTCCAGGATTTCAATATTGGCCACTTGACTAGGTCATTTGGGTCTCTCACACAGTATGTATACCATTACTTAGTACCTCAGCTGAGCTCAGATGAAACTGCGGTATAATTTATTTTAAAAGAGCAAGAATAGCAGCTTTCTAAAAAACAATATGCTGACGTCACTTCAGTTCGGCTTACTTTTTAATCTAACTGATCTAATACTTAAATACAGATGTTTCTCTTTGAATAGAGAAAACAAAGGAATTTATTTTAATAGATGTTCATATATATGACTTTGCTTTCATGAGCACATTTTTGTTAATATTTTGTACTTTTGATATCAACATTGCATCTTCTGCAATTTTTCTCATTAGGCTGTTTGCTAAAATATTCATGAAAAGCAAACACAAAGCTGTCAGTTAATTAATTTAAAATATACATGTATATTCATTTATGTTCACTTGGCAAAGTTAAATTATATAACTGTTTTATACAATGCAGGGTTTAAAAGACTAAGACTGAAAGATGGAACTCTGTCTTTAAAAATAGTTATGCTTTCATTTTATTATGATTTTGTAGCTTTCTATTTTCTAAGACTTTGCTGTATTATAATTGCATATAATTAGTTTACTGCTATAAGTAGAACACTTCAAGAAAAAATATCTTAAGATGGTTAAAGTCTCCCAGAGAATAATCATATTTCCTCCCTTGAATCTAAGCACTTCAAAGTTAAAAATTCAAAGATACAAGAATCTTTGAGGAAAGACCATCTGAGAAATGTGGAGATCAGTCTACCTGTTTATACTTCCTTCTTAGTCCTATAGAGATACAGGAAATTCAGGGATGACATTACATACATGCATGTAATCATCTTTGAAGCTTGAAATCCTCTCAATGTCAATGATAATTTGTAGCTGACTTCAATAGAATCACAATTTGATCCACTTTATGAACTTTCTAGTTGTCAAAATGTCCATGAAATGGGGAGAGTAAGGGAAAGCCCACTCAATTCTCTGTGGGGGAGCAGAAGCATCAAGCAGTATTTTACACTAAAGAAGCTGAATTATTTAAATAATAATTTAAGTATTAGAAAAAACCCACCATGGTTTGGAATCTTGGTTGCTTTGGTCTTTTTGCAATGATGAACTACCTTTATTTGCTCAAAATGACAAAGACTGAAAAGGCATTTTGCTAGTGATGTTTATAAGCTGCTGAATTCCATAGGATTGCCATGCTGAAATGCTGGGTCTCTTCTCTAGTACATAGCTCTTTAGGGGAATTGGTAGAGTGAAATAGTAACAAGAAGCTTCTTTCTTCTCTTTACTTGTAATATCACAAAGAAAAAATCAGTTAAAAGAAAAGATCTATGTTGTAAAAGGGCACATCTGGTTGAAGAATGATAGAAGTAGCAAAACCCACAGTCCTCTTACAGGATTTTTCTCCACTCCTGAGAATTTTTAATTTAGCAAGGTTACCTACTCAAGCAACTTATTAACTATTGGCAAACACATTTTTTTAAATAATTCTTATCTTCCCTTCTTTTGTACCCAAACATCCCCCTTTCACATCTGGAGGATGGGGATTGACACTTAACAGCTAAAACAGGAAACCAATGAGACTTTTGTCATGTTCTTCTAGATCAGTGGTATTTGGGATGGTTGTTTATAACTCAGAAAATTATTTGCAAAGAAAATTATTTAGGAACTTAAAGCAGTTACAAATCAAAATGTTACAAAGTTGTCCTTAAGCAGGTGTGCATGAATAAACTTCCCATTTGTAAGGTGTACTGTAGTGCTTTTTTGAAAGTTCCTTATACTTCTCTCAGAGTGTTTCCCACCATTTTCTAGTTCATCTATGTGGCAGTGCAAGTGGCTGCAGCCACTCTGACCCCTGAGGGTGCAACTGAGACATGGTGGTCAGGCACCGAAGTGCAAGCAACTCACTCCAGTTAGGGTGAGAACCCACAATCCCCCAGTTCCATCTTTTACATTTGTCTATGATTGGGTTGCGTTTTCCCCTCCTTGTTTTATGTATGGTGTCACAAGCATTCATTCCCTGAGTTAAATATCTATCACGTCTAGAAGTTTCTATGTTTTTTGACACCCCATTGGCTAACTCCTGTAATCCCTCCCTTGAGTTATTCCCATTGGTTAGCCTGTTGTTAACCCTGCCTTCTTTCCCTTATCCCTTTGGCTGTATCCCTTGTCCCTACCTTTTCTTCCCCACTATAAAATCCCTGGATGCCCTCAGATTTGTGGCTTTTCGTCCCTGTTCCTTTCATGTTAATGACCGTCTGCGTGGAATCTATACAAAGAGTCCTGTCTCTCCTTTGCCTCCACCTGTGTGCTCTCACCTCCAGCTTAGGAATAGCTCCCTCGGGTGAGGAGCTCAGCCTCTCTGCCTTTTGGTGTGTGCTGCCTTGAACCAGTCGGGGTGCCGCTAGACCTCCGGGCTTCTGCAAGCTAGTGCACGACCCAACACATCTATCCTCTCCATGTGTTAACTCTTCTCTCACTCTGTTTTCCCCATCAGAGTGTGGAGATGGTAATTGTGACGTTCAACATGACCTTTGCAAGATTATGTTCTTGAGCAAGCTGGAAAGGAGACACAGTGAGGCCCCTCCATCCTGAGTAGCGCTGACAATAAATCATGTTTGTAAAAATTCCTTTCATGGAGAAATCAGAGTCCAGCTATATTAATTCAAGACATAAGGCTGAGTAAGTTGTTTAAGTCAATGACATTTTTCCTGCATTGGAATTTGCAGGGAACAGACTCAATATCAACAGAGAGTAAAAAGCAGTTTCAAAAGGGTGCCTGATTGCTCAGCTTTTTGTGATAGATTCTGCTTCAGATTATTCTACTTCCTGCATTAAACTCATGAAACTATGAGCATCAATTACTTATTGCATGGCTTTTGGACAGGGAAAGATCACAAGAGATAACCTTGAATATGTCTCAGCCTTTTCCAAATTCACTAAATTAATTTTTCTAAATTCATATTTCCCCTCCTCAACTGAAGAATGGAAGTAGAGAAATAATGTGTAATATTTCTTTGAGATCCAATCAATAAAAAAAACAGGTATATTTAAACCTATATATATGTATGTATATATATATATGTGTGTGTGTGTGTATGTACACACACACACTTAGCCTAAAAATATGGTCAAGCTAATAGAGGTATTCCAGTTCTTAATTTTTCTTCCATTTGTCTCTTGTGTAGCTATTTGATACTCAAAGTTTCATATATTGGTTAAGGTTTCGTCCTTTTGGTCACTGACCTCCACCCACTCAGCCTCAGACCTTTTAGTCTTCCACTTCTGAGCCTGCCATGGTTTTGTGAGCCTTTTGTGAAACTTAATGTTCAGTGGGCACAGTGCTGGCTCCCAGGCACATGAGCCTTAGTGAATTGCAAACTGAAGCACTGCATTTATTTCGATTCACTTATCAATGATAACTTTGTTCCATGACATGCAGCTAAGTAAAAGTGGAAGGAAAGAAATTCCTTCTGCAGAGAAAAAAAAAAGTGGCTAGAACAAAAAGAGGTAAAAAAAGGGAAAAGACCAAAAAAAAAAATCTTAAGAGCATTTCCCAGAGAAGAGTAGGCCTCTCATTATGATAAAAGGGAATCTGAGGGTATTTCTTGATGATGCTTCCAACTTGTCAGCTTTTCACAAAAATGCAATGGCCTCCAAGGGGAGGCTGGTGTTTTGTGTCTTTTTCCATCAAGTTGAGTGTCTCATTTTTTCTTATGGGTCCTGGCCTTTTAAATCGTTCAAGGGGATGTAATTCCTTTTGTTAAAGAAAAGTCTCACTGAAAATTCCTGTGTATATTAGCAAAAACTTCTAAAACAACCAGCAGCAGCAGCAAAAAAAAAATTCTATTAATGCTTTCTGGGAATTTTTTTCTGTGGATAAAATCTTCTTTGGCAAAAGCTTTTTGAGCACCCTGGTTTTAGTTCAGTGAGTGAGATATGGGAAGCTCTGCCTCAGCTGCACTTTCTTTTGAAATCTATAAGCATTCTCAAAGTTTTACTTCTTTGACCTTGAGTTGACTTTGAGTTGAATGCTTTAGTAGTTGCTCATGTTTCAAGTAAGGTTCAAGTGCCCAAGCACAGAGTTCATCCCCTCTGAGGACTTTCAGGTGAACACTCACGACTTTGGGAGCAGCCTCTCACAGCTTCCTCTCATCTGCCACTGCAGTTCAGCGATTTCCTCACTCCCAAGGAAGAAACATAAGCAATTAATCAGAAGAGATCAGTAATTCCTCTGGTTGCCCTAAGTGACAAGTTAAAAATAAACAGGGGTATGGTGACACTGTTTAGGCTTGAGCAGAATAGATGACGACAGATTATTTATGAATTGGATTGAAGCAGCTCCTTTCCCTTGTCTGTCCCATTTTCCAGTGGAGCAAAACATAACTTTATAAATAGTTTTTATGACCATTACTGCAATGCAACTTGTTCTGAGTTTTATCTCAGGGGAAACTGCATATTTTTGCAGGGAATAGACTGTGGCTCACAAGGATCATTGAAATCCAGCTACTAGCCCTGTACAGGAAAACCCCAAGAATCCCACTAACACTGTAATTGCGTGCCCTACAAAAGCCTGGGCAGGTTCAGTATTCAGTCAGTGACAAGGAGTCAGGCAGGGGATCTGCTTGCATTCCGGCAGGATTTATTCATGCTCACTGTCAGAGGGTGCAGAGAGGCAAATACCAACAGCATGGCTAATTCAGGGCTTTTTCCCAGGGCTGGGGGAAAGGCAGGAGCAGGGAGCAGGGACCAATGGGAGAGCCCAGGGGAGTGACCAGGCTGACAGAGAATCGCGGAATTCAAACCAGGACAGGGCATCCCAAAGAGCAAAGCACCTCGGGGGGAGCCCCTGCGGTCACCCCAACACAGTGTGTGTTCACTGGCCACCACATCCCACCATGAGACTGACAGCATTGCCAAACATGGAAGCTGTATAAATTTTATAAAATTGTGTTATGACTGCACTGGCACTGTTACACCATTTGTTACTGTAGATGAAGTTCTGTTTGTTTTTAGTGGAACCATAAATACAGGTGGTAAATGAAAAGGTGGGAAAGTTCACCAGTACAGAACCACCTGAATTCTTTAGGTGAATGTTAGAAAAAGCAATAAGCATTTCATTATGTTTACATAGCTAATAACACAATGTGTCAAATTTTAGAATGAGGGGCTGTCTCTGAGAAGTTGTGGCTCAAGGGCTGTGGTAGATTATGGACTGAATAGGGTAAACATGGTAGCCAGAAAAAGGTAATGTATCATAATGTATTTTTCACATGGTTACCAGACTGTACTCTGTCTCTCTTTATTTGTTGTTCCTGTTGGCAAATATGGAGCAATAGAAACAAAACAAGGTGTCTGTGTAAAAACACCGGGGCGTTTTGAGTGTCAGAAGTTAACTCTGCGGAAAGAGTATTGAAGCTTTAGGGCAAAGAAGCAGCAGACATCGGTAAAATAACAGCTGTTGAAATGGAGTTTTGCAGTAGGGGAGCTGTATTTCACCAAAAGATAAATGTTTATCTTGTAGGAAAGGAAGAGTAAATTTATAGAAAAAAATACTGCAATTGGATACATCCAAATATGACTAGAATATTCTCATTGATTTAAGCTAAATAACTAAAAACATGTAAGATTTCTTTATCTGTGGAAGGGAAGGTAGATGAGATGTCTGATGGCTGGTTTTGTGCCATCTCCTGGAAGAATCAGACTGGAAACCTGAGTACCTGTTTTTAGGATACCACATCAACTTGTAGGGAGACAAACAAACGAGGGTGATTACACCTAGAGAAGCATTAGAGACAGGGTATGAAAATATCAGAGAAGAAGCATTTATGTTTTGTGGTTATTTAGATATTGAGGCTTTGGTGAAAAAGGTGGAAGTCAAATATATCTTCTGTCTTTGAACCGTTTGTAGTTAATGTTCTTTGTCCATTTGTGTGTGTTAGTAGGTTAATCATTGCACTCAGCTGGTTGGTTAGTTGTCAGCAATGTTGAGTTTGTTGAGAAAAATAAAGAAGGGAAGGAGTATGAATACAAAAAATCCCTGAGAATTCAAGAAAACTCTTGGAGTAAATTCTTTGGTCTTCCTGAGTGTCAAAAGGCAGTGGGTGTCCTCTTTGGCATGGTTCTTGTTGGGCATTAAAGGAGGACACACATGGTGTTGCAGATCCACATACTCTAATGGCACAAGGCACTGGGAAGGGTATGACCTTCCCTGCCTCCCTGCCATGGGTAGACTGAACCCTATGATATTTTTAGAGAGTATATGCACCCTCTAAATGAGAATTCTATGAGACATTCTAATAGATGACCTAATTTACATGATCAATCATTATTTATGCATTTGTTTTCAGAAATTGCAGCTAACAGCTTGATTGCAAATGCTAATGCAGAAGAGCAAAGTGAGTTTTAAGAGGTTATGAACTTGTGTTATTGACTGACTTTAAGTTTGCCTGCTCTGCACAGTCTCTCTGGTTCTCTGACAAAAGCACCATAGAGATGCTTTGTATGCTGATGCCCTTTCTGTTTGCTTTAAGTCCTGAATGAACCAGGGTTGGAGCATTGCTCAATAGATCCAAGTGTATCACTTCTAATGATGATATGGAGCAGAAGGCTTAAAATTATGGGCCTGTTTCAGTTCAGATGAAACCAAACTGAAAAATTGCCAATTCTTATTAGATGGTTTGGTGTTTGTCCTGTGGCTCTTGGGTTTTTGTATTCCAGCTACAGATAATGCAGCTTAAACATGCTGAAGATAGGTAGTTTAGCTAAAACAAGCTTTCACTGATCTGAAGCATTTTACGAAACTTCAGACTTTAAAATCACAGCAAGAAAACCATGGAAAAGTCTCAGAACTTTTGTCTATGGCTTCTGTCCCTGTGATGGAGTGCTGAATGATCATGTAGAATGCTATTGGAGTGTTAAGTGTCTGAATAGCTGCACAATCTGTATTAACAATCTTTCTGTGATTATATAAATATAGATAATTCATGCTTGCCACTTTATAAAAACCTTACATAAACAATAGAACAGACATAAAAGACTCAATTTGTCATCTTGTGATTCTGGAAATAGTTGGGTTCTGCAGTTCAAATGCTTCTGAAAACTGAATACAAAATGCACTTCACATGTATATATTTATCATGAAAGCTTGTAGCATTTTTTGTTCCACTTATTTTCTCACTGTTTCTTCTTTTATTTTTTGAATGTCCTCCTTCAATTCTGGGTGATGAACTAACATGCTGAAACTCAGGAATGTTGGGAAAATGTAGCATACAGTGTCTTGATAACACAATCCCTCTTACTTGGTGCTTGAACTTGGGTCTTATTTATAGAAAAATAAATTACTTATTTACTAATCCACACAGTCTACCCTAATTTGTTACTTTATCTCACAAAGAATAATTAAGTTCCATCTAAACATCTTATCGGTTAATCCTCCCTAGAAAATGAGCTCATTAAATTAGTGTAGAAGGGTATTTTGTGTCACGAATCCTTCTCCTGGTTGAATAAACAGAGCTTTATTTATGTTGCAGAGTAGGAACATTTTTAATTTCTTGGTAACATTTTAATTATGACTGCTGATGCTACAATTAGGAGCACAATGAAATCAGCACAGTAAGACAAGGCCATTCCCAGACTGTGTCTAGTTGTCACATTCCAGAATACTTAGTTTTTTTCTTTCAGTCCACATGAGAACACATGCACGAGGGAAAACACAGAGGTAATTTTTAAGGAAGAGAGCAGTAATTAGGGCCATTGGTCTGAGTCCAAAATGATGTGATCTTATCTGTAATTGTCACTTCATGGCTGCTTTTGTTTCTTATGAGTATCAAGCTGGTTCTCTGGACTAGTCACTGGTTATTGAATTCAGTGCACAGAATTCCTAGAACATATCAATTTAAACATTAATGTTCTAGTGAGACCCTTGCTGAAGGGCAGGAATGAGAGCAGGTGTGAAAATGCATTTGGAGATCTCCAGCTACACTGATCCTTAAACAGAAGAGTGCTTTTTTTGTGTCGAAGAGCTGGTGAAAAAAACTAGTTTTCAAGTTGCCCTGAAAAGTCAGTAAGACCACACTAATTTCTTTAGCCCATATGTGTACAGTACCTGGAACAACGTAGTATGGCCTCTACTTATGGTATGAATCGTGATGAAGGCAGGGAGAGTGAATAATCTCAGGCATTAACTATAAGGCATTCACGAAGAACAGCTGACCATTCCTGCTAACTTCCCTTTGTTTGAATAAACAAAATATTACTTTGTCAGAAGTCTAGCAGAGGGAAGACACTCTTAATTTTAGAAATACTCATTTGCAGTTCCCTTTTTGTAGTCCATAAAATTACACTACATGTATGCTTGATGCATATTTGCATATACTTGTTTTCTTTGCATATGCTTTTTCAATATTTTAAATTGTTGCACAGATATTTATGAAGTGTGTTGTTCTGTGTTGGTGAACTCATTTAATTTTTCATTCTTGGATGACTTCATTCATCTATAAACTTCACTGGATGGAAACCTCACTAGATGCTGTGGAAAAGCTGACTATTTCTTGAAACGCCTGTCTTCAAAATGAATAAAGAAGCATGTGCAACAACAAAGTCTCAATTAACTAACACTAGTCTGATTACTAATGAAATTCAATTTTCTATGACTTTTTTTTCTTTAGTCTCTTTGAATATCTGTTCTAAAGAATCCTGATTATGAACCAGTCTGACAGCTGTCAGTCACAGACTAATTGGAGTGTAACTGTGCAAAGAGCTTGGACTCAGTTATATGTTGAAGAAAATGCCTTAGAACTAACCTTGATTTCTTGTGTCTTAAAATCAAAATAAGGAAAGATGTGTTCCAGTTTTGGGGTTTTTGTTCTTTTGGGGTTTGGGGGTTTTTTTAGGACCATGTCTATTGTTTTCAGAATGTTTTTCTGTAAGGTAAGTAAGATATGGAGAAAGAAAAGTAGATGTTTTTCTTCCTTTCTTTCTTTTTCAAGCAAAAAGAATGCTTCCAAGTACAGATTTTTCTTTTATGAATAAGTGTTAAGGATAGAAATAAGTGTAAGGTGTGTTGCATTGTAACTGTTCTGGAACCATTGTGGGTTAGCAGAATTTTCCAGGTCATTTATGATAATCCTTTTGTGATAGCAAGATTTTCTGGTAGA
This sequence comes from Monarcha castaneiventris obscurior, assembly GCA_026261815.1. Classification (NCBI taxonomy): domain Eukaryota; kingdom Metazoa; phylum Chordata; class Aves; order Passeriformes; family Monarchidae; genus Monarcha; species Monarcha castaneiventris. Next base: position 1,209,669 of record JAMPIT010000371.1, read on the forward strand.
GTGATGCAAAAAGTGAACTAAGATCACTTAAATCTATTTATGACAAGGGCTATAGCACTGTGATTATCATGGGGATTCAGGAGAGACTGATTTTGTATTTGAGTGGCAAGGTCTGCCAGGGGAGGGAGATTAATTTTATAAAGAGGTTATATGCAATCTCAAATCTTTGAATGATTGTTCCAGCAAAGCTGGAAAGCGAGCCTCCAATCTGTTGTCTCAGCATCTTTCAGTGTCTGAAAGGACATGGAAATAACCAGTGATTGGGATGGGGTGGATGAGGCGGGGATGTGGCGGGGGGGAAGAGCCTGAGATGTAATTTTTATATCCTGAGTGGGATGGAGATACAGCATCGTATAGAAGTGACACTGGGTAAAACTTGGAAGAACTGTTTCTCTTACATTAATCTGCTCTTATCTGTATGTCTGGCTCCCTTACCAACCTTTCTTTCTCTTCCTTTGCTAATGGTCATTTCCTGGAGAACTCTCATTTATATCAAAGTGCCTTTTTCAAGGAAGCCACAGTATTGTCTGGGGCTCTGAGCTGTCTGTTGTGCTGACTGAAAATCATGGGAGGGCCAAATAAGCATTTAAAAATACCTCTTTGGACTGGTCATCAATCAGGATGACACAGAGAGGACTCCCAGACTGGCCTGCTCGTGTGCTTCTCATCAGTGTGTGCCGTGATGGAGAATTAGCCCCAGAGGCTTACACTTGACATGTCAGTAGGATTTGGTGATGAAGCAGATTAATTTCTTCACTTCAGATTGAGAATTTGGCCTTTCTGACAAATAATAATTCCACCTTTACAGAGGGTATCCCAGTAGGGCAATTAATTTGAATTTGCTGCATAATATTAATTGGTTTAGTCAACTTGCTTGATTACTGCTTCTTAATGAAACAGGTAGCATGTCATTTTATGTATAGTTGTCCAAAACACTGCACAGATTCCTTGTTTGTACCACGTATTTTAATCTCTCCTTTTCTATCAGAGGCAGTTTTTAATTTTAATTTACTATATTTAAAAAATTAATTCTAATCTGTGTTAAGTCATATGGTGTACATTAGTTGTGTTGCTCAGGCACTGCGGGATAAATTCTCATTTTTTGTCTCAGTTTTCTCATCCAGAGTTGAAAAGGATTTCTGTATTTAACATTCCATTGCTGTAGATGGAAAAAAAAGCAGATACCACCAATTCTTTTTATTTATTTTCCGCTTCAGTCTCGTTGGAGCTCTGATTCTAATTTTCACTTTCCTACTTCATGACTACATTGTATTGGGTTGAAATTTGTAAATTTTCAGCAGTAGCTCCCAATCCCTACCCATGTCAGTTTGCAGCAGCATAAGCCTCAGCCTCATGTCAGCAATTTTACTGCTTGCTTTTCTGTTTCATTTTCCTTGTGGGCTTGTAGGTTTTTATTTTATTGCTAGGTAAAAGGATCCTGCACTCATCTGCTATTTCTATCAGCTAAGCCCAGGAAGTAAAATGATACTATAATCCACTTCAAATCACATTATAGCAATCCTTATTAATTGAGGCTTTGTCTTTAATCACCTCATAAGATTATGATGATAGAGTTTTGCCTAAAAACTGCCACCCAAGCTGTCAACTGGGCCACTGGATCTCCCTGGAATCCTCTATTTCTATACAGTTGAACATCTTACTTCATTAAAGTTTTAATTATATTTATATTGGCTCAATTACTACACTAGCAAAATTTTGTGATGTAGCTGGAGAGGGTCCTAGGTCAAATCACTACTTAGGTCTTGCTTTCTTAACATGAATCAAAAATGTATAAATACAAATTACAATTAAAGTACTGGGATATTCATGAGTATTCTCAAATCTCTACTGGTGGATGGAAGCTTATTCCCTCTTACTTTTTTCTGCTGCAGCTTCTTTGAATCTTCCTTGTATTGCACATAGGGCTTTTTTACTTCTTAATGCTTTCCAGCTGAATTTCTGAAATCCATCATCAGTGCTGCTTTTTTCTTCCTCTTTCTTTTTGTCTTGTACAGAATAAAATTTTTATACTATTCAGTATAAAATACAAGACAGACTGCAGATATGAGAATGTTTTATATAGCAGAATACACCTAACATTTATAAGATATTTTATTAACTCATGGAAGTTGGGCAGGATTTTATTTGTCTGCTATCTCTTATGAATCATTTGATAGCCCAATAATAGTATTGCTACATTATCAGCCATGTATTTTAGTCATCATATATAGACCCACATTTTTTTTGCATAGCATCTCATATCCTCTATTAACTTAGAAATAAAATACCAACATCATCCCATCAAAATCTTTTTTAGAGCAAAAATACATAGCTCAAAATAAAGTATATATACCTTTTAAAGAAAAAAGCCTTATGGAGCACAGGCAGTAAAATTTTATGTTTCAGTGTTTACCAGGCTATTTTTTATACTGATATCTCAGTCTTGCACATCATATTGTTCAATTGTATTCAGTTTAGACTGGAGCAGTTGTACATTGGTCTTCCTGATTCAGGTTTCTCAAATGGGACGCTCGTGATTCATAAAGAGACTACATGAAGGTTGATGCTGTACCTGCTGAGTACCTGCTCATAAAGTATCATCTAATCTAAGTAAATTCCAGTATTTGTTTAACACTCATTAGGGTCAAACTCATTTTTCCGTTTTTTGAGTCCAAATACAATTTATCGTAGGGAGGAAAATTATATTAAAAAATCCAAAAACCAAAAGGGTGTTTATATTCGTGCCAAAGATCCAGTTTGGTAATTCAACATCTTACAGAGAGTAACAATATGCTTTTGCTCCAGAAGTTAATTTTTTTGTCACATACAAAGGCCGTGTTAGTTCAGGATAAGAGTCTCAGAATGGACTGGAATGCAACAACTACTTAGTTCTTCCTTTCTATGTCTCCTTTGACTAGATTGGACATGACTAAATGGGGATTTTTTTTTTTTTTTTTTTGTATTTAGGCCATATACAGTTGTTACAAGTCACAGCTCTGGGGCACTGCTGTCCCGGGACTGCTGCTTTCTAATTCTGACATAGGTTGCCTGCAGCCACAAAATCATTCCACAAGCTCGTTGTGTTTCTTAATCCCACAGTCCCTTGTGGCATGAAACAATCTGTCATCTCGCTTTTTTTCCTAAGTCTCTTCCCTATATCTTGTTCTAACAAGTCTTGGCAAAAGCAAGAGTGAAACAAAAGAACACAGTTGAAGGTTTAGCAAAATTGAGGTGAGGGAATCTGCAAGGAAATTCTAGATCAAATGTTCCATTAATATCAATGAGAACAGAATTCCATGATTTATTATTTCAACAAGATCTGTTGAGAGTGAAATTCAATACATTTCAGCCTGCGTGGGCCAAGACCCCAGACTGGTTTAGGCACCCACATTTCAGTTGTTAACTGCAGTTAAGATATATCTGGCCATCATATGATCAGTCATCATATTTGGCCACCTTAACTCTCCTAGTTCATGACAACTCTGTCTAGGTATTCACAGCTTGAAAAACAGCTTTGTAAAAAACTCCAGGACTGTAAAGCAAATTATGCCCATACAATAAGAATTTGTGGAGAAAGGAGGAGAAAAAGGTGGCAAATGAGTGAAGAGTTCTGCCTCTGTGTACATGCTCAAATATCCACTCAGAATCAGACCTCCAGGTTACGTGCATCAATGTAATTCACGCATTTGAGTAGCTCACCATTTATCTCCATGGGAAATGGGAACAAAGTTTTGGGGGTTTCTGAGATGGACATCACTCACGAGGTGTTTGCTCTGGCTCATTTAAAACTGTGGTTATGTTGCACATATGGCTTTAAGTAAAAAGGAAAGCTTGAAGTGAGTGTCTAACCCCAAATTTTCCATTGGTTTCTACTATGTTTAGGAGGAACTGTGGTTCCATGGTTCTGTTCATCCTTCTCAGGAAATTATGTGATGTGATATTCCGTGCATGAATCCTGTTGTGTTGCTGTCTAGACAGCAAAGTTTAAGTGCAAATTAACACTGAAGCTATGGCAGATAGAGCACCCACATGAACTTGGGGAGAAAATTCATATATGTGTATAAATTTAAAAAATGTTAACAGCATTTTGATAATTTGATTATAGGTTTAGAACTGTTTCATTAGGGTTGAGAGTTCCTCCTCATCATCCCACAATATAAGCTCTAAATACACATATTTAAGACAGTTATTTTTCCTCAATGACTTTGTGCCCTTGGCACAGAGTCCCAGAGCTGATGAAAATTTCTCTAAGGTTCAGCAGGTTTTGCACTCTTTCTGTTATGTTAGCCATGGAAACATTTTTAATGTATTTTGTAGAGATAAACACTCTACCATTCCCACCCCACCACCCCTGCCCAAGCAAACAGTAATTAGGAGCAATGAAAAAAAAAATCTGTTTTCTCTGACTTGCCTGAAGACTTGTTTCTTATTTACTGAACAGCCGTCTCACAGCGTCCTCCTTGGAAGATTCAAGAGCCATAAGGCAACTGGTTGTATTTAGTAATCTTCTGCATCAGTAATTTTGCCTTTTGGGCTCCAGAATTGATTTTCCTCATCTCGGTATATTTTTACAGTTCTGCCCCTTGACCTCTGTTGCTCTGCAGTGGCCAGCAGTGACATGAGTGGCAAAAGAAATGTAATTCAGACTGGTGATTTCTGGGACATCAGAAGTGACAACTGTAGAGTAGAACTGATGGGTAGAGTGAGTTAAGACAGTTCTTTTGAAATATATTACAGCTGGGAATCAGTCATCACAGAGAGACCATTCAAACTCAGGAAACTTTCTTCTTTATGAAGAAATTCACTGCAAGAAAGGGAAAGGTGCCTACCCTGCAACCACAAAACCCAAAGGCTGTAGAGACTCTTTTTAGGCTTCTGCTAAGAATTCCGTAAACTGTGTGACAACCATCTACCTCAAAAATCCTAATGTCTTGGATTTTCCACTAGAAACATGCTGGGGTGAAAAAGGCTCCCACAAAATGTATTTTTGTTTCATTTAGAATTCTCTTTTAATGCTGACTTAGCCACAATATGCTTGTATGCTATTACCTAGTATGGGCTAGACTTTTGGGTATTGATAGCACATTCCAGTGCTGAGACTTCTCATGTACATGAAGATTACCATTACTATGATGAGATTTCCAGCTTTTCCACCCTTTTTCTAATTACCTGCCTCTTAGATCTTTGTACAGCATTCACTGCTGAGAAGTCCCAGTTGCACGCCACAGATCCTAGCTGCTGTTAGAGACAATAGCAGTAATACCTAGCTGATACCTGACATTTTTTCTCGGTAGAATATAAAGGTCATTGAAGAAGCCTGGGAGAACAAAGTGAGTAGATCCTTGCATGATTTTTTTCAAATCCAGGGAACTGCAAACAATTCATCCTCTTAAAAGCATTTATTTAAAGAGGGAAACATGAGCATTAGTAACCAACCCAGCATTATTATTACTATTTCACATTATCGATAAAGCGACTTACCTGTGTTCACCCAGAAAAAGACTTGGTAATTTGAGTCCTTGGACAATTAAACCATACCTAAACCTTTGGGTTATATCCCCTAAAATATGGTAGTGTGACCATGGTGAATATTTTCCTCTTGACTGTGCAGAAGTGGACTGAAAGTTATGTTCAGCTGAGCAGTTTCCTAAATCTCAGACATCCTGAGTTACCAGTTATTGCAGCCAACAGGTGGTGGTCTGGTCTGCCTGGTTTTTTGCCTGCAGAAGTCTGGGTTTATTGGACAGAAAACTGTTGGCATGCATCCAATGTTAATGATTTCTTGGCCTTTGTGAAACACTTGGTTTAACTGTGGAAATCATCAAATTAATACATTTAAGTAAGAATTATACAGATACAGGGAATAGTGTTTCCTCTGAGAATCATTTGTCTGCCTTTGGAGCAAAGACTGCCCAAGGACCTTTGTGTCCTTTTCAACCTCATTGTTCAGTGGTGCCACAATGTTCCTCCAGAGGGGACCACAGAGACAGCCCCACACCAAGGCTGAGGATTTTCCCCAGAAAGCTGCGGCAGGCACAATCCTATTCTGTGTCAGGAGTGACCTGCTGCTTCAACTCTGACTTTACACCTTTCTTACCTTAGTTATTCCCTCTGGTGTTGTATAGGCAAAGTTCCTTTGTGTTATTTTTCTCTGCATCAGTAATTTTGCCTTTTGGGCAATCTGCCCTTTGTGTTATTTTTCTCTGTGTGCACTGATGAGAATAGGGTGTCCATTCTAACTATGCAAAGTACACTCTGTGTAATGGATCAAGTACCCGAGCCGAGATCTCAGGCAAGTTCTTCTCTGTTCCTACACAGAAACTAAAAGTAGTAGAAACAACTTCTATTTTCCATCTAAGATTTTTATGTGGTTCATTGCAATTCTGTTTGTTCTGTGTTAGTTTCTGTTCATGATCCTTCACTGCACTGACCTTGATGTAAGCTTGTTTTCTTTTTTTTTGCACACCATCCAGCTACAGTTTTGGTGTGAAAAGAAATCGATGATTATTTGCTTTTGCACTGACTATGCTTTAAGATATAATCGGTCATTTTATCTTTTAAAGATACGTTCCCAGCTATTAAATGCTAGATATAATAAAACAAAGTAGCTAATAATCTGTGTAACTTGCTTGCAATACAGAGATACGGTAGCTTGTCTGACATTTTTAGAGCCAATATTTACCTTTATCACTGGTAAGTGCCTCCTGAGACTCATTATTCATGTAATTCCCATTAAGAGGCAGTAGTAAAACAGCCTGTTGTCTTACAACTCTTGTTGTTAAGTACATTATGTTTAGTCGTAAATACGTCAGCTTTTGTTACACCAGAGAATTATTATTTCTTATCTCTAGACATTTATAAATAAATGAATCATGTTTATTTATAAACTTCTTTCCATTTATTTCTTGCAGGAGCCAGATAAAGCTGCTTTTCTTTGGGTACATGGTTATATCTCTCGAAGCTTACTTATTCCTTTTGAACCTAAGGCTGTAACAAAATTAATATTCTTGCTTTTTTTATCTTTTTACTTTTCAATTAACCAAGATGATATTTAGGAAAAACAAAAGTTGTGTTTAAAGATAAATTCTGTTGGTTTAGAATAATGTGGTAAAAATACCTCACAGAATTGAGTTACTTGTTATTCCTACTGCCACTACTAAGGCCTGACATAGGAACATAAAAACTTGTGTCTTTAATTTGTCTGATCAATGGTTCCATGCAGATCTATGAAAACTCTCAATATAAATTTCAAGCTCTGTTTTATAATTAAGGAAATGTTTTTCAGCAATGTGAATATAATCTAGAATTCTTTGTCTCTTTCAAAGCCTTGAAACCCATGTTTCCACAGCTTCCCACCTAAGTGTTTATGGCATTGTTCACATAGCTGCAAGAGGAAGATTTTTAGCCACATGCTCTGTTAGAACTCAGACTCAGAAAATTTTGTTTGCAGAATTTCCTGCACCATCTAATGATGTTTTTTGTGTTATAATTGCTTTTTAGCATCACCAGTATGCTTTTAAAAGTCATTCTGTACATGGATAGAAATAATGAGGTTTTCAAAATCATCAGGCACCTGTTTAATTCTGCTCATATCCACTTGAAAGCGTTTTTGTTGTTTTATTAACTCCTTTGCTAGGAGCAGAGCAGTGCTCTCAGGGGATTGAATGATGGATGGTTAGGCATCAACTGAAGCTATGATAAGCATCTGAAAGTGGACTTTCTGCTTTACCAGTTCTTTGTATTGGCCATAATGACCTTTCTCTTCTGTCTCAGTAGTCTTAAAATTATTATTCTCCATACTGTTTAGGATCCGTCTGTTCAAAAACTGTTAAATGGATGCAGAACTTCTGGCCCTGCAATCTTTGTTGGAATATAAAGCCTAGGTTAGGATCAGAGATGAACATAAACATTGATATTCGGGAGCTCAGGGACCAGAACAAAGCTCTAATACATTTTTAGAAAGCTGCTAGTGAAATCATGGCTGGCATCCTCTGGAGCTGGAAATTACTTACTGTTTCTGCACATCTGGTTGTCTTTTGGGGGATGTGATGACATGGATGTAAAAGAAGTGCTTGCAGGTGTGAGCATTCTGGCTGTGCAGCCATTAAACATTGTGTCAGCACATTCATTACTCTCGTAGTTCACACTGCCCTTTAACTCTTGGAAGGGGATACATTGCTCCAGCTACTTCATTAAAGCTTTCTTTGTCTTCCACAGAGAAGATGAGAGAGGTTGGTCAGGAACAAGCTGGTAAAGGCCCTAATGGACCAAAGCCCCTTTTTACTTGATCCAAATTAGCCAAGCTCCTACAAATCAGGGCTGGTGAGGCAAGGTAGGGATGTGTGCATCAATGGAAACCAGACCCTATCAAGCCCACAGTGTTTTTACATTAATCTGTGTATTATTTTGTCATGTCCATGAGGCTTAGCTGAGCCATACGTGTAGCTACAAAAATACTTTTATGAGACCGTATTAAAGATAATGTTTGTTGTAAGACTCCTATTTCCTGAAAAATGCATCACTATCTAGGAGAATGGTGTCCCACACCTCTTCATGCCTGCCATAGCTCCTCAGGCAGGAGAAAGATGAAAACAGATGTTGAGTTTTGTGGGGTTTTGTACAAAAACAAAATCCAAGCAAAACCCTGTCTGAAATGCCTCCTGAATTATTAAAAATAACAATTTCATCAAGAAAAAGAAATTAACTCTTATTTGATTATGTGTAGTTGAAAAATGTTCATTTTCTTTCCTAAATTTATGTGCCTACAGCAGGTCGTAATAATCAGCAGAGGTTTTTATATGACCTCGACTGTGTTTTTCTTTGATTCGAAAGGTGTACTCATTTGAAAGATTCTTGGCTAAAATCCATTTTACTGCTTTTATAAAGCATATTTACATATTTAATAAAAACATAATTTAAGAAAAAGATCTTTCTATTGTAGCTTTACTATGTTTTCTATTTGGTTTTAGATAACCATAAAATATTTTCTTTTAATTTTTTTCTGGGATTTTTCATATCCATGCAGTAAATTTGTTACATTAATAAATGTAACTACATGTTAGTTACATGTAGTAATGTCACTACAATGGAGAGCCATCCTAGGAGCTTACAAGCCACTTCTTTGAAGTGTGGTTCTGCTGCTATGGGAATCGCAGCAATGAAAGAGGCTCTCCAAGTATGTGAGGTCTTTAAATAGCTTTCATTAATCCTATGGCAGCTGAATTATTTTTTTCCTATGAGGCACTGCAGTGATCTGGTGCTAAAGAGATGATATATGTAAAATCAAAGAGTGTAGCAGAGGTGGTGTGTGCTGGGCAGCCAACAGCAAATCACTGCTAAACAAATTTGGCATCTTGGGGCTGGTTCAGATCCTTACGCTTGTACCATTTGAGGCTGATCAAATACTGCATATATAAGGACACTAGAAAAGAAATTCATTGTGTCTGTTTGCATTCAAATGCCCTTGGCTGGAGAAAGAGTTCAGCAAACACATCTTTGCTCCCTTGACAGCACATTCAGAAAAGCTGTGCCCTTTGTTGGTGGATCTGCAGGTTTTTGAGGGGAAGCATGCGAAGCCTTTGGGTGAGATGCCTGGAACAGCTGTGCTGCAAGTGCAAAATTCACTCAGAGCATCTTCAAAAGACTTAAAGCAGTTTAATCAAATAAACTTATCAGCATCTGTGAAGTCATCCTGCCAGTTTGGATGGGCCTATGGCCGGAGAAAATGAGCCTATAGAAACTTGTCATTTCAAGGCTTTTACCTCTCTTGTTGTATTTGACATAGTTTGCAATCAGATGGAACATGACAGCAACAGCTTGACAAGCTGATAATACACTTCACTTGCAAAATTCATGTGCTAGAACTGTAAACACTTTTTCACTTTTTTTTTTTTTTAAGCTATGTCATGTTTATGTATAGCACAAGGATTTTTTCTTCAGTGGATCTTCTATAGAAAGTCTGACTGGTATTTTTACAGCCCCTAAGAAAAGGTTTGACTTTGCCCAGTCACACTAATTTATTTGGACAGTCATTCAAATACAAAGCACAGGCTGAAAGAAGTTATCTTATTACTTGCTCCTTGAAGCATGTGGGCCCCATTTCCCTGACATTAGGGTGTTTCATAAGTTGTTATTATTTACCATATGGATGAAAAATATGAAAAATAGAAGGAGACCGAAAGAAAATAAGTTTTTTCAGATCTTAAGAGTCCAAGAGAAAGAATTTCATTAGAAAAGTCGTTTGTGTTGTAAAAAAGGTTTTTGATCACTAAGGAAGTCCTGCAGTAGCTCCTAGGGATAATTCAAGGAAAACTGAAGGAGCTTCTGTTGATGTAATGTCAGAACAAACACAGAACTGCCATGTTGGAGTGTCATGCTGGGCTGACTGGTAGCTGTGAATCTGTCACACGATGAGGCTGTTCTTCCACACTCTGAAACTGAATAGTGCTATATGGTTTTTTTCCTCTGAGTCAAATCTTGTTGCCTTTAGACATTTTGACTCATTTTTACTTGAGTAAAATTCTGCCTAAAAATATCTAAGCAATGACAAAGATGTGAAAATCCCCATGTATGCTCTGCATCTGGCATGTGAACATAGGAGGTGGGTGTTCAAACACTTTCTTTACCATCCTCTTCCAGAAAAGCCCGTGTGGATTTTCATAGGCATTCATCTCTGTGGAGTCAGTTGTAGGAGGCAAGGAACAAGGATTCAGACTGCATTATCCTCATTCAAAATAGAGAAAAGAATAATAAATTAATAGAATCTGAGTCCTTCCAGTATTTCCTTCCATTTTGAAGAATCCTTCTGCAGGACTCATGTTTAAGAACACTATGAATATTGTTATATACAAATATACACTTACATCAGCCGTTTGGATCCTCTAAAGCTGTATGTCTGCAGTTGCTTTGCTCTCCCTACATAAGAGCATAAGCCTTGCTTTCCAGGATCTTTTCCAAGAAAATTTGAGGGCTGAATGCATGGGAGGGACTTTTCCTCTCTCTTTTTTTCTATTTTAGAGAGAAAGAGGAGTTGAAAACTAAAATTTTCAAGCCATACATATGCTTGTTTGAAAGCTATCCCTACAACTATTTAAATAAGTGAAACACTATTTTATACAGCCCGAGGTTCCTCTCTAACAGTCTCTTAGATATGTGTGTTTATTTAACCAGTTAAATCTCTAGCTTAAATAGTCATATTTTTACTCTCAATCTCTGGTTTATCTGCCATTTTATCTGGGACACTGCATTTTATTTTGTTCCTACCTTATATTAAAGTCAATGTTGTGGTACAAGACCTTAACAATTGTTCATCTGATGCAATTAATTGGATATTACTGGATATACATGGTACGGAGGGAACTCTTGTTTTCCTGAATGTCAAATTACATTTGGGAAATGTTCCTGTTATACTTGTCCCTGGAAAACACTGGACAGAAAATCACATCTATTAAAAATGCACTCATTACCAAATCCAAGGAAACTAAGTTTTTGAATGAATAGCAGCTAATCAAGCAATGTGTCATAAAACGCAGTAACTAAAGAAAACCAAAGTAAAACATTCACTTTCATTATTGAACATTTTTAGCTTTATTATTATAATAGAATTACAGTCTGACATAAAATAAAGAGCTTTTGCTAAACTCTGTAAAGCAATACATGCTTCTGCCATAAACAACCTCTATTAGATTTAGGTTTTATTGCCACATCACTGCACTGAGGTGCAATAAACATTCAATGTCATCTTTTTAAAATTATCTCAGGAGTAAACAGAAACTGTCCTCTATAAGAGTGTATCATTATTTTCAAGGAAGACTTACTATTATTACATGGTTTAGCAAAGCATTGTAAAAAAGCTACATAGAGAATACCTTGTCTTTGATAAACTGTGCAGTCAAGTTTATACAGTATAATACTATTGGCATAGACTAACTAAGAGGTGATATAATGCAATCATTGCATAGCAAAAAGCAGACTAGTTAAGTAATATTCACATCTAGTGTGCAAAATGCAGACCAAAAGGTAGCTATGAAAAGGTAGCTAGAAAGATAAAATGCCCTAAACGAACACACTAGTTTAACGCCAAAAATAACAAGATAAACAAGTACACAGAAGTTAAAGAGCCATAGTTTATTTTTTTTCTATACATATATCTACACATGATACCAGAGATGAAACATCCCCTTTTAAATAAGCTCCAATCAGATAACTTATCAAGTTTAGACAGGACTAAATGTTAGACAATGAAGCATTATTAAAAAAAAAAAAATCTCTAAATAAAACATTAAATATTTCCTTTTGTAGATAGAGAATGTCAACTTTTTGATTTATTAAGAATTTAGAAATCACTGCCTATTAAACTTGACTCTCAGTAGCTGTTTCTCTGGAGGCCCATGTAGCATTGTTTCAAAATCCATTCAATACCATATATTACATTTTTTTAATTGATGCTTGCAAATATCCACCATTCTTGCAATCTCTTTGAAAAAAACTTTATCTGAAAGTTTACTTCTAAGAATTAGCAGTAATGATACTGACTAGAATTTTTTTAAAGGGGGCACAATACCTGCAAAATGGACATCTTGTATTTAAAGCCCTTACATATTGTTCCTACAAATATATTGCTACAGTAAAAATGAAATGTAGTAAGTTTACTCAATAAAATCTATTTTCCTGTACATTCTTTTATGTATGACTTCTTTGTATTTAATGCTACATATATTACATCACTTATTGTAACAGTTATGTTTCAGCAAATATAGCAGTAATATACAGATGAACTTCTGTCTTAACAAATATTTCACCATTTTTACCTACCAAATATAATCCCATACTTTAGTGTTTATGCATGACCTGAGCAGACCAGTCATTAATCTAATAGTATTCAATGGATGACATTGTCAAATTGCAAGCTGCTGTACACTTAACCACTTTACAAATGGAATAAATTCCAAGCACTTTCTGCTTATTTATTTTTGTAAGCTTTCCAGTACCACCAATTTATTTCTTTTCCTTTAATTCAGGCTCTAAATATGTTTTATTGAGCATTTAACAACATATTAAGAGCTAAGAGGTGAATCCTACACAATGCTTTAAGAACACAACTTTAAAAAAGTAAAAAAATGTACAATCTCATGCTGCATATTTACAGATATTATTTAAATACTATATTTTATCTTTCTGCTATTCATAAATCTCAGTCTAAAGCTTCTTTTAATGTATCATTTTATAAAAGAATACATTCAACATATCTAGAGCTTGCAAAAATTTTGTTTTTTTTTTTTAACCCTCTAAAACATAGTGATGAGTAAAAGCTATCTTTAAAGCATCCAGGAATTGTTTGGATTACACAGGTGATAGTAGAAATTTGGGATCTGCACTTGGTTGTGCAACGGGTTTTAAATCTAGTCTAGTGACAACTTAATGCTTGGAACAAGCCTGCAGTAAGAGAGCAGATTAAAGCATTTGTTACCATTAGATCCTATGTGCTATACAGTGACAAACTGTACCTAGAGTGAGTAGATTTCCTTTCTCCTTAAAGACTATTTAATATTATAAGTCAGGTAGTTTGGAACATAGAAGAGAAAAGGGATTATGAAAATAACGTATCTTATGGGATTCAGCAAATGGAAAACTTTACATCCTTGAAAAGATTATAAACAGTGGCTGAATAAATGATACAGTCTAGGGTGTGCATCAGGAATGTCATAAAGATATTTCCCCCCTCCCTACAATACTCTGAATAAAAATATCTTTTTCATGTACATATACAATATCTTTTGGGGACATTCAGTACTAAGCTTGCTACAAATGTTGTGGGGTTTTTTCCTGCCCTCCCATTACTTTACAACTCTTTTCCATTTCTAAAATCACTTTTCCAAAGTATATAGCTTATAATGTTCTCTCCCTCACACACAGGTTTTTTTAAATATACAGATATATTTTACCTTTAGCTAACTAAAGAAACCTTTATTTTCTTTAAGACAGAGGCAATGAAGCAAATGGGAATTACCGTACGTGAAAAAGGGAAGCAATTCCCAGAGCAAAAGACAAAACAGAAACATAGGAATAAATGAGGTTATTGATGCGGAGTTTGAACTTTTAGCTGGGGCTCCCGGTTTAGGTAGGTAGCCCAATAGACTAAGTTAAAGATTCCAAAAAGCAATGGGAAGGCTATTCTTGATAGCCGATCAATTTTACTGACACTGTTAAAAGTTTTCTTGGGTTCTGCAGGTTTTGTTTCTGGCTTAACTTCTTTGGGCTCAATCGTTGCACTTTTAGCAATGGTTGCCAGCCCAGGGTCCCTTGCAATATTAGGGGTGTAGCTCGTAGCTGCAGCTGTGTATGTGTTGTTTTTCTTGATGAGAGGATCCTTCACCTTCTTTGGCTGAAGAAAGAAGAAAATATTTTATTCTCAATATCTTCTCAACAGGTGAAATTATGAAAAAGCACTGTAACATTCTGCAATTAATCGAATTCATGCCACAAAGTGTAATAAGCTGTAAGAGAGAAGTTAGTTCTGGATATATAACTCATGCAAAATATTTAGGTGACAACAAAGAGAAAATCATACATTTGTATTACTTGTATTAGGTAAACCATATTAGATGATAGATAAAATATAATGAGATCTGATAGCTAGGCTCACTGGCAAAATCACCTTTAATGATAATCAGCAGTGACAAACCACTCATAGTTCCATTTTCCCTTGATCAGGATAAAAACTTACAAGACACCAAATTCTTAATGTAGCCTTCCAACATTACAAAAAATATTGTGATATGAAGAGTTTTAACATAATTCATACAGAAAAATACACACTAAATTATCATGTAGCCGTGCACTAAAGGAGTGGTGTATTCAATAAGATGCAAAGCTGCCAGTATTCTGCTCCCTAATGGTTTACACCAAAGGCAAATGCATTATGGATTAGGAACTTAATGTTCTTGTTTGAGTGTTACAGTTGGATCATCGTGGCTGAAATGACATCCTATATACAAAGACTTTAATGTCTGAATGACTTTTTCATCCACCTACTTATATTGCTAAAGCAGGAATATATTGAATATCTTTTGAGGGAGGAGTACTTATTGAGCTTATTTAAACTTATTTTATCCCTAGGTCCTTATATTTTCTAGTATTCTATTTTTTGGGATCTACTTGTAGGAAAAAATTTAAATTTTGACATCTGGGCATACCAGTTAGCATTCAACTGTCCCAGTTTCTGGCAGACCAAACCCCTTCTTCAGCCACTGCCCAAGGATAAACACAGAAAAGAGATGTAGGGGGTTACTAAGAAGGTGTAAGAATTCCTCCAAACATGAGAAAAAAACCCCAACAACAAAACATATAGCAAAAACCAATGCCAACAGCTTAGAAAAATCTTCAGGCAGTATTTGCCACAAAAACAAAAGGCAAATGTTATCCCTTTAATCCACTTGGGATGCGGGGGGAAGATATGGTTGAAGAGAAAATATCAGTGGAATTTGATCTATTATGTCATTTCACAAGACAGCAAATACAGTTCTCTGTTTTCAAGAAGCAGCTGTCCCAGGGAGGCAATATTTTTTACGTGGTCACGGTACTTTTAATGACAGATCAACTATAGGTTAATGGCTACTTTGACCCCCTAATAGTGGAGTTTTGATAAAAAATTCTCATTCAAGATGTGAACATTTTATGAAGTGGACGGCTCTTGCAGGACACCTGGGAACAGGAAACAAAAGCCTGAGGGCAAGTGGGGAGATGCTTGTGGAGGAACGGCTTGGAAGGAAATGTAGGCTCAGATGTTAAAATTATGCTACTTAGTAAGGCAAGGGATTCACCTAATGACTCTGATGTAGATGTTCTTTAATTCATGGCAATAAAATTCTTAGCTTCAGGCCAAGAAAAAGCTCCAAATCTTTTTAGAATATTTCTACTGAATAGGAGGAACAAAGAGGTTGAAAAAATATTCCAAAAAAAAAAAGGCATGTCAGATTTCCACTCCCCGCCACTCCCCCCAGGTGGGGAAGCTGCTACCATGGTTGCTGAGTGTGAAAGCCAGTCCTGTTTGTTTCTCATTCAGATACTCTGGAGAGCAGCAATAAATCCAGCAGACAAAGAGCAGCTTCACTGAAGTCTCAGAGGAAACCCTTTCTATAGATTTAAATGTCACTAGAAATCTGATCCACAGAAAACACTGGCACCAGCCTGGGTCTTAATATTTCATGTCAAATTCAACTTCATGAAAAAGCAATATGACAGCTAATTAGAGCTCTAAATTTGATTAAGCTATGATGCTCTGATCATTGTGAGCTTTCCTTGCTTGCTTATCCTCACTGCAGAAAACTCACACCACCAGGTACCAGCAAATGACACATAAAGCCCCTTACCTGCTGAGGAACACAAAGCCATAAATCTTCCAGTGTTTTAAACAGAGTTTATTGGTGTGGGTTTTTTTTAGAATGTAGTTTTCTTTGTAACAAATGAAACAGCTCATTATAGTAACTACATTACAAGGGAGGATAAATTAGCAAGGCAGTATTTAATATTTAAGGATGCAGTTCCATCAGTGCAGCTCATTTTTATAAGAAACGTAATGCAAACAGGAAAAAAAAATCAAAAAAATTATTTTCAGTGAAAGCATAATCAATAGCTGAAAGCTCAACATTCAGCAGCAGTTGTGCAGCTCATGACTGTAAATTTGTTTTGTTGCTTCACTCATTTGTTCTACAGTACTTTTGTATTAGTTGTCATTGTACAAATGCCCTAATTTAATTTGGGGTTTTCTTTCCCCTGATTTATGCAACTAAAATACATAAATAATATATAGGCATATAATCCTGAATTAAAAACATATCTTGGCATACCAGTGAATTACATCTGCTCCTCCACATATCTGTTCCGTTGAATCTCTAGTCTGTGAATGCTCATGATAACCAGTTTGGCAAGTTAAAATCACCCAACCAAATGAGCTTGCTCACAGAAGCAGCTGACATGGTAACTCATAGGAAATGGGAAACTCCTCCTTCATCCCCTAAATGTCCTCAACAATTTCTTGATGCACTTGTGATTTACAGACCAGGTCTGATCCCAGACCAAAAGGAATCAGTGCGAGTTTTCTCTGGTGCATTCAGGGAGGTACAGATCAGGATTGCACACTCCCAGCACAGCTCTCAATGTCTCCTTCTAAACAAACACGTATTTCCTATAGTTAATAAAGGAAGAAAGAACTGTGATGATTTTTTTGATATTGGGGAGCACCTTGGGAACTGTCAGATACTGCAGCCACAAATGCTGAGACATCCACACTTTCTCTTGTTCAAACAGAAAAAATTAATTGCCTTCCCTAAAAATTATACACGTTCATCTTTTTTTCTGCTCAGTTGCAGAAGTCAAAATCTCAATAGAATATTTCATTATTAATAGCATTAAGTATCATCCAATATGTCAGAAGTACTATTTATGTATTCAATGTCTAAGTAATCATGGTGTAGAAATGCTGTGTGTGGACACAGAAGGAAACTCTTCTGGAGTAATAACTGTTATACATAATAAGAATTTTTGATGTGCTAAACCCTCTCCCACAGAGTGACCAGGCATGGCCGAGCATGATCTTTTGAGATGGATGTGAGGGTGTTACCTTTTCTGGAACGACGCTTTTGCCATCCCACGCGTAGCCTCTCTTGGTGAAATAATTGACTGTGGCAAACTCGATAAGTGCAGAGAAGACGAAGGCGTAGCACACAGCTATGAACCAGTCCATGGCTGTGGCATAGGCCACCTTGGGCAGCGAGTTCCTCGCACTGATGCTCAGGGTAGTCATTGTCAGCACGGTTGTCACTCCTGCAAAGAAAAGCATTTGTGTCTTCAGGCCAGAGGCTGGGTTTTGTGCTTCATTTCCCAGCTGCTGCTGTAGGTGGGAAAGCCTTTTCTACAGCCCTGGTTCTTACCAACTTCCCCACCTGAGTTCAGTTTCTAATTGAGGATATCAGATTTCAAGTTCTGTGGAAGTTGCAGGATTTTCAATACATTTTTCCTGCTTTTATTATTTGATGTTGTTATAGTAGAATGCTATTTTTAACAGGAATGGAAATATCATTTGTGAACTACTTGTATTTGAAGGATTTGTGAAATACTTCCTAGTATTTGAAGGATCATTGTTGCTGTTCTTTATTCATGCCCTGCAAATTGTACTACAGATGTAACAATTTAAGATCGTTAGTTTTTTTCTTGCAGCAGTTCTGAGATACTTAGAAAACTAAAAAACTTGTTTCAGCTTATTTGGGATATTATACTCCAAGGGTATATACAAGGGCACCAAGATTTATGTGTTATTTCATTTTTTTAAATTGATGTTTGTACAGATTTCTGTCCCTTTATTCACTGACGCCCTGAAAATAGCAAAGATTTTATGTAAGAACAAAGACAATGTAATTTGCATTTCTGATATCAGAGCTTCTCATTGCTGAACCTTTCCTCTTACCTAGCCCCAGAGAGCAAGCAGGGTTGTACTGAATTCACTCTGCTTGCAGCTGCTTAGAAAAATGAAGCTCCAGGTGCACACAAGGCATTTACATCAAATCACATGTCCACAAGTTACCTTGACAACTGCACTGTCATGTCTTGAATGTGTCTGGCGAGTTCATCTTCGCTGCACTGTTAGTGGAAATGAGCAGCAGTCTAAAATAGGCCAATTAATGAACAATGTATTTACGTTGTAGTGTGAAGAGCTTGAATTATTAGTGCCTAATGAGGAAGCAATTTCTCTTTCCTGAGAACCATTCTTTGACTTATTACTAGTGGGCTTATGTTTCTCTTACGTAGTAGCAAAAGAAAGATTTATAATTTTTACTATCTGTGGTACTAAGTGGGCTAAAAGATGAAAGTTCTCCTTCTGTGTGTATATGTATTCATGTAAGATGTTCTGAAACTCTGTTCATTTTGAAATGAAAAAGCTATCTTGATACATAATGATGGAATAAACACAAGAGTATTTGCTAAATAACTATCTTCTACAAGGAAAACTGAGAAATTTGTGGGCTCTTGAGCCTGTGAAGATAGCAGTTTGAAAATTGTGCAGTAGTATATATTATTCATTGAGACTAGAAAATTCTGTTCTCCATCTAGTGACAGTGAAGTACAGCATTTCAAATTGATGATCAGACATTTCTTTTTAAATGGTATGTGCAAAAAGAGGTAAAATAGTTACAATTTCAATAGCTTTGACTATAAAGGGCCATAAAAGTCCCTACTAGAGTAGTTCGTAGCAAAGCTGATGTTAAAAATTCAGAATTAATTTTAGTAGCTAATCTAAACAATATTATGTAAATCAAATTTAATTATACAGTAGTCTAAGCCACTGTTCTGTAAATGCACATCTGTATACCAATGGAAAGCCATTGCTTGGTTCATGAGGTCTAAGGCTATGCAAGTTGTGATTGAGTCTCAGAATAAAGTGGAAAAAGCACAGCTGTGAAGGGTGCAAGAAAAGATCCATAAAAATAGCTCTTGTTCAACATGAGTTTCAGAGGCTGCATTTCTCAACACTGACTCTCTGGCTTTGCCATTTGCAGCATAAGTGGGTTCATTCTCTTTGGCAAAGCCAGAGGGCCTAAAGCATCCTGCCCTTGCAGTGCCCCGAGGCAGTGAAATAGTGTCAAAGCCAGCTTGGCTGGGGGTGCTTCTGCCTCCTGCCAAAGGTGTCCAGCAGTCCCATCTGGATATCACCAAAGACTAGGTCACATTGCAGAAATCTCAGGTTCTAGTTTTCCTAAATGAAAATTTGTTGGGTTTGGTTTTTTTTTTTTTTTGTTTTTTTTTTAATATTTACTTGACTTGGATTAAAATCTTCAAAGAATATTAAAGTTGTTTGTTTCTAATTTCAAGATAAGCATTTGCAAGCAGTGGTTAAGCTCTAAGGACCAGCTGTATAAACTTAAGAGTCCTTTAGATTGCCTTCTCACTGCATGCCTTGAGTGCATGTATTCAATGGTGTAAGCACAATAAATTGTTTCTGATCTCAACAGTAGCCTGTAAAAGGGATTAAGGGAAAAAAAAATTCAAATAAGAATTTCCAGAGGGCCTAAAGATATCAAATGATGGATGCCCTTTGATTAAAGCCTTTTTGGTAATCCCATGATTAACATTATTGCCATTGTCAGAGATGTTTTATTCATATTCTGATTGCTTTGGAAAATTCAAATGGTAATAGATGGCTTGAGGTATTTTCAGGTCTCTTTTTACAAAGAATGTATTGGTTTAAAATCATTTTAAAAGCTTTGGACCTATGTCTTCACAGTGAATTTTTTCAGCTCTTGTGTACTGCACCATGTCCAGGCTCATACTGTTCTCCAACACCATGTTACACATAAATGCTTTTACCATAACATTTCTGAAACCAAATTGCCTCATGACTGCCAGGAGGTTTTAGGTCTTGCTTACCAAATACAGTTCTTGCTGGAACAGATTCCCTGTTAAGCCAGAAGGACACCTGTGACAGTATTACTGTCATGATGCATGGCAGGTAAGTCTGGATGACAAAGTAACCAATCTTCCTCTTCAAATGAAAATGTGTGGTCATAACAACATATTCCCCTAAAACCAAGAAAAAAAGAACATTATAGCTTTTATAAATACACAAATCAGAGGACTTTATAGGAAGTATTTTTTTATTGTATTCACCTCTATTGTAAATAGAAGTCCTCAAATCAAAGTGGGTCAGCTTTAAAGAAAACACTTAATAAACCTGGTGGGTTTTTTAAATTTTTCCCTCATAAAACAAAATTAGACGTTTCTGGGAAATGCTAATTAAATGTACGTATTTTCATCTCTGCTGAATAGTGAATGAAAGCCTGCATTAACTGGTGGCTGTTCAAAGCTCTTGTGGAAGGTCTTATTCCATCAGAAGATGGAAAGCCACCACAGCATACCCATGTAAACATCATCTAAAAACTAAATCAGGACAGGCTCACAAAAGTGTTTCTGTTGGACCAAGCTTAAGATGTAAGTGCAATGTGATGGTGTCTGCATTACCACTGTCAGTGCTTTATGCACTCTGAAGATGAAGTGTCCCTGTTCATCTAATTTAGTGCCTTAGTAAATTATTATTCTCTCCTGAAGTAAATGATTACTGCAAGAATAAAACAATATTTTCACTAGCACTAATGCTTTTGGAGCTAAAAAATCATACGAGCTGGGTACTACAAATGCTATGAAAAGGAAGTGTTGTTATATATATAAATAAATTTTACTTATATTTTTAATAATTAAATATAAAGATATTTAATATTTTTTCTAAAAAATAAACCTTTCTTGCCAGCAGAGCAAATAATGCTCGTTTTCAGATCATTATTTATATAATTTAAAATGGATTTTGAAAAACAGTATATTCTCCAAAGATTGAAAAAAACTATTATTTTGATTTTTTTTTCTTTTTCTTTCTTTTTTTTTTTTTTTCTTTTGTGTAGACTGATTCTTCTTATTATGCAATAAGCATCTTAGGAATGAAACAAGTAGACACATAACTGAATGGAAACTTCTGTGTATATCAGAGATGACGTGAAATTACTGTAGTTCTATTTTAAAATGCAGGCAGCTGGAAGGAGAAAACTGCTCTTGTACAAGAAAAGCTTAAACTTGATTGAAAAACGATGTCTAGACATTGATTACTTATGCACTGAGCATGTCAAATGCCCATTTCTGTTATGCAGAGTCCAGAAGAACATTCATTTGAACAATCTTGCTCAACATCTAACCCCGAGGAAAGCTTATTTATAAGATGTGGCAATACTCCTGGTATGTTTCAATATAAAAGACAGTAGCAAAGAGGGAAAAGAGAATAAATTTTAAATTGAGAGGAAAAGCAAAGGATATAAAAGGAAAATTTTATTGCAAAAATAGGAGTGACTATAGTATAGTGAGAATTATTACTTGAATTTTGCTCACCTTTCTTTAATTTTCACTGAAACACCCTCCTTCTACTCTGTACCAGAGATTATGATCTTATGAAGGGTGCCAGTCTTGGCTAGGAGAGCCAATAATTTAATTTTATCTACTTAAAATATGACGTGGGAAGCTATTTTAATGCAATCATATATAGAATGCACACAACGGTATGTCAGAATTAATTCAGTGATTGTAGATGGCAAGCTAAGAATACAGAGTGAACACACCACTGTACTCTGAAGCTTTATTTAGCTGCTTAAATTATCAACGTATTTTTAACCTCTGGAAAATGAGAACAAGATCCAAAGCATAAAGGCAATTAAAAAGACAGGGATTACTCTGGTCTGTTAAGTACTGCAGCAGGTCTGAGGTGGAAGTCAGCTAAAGGTAACGCTGAGAAGAGTGAATTAGGCAAAGCAGAGGCCTGGAATAATGCTCTGCACTTCAGTTACAAGGCAAAACCAGGCTCTTAAGTTTCCACAGTACCAGTGGACTGCACTTATTGGACAGTCACTTACTAAATGGTACTAGATGTTTGATAAGATTGATTGAAATGACTCCAGGACATGGAAGCACTCCAGTCATTTACTGCATCTTTAGCTTCCCATATTTTATGGCTTTCTTTAATTGAATAATGTGGCCACATTTGTGACAGCTGCTGATCTGACTCTCATAACTTCCCAATTCCTCTGTAATTCTATTTTGAAAGCATTGCAATACAGCCGTAAAATTCCCTACAATCTAAAATTTCAAATAGCTCTTGAGCAAAATATTGCCTATATTCAGTGTCTGATTGCTAGTGCTGATTTCACAAGTTGTAGCTTATGCAGCTGATATTCTCTTATCGCTTATCTTTTCTTATCCAAGGAAGTTAGAAAGGTATTTCCTCTTAGCTTAATTGTAATTCCTGAAGTCTTCTACGAATAACTGTGTTGTGCAGATAAATCCGGTTTTCATTTATTTATTCCAAGAAGTTTAAATTAGTTCATATATAATACACGATATGAAGCATTAAAAACTTGTCAAACAAGTTCTGCGTCTATATTAACTTAATTTTTGAATGACTGTCCATGTTGGAACATTTCCAGAGATCTGGAAGAGTCTGTACCTGTGTTCAGTGCTCCTGTAGCTGCAGTTTTTAATCAGCCCTTAATTCTACAGTATACTGCAATAATTGAGTCAAATATGCAGGTGGTATAAACTAACCTGTGCCTTTAGAAGAAAGTAGTTGATAATTCAGTAAAGTTACATTAAAGCTATTTCTCAGTGTTCTGTAATCTATTTGTAAAAATCCAGATTTATCAGCACCTAAAGTTAATGTGCATCACATCAAACAAAAGGTTTGAGGTGGGGACTGAGTTTGAGCTATAGCAATACTTATTCTATTACTGTAAGTAGAGAAGTAAGGTTTTCCTTGCCATTAATTTAAAACAAAATATTTATCATTTACTCTACATGCCATGTAACTCAGTTAAAAAAATTCTTAAGAACAACATTATCTCTGTAGATTTACAGAAGATAAGAAAAAAATAGGCTGTTTTGAGTTTAAATCAATTCTTAGTGCAAAGCAATGTTTTCAAGGTGGCAAAGTAATTCTATATAAATAGAAACTTGCACAAGCCCTTTAAGTGTTAAGGTGCTTTCAAAAAGGATAATTTTAAACTCTTTCTGAATCAATATGAATCTGTAGCTGGAGAGTGACAGAAATTTTACATACAAATAAAAAACGGATGACTCTGCTTAAACAAAACAGTAGTAGCAAAAATTATTATTTCACTTATTACTAATTTTAAGCCTGTAGTACCTGCATATTCCGTTGCTAGAATAGATGAATAAACTACACCATAAAAAAAGCTTTTCGTGTTTCAAGCTTCTCTTGTCATTAAAAAATCGGTGTTTGTAGTTATCTTATTCTATATCCATAAATAAGGATTGCAGGTGGCCTACTAGCCAAGGAAGAAATTAAAGAAAAAAAAGCACTTTATAGATTGTGTTGGTTTTGCAGGGCCTGGTTTTTGGTAGTGGGGAGGGCACAGAGGTGGCTTCTGTGAGAAGCTGCTGGAAGCTTCCACAGTGTCCGGCAGAGCCAGTCCCTGATGGCTCTGAAGATGGACACGCTGCTGGCCAAAACTGGGTGAATTAGAGATGTTGGTAACACCTCTGTGATGACATATTTAAGAAGAAAATCCAAACAAAGTACACACAGTTTTTCTTCTAGTCAGAGAAGAGGAGGAGGTGAGAACGTGTGAAGGAACCAACATGGAGACACCAAGGCCCGTGGAGAAGGAGGGGCAGGAGGTGCTCCAGGCTCTGGAGCTGAGGTGCCTCTGCAGGCCGTGGTGATGACCATGGGGAAGCAGCTGTGCCCCTGCCCCATGGGGATCCATGGGGGATGCAGAGATCCCCCACAGCCCCTGGGGATCCATGGGGGATGCAGAGATCCACCCACAGCCCCTGGGGATCCATGGGGGATGCAGAGATCCCCCCACAGCCCCTGGGGATCCATGGGGGATGCAGAGATCCCCCCACAGCCCCTGGGGATCCATGGGGGATGCAGAGATCCCCCCACAGCCCCTGGGGGAGCTGCCACAGCGGGGGGATGCCTGGAGGAGGCTGTGATCCAGTGGGAGACCCAGTGGAGAGAGAGGGCCCTGCTTTCCAGGCTGGAGCAGCCTGTCCTTGGAGGACTGCACCCCATGGAGGGGTGACCCACCCTGCAGCAGTTTTGGGAGGGCTGTGTGCCCGTGGGAGGGACTCAGGTTGCAGCAGGGGCAGTAGGGCTGCTGCTCGAGAGAGTGGACCCACGTTTGAGAAGTTCACGGAGAACTGTCTCTGATGGGAAGGGACTCCACAGTCTCACAGGGGAAGGACTCCTCTCCCAGAGCAGTGGAAAAAAAATCTCGGGTAATGAACTGACCAAAAACCACCATGCAGTGTCAGTGGGAAGGAGGGAGGGGCTGGGGGGGAGGGGGGGGGGGGGAAGGTGTTTTAAGAGCTTATCGCTTATTTCACTTCTCATTATCCTCCTCTGGTTCTGTTAGTAATAAATTCACTTTGCAACTTAAGCTGAGCCTGTTTTGCCCTTGAAGTGTTTTCTCCTGGTCCTTATCTCAATTCATGAACCCTACGTTCATTTTTTTCCTCTCCTCTACCCAGCAGGGGAGGGAGAGCGAGTGACTCTTGTAGGTGCCTGGCACTGGGCCAGCGTCAAACCACAAGATCCATGAAATCATTTAATAGTTTTGAGAATGTTTAGAATAACCTGGCTGCACCCAAATCCTTGGGAGAATAAATATCTAGAATTCCACACAACTCTGAGTATCAACTTAAAGTTGCCCAAGATGTTGTAGATTGCTGTAATGATCCGCAGAATCAGCTGCAAAAGAGCTTTATTTTCTGGCCTAATAAAGGTGTGTTGAGAACTCTAAAGTGAAGATTGACTTCAATTCCTTTTGTCTTTTCATAAGATGAGTCACTATCCACGACTATGAAAGCAGGGAGGAATTTCATAATTTTCATTAGATACGTCGTATCTTAAACCAGCTATGCTCAGAGGACTAAGACATGCTGGAAGATTCTGTTGAGACTACCTGCCCACCTACCTTAATAGGGAGAAAAGGAATTATTAACCACTTCTGATCCTCACCTTTAGTATGGGGAAAGCAAAGTATTTTTCTTTCCAAAGCAAATAATGAAGAATTTTCCTTTCAGACTTTGAATTTGCAAGCACTAAATATGTTTCTTCCACAACTGTATATTCTTATCAGCTACTAATTAGAGGATTTTAAATTTGTAAATAATAAAAAGATTCTGTAATGGGATTGTTTTTAGTTTTGGTAACTATTGTATTTAGTTCTTTGTACAGTTTATCAGCATCTAGACAACAATATCTTCATCTCAGCATATTTTATATATTAACTCTGCTGTATTTAACTTTATAGTTAGGAATGGTAAAGGGTTTCCTCATGTAGAAAAAGAAGGCAGAATTCAAATCTTTGAAATAGCATGGGCAAAAAATGTTTGTTTTTTTAATGGAAATGCATGAAGAAATCTTACACTTTATGTTTCAGTTCTGTTTAAAAATTTCTTGTGTGCCCTTCTTAACAATTTATAGCATGCTCCTCACATTGCTCTCTAATTACCCGGAACCATGTCTGGTGTTTCTATTTGGTTTAGTTATGTTTTCAAGCTCCTGAGTCTTTTCTGATTATCCCACTGCCCTTAGAGCACATGCAGCCAGCAGGGAGCAAAGGCAGCCCCACAGGCTGGCGAGGTCACTCTGAGAGAGCCGAGAGCTGAGCTCCCCGCAGTTCCCATCAAATCCTACTGACTTTTCAGTAAAGGGCAGTTGTGGTGAATTACTGGCTGCAGAAAAGCCAATGGCAACACTTCCATCTGTGGGAAGGTCAAGAGTTGTCCGCTTTTCTTTTTACCTGCCTGTTGCACACCTCTGTGCTCAGCAATGGGAGCAGTTGTGTTGATTCTGTTCTTGTGCAAAGTTCCTATTATTGCCATCCCACTTGCTTTTACTATTATATCAGCTGAACAGAAGCTTCCAAGCAGTAACCTAGAAACTTGTCTGTGAGAACTTTTCTAGGCTTAATAGAGCATATGAATATATTTTAGCAAGCTAAATAAAAAATTCAGACATAAATTACGGTTCACATTAAACTGACTCACATTCCCTTAAATGTTCGACTTTAATAAGAACACATTAGGAAATTTGGTTTATGCAGCTGTAAGTGAACTTCTCTCTAAGTCACCATGTTGGGTGTATCCAAAGCAAACAACAACTTCTCCTAAAGCAGTGCTGCTTTTGGTCTATTGACCAGTCAATCTGGTCAACAGAGCTCTTGTTCATGTCCAGTGCTCAGTTCCTTACTGCATTTAGATCTTCCAAATTGTTAGAAAATAAACTAAAAAATATTTGCATCTTGAAACAAACTGCAAAATCAAAAAATAAGGGGCTCTATCCAGCTTCAAGTTTACAGGTATATCATACTAAAAATGTCAGCTGTATTTCTGTATCTCATTAAATTTTTGGAGTTAAAACTGGTGCCAGCATTAAACTAAATCCTGTTTGGATAATTCAGATGGTTTTGAATTTGATGACAGTTTTTTTCATTCTCTAAAGACCTCCTTGAGAAACTATGTACTTGCTTTTAGCAACTTCACTGCCTCCAGAAATATGGTCTTTGAGGATTCATATTGTTATGCTATTTTTATAAGCCTATATAGTAAGCAGATAATATAAGAACATGAGAAGTGCTTCTTTATAATGCAAATTATTGGTTTTTCTGGCTAGATCTGACACTGTAGGAAGCTTTTTAATTGTTCAAATATTTTTACTACCATTTGAAGTAGGAAAATAATCCCAGAATACATTATCTTTTCAGAGTCATGTTGGCCTAATCTGAAGTACATATATTATAATTTACCCCTCACTCTTTGTCTTTGTATTTTTTAATCCTGCTCTGAATTATGCAATGACAGTTAAATATCACCCTTCCAAAAAATTTTTCACAGACCTGTACTGGACTGCACAATTCCAGAGTCCACAGTTTGTCCAAGCAGATCATACTGGTTCAGTCGAGAGCCATCTTCAGCCACAACCACTGACCTTGCTGGTTCCCGTGTCCACTCATACACAACCTCTGCCCTGGTATAAGCATCTAATTTAAAAGAAATACATTGCATTTACGCTTTGCACTTTCTGTCGCCTTATGTCTTTATCAGAACAATGTTTTGACCAGTAATTTGAATATTTAACTCTCTTTAATTATCTGTGGAAACCCACAACTATCTTACTGGAATTTATCTATGGGAAATAAAATTGATTTTTTAAAATAGCTAAATAGTTACTGTAGGGCTGGATTAAGTTTGGTGCTCAATGGCATGAAAATATTTCTCTTATATATTTCCTGCCTATGTAAAAAGTGAGAGTGAGAAGTGGAATTTCACGAGCATGTAAGAACTCCAACCCTTTTTCTAACTTTTGCCTATTGTCAGGAAAGATGAGCCCCAGACTTTTCAATTTTTCATAGTGTGATGTTATTGGGCCTCTGTAAGTGCTTCTCAGAGTGGCTTCAGTGATCTTCTCATCCTCAGCCTGGCTACAGCTCCCCATTTGGTCATGCCCCCATCACAGTCCTTGCTGTGAAACAGGCCTAGCAGACATTTCTGAGGCTGCCTTGGAGAGAGTGCGTTTAAATCACAATTACTCTATGGTTTTTTTTCTTTGGTTATTTTTGAGTAGTTCTCACACTCAAGACTTGAGTCTGGAACAAGATAAAATGGGCTCCCCAAACCCAAGCAGTCTGGTGTGTACACAGATAATTCAGTAGCATCTACGTATGCCATTGAGGGGCTTTGTGCTGTTAATTATGTTATTTCAGGAATCGAGGGACACATAAATATTTTTAATCTTAATTCCATAGTAAAATGCTCTTGTCATTTTGTGCGGTCTGGAATCTGGCAGCTCTAACTCAGAGTATTTGGGTAGGAGTTAATTGACTACACAGAGGTATTTTGTGTAATTCTTTACACCTGAAGAGTATCCAAGGGCATGAACAGGAATGAACGTGTGGCCAGAGCCTACATTAAGCTTGCACCCCCCAAAGGGCAGCTGAAGTCAGATGCAACATCTTAGGGCATCCAAAATGACAGCAATATTCTACCTACAACATGAGAATTTCCCTTTCTTCAGGCTGACAAGCAGGAAGGGAAAGGAAGGAATCTGATTCACTTGACCTCATTTGTGAGTTAGCAATTTTATCTTACCAGTGTAAGAGATAACAGCTAGTAATTGATGAGCTGGTTGGATAGAATGTGCTGGTAAATTAATTGCATGGCATTTGATTCTGCATTATTGAAGCTGAAGGGTGCTTTGATCCTTGGACTTCATATTCACTAAGCACTGTAACATATCTTGGAATATATTTTTGGAATCAATGGCAAAAGCAAATCTACATCTTAATAATTCTGACTTTAAAAATAATGGCCACAGTAAACAGAGAAATTGACTTACTAATCTAGTCACATAAAGACAGAAATAATATTAATTTTCAAGCATTTGTTCTGGAGTATGATAACAGCTTGGAAGACAGAGGAGTGCTTTTCTGAGCTACTGAGAATGACTGGATTGGGTTAGAGGGAAGGGAGTGCACTGGGCAGTGCTAGAAATGAGCTGCCAGATTTGGTGCTCGATTCAGCTGCCCCCCTCGGCTTCCAATTCACATTGCATAAGCAGCAACACAGATGTCTGGTCCTGTCACTGCTGGTTTCCAGAGTGGCCCCAGTTTTAAACTGACAATCAGATGTTTGTGGTAAGAGTTGAGGAGAGCATCTGCCTTTCTGATTTTGTTTTGCCAACATACGACATTTTGTTTTTCCAGAATTTCTTTAGCATTTGTCACATTGAATTTACATGGGAATAACCTCTAGCTTAAGCTGCTCTTTGGCAAATCACTTTAGCCTTGGAGCTGGGTCAAACATTTATTGGTCCCTACAGTTTG
Organism: Monarcha castaneiventris obscurior; assembly: GCA_026261815.1. Classification (NCBI taxonomy): domain Eukaryota; kingdom Metazoa; phylum Chordata; class Aves; order Passeriformes; family Monarchidae; genus Monarcha; species Monarcha castaneiventris. Next base: position 1,239,107 of record JAMPIT010000371.1, read on the forward strand.
GGCAGAGTACACAGGAGATGTGCAACTTCTTCACTGTGAGGCTTTTAGGAATCCAGCTCCAACAAGTGATGAGTAACAGTGGCGACATAAAAAACCTCTTATCCAATTTAATCTAAAACAAATGGAGCTAGGCAAACACTACCTTGGGGAGCTAAGTGTTAGATTGTAGTCTGCACTTTAAGCATGGATTTTGTGACAATTAAATGCATTTTTCAGTAAATTTTCCAGTCCATTAAGATGATTATAATTAATTGCTTTAGTTTGACAAAAATGTCCCAAATGTATTTAAATATGATTCTCACTTAAAAAGTGGCAATTAATTATAAGATCTGTTCTTTTTCTATGTATAACAGTGAGTCCCACTTTCACAACGTGCTTGGGTCCAGCCATTTGTCCAGTGGGAGATATTTCTATTTATATCAATAACTAAATATTGAGAGAAATATTCTGTAACTTGATAATTATGGCATATGATCTGATGAGAAGGAAGAGAGAGATCCAGCTTTAAGGGCTGTTTTCAACAGTGAATTCTTCATGCAGTGTTTGCAGTGAAACCATGTTACAGAAGGAACTCCTCCCTGTGAGGATACCAGATTAGGAGCTCATCTGAATTTAGTAGGTGAATGCAAAGTTACCCTGAAAACTCCTTGATTTTGTCTAATGATCCTTCCCAGCATTTGGAGTTACTTGTTTTTCTACACCCAATTTAGGACAGCTGCCATAGAACATTCAATGTTCAAACAAAAAAAAAAATTAAAAAACCTGTAAAACATGAGAGTCCACAGCTGTACTCTGATCTTAGAATGTCAGTTATTGCCTTTGAGTGGTGTAAGAAATGGTCTATTCAATCAGAAATATCAGTGATTTTTTTGGTCAATTAAGAAAATTATGTACATCATGAAAATATTTTTTTGAGGAAAAAAAATCAATTTAGATACAAAAGATGCAGATACATTTGCATGTTTTTCTGCTGTCTTGTTCTTGCCTTCTGGTGTGATTCTGGACTTTTATGCAAATCCACATTATCTGTCCCTCTTATTTAATAATTTCTGCAAATCTTAGTAATTTAACTGTGGCAAAGTCCTCAGCAGTCTGGAAAGCCGTGCACTTTGTGAACGAAGGGTACACTAATCTGGGACACAGTGAGCCAGAAAGAACTCTGTGTAGGAAAAGAATGGGAAATATTGTTCATACTAGGGAAGGTCTGGTGTTTGGGCTATGGTTCAGTGATGCAGAGATGTCATGATAGGTGTCTTGTCGAGTCTATATAATTCAGTCTAGCAAGCCAAACTTGTTCAGAAACTGTTCCTGGTTTAAATTGTCATTAGCAGGTTTTTTGCAAGATTTTTTTTTTTGCAAGCCATCTCCTTACCTCGCAGTTCCAGCATGAAGCCCGCAGGGACACTTTAATGAGCACATCAAAAGAAATTCGATCCTGCAGCCCAGATCTCACTGGGATCTCGAGTGCACAGATCTCTTATTAATCAAGAACCCACTGCAGTATCTGTCCTATTATAAACTGGAGTAAAGCTTCCTCCCACTCCCCTCTGTTTCACAGGAGATTTGGAAAGATTTATTGGAAGTGCTCTAAGAAAACATTCAAGGAGTAAACTATTCTTGTCAGTTAAACTCCAAGGTTGTATGAGCTTTTGTTCTCTAAGCCTTATTTAGGAGATTAGCAGCTCTTTAAAGACAAAACATCAGTGCTGTCTCATGGCAAACAGAGCTGTTCAGCACAAAGTAAATTATCACCCTGTTGGGTACCATGAGAAGAATGAATTGGGTTTTCTGTTTGTTGACTTTTAAAATTGATCAAGCCACTAATTACCCATCATCAGTGAAACGACCCATTTCTGTTAGAAAACAGTAGCCATTGAGGAAACAATTTGTACACTATTACATCTTCCATATATTTTAACTTCCCTGTCTGTTAAATGAACTAGAGTAAATTAGATCTTCACTTTTCTTTATATTTAATTTCTAAAAATATTATGTTTAGCTAATTGTCAGGTTGGTTGCTATTCACATTGAAGTCTTGGGGAAAATTCTCAACTTACCAAAAGCTTTGTCAGTTATTGCACTGATTACATTGTTCAGTATGTTCTCTCATCTAGGGCTATGTATGCTGCAAGTGTAGGACTCTATTTAGAGATTTCTGAGATTTTTCATTTCCAAAAATGTTCCATGGTGTAATATGAGTATCTTCTAATCCTAGGAAAAATGTTGATCTAAACATACCGAGACTACGGTAGCAGAACTGTTTTCACCTAAACCAATTCACTTATCCATGGCATGTACTACTTTTCTTTAACGTTGACTTTGGGTTTCAACAAAACAAAGCAACTATAATATTAACAGCATTTTCAATGTGACAAACTACTTTTCTAGTTATTTAGAGCACTGTCATTTTCTTCTTTTGTGAATGTCCAGGCATCACACTGTAGGATATTTAAGACACATAAAAGAGGTCCATTATATGAAATATATATATATATATATATATATAAAAATAAAAGAATAAAAATACAATCCTGACAAAACGTGAAAAATACACAAGATTAAAACCTTGAGGTTTTCTCAGTTGCAAAATACTCTTTTAAAGTGGCCTAAAAAGGGAGAAACCTCAATTTAAAATAAACTTACAGCTTCCAAATTTCAAGGGGCAAGCATGTGCATCCATAGGAAAGTCTTCTAAATGCATTGGACATTCTGCTCTCACAGTCAATCTATAATGGATTAATGAGCAAAAGGATACATTTACTCTACTTTCATAGAAATAGCAAATAGATTTCTATTAAGATACACAGCACAAGTATAGCACAGTACCTGTTACATGATTCGTGGGCAGTTACAAAGGGACCTGAATTGTCTGGCTGGGGGTGCGACTGCTCTGCCCCTCTGCCCTTCCTCACCGTACATCAGAGGCATGCTCAGGCTTCTAACTTGGTGTGAGTATTAAAATCTATTAGCAGCTGCAATTGCTTCCTTGCTGCCATCATTACATTGGCCCACTCTGGATGCTCAGACATTTGCTGAACTCATTTCATTGCTATCAGCCTGAGTGCAAACATGTTTCTCAATAAAAGAGATTAAATGAACTAGAAACAGTCACATACCACACATCAGCAAGGAGTGAACAGTAATACTTGAATAGCAGGCAGAAGATTGCACTAAGGCACTTGTAAAGGTGAGGAAATAGAAATGTTTATGATCAAAAGAAGAGACACATGTGAACAATATGCTGCCAAGGCAGTGCTCCTGTGGATTAAATCCCTAGCAGCTGAGCATTTAAACAAGAAAAATTGATTGACCTAGACTTGTGTAGCTACCAGCCAAGCAGATTCTACTTCAGTCCAGGCAGTCTTGAAAGATGTTGCACAATAAATTGAACATCCCAAACGCCAGGAGACTTTGTTTTCTCTAAACACTTGCTCTGATTTTAAAAACAGCTTTAAAAATTTTTAAAAAAACTCAGTATTTACCTATGTACTAAGTTATCCATCTTGACTTGAAGTCAACAGAATCCCTTTACACCTTGTTTTGATTCCATGGGCGACATAAAGGGGGAATGTGCAGCTCTACAGAGACAACATACCATTCTTTTCATTCTTTAATTTGTAGTTTTTTAATCCAGAATGTTTGCATGATTGTATATCATCATTATTTCAAAAGGATTTATTTAACTCAACTGGAGAGTTAAAGTTCAGTTATCCATGAAGAGAATAATATATTTCCAATGAATGCTGTCAGCACAAAAATAATTTTTTCTCCTAACCTTCCAAATGCTTTAATCAATGGAACAAGAAATGTCTATTTTTATGCTGTCATGCTTTATAATCCCAAGCACAAGAAGTATTAAGAATGGTCAATGAATTCTGTGTGCATCTATTAGTTCTTAGAATCTGCTTTCTATAGGATTCAAAGATTAAAGACCCTTGCACACAATTTAGGAATACAGATTATATTAAACTTTCAGGCTTTATTATACTTCCTGATGGAATCCTTGAAAGCAATGCCAGATGAAGATCCTCTGCAAACTGATGCATTACTAATACAATAAGAACCTTTTTAAAAGCAAGCATTAAGACACATCCAAGGACTGTAGAGGTAGCACAGCAGGAGAGGAAAAATAAACACTGCAAACACCTCAGTTTGCCCATCATCCCAAGGTCTATTGTGAAAATAATTATTAAGCAAGAATCAAATTACGCTCAAAAAGGAACCAGTTTCCTGTCTGGAAAATATGCTTTCACAAGTTAAATTGTAAAACTAAATGAAGGATGTAATATTTAAGGCTCACCTCATTGTATATAGCAATGTCCCATCCTCTGTAATTCGTAATAGTTTATTTGGCATTGTCATGTTATGAGCCACTGACTTCTTTCCATTGTGGAAAAAGGTATCAGGTGTCCAAATTTTGCTGGCCATTAAATTATTTAACCGGAGAACTGTCATAGGTCCTTTGAATTTTAATCTCTCATCTTTCCAACTTTGGCGGAAAAATACATCTATAGTGTATTCCTACATCAATTCAGAAAAAAAGGGAAACACTTATGATGTCATATGTTGCAATATGAGAACTTGGAAAGTATGTTCTTACCATTCCCTAGAAGCAAGATGACTATTAATGAAATTAGTCATAATCAGAATGTTTATTTTCTGTATTACTTACAATGTATCTGAAGCTGGTTATTAAACAGTTACAATGTCATTACTGTGTTCAACAGAATAAACATCAGGAAGAATAGTATTTCAAAATTTGCACATGAGTTAGATATAATAAAATGGAAACAAAATAATTTACCCTTTTCCCACTTAAACTGTAATTTGAAGCTGCAGATAGGTGGCCAGTATGTGTGGCAGAGGAAATGCGTGTCAGAGTAAAATAAGCCCTATGAGACTGGGTCTTACTACAGCCTTTTGTTCTAAAAGTTTTGTTAGCATAAACACGTAATCAACCTGCAGAAAGTTCACAGTTCACTAAAATTATGTGGTGTGATTGATGAGATGTGGAATGGTTCATTGGACTAAATCACTGGACTACAAAGAGCACAAGCTGAGGACAGTTTTGGGCCAAGAGTTGCAATCTGATTCCACATGGGCTGGGCCAGTGGGGGAGAGAAGCAGTGGACACGGGGACAATGAAAACAACCAACACTCACTACAATATGAAAGAAATATGAAAGAAAGTAAGAAAGATGTGTTGGAATATTTTACACAAAATATAGAGGTATGTGTGGTGAAAATGTGAAAAATTGTGAATGCAGTATAGTATAGCATTTTCCTAAGGAAAAATTCCGCCCTGACATGGAAATTCAGTTTGGGATTATCCTGCCCCTTCCATCTTTGATATTGTGATAAACATCAAAAGCAGTTATCCAAATGTGGTTCTAAATTACCCTGAATGAGACTCTTTTGGCTGAGAAATGGAATCTTTGCTGAGATCTCCCACGAATGGAGATGGCAAGTCCTGAAATAGAGAGAACTCCTGTGTGTGAAGGGACACAGAGCTATAAGGAAAAGAGCTGTCCTGACAAACATGTTAGTAAAGAGAAACATTCAGGAAAGCGTATGCAAAATGTCTCCACAGCAAATTCCTTTAGATTTGTGGTTTTTTCTTTTTAACAACCAGCAACACTCTATATACAACATAAGAACTTTTGAGCTGTTTATTCCTTGTGCAACCATTAGCAAGAAAGAATGGTGATTCTTACTAATGTGTACTTTCCCTGCTTTTAGGGTATGAAATGCCTGAATAAATTTTTTGTTGGCATGGATATGTAGTTACGTGGGGTGTTATAATTTTGGGTTCGTTTGGTGGATTTTTAAATTTAATTTTATTTTATTTATATCCCAGACCTGTGAATCATTTGGGTGCATACTTAGTTGTATTTCCATTTTTTAAATCACTTGCTTAGTGAACTGCTGAAGCCTGAATTTATTCAGCTTCAGTGAAAGCAGTTTGCACTTATAACCAATTACTTGCTTCAGAATTTTGCTGGGTCATGGCCTTACATTGAATTGTGACAAAATCCTGTCCCAGGTGTGCAGCAGAGTAGAGGAGAGAAGGAGGTGTGAAAGACAGTATCAATCATTAAAATTTTGGATTTTCTCCATGTTTTACTAGCACCAAAGAAAATTTCCTTCTACAAACATAGGAAAGGTAAAAGACATGCCCAGAAGGTGACATCATTTCAGCGTGCATGTAAGCCATTCCCTTTTTCTCTTTCAGCTGCCAAGGAGGTGAGTGGGAGGTGGTATAGGTTGAGAAAAGAGAGTCTGGCTTTTCACTTTATACAAACACAAGGTTCATTTGCGGGAAAAGGACAAGGAATCAGAAAGATTTGATAAGGGTCCTGACAGCTTAAGATAAAAATCAACTAAAAAGTAGCTGACAGGTCATGCCTGGCACAGACTGAATCTTTCCCTATCCCAGGCCATTGCACTATATAGAATGAATTAATTTTGGCTGAGATATCTCAGCTTTTCAGCTTTCACTACCCACTTTAGCATGTACATTAATTCTCCTCAAATGAATCCTGACTGACAGCTGATCTTTAGGGACAAGCCATCAGATACTCTGATTAGGGCTTTCTTCTACAGCAGGGGGGCATAGAGAACAAGGGAGAAGAAGGATTTTCTCCAGACTGTGTACAATAGCAGTGGCCTATGTTCCAACATATGAGTGAGGTGGAAGCTGGAATAAATTCTCCACAGCGGAGACTCTTCATTCCATAGTGTGCAGGTTAAAAAAAGAAGATTCCTATCTGCAATTTGAATAAATTATATGGTATTGAATATTTATAACACTTTGACTTAAATGTTCTCTAATTTACTCTTCTAATACCTCCCCCTGGATATTTTTTATTCACAGACCACTCTGTGGTCTACATGAGGTGCTGTACAGGAAGAGAGCAAGACAGATAATCATTCCTGAAAAGCTTACAGTACAGAAAAACTGGGAATGAAAGGTTACTAGAAAAAAAAAAAAAAAACTGTCTTTATGAAAAATTCTATTTTAAAATGCTTCTTATTCCAAATAATATACATCAAAAAAATTCACAAAAATGACAATTTTTATGAGAATAGCCAAATATCTGTTGATCAGTTCAATCCACCACATGAACATGCCTGAAAACATGCAAAGTTCTTCCAAAAAAGAAGGTTTCATTTTAGAAAGTGTCCTGTTTAGTCTCCTGTTTAACTTTATTCACAAGTGTAAGAACAAGGCAAGACAGTCTATAGAATAACAGGTTATGTCTGTGCTGCTCTTAGAAGAGTGCATTGAGAGTGGGTAGGAGCACCATGCTCTCCCTGATTTATCCATGGAAGTGCCTCCCTGGGTCCCTGTGAGCAGATGGCTGAGGTGTGCCAGCAGCTCAGCCTGGCTGTGCTTTCCTTGCACTCAGTGTGAGCTGGAGGAGCCCCTGGCCAGCCCCAGCCCCAGCCCAGGCTCAGGCACAGCACATCCTCCCTTTCCCTGCCAAAACCACTGCTTGTGCAGCCCCCCACACCCCTCAGTCCGGGCTGCACACAGCAGGAATCTGGGGAGCCCTCAGCTCAGGATGTCTGCAACCAACCTGTCATAGGCACAGAGGACTTTGCACCAAGTGTACAGTGAAATTAATATAAACTCTGTTCTGGTAAACTCTTCAATTTGTCTTTCTGTCTCTGATTTCACACCTAGTTCCTCAAGCAAAAGATTTAACATGAGTAGGCTGCACACATGTTACTTTTTATGGGAGGTGAGTAGGAGTTTTAGACTAAATACTTTTCTGTGAATTCTTTAGTTTTCAAAACATATGAACACCTGCCTCTGTGTTTCTTGGTCACACACTTTACTAAGAGGGTGATGACAGGATACTCCTGTTTAACTGGCTGAAAAACAGGAACCAACGTGGTATGGATATAATGGCATTGGTTGCAATTATAAATTTGACTGTAGTTTTAAGAATGCTGTTTTCCAAGCAATCAAAAAATGGTGTCTTTTCATAAAGTTCACTTAGAAAAATAAACTTGTCTTGTTACGTTTATGTTACGTTTTTCCATTCCTTTATATTGTTTTGAGTAGTCAGAAACTTGTAATAACCTGATGTTTAAGGCCTGTCTACATTTTTAGTTCAAATTAAGCAGCCAACAATTTTGTAGTAAGAAATGGAACTTGTTTCCTTTCCTCTAATTATTTTTTTCTTTCTTCTTCTTTTTTTTTTTTTTAATCTTTCTTTTGGTAAGTGTATTTAGCTAAATGTAGCCAGCTACAAGTTTGAACTGCTTTCATTTCTTCATTTAAATTAACGAAGATGTTTCCATCATTCATCCTAATACAGCATCCAGCTGACGCTGGTGGCTGCAGACCAGGCTTTCCCTCTCAGTACCAACCTCCTTGTGCAAACCTCATTTATATGCAAAATTTTAAGTACCTGTCTGTATTTCTACACAACTCTTAATATCTCTTAAGACCAGGGCTCACAACACTTTCATTCAGTTTTCTGAACTTCTCCATTCCCTGCAGTTATCTGGCAATTTGATTTTAATATTCATTCCATAAAGAAGTGACACTAATTCTCTCATTAATCTTCTCTTCTCTTTTTAGCAGCCAAGATCTAGGAAATTCACTTTCCATTGATCAGTAGCTTTTAATATAAAAATACAGGTTAGACTGCACAGATGTCACACTGTAGGCGTAAGTGTTAATTGTGTTTTAAGATGATGATCTTTCTTGGCAAATTGGATCAGTGATGTGCCAGCAAGGACCTAAGCAATCGCTCTCAGAATACTCATCCAAACCCTAATGCATTTCATAATATATTATGTAGCAAATATAAAGTCTGTTAAAACATGTTATTAAAGTCACTGAGGCTTCTAATTTCAGGGCACTTAAATGCAGGGACAGCAGCAGGAATGGTAGCACATAAAAGCTGATGGCATTTTTGGATCAAGGGCTTAAAGAAAGCCTAGCCTTAAAAGGAGTAAATAAGTTATTGCACAGATCTTTCATCTCCAAATTAAAAAAAGAGAAAATGAGTGCTGTAGAAATATAGGCCATCACTTACCATATCATGGTCTGAAACAGGCCCAAAACTGGTGACGAAGATGTCAGTTTTCACTTCAGTTACACGCTCTGATGAAGCAGGAAATTAGGACAGTGAGTGACTATCAACAGCCTTCATTAGATCTAACCACTACCAGTTCTCACAATAAATAGAAAAATTACTGGCTTTGATTAGCCGTTCTGAGATTGGTCTGCAATACCATCCTGGTAATTTAATGCTTCTAGATGTAATTTCACAGTCAGTATTGTCAGCAACAGTTTTTTTTATTACAGTTTTTCCACAGAACTTTTTTAGGTGCAACAGTACAGCAGCTGCAGTTCCACTGTTGTGGAAATCTTTTCACTCTTTTATAAGTCTTCTTGTCTGTCACTATAACCAGTGCTGAATATTGTACACAGTACTCTATTATCTCATACTCAGTTTCTGGGCAAACTAAAATAAGGTCTCTAATAATTAACCCTGGGCTTGCAAGTTATGTATTTTGTATTGAGACACAAGAACATAGAAAAAAGAAAGAGAGAGAATACATTATGGTGTATACAAACATGAATATATTTTATTGGTGTTAGTTAGAAATGGTTGTATTACCCGTTACTTCAATAAGCAAAAAGGAGTTAAAACTTTTCCAAATAAACATCAGCTAAACTTCCCTACTGCAATAATCTGTGTAAATGTTTTCTGAAAGTGAGCTCTCCAGTCCTATAAGCCTCCACCGCCTCCACCACTATCCAATGATAGGTTAGTATAAATAATACTTCAGAAATCTGTAACATGGACATAATATAGATTGTATGTATATGCTGTATCATAAAGCTAGACTCCTCTGTGATTTCCAGGATGTACATTTGCTCCATGACACAATGCCTTTGGATATTTCAGAAGAAACTAGTGACTTTAGTGGTCACAAGTGTTGAGACAAACTGGTGTTGATCTCGAGAAGGAGATCAAACATCTCACTTCTGTAGATGGACTGGACACTTTGAGAAAGACCCAGGCTTAACCTCCCCCCTTCTTCTCCTCTCCCTCTACACACACAGGATCAGTCACTTCTGAGCATACTGGTATTCTCTAGGGCACACAGCAAAATATTCACCCAGGATGGCATCTATCAAAATAACCCTGTTGAATTAAATATAGCTGCAGGGAGTAACACCACCTGGAGGCAGGAACCCAAGCAGTGTTGAGTGGAGCTAACTCCATCAGCTTTCCAAAGTTACAGTGACGTAAGTCTGAATACATTTACTGAATTCATTTACTATTGTGCTCCACAAGTCACCATGGGGATTTTGGTAGAAGTTTCAAATGTGGAACGAGTGGTAGCATTTCCGAAATGACTTTCAAAAAATAAATAAATTGAGCAATCTGGAATATTAAAAGTAACCCTAAAGAAAATACAATAGTACATGTATAGTAAGCAGACATGCAGCAGAAAAATTTTTCCTAAGACTAAGAAATATATATGTAGCTATTTGTATAATGTTATATAAATATTGTGAAATAATTAATGAACCCCCCCCCAATTTAATACAACCCTCTGATTTCAAAAGACTTTGTCCTGCTTTATTTACTCCATCTGACAAGAAAATTCAGACTAAAGGGAAGTAAAATAAGGAATCAGGGTTAAGCAGCCAGTTACAAGATACATTTCTGTATCTGTGCAAAAGTTCTAATAAGAATCAGTGTTCCACAATGCTCATACAGCTCTTTCACTTTCATTCAAAAAAAGTGTGCAATTTCTAAATATATGAAAATGGAAAAGAGTTCATATAAATATCTAGTATAGGTACAGTAAAATATAGAAGAGACAGCAAAAATCAAGAAGTAATATTAGATCAGATTCTACTGTCAATCTAGGAATGCAGTGGATAACCCATATTCTGTTAATAAATTAATGCAAAAATTATGTGGTATCAAAATTAATCTTCAGGACTCATAAAAATGATGACATTTCCAATGTATTATTCACAAACCAGGAAAGTAAAATACTGTGATGTGGCTGAACTGCTTAATATTATTTGTGTTTTTTATAGCTGTGACTGAGACATATACAAAGTACATTGAGTATTGAGAAAAGCACTGGATAAGTGAAATTTCCTCCTTAGGTGTCCAGTTGAATTAATATGGGACCTCATTCTTGTTTACAAATTTGCAATTGACTTAAAGAAATTTCAGTATTTTCTTTACATCTAATTGTCTCTGGACTTAAAAAAGTTCATGGTGAGAATTTGACTTTCTGGAACTGAAAGAGGCATATGGTTGTTCAGAAATTACTTGGCTTGGGAGGAAAGGATTCTGTCCTTCAGCCCACCACTGTCACAAAAGCTCAAGAGGCTATGGTCATGTATGAAACAGTGGGCAGAAAAAGGACATGGAGATTTCACAGGGTCCAGTAAAACTTTGCTGAATGGACTCCAGCTACCAAATCCAGCTACCTTTTCTTAAGACTGAGAAACTGATACCATCCTGAAATCTATTGGCCTTTTAAATACTGAAAAGTGAATCTCAAATGGCTTTTAGATCTTTCATCCTTGTTCCCCACCTCTCTGTCTTCTTTCTTCTGAGGCACTTTGGGAGAGAGAAGATTCTAGAAGCTCCTCAGACACAAAAGGATGATCCTTAAGAGTCCCAGCTCTGAGCAAGGCTCTATTTGATATAATTCAGCTGGTTTGCCTTGCACAAACACAGAATATGCTCTTTGAGTCAGCAGCATATCATGTTGTGCTCCCTCAATTCTGGCTTTGGGAGACAGGTAGTCATAGAAGAGAGGCTGAGGTTTGAGGAAATCACTTGAGGACACAAAATGGAGATTTAAGACTTTTGCACCAAGAAGGAAGTTTTCCAAGCGAGTGAAAAAATAAGCAATGCTTTTTATTTGTATATAATGTTGAAAATAATTTAAATGGCATGTAAATCACATGAAAATTAGAAAATTCAGATTGTGAACTCAGAAGAGATTGTGTTATCTTCACACTGATTACACTTTTGCAGTGCACCTAATCACTTCAAATGCAGATAAACCAATGTACAGACCTCCAAATTATTTTTTTTTTCTTTGGTGTGTACCTCACTTTCAAGCCCAATGAAAAAGTGTGTATCAACACAGAAAAAGATTAGCTGCTCCAAAGCCATATGGAAGTTTTGAAATTTTTGTTTACTGTTTTACTAATTAGATGATTCAACTGTGCTTTGTTCAGTGCTTCAGAAGTTGTGAGTCACTCCTGCACAGGACATGTGTTTACTCATACAGTTAGGATATATATTTAGAATCAAGGTTACCCATGTTCAATTTGCATCTTGACTACCATGGGAAGGCTTAAATTGTGCTTCAAATGCTCAGAATGCATTTTTCAGGAACCACAAATCCTGAGTTATATTCAAAACCTTCACAATATCCCTGAGAACTAGAGAAAAGGCTAAACAAAACAAATTGACCAAAACAAGGCTCAGGTCAGGAGCTGACTGGATTGCTGAAGAGAAATCTAGCAGTTCTAAAGATGCATTAAATCTGTCTCTTGACTATGATGTCTGTCTCATGAACCAGTAGTAAGAAATGTAGAGATATCTGTAGAACATGTAACTATATCAGTAAAAAACCCTAAGGAAATTATTAATGACTTACTGGTTTTGCTATAAGGCAACCACAGGGTCCAAGTAGTTACTGAGCAGCAAAAAAGCAGCTGAGTACCACACCCAGACACTCTGGAGCACAGCTTTAGGCAATTGATCCACGTACAGCTATGAAAGCATCAGTCAACATCAACTACTGTAATTTTACTGTTCACAAATACTGTGTTTTGCTAATGATGCTAGACTAGCGTAAACTCAAAATTAGTAACAATAAATATTTTGATTTAAACTCCCAGGGATCTCATTATTGCTAGAATTGTGACTGGATTATAAATTGAGAACAAAATAAGAAATACAAATTTATTTAAACAGCAGGAAACAAGCCTATTTATTAGGAGAGACCATACATTAACTGTTACCCTTTATGACCTGTTGGTATTTGAGCACAAGGTTTATTTGAATTGCACATTTTGGTGGTTTAAGTTAATTCCATTTTTTGGTAATACACTTTTTCTTCCTGCATGTATTGTGTACGTCTGTGCTATAATTACTAATATGGAGGAGATTTTTCCTCTGGCTTTGAAGAAAGGAATTTTGATACCTTAGACTAATCAGCCCAGCTGTGTCCTGTGAAGTGTTTTGATTGAAGAACCACAACAAATACACTCATAGGAATTTTGTGCTGCTGCATTAGTAAGAGTAGAGACCAAAAGGGAGAAGAGGGAGCTGTCCTGTGATCACCCACTGCAGTCTGTGCTGGATTTACTGGGACTTGCACATGCCAATTAACAGCTCAAAACTGTTAATATCCTACCTACCTGCTCATATCCTACCTACTTCCCTACTCCTGTATTAAATCAATTTTCCTCTAACACTTTTTACAGTTGTTTTTACATTAATGTGGTGCCTACAGAGTGGAAAAAAAAGACCAAAATCAGCCCCTTCAGTTTTACAAAGTTAAGTGTAGCATCTGGTCCCTCTTTACTTACAGAATCATGTGTAGGGGTGAGGTCTTTTCATTTAGAGTAGAAACATTTAAGTTTATTTTTTGGTTATGCATACAAACAAAACCCTTATTTTCCCTAAACTTTATTTTAGCTCCGCTACGTTAAAATACAATTTCCATTTGGACCTCAATAACCAAGAGGAAATTTTATCATGTTTATGTATAACATTCTCATGCAACTGAATCTTAAAATCTAATTAACATAATACTGCAAGGTTCATTTTCCCATCCCTTCCACTCTGCAGAAGTGAAGAATTGCCTGAGATTGACTAACATTCCACTTAAGGGCAGTCCCACTCAATTTTGATAAACATCACACAGGAGATATCAACAAATACTTTTTACTAATAGCACAAAATAAGTATAATTCTGTTCAATACTCAAAATGATAATCCACTTGGGGTGATCTACTGGGCATTCAAACCAAGAATAAAACCGAATTTAATTCAGGAAGATTCTGGTCTGTCAAATCAAAGCCATTGTTGTTTGTTCTGTATTAACCTTTCTACTACAAAATCCCTCTCAAAGGGATAAGCCACATTTACCATTATTCTAATTTAAAAGGTCCCAGAGCATATGGTATCCTTTAGTTTTAGGGAGAGGAGATGTGCTATGCAAAGGTAAAAGTCTTAGAAAATCTGTAGCTGCCCCTGATCTTATGTTAATGAATCTCATCACAAGGTCTAAGTCTTCCCTGTCCCCAGCGTGGCACTTCAAATCTGCTGTGGTGGCAACCCAGGGATCATCTCTATGCCCCACATGAAGACAACCCTGAACAAAAGGGAATGGCATATACATTTACCTGCGGAACTTCTTTTTCCCACCCTTTTTCATTGCTCTTCAATTATTTTAACTCCTACTCTAGACACAGTGCTTTACTAGGAGAGATCACTACACACTGAAGTTAATTTTCCTTCTTATTTCACTCCTTCCCAGCATTATTTGATCCTTCATTTTTTTCAGGACTTTTTCAGGACTTCAGGTATTATTTAAGCCATTTTGATCCCTTCTAGTTCTACATTCCAGGTAGTTCCCCCAGAAAATTATGCCATTACCTCAATGACTTCCCTCCTAATGACTTTTTCCTCCTAATGTCTGACACGATTTCCTCTTTTCAGCTTCAATATGTTACTCTCTGCAAATGCTCCTCCTTGCTTTTTGTAAATGATTATCCTCTCATAGAGTCAATAGGTGTCCTCTAGTACGATTCACAACATTTTTACATTTATTTTGGAAGATCTATTTTCCATGCATAAATAACTAAATGTAACTACTTGTTCATGTTTATGGATGGGTACAACAGATGCTATTTCCTAGCAGTGTCTGACTAAGTGACTAAGCCCACATATGAAGGAGAAAAAACAAGTAAATAACATAATTTATATCAATAATTATTGATAAGAAATGCAAATGTGCTAATGCATAATATGGTGTTGCATGCCCTTTTAAAAAAGAATCAGATTCATTTTATCAACTATGCCATTTCTTGAATAACAAGCATATTCAATCACTGTAATTTTTCCCCGTGGGTCACCAACTCCATTGTTTGATATTCTGGTTAATGAGAAATAATTCCTTCTTTCCCCCTTGTTTAATGGTAAAATGCTCAGAGCTTCTAATTTCATTTCAGATATGGCCTTATTGGGTTATCTGATGAATGATAATTTCCATTCCCATACTCTTTATGGAGCATATATGATTTTTCATTTTCCTTTTGAAGTAATACCTCAAAAGAAGATATTAAAAAAGGCAAGGATGGAGTTAATTTTAATCTAGCACTTACTCTATGCATGCTCAAGGAGGGATTCAAAATTCAGCACCTCTAAATTTTTCATTATCTTAATGTTCCACCTTTTACCCTGGCTTTCCCATGAATACACACTATAGCTCCTACAACAAATCTTTGTAATGAGATCTCTCCAGAAGGTTGTTCTTGGCTTCATGGTACCTCATCAGCTGCACCAGAATAGTTCTACCAAACAGTGAAACTGTTCACTAACAGGATGTTTGCAAATTTGGAACTGAGAAATATCATTGTGTTTATTTCAAAAAGGATTAATTTAGTCCTCTAAATAAGTAGAGCCAAGATTAAGATCAAACCCCTTTCACAATTCATTACAATGTTTCAGTAACAAAAGATACCTTTTCATCACTGAATTCTTCATGCATACACATAGTGGCAAGGACGGAAAAAGAAAAAATTCTTACTGAAGAAATTCTATCATCTACCTTTTATTCCATAGGTAAGAAAGAAATTGGTCTATTTTCTGTTTCTGTTCATGCACACAATTCTGTGTCTGTAGGTGTAGAGATTTGTAAAAACTGCACTACAGGAGGAGAGGTCGTTCTGGGATAACCAGAGTTTTGTGCAATGTGCCCTTTTCTGGAAGACAAAGTAACTGCCCCACACATTGTTTTACCTCATCTGCTGTATCTCAGATGGCATAGAAAGAACAGAATAGAAGTTTTAGATGATTGGAAGAGTGCTATAGTGCACTCAGTGATACACAGATTTACACTGTGCCTAACAGCATAAGATTTATCAACATAATATATAATGAGGCTGTCTGGTCTCTTAAATTCTCAAATAGCTACATTGCAGCTAATATGGAAGGAATGAGTTTTAGAGCTAATTTTATATACCTAAAAATGCTGTTACATTGGTAGATTTCTTAACATTTACTTCAGAGTGGATAAAGACTGTGTTCTGATCAAAATATTTCATAAGCCATCACTGATGTTGGGAGGAAAAATGAAACCACTGCTTTTCCATACATTTAAAAATTTCCAGGAACAAGTCGTGGTATCATGGAAAGCTATTGAACTTCCAAGTCCAAAACCCATGATATATTTGATATATTGATTTAGATTTCTCACTGGATATTTTTATGCATGGAACATTTCAGAATACATTTCCCCATTATATCAAGGATCTAAATCAACTGTCAAAATTGAGTCATCCTGAGGTGCTTCACTCATATTTAGATTTAGATACCTTAGGAAGAAGGTTTGGAAGATGTGAATTTCCAAATTCCTGAGCACACCCTTTATTATAAGTTGCTACCAGGACTGAAAACATCAGTCTAGGCATTGGTCTCTAGTTTTTGAATTCTATAATTTATATATTTTGAATAATACCTTATACAATAGTCAAAAGAGTAAATCTGCTTCTTACTATACTTCATTTCAAACATTAATTTACTGCCCACAATTTAATCAGATGTGGGATTATTTTTTTAAAGCCATGGTACTCTAACTTCTTGTGTTCAAAGCTAACAAACAGAGAAATTTCCTGAACTGACACTGTGAAAATACAGTATACTGTGCAGGAGGAAAATTGTGATATTCTAGGTTCTTGGTCACAGGCAGGAACAGGCAACACAATTCAAAAAAGGAAGGATGCAAAGATTATTCAAACTTCTCTAATCCTTGAAGAAACTACTCAATTCTTCCTTCTCTCCAACCCATATTTCTCATCACTCATTGTTGCTCTCAAAAGCCCTACAAGCTGCTATTTAATTTTGTGAAGAGATTAATTTCCTTTCTGTCAGGCGTAAATTTTAACTCAACCAGATGATTCGTTCATGAGTACACCTTTGAAGTCTGCATTCAGAAACATATAGATAAAGACACAGACATAAGAGTTTATACTGATGTGCTTAATTCTCTAAATTGCAATCCAGAGAGTAAGAGAAAAACCTTTCCCTGCATCTCCCTTTGTTTTCTCTTCTGGTATCTGTTAAACAAATCAAAATAGCTATAAAACTCATGCAAGAAATCATCATATGCTCAGATTTTTCTTGTAGGCATGTACCAGACTCTACACAGTTTACAGTCTCATTTATTTATTGCCTTCTGTGCTTTATTTACTGTGATAGAGTAGCTGACTGAACTCTACAGTTCCATTAAACAAAGACTAAAGGAGCGTTTATCTACCCTAGGTCAAGGGTTCAGAAGCAGGCAATAATACTGGTAGAAAAAAGTGAAAAATTACTCTTATTTTGTTGTATATTACCTGAAATTGCACACAAAGATTTACAGAATAAGACATTTTAAAATGTGCTAATACTTTTTAAACAGAATTTTATCTTTAGCCATTCCTCAAAATCAGTGAAGCCAATTTATTGAAGAGCCTGGCTCACAGTTCAATAACAGCTGCAAGATGGTAGCCTCAAACCACAGAATAACCTCATGCTTAATTACCTTCCATTTCATCCACAGGAGATGATGTAAGAATTCTTAATGCAATACCCCCTTATATTGCAGTTCCTCTGAGAGTGACTATAGGAAAACAGTCTGAACTGTATTTTGTGGGGTGAGTTTCTCTGTTTAATTTTACCTGAAGAGTCCAAAAGGAAAAAAAAAAATCTGAAAGAAGCAAAGACAACCTTTCCATGTACTGGAAAGAACAGATTTGTAGATTTGTGCTTGTCTGTTTAGAATTTCCATGTTTGTGAACAGTAAGCTTTTAAGACCCAATTTTGGGATCATGTCACAGTAGAGCAACTCAAAGAGTGAACACAGAGACATTGATGAAGACCAGGCTTTGTAACAATGTTTTTATAAAGACATAATTGCTATGTGGTTTTATGCCTTTCTCTGGATTCAGCACCAAGAGCAGAAAAAGAAACGCATTTTTACCAAACTGTGAAGAAAAAATGTTACAGAAACAAATTGTTACATACCTAAGTAGAAAAAAATCTTAAAAACTTCCCTGAGACAATCTACTAGGGTAGATTGATACTTTCACTTTAAAAAAAACCAAATCATCTTATGAAAATAGTCATAGATATATGGGCTATTTAGGCCTCATTCATCAACTTGTCACTTGTCAGGTCACAGGTTGCATTTTTTTATCTTTTATTCTTTATACATTCAAAGTTTTACTACCCATTCAGCAGTCTTCTTGAATTGTGAACCATTTTCTTCTTTTTTAGGTATAAGTGTGAGAAAACCAAGTATGTGAAAGACAGGGAAGGCATGGCTTTTGAGGAAAAAAAGCTATATATCAGCATTACTTTATGTGTATAAATAAACAGAATTAAAATAAGTATATTATGGAAAAAATAATAATGTTTTAATTATTTTATCCAGCGTGTAATGTTGAAAATCATAATAGAACACACCTCCCAGTCCTGGTCTCAAGCGGTTGTCGTAACCATCCAGAAGACGATCCAATATTCTGGTGAACACTGTGGTGTTGTCTTTAAGTTCATCTTGTGATGAGGTTTGTCCGTAGCTGAAATACACAACAGTTAACACTGAAAAACAGTAATCCACCAATAACCTTAGAAAACTTCGTAATTCCAAAATCTGTTTAATCTCGCTTGTACTGGTTTATGGTCACATAGCCTCCTCCATATAACAATACTTAGTGCTTTATAGAGTTCTTGCACAATTAAATTTTCTCCTTAAATTGTAAGTTTTTAAAAATCATTAAAAAATCAGTGCCTCTCTATAAATGGTGAGCAAGTAGAATGTCAGTTCTGTAATATTTATCTCATTACTCCTTAATGTTTATAATGTGCTAATATGTGTTTTTCTTATGAAAATGCTCATTTGTCAGCAAAGAGTAATGTGTTTAATTCATAATAGCTATAAATGGTTTGCATACAAAGAAGGATACAGTAATTTAGAACACTGACAAGTACTGACAAAAATAGAGATATCTTCTTTTTAAATATAGAAGTAGATCGAGTGAGTGTGCATTTTCATAGATCGATATATAATTTTGCTTTTATTTCTCATTTTCCTGTAGCAGTTAGATTTGGAGGAATGTGTCCATCTTTGCCTTTCAAATGCGTAACAAAACCATCTGTTGATATGAAAATCTCTCATGTCTATAAAGCCTCCCTTACAGATACCTCTGTATGTCTCTAACTCAAAGGTCCTGACATTTTACTTGAAGAAGGATAAAATTAAAGCTCTTTGAACTCAGCTACCAAAATCTTACTTCCATCAATACAGATCAGAATGAAATCCTTAGGTTTAATGGTTTCTGTCTGCTGTAGATGACACCAGAATCAACCTTTTTCTTAAATCTGAGACCTTTACCTAATACCCTGCCACAGATGATTCTCTTAATCATAGATTACACGTGTCTTAAATCCTAACCCAGTAGCGGTTTTTCATTCATTGCTGGGAAGACTTCCATTACAAACAAGTGGAGTAATCAGGGCTAAAAGCGAAAGTGCTGTTTTTCAAAACATCATTTTGTTGCACACATTACTACTGAACTGGAGAAGCAGTGAAGCACCAAAACTTTTCCTTAGAATCAGGTCTAGTGACAGAAGTGGTTCTTCCACTGGCCAGCCTGTCTTCCATTTGGGGTACCTGGTTCTTGGTGCCCTGCCAGTCCTTCCTGCTCTAACCACCAAAGACCCTCTCAGGAGAAATACGATGTTACATGAAATGATCAGATTCTGTTTAAAAAACTATGAAATTATTTTTCTGTGAGCTGCATCAGTCAGACATCCTTTGTGTATCTTACGCTTGCATTCCACTTGAATCAAATACAGAGAGAAGGAGGAAGGATACCCTGATTATAGGTTCTCTGGAAATGCTTCCAAGTTTATTTTGCAGCACAGGTTTAAGTATTTAACACTACAAATTTAAATCAGTTCCAGGACTGACATCCACAGAAGTTTTAATAATTTTTTGTTTATTTCCATAGGGTGTGATGTTTTAATGCATATAAATCACTATTTCCAATGAAAAGGCAAAATCGCTGACAATTTAAAAAAATACTATGGGTTTCCTCTAACCATATCATACAACTTCACTTAATAAAAAAATAGGTTGATTTATATTTATTGATCATACCTACAGTTGAATTTTAAGTCACACATATTAATTTCTTTTATGATTCCTCTGTTACCAGATAAGTTCTCCTGCTGTCTATAGCCAGCATTTTATCTTTTAAAGGATCTTTCCTGATAAACTTTCCACAGAATTTCAACACAGGACCTTCAGTGGATTAAATTTTATATTAACACTGATTGTCAGAAAAAAAGCTGCTCTTTATACATATCTCAAGGATAGCAGAAGGTCATCAGTATTAAGGTGGAAAAAGGATACAGAAACACTTCAGAAATGTTAATGGTAAATAGATGAGTATGTTTGTGAGGAGGCATCAGGAAGAGGGCTGGAGGCAGTGCAGTTGGATCCAGTGCACCACTTCCATGCTGGGAGTCACATTTGTCAGTGCCCTCACCTGTTCTTCCCACCATTTTAGCAAAAGTAAAAAGCACCGTGAGGGCTGGGTTTAACTGGCATATGGTCACAACAGGAGGATTCTGAACATTTGTGCACATATGGGGTAGACTGTAACCCCATAGGGATTGTGACTTTTCATTCAAACCACATATTAAAATAGTCCTATTGCTGGGCTTTTTTATGATAAAAAGAGTGACATGGGAAGACTGTCTTTCCATATCTCAGACACTTTATCTAATTTATCAATTGTTTTTTATCATAAAGCATTAACAGCACTCCAGAGGGAAAGCAAGGCAACTAGCTATGACAAAATGGCTTTAAACCCACATCTGCTTCTTGTAAGGTGTGTACATTTTGAGGAAAATATGACTGTATGCAATTGTGTTTTCGCATTAAACCCCAGTCTCATAAAAAACTGTGCACGGACTCCATCTACAGGTCATTACAGTCCTGGCACACCATCGGGTTTTTAAACTCTGGTCCAGTGCGTTTTAATTCTTACATTAAGGATGCACATGCACCCATTACAGCTACGATAAATATATGTACACAGATACATGTGCAAACATCTATAGAATAAACATGCTTTCACAAAATTCTCTAGCTAGGTCAGATGAAGCACTTTAGGAAGACTTCAAATCTTGCCTTAATATATTATAAAAATAAAGGTATTGTTTCTAAAACATTATTCAATACAGCAGCTGTTACATGAATCACCCACTCCACACAAATTTAAAATCTTCAAGGCAGTCAGAAAATAAGTTCCTCTACAACTGTGAATGCATAAGAAGACAGTGGAGATCAAGGCACAAACAGATCTTTTAGGGATCACTATTGACAACAAAAACACTCTACTGCTTTCTGGTCATTAGGTAACATCATTTTCAAGCACAATAAATGTGTTTTATAATACAAAAATATATCTGAGAGTCTTCTTAAATGTCTTCACTGAATTTTGAAATGCAGACAGTACTTAAGCATACTTCAAACTGCTTTATAGTCTTTAGTTAAGCTATTAGTTGTTTGATGTGGTGTTTTATGATTAAAAATTGTTCTTTATACTAACGTTATTTTTAGATTATGATTTCAACAAATATTCCACTAATACAAGTGTAGAATGGTCTTTCAAACATAACTGTCATGGGCTTTGAGCTTACAAATTCTTCCTCACGCAAGCAGTCTCCCTTCACCAGGAAGGTCTACTTCAGATTTTCAATACAACTACTAAGTAAGAGCACAATCCTGACCAACAAAGAAGTGAAATTATGCCTCTGCTTGCAGGCACAATAAAGTTACTAAAAGCACTTACATGAGGTTAAAAAAAACCCTTCATTATACTTTTTTTCCCTCTGAAGAAACTTGTATTTCTGAGGAGTCATTATATAAGTATAGAATAAAATTGCACAAGTGTTTTAGAGTTAGTTTAGTTTTGATTTGTTTCAGAAAGCTTTCGCTTTATTTTCTTCACCATATTGAAAAAAAAAAGTTTCAAGCAAACAGTCTGTATTTTCCTTTTAAACTTCCCCTACATTTAGCTGGGACTTAAACAGGGATTAACTTCCCCCAATACACTTAGTGGTAGTGCAGCCCATGCAGAATTTGTCTTATGCTGCTACATTAAATTAAAGGTTCCTAAAATATTAAAAAATTTAAAAATATCTCCCCACCTTCTTTCAGTCAGCGCATTCAGGAGAAGGCTCCAGGCCCAGAGGCAGTCACAAAGCACCAGGAATCTCTTCATGGTGGACTCTGGAACTAGAAGGAAAATAACCATTAACATCCCCCACATTAAAACAGGTATTAGGGAAAAAAATCTGACATTGGAAACTTCTGCAGAATAATTTGATGTCAGGCAATGACCTCACAACAACAGAGCTGATGCCATTCAGAATAAGGGCACACGGCCTTGGCTGTTCTCCTGGTTACCTTTTACTTTTAGACCCAGAGACTGAGGATGAGGTTTATTTTGTGGTAAGGGTGTATTCTTTTTGCACTATTATTGAACTTTAACAAAAACAATTACGAGTAAAAGCTGCTGTCCCCAAACTCTGTGGCAATTCTTACTCAGTTTCCCCCTGTGTTGAAAATGTGTCAAGGCACCTCCATAGCATTTCCAGATAACCAAATGTAATTGGTTTTTTTGTTTGACTTGAACCAGCCTGAGCCCTTCCAAACCTCTGGAAGGTGTCAGTGGGTGGTAGTGTGACTGAGGAGAGTGGTACTTTCCTCACAGCCACTGCTTTGCTTTGGTGTGATGGAAACAACTTTCTTCTACAGATACAACAATCCTCCTCTTCCCTGAAATACAGTATCAGAAAAGGACTAAAATGAGCAGATTCTAGCTCTGTGATCTGCTGCTACATAGGCACTCTGTAGGGCTAAAGGGCACAATTTGTAATGAAACCATGTGCTGACAACCTCCACACCATCTCCTGAATCTCTACCAGTTTATGAATGCTGCTAGGAAATGTTTTTGCACTAGCAGCCTTCTCCTACTCTCCAAACATTTTCTGTACTCTTTCCAGACTTCACTGACTTACTCTCAGTTTACCTTTGAGTAAAAAGTAACACAACTTGGAAAGTTTCTTCTACTTTCTAATAAACCATAAAATAGAAAGTTAGGTGATATTTGTGGAATCAGTGTTGCAGATTCAATTAATTGCCCAGGGGAGGTTGCAGGTCCCTTTACATATCAATTCAATGTGTGCTGGGATACAGTCGATTTTTAGGATTCATTACATTAAATAAGGTTAACAAATATGAAGCCTGCATTTTCCCCCAACAGTGAATTGGAGGGTTTTTTACGTGCTGAGAAAATGAAGCAATGTACATACAAATGTTGTTGTAGCTTTAAATAAAGCTCCCCCAATTCACTGCACACTCTCAGGGACAATTTAAATCAATAAAAAACTGTTACAAAGCGGTATGTAAGCAATGAGATATAATTAATGCGTTTATAACCAAATGATCGGCAGATAAGCATTGAATGGAGCTGAGCTAATCTAACTGGATAGGAAGGAGCTGGATGTGGCAGGAAAGCGTGGCTAAAGATCTTCAGGGACGAGACTGCATCTTAACTTGCTCTGTAATCAGCCCCCTCACAGAGGGAAAGACATCAGTGGCTTCAAAAATCTCCTTCTCTCGGTCCTGCCAACTTCTGCCTTTGCAAAAGGCTCCTCGGGATGAAGAATGGAGAGTGAATTATTCTGAACTATTTTGATCTGTTGAGCTCCACGCTCGCCCCTCTCCTCCCAATACCACCCCCTGCTTCGGTAAACCCATCCAGGCGCTATAAATCCCGAAGAAGGAAAGTTTCTTGCAGCTGGAAAAAGCAGATGTTAACTAAGACTTTGAATGAGCGTTAAAGCCCAACAGCCCCCGGCCTCCCCCACCTGCTCTGCCTGACAAACCAGCGCCGGTTTTCCCATTCAAAATGGGAGCAAGAGCCACGGTTCTGGGAGCGTTTCAGCAGCGCCCACTGAAGAAAAAAAAAAAAAAAAATGGTGGGGGGGATGATAATTAAAAACAAAATCGGGGGCAAAAGGGGGGCATTTTGATGCATTTTGACTCACGGTGAGAGATTTGCTCCTCTCTGAGGCTCAAATCGAGACTTGTTTTCCTCCCGGCATTTCAACTTTGCATCCCCCTGCCCGGAGCAGCCACCCCTCCCACCGCGCCCGCGGGAGGGAAAAACCCAAACCCAAAACCTTTCTGCGAGGGACCAGCGGAAATCAGTCCGTGCTAAAAAAATAAATAAATAAGAGAATTGACAATGCCCATCGATCGCTGCGGATTTTCAAGCTGGAGGGATAGGGGGGAAAAAAAAAATCACCCCGACCCGGCGGTACCTGCAGAAAGAGGGGAGAGGAGCCGCCCGCGCGCGGGGACGCGGTGCCCGCAGCCGGGAGCGCCCGGAGGGGTGCGGATGTGTGTCCGTGAGTGTCCGTGAGTGTCCGTGAGTGTCCGTGTGTGCCCGCGGGTGCCCGGGGTGCAGCTCCCCGCCGCCCTTACCGGAGCCCTCGGGCGCGGGTCCGCGGCGCCGCTGCCCGGCGCTGCCCTGCCGGTGCCCGCCCGCCGGCGCGGAGGCTGCGCGGCTCCGGCTCCGCCGCTCACTCCGCCTCGGCCATCGCCGCCGCTGCTCCGCTCCTCCGGACTCGGCACCCAAATTTCGCTTCCCAATATTCCGACCGCCGCTACACAACAAAAGCTTTCTCTTTATCAAGACAGTAGTAATACGTCCCAGGGTAAACCGGATGTGAAATAGGCTGTGACTTCATGCCAGAGAGATTTTATTTTAGAAAGGAAGGTGGTACCAAGCTCTCATCTAGAGACCAATCCGCCCATTTTTTATATGCAGCACAATTTAACTTCCAGTGCTCTCGCCCTAATCCCTTTCTCTCTGGCTGCAGACTCAAATCCTTCTACAATCTGCAGCATTATTATTACTGGGGGGGAGGCTGCGCGGCCGGGGGAGGCTGCGCTGAGCATCTTTATAGACACTTGCAGTTTACAAAACAGTCTATTTTAATGGTCGTACATTAAAAATATAACCGATCTGCGTTAGCGTTCAACCTTTGATCGAATATTTAGTGGAGGCACAAATATGAATGAAGGCTGGCCAGGGGTGTAGAGGACGCAGCACTACGAGCGTGTGCCTATAGCCTGTATGCACCTATAGGGACCTGGCGGCAGACCACGGCTGTAAGCAAACGGGGACAGGGATGCTGTGCAATACTAATTAAACGCAGATAACACGCATTTTGGGAGAGACCCGATACCATATGGATCGGCTCCAGGAGCCGGCGGCTCTCCCCCAGTTCCACACGCCTTTAGCCGGCAGGTACCAGGTTCGCCCGGCGCGGTCCTGGGGCTCAGCCGAGGTCTGTGCTCGGGGGCTGGCAGCCCCTGCCCTCTGTCGCGCTGTCCCTCGGGACCCCGGAGCCGGGACATTGCCGGCCCCGGCGGAGCTCGCCGAGGGTGGAGCTTCGCTCGCCCCCCGAACACGCGCGGTGGCCCTGCCCTGCCCTGCCCTGCCCTGCCCTGCCCTGCCCTGCCCCACCCGCCGTGACCGAGGGGCTCAATCCTGCCCCACGGTAACGTCACTTTAACCCCTATCCAGACCTCCCCTCAGGTGGGAAGGAGCTGGGCAAGCCCGGCCGGAGACGGCACTTGTGCGGAGACAAGGAAACAGGGAGAAAGTTGGATGCATCGGGTCCGGAGAGGCGTCGGTGTGCGGGGAGCGCAGGCAGCGCTCACCTGCCCAGAACAGGTTGTGCTGCTCGAGGCGCCTTTCCCCAGCTCCAAGCCTTCTGCAGAGATGCCAGACACTGCTGCCACGAGCACAACGTGGTCACCTGTCCTTGCTCTGGTTAATGTAAAGATAAAATGAAGTCCTTCGTCAACAGTATCTCTTCCTTATAAAGCACTACCAGCATCTGTGGGGTGGAAAAAAAACCCAAAATCCTTATATCATATGCAACCACTGGATTTCAAATACCATCTACTTTCCCTCTTCTCTTCTCAGTGCCATCACTGATTTAGTTGCTGTTCCCTCCTTTGATGCTGCTCCAAGGGAGACCAAAATCCATATATCTTGTCAGAGATAACCTGAATTGATATCTTGTATTACAGTTAAGACATCTGTTTGCAAGCTTTATCCAGATTTTTAAATCAAATATTGCACATTCTGTGCATCCTCATGAAATGCATGATCTGTTTGTCTCTGTAACAGCACAAGAAGGTTTTGATTTGACCCAAGAAACCAATGACATTCATAGCTAAGGCTGGCAGTAACTTCCAAGGTGGCAATCATTTTGGATAAATGCCTGACATAACAACCTAAACACTGCAATGATTTTCCTAAGCACAAGGAAAAGAGAAATTTTGTTTATCAAAGTGCCCTGGTGCACCAACTTTACCCAGTCATTATGATCAACACTGAACAGGTTATTTTAAAGGCTTGCAATGGACTTTTTGCTTAGTTTCTTGGCATTTCCAATGTAGCTCATCTCATTTTGATTCAAGGCTGTTAGCAGTGCACAGAGAAGTAGGGAACAGAAAAACCTGCCCACTTCCCAAGGAAATTATAAGCAGTGACTTTTCAAATCACTATTACATAGACAGAGTCTCAGTGGCTAGAGGGATTTTTTTTTTTAAATATGCAACATTTTCACCTTCATTTGCCCCTGGCTAACACAATTTGCTATGTTTTTGTTCTTCCACTGAAGCACAAGAGAGTTTTGCTTAAGCAACAAGTAAACTGAGGTCCTTGCCTGAGTTTACAAAAACAACACAATGAACTTTTATTAAAGTACATGAACATTTTGTGGCTGTAAAACCTCTGAGATTCTTTCCCCTGTCAATAGGGCATTAATTTTATCCTTACAATGACCTTAAACTATTTTTTCTAGATGAATAATATATGTTTGCAAAAATAAATATTCAACGTAGCTTTGATATTTTGTTTTCCCCTTCATTACTCATGAACAAAGAGGCTGTAAGTACATTTGGTCTTTGTGTGTGTCTGTGATAGGTAGCTGGACAGAAAGATGGGCTAAAAAGTGGGTGATTGAATGGGCAGAGATTCATGTACCTCTGTGCACTTAAATCTGAGCAAGTGGAAAGCTGAAGCAGTTTCAGAGCCCATGAGACATAGCCTTGCATCCCAGAGTTTTCTTCCCTTAATTAGTATATATACAATGGCAACTGTTTTTAGTTTACCAAAGTGTCAAGGGTTACACGTGATGTTCTTTGCCTCTTTGCCTCCATGGACACAATTGCTGTGTGCCAAAGGATTATATGTTTTCCTGAGTTCTCACTGGGTGAAAATATTGACCTAAAATTGAAAAGTTGTTAATTCTCTCTCTAATTCGCATCTGCTTAGAAAGTAGGACAAAACTATTTTTCCTCCATGGCTGAGATTCCTGTCCATCAGTGCTCACATGTAACCCAGATTTTCTCTTTTCCTTTCAAAAGCTGTTATCGTCGTTATCATGTCATTCCATAGTAAATGCTAAAAATATTTGGATGATATCAAACAAATAGGCTGTTTTATTATGGATTGTGTATCAAAAATGCTTTTAAAAACTAAAATAAAATACAAATTGTTTTTACCTGCAAAAAATGTTCTTTTGAAGGAAAAAAAAGCTGAGTGTCTTGCTTTTTCTCTTTTCCATCTGAATTCCACTGACCAAATCCAAACATGACTAAGGGTAATGCATTTATCAAATAAGTCCATCTGTGGATTTCAGGCACCTAACTTAAGAGGATATCTTTGAAAATCTCGAGCTATATATAGGAATGTGCATAGTGCCAGTAAGTCTTAGGGTCATATGATTTCATTCTTGAACAAATTGTTCAAATGAGAAAGGAAAGATGCCTTTGAACATATATCTCCAGGTAACTCAGTATAAGGTGATGTGCATCTCTGCAGTTGTACAGTCACATTTGGAAAAGGAAGATGTCAGGCTAACTTATTTTTTCAAGCCAGATTTATGACTCCATAAAGTTTTCCAAAAGAGGTTATGTCTTTCATGTTACACAGGAATGTAGAACTATATCCTTTAAAAACAATATTATTAAATCTAAACAGCCAAAGCAAGCTTGGCACAACTCCTCTGTGTAATGCTTTGAACCCTGATGTTAGTGCAAGTGATTAGTAGCATTGAAGTTGAAGTAATTGAATCCTAATTTGGTAAAATACATCTATTACATGATGGATTGAAATTGACATACAGAAAGATTTTCAAAGTAGTTAGAACTATTCTTGCTTTTAAATTTCTACTAAGCACTTTTTGAAGTCTGGCCTATTCCTTTGGTATATATACACATAGACATATATATTTTATTTAAATAGGTCACCTGAAAAGAATATATTTTTCCAGTCTTGTGGTTTTTATCATGTTGTTCTTTGTGTGTGCAAACTATACATATGCTTTATTTTAGTTTAGGAATATATAATGCAACTGAAATTCCACAGCAGAATGCTTTGACACAATGTGTCCTTAATAGCCAAGGGATTTGAATAAAGCAAATGAAACTCAGAGATTTACTGGCATACAGCAGATCAGATGAAGAATTAAAACAGAAAGACCATCTGCTCCAAAGCTTTGAACTCTGTTATTTACAAGTCCTGCTCGTGTGATTAAATGGAAATATTTTGTAAAATATATGACTCCAATTTGATTTCTAATTTAATGTTTCAATAATATATCAAAGCGCTGTTGTTAACCCTTTAGTAGACATAACAAAATTCAATGGCTTAACTTTTTGTTTTCCCCCTTTAATTTACAGCCACAGTAAAGAGAATAGGACATATACTTGTCACTTGGTGGTGGATTTTTGTTTTGTTTTTGTAAAAGGCAAGTAATGATACACAAAGACGTTCACTCTTTTTATGCCTCTTTCATTTTAAAATAAGGTTTTATTCATCATCTCTTTCCTCTTCAAAAAAATTAGTAGAAAGAGAAAAAAGAGCAGAAACTTTCAGGGAAATGCAACTGAGAATCTTCATGAAAACAAGTTGCACTATTTCCAGAGTCAGTCTCACTTAAAATGTCCATTAAAGACATATGAATGTTCTTTCTAGAACTGTGTTGAAAATTGGAAGTGGCATTTCTTTGAACTCATTATCTATTAAAAATGGAATAAATTTAGAGATGATGATTGTCTCTTGAGTTTTAAAGTCTTTAAGTACAGTATTTCAAACAGAAAACCGAGTTACTGACAAGTTTCTCAAACTTTCTAATCCACAGGGGCAACAGTTTATTATGCCTTGCCATGCTGTTGCCAGACATCACCACAAAGTTTAACCTGTAAAGCCAAAAATGGACGATTCTTTCTTAAATAATAATAGGATTTCTTCTTTGGTGTCAGAAAGGAAGAATGGCATATTCATCTATTTTCTAAAAATACCCAGTGTGGAATTTACAGAAACCACCAAAAAGAACAAAGGGCACAACTGGGAACTTTTGGGGATTAAGACTTGTAAATCCAGTGGTGATCACTGATGGGATCTTTGTCAGGAGACTTTTCCTGCAACAGCTGGATTTATCTGCAGTGGACTACAAGCACCATACGTGGTTATCTCCTACACTCTCCCTGCTGCTGCTGAGGTGAAGTCTTGACATCTACAGTCTCCTGGAGCTTTCAAAGTACAAGATCAGCTGTCCTTAAACAACAAGGCAGCTCTCCCCACAGAAAATGAAGTTTATTCTTGGCATCGTGGTGTGTCAGTCAGCTATACTTTGAAAATAAGTAAATAATTTTGTACCTTACTGTCCTTCCTGATCTGCAGATGGAAGAAAAGATTTGTTTAGGACTCAGATCTTAGAATGATGACTTGCAGTTTGATATACCTAATGATAGTCATGCCTTCTCCAGACACCTAGAAACAGACCAGACAAGAGTAAGGGAATAAAGATAGGTATTTATTTGAAGGGCCTTCAAGGTACACCCTGGGGGAGTCAGAGGCTGCCTCCATAAAATGGACCCCAAGATGGAACCCAGGTCACGAGTTCTTCACACCTTTATAGGTTTGGTTCATTTGCATACCACAGTTAATTCTCCAATTAAAGCCCCAGTTCAATGATGTAATTCCCCTCAGCTTGCTCCCCCCTTAGAGGCTTTGGTTTACACATTTTGGGCCTAGAACAGCCTGGCTGTCCTTGAAGGCAAAGCCTGGAGAGGCTTTGTTGTGTCTGCCTGGCACGAGAGAGCAGAAATTACAGGCTACAAGGAACTTCAGAGTTATACTCTAAGCAGTACAGAAATTGAAAATATAAAAGTTAAAACCTAAGGCATCAATAGTTCATGTTCCTATGGACCAATTAACTCACCTGTATCTTCGTATCTTCTTAAGTAACAATATTGATCTGCAATGATGATTTTTCCTAAAGTTGGACAGGACAAAAATCTATGTAAGGAGAAGTTCTAGATTACTCAAACATCTTGAATGTCTATACTTTTCTCCTTTAAAAAAATTGTCAAACCATACAATGTTTAGTGCGTTAGGAAGCCCTTGATACTGATCCTTTGTGGATAAGGAAAATTAGTGACTGTAAGAGGAATGGGAGAACAGTGAAATAAATATTAACAGAGATAAGAAACAATAGAATAAATTTTTAAAAATCAACAAAAAATCATAAAGGAAAACTTCAGTTCACCTGTCCATCTATAAATAGTTACCTTTGGTTGAACTAAAAGGTGTAGAGTCAGAATATCTCAATCTATATTCAGATAGATGCTTAAAACATGTTTAAATCCATCCCTTTTCAGCCAAACATTTCAGAATCCATTTAAGGCCATGGGTTATAAATATTATTAAACTTAAATGTATCCCTCTAGGCTGAATTTTGCTGCTGTGTGCTTTGGAAGCCAAATACCCTGCTGACTTCTCGGGTGACCTTAGACACATTTACTTTCTCTCCCTGTCTTGGTGCCTTTATATGGACTGAGAAGAGTGCAGCCTGTGAAGTCCAATTAACCCAAATTCCTGTAGATTTCAGTGGGTGCAGTGCTCAGCTGGAACTTTCCTGCAAATTTTTGAAGTCACAGAAGTTTGTAAAGCAAAGGTAGTGAGCACATTGCCTTGTCAGGTGCTGGATCCCACCCGCAGTTAGAGGCACAGTGTTTGATTCACCCATTCCTCCTACTCCAGTGCCTTCCTCACTTCCTAGAGATGGTGGCAAGGAGACTCATCAGATGATTTTATCTTCCAGTTGGAAGCACCATATGCTTCCTGACTGCTGATGTCACTGCATGCAGCTCTGCTTGCTCAACTGCAGTGTACTGTCAGAGCTCCCCTCGGCATGCACTGTCCTGTTCTAGAGGCTGAAGGCTGCTGTAGAAACAGCCACATAAATATTTAAGTGATATTCACATTTTCAAATTTAATTTTTGCATGACCTGCTTAGTGCTAAAAATCCAAGTGTAGTGAGAGTTAGCAAATGGAGATAGGGAATACACTGGGGCAATCGTTAACAAAGGGATGTAATGATATGATTTTTAGCTTAGCTTTTGTACTCATCTCTTTTATAGTCTTTATCCAAAAGATAACTCTTCTGCATTTTCCTCCTATTTTAAAACTATGTATGTTTAGCTTTATACCTACTGAAATTACATGGGCAAAACCTGTGTAATTTTTCCAGAACAGCTGTGCTGAGAAATGGAAGCTCTGGGTGTTAGTGGCAGACATTTACAGGCAATAGAAGAGCAGGGTAGGGTGGATGGAAGTTCTTATGCCCAGGGCTCCTTGTTTCTATTCATTTGCCTTCTCAGGTGGGTTTCTCCTGATTCATTTTCTGGTTTGTGTTGCTGATTTTTGGCTATTACAGATTATAGCATGATTTATATGTTTTGAATTTCCCTGCAGAGCCCCCAGTGTTCAGGCAGAACTGAAATTTTTAGGTTGGCTAGAGAGCTGCTTGATGAACTTTGAATTTTTTTCTTGTTCATTGAACCATGCTGACTCAACTACAATTCCTATTGCATCTATTTAATTCACAGACAAATACCTCACAATTGTTATATTTATATGGCAAACTTTGCAACATCAAATCTGCATTTGCGATAGTTTGCATGGATGCTTATATTATACTAGGAAATGATTGTTTTCATCCAGAAGCAGACAAAATAATCACTGGGCTATAGAGACAAAACGCCAAACAATTGAAAATGAATATTTTTTTGACATTATTAATGAATGTAAATAGTAGTTGGAATTTAAACTGTTTTGTAATCTAATTCTGCCCTTTATTCTAAGGGAGAGCTCTAGAAATACAATTTCTGAAGGTCTCTGATAATCCAAGATGATCCAAGTGATATTTTTGAATGCAACTTTTTTTTTTTTTTTTTTTTACTGTTGAGTACTATCCACAGTTTTGTAGGTGTAAGGATTAGCTGCCCAGTTCATGTAACTGGCCCAGCTGAGCTGAGTTCAGCTGGGTTGTTACAGCTCAATCTGGTCCCTGCTCACCACACTGTTCAAACAAACTGGGAATTGATAAAAGCAGGGAGGCTTGCTCAGGTAATATGTGAAATGGCAGCCAAATTCATATGGAGCCATATTCAGCCTCCATAGTCTTTACTTGCTGCTTTCATAGAAACTGTAATATTTACCAAGTCTTTGCTGCAGGGATATTGGTGTGCATTTTTACCTTTTGAGATTCCCAATATTAATTTGGTTTTGGTTTAGAACTTAAACTGTCTCTTATGAAAATTAGGAAATGTGTCTGCATAGAAAAAATAACTCCTAGGTCTGTATTCGTTCCCTAAAAAGGGTCATTGAGCCTTTTGTCTTTTTTACTGCTGCCAATCAAAAGCAAAGTACAAATTTGAGGAATATTTGAGCTCACAGTTACTGGTGTTACTGGGAGGGAAGCCGCTTTTTCTCTAGTGTTCTGCTGTGGGGAAAAGAGGTCTGTATTTTTGAGAGTAGGGCTGGCATGGTTATGGAACTGTCCTCTTGATTGCCATGGTCTACTCTCAGCAAAGACAATGAGAGCACACAGGCTTTGGACAACACAATCCTATTATTAGCAGTATTTCACTGACCAACAAAAAAGTTATCGAGACTTTCTCATTTTGTGGTAAGGTAACCACTAAAGCAGTAACTTACTGATTTTCAAAGAATAACTGTCCTGCAGGTTATTAAAGGCAGGGTTCATCTCACCCATCTCCAGCTATGACTAATTAGATGCCTAAAAGCCTTATGTAGACACCATTTTTAAGTGACAAAAGATGAAATCTACCCTCACAATACCAACAGACATTTAGCTAAAACTTTGTTGCATAAATGTAACAAAGTCAGACCTATAAAATATTGCTGCTGTTTTGTAGCAGTTTTGGTGGGTTGCGCTTTTTAGGCTTTTTAAATTTGTATCTCATCAAACTAAGGACAATTTGAGGACAAATATGCAGTACAACAATATTTTGATACTGAGCCATGTGTGATGCCATGACAATATCTTCTGTTTCAGGATGAAACCCCAAACCATATTGGTGTATGGGATCTCTTGTCAAGAGTGGAAATATGGTCCTCCTAGCAAACTAAAAGCAGTGTTATTCACTAACATAGGCAATTCACACAATAATTTGAGACATCTAAGTGTTGAAATTACTTAAGGCTGCAATGCAACAATTTGCATGTGACATTTGCTTTACCAAAATTCTGTGACAAAACCTTCAGCTGTGGTGGTATCATGAATTTCTCTGATCAGCTGGGGATGCCAATGGCCCCTGACTGCAAAACTCCTGGTATTTTCTTTAGTATGCAGAGTGGTTTGCTTTAGTAACTAAAATACATCAACGTATGCTTTGCCTTGGATACTGAAGAAAGAGACTGGAGGTCATTTTCCAGAGACAGTGATACAAACTTATCAAGTGGGACAGCAAACCAGCATGTGCCTGTAAATAAAACTCTTCAGTCAACAGAACTGTAGTTACTCCAACCTCCTAATGCTTCATCCTTGGCAGATAGCAACTAGAAAGGGCTCAGGCTTGGACTACTCCTCTTCCCAGAAAGAAACAAAACAGAAGAGAGAAGTTAAGGAAGTCTCCTGAAGGCAAAAAGTTCACTATCACAAAATATCTGCTGTAAAATATAAGTTCTGTCAAAATGGCAGATTTTGTTGTAATTTAGGACAATCAGCCAGAAGGTGCTTAAGGAAATAATTCTGCCTGTAATTTATATTTTTCTACCAATTTTCTCTTCAAAGAACAGAATATGCATTCTTCACACTTTTTCCCACATTGTTTTTCTGTGCAATTTTTCTAGTTCTATCTTTTCATTTACCTTGAAATTAAGTAACATAGAAAAAAGTATCAGTCACCCAAGCAACCCAGGCATTTTCCCCTAGTTTTAAAACATGTGTTCATCAAGCATAATCGTTTTTACTGTCTAAAGCTAAAACTTCTTTTCCATTAATATATTGCTGTAGAAACGTACAGGGATCAGGTAACAGATTGTAGCTCATATTTTTCCATTAAAGGTCAAAGGTTTTTATTTTCTAGGTAGCATAGCAGAAATTTTAGAAGTTCTTACAATCTAAATGATGAAAATTAATTGAAATCAGAATATGCTTCAAAATAGCCTTTTTTACCCATGTAAAATGGGTTTACCTCATGTAAATGAGGATTTATGTTACTGTTTTATTTGTATCTTGTGGCCTTTTGAAGCAAATGTGGCTGTTCCTATTCCCTGCAGTTTGGCTCACATTAGGGAGGAGTGTCAGAATGTCAAAATTCAAATCATTGCAAATTAAACATAATCAGATGATGGTCTCCATGTGTGTATCTGATATGGTCCAGTAGTAATGCATATTCAGCCTACAGGGCCAGACTAGAAGTAACCCTCTCAAAATGCATAAAGCTTGGGTGATGATCCACAGCATCAGCTGTTTTACTCTGGATACCTCCATCTACTGGTTTATGGTACGTCTTAATGCAAAGCCAGCCTATAACATTTAGATGTTCATCATAAATTTTATTTTATGTTAATCCACCTTACCTTTTGCCATGTGTTTGAGGCTGGTGTTACAGATTTTAGACGTGCCAATATCCATGTCCCCAGCACTCAAAATCATTTCCGGGAGCAGACTTGCATATATCTGTTTATGGTTATGCCAGCCATGAGTTTCTCTGATTTAGAATGTTGCCTCCCTACTTCCAACATCCTATAGGGCTCTGCCTTTGTCTTTTTCTGTTCTGTTTTTTTTTTTTTTCTTCTCATGCCTGAAAGAACAGGCCTTGGCTGTGTAAAATAGCCAGTGTTTCTTGCATTATCAGATTTGCCTTTTGTCCTACATAGGATTTTCTGTGGGGTCCTAGTACCAGTCCCATTTTTCCTTCCCGGCTCGATGCTGACATTTTTATGTGTATTATTAGGAAAAATGAGATCAATCATGGAGATTTATTGAGCAAGTACAGTTGAGCTGTTTGGGCAAGACTCCTTTAATTTCTTGGGGTATGATTTTTTTTTAATTTCAAAAAGTACCTTTTACAAATTTGGACTGCCTCGAAAATTATTTAAACCAGTGAAGTGAACAGTTGGCTCATCCTCTGCATCAAGTCAAGGAATTTACAGTCATGTAGCCCATCCTTCAGCTCACCTCAATTTCTCTTCAGACAGACCTGCCAGTTCCCTCTATCACAGCAGGACTGAGGCAGTGGGATTATGGAAAGCATCATGTGGAGTCATGTGGGTGACTGGAAGGAGCCAGAATTGATATCTCCAGTCGTTATTATTGTGTCAGTAGGTAATGAGGATCTGGGCATATATTCAACAGCAGAATAAAGAACTTTAAACACAGCTTCAACAATATAGAGCATTATCAGGAATAAATTCAAAGCAATCTTTGAAAGTTACCTAGCTTTTTATCTATCGACATTTATGCACCTAATTAAAGATTATTTGTGTGATTTAGAATGCCATTCGCTTGTGAGCTGTTCCCCCATGTTCTAGTGAGGGTGGTGAGGGTGGGGAAGTTTGGATTTCCTTATGTTTCACTGATCTCATTATAAATACAAAGAAAATACTTCAATTTTTTTGAATGAAACAACCCCCTCAACAGCTTCAGCACCTGAAAATAAATATCTCTTTAGAACTGGTCAACAAATGCTATGCAAATACCCATTCTTAAGCCTGTTAGCAGTGACACTGAATGCACCAAGACTGCCTACTGTATATTCCTATGCCTTTTAAAAAAGAAGCTCAGCATTTTAGAAAGGTTTCTCAGTTGTTCTGTGTAAGATTTTGTTTTGAGAGCCATCTCCCCTCCAATCCATTGACAGAACTTTATATCAATGATGAGATGATTTCTCTTACTGCCTGTGTAATCACTAAAAAGTCAATTACTGCAAGAAAAAAAAGTGAAAGCCATTCATGTCTATTTTAATGTGTATATAGGAAGCACTAACCTTTTCAATATTAACTGTGATGGAGCTTAATTCAACAATTCAAACTGGGAAAAAGTACAACATAGTTTACTCCTCATCAAATTAATGCACAGGGTAATGTCAACGTGGGACCTATTCTCAAAAAAAAATCTGCTAGTGACACTTTAGCAGAAATTTTCATTAAAATGTTTCTTGACCTCCACAAGCTTTTATAGAGCAACATGCTGCAAACAGGGGTGTTATGCTAGGAAGTGACACAGAGTCCTCAGGCAGGTGCAAAAGTGAGCTCATTTATTCCAAAAACCAGGCCTTTTTAATCAATTAGGCCTTTATCAGTAACATTCCATTAAAGCACAACAACCATAATTCAATGAACCATACATAATTCAACCAACCACCATAAACCACAACGTGAACACTTGATGGTTATATGTAACTTGTTTTCTATGGTTACATATCTGTTTTCTACCACTATTCCAGCTGCGTGGTTACCCAGAGTCCTTTTCTACTTAGCTGAAGTAACAGAAGTGAACCATGATTTTACAAGGCTAACAAAAACCTTTTATAAGGTTTTACCTATCTGCAACACAGGGGATGCTTCACCAACTCCTCTTCATACATTTGAAACCTAATCAAAGCAAACATTCAGTGAAAAACTGTCTTCGATTGACACAAAGCTCAAGTGGGCATTTCCATGTGTAAGATGGCAGGAGGGGTTTTATGTGTGAAATTTCTTTAACTGTACCTTCTAGACTATTCATTGTATGGGTGTGCACTTAGGGAAAAAAATTTACTAGTACAAAGCCAGTGTAAAATATCAAGTGCCAAAAGCACAAGATTAGAAGCCTAATTTTGAGAGGTCTTTAGTGCAGAAACACAGGTTATATGGTTTCACAACTCTCAGCGTCCTTTATTTCTCTTTTAAGTTTTGATTTTTTCAAAATATTATACAAGATTAGAAAAAGTATGTAAACTAAATATAATTGCTGTTATATAGTGAACAATACTGCTAGCAACAATGAAAGGAAAAAGAATTCTGTTTGGAAAAATGTATGCTAAAATTGCATTATAACTTAGAGTATTATTTACCCAAATAGATTTTTAATGAGTTATAAAGAGAGACAGTTTTTATAATTAAGGTGAATGAATGCATTTATTTCAGTATGCCAAGTTAACACTTTTACAGCAACTTCTTTGACAGAAAAGCTTTTAAAAGACCACTGCAATAAAGAATGACTGATGGTATGGAGCAGCACAGAATGGATCTCACTAGTTTTTTAGAGGAGGAAGAAATTGGAAAGCTGAAGCTCTCAGAGGGCAAGAGTCAGCCAAAGTAACAAGGAAGTCCTTATCAGAATTGTGTCTGTTCACCTACTACATAGCAACCATTGCAGTTGAAATTCAAGTGACAGGTGTCTGAAGATAATGTAGAGAAATGCAAAATATTTTTGTGAGATGTCCAGTCCTCACTGTATTATCTGTTAAAGAATTCAACATAAAAATGCAAAGATGCAGACAGAGCTGTCCTGATAATGAGTAATAAGCAAATACTTTTTTACTATAAGGCATTTTTTGATGGCAACGATAGCATCATGGTAAGAATTAAATACTGATATCAGATGCTCTTATGTCACTCATACAGAAGGAGTAACTTGGAAGGTTTTTTATGCTGTAGCTTGGAAGCTGTGCTTTGCAGTAGGTAGTGAAACTATTAAGCAATACCAAAGATTCAGAACTGAATAGGTGTTTCAGGTAATTCTAATTTGCATTGAGATATAGGAAAAAAAAAAAAAAAGGAAAAAAGGAAACAAACCAGGCCAGAACAAAATTTATGGTGAAGCTCTTTAAAGTTTCTGGAAAATATGTTGAATTTTTCCATTGTTATAACCACAAAAGAGAGTTTTTCCAGTGAAGTGATGGGGACAGGCAATTCATAGGAATGCACAATAGGTAAGCTCCCTTCAACTTGTCTTAACACAGGTTTACTGTGGCAGAGGAAGAAATATTAAACCAATGAAAACTTTAATCTTTAAAGGATCCTGATGGGTGAATTGTCGTCCTTTCTCTCTCTTCAGATATAATATCTACATGTATTCTCTACTCCTTGTTAATTCTGTCAGACTGTTGTAGTGTAGAACCGTCCCGTTCCAAAGGGGCATTTTAAGCCTACCAGCACTCATAGTTTTATGTCAGTTTTCCTTGCCTCACCATCAGGAAGCCTTGGTCCCAGCATGGCCTCTGCAGAAGTATTTGTGCTTCAGCAAGGGAGCAGGACTTTATACTCCTGAGCTGGTCACAACAATTACAAAAACAACTTGTGACACCTGAGAGTGTCCATGCATCGACATCCATGTTTCAAGTGTGCAATCATGGGACATAAACTTGCTAAGTGAAAGAAATTTGGTAATAAAAAGTATACCAAGAAAAAGACAGCCAAGGCTTGCACAGAAAAGAATCAGCAGATTCTCCTGTAGCACCACAGGAGGAGAAGCAAGATGTGAAATGCACTCCTGATGCAGCTATTGTTCCTTTGAAAATACGGGATAACATGTGCTTCTGAATTAAGCTGAGAATAAATCTGACCAGGAGAACACCTTATCGATCTTCCTGTAACAAAATGTGGAGAATTGAAAGACAAAAGCTATGAAACACTGTCAAATTTTTATTGGAAAAAATATTGCAGCACTATTAATGGGTCTGGTCCTGAACTTCGCACCCATCATTTTTGTAAGACATAATGTTTGTTAAATTCCTCTACAGAAATTACTCTTTAAAAGAGCATTAATATTATGTAATTTTAATACATGCGTTATATGCTCAATTCCTAGTCTTAATCTCCCAACACCATTCTTCAGCTACTAATATGTTTAGTTAAATAACTTCTTATACAGGGCTAGTGATGTAGTGACTATATGCCATGGATGAATTATGGACGCAGTTTAATATTCTAAACATTTATTTATATTGTGACATCTTTCATCAACTTAGAATTTGCAGTTGTTTGCTTAGAATAGAAACTACTCACAAATCAGCAAGTAAATCAAGGTTTCTGAAATTCAGTGTCATGGCATATGATAATTGATGTTTAGCCATTACAAAGGATCAAGACCTTATTCTTGGCCTGGTTTTGATGGTGTAACTATAGTTGCACTTATATCCTATTCCCTAGGTTATTAAGGATCTCTCTAAATCAAAGTTTGGGGAGCTCAGTAAGTTTGATTTATCTTTGATGCTCATTAGGCAGAAAATGGGTATGAACTTGCTCTTAATGAATGCAGTTATAAGTGTCATTTCTGCCTTGGCCTTTTATGCACACTTCCAAAGTCTTGAGTTGGAATTCAGAGGAATTAATATATTGACATGCTGGGGATATTGGCATTTGTCTTGCTCCCACTTCAAAGACCCTTTCAAGACTCTTCAGAAGATTAGCACCAGGCATGAGTAGACAGATAACTAGCCTTCCCAGGAAAAATGTGTGTGTCTTTTAGGAGCAGCTTTGCAGGTTTTGTGGGTTTTTTTTTTTGTTTTTGTTGTTGTTGGTGGTGTTTTGTTTTGTTTGTTTGTTTGTTTTGTTTGTTTGTTTTTTGTAAGACTATCAAGAGAGCTATAAAAACACATGCACCCAAAATATCCTACTTTTCAGTGTCTCCAGGATTTCAAGTCATACCTCCTAGCCTTAAACAAGACAGGCTCTAGCATTAAGTTAATACATATTTTTTCCAGCAAAATTATTATCCTGCATCTGCACTTTAATTTACACAGCTTTTGACCAAACACCTAATAAAATAAATCAAAAAGGAAATATCTGAGTTTATAAAAAAATTCTCTGTAATTCGTTTTATGAAAAGAAAAAAAAAATTAAAAGAATCTCTTCTTTTTATTCTTCCTATCAGTACCAGGAGACCTGCTGACATTCAACTCCAGTCAATAAAGTCAGTAGGCAGAACAAACACAGGAAATGATAGAAAATGTGAAACTTTGTTTCTATTCCTTTCCCTTGCACAATCACATCTGCACACCAGCCAGATTATTTTTTCCGTATTATTTTGTGTGACTTCTCTATTTCTCCCAAGTTCAAGGAAAAAGACTCTTCACATGCAAGTGAGAGTATTAGCTGTCGATGCCTGTTATTTGTATGTCAAGACATAAAACTGGTATGGATTGTCAAGCTTCTTCATGATGTTATTTTTTTATCTTCTCAATGAAAACTTACATTTTGAAGATTATATGGATGAGATTTCAACAAGCAAGGAATAATGTCAGCTTTCTTCCCTTCTTAATATTTAAGGACCTGGTATCTGATCTTATTCTTTGACAAGACAAGTTGAGTGTCACTAGAAACCTGAAAACACAGTAGGTAAAGCTGAGCCTTGTGGTATCTGGACTTGGAATTCTATTTTCAGGAGCTTGTGTTCCTGATAGGATTATGACCAGATTAATTTAAAAGTGCATGTAGACTCAAAGAATTCTTAGAGCAATTATTTAACAATTCTCATAACATTTTTTTTTAGCTCAAGAACATTTTTATGGCAC
This sequence comes from Monarcha castaneiventris obscurior, assembly GCA_026261815.1. Lineage (NCBI taxonomy): Eukaryota > Metazoa > Chordata > Aves > Passeriformes > Monarchidae > Monarcha > Monarcha castaneiventris. Next base: position 1,280,375 of record JAMPIT010000371.1, read on the forward strand.
AAAAATATCTCTCACCTTGGCTGTTCACTATTGACATACTTTGCATAGGAGATATTACTATTGACATACATACAGGAGATATTACTGACAGCCACATGGCTGAGAAGCTGACACAGCTGGTTGCAGTTGCAATTTTGTGATGGTGGCTTAAAAATGGCACAGCTCCCTCTATCCAGGGGCTCAAGAATGGGGCATTTTGAAGGATGTAGCCTACAGCACAGTCAGGCAGCACTCTGAGAACTATTTCACACTTCAATTAAGTCGGAAGTGTGACTATATCCTTAGCTTTTGCATCCCCAAGAGTCTCAACACTGTAACATCAGGGGTCTGAGGGAAGCATGTTTCTTTCCAAGCAACTCATTGCCTTATGCCCAGGGCCATGTTTCTCGTTTGAAATTTGGCAGTGGCAGTCCGAGATCGTTTGTGTAAGGTTAAAAATATACTTCCAGATTTAATGTCAGTGTTGTATTTCTATTATTTCTTTCTCTATCTAACTTGAAGCAATGCACTAATACCAGGCTTTTGTGAAAAATTATATTCTGTATAGGGTTGTTCTTTTGCTGACCTGCTTAGACATATTCACAGGGAAACTGGGTTTTCTGGGCATATGGTAAAATTCAGATAAAAAATAAAAAACAAACAAAAACAACCCACCCAAACAAACAAAAAGCCCCATGTCTAAAAATAAGGTCCAGATCTCCTAAGTGTTCTGGCAGTAGATGCCTCCAGCAAGGCTGGGGTTTACCAGCCTTATCTCAGAGATGCCGTTGACAAAACTTTTAATGTAATGCCTGTAAGTCTTGAAAACTTTCCAACCAATTAGGTCACCAATACAACTGAAACCAAGAGGAAAAAGGTTCACTGATATCAAAGGCAGAAAGATTTGGCTAATTTATTTTTAACCCTCTTAAAATATGAAGTCCTCCAAGACTATGTGTGAGGGCACTGTAATGCAATTGAATCCATTTGGAGGAGAAGATATTGGTAACACAGGTGCTGGGAAAAGATTTTCATATTCAAAAGGACATCTTAAAAAAATACTTTCATTTTTAAGTCTTGTTAGACCTTCCAGTGAAGAATACACTGGCTAAATATACTGCAGAAATTGTGGTAGGTCTGGATGTGATTGTGTAAACTGAATACCAAAAGTAGCTTATGGTCATGCTTTAAACAGATTATCAAGGTTCCTTCTTTATTTAGGCTCTCTGTCTGTTAGACATGAAAACTGAAATAAAATGTGAATGCATATTTTTGACTGAGTAAATCTTTAAATGTCTCAGAGATTCTTCGATATTGTTAAAGTTCCATTAACATAATAAAAAGGAAATCTTGCATGTATCCTTATAGATTATAAACCCTATTCTGTTTGTAAACTTCAAATTGAATGATGTTGTTTTACATAAACGTATCCTTACAGCATAAAATCCTAACAATATTAAGTAGAAAAATACCCTCTAAGATAGTGAAACCCACATATTTGCTAACATATTCTCTTTGAAAAAAAATTGATCAGGTGCATTTTTGAGAGGTTTTAAGAAAACTTGGCATTTAGTTTAAACCAAGTCTCCATTACCTCTGAATTACTTTAATTAACACTTTCTCAGAATTAGTAAAATGTCATTAAATTTTATTTTAATTACCCACCTTTTTATGTCATAGTCATGTTAAAGATTGAGGGGGTATTCTGATATCAGAGTGGTGTTTATCACTCTATCCCTTAAGGTTTCTTAAGGGGTTTACTCCAGGGAGGGTGGCATAAGAAATTTGCTGGGGTCCCAGGTAAGAGTTCACAGGTTGTAGTAGAAATAATGTACTTTAAAAGAGGTTAGTAACAATGAGGAAATTCAGGAAATAAAATACTTCTTGTATTTTTGCTTACATTTGTGTGCTGAAGAACATTCTTAAAATAGAGTAAAGTGTGACTAAGTAATTTTCGGAACAGATTAGTTGTGGTACCAGAGTAACCTTATTCAAAATAAAAGAAAAAGTCTTGCAGATATTAATGTCATTGGTCCAATCACACAATTAAAGATGCTGAAATGCATATGGGTTTTTCAGGATGAGACACAAATGACATAATAAATAGATTGAAATTAGGCTGTCTATAATTAAACCGAAAGAGAAGTTTTTAAGTGCTTCCCAATTTTAGTCAATGGCCAGGTAGAAGCATTCAATTTGGGTACAAAATGCTTATTGCTTGATTCTCTGATTATAGAGTAGGATAATTAAAGACTGATGAATGATTTATTAGTTCTCTTACAATATATACCATCACTTCCATTTTAGCTTCTACTCCACTTGCTGAGCTAAGTATAGATTTGAAGGTCTGAGAGCTTTGCCAGAGATCGTACTGTCTATATTTATAACAATTTTAAAAAGATACCAGTGGGTATTTTAAGAAGTATTTTTCCTTAAGCTTGTATTCTTTTCTCTGCCAGTCTCATTCCTACTCAGTGCTCAGCATAATCAATTCTAAGCACCTGTGAGTGGTGAAGTGGGAGACGCCTACGGTGTCTCGATATTTCCCACCTTCTCCTGCCGAAACTCCAGCTGTGCAGCTGGGACAGCAAAGCAGCCCCTGGAGTGGGCAAAGCCTTGTTCTGCTCCTGAGTCTCTTGGTGGCTGGGCTGGATTCGATGCTGTGCAGTCAGCCCAGAGATGCTCATCCTCTGGGCTTGTGAAAGCCACTCGCTCACCTCCAGACTGAGCTGGGGCCAGGAGTGGGCAGGAAAGTGAAATCTTTCCAAACTAATAATCAGTATAGCCTTCAGCCCAAAGCATATAACTTGAAGTATATAAATAGTCCCAGTTAATTCAGAGGAGCTGACACTTAAGTATCTTACTAAACTGAAACATCAGCCAGGATCTTTTGTCTTTGATTGTCTTGCGTTGTTTCTGTTTATGTAATAGATATTTTTAATCTCTTAACTCCTCTATGCAATGTCAAAGATCAATTGCAAATATAAAATTCATAGGGATTGTGTAAAGGATTTTAAATATTTCAAATTGTAGTTAAGATCTAACAGAATACAATCCATACTCTATGACAAAGTAAGAAAAGGCTATTTCTGCTGGGATGAAATTTTAGTAGCTCAAATCCAATTGTGTCATTACATGAAATTGTAGATTCTGTTATACCATTCTGCATAAAAAAAAATATTTAGAATAGTCTGGGTCAGTATCTCCGCTTTGATGTAGATGTGGACCTGCAGGATGCATGTGCACAGAATCACAGAATCATTGGTGTTGGAAGGGACCTCTGGAGATTGTCCAGCCCGAGAGAGGGTCACCCAGAGCAGGTGGCACAGGAACTCATACAGGTGGTTTTTGAATCTCCAGAGATGAGGCATTCAAAACACATATATGTATATAAATGTAGCAATATAAATGTGTTGCCCATTTAATATTTTTTATTAATTGAAAGCCATATCTGTATGTAAAGCAATATCTGCTCTGTAGCCATGGGTACTGAACAATAAAAATAATTATTATTAATTTATAGTAATAGCTACAGGTCAGAGTTTTTTTTATCTTTAACAAGAAAGCCTTGGCTGCAGAACCTAATTGTAAAGGAAGTCTCTTCTCAGTGTGAGAAAACAGTATAACAACCTCTGATATGTTAAAGTCAGCAGTGGTTTTGAATCAATCCAGAAACTGTAGTTTGTATGGTGAAATCTGAAAGGATCTGGCAAATTATTCTGGCACTTGAAGATTGCTAATTAGCACATAAAGACTAAACAGAGCCAGTAAATTTCCTCTTACTATTTCTCCCAAGTAAAGAGTAACATCCAACAGGAACACTGAAGCCTACTCTATTGCCATGTGTAGCCATTAGACCTCCAGTCTCTTCTGTCCTGACTTTGAAATAATGGCACAAAGCCAATTCCCAGGGCTGGCAGAGCCTAGAGCACACTTGCAGGGGAAGCCTGGTCTGCCACAGCAGCAGAGTGAGGGCACAGGAGAGGTGCCTCAGCCTGGAGCAACTTCTCCTCCATAAACAGGCAGAGGGGCTGGATGCAAACTCACAGACATTAATGGAGAGGGTCTAAAAATGTCCCGACTCTGAATACATTGCACAGGGAGAGGAATAACAGGGAATCTATTTTGCTGAGAACTGCTTTATTTTAAGCATACTTTAAGGAGAAGGCAAAGCCACTTAGCAGACTAACTTGCACAGAATGCCCTTGCTGGAAATGTTTCTGCTTTTTCAGAAGGGGATGCTGTGCATGCTAATATGCTGGTGCAGAGCTCAGCTGGGGGAGCTGGGTAAAGCAGAAGAGTAAGGACCTTGTAGGGAGGTTATCCTCCTTCAGGAACAACTCCTCTGAAAATACCTGCCATTTGGGACAGCCTGATACTTTGTGAAAGAGAGATTTTCTCTACAGAAGCCTCTCTCTAAGCCCCAGGGAAAAGCTATTTCTAGCAGGGATGATGAAGCAGTATCCAATAAGGGGTGTGCTCCACTGGAGTCAGGGAAATCAATCCTGCCTTGGGCTTGGTGGTGGGATTCTAAGGAAGGCTGGTAGAGCCCCTGAGAGCCCTCTGGCAGAGCTGGTGCTTGTGTGCAGTGTCTGAGAGCTGGGCCGGAGGATCCGGGTGGAGCTGATGCCTGCTCACACCATACAGGGAATTTCTGTTTCTCTGTTAGGAAGGAATTTAAATTCACTTGGCAGTCTAAGCACATGAGTTCCTGCTGAAAGAGGTTTATTGCTGAAGGTTATGCTGTGCTTTTCATTAAGTCACAGAGTTTAAACTGTTAGAGCTCTGGATAGTAAAACTACAAGTAATTTCTGCTGACCACGTCCAGTAGAAACTGTTAACTGTATTCTTTTTAGGTAGGAATCGTTTCTAGCAGTTCTAATCGGTTCTACAGAGGGGAGAAAATGTTGCAGCATCTTGGTTTCTTTACTACATATCAAATATATTCTACCTCACCTATTTTTTTTTAATTTTACCTTATTTTATATTAGAATGGGAGCACAGTTTTTTAATCAGCAATCTCAGTTGTCAAACATCTCTGCATGGAGCAAGAGAGAATAGAGAAAGCTGTGAAGGACATTATGGCAAATATTATGCTACAGGCATTGTTTTAAGATGGAGGCCATTTTGACAAGCAAGAGTATATTTTTGTACATTGTTTATAATTAATGTCATTCATTTATGAATATATTCTTCCTGTAAAGTATTAGCCTAATCTCCTTTGAAATACATAAAGTGAGGGAAATGACAATCTCTGCATTAACCTCAGGAAAGCAAGTGTTGGTACTAAAATGTGTTTCCATTTTATTTGAGGGTTATCTTTTTTTGTAAATAACATTCCTTTTTGCTCCAGAAAGGTATTAAAGCAATAAGGAAAATGGAATCTTGAATTGGAAAATTAGTCACCTCTAAGAATAAAATTTCCCTTTGAAAATGGGAATGTTAATTTTTAGTCGCCTCCAGACACTGTGTCCCAGAGTCCTATGAGTTTTTCTTTATTTGATTATATACATTTTTGACTGATTAACCAATTTTTTTTATTCTTCTGAGTCATAAATTAAGGCACCTGCTGATTAAAGTGGAATTTATCAAGTGTATGACAGCCTCTTGTGACAAAGCAGTTTAAAGAGCAGAGAAATAACAGGAACTGTTGTATTTAATAATGTTGAAAACATAGTTCGGAGGAATTTTATTCCATCTTTTACACACACCTTTACTGAAGACTGAAAATTTCCAGGCAGAATCAGATTTCCTTTTTTCAGTTCCTCTGTTTTTGTTTAAAGAAACTAAAGATAAAGAGAAGAATTTTTTGCACTCCATCCCAAGTTGTTTGAGGGTCTCTTATTTTTCTATTTGATATTGTCCTGCCCAGCAAGCAGCACCCTTTATTCCAGCCGAAAAGGACAGCATTGATTTTTTTCCATAGCTGCATTAAGCACCACAATGGGCTATGCATGACCACAAGAATTGTTTCCAGGTAACTAAAGCTTGTGCTGGAGGAATGCTGATGGCAGTGGATGTGCTCAGCTCCCTGTTTGCTTTGTATATCAAACTTCTCTGGTTTATGCCCCAAGTCTGGCTCATAATTTAACCAGTAGGTTGTCAAATACTGAAAACATTAAGTGCACTGATCTGTAGGCTTGCACTTGTCTCTGAGAATTTTTCAGTAGGAATCCAATAGAGCCAATATAAAAGAAATTCTACATGGTTTTGTTTCTATTTCTTTCTAGATTTTCACATGTATTATGATTTTATCCTGGAATGAAAGGTGGGATTTCTTCAGATCTGTACGTAATTCAGTAGCTGATGGCTGCCAAAAATGGTGTGTAAAAATGGAAAAGATGTGAGATGTGAGGTTGACCCCCTCCATTACCAGTCCCTTGAGTTTGTGAAATTCAGAGTGGTAGCATTATTGGGATTCTCAGGGTCAACTGGCTGACCCTGTCATTGGCAGGAAGGATCTCTATTAAGAGATTTGAGGAAAGATTTAGTTGTTATTTGATTTATAGCAGCTATCAGGACCATATCAGTCAGGGCTGAAGACTGTGGAATAGACTGTGGAAGCTGGAGCGAGGTCTGACATTATACTGTCCCAAACCTTCCTTATTGAGTTGAAAATCATAAGGCATGGATTCTCACTAGAGACAGATTCATAGAAAAGAATAGCTTTTAACTGGAGAAGGTATTTAACTCCTTAGCTGGGTGTAGGATTTTGGCATTTTATTGAGCTACGAGACTATAGTCAGATAAATCAATCTGACTTCTACAGAAACAAGAAGTGAGACATGCAAAATATCATAACTCTGTTAGTTAAATCAGCATAACAAGCATTAGAGGTCAGGAATAAACATATTATAAAAGTGACTGTGGTTCAAATCACTCTTGCTCTGTTTCTGTTCTTTCTGCTCTGGATTTGTTGCATGCAGTGGCACAGAGAGGCACAGAAAGAAGTTGTCTTTTTACTGCAGCAGGCCTTCACTTGCTTTGAATGTTAAATCATTTCAGAATAAACAGCAACTGAAATGACTGAAGTGAATGTAGTCTGCTAAAGAATTTTGCACTAATGATTTCTACAAAGGGAATTCAGCCCTGTTAAAAAGTATGAAAAAGTAAGAAGCAATTCTAAAGCCCTCTGATGTCGATTGAAGCCTTTCTATCTCAGAAACTCATATATGTTTGCTTTAGAAAAGCAGCTTCTCTACAGTGGAATGTTCACAGCAATTTCAAAAACAGCAAAGCAATTAGTTTTCTTAGGCCAGGGTTGCTGAGGCTATGTAAAAAGAGAAAATATGGAGCATATCTAAGCAATGGGTTGGGAGGAGGATGGAATAAGGGTCTTTTGTGGTGGAAAATCAACTTCAGTTTTCAAATCTCTCAGTGAATCTTAGCAACTACAGTCTAGCAGAAAAGTCATTAAAATAACACTAAATTTGCCATGTGATAATGATCTATATAGTATTTTATCTAACTTGTTCACTTATAGTAAGGTAAAATGAGATAATAGTTCACTTTAATTCCTACAAGAAATGAAAAATTAATAAATGTTTAAATAAATAGCTTAAATAAATAGCCTGTTGTGCTGAAACCTTTATGTTAAGTTAGGCTTACCTTTCCTCAGTCTTTCTAGGGACCATATTATAACTTTAAGCATAAACTTGTAGGTTTTTAATTATTTTTCTACTGTGCTTTTAGAAATGATCCTGAAGATAAAATTGGTTTTCCATAGCACACAACACATATTGTGCATTAGGCCAGTACTTTAAATTCAATGGCCAAACTCATCTTTTTACCTGTCCTAAATGGTGCCCAGACAAGAAACAGGGAGTAATTTTCTTTACTCTGCACTCAGAGAACACAATAAATCCCTAACATGCAAGGGAACACAATCCAACTGGATATTCCTCCTTTCTTTTTTTTGCTTGGTGACCCATCCAATGAACCCTTTAGTGAAAGGCCCTATTTGGTGACTGACTCTGAAGCACGATGTTCTTAAAATGCACAAAAAGGCTTCAATGAACTTTGCTTATTTCTGGGAGATACAAATTATCAGAAATATATTAATGGGTAAAGCTGTAATAGAACAGACAATTCTTGAGACAGAAGGAAGCCTTCTACCCTGATATTGGGAATTAGCAGAATAAAGGAACCTGTCAGATGATACTCAGTGTTCAAAAATAGTTATTAAAATACTCATTTTTAATCTGTCTGGTAACTTCTTCCATACGTTATGGCTTCAGGTATGCACTAGACTGAGACTGAAGATGAAACAGTAGGGAATTTTTCCTGACCTAACTTTAACTCCCTGCCAAATAGGTGCATGCATCTGAGCTGCTCAGCTAGACTTCCTCACAGACTCATTTCTAGGCTGTAATTTTTGTTTGCTGGTTCAGACAATTGCCCCAGTGTGGGACTAGTTGTACCTAGAACAAACCTGCTTCTCCTCTGTGTCCTTAAAGGAGTCCAAACTCCCTGATGAAATGGAGCTGGTTACAGCATGTCTGACACAAGGTGAGATGAACCCTGCCCAAGAAAGTGTGTTCACCCCAAGCATGGTACTGAGCTCTTCTGCCATAGGAGCAAATGTTCTGGTGAATAAAGTCAGATGAAGATTTTGTAATGCTCAGAGATGATGGAAATAGAATTTCTTCTCAAAAAAAGTTGTTGCCCAAGGCAAGCTTTTATTAGCATTTTATCTCTTAGTTCAGTTCAGTGAGCTCATGGCTTACAAAGAAGTTACTACAATAGATGTTACCCCCTTCCCTCTCCCCAGGCTACCTATAGAAAAGGCTTCTGTAATGGTCATTGTCATGTCTCCCAAAAGGCCCACCTTCCCCAGCTGACACAGAAGGTTACGTGTGTGACACATCTGCTGAGCCACAGTGGCTTATAGCACTGAGGCCAGGAGTAAATAACCGTGAATTCTCTCCTACTGCATGCTACTTAACGTAACTGAAACCTAGATTTTTCTCTTCACAGTAACAAATGTTACTTTTTTGCTGATACACCATTTTTAGCTGGAGAGTTTAGAAGGTCTGAAGTGTTATGCTTTTCACTTCTTTAATGTAAGATATTACATAGTGTATTTACCTGTCCTGCCCTTGGCAGAGGACTCCTTGTTCATTGATTGTTTACACAAAAGAAAAATGCACAAGTCTCTGACAATAAGGATCTGGCTAATCAGTGTGACATTTGCAGAAGTAATCACTGATTACGGAAGGGCATGTAGAGATTGAGCTCAAACTTCCCAGTTATGCAATATCAATGCACCCAGCCAGAGGTACAGAACTTAGGGGGAAATCTTTCAAGTAATCCAACTTCGGTTTTTGAAGATCTCTGTAAACTTGTGACTCTTCACCTCTTATTTAGCTTTGACAGGGTTAGCTTTTTTTCCTAGCCTCTCCTCGCTTTAGTCATTTTTGTAATTCCTTTGGATGCAGCTTAGACTTTTTGCTGAGTCCAGCTGAATCCTAAAGGTTTCCTCTAAGATGATCAGTGCTGTAGCTATATGCAAAATATGACCACAGACCTGCAGTTCTCACATCTTCTCATGTGGTCATGTGGTCATCAATAGCTCACTGGTGATGATCTGCCCTGCCCCTTGATTTAAGTAAAATGAGCAAAGGATTAATGGCTGTCATATAAAACTCCTCAGGGAGCTGGAAAGTCTGACTTTAAGTCATCCTTTTCCTTGGTTAAGGCAAGGTTGTTGAGATGTATAGCTCTAGAAACATGCTTATGTGTATGAGCTCAACGTATTAGCGGTTTATTTTCTTGTTCTAGACTGAACACAAAATCTCTGAGTAATCAATACACTTGTATTAACTTCATGGGGGTGTTGGAAGACAAGTTTTGACTGAGTATTGAACTACAGCTCTAACTCACCCAGACACTGAATCCTTGCTTTTAATCTATATTGAAATATGATTAGAACTCAGCCCATATCTAATATCTACTTCTAAATGGCAGTGGTAGCATTAGGCAATTCCCCCACTGGCACTTTTGGCAGAACAAGAGGGTTTATATATGAGGCTTTTGCATAAATGTATAGTAGCAGATAATAGAGATTCAACACCTTCAAGAGATGACCCAAAAAAGATGATCAGTATTTCTTTATTACAGACTTGCACTGAGGGTTGGAAATTTGGGAGTTTGGGATTATTTTATTCCTAATTCTATTGTGAAGTTCTAACAGTTGGTTTAACCTAGTCATGATTTGATTTATGTCTCTGTACAGTGCACACAAAATTGAACCAAACTTCACAAAGATGTTAATAGACTCAATGTTAGATGGGAGTTCTGGTTTCTCCCTGTTTTTCCCTCAAGAGTCTGGCACTGCCACTAGGCAGGAATAGTGTTTTCCCCTTTACAAAGGACTGAGCCCTCTGTGGTAACCAAAGGGTAGAGAAAAAGACAATTTCATCTCTGTTCAACTGCTCTCTTGTGTAATACTGTGGAGATTAGAAACTAATTTTTCTATGTATTATTAAGAAAATATTAAGATTTCATGGCTGAAGAGCAATAAGGAAGGGCAAGTGATTCTGTTGATATAGCTGTCAAATTTCAGCATATTGAAAGGTTAAGAACTTGGTGTCTTGCAGCAGATTTTTAAGAATCTAATATTCCAAATCTCTATCCAGCATCAATTGCAGCAGAAACTCTTTGAATAATTTGCATAGCAACTGTTGCTAAGAAAAAAACCTGCAGCCTAAACCAAATTTCTGATAAATTCAAATCCTATCAGCATTTCCAGCAGCTGGAGAAGACTAAATATACATAGTTCAAATGGCTGGCTTCCTCCAGCAATAGTATTTTTAGATGTTTCAAAGAAAAATAATGATTCAGAACACACAAATATTCTTGCTATATATAAGCTTGGGGGGAGGGGGAATGGCCATATCAAGGCAGCAGAGCCTCTGGGTTCCACATATGTTATCTGACCGTGGGCATAATTCATGTCTGAAATCAGATGCACCTGCTCAAGCCAAGTGACTGACACACAGAGGAAGCCTCTGCTTCCCCCAGGCCCAAGCACCCTTCAAAATTAGGTGAAATGGGTGTTTCACAAAGGCCTCTGAATCAAAACCTAAACTATCCCAAATTTATAGAGGTTCCCCTGTTAAGAAGTGATCCTAAGTCACAACAGGAGACAGTAGAGAACCTGTTTGGTCCACACACACCACTTTAGCTGAGTTTTGTTCACAAGTCCTTGATACAGTGGTGTTCATCTCCCTAAAGATTCTCTCTTGTGGAATGTTTTTGGGAAAATGCTCCTCTGTATCATCTGAAATGAAGGAATGAAAGGTTAAAGAAAAATACGTGGGCTATTTCCCTTAGGTAAAGGAAAAAAACCCACCCCATAAATTAACACGGCATGCCATGCATTGATAAAATCATATATGTTGACTCAAAGAAAATACAAGAGTGATGTGACCTATCAACACTATTGAATGAGTACAGATCAAATAAATCTGAAATTATCATTATTTCAGCCAAAACCCTTAAGTCTTTGGCTTCTTGCTGTAACAACCCTATCCCAGACAAGGTTTAGACAGGACTGGATAAGTGGATGACTGGATTGCCCAGCGGAAGGATCTAAATATCTGCACAGTGAAAATAAGGATGTTCATATTCTGTTCTCTAAAACAAACTCCTGTCAAGCAGACTCCATCATCTGCTGCTAAAGGAAAGACACATTCTTTTGTTGCTATCAATCTCAACTATGCTGCTTGCAGAAAACCGTCAAAATAGAAAGAAATTACTGTAGGGTTTTCTTCTGAGAGAAAATAGTAATCTCTCCTTCTAAATGCCTTAAATTATATTTCTGCATCAAGTTAAATCTACATATATGTCTGTATGTGTGACTGACTTTGCCAGTAACAGATTCATGTAGCCAAAAATTTTCAAATTATTTGTGAAGCTCTTTGGAAGTTATGGTTTCAGTATTTCATTTCCTTCTAATGAAATTTAAAAAACACAAAAAACCAAACAACTTCCCCCGCAAAAAAAAAACCCCAACAAACAAACAAAACAAAACAAAACAAAACAAAACAAAACAAAACAAAACAAAACAAAACAAAAATAAAAACCACCCACAAAAATCGCTGTTTTATTTGTAAAGTTCCTGGGCTCTGTCTGGAACATTACTAAGCCAACCATGCTGGCCATACCTGCTAGCCAAACACAAACTGCTTCAGGTCTTATCTGCCCTTATGGCCCATCTAATTTGTCCCATTTTCATGCAAAGTGGGCATAATGCTTTCAGTAGCACTGCAGGAAGCAGCAGCCAGGACTCCATTTTCAGGTCACTGATAAAAGAGTATAACACTGCACTCTGCTCAAGGTATCTTTTCAGCATGCATTCAATCAGAATGTGTTTTTCTCTGAAAGTAGCTGGGTCAATAATCTACAAGACCTCAGAGGCTTTATGAAGTATCCAAATCTTGAAAATTTACTCAGTGACCTTTCTCTAGTTTACCTTCAAATTCTGTAGTCCCTATTCAAACTGTCTTTTGGCTAAATTTGCTCTAGTTGCTCCTTTTCAAGTTGAACTGTCTTCTTCCATTAAAAATTACCAAAAATGTCTCAGTAACTCTTTTCTTTCAGATATAGCTGCAAAAGTCAGAAGCAGCATATGTGTTACTAGTCCCGTTTTCAGTACCACTTTAAATATAGCAGCAGTTGAATGGCATTTGTGTGGCTGGACCAAGTAGCCTATGTTTGAGCTGCAGGATGCAACAGCCATTAAGCTTCTGTTTAGCTGCGTCCCCAGATCATGGCAAGAACTGACACCTGAGTCCCTCCCAGCCACCCCTCCAGTCCCTTGTGGCAGGTACACAATGGAGATGAAGGCTCAAGTTCTCCTGAGATGATGGGGAAAGACCAGCACTTTTAGATATGCTGTGAATCACACCTCGTGTTCTGTTCAGATTCAGCCCGGGCTCTCCAGCATTAGCTCACTCCTGCTATGCACCCAGCAGTCCTCAAAGGCAGTGCTTGTGTGCTGTGAAGAGCTGGGGTTTGGATCTATCACACTTGTTACATAAACTCAGAGCGGCTGGCACATGCTGTCAGCCAGCACAGAACATTTCTTCAAACATTTCAGAATTTATCTCTATGCCCATAAAGAATAAAAAGGAGTTTTGCTTTTCAATGACATGTCCATGTCCTATCTGGACTTGATGATTCTGTGGCATTGTCAGTCTTCAGAAAATTAAGTCACTTAAGAATTTTTTTTTACCTTTTTCCAGCCAATTAGCAAAAGGTGGTGTCCCTAACATCAAAGTCAGAGGATTAGCCTAGAATAGCCTAGGCTCTGTCCTTCTACAGGCAAGGGGAGATCTCACAGTCAAATAGGTTTGACACTTGGCAGTTGGATAATGTCCAAACAGTCTAGAAAGCAGCAAAGGCAACAAGCACAGGGAAAGAACAACACAGCAGAAAAAGAAAAGGGAAAATAAGTACAAGGGAAACAGCAGAGAGACTGGTGCACCTCTGCATGGCCCTGCAGGTCTGTCAGCAGCCTGACTATGGCTAGGTCCCCTGCCCTCCCATTGTCAGAGCCTCAGCTTTCTGGGAAGAGCTTTAGGTTTCCCTTTCAATTTCTATTCTCTGCATTTCTGAGTTAAATTCTTATCCCCTTCCCTGAAGACAGATAATATTTGTTTTGCAGAAGAAATGACTGTATATCTGGAGAATCTCATGGGATGTAAGTTGGATGTATAAGTAAGTCTGATGTCAGAGATTCTATACTCTCTTGGTGCCCTGCATGTCTCAGCCATGTGTGAATCCTTCTTAAAAGGAGTTGTGCTAAGCCTGCCCTTGGGCCTGGGCTGTGTGGGCCCGCCAGGGACTCTGCATCCCCCTCCAATCCAAGGACTGGGAATGACCCACCTGGTTTTTGACTCTTGTCTCTGATCTCACAGTTGTACTTCTGGTAATCACAGAATCATACAGTGGTTTGTAATACTTTCATTTACAGCAGCATGCTAACATATTGGAAAGAATAGGAGCAAAAGAATAAATAGAAAAACAAGAACATTTTGGCCATCAGTTGGAATATTCTACATCTCTAAGTGCTTGAACAGACTGTTATTAAGACTGTTATTTCCAGCAAACAAGATCTGTTCTTGGGTTCTTTTTGAAGGAAAAGATAGCTCTGTATGAAAATAGGAGTCTAGCTGTGGACTGCCATGAGATAATCTTTCTCCTACCTTAAGGATATTTATGTCCCTTTTTGAAGCAGAATTTGGAATGCTTAACCTAAGCTCAAATTTTTTTTTCCCCCTTCTCAGTGTGTTTTGAATGAGTGCTTTCCAAAAAGCCAGCCTGGAAGCCAGGCATTTTGGGAAAATATCTTGCATCCTGAACCTCCTGATGAGTTCCCAAGCACAAGTCATATATGCATGTGCAGTGACATCGTGTATAGGACTGAAGGATTTATGATACTTTCTGAAAATATTTCCAGAGCTTAGTTTCCGTTAGTAACAAAGACTTTAATACAGCAAAATACCATTTACCTCCAACACTAAATGTGATTGTACATCTGCTGTCTCTTTCTTGACTTTCCTATTGAAGAAGTCAAGTTTGTCACCACTGGATGGGAGATGGGACACAGGCTGAACAGATCCATTGGGGAGTGCTGTCAGCTGCTGCCATTGTTAGGAGCTGGGCGCAGCTCAGCTTTTCCTTGGCCACAGGGTCCTCTTTCACTGCTCTCAATGGAGCAGCCCTGGGCCTGATGGCCTCAAGTCAGCAGTCAGGGAGGGCAGGGCAGCAGGACAGCCCAGGACAGTCCTGACCCCCACAGCCAAAGTGGTAACTAAGGGCTAGGGCTGTGAGCCAAGTTTATTTTTTTCCTTTCAGTTGTCTTTGAGGGTAATAAGGCATTTTTGCTTACTTGAGTGCTGAAATTTTTGTGCTGATGGATGAAATGTATTTCCTTGGGTTCATTCATTAATGAATATAATAATAAAAATATTCAGCTTTTTATAAAGGAAATAATTTTACCCTGAAAAATAGTCATTCTTACAGAAAATGATAGCATGTATATTACTCTAAAATACAGTGCAATTTTAACAGGGAGGACTGACAATAGCTTAATACCATTCTCTTAATATATGTTAACATTATTTCAGATATTCAAAGGAAAAAATCCTACCGTTTCTTCCAAAATAAGGATTTCTTTTCTTTTATTACACCCATCTGGAAAAAATTGGGGAAGCTGAAATATAACTAATAACCTATTAAGGCCTCAGCATGGCATTTCCTGGGTATTCAAAATGCCAGTGTTTGCTAAAAGGAATATTTTAATATTCTGCAATGCAAACAAGGTCATAATGTCATGCAAATTAACTTCCAGATTGGAGAGGTCTCCCATTCATACATTCGTTATGCTTCATTTTCATGGATGCTGATGACATCAAAGCTTTTAGTTAAACCCAATGTTTTATTGCAATAGCTATGCATTGAAATGATCAGTGGGTAATATACCCCCCTAATCACATTGCTTACTGGCACATCAGCAAAATATGTTCCTTAATATGAATTCGAAGGCTTATGCCTATTGAAATTAATGGTGAAACTTTTGTTGGCTTGATAGTCCACGAGACATTTTCAATTGTAGATGTTATGTTGAAATGTCTTTTGAAATGAAAAAATACAGAATTGTTGTAATATTGAGCAATAAAGCAGAAAACATCTTCAATAGTGAACTTTGTTAATCAAAGCTGCAGGGAAGAGAATTGAATATGAAATAAATTATGGATGCTTTTTTCCCCCTTTTTTTTTATTTTCCTGATGCCACATATGACAGTGACTTTAGGAATAGGAGAATAGTAGCTGTTGTTGAGGGTTCTATAGAGGCTTTGGTAAAGAGCTGTGTGATTTCTCAATATCACCTGTTTGCCAGAAGTCATGAAAATCATGCCACTGAAATGAAGAGTAAATGAAACTTCATAAATACGTGAGATGCCAGTGAGTTGTGTGAATCTGCGTAGGTCTCCTGGAAGTGAAGTAGAAAGTCACTTAAAGAACAAATAAAAAATCGTGATAATTCTTAATTCTATGTAGAAATTTCTGCTTCAGAAAGTCATTTTAGACCATTCTTATCAATTGCTACCTGAACATGGTGGACTTGGTGTGTACGGAGACACTTTAATAGATGAGTATATTATTTGAATAGGTCTTGTACTTGTGTGCTTCTCTATTCCCTCATTTCTACCCTAGCTCTGCCTGCTTAAGCACATTTGAATTCAGAAGAGGTACTGTTAATTGCTAAAGGAAATGTCATTAGAGCCCTTCTCATCAAAGAGCTTATGACAGGTTAACTCTGGTTTAAGTGTTTGAAGGATGTCTGCTCAAATGGACAAGTCTTGTTCAAGTTCTTTATCCAGATTAATTATTTCTGCTCTGTTTTCCCAAATCCTGACCAAATATATCTCAATTGCTTTGGGAAATAATTATACTTGTGGGAAAGCATCCCACAGTATTCCAACACCAAAAAAGTAAACAAAATCAGATTTATGTACTACACAGAAGCTGCTGTGAAATTAGTTTTAAAAAATTCTTTCAAGAAATACTCAACTGCTTTCCAAATATCAGGATACAATTCATAAATTTTAGTGATCAAATGCAAATATTGAACAACTACATAGATGTAGTTTTCTGCTTACTCTATTAAAAAGTTGCAAATTTAGATCATTCTCATTTAGAGGTGGTGGAAGTATTTGTGTAGAACTGGGCATCAAACCTCATAATTTCATTAGAGAAAAGGTTTCAAAATGATGGATTTGTTCCTTTGTTCCAAGTCTTAGAACTTGTTCTGAAATTCCGACTACAACTAGACAATACCAGCTTTGGTAAAAAAAGCACTATGAAGTGTGTATTGTACAGACCCAAACTGTTGCCTGATTTCACCACAAACAGCAAGAACCACGTTTTTATATTCAAAGAAATGGAACTTCTGAACAAATTCTTTGTCTGGTAACTTTATCATACGGCACCATTAAACAAAGCCAGTTTCTATTTCTGATGGTTTCACAAACTCTCAGCTTTTGATTAAGAAATAAAATGTTCCTAGAAGTTGTAATGGCCTAGTATTGCACAAATGCTTTATTCCCTCTATACCTGATACAGGGTGGTAATAAAAGTTTAAAGCAACTTACTTTGCAAAGTTAAAATGAATGTTTCTCACATCAAGTGTTTCTCACATCAAGGGAATCACTAGTTATTGTACTGAGGACCCAGTGGCAGGATATAAATTTCTTTCAAACTCCAATTATGAAAATCTTACAAAATTTGGAGGCTAGCAAAATGGCCTCCTATTTTGTACAGAATGAAGCTATGAAAGCAGAAGACTTTGTAACATCAAAAGAGGAAAAATACCAAGAATGTGAAGAATTTAGCAAAAATTATAAAAAAAAGATTGTAAATGAGATTTAGTATGTGAAAGAATGAAAATAAGTATGGAATTGATCCTCTCTGGTTTTCATACCAAATTACTGCAAGATTTCTCTTTCTTTGCCAGGCTGTTACCCACTCTATTCTTGACACAGACTTTTTAATAGGGACAGTTAGGGCATAAATACATCTATTCTGATGGAAACAGAAATTGTTACTCATGACACTCCTATGTCTTTGTGGTTGAAAGTCTGGTGGGAAAAAAGCTTATAAATTGTATATTTACGAAGCTTTGGCATAGAAAAAAAATTTGACTATGGTTGGAATAGATTTAGAATATTGATGAAATAGGTTTAAAATGGATTACGCTACCAATGAAGTTTTGCCTGGGAGCTGCTGCTTGTGCCATGGCAGAAGGGCCCATCCGCTCGTAGGCGCTGCAGCTGAGGGAGGTGGAGCTGGACCCTCTGTGCCACACAGGGACACTCACAGTGTCCTCAAGGTGATGCCTTAGGTTTTAACTTTTATATTTTTCAATTTCTGTACTGCTTAGAGTGCAACTCTGAAGTTCCTTGTAGCCTGTAATTTCTGCTCTCTCGTACTAGGTAGACATAACAAAGCCTCTCCAGGCTTTGCCTTCAAGGACAGCCAGGCTGTTCTAGGCCCAAAATGTGTAAACCAAAGACTCTAAGGGGGGAGAAAGCTGAGGGGAATTACATCATTAAACTGGGGCTTTAATTGGAGAATTAACCCTGATATGCAAAAGAACCAAACCTATAAAGGTGTGAAGAACTCGTGACCTGGGGTCCATCTTGGGATCCATTTTTGGAGGCAGCCTCTGGCTCCCCCAGGGTGTACCTTGAAGGCCCTTCAAATAAACACCTATCTTTATTCCCTTACTCTTGTCTAGTCTCTGTTTCTAGGTGTCTGGAGAAGGCATCAAAGGCACAAGCCCTTGCCAGGGCCTCAAGGGAGGGCAGGCTCCTTGGGGAGGCACAGTTACACCCCTCCTGTAAGGAGGGAAGCTGACTCCAAGGTAGGACTCTGGTAATCTCTTCATTGGTGCCAAACTCTTGACTGTTTTGCAGGAGGGTGCTCCAGAATCTTCCTTTAGGTGCCTCATCTGCTCTGTGAATGAAATGTTTGATGTCAGACTACCAAAATGAAGATCTGTTTGTATTGGTATGTGGTGGAGCTGAGGAGCTGCTGAGCTCCCTTCTTTCATTTCCAACTCCAGCAGGTCACTGAAATCCTTCCAGGTGTCTGCAAATTATCAAATTCTAGACACTCATTCCAAGGAAACTGTGGTGGCTTAGGCTCACCAGAGCAGCCAGTCACAGGCTCTGAGAGAAGGAGCTTTTAAAACTTCAGCGTGACAAACAGACTGTACAGCAGTCTGTACAGCGTGACAAACACTGTACAGCAAGTACCATGAGTCTTTGGCTCCCAAAGTTTCTCTACCTCTCTCTTTGCTCTTTTAGTTTCTGTATTACATCCCCTTCTGATATCCTTGTTCCTTCCAAAACTTAATCTAAGCAAGGCAGGTGACTCATTTTATACTTACAAGGCAAGAAATTTTTGACATTGAACCTATAATATGTGTGCTGTGGATAGATCCCCAGCATGTATGCAGTTGCATGGGAATTGTATTTAGTCAGCAATCCTCAGGGAAGGTTCCTACAGTTGTGAGCACCAGGAAAACAATCAGCAGACCCTGGAACCTGCTGACAGAGCATTACTTCAGAGCGAGCTGGGCTGGGTGAGAGCTGAAAAGGTTAAATGAAGGTGGAAAGGTTAGGGGAGTTGCACTGCAACCTGGTGTCAGACTAGCATATTATTGCCACCCAGCATGGGAGGATGTATTTAACAAACAGTTCAGAGTATTATGATTAATGTGTTGTTTTCTGGATAATGCAACTCAATTCCCCTTTCCCCAAGTCTTTTTTTTATTATCTGAATTGAATCCTAAGTGTTACACTGAGAGAAACACTCTTTCCCTTTACTTAGAATTCCTGAGAGGGAAGAATCTCTTGCCAGGCAATTTTCAACTCCTGCTGGAGCAGGCCGAGTTGTTTATCTGCTTTTTACTTTTCAAATGGTTAACGATAATGAACTGTAATTGAGAATTGCTTTGGGCTCATTAATATGCATGTTGTCATCCATTTATCTCCCTGTTTTCTTTGAAATCACCTTCTCAAGGGTTTGGAATGATGTTTGGTATTCATTTTTTTCTTCCTGCCTTCCTGTTAATATTTGCAGGTTCTATTTTTGTCCTTTTATAGAACTGCATTCTTCTAATTCTTTTTCTGTGTAAGTTTCTGATTCTCTCTTTTTTAATTTTTATGCTTCTGTAGGCTTCTTGATTTCTAACCACTCTATTCTAGGTTTTTGAATGTATTTCCAGTATACAAATAAGAGCAGAAAAATCTTCCCAACCTAAATATTCAGGTATAGCTTGTTTAGCCTCTTGTTAATAATACGTCTACTGTTGCTGTCTTAAGATACTACTGAAAACAAGATGTCACTATTCTAACTTTTTTTTTGTCTTGACCAAAAACCTATTATGGAGTAAAAATGTATCTGTGCAAGTGTTCTGGGTTTTGGTTTTATTTTGTGTTTGAGCAAGAGTGATTTGTTATTGCTGCATACAAAAGAACTCCTGGAGACTCTTACCTGCTGTCTCTCTGCTTCTCAGCCTGTTGGAAGTGCTGGGTTTATAGAGAATTATTTTGGTGTAGCATGGACCTGCATTGCTCATCACCTCCCTGATTCTGTATGAATTAATGAGCGCTGTACACCTTTGATAAAGAGAATATTAGGTACTGCTGGATTGCTGCAGGGTGCAGGTTGCTCATGCTGCCTCCTCTGTCATCCCACCCCCACCTCCTTTCTGTACAAGGCAATGGTGCATCCTGAGGAGCATCCCTTGGACTCACCCTGGGCTCATTTCTAAAGCATCTTCATCTTCTCTACTTCCACGAATAGCAAATCTGCTTTCTGAAGCAATGCTCAAAGAAAATGGGAAATGTGAGCTCAGCTCTGAAAGCCTCATTAGCGTGTTTCAATCTGAGTGATCCCACATGAAAGAGTAAGAGGACTGTATCATTAGTAAGAGAAACAAATTTTGTTCATGATCATTCCCAGTTAAATGGAGAGCTGAAAATAATAACTGATGAAAACTAATGTGAAATTGTGTTTATTCTAGTTCTATTCATTCTAATTTTAGTCAGCCTTATGAGGGTACTTTTCAAACATCAGATTTGGAAGAGATATTCCCATCTTTAAGAAAGCCAACAACATATACATAAAGCAACAACAAAACAATCCTGAATATCTGTAACTATTTTTATGTTGCATTGGTTCTTGTTTCCTGAAAGAAGAGTTTAGTTGTACGGTCTTCATGACAGCACTTCATTGTCAGCTCTCCTCCCTTGGCAATACAGATCCAAACATCTATAGTGAGAGCTTGAAAACCTGCTTCTGAGGGCTTCTGACAAGCACAGCTCCAAAGATGGATTTGACTGTACATTTCCCTGATTTAAAGAGGGTGGTCATTCAGAAATATTAATGATTCCCACCTCACTTTTCTTAACAGGGATCCTTTCTGTACATGTTCACATTGTTCAGGCTTCTGACCTGCTACCTATCACCAGGATGCTGGCAGAAAGGGTTATGTGCTTTCCTTTTGTGTTTTATTTGCCCAAGCTTCCATCCTAAAGGTTTCCCTTTACTTGAGAACCTGCTTTTAAAAAAAAAATTTACTTAAAAGGGGTAAATTTAGATAACTTATTACTGTGTGATACAGCATTTTATTCCATAAATAGGAATAACCAACTGAGAATTTTAGGATGCCATTCAGACAGTGAGTCTGAAAGGAGTATGACAATTCAGAAGGCTTACTGAAGCTGCGTCTTTGTTTCACAGCTTTCTACTTTATATTTGTATTAAGTATTTTAGAGTCCAAAGCTGCAGTAAGGGGTTCTTAATGAACTGTATTTTGAGGGAGAATATTTGTGCTGTGAATACCAAAACCAGCTGTTACAGGTTCTACTTTGAGTACCTATTTGTTTACCTTGCAGTATTGTCAGGCACAAGTCAAGATGCTGAGCAGTGCAGAACACTTTGAAATGTCCATCCAGGTGTGTTTGTGGCCAGTGATGGAAACAGGGTTGCTCTGGCACACCTCCAATGAATAAATAAAGCTACCATAGGTTTCTGAATTCATGAACTAGCTGTTCTGTAAAGTGTCTCAAAGACAAATCATGCCCCTTCTGTTTGCTGTGACTTACAAAGGAAAAATTTATTTGTATCATGGAATCTAGCCTTTGACTTCAAATATTTCCTCATGCCATTTCTTTGCTATTACACTGCTGTTGTGTTTCTTTGCATCATATTACTTGACATCATAAGTCTTGTCATTACTCTGGTTAGAGATTGAGAATTGTTTTGACTGTTGTTTCTGGTACGTAATGCTGATTCCATGTGTGCCTTAGTAAGCAAAACTTCTAGTTGTGCCAATTTGCTCTGCTTTCCCAAATAGAAAATAAGCAGGGGAGTGCAATTGTATAATTAGAAAATATACATTTGTGTCTTCCCCCACTGGTCAGAAAGCAGCTCTGCCACCATGGCTCCTGCAGGTGGAAGAGCAGATGTTTCTCAATTGACATCCCTGCTGCCCCTCAGCCAGCTGGCAGGAGAAGGCCATCATTGCCTCCCACTTGAGTTCACAGTTGTCCCTTCTGAGACATCTTTACACAGAGGGGGATCAAACTGTGCCAAATTTGGCACTGCTGTTCAATCCAACAGGGGAGTTGCGTGTCTCTGAGCTTGTGTTGTGCTGACAAAACAGCCACAGAACTGTGTCTGGGAAGCCACATGTAATGTAAAAGAGACTCAGACAGGCAGATATATAGATTGTGATTCGTGTAACTCCCATGGAGACTGCTTTTCACTCACAAAACACCAAAAAAGCAGTGTCAATGTCAGATCTCGTGTTCCTGCTGCCTGAATGCTCCTTCTCAGCTTCCAGCAGCCTTGTGCAGGACAATATTCCACAGGGATTGTCTCCCTGCTGTTAAGCTGCCTCAGTTAGACACCCTGTCCAGCTTTTGGGGTGGAGAGGAAAGGAAGAACAAAAGATTTATAAGAAATTTCAGAAGAAGAGAAGAGGAGCAAGCTTGGAAAGATTTCATCCAGTACAGGGCATAAAGCATACCACAGCTAGCAAAATATGTCACCTCTACGCAAATTCAAATTAAAGCAGCCAGGTCACATACATGAATTTTTGGTTTTGATAAGTAATTTCCATTTCTAGCAGTGCTCCTGTGAGGAGTTCAGCTGTGATCCCTTGAGGCAGGAATGTGAGAGAGCCTTTGCTTTGGCTGAGAAGCTGGGACATCTCCCGCAGCAGGTACCAAATACTGCACTGCTCCAAGATGGCACTTCTGGAGTTCCTCATGCCTCCTAAAGGAAATCTGCATTTATGCGGCTGGGAACAGCAAGGATTCTAAAAAAATATCCTTTCAAATACTATAGGGTGGAGGAATCCCAGAGCAAGTCATTCTCCTTTCTTTTATCCACTCCTGAGCTACTAAGCACTGCAATGATGTTTATCTAATAACTCCATTCTCCTTGAGGCATATTTTCTATTAATAGTAATTATCTATGACTTATAATTTGTCTTGAATTCTCCTTACTAGTGCAGCACTTGAACTGATTATGTACTCCCACCATTAGAATAAAAAATGATGTGACTGCATTCTTAATAACAGCTGCATATAAGTGTGTGCATAAAAATATCGTATCTTCTGAAAGTGAGAGGTGTTTCTACCCACAGTGAGGTGGATGAATGTTCACCAATTGCAGAATAAGTGGGATGAAGAGGCTCCTGACATCCTCTTTAAAGAGATAAAATGTCTCCTGACATTGACTTGCATGATTTAGAATACTCAAATAATTCTTAGTGTATTTATATATTGTGGAAACTCAGAGAATGATGGGTTGGTACTTAATTGGAAATTTTTAGTGAAATAAACATGTAAGAAGGCTCAGACCCTGATTTGAAGAGTTTACAGTGTATGTAGAAGAGACAGAAATCATTACTATGAGGATTTCCCAGATGTAAAACCCAGAGAAATCATGAACTTCTCAAGGTCATATGTGAGACTTTGTATCAGTAAAGAAATTTATTGTTTAGGGCATTTAATGGAAACTTCACTATCTAACTAGTGTTCTTTGGGTAAATGAAAATTGGGTCCACACTGCTATACCTGAGTCTGGACTGTGGCTGAGAAAATTGTGTGTTAGTTCCTCACTTCTTTGCATGTTGGAACAAATCCACCTGTTGGGTAGGTGAGTGCTATCCTTTGCCTCCTTAAATTCAGAATTCGGGTTTTGTTGAATACATAAAAGAGTTTTAGAAAATTCCAGCAAAAAGAAGAGCAGGTGGACATTATTTTTCTGCAGAATGTTTTTTTTTTTTTGCAATGGTACAACACTTGGATTTCCTTGTATGGTTATTGCGAGTCTATTGGTAACTACAAAATGTGCTGTGCCACAGAGGAGTTAACTTATGAATTCTCATTTCTTTTCTGTCTTGACTCACCTGACCTTGGAAAATCGCATTGTGATCTGTAATTTTGAATGTCTTATGTCAGCTGAGATGTACACACAACCTTAACATAAATTATTAAGAATTAGAATTTTCCAGTGCATAGGGTGCTGACTGTCATATTGAGCTGGTGACCCTGTCATCTTTGTTTTCCCATCAGTTAAAAAAAGCTAAAAACCCACACACAGACAAACAAGGAAACACCCCCCCACAAAAAACCAAACCAAAAAACCCCCACAAAAAAACAAAACAAACAAAAAATAAAAACCAAAACCCAAAAACCCCACCAAAAACCAAACAAAACCTCCACCACATTTGCATTCACCTCACAGGAATGATGTAAATTAAGTAGTTTATATTGAAAATCTTCTGAAAAAATCTATTAGTAAAAATATTTATGTTTTAAAACTGGGCAAGACCAAAATAATGTGGACTTTTTGAAATGATTGCTCTAATTGTAAGCATTCTTTAAAAATACATATTAGGGAAAAGCGTCAGGCACTTTGGACCCAAATCTTTCAAGTTTTATGTTCAGAAAGCCCCTTGTTTCCAAAATGGATACTAATTTGCATCTCTTCATCTTATTTATAGACATAATCAATGCCTTTTTTCCAAAGGGCATTGCTTATTCTTATTCATTGCAGCTACAGGTGTGGCAGAGGTAGAATTGTCAATATTTGGATGTGCTGACTGGGTGAGGGGTGAACAATGCAGGCCTATTTGAATATCAATAGGTGTAGAATTCCCACGGGGAGAGAATTCAGTGATGTTGAGCCCACCCAGCAAATTAAACAATAAACATGAATTTGCATTTAACTGTCTTGAACAGATGTTCATCAACAGAATGCGGTTTTTTTCTTATTTTAATCAAGAAGCATAGAACAAACATTAGTTTATTGGCTTGGGGGGAAGCAGGGGGGTATGTAAATCCGTACTAAGACTACAGCCACTAAAAAGGTAGAGACCAAAAATCAGAGAACACTTCCATTTTCTTTTGAAACAAGAAGCCAGTAGAATCTGAATTGCAAAACAAACAATTACGTTTTATTTTATTGAGTAAGTAATTCATAACTGAAGATGAACAAGTCCTATGACTGGTAACTGCTCCAATTGGTGCTACCTGTAATTACAATATGTTCAAATTACTGTTATATTTAATACATGCATAATCTTGCATGGAACATTGAATTCACATTAATAGTCTCATCTTAAAAATGTTTAATACAAATGCAAGTTTTTAGAATTACATAATGAAAGGTGCATCAGGTGGAAGTAAATGAGATGATGAGAGACTATAATTAATTAAAAAGAATTCAACGGCATGCAGAATTCAGTTTAGAAAACTTTCACAATTCTCTCTTGTGCTTTTGGAAACAAGACAGTGAACTCTAGAACCAGTGTCTTCTAACACTTCCACATTGAGTTCTCATGCTCTGTGGAGAATGGAGGGGACTTGACATTGCTTAAGCCTATCAAAAATCCCCTATTTTAAGGATGCTGTGAAAATGGACTATTCTTTGTTAGATGTAAAATTTATTTATCAACATATGAATTAAATTTGCTTCTTCTAACCCTTGAAAAATTCTGTGGTTAAGTCTCAGAAGTGCTGAATGGAACAAGCAGAGAGGTGCTCTCCACTCACTCCTCAGGCTTTGCACATCTTTGCTAGCAAGAGTAGTACTGAGCACTTTTAATAAGGCCACCAAGTGAAAATTTCTGTGAAAGGTATGTTTATATATGAGTTTCCATAATTATCTTCTCATATTAACAAGTACCTCTGTCAATTTTTCTGTTTAGCAAAAGGAGTGCAGCCTCTGAGCTCTGTGCACAGTTTTCTTTTAATTAAAGCAGGGCTTTGATACCAGCTTTTAGCTGCTAGTAGACAACTGCAAATTTTGCACAATTTGCAGGGAAATAATGAGATGGAATTAGAAGACCAACAAGCCTAAAGCAGGATCACTGTTCTCTTCACAAAACCTTGTAAAGTTTAGTAACCTGAATTGCTTGAGAATTATTTTCCCAAATAGCGTTTCTTTGGCTTGGAAATTTTGAATACAGGCTGATTGTAGAGAAATACTGTATTTTGCACCCTCTTTTCCTTTTGTCTCATTTCAAATAACAGAATGGTAGAAATGCTGCCAAGCGGGTCTTCATGGTTAGTTTAGGATTATCACAGAGCTCATTGCCTGCTCCATTCCTGCACCAGTGGTGGGGAATGTCACCCTACAGAAACGTTATATGACACAGCAAAATTAGAGGTTATTCTCTAATGCTAGTGATCAGACTTTCATGAATTTGGCCTGTTTTGGTTTGGTGGTTTTGATTTTTGTTGGACTTATTTCTTTGTTTTCATTTTGTGAATATGATGATGCCTGCATCCTCCCCCCATTTTCTGCCTCCCCTTGGCCTTATACTCAAGCAAAATTACTGTGAAAATACTCTATTTGTACTGTCCTTATGCCCCAAACTGGGGGTGAAATGTCCCACTTTTACGCTGTGCTTAAAGGTGAAGAAATAGAAGGTAGAAGATGATGGCTGCAGAAAATTAATTTTTTGCCGGTTTATTAGCACTGGAGGGACATTTTAGGTGTACCTAAACAGAAGCAGGTAAAACGTGTCCAATAAGTTTTGCAATTTAAGTGACTTGACTGCACATATATCTACATTTAGGAAATATCCCATCACCACAAAGGCTATATAGCAATTTATAAAGTTTAGAAGGAAAAGAAACGTCATTTTTGTTATTAAATTAGACATGTTTACTTTCTCAAGTTGCTTTTGCTTAGTAATGAGATGCAGGTTTAAGCTGTCATGGTACTAATATTATAACTAGGGTAATAAACCCATCTTAAAGAGCTGATAGCAGATAGGTGCTACATTACCAGCAGATAGCTGATGGATGAGATACAAAACTGCTTTCTCTGTAATGATAAATGCATCTTAAGCATCAAGCACTTGGGTTAACAAATGTGCAGAATGGATGCCAAGTAGATCAAAACAAGACATAAAAGACACTTTAAAGAAATGTTTCCTCAGACCTTCCTCAAAGTGACATTTGCAGCCAGATAGTTACCCGAGGCACTTTCTGAAGTGAACCACTTTGCTCTTAGCAGTAGAAAAATGACAACTCCGTTTTTAAATTTCTCTAAATATTTCCAGAGAGAAAATACTGGTCATAAAGAGACCAGGTTAAGTTAATAGGTGTTATTTAGACCCAGTTTATCTCAATCTAATTTGACAGCAGACTGGGAGCTGAACTAGATGGAAAATCAGATGCTTAGTGCTGAACTTTTGACTTCTAAGTGCTTCATGATGTACTTGAATACATTTTTATATCCTGCATTACATAACATACAACCACAGCAATAAAACAAGATAGCCCTGGTATATTTAAAATTTACAAATATATTTCTCATCATCTTGTGAGCAAGCAGGTAGGGGTTTTTTTTCAGTAAAAGATTTTAGGCATTCAAATTTTTTGTCTGTTTTGAAAAGCACCTCCCAGCTCTCGTCTCCTTTACCTGTTCACCACAGATTAGTCTACACTTTTTACATAGATACTATTTAGAGAAATAGTACTGGAGAGTTTAATTGCAACTGTTAATCCGTCTGTTGCATGATGAGATGTTTTAGAGGCCTCTCAGCATGTTTGCCTGTTCGACTGCTCTGACTGGAGACATTTAAATTCTACATTTTCTGCATTATTACTTTGTCATGAGATTAATTACTCTGTGCATTTACCTGGCACATACATACAACCCTAGCATTATTCTATTACTTAAGTGCACCAACTCAATAAGATATTGGCCTGGAACACTGTCTGGGCTCCAGCAAACCCTGGTATTTCAGTCAATAAACCAGCATTATGGGCACTGAATTGCATACACTGAAACACCAAATGAACATATGTGTGCCTACAAGGTAAATAGAAGTTCAATAAACTACGGGGACATAATAAGCCTTTTAATCAAAATATTTGATAGTGAAAGGGAGAAATGAACTCTTGAAGAAACTATTATGGAAAAGTAGCTTTGAGTCATTCGTAAAATATATGTAAGACAAAGTGACAGCATCAACTTGCTGGGAGACAGTGAATTAATATTGATTTACTATAAATGTCTGTATTTAGATGCAATCGTGAAGTGACTTTCACAGAGGGTTTTCTTTCTGTAAAGAGATATGCATTGGAGGGGCACGTGTTTGGAATTTTGGGATTTGTAAGGGACCTTGTCCTATTTTATGAAAACTTGAAATATCTCCACTCTTAAGTTGCCTCTCTCCTATTTAGAACTTGCTATGAGATGAGTTAAAGGAAGGACTGTAAGAATATGAAAACTGAGGAGGTGTGGTGCTAATGAAGAAAAGCTCACTGGCAGTATCAGAGATGCCATTTTCTACAGTTTGTAGTAGCAGATAATTCATCTTTTAGCAGTTAGATAGAGAGTAAATATATGATGCAGCTTTTTTTCCATATTGTATGTGTCACAAAAAATTAAGGGCTCATGTCACTCTGCCCATGGGAAATAGTGCTGTATTTAAATAAAACCAAAGAGATAACCTGTCTTTTCCTAAGCCTTTCACTCTAAGGTGAGCATAAACCACTGTTTATGTGACAAATATGTACTATTAAAACCATGTTAATAGCCTTGGATGTGAATTGGCATTAGATTAGGGGTAAGGTAATTAAAGGTCTGTTTAAGATCTCAAATTGCTGTTAACTTTTCTTGTCCCAGTATACGTACCCTCATGTTTTTGCAAAAACATATATCTATAGCATCTACAATAACATAATGGCTTAACTGAATTGCATACCCAAAAAGGACCATGGGATTCAGGGTGATCACTTGTCTGTCCTCAGCTACATAACTGGCATCACATTCTGGAATACCTACTTTCTATCTTTTAAATAGCTATCAGGAGATATGCTAGTCCAGCTTCCTTGTGGGAAGGCATTTATGACAATCTAACCAGAGTACACTGTCCTTAAAATTAACATAGCACATTGGATTAAAAAGTAATACACTCCAAACTATTCGGTTTACAAAAATAAAAGGCACACTAAAACTACTTAGTGCATATTGTTTCACTATTTCTAGAGCTGGTTAAGCAGTAATAAATAAATATTCATTAATAATGTATTCAGCAGTTGACAAAAATGTCAGAAAGCAGTGATTTGTGTTACTCAGCCACAGTATATATATAGTACAAAGACTATAATGTGAAAAAAGAGATGAAGTTGTTGTATAAAGCAAGTTTGGGGTTTTGGCATTATGAAAGTCTTCATATTTTGGAAGAAAATTCTTGAGAGCTGTTTTAGATAATGAGAATGAGATGGTGGGAACCACGCTTGACAGAAATGAGGAAGGAATGCTGAGGCTGACAGCTCTGGCATTGAATGGATGATAGTAGGTGATGGTACAGCCTTGTCATAAAAACAACAGCAATACCTATCCCATACACCTTAATGAGTTTGCTGTTCTTCTCATCATTTTTATTGGAATGAATTAGAAAACAAACAAAACCAAAAACTGCTGTGAACTTCAGCAACCCAGGAATCTGTGAACCGGTTGGTTTCACAGGACTGGAACATTCCTGGACACCTTCTAAGACAAAAAAATCCTTTTTGGCAGACTCAGCCAGGTAGTTTGATGACTGGAATAGCTGAGGCTGCTTGATTTCACATTTAAAAGAGAGTCACAGTCCCAGCTTGTCCCAGCTAGAAGCAGCTCATCACCAATAATGAGGCATTTACTCCCTCTCAGGGAGTGTCTGGAACAGAAGACCTTTGGCTGTCTAAGTCAGGCCATAACCATTCTCTGAAATTAGGTCCTAATTCCTCACTGTTGTGCATGACTGTCCACACCTCCTCCTCTCACCCACAGACTGAGCAGATTCCATTTCTGGCACCTTCGGGGTGCTTTTTTCATTCAGTTTGTGTCCTTTTGAAAGTCTCTTTACACCCTTGACTGTATTTTGTCTCTGTATCTTGGCAAAGCCTGGTGGGGCTGCCATGCTCCTCTCAGTCTGTGTGTGCTCTTCTGAAGGCCACATGCATTTTCACACTGCAGTTGCTGCACTGGGTCTGCTGTATGGGGATAGCATCAGATGTTGAGAGTCCTGTCAATTTTCTTTTTTTCGTCTTCAAATTTGCAGCAAGCACTGCTGTCTCAAATTGAAGGTGTTCCAACCCACTGAATTTCTTCATAATGAAAGGCATGCCATCCCAGGAATGGTGTTCTGGATGTGTGTCCTGCATTTTATCACTAATTCTACTGTGAAGTGATCTTTGTGCCATCATTAGGAAAAAAATAACTTCCTCGAATGTCACTTTTTTACTTTCCCAAATCTCTTGCCTCTGCCATGAATTATAAATAAACTCTGATGAATTTCTGGTGATTTCTCTGATTTCAGTGCAAAATTGGTCTCTTCAACAAACTTCTGCTCACTAGAGAAGGTTTTCAGGGTTTTTTTTTGTTGAAAAATCATCCAGCATCTTTAAGGAAGGTGTGGTGGGGATGGCGATAGAGTTTGGACCCAAACCTAAAAAATTTTAGCCAGAAGCATTAAAATGAACAAAAGAAACAAATTTGATAACTAATGTTTTGATTTTAATAAAATCACAACTTACATGAATGCTCTGATTTAATCTGTGCTGATCAAACTCTCACAGGGAGGAAAGGCAGGCTCATTTTTCTGTCCAGTTCCACATCTAAGCTTTCTAGTGCAAGAACCACTTCTCCCATGTCTGATCCTCAGTCCTTTTTTTCTTTCCCCTGCTGGAGAATCCATCCAGCAGCCTTTGTGCAGTCCTGTCATGCAGATGCACACAGCTTTGGCATGGGACAGGCTGGACTTCACAGAAATAAAAACCTTACTCAGAACTCCTCCTAGACAGAAGGACCTGCATTTGTATTAAAAATGGCTTAAGAGGGAATGACACATCTGTGGTGTCACTCCTGGTGACATCAGGAAACCCATCCAGTTTTCATTAAACTGCCTAGAAAAGCATGCAGAATAAAATGAGAAACGACAGAGGAAAACTGTGCCCTGATAATTTCTGAGAAAATTTTTTACTGTCTCTAGAATGAAACATTTTTCTTTGAAAGCACAGTTGTGCTGACTTGAGTACTTTCTGCTTACCTTTGTTGATGCTAACTTTCATGGGACATTTTGGCTTCCACGGACAATGGCAAGTCAGTGAAAGAACACTTAGCAGCACGTGCTTGCACTGCACTCAAGTCCAAGTGTTGCTACATTTCTGTTGCTCCAGCAATATGAAGGAACTAGAAGGCTCCCTGTCCTTCAACATCATCAACAAATGGCTCTTTGCTCCAAGTTTTCTATGTAATCATGCCAACAGCTTTTCAGTCTTCTCAGCCTTTGAGGAAATGTTAGTGTGGCCAATAAGGAATATGGCTCAGATGGTAAATGTAAGTTTTAATTTTTCTGTAATTGTCAGTGTTCCTTTTTGGAGACCATCATGAAAGACATTTATTTGAATAATCTTAATGAGCAAACTCTCCTTTGCAAAAATATAGAATAACATAATCCAGTTTTGCCTTCTCATTTTAGTACTTAAATCAGAACAATTTCCAATCACTCTTTTCCCATTAGCAACTCCAGAAATTATTTTTTCCTTGCAAGGGTGTCATGGGAGATGTTTTGAGATTGCTGCACCTTCAAATGGAACTTGCAGGGAGAAAAAGTCTTAGCTTGCACATCACTGACCTGGATATTTTCCTGGTGATTTCAGAACATTAAGGCGTTCACTTAGAAATTTGTGACTTCACAATCAGCCCACAAAGAAATGATACCTTGTGAATAAATTAATTTCAATCTTAAAATAAAGGCAGGCTGTTGGAGTCATGTGGATCTTAACTTCTAGTGCAGCTGGAATTGTAAGACCACTTAGCTTTGTTTATTCCTTATTGGTCCTGAGTCGAGCACATTTACCCAGTGGTTTTAATATATTTCAAGCACACAATAATGCTCCTGTGACTGCTCTATAATGAGCTAGTAATGAACAGATCTCAAGCATAAAAAGTGAATTCGGATACAGAATTTTTGTATGCAGAAGTACAAATAGATCCACTCTATATAGAACTTCTTATAAAGACTGTGTGTTTCTGTGGTGTTTCTGGCTTCTAAGTTCCTGCACCTGTGAGGGTTTTGCCTTTTACTCACTGTTATAATCTCCTCATGCTGCCTTCATATGGCACATAAAGAATGGCTTGGGGTTTTTTGTTTTCGTTCTTTATAAAAGGTACTGTAATAAGCATTCTTAATATAGCATTTGCATTAATTCATGCAATTACTGAAAGTGGTAGGTCACCCTACTTTTCTGTAGCTGGTCTTTTTTAAGGGATCTCAGTCTAAATTGATTTATGTCTTTTTTTTTTTTTTGTAATAGTTGGTTGATATGAGTTGAAGTAATGCAGTACTATTGCAACTGAATTATCAAAAAGGCTTAAAACCTGGTATTTAAAACAGCTTATTATATAAGTCACAAGTTATTTCCTTTCACTTTGGCCTTTCTCAGTCTGCTTCACTAGAATTACTCCACTTTTATTGTGTTGGAAGTGACATCAGAATAAAGCCCTTAAAGGAGAAAGGGCAAAGCTCTCAGCTTCCTCATATTGATTTAAAACCAACTATTAAAACCATGAAGTCTCACTTATTTTTACTTTTGAATACATTTAAGTTGCAAGCAGACATCTCATACCAAACAATTAATGTTGGATTTTATGTGAAGACTGTACCAGAAAGGAATAGTTTTTACTCATTTAAAATGAGAGGTGTGGGGTGTGTGAAGTATAACAAGTTTTAGCCCACAAGGAATTTATAAATTACTAAAACTTGAGAATATGCATTAATTACATTTATGAAAAAAACTTAAAACATTTTATTCACACAAAGATGTTCCTGCCTTATTTTTTAAAAGTTCAGTTCAGTGAATTTTGAATTTTGAATGAAGCAGTAGCTTATTTATTATCATTTCTAGTTGGTCTCACCATCACTGTCCAATCTTTCCAACAGACTCATCTATGGAACACACAATTTATTAATACAACTTCCTCATGTGATTGCAAGTGCTATGCATCAACTTAATAGTTGAGTCAGATCATTTAGTAGACATGAAGAGGATGAAAATAGCTTAAACTTTTGTGGTTTTCTTTTACTATGATTTGTTTCACATGCAGATAAAACCCGTGACTTTGTGGCTTAGATCCCACTTTTAAATCTCACATCCATTCCCTACGTCTCAATTTGGAAAATCATGACTCCACATGGTTTACATTAGGGCATGGAGTTTATAGCCCTTAGAAAAGGCAACTTCTAATAGTTGATATTTTCTAGCTTTTTTTAAAATTTACAGAATAGCAGAAATAAGTATTCTTTTATTAGTTTTATTTAGTTTTAAATTACGAAGCATTTTTATCCGCTCCATGAAAATGTTATTATAAACAAAGCAGGTATATGGTGGGGAGAAAACTTTGCTGTAGTACTTAAATATGTAACTATATATTGCCTAAAGGATGTTTATTGGCTTCTTAAGGCATGTAAAGAATTTAGTACCTTAAAACTATTAGAGATTACTCTTATTTATGGAGAATAAAATAGTCTAGTCATAACTGAGGTTGGATCATGTTTTCATGAACTAATGACTCCTTTGAGAACAAGCCAAGTGTGTTGCAAAGTGGTTTAGCACAAATGTATGTTACATGGTTTATGAGATTCCTCAATGCCTTGTATTGTCTTACTTTTATAGAACTACATTAAATACATGGGTTAAGGGGTCTTTCTCTAACTGATTGGAAGGTCACATATGATTTGGTTTGGACAGGAATAAGAATAGTTTATTTGTTTGGGGTTTTTTTAAGGACTCTCAAGAGGTGTGGAATTCTGTTTCCCACTTTACAGTTGTGAAGATGCTTTGATTTCTTTGGATTCCTTCATTTCTCTTGGTCAAATTTTCTGGTTTATGACTTGCATCTCAAAGCATGGCAGAGTCTCATTTGTGCTTTGTCACCAACTTCTATTTCCAATATACTTTGCTGACACTGATTTGCTGTGAGTTGCATCAAACTGCTGCCTGGAAATGAGCTTCAGAGCTTTATTCTTTGTACACAAGCACCATTCCAGTGCTGGCTGAGGGATGATTTTATTGAAGTAGTGATGCAGAACACAACAGTTTACTTCTGAAGTCGCTACTCATTCTGACTGTGGATAAGGACCTTTTCCTTCACAGATTTCTCCGTAAGGCCAGGTGACAGACATCATTTATGCAGAAAGTTGAAAGGTCTTGATTGATTACCAATTAGAAGAAAATCCTGCAAGAATGAATTCTTTAGAGAGGGTAAATGAGGAATGCTGCTCTTTTTATGAACTGAAAGAGAAACAAGAATGTAATGAACTAAGCAATGACAAAGTCACCTCTGAATTTTATTTGCATATAAGAGAAAGGCCTTGAGTTTGTAACCTGACAGGTAGCATCAAAATATCAAAATGCTGGACAGTACCTTTTATCAAGACTTTTTTCTTCACATTTATGGGGTTTATGCAGCTCCTGCTTTAGCTGCTGGGGAGGACTACCCTTTGAACACAGGAGTGGATGGTCTCAAGGCTGATCTAGTGTGCCATTGCACAGTTTCTATGTCTTAAAACTGCTGGGTCTTTACTTGGCTTAGAAATTATGAAAACAATAATGGGGAGGAGAGCCCAGATCAAGAATAACAAAGTTTTATATGTAATTGAAAGTTCTAATGTACTACGACATAATTCTGTCATTGTGTTCTTAGTTATCCTGTTTCTTGCACTTCTGATCAAGCAGGACATGCTAAAACTGAATCTAAGCTACATTTGGTTACTTTGTGTGGGATAAAACCAGAGCATCCTTTCTACATTAATAATGTGCACCAGAGTGCAATATCTCAAGGTAATTGCACATCTTCTCCCCACAGTACCCTGTTCCACACACAGGAATTCCCATCTTAGAGCAACTTTAGCTCCTGCTCTTCCTGTTGCAATACAGGCAAAAATACTGGAAGAAACCCATACCCCTTAATTGCCTTTTGATTTGTGCTAAGGAAAGAAATATATATTATTTATTATACTATTATTTATTTATTATTTATATTTTCTACAGAAAAACATATGTATATATGCATACAGAAATATATACATATATATATATAAAACCTTTTTCTATTTTTCTGCACTGTTACTTGCTTGGTTGGTTAGTGTTTGACCATAACCAGGATTGTTAAAAACTGACATTAATTGTAAGTAATTACATTTATTCTAAGATATAACTTGACATTCTTAATATTATTAATTACACGTGTCTCTACAAAGTATGTAACAGGAAAAATACACATTCCCTTCCTATCATTCAAAAAGCTGAGGAGATCCAACCCTCCTCTGTCATATTCACATGAAAAGCTCTTTGGAAAAAAAGATGAGCAGTCTTTGTGCTCATGTTGAAATGTGTTGTTAAATACCAAGGGCTACTACAACACTTTTAAGTTTCCTCCTAATCAGGAAGTTACCACCATTTTGTACACTGAAATACTACATTTCAAGGGAATAGTGACTATTTAGAAACTCTCCGTATCTCCTGTAAAATTTTATGCCAAGTTATACCATTTCAATTGAGGTTAGCAATCCTTATTCTATTAAAAAAAACCCAAACCCTTTTATTGATATTTCATATAAATGTAAACATTCGATTGTTTATGAATGTTTTAGAACAAATGAATATTCTTTCCTTTGACAATTAAACAAAATAATTTAACAAGAATTTCTGTAGTAGAATCACTGTAAGAAATTTTAAGAAAATAGTGTTAGAACCCTAAGCAGTTTCCAGCTCTTGATTTGTCCAGAGTTTGCATCCAGGTAATGTCCAATATAAATATTTCCTGTTTGAAAACTGAGAGCACCTGTGCACAGGCAAATCCTTTGAAGTCTCTTCAATCCTTGGCGACCTTGAGTGATTTCCTTGAAATCTTGAGCTGTTCTTCAGTTGGACTGAGGGTCATTTCGAAAATGCATTGCAGAAGGTTCAAAAAACTGGAAGAAAAGTTTAGAGAGAAGTTTAAGCTGTGGGTTGTAACCACTGTTAACAACAACTGAGTTAATCAACAAACCCACGTGGTTTCGAACTCTCTCAGCAGACTCAAAATAGAACTGCATTACAAGGGAGAATCCTCTTAGAATTCGATGCTCATTACCTGGGTCATCAGAGCTCAGTTGTTAAGTATGTATGGCAATGACTGCTCCTCCCCAGCTTTTATTTTTCCAATATTTAAACTGAAACATGATGTAACAATGGCACTACAAGCTTTATGAATATCAGTGTACTGAAGCTAAATACTTTTCCTGCTCTTGTTTCTTTCTCTGTTCTTATTTCTTCCCACTTGACATCATTAGCATCTTCGACTTATTATGTAACTCTTCTCCTGCCATCCTGTTATGTTCTCTGCATCCAAATAATATCCAGGACTCAGCAACTTTGGTCCATTCTGTGCCTTTGTATCTTCCTGTGCTTCCAAACACAAAATCTGGCCTCTGCTTCTTTTCCTGAATTTATCATCAAAATTTTAACATCATCTCCTTATCTAGTTTGATTCATTCTATCATTCCATGTTTTATTACATGAGAAACTGTAATATAATTTTACATATGAAATTAAAATAGATAAATTTAGGAATAAGATGCGTAAGATAATGTGGCAGTGGCATATGCATTATGAGTTATATGGCAAAGCAGAAAAGTACTTGCAGGTCTTTAAAAGGACTTTGCATTCTACATCAAGCAAATTTTAAAATAAACTAAGTGTGCAATTCACCTTCCAAGGTCACTGTCATAAATTAGTATTCAGCTCAAGGACTTAGTAAGATTTAAAACAGAAAACAAAGCCAAAAACATGCTGTATGATGAAATAAAAAGCTAGAATATCTTTTTCCTCGTTTTTCAGAAATGTTTTCTCTTCTTTCAAGAACTTTTCTATTTGGCTAATTTACACAAAGGTGTCTTGTTTGTTACTGTGTAGAGCTTCTTGTGGATGGCAGATATTACTGTACCCTACAGAAGAACATGAACCATAGAAATGTGTCTGTTCCATTCCCCATGTATAAATCATGGGGATGCCACATCTTCAAACCTTCCACCTAAATTAATTGACCTTACATAGGGAGGGAGTAAGGCCTCTTAGAGTAACTCTGATGCTTTATTTTTTCCATAATATAAATAGCACAGTGATATCACTATAGTTAACAGCTGTCAGCATTAACTTATAAAACCTTTAGAGAGAAAGGAGAGCTTATCTTACAAGTATCTTACAGCATTTTCTGTGGTCTAAAAAATGCAGGCAGAGAACTAAGCTAGTTTAATTTCTTTGCTTTGACCAATACAGTTTTTGTCCTGCAATGCCATTGCTACTCCTCAGTGCAAACCTATTTACACTGAAACATCATATGTGTCAAGTTGCACGGTGGATGACTGCTATTGAATGTTTCCCATTTGTTCCAATGGGGAACTGAACCCTTCATTTAAATATTAAGACCAGAAGACGAATGTTATCCCCATCCACATACAAAAAGTATTCAGGTGAACTACTTGATTTTAACCTGGATTTTTTTTTTTCTTCAGAGAATGATGCTCTTTTGACTTAAAATACAGAAAAATATTAATTTTGCAATGAAAGTTTGCTACTAAGCTTCCTGGCTTGCAAAGCCTGACTTGGTGCAGTATGTATGGAAGTATAAATACAGAGCTCAGTCTAAGATACTTTTGCTGTCTGTCCAACCCTGGCTGCCCCTCCCTGTGAGGGTGGTGAAGCCCTGGCACAGCTTACTCAGAGAAGCTGTGGATGCCCCATCTCTGGAAGTTTTCAGGATCAGATTGGATTGGATTTGGAGCAAACTGGTCTAGTGAAAAGTGTCTCTGCCATGGGAGGGGTGTGGAATTCTATGATCTTCAAGCTCCCCTCCGATCCAAACCAGTCTATGATAATAACATTCAAATGTTTCAAGGTGTACATTTCATTAAAAACACCTTTATATAGGAAGTTCTTTATATAAACTTCCAAATCAAAAATGTCT
Source organism: Monarcha castaneiventris obscurior (assembly GCA_026261815.1). Classification (NCBI taxonomy): domain Eukaryota; kingdom Metazoa; phylum Chordata; class Aves; order Passeriformes; family Monarchidae; genus Monarcha; species Monarcha castaneiventris. Next base: position 1,318,463 of record JAMPIT010000371.1, read on the forward strand.
GTGTAATTTATGTACTCTTATTTTACAAGTATAATAAGAGAAAAGGTGATTAACCTGAAGAGAAAATTATTAAATGGAGGGGGAAGAAAAAGCTATCCAAGCAGCACTGTGAAAAGTACTCAGTCCCCAAGGTTCTCATAAATCTTACCAGATACAATACACAAAAAAGACTTTCATTTCTGTAACACATGGTCCATTATTTAAGCCATAAGAAAATTGCTTAGTACCAAACAGCTTAGAAAAGAGCTCCTCATTTCATGCAACTCTGTGCCATTACATTAACAAGGCTGCTCATTCCAGCTGAGGCTCTGAATCCAGAACATGAACTAAAAAACTGTTCTTGCACTTCCTTCAAAGCCAAAGGAAGAGTCTGGCCAGAAAATAATGATAGGAGTTGAAAATGACCTTTCATTCCAGTGATAATAACCTGCTTTTACAAACAGGCTCATGAAATGCCTGATTTATTCTCTGTGTACCTCCAAAGACAGTAGGTAGCTGTTTGGTTTAAGCACATGAATTGGTGAATGACGTTCTGCACTCCGAAATACACTAAAAAATCCTGGAAAGCTGCACTACAAGAACTGGTGCACTGGAAATTTGTTTCAATTAATTAATTAGATTTTTTCCTCTCCTTGTTTTTTAAACAAAAGCCACATGAACTTCAAAAAGTAACTTTTAAAAGCTAATATACCTGAAATACTGCACAAAATGCACTTTTTAAATTGAATAAACTGAATAATACTGTAACAACATTAAATCTACTGGGCCTGAGGGAGCCAAAGATTAACTGCCCTTGAAGCACGCCATGCTTGTTCACCTAATTTTTGTATCTCCTCTCTTTGAAAGGAAAATCTTACATATTTTTAAAATATATTTAAAGCAAAACCAATCCTGGTTGGATACAGGTGATACATGGTATCTGGTACCTGGATTGGTAACTGATGATAGAACATTTGAATCAGAAACCTAGCAGTGCATATCACAATTACTAATTATAACTGAATACACAAATGGATAAATATAATTTAGGAAGAAGAGCTTGGTCAAAATTTACATAATTGTTTATGTTCTCCATAATTCAAAACACCCCAGCTGTCAATACTGTTCTCTTTTCTACATCTTGCTGCTGGATTTCTGTCATTCTGTAATGCCACTACAGACCACAGTTTCTGAGGTCCTGAGCATGTTTGTGAGCTTGCACAGTAGCATTTAAAAATATTTATAGTCAGCACTTAATCTGACACTTTGGAAGTATTTCAAAAGCCTGGTTCTAATGTTAATATTAACATACGAGGTTTAGTGTAAATATTTCATCACTACTAAGGGAAATGGCAACTATGTTCCAAATATTTCTAGATCCAAAATGTGAATGGCTGAATGAAATCACTGGAGTCTCGGCAAGCTATGCAAGCTGAGGACCTGGCCTCTAAACAGAAGCTGTAGTGATCAGACACGAGCTTTTTCAATACTTCCCTTCTCTGACTGAGATAAGCCATTTGCAGACATAGTCAATATTTTAACAGAGGGATCAGTAACTCTAGCACAAATGATAAATTTAGCACTGGGCAGGGTTGGAGCAGCCAGGAGTTGGCAGCTGTGACCTCTTGAGAGAGACATCTGCAGGAACATTTGTAAGAGACAGTGTCTCCTACCTTCCTGCCCTCACAATTCCATAGAAGCTGCTTGGCAGCACATTCCATCTCTCAGAGACTGCAGTTTCCAGATCATACTGGTAGCAAAAATCAGCAAAATTAGAGGCTGGTAGAGCAGCAGGCTTCTAGCAGAGGCAAGATGCCACCAATCAGCTGATCAGCACTGTCTCGTTTCCTTTGAACTGCAACATCTCTTGGCTGCCCATGAGATTTCCCTCAGCCTGCTTTACCTTTAATCTAGGAAATAAAGGTACAGACTGATCCCCACTCATACCAGATTTCCAGACTCTGTTTTTATTGATGTAGGGACTTTGTGCATTTGGTACTATCTAAATACCATCATTATCTCTCTAGCTGTCCTAAATAAAGCTAAATGTACCAATCATATTGACTGCAATGTACAGTGAGATCCAAAACTCTATGGCAATGAGGCAAAGGAATGTATTTTTTACCAAGGAAATAGGACACTATTTAGGCAAAAAGGGGAAAAAATAGAGATTTAAACCATTAAAGACTTAAAGTTTAATGACTGATTACTGGCTGATTATTCTAGATATATTCAATTTGCAGGGCACATGTCTCTTCTGGATCTCATGAATATCTTAAGATGTAATCACTCTCTGACTGATTCAAACAAACTTAAGCAAAGATTTTTCAGCTTTATCTGCATAAGACAGTACAGTTATATAAAAAAATGGGAAAAATGTGTTCAAATGTACAAAACTAGGGACTCTTGATTCACAAACTTTATACTGCATTTATTAATCCTTTATACTAAATAAAAAACTTTTTGGGGAGACTTACGGTACTAGCTCACTGAGAAAACCTTAGGATATTAAAGTTCTTCTCTCTTATCTCTTTCACTTCATTGCTTCAACAGAAATTTCTGCCATTACTTACTGCAGATTAAGAAATAGAAGATTGAAGATCATTTTGTTTGCTGAGAATGACATTCTATGTTGTCTTACAGAGCATGCTCTGCTCAGTGCAGCATGGGTTAAAGAGAAGTGTTTACATTTCCCCTCCTCAAACTTTCTGCCTTGTACTGAGTGCTACAGCTGACTTTTTTTGAGAAAAACATTCTAGCATTCTTCAGAAAGGACTGATGAACTGAGTTGCAAGAGTGAATGAACAACTGAAATAATGCTGGCCAAGAAAACATATAACATATTATGAACAAGTATTCAGAAAATTTGCTACTCACTTCCATAGTGTCTTTTGAAAGATAAACAACCCAGTACACCAGGTTGAATCCTGCAAATGCCACTGGAAAGAGGATCCTGGAATACTGGTCTATTTTACTTGCGCCTCCAATAGCTGGTGGTTGTGGTGGGGCTTGTGGAGGAGCAGATGGTGGCTGACACTGGGATGCAGTATTTGATATTATGCTGGGCTCAGGAGACTGCTCTGCCTGAGATGCTATGGAGTTTACTCGCTTCTTCAGGTTAGAGTTGGAGTCAGAATGCTGTGGAAGAAAAAAGAAGAACAGAAAAAAAGGGTGATATTTGGATACAGAGTCTTCAGTTTTGTGATCTTTAGACTTCTTTCCACCTTTTAACTTAACTTTCTGATTTTATTGTTGCTTCTCTGCTACAGTTCAATCTCAGAAAACCACAAAAATAATACATACAGAAGGATATATATATTTATGGCCTAAAGCTTTGTTGTAAAGCCATGAAAGAATATGTGCTTTTCATATTTTTAACATTGTGGTAAGTGGAAGCTCCAAAAGAGAAAAGAAAAGATGGAGCTAAAAGGAAAAGAAGGTAATGGCGTAGCTAAATTGCAGTAGATTGGTATGACTGAAGTTTGTGTAGATATGGATCAAGATTAAACAAAACAGCACATATGGGCTGGCTCAGGTGCAGTCTTCCCTGGCTGAACCCATTGATGAGTTTTGTAAACACTGAATGAAGCCAAGCAGTCATGCAAGAACTAGAAAACTGCTGCACAAAAAGCAATGGACTAACTTTACAGCTGCTGAAGACATGAATACTGAATTGTCCTCTTGGCTTTTTCTAGGATAAGATTTCATTTTAAAATATATCTCATAACTCCCACAGCACTTCTGCACATACAACTGAAGAAAAATACACTTATCTATAATGGGACTATTTTTATTTTCATTTATGGTAAAATGAAACCAAATTACTCCCATATTTTGTACAGTATTCGCAGCCAGGTCCAATTACTCTTCAGAAAGCTGTATGAAAACTCTTATGAAAATTCAGCCAGAACTCAGGGACATGTAGAGCTTACATCTTAGTTACTAGGCTAACATGTATATTCATTTTGTATGTCTGTTTTATTTGGGGGCAAGTTGCCATTATTTTACTTTCACAAGAGCAGAAGTAATAGAGTTCTTCCCTCCAGAAATGGCTTAGGAATAGGATCTACCACAGGCTCTAACCCTGCTCGAATGGATATCAATTACCCACTTTCACAGTAGTGTCAAATAGGAGGAAATACTCAAAAACCTTGCTGCTACTGCCATATCCCAGGATGGCCATTACTGGATGCATAGCAGCAGCTGTAGGATTCATCTGATGGCCGAGAAAATACAGAAGGATGCTGAGAGTGACTTTGTTTATTGTTTGTTTTGATATGAAGTACTGTAATGTTCTGTTAATAGTGAGCTTAAGCCCAGAACTTTGTCCATAAAGGATTGCAAAACTCATTTCCCAGATTATTGAATGGAAAATCTTGTGCACAAAATCACACAACATACACAGACATTCTTGGATTTGAATACAAAGCTTTTTTGGTCAGCAGAACGATGACCAAATGACTGAAGCGGATGAGGGAAGTCTTGGACAATGTAAATAACTCCCAGTATAACAGCACATACTTCCATAGTAAAATGGAAGACTAACACTGGAGTGTTTTAATGACAATCATTCACTTAAATGTAGCCTGCTGTCAGCATTTTTGGGAGGTATCTTGCAGGACTTCCAACCACAGGAAGAGATTTTAGTCAATCAGATAAATGACTGAGTCACTAAAAGGAAAGGAAGCATTTTCTGAAATACATCGCCCACTCTTGTACTTGGGCCACAATTTCCAGGTAACAGACTAATCTAGCACAAGTGGTGTATCCTGGGTGAATTAAAGTAGTTATAACAGGAATTATTCTTCTAGAAGTCATTGTTAGTGTCAGAGAATCAGAACAAGTGACACTTCTACAACAGGATGCCAAGTTCTGTTCATGAATGAATGGACTAGTATCCAACTAAAATTAGGAAGAGATGGGGTTCCTCACAGCTGATTTTAGTCTAAACAAAAGGTGAAGAGAACATCATCTTACTTTAAAAGGAATAAGGTACTTTTTCTGCGTGTATTTCCCTTATCTATTGCCCTTTTTCTTCCCCTACAACCAATCACCACCTCCAATTTGGCCTCTATACATTATATGACTGGTGTCATGGTCTGGATGCGTGTTAAACAGCATTCTTTCCCTCTGCGTATCTGGAACACAGATGTTTAGTTTTGTGTTTTCCAGTAGTACAGCAACCAACAGACAGATTTAAATGGAGGGTTATCCATGTCCACTTGCACTAATCATCATAATAATCCCACTCTATAGATTGGCTAGCTGAGCCTGCCTTCCTGCTTTCATTCAAGTTCTACTCCATTTTGCCTTCACGGCCTGCTTTGAAAAGAACTGTACGAGTTGTAAGGTATATTGTTTTTCAATTTACCGTGGAATAACTTGACCTTTTGTTGTTGTTACATGTTCCTAAAAATACAAGTGTTAAGTTGGATCTTAGCCCTTTCTATCTAAAATATTCTGGTACAAGGTGGGTCAAATTCTACTCTGGATTATTCCAGCGTACATCAGAAATTACAGTGCTGAGGTGATGGAGTTAATAGTAAGTAGAACAGGTGTAGCATATGGTCTTTGGATGATGTTCAGTACTGAACATATTTAGAACGTGGAGGTAGTAAAATCTTTGTGATCATTTGAATAGCCCTTTGGAAAAGTGTAATCCTGGTTGTTATTTTATTTTTATTAATTAAATCTCACTCCAATAGAAGGAGGATTGCTAAAGTAGGAGGATTATCTCAATGTGATTTCAACTCAAGAAAAACCCTGAGTAGTTCCTTACACTGTCTTTAACACACCTGTGTCCCCATAACAGCAACCTCAGGGTCACGTCTATTTTCTTGTAAATCCCTTCTCAGGATATGGAATTCTAAGTCCAAATTTATCTCAGATGTTTAATGAGGATGTTTCTCAGTATTGGAGCTGCTTGTAGACCAGACAGCTGCCCCAGAACAACAACTCATATTTTTCATTGGAATTCACTGCTAAACCAAGAAGAGGAGGGAGTGGGGAGATCGTGTAATTTCTTATTACAGTTGTTCTGAACAGCAGCTACAGTAATTTGTCTGCTATATCTAGATTTAACTTCTCCTTTTGACAAAGATTACATACAATAACATCATTAAATGTTAACAAAACACAGAGAGAAAATGGAAATGAATAGCCTATTTTGCATAGCTCACAGAGTCAATCAGTCAAGTAAGGACTGTTTTACAAGTAGCAAGAACAAGAAGCCTGAGGCATGGCACACTGTGTCATAAGGAAATAATGGATTTTCTTAAATTACTGAACCTTGATTCAGAGGTGGGCTATTGCACTCATGTGGAATGTTAGTCCATCAGGCAATTAAACTTGCGACTCTGTATGAGTAGGCAGTGACACAGAACAGATTGCCAGTTTGTTGTTTAATGTGAGACACCATCACACTGGGCTAGACAAACACTGGTATGTAGATGGCCTGCTTATACAGCCTGCCTTCTTATTAAGCTTTTGCAGCCAAGCTATCTCATCCCCTGGAAAACTCACAAAGCTCTGTTCTCTCAAAACTCTCCTCAATATCACTATAATTTGCTTATACTCAGAGTATCTCAGGAGGCTTTCAGCAAATTTCTTGCCTTCCAGATCTAAAACAATACAGCATATATAACCTCAGAGTAAACAGAATTCTTTGTCTGCTTTTTCTGATTTTTTTGCTGGATGCTAACTGTGATTTATGAATGCACTTTGTTCTTGTGTTTCTTTCCCTCAAGAGATTTCTGTAATTCATATTTTTAGAATTCTCTTTTCTGTTGCTTTGTACTGCAAATGCATATTCTTACTACCAGTTTAGTTTATGATCTAACAGTAACATGAGTATCTTATATATGCAACCCAGATACTGGCTAACTTTTAACAAATGAATATCTGTATGTCCTTCCTTATCTTTCTTTTACTCACATCTCTTTTTCCTGCTAGCAGCGCAGTAAAAAGAGGTTCATAAGAATAAACTGTAGAAGTTTAGATAAAAATAACATGTTATTTCTCCTTTTGTTCATAATTTGATTAAAGACATTGAACTTTCCTCATATCAAAACACACACACACAAACTAACCTAGAACCAGAACTCAGAGTCTGTAAAAGGCAGAATGCCTAATTAAATATGTAACATTTTTGCCACCGCTCATCAGTAGATACAGTTTGAGTAATTTCAACCATTCATATTACAGACATAACAGCACAAGCCAATGACTTATCTCCCCAGGGGGCTGTTTAGCCCCTACATCCACCAGTGTGAACTATGAAAACTCTTCTTAGCTACTGAACAATCCATATATAGCAAGTATCTGGTAACAGGAAAGTTCATTACAGGATGCAACATCATCTTTTGGCCATGTACTAAGGAACCTCATTCAATACAGTCCTGTGCAGTTTTGGTATCCATCTCATGACAGAGATTCATTTTAAACCCTAATTTAGACACTTCTTTGCATGTCTCATCTGTGGGATCTGATACAAAAAACGTCTATTGCTAATGATGTGCATTGTTTATAGATATAAACAGTGTCCTGCATAACCAAAAGCTGAATATAGTTCAGAAGTCATTAATAACCTTAGCTTTAGGCATCTCTTTAGGAATTTTAAGTTACCTTTGTAGAAACACTGAGGAAAAACATGAAGAGTTGTTCTCAACATTTTTTAACCTAGTAAAAGTGTTAAATCACTTAGGTTAAATTACTCACTTGGAGCATGGGAAAACCATGTTGAAATTCTTTCTTAACCTGCAGGAACTGCAATTCACTTCTCTCAGAATATAGCCTAAACATCAGGGGAAGGTCGATAAGGGGAGAGGCTGTTACCTTATTACTTCAAAGCTATTTTAATTTGCATGGAGAAATCTAAAGATCTATGGAGGCAGGAAGCATAACTGAAAAATACCCCATGCCCATTGTATTAAAATTGCTGTCATATAAACCAGATATGCAGTAAGGAGAGCAGAGACTGGAACTCTGGTCATTCTCTTTTCAATGGGAATGTGCTATGGTAGAGTTTCTTCCTAACATTTATTTGTAACATGCCAGAAAAAACATATAATTGGCAAAGAGCCTCTCTGCTGTCAAAATATGTTTTTACATTAAACAGATTTAAATTTTCAAAGTCATGTTTGGCTCTTAAATCTACCAATGTCTGCCCATATGTTTTTTTCCTATAATTAAACTTACTTTATTTTGTCCTCACTACCCTCCCGCAAAAAAAGTACTGGGATTAGGCTTCAGTGTTCTCAGTCAAGACTTTAAAGCATGTAGCTGTGCCCAGGATAATACCTAAAGGGTGGTTGATAATCCAGATAGAAGCACTCTGTTACACCAGGATACTCATTAAACATACTCAATATATTCTGACATAATTATAGGAAACTAAATCCTCTATATCAGTGACATACGGCTGCTCTGCAGTTGGCCAGGGTTGTTAAAGAAAATGAGAATCCTTTCCTGCCCAAGCCATGTTGTTTTGAAACACAAGGCTGGAGGGAGAAGGAAACTCTCCCAGAGGTATTTCACTGCTCTGTGCTGATTTCTGTTAAAACAAGAGGTCTTTTAGAACATAACTGTAATCAAGCTGTTCCAGGGTGGTAATCTTTTGTCTTTTACATGTAGCCTCTCACATGGAAAGGATGTCTTTTGATCCCTGGGGTTACTCCCTGATCATCCCACAAAGCATTACTGCAAATGGTGTGCTCCACACAGTATCACCAATTCCCTCCCCCTCCAACATCCAGGATTGGCTCCTCCTTAGGTGAAGAAAGCCATCAAGAGGAAACAATGCAATTGATATAGAAAATATACATTTGAAATGGATTTAAACGCTAAATGCCATCATGGTTTTATATATGTATGTATAAGATGTTTGGTTTTGCCATGCAAAAACCAGCTTGGCCACCATATGAGTAAGAACAGGTTTGTGTCAGGGTCCAGATGACTACTCAGCTTGTTGCCACCGTGTTCTGCAGTGGAACACCCATAGCTTTTTATTTCACACAGGGATTGCCTGCAGCTAACAAAGAGAGCAAGCCAAATTCTGCTGTCAGTTAACTGAGGTAAATAGAGAGGCTTTCCTGGAGCCAGCCCAGGCCTGCGGGGCTCTCGGCTCTCCACTGAGCTCACGGGCTGAGCCTCATCTCTCTTACTGAACCCACCACAGCTCAATGGCTGCAGCACTTTCTCCTGCTTTCATTATACAGTACAGCAGAATCTGGTCTTCTGACATATTTCTTTTCTGAGTGTACAGGTTTTCTGGCTACATTATAAAAACCTGTGTGAGAGAGTTTAGTTTATTTAAATAAAGTAAAATTTGATATAAAATTAATTAGACTGAAGGAGAAAGAAGCCTGCCTGTTAATATTTTGAAATGGTTTGTTTGATTTTATTTAAGAAACATTTAATCTGGAATTAAAAAAAAAAAAGAATATATTCTGTAGATATTTTATCTTGATTTTAGGCCCTCACTCGAGTAGGAGAAATTTCTAACTGGCTATTTTTTAACTCTTTTCTATTTTCATTTATACCAAACCTGTCTCCCTGGGCTTTTCTTATGCAGGACTGGGTCTTCTCATCATAAAAAAAGTACGAGTTCAGACATCCTAAGGTTATTCCCACCACAATTTTCTTTATCCCCTAGTTAAAATAATAGATCATTAAAAATATATAGTCTGTGTGTTATTCTTAAAGTTGCTGCTGGTAGCAGAGTTCCACTGGCAGTTGTATAGCCATAAAAATTCTCAAGTAAGTACATTTGACTTTTAGTTCTAGAAATGGGCTCTCTGAAACCAAGTAAACCTTTAAGTCCTCATGTAAAAATATCAGCTGACTTCTAAAAATGCCAAAGACAGCATTTTTGACACAGTTTGCTACTCCTCCTCCTATCCTTGTGCCTTCATAGACGTAAAATTCTAACAACTTTCACGCATTGAAAAATCACACATAAAAATATTACAATCCCAAAATAGATAGAAAATTTTACTATGCCATCTAAAAGAGTAAAAAGAAATTTAGAAGAAAAAAAACCATATATTAGAAAAGAAAAGATACCAAAGTACAGGGTATGAGAGATGAAAAAGATTTTTTTTTTTAAATCAAATAAAGTAGACTGTTAAAAACAATGTATAAAATATGGATTCTCTTAAGCTCTTTTTTTCTAATGACTTAGAAAACAATTATTTTTAGAAGAGAGGCAGAGAAAATGAGGAGAAAAGACAAAAAGAAACATAGAAGAGGTAAGATAAATTATCAAAGAGGTAAAGAATAAGAACTGGGCACTGTAGCAACCAAAACACAAGAGAAAAATCCAGAAGGAAAAGAGCTGAAAGAATTTAGAAGCAAACAATTGGAACAAGTTGGGGAATACAGGGCAACAGAGTAAACTGGGACCACAGAAAGGACTTCCTAAATCTACATTTAGAAAGAAACTGAGTATTATGCTGTGTGCCTGATTTAAAAATAACTGTCCTAAAACCAGTAATGTAGCTATAGAAGCACAACACTCAGTGAGAATGACAGTCCTGAGGAAATGGTCATACATTCATGCAATCAGCCTGTGTTAAATACACTGTTAGCATCCAAATTAGACACTTCAGGTCTGTTTCAGCTGAAATTATATCACTGACTGCAGCATATCTATCAATGTGACAACATACAAAAGTTCCTTCTCCCTTATCTCTACCATAGGGAAAAAAAAAAAGGAATGAAAAAAGAAAAGCTTCTTAAAATCTGTTATCCTGTAATCACTCCTTTTTCCCAGAATGCCCTTCTGGAAGGGAACCTTTTAAATCCAATAGCTAATTCTTCTAGAAGTCTTTTTGACTACATCATCTTGCCTTCAATTGTAAGCACCCTTCATTTTTATGATCTCATTGAATTTGCTCTTCCTATTCCTGCAGAGGTATGTTCTCATAGAGAACTGGTCCTGGGAGAAAACAGTGGTGGACACACAGGGCTTGAAAATTACTGTCTTGCTTGAGCAAGATCAGGTCTATAGAATTTCGTGGACACTGGGGGCTGTTTTAGAGACTGAGTTTACTTTGGGACCTAAATGTTATGGGATTTACTACTCTTCTAAATCTGTATGCTGTCAGCTAGACGTAAATCGTTTTCTTGAGCAAATGGTTGCAGTGTACTTCCTAGATGTGTATTTTATTCCTAGATGCTTATTTTTTTGCTGGTTTTTACTAGGAAAATCTAACAAGTTAATATTTATGAAATAGGAAGGAGTGTCTTGAGTTTGGTCTTTGCTTGTTTATGGCTGAAGACCTTGATAAGAAACTTGAGTCTTTTCACTATTATCTTTTATTCATTTGTTCAACAGAAATTTTATATTTGGTGCTTAGCTTGGTCTACTGTGATTCATAGACCATGTGAATCTGGAGGACCCCTACCATCAGCAGCAAGTTCTTAGCTTCTCTGGGCAGAAGCAGAAGATTATTCTTTGGAACGATTTTTTTCCTGAGACTGGGAATGTGAGGGGGTGGTGGCAGTGGCTATGAATTCATCAGCAGCACGTGCAGAGTCGGCCCAACTGTTTTCATATTGCTTAGCAGGGACTTCAGTGAAAACAAAAGTAGTATATTTTGGTTTGTTCTGGCTTTCTTTCTTCCTAGCAAACTTCCTTATGATTAACTCAAACTTGAATAAGAAAGTGTGTGAAGGACAAGTCCAAGCTATTATTCCTCTTCATCAGGTAGTAGCTATCAATATTTTCCTCATGCTATATAAAACCAGGTGAACTTTTTGATGTTTTTTTCTGAGAGCTCGTCCTCTAAAAAAGAGTCAGCAAAATTTATTAATTATGATTTTAATGGTTGGAAAGTACTTAAATGTTGTTACTTTGACTGCTATTTATCAGCAAATGAAGAAAAATAACTATATGGTGGGTGAGGTGTTGCCTTGATATGGGCACCTCTTAGATTGACTTCCTTATTCAATTACAAATTCAGAGGTTTTGCAAAATATCATTCAAATTCTGTTATTCCTCTAAAAATAGAAGTCGTGGTGGTAGTAAAACTGATTTTGAAACAGGAAGGCCACAGTGATAAATATATTAACATATATTGTGAGACAGCATTCACTATTTAGCATGAGATGTACAGAATAATATTTGCAAGCAATTTTGACACAGTTTTTTTTGCTACTAGAAAGACTTCCTTTCTTTCGCATGTACTAAAATATATCCTTCATTCATGTTTTTTTTCCCCAAGCTTCCACCAACACAGATTTTCATAAAAGAAACAGATGCCAAGTTTATGTAAAGGCTAATTACCCATCTTCCAGATGACCCACTTACGGTATGTGCCCTTGTACTACAGTGATCCCATAATCATCTGGCCAATGCACATGTTTATTCCATGGTACACTGTCCCACAGATTCTGCAGACTTACTGAGAACCACAGTTGCCTGACCACACTGCCTACAGCATTGCTCAAGAGAAGCATCATGGATAACAGTCTAACAGCTTTCCTTAAACATCTTGCCAAATAAACACCTCTCTAGAAAATCCTATTGCAAATTAAAATAAACACTACAAATAAATGAAGTATTTTCATCATCTGGAATCAGAACAATGTCTTTGATAAATGGACATGATCTGGTTACATAATCTGTTTCAGGTTAAGATCACTTTAATATTGTTTTGCATTCACTACTTCAGCTGCCTGTTCCTATATGATGCTTATTATCAGAAAAGCAAGCAATTACCGACACAATCTCGTCCTCTGCCGGTACAGTGGCTGCTGATAGCGCTGCTGCCAGTGCTGCTGCCCTGGCTGCCTTCCTCAGCGCTCTCTGAGCCTGGAGATTGGTGAAGTAGTTGACAGCTGCAAACTCAATAAGTGCAGAGAAGACAAAGGCAAAGCACACGGCTATGAACCAATCCATGGCGGTGGCATAGGACACCTTGGGCAGAGAATGGCGAGCACTGATGCTTAAAGTGGTCATTGTGAGAACTGTAGTGATTCCTTGAAAACAAGAGAAAGAAATGGGGGCATTAGAACTTTGCTTCAGCCCTGCTACTCTTAAATTCATATATATGAAAAAAACCAAAGCACAACACTCTTTTTGGTTTTAGCTGTCACCCTACATCCCAGCTAACCAACAAGTCTCCTAAGTATTTTGTATCCTTTAATAACTCATGTATACTGGATTCAGCATCTAAAAGCTCTGGAAAAACTTCCTTAAGGCATTGAGCAGACTGAAAAGTAAGGTTACAACATTCTACATGGTGCAGCTTCTTCAAATTGTGATAAACATGGCTATAACAAAATCCAGGCTCAAACTACAAAGGATCCTTGGGGGGTCAGTAAGTCGAATGTTTGGCAGAAACCTGGATTCACATATTGTCATTCCCCAACACTGCTCCTCTCTTTTTCCTGTTGTTGTACAAGACAGACCATGGCTTACAGAACCCTCACTAAATCAATCGAATTCTACATTAAAAACAGTTGGAGCCTGATCCAAACATTTCAGGTAATAGCACTCAGGTCCCCCGAGCTGTTGTCTTTAATCACTGGATACATTTTTTAAGATTCACTAAGAGTATCTTGATTTAAAAGCACCTGTAGCTACAGATAGGGAAGCACAGAAAAGCTACTTCTCTAGAGCTGCTTATCTATTTTCACAGAGTAAATCTGGCCATGTAGCTCATAGGCACCATGGTGCTCTTCACATGAATTCATGAATTTATTCTTTCTGAGTTGAAGTGTACAGCATTAACAATGTAGGAAATATACTTACTTCCTACTGCTGCCTGATACAAGCAAAAAATGCAAGAACAAACTCAATCATTTACATACAAGCCTGTGTGACTCATATTTACTTATAATTATGCCTGCTAGAATGTAAAAACCATGGATATTTGAAGACAGTAAGGTGGAACATATCCTCTTCTCCTATTTTCTGCAGTTGGGAAAGGGTACGTGGGGAAGTAAAAGATGCTATAATGTCATATTGTGATGGCCATGTTGAATTGATCAAGTAATATGCTGTGAGTGATGCTCAGAGGAAAGGATGCAGTGTCATAGCATACAGCAGCATCCAGAAAGGGTGACATTATTTTCAGAGTTTCTCTGCAACTCTTTCATATGATGTGGCTTGCCACCTGTCTGATGATAGCTACATCCCAATGTCATTACTTAACATGTTTTAATGAAATACAAATTGGAGATGGTACAGAAATATGTAGGATCCCTACTTCTCCCAAATCTGCCAGACTCATTTTGTAATATGAACACAAGTATGCTGAGATATATTTCAATTTCAAAGGTCCAGAATGAACTTTTCGAAATGATGTGTGATTAGATTAGAATCTGCCCATGTGCTAGTTTGTAATAAAATTTATATATTCTGTGTCAGAATAAAAACTCACTGCAGCAGGAATTCAACTTAGGAATAGGTCTCCTATTCTATTACAGATATAGATAAGAATTTTCTCAATGTGGAGTGAATATTGATGAAATGCTCTGCACTGTGGAAAGCTACTTTATCAAACTGAATACCAAATTACAGTTGGTAAACTGTGCAACTGTGAATTGTTTACCCTTGTCTCTATACTTTGAACACTTCTTGGTAAGTTTTGAATGATGTGTTACATAATGCAAACACTGAAATCTGATAACTGGCATCCATTTTGGAGGTAAACACAGTCCTTAAATTATTTTGTGCTGAGAAACTGGTTTAGGCACATTGTTGTTCTTCTACTGTTAATTTCTTTTCTCTCCGTTTTGGGACTTAAAAGTAAAAGTGAAAATTCATAATTTAAGTATTTGCAAAATGATGCATTTTAAACCTTCTCCATTTTAAAACTTTTTCACTGAAGACGACTGGAAGTGTTTTTTTGAGGAATTTGCCTTTTTTTTCCTTAGATTAAGGTATTCAGAATCCATGGGATTTTGAACGAGTCAGGACTACAAATTCAGACTGTACCCTGGGAGAAATGCAGATGAAAGAAAGATTGAAATGTTCTTTTAAAATGCTACCGTTACTATTTTCCACAATACAGAAAGGTGTCTATTTTACTCTTTTCATAAAATATTTTCTCAAGTCCATGTTACTCCTCAGTACAACACCTAAGAACTGTTATTCCAGTGTTTGGAGTACTTAAGTCAGCTACAGACCTACTTGCACATCTCTTCAAGCATGTACAGTTACCTTCTGTGCCCACTATGTTGCAAGTACGTTTTACTAAAAATGTAGAGGATGTAACTCAACAGTCCAGACATGCAACATGAAGCCAAACATCATATCTGGAGTATGGACCTCATATATGTATGAACCAGGAGACTCAAAGCTTTGAGAGCATTAATTCAAACCACTGGAAAGAAAAAAAAAGCCCTGCCATGCAATATGGATACATCTTTCTCATTTTAAGCCCAATCTGTGCTAGGGACATTATTCATCTCACTGATCTTTAGCCATCTAAAGCCCTTGTTAGTTGTTTAGATACCTTTGTAGCCAAGGAGAAGAGAGCACTCCAGAATGGGTGTTAGATGAGGCACCTTATGTCTCATAGTAACTCCATTCCATGTAATTTTTTTTTTAAGCTTTAACTCATGTTGGTTTCACAAGACAATAAATCCATAGGAAAAAAAGACTCTTTAAAAAATGAAGACGTTGACATTTACTCTGAAATTGTCCCTTCCTGCATATGAAGATATATTGCAAAGCATCACAAACAGGTCTGGGTAACCAAACATTCTGAGTCAAGAATTTTGACCATCATAGGCAAATTGACTATCACTTGATTTCACTTTAGTATGTACTTTTGCTGACTGAAACCTACTAGCTGCCTTTCCTAATCCCCCCTGGATTGCAGCAGCTGATTGATACAATGGATTCAATACAGTGAATGAAATAAAATGAAACGAAATGAAATGAATGACAAAAGGAAAAACACAAATACCAGCCACAGTTCTTGCTGGAACAGATTCTTTGTTGATCCAAAACACAACTTGAGACAGGACTACAGTCATGATGCATGGAATGTATGTCTGAATGAGATAGTAGCCTATTTTCCTTTGAAGATGGAAATAGAGCAGCTGGAGTGAATACTCGCCTAAAACAAACAAGCAATGAAAGGAATGAATGAATGAATGGTAGATTGATGCTGAGCTGTTCAAAGACCTTGATGCAGCATACCAAAAACTGTCCTGGCTGGAACGGACTCCTTGTTAATCCAGAAAGACACCTGAGAAAGAATGACTGTCATAATGCAAGGAGTGTATATCTGTATCATGAAGTAGCCCATCTTCCTTTGCAAGTGGAAATAAACTGTCATGATTACATATTCACCTGTTAAGAGACAAGTATGTCAGCATTACTTTGGCAACATGTGAGTGAACGTTACTGGCTTAAACCCAACATAATATGTTCTGATGAAATCACAGACCTCCTAGTGCATAAAAATAAGCTGCTTAAAAAAAGGTAAAGTGACCTTATGGGAACAGATGAGAATACTATTCATTTTATGTATTGTTTTTACTGGGGTGGGGAGGCAGTGGGAATTCTTAAGAATCTCATGAAAAATTCTGTGTTTGATGGGACTGTATTGAAAAGCTGCCTTTTAAGAGACAGTCATTAGAATGTGTCCAAGGATTTTACTTTTTAAAATGGCAAAAGATAATTAAAATAATTTCATTCTATATGAAAAAACCCCTGTAATTTATTTTCAAGATGTTTCATAACACCAGTAGTTTCCACATGGCTCCATCTTACCTGTGTTAGATTTAATTGTTTCACTAGATACAGTTTGTCCTATGAGGTCATACTGGAGAAGACTGGAAGACTCCTGTGGTACTTCTACTGAATGCAATGGTCCTTTTTTCCAAGTATAAATTATTTCACTTTTTGGATAAGCATCTGAGTAACAGAGGAGAAATTTACCATTACTAATTACGTATTTTATAAATAATTGAAAAGTAAGCAGAATAATCCCTTTTGTATCTCAAATGCCCATAGAAATATGCATCCTACTCCAATAAGTTCCTCAACTCATTAATTACAAAATGAAAAAAAAAATCCACAATTAGAGAATGGCTAAGGTGAGACCCGAGAGGAACTAGTTTTTGTTTCTTAATTTGCTATAAAACATACACACTGATTACCACAGCTCAACTAAATATTTTCAAAACTGATTACCACAGACTATGTTTGCAAAATTATAAGTAATACAGCAAATGTAGCAGAGGTTTTATGACTTGTTGAAGGACCAACTTTGACTACCAGAAGTGTAATAATAATAAAAAATAAAACATGCTTCAACAGTCATCCTTCACTGAATAAATCCATGTCCATATGAATGGTCTGAGTCTCAGAGAAAAAAAGTAAAATTCTAGTATAAAAATACCATTAAAATTTTCAGCTATGTCACTAAGTAATATATTAGGATCTTCTGACCTTCTGAGCAAATGTGTTATTTTAACAAACGGAAAGATACGGAAAAAACTTACAGCTTCCAAATTTCAGTGGACAAGCATGTCCATCCATTGGGAAGTTCACCAAGCGCATAGGACAGTCAGCATTAATGGTTAGTCTAGAATACATAATATAATGAAAAAATGATAATGAAAAAATATGCTATGTAGAAAAATGCTGATAGAATCAAAAATACAGGTCAACCAAAAGCAGAAGAACTAGCTCTCACCTCATTGTGTAAAGAATAGTTCCATTCTGCATAATTCTGAAAAGTTTGTTAGGAGTTGTCATATTGTGAGCAATTGATTTTTTTCCATTTCTAAAAAATGTGTCTGGTGTCCAAATTTTACTGACCATTAAATTGTTCAATCTCAAAATTTCAGTTGGCCCACTAAACTTCAACCTCTCATCAGTCCACGTCTGACGGAAGAAGACATCCATTGTGTATTCCTATGGAAAATAAACAGGGATTGACTTCTGTGTGGGGGTCAGCAGTCCCAAGTGGCTGTGGGGACAGTAACTCCATGAGACAAACTAACACACATGTCAATGGCATTTCATTTACTGCTTAAATACTCAATCCTATTATCATTAAGTAGTTACTAAAAAAAGTCGTCCATGAAAACATATCCTATTTTCTTATTATTTGAAGAATAGTTACAAATGAATCAGTGAACAGGTAATTTGACATGAGTAAGGAAAAAAAACAACCCTCATTGTCCTCCCAGAAATAATTTAATTCAAAGTGATTGAGGTCTAAGGAAATACAAACATCTATCTTTCAAATTGCAAAACCAAACTATCAATGTTTAATTGCCAGAAACAAAAAGACATATTCAGTGACTCTTTCGCAGCTTCCTTTGGATATTTACAAAGTAAGGACTGATCTGAGTCACATCACAGTAGGATTATGGTGTCAAGTTAATATTAATCGATGGGATTTTTTTTCAAGGATCCTTAGTAATATTTTCACAAGCCTTCAGAAAGGACCTCTGCAGAAGTTGCTTACGAAACAAGAGCTAAACCTGGCCAGGAGCAAATTTTGTAAAAATGAAGGCCTTCTCTTTGATTGACTGATGAAGAGCGGTGGAAAAAGTTTGGTAGCACTTGGAGCCCACAGTTACCTGCCTGCAAACTGGCCTGTAGGCTCAGGTGAGCAGGTGTTAGAGGAGTGCACAAGGGCAAAAACAGCAGCCCAGGACAATCCCCAGAAAGAGAACAGCAATACCATCCTCGCTTCTATTACTTAACATGTTCCTGGGGCTGCTGCTGCAGTTGCCAGAGTTCACCCAAGTCCGCAGCTGCCTGAGTGTGGGGGCACCCAGCATGACCAGGGGACAGCTCGGCCAGCAATGGCACCATTCCCCTGCAGCCGCTCATTTGGCTGCCTCCTACCAGGCAGCGTTCTGCAGAGCTGCCCTGCGACACGGGCGCTCACCACCTCCTTCACAGGGTTAAAGAGGCATCTTTCACCTGTGGCCCATGCTGTCACCTAAGGCTGTGCGCGCCCAGCCCCAGCTGGCGCTGCCGGGAAATAGCTGTATGCAGCTCCGGCCAAACTGCTCTGCTGGGCCCTAGAGATTGTCAAAGAGATTAACCCTCGTAATCTGCTTTAATGACGGTCAACTCAGATGCCACCGTAATGAATCCCGGGAAAAGAGAGCAGGGGCGGCGAGTGGGGCCCTTACCATCTCCACGTCGGACACCGGCCCGAAGCTGGTCACGTAGATGTCCGTCTTGACTTCTGTCACGGAGCCTGCGGGACACGGAGAGGGGCTTGGAGCAGAGAGGGCCCGGGCCGCAGGGCCCCCCGGTTCGAGGGCAAAGGAGACGCCCCGCAAGGGCCGGGGGCTGCGGGGCACGGGCAATTCTGCTGCTCTGCCGCCCCGTTCGGGGCTCCACCGCCTCCCTCCTGCCACGGGTGCGGTCCGAGCCGCTCCCGCCCGGGGCAGCCGGAGCGCAGCCGCTCGCCCTTCCCCACCCGCCGCCTCCCCGAGGGGACGGCGCTTCCCCGCTACCTCCAAATCCCGGTCGGAGCCTGTTGTCGTAGCCGTCCAACAACTTGTCGAGGATCCGAGTGATGTTTTCCGAGTAGAGGTCCGCCCCGTCGCCCTGGTCCCCCAGCGCCGTCCCCACGCTGCAGAGAGAGGCGAGTGCCCGTCAGGCCCCGTCAGCCCCCGGCCCGAGCCGCGCCTGTCGAGGCCCCGGCCCCCGGGAGCGCAGCGAGGGAAGAGCCCCTCGCCCGCCCCTCAGGGCTGCGGGAGCCGTCGGGGGCCGGCGGGGTCTCACTCACCTCACGGCCACACACGCCCAGGCGAGCAGCAGAGCCATGCCGCGGGTGTGTGCGGGGTGCCTTCCAACCCGTCAGCTGGAGCCGGTGTCGGCGCTCATCCTCCCCCCGGGCCTCGGCTCTGGGAGGGCCCGGCTGGCTCAGCCCCGGCCCCGCGGCGCTCGGCCGGCCTCTGCCCGGGCTGGGGACGTGCGGGGTGTCCGCGGCCGTGCGTGTCCCTCGGGTTCGCCACCGCCGCCCAGCCTCATCTGACTGTGCCGGCGGGGAATTAGGGTTGGAAGGGACGGTGCGCGGTCGGAGAGCAGTGACAATAATCGAATAAGGTATTAGGGGAGATTAAAAGGAAGAAATCCACTGCTAGTTTTGGCATGGAATTAGCAGGGACCCGTTAGGAAATCTGGAAAAGCGCTGGCATCTTGCTGATAGAGATTATGTTAGAAATGGCCCCAGCTTTTATTATGTTTATGGTTCACAGGGAGATTATTATGCAGCTTCTACATCATTAGAACTTTGGCGGGGGGCGGGGGGAACCCTAGAATTTACAATTTACTGGGGCTTTTAACCTTTCTCAACAGTTCTTCAGAACTGTACAGAGATCTCCAGTATATAAATGTTGATATATGGACATTGAACACTAAAAGTTGGTTCTGGTTCAGATTTCTAGATTTGTTTGTTTGTTTTTCTTTTTTTGTTTGTTTGGGGTTGTTGTGTGTTTTTTTTTTTTTTTTAACTAAGCTGTTTTGGAGGGTTACACACACAGATTTCACTCAGACTTTAGAGCAAGGCATTACCAGGACTTTTGTTAGAACAGGAGCTCCTTACTTTTAAACCACTGGGATTATAAATCATTACTAATTTTGTCCTGATAAGTACTGACTGGATCATTACTGTCCATTCCTTCAGTAAGTGTGTTAATGTAGTCAGCCCTAAAGGAAAAAGTTCACACTGCTCCAGCTTTTCCTGTGGCCTTATTACTTCTCAAAAAACCGGTGAATGTTGTAACACATATGTCATTTAGCTACACTTTAAACAAAGGAATTGGGTCAATTTTCTTTCCATGGTAATACAGAGGGACAAATAAATACACCAAAGTAAATAAATTGTTTTCATACTATTTTGTTGCATAAACCTCATTTTCACTACCAGCTTCTAAAAAAATATATTCATTATCAAGAAATGGAATAGTGTATTTGCATGAAACTGGGAAAACAATGTAGTTATTCAGGAGTAAGACTAGATTAAGACCAAAACTGGGGTTCTGTGCTCAAGTTTTGTGTTTTGTGTTTAAGAGAGACTGTGATGCTACAAAACCAAGAGAATTCAATGATGTAGTTAAAAATACAAGATACCCTCTGAGTCCCTTTCCCCGTTGTCATGCAGTAATGTGATATAATCCACACAGGTGGGCTCTGCACACTGCCAGAGCTCCAGGTCTGCCTTTGAACAGTTGGAAACGTGAGTTCCCGAGAATCCCTGGAAATGCTCTCTGAATACACCAAAGATGTGATCTCTGTGAATTCATCATGGGCTGGTATATCTCAGGTTTTTTGTTGATATTTGGAACCATTTATCTGCATGAATTCATTTGCAGACAATACAACTACATCTATGAAAAATCAAAGGTTTGTATGAAATACTAAGTGGAACAAGGGAAAAGAAGAAAAGGGAACTCAACAAATCAGAACCTTCTGGGGTTATATTCTGCTCTCTGGTCCTGATTAAAATTTACCACTTGAAACTTTACCCCATTTTTCAAATATGTTTAATCTTAGACACATTTGAGTTATTTGTGAGCATCACTCTTCTCAGAATATTAAAACTGTACTTAGCATGAAAACACCACTAATATTCCTTTTTTGAAATATGCTTTCATTAGTATTAAGTATGTAAATACAGTTAAATGTTTAGGGCTCTTTTTCTTTTCTTTCTCTGAATCCATTGGATCACTTTATTTACTTCTAGGGGTTCTATGTTCCATGTTTTACCTTCCATCTGTTCTTCGAATAATGTCCTGTTCCTTTTTCATTAAAGGAAAAAGAAGTCTTGGCAAAATATTAACAAGACTATTCAAATTTCCTTCACAAAATGTGCAAGAAGAGCTAACTTTATAAAATTAAGCATGCGCTGTGTCCCATCAGCATCCCCCAGCTGAATAGAACATATCCAATTTGTCTTCTTTTAAAAGGTTTATTTTAGCAGCTTTTTTTAATAAGCATCTCCTGAATATTAAAAAACTAGTGCTGCACAGGACCACCAACCAGTCCTTACTTCTTTTACCTCACTCTGCTTTGTTGTGAATTAGATAAGTCGCATTTTCTGTTAATCACATAATTGACAATTGCCTTTTTTTCAATAGCACCCTGTTCCAAACTAGACTCCTATTGTGTAAAAACATAGTCTGTCTCATTCACTAAGAGCAGATTAGGATGTGAGTCAGAGAAATAGAATATTTTATTTTTTCCCCCCCACCCTAGAAATTGGGGGAGTCTAGTACATTTGCTTTTTGGACCAGGTTGGGCATACATCCCAGGTTGGGATGTTCTCTGAACTCCCTTAGTTGTCTAGTATTATCTCACTTCTGAGTCCAGCCTAGCAATTTTTGCATGGCAGCAAGGATCTCTGATGGCAAAGCAGGAAAATTGGGCAGTAGACTGCAGTCTTTGAATTGGTTGTATCATTTCAGTCTGGGACTTCCCTGCAAGAAAATGACATGATAATATTCTTCATAAGAAATTTGCAGTTAGAGTCAAAGACATTAAAAAAAAATCTTTAAGCCACTCAAAATATCCTACCTTCTAAAATGCTAAAAGCAGCCTTTGCATGGTAAAGGCAGTAGAAGGGGGCTTTACTGTTGCAGAGCTAGATGATTTCAGGAGCTGAAATAGGCTTTGGACAGATAGTTAAATCTAATTTATCTTGAATTTTCAGCTAATGTTTTCTTTTTGTGGATTTGAAACTTTCAAGAGTGAAACAGATATATTCCCCTTCTCAGCAGTTTTGAAATTCTTTGCACCAAGAAGTTGTGTACTCTTGTATTTGTTTTCTGTTTATGAAGAGAAATGTTCACACTATGAAATGTACAAATTTGTCTATCAGAGAAGATGAAACCAGCAAGTTCTATTGAGATTGGTTATCAAACAAGTTTGAAAATAAACATATCTGAGAAAATCAGTTGGAAATTAGAATTTTATAAGTGAACTGAGCACCCTTTAAAAAGGAATAGTGATCATGGAGACAGGAAGAGATGTTTCTTGGTAGACAAAGCTCTCATGAGAATATTGAAAATGTTATAAATGATTGTCAGCAACATACGCTTTGGGCTTACAAGTAAACAAACAAGTTGGAAATTTGTTGAGAAAATGGCATGAACTGAACAGCAGGCTTGAAAAAAGTGAATGGCAAATTGAGAAGTATGGTGGCCAGATTACACTTTCCAGCTGCTAATTTTATCACTTTGTAGGCTGTCATTAGCACTGAGACGAAAGACAAAATTTCTGATTCATTCAGGAATACTGTTGCTGAAAATTAGATCGTTTGCAACAGCTGAAAATTTCTTGAGAAATGTGTTTGTTTTCTTCTTGAAATTGAGGAATTTTGAAATGAAAATAGTCTTCACAGAAATGAAGTTTCTGTGGCAGCTAGGAAGGTAAAATATGACAAATTCAGCACAAAGAGTTACAAGACTGCCATTGATTCTCTCACATTTGCAGTTAATTTGATGCTTGCTACCTGTTCAGCCCCTGGCAGAGAAATGTGCCCCCCATTTCTTTTTGTTCAGCATCTACATAATAGATAAAAATAAATAAGATTTTATGCTGTGCATGTGATTATAAATTAACTCAAGGGTCATAGGGACACTTTATTTTAAAACTGCCCTTACTTTGTGGGAAAAATTTTCATTTCAAGGTTTTGTTGGCTTTTCTTTTTATAAGCTTTATTTCCCAGTGAATTAATTATTTTTGTAGGGAATATACAGCTGAGATATAAGTAAAATAGTTCTAACGTTGTACATTTCTACATAAATGGAATGCCAGATTACTATTCCTTCATGCTCATCTTGCTGTCAAAGGACAGTGTTTACTCTGTTTACCCTTTCAAAATCTTTCCTCTGCCTTCCAAAACCTTCAGGGAGGATGTATGCACGTACTATTACCTGTGCTGCTGACCCCACCCTGCCGCAGATAATTCTGAGTGTGGATGAGGCAGCTGCTCACAAATTGCTTCATTGGTACCTCGTAACACCAGGAGCTGGTACAGGAGAGAGCAGCTCTCAGAACTGAGGGAGCACACTGAGGTAAAGATGCTTCTGTCCTACTTATTCTTGTCCTGTACAAAGCTCGACCACAGTAAAAAAGTTTCTAATCTATACACACAAATTTATGCACCTGCAAACACACATACAGACATATGTTCTTATTTTTCATATTAAATGATTAAACATTTGATCCTGTATGCATAGGAGATTGAACCTGAGTTTGTGTTTATGTCCAGGAAAGTCAAAGGTTCAAACAGACAGAAACCATAACATTTCAAATCTCAGGCTGATTCTTTGACATTATTCAATGTGCAGTCTAGCATAAACACTTCCGTAATGGAAAGAAGCTTGCTTTTGGCAAATCTACTGGGCAGAAAATGAAACAAATTCTTCATGAAGCATTTTGGAAGGATATGGGACAAACTGCTGTTCAGTTGTTACTACTTGTTCCACCTACCATGCAGGTGTATAAATGGCATTTCAAAGTACAGATGGAACTGGCTGACATCGTGTGTACAAATCGATACAAGTATTGTGTGGTTTTTTGTTTTTCTTAGGATTTCTGTCATCATAGCAATTAAATGTTTCTGGGAAATGTGAGGTATCCATGAATCATTCTTTGAAAGCTGAGGGCTCTCTCTAAATGCCTTTTGAGGCATAAACAACCTAAACCAAACTGAAAGCCTTAGGCTCCTTCCTTACTGTACAGAGGTGAAACACCACAAAACAAAGCTGGTGGAAACCACATAGGAATAAACCATGTAACCCCCCTTTGCCCCAGCACATGAAATGATGCCTAATGATTTTTGCTTCTTTTTCTTTTATATATTCTCTGTATTCCTTACACATATATTTGGAGGTCTATTGCCTATTGTTGCATCCATAGCTATTTTTCCCAATATTTTTCCCTGCCCTGATAGGCAGAAAGATGACACAGATTCCAAGACCCCTATGCTATCTTGGTTCTCCTTAGAAACCAAGGTTGAAAAACAGCTCTTTGAGACACATTTTCATCAACAAAGTTCAGTCCCATCTGAGGGGGGAGGATTTAGAAGGGGCTTGAAGTGGGGGAAATTGCATCACCACTGGTGCTCTTAATTGGTGATTTTTGTCAATTATGGTTATTTGCTAAACTGATAAAACTGTATTTACCCTGTGGAGGGCTGGGCTTTTTTTGGACATTTTCCATATCTGCCCCTGGAGGCCTCCAATAAAGATCAACCTTTATATTATCACCTGTATTAATATTATCTTTAAAGTGTGTGTTGTTTCATTTATAGGTTCTTTAAGGCATCAGAAAGACCTTTTATTTTGCCAGCATTTTTGCCACGTGCCATTCCAGTCACCTCTCAGTATTAACAGACAGGAGAGCAGCAACTGTTTCCTATTCTGGACCGCGGAGGGAAGTGTTGCAGGGGGTAGGGCGCTGGTGAGGAACCAAAAGCCAGGACCTTCCTAGCAACAGTGTCCAGCAAAGAGCAGCTCTTCTAGGGGCCGAGGCAGCCTCCCGGCACAGCGGGGATCTCAGCAAGTGCAGCGATTTCTCAGCTACAAGTGATCCCAGCTCTTGTGATTCAGCTCTGTGTGAGATCACTCGGGGCAAACTCGGGGACAGAGAGACAGGAGCTGTGTGTGGCAGTGCCACAGAGGAGCTTTATTGTCCAGAAGTTCCTGGGAAGGGGAGCCCAGGGACAGCAGGTCCCTGATTCAGAGCAGACGCAGGGCTTTTTTATGGGAAAGGCAGGGGGTGGGGTAGAACCCAATTTACCAACTGGGTACAAGGGTATTACCATAGAGAAACAAGGCATGCTGGGGGTGGTTCAGTCTCTCACCGTAACCTAGGGAGAGGTTTCTTATCTCTGAGTCCTTTTGCCCTCAGGCTTCTTCACGGGAGTGCAGAGGACTCCTGAGTCAAAGGCTCACAGCTCTCCACAGGGAAGGAATCAGGGAGTGACAGCAATACTCTCTAACAGTCTGTGTCATCATGTGCTTCTACATGTCTCAGTCACCTGGTTTTTAAGCACCATCACCAACAGCAGAGCTGATGGTGGAGTGATCATTCTGTCAGTGAACTTTTTGAAGACTTGTTGTCTCTCCAGACCATCTCATTTATGTAGTCAGGTTCCAAATTTTCTTATGATGTTTCAGAAGTGTGTATTTCAAAGACAGACCTGTTCTAAAAGGGGATGTTCTCTTGTACCTGAGAGATCCAATGCAGAAAGCAAAAATCTGATTGACTTGGTTAACTGTACTTGGTAGTAACCATCCACTATTATTTCAATTTAAGTAATCTTTACAGAGCCATTCACAACTAGAGAATGAGGCTTAATGTTAATTTGTCAGGAATAATATCCTTTATCTGAGGACAGACACTTATAGCAGGGGGGAAGCAGGCTCTGTTTCATATTTTCTATTTTTCTGAACTTACATAAATTTTGCTATCATGATTGTATTGGCAAGTGTCCAAGTCCTAATCTAGCAGAAGCAAGTTCTCCATATGTGACTGTCAGCCCAGGACACATAGATGCTCTGATTGCTTGGATAAGTTTCTAGAACAGGTGTAAGGTACAAGCTCCAAATGAGAAGAAAATCCTTCTTTAGCAGCAGCACCTGGGGTAGGAGGTCCTGGGAACTGCAGGCTCACTGCACCTGAATTGGTGTGAAGCTTAGTGAATTCAACAGTGTTAGCTAATAGTAATGCCTGTGATTATATAATTGTAAGAATGGTAACACTGCTTTCTTTTCACTGAACGGGAGCTATGTGATGAGAGAGAGGGTTTCTGGCCTGGCATTCTTCACATTTGAAGAATCAGTAAACACAGATTCTTTAACATTTCTGCTTTTTTGGTGGTCAGTCCTGTTTATATTGCCTAGAGAGAATGCTGAGCCCAAATGCAGTGAGAAAAAGCCCAGTAAATCCATGCTGGGTTTCTGTTAGTTGTGTGGCAGTAGTTAAATGGGTTTCTGTTCAGTCTGGTGGTGGACTGGCAAAGATGTACAGATAGAGCATAGACATGTTCAGTATCTTTGTCTCTGATATCAAGATAAAGCTGTCTGGATAAATATATGCATGGCTGCACAAGATACATAAATTAGACAAATTATTTAAGAGATTGTAATATGCTGGTTAATATTCTTTCCTTGAGGACATGTCTTTAGGAGTCCACATTTAAAAATTAGCCTAAAGGAACAAACCAGCTTTCAGATGTGTGTTTAATAAGACTTTGCCAGCTATTTCTTAATGGGGTTTGTTTTATTGTAGAGAATTAGGATTAAATTTAATTTGTTTTCACATAAGTTTTGGATAAAGGTAACTTTCTTATAGGCTTACTTCTGAGATATGGATATTTCTCTACATGATTTTTCTTCTAAAAAGATGGTTTAAAACCTTCAGCCCATTTTAAACACAAAGGAAGATAAAAAATGAACTCCTGATTTAATCTTCAGTGGGTTTTGTTTATTTGCTTTTACACGAGACTTGACTGTGATCAGAGATTGGATTTATGTCACTTCCCTGTAGATAGTCACCTAAGCACTTTAGCAAAATTAATTCATCTATATTTGTCTCTGTTTTATATATTCTCTCAAAAACGGTTATATAATTGAAATACATCATTTAAATGCATAAGTTCCAAAGTCATGCACTTGTATTTCTGTGCCTTTAGGAATGTGTCATTAGCTGGGTACTCAAACAGAAAGCAAGAGCCTCTTGTAAGTTGTTTGGCAGTCACAAGTTAGACCAGCTTTTAAATAGTGCATACTGCAGAGCACCATTTATACAAAATCTGTTAAGATAAACATTTGAAATTAAAATGTTTAATTGTCCCTTTTATTGTGGCAAATAATTTTCCTGTAATTACAACAATCAGTCTTTCCCCTGCTTCTTTGCCATCTCAGGGGAAAAAAGGAGGGGAGGAGGAAGCAGCAAGATTTCTGAAAGTATTACTTGTGGATTATTTGGTAATCCTTAAAGGTTTCTCCTTATTTTGCTGTATTTCACAATATTGAAATTTCTTTTGCCTCCCATGTTGGAGAGTATTTGGAATGCTTGCAGAAAACATCCCATCTGACATCTGCATCTTTCCCTCCTGGTTGACTGTTTGGATAGAGATAAGCCACTTAAGTGTCTCTTAATTAGGTTCGTTCCCAACAGTTGCTTGAAGTTATTAGAAAGATTAATGTTTCCATTATAGAAACTAGTAAGATGTACATGTAGTGCTCTGTATTAGTAAAAAAAAATTGGAAAAATATTTTATTCTGAAATTTCCTGTTTTAATGCCAGGAAATACAACAACAACAATAAATTTTGTATTAAAAACAATACAAATTACATTTGTCACAGATTTTCCCTGTGGAGTTAGCAGCTTTTTCTCTCTTTCAACCTTTGTACTCACCCAACCGGTATATTAATCATAATTATATTGAATGTGCTTTTTATTTTACATCAGTCGTAACATCATCAAAGTTATGGTGCTGTAAAAGATTAACTCTCCAAACGTCCTGTAAAAGATTAACTCTCCAAACATCTTGGAAAATGTAGCCTGTCTTTGTAAATCTCCTGAGGTATTTTAAAGTCAATTTTTTTGCTTACCTGTCTGTAAGTGTTTCAGACTATCAAACAGATGCGCTAAAATATTAATTCTCATACTGCAAAAAATTTCTGCCCCTTCTTATGCTGCAAGTAAAATCACTATATATTTATATCCAACGTGTTGCATTTGTTTCCTAACAGAAGTTGTTAGGCCTCTCAGAGAACATAGCAGTTTTAGTGACTTTACTGTGCACATCTGCAAAGATTGTCCCTAAATGCTTCCCTGGGGAGGGCAGGTTTGCCACTGTCCCTTGCAGCTCTGTGGCTCTGTTGCATCGCTGCAGTGCTCTGGGGCAGGGCACCCCCACCCACCCCCACCCCCCCACCCACCTCCTCTGGGGACCCCTTTGGGGGCCTCTGAGGGGCCTGTCACCTCCTCTGGGGACCCCTTTGGGGGCCTCTGAGGGGCCGTGTCACCTCCTCTGCTGCCCTGCAGGGGGATGTGGCTTTTCCCGGGGGGCAGCCCCACGGCTGAGCTGCTCTGCACAGCACAGGGTGGGCGCTCACTGCCTCTCACCAGAGGCTTTTTCACTGCACACCCAAAACCTCTCTCCCCGCCCTTTGGTGCCAGGGTCTGTGCGAGCCTGGCAGCGACAGCCCCGGGGCTGAGGTCTCCAGCCCGAGGGTGCTGAGCCTGAGCCCTCTGTGAATGGATTCTTCTTCCCCTAGCCCAGACCTGAGCCACTTTATCTTATCTCCATCAATGAGCAGTGCAGGGCCTCAGTCAGAAGGCCTGTTCAGCCTGTGGGGGTCTTCTCTGCAGCTTTTGGAATAAAATTTTGGTATAATAGGCAAAGATCCTTCATGAAGATGTTCAAGCCATAAATTATAACATTCAGTCTCTGACAATGCCTCACTCTAAATGGGAGCTCACTGTCTCAGCCAACTGACATATGGATGAAAGCTTCAAATAAAGCTTCAAATAAAGCTTCAAATAAAGCCTAATATAATGCAGTTAAAGGAAGTATCTATTTTTGTATCTTGTCTTTGCTTAAAAATTAAGCATTGTTTATGTGCAAGTGTTAAAAAACAACCCAACCAAAATTATAGTGTGAGCTGCAGGGAAAAATACCCAAACACAACAAAACAGAAAAATGTAACTTATTTTCAATAAATATAATAAGTCCACTTTTCCAATGCAATCCTGAATAAAGAGATAATTAAAGATGCGGGTTTATTTCAAAAATTTCATGCAGAATTATTTATATAGAATATTACATGAATCAAAAAAGGATTATTACATTGGTCATGTATTTGCTACATATTTAACGTAAAATATTTTTTGTTGAATTTCAAAAACCCATATAGTCTGTCAATATTTTAATCATGTGCTGTTTAGCAGTCCTCCAGTTCTTAAGAATTTTGAATCATCTTCCCCTCTTTTACAACAGCCTTCAGAATTGTAACTTACTGTAGATTTTTTCCTATCTTCAAAGATTTATGGTACTGTATATGCTATTTACTACTATTTTTACAGTGGATAAAATTGTATTTCTTAGACGAGCATCTTGGAATCATAATTTGTCACTGGTTATGAAATAGCAAAATACTAATTAGAGTGAGTGCTTTCTAGATATTTATAGCCTTTACTAGGAAGGGGATCTGGCAGTGGCTGAAATGAAAGACAGTGAAAAAAAAAGAAAAATTTTTTGTTTCAAATACTTGCCAGATGTTCTTTGACATGATATGTGGTAAAAGAATTAAATATATTCCAGAATAATTTTATTATAATAGATATAATACTCAGAGGTTTATCAGGTTTCTGACACTTCTACCTTAATGAAAAATTGATCCTTTCAGTCTTTAAATAGAGAGATAAATAAACACAGTGTCGAGAGTGGATTGGAGTGGGTCTTTGATAGTTCTTCATATATGCATGATATTCTAGTCCTGTTCATATGAACTCTCCCATCTTCTATT
This sequence comes from Monarcha castaneiventris obscurior, assembly GCA_026261815.1. NCBI lineage: Eukaryota > Metazoa > Chordata > Aves > Passeriformes > Monarchidae > Monarcha > Monarcha castaneiventris. Next base: position 1,348,929 of record JAMPIT010000371.1, read on the forward strand.
ATCATCATCAGGACCCCTGCAAATAAAGAAAAGTAGACAAAGCTTAGGAAATTCAATCTGGAACATGAAATCTCATCCAGAACATTCTTATGGATAGACTTAAGGAAGGAGAGATATAATCCAGAATTCCTGGTTTTGCTGAGCATCATGAAGGCGTGGCAGTGAACTGCTCTGTGCAGAGAAGCTCTAGGCCTTGGGTACAGAGCATCTGAAAGAGCTGGGCTGTGCTTTAGAACCTTGAAGAAAGAAAGTCCCAGTCAGCAGTTATGTTGTGCCTCACAGCAAGACCAATATAATGGCTGTGACTACTAACAACCACCAAAAGCCCCCACGTGTGCTTTTATCCAAGACTGTACAGTATTAACTTGCACAGGGAGTGGTTGCAGCATAAGCATGGACAGTGGATTTTCCAATCAAGCAGGGCTATAATTTAGTAGATTTATTACAATGCCTGCTGTCCTATGGTTTCATGGGATTGTGCTCCTCTGTTCCCAGTACATTCATCTCCTCCTGCTTCACCACTGATAATTTTACTTTCCATAGTCTCATTCAAACTTCATGATAGTGATATAACCCATCAATTTAAAATTAAATCCATCTGAAAGTACATATTTGCTTTACCTAAAAGGTCTCTATTTCCTCCACTGTTTTTGCAGTATTGTGTTTATTAGTTCTTGTATATAATAGGTGATATTTTTCTACATATAGCCATATAAACATACAGTCTTAATCAGCTGTAGCATCTTTTCATGTATGTGCTAATACCTGTAATATGTAAGAGACAAAATAGTTTAGGCAGTGGACAAACCCCATTATGTTGTAGGACAACTGGAAGAAAAATAACAGTTTAATGACAGCTATTTTTATCTTCTTTATCCTATTTCCCAGTATAATTATTTCTGGATCAGTGTCCTCCTTTTTGCATGCTGGCTTCTGTGAAAATACTGATTTTTTTTTTTCCCTTTGCTCTAATGTATCCTTACAATTTGTTTTCCCCAACTTGCATAACAAATATTTTCTCCATTTCTCACAAAAGTATTTGTAACATTTTTTAAAAAATTAAATGCTTATATTATTTTAATTTTGATATGTCAGCCCTTTCTTCCCAATGCTATTGGTATTTCTAATTAAATCTTCACCATGATTTCCCTATGCAAATGCTACAGTTGTAGAAAATTAGATACAGATGCTGTTCCTCTCAGTTTAATCAGTGTGTTGGTGGCAGAGGCCTTAAGGTCTTAACATAAATTCAGCTTTCTAAAGTCTGAGCACTTGAGTGGATGGGCAGGAGGATATCAGTTCTGTTTGAAATGCCTTGAAATCTATGGGTAAAACTGGTGATGAGTGGATGAAAACTGTTTTGTATAATTTCTGAACTCATGAAGTGGTAATATTGTGTTTTCTCTAGGACATGTGTGGCACCTGGGTTGGATAAAAAACAGCTCCTGCCCAATAAATTTTTGCCAGAGCCTGCAATTCCACTGTTTGTACACTCTATTACTGGGCTTATTTTTAATGTAATTTTTATCCAAAGTTTATGTGAATAGAATTGTCCATCGCCAAACTCTAAACTTTTTCCCAGGTAGCATTTGCTTTGTAGTGCCTGAAAGCTACCACAGCAGTAATTTTAGATGGACTTTTGCCACCTTCTATTGTGTCCAGTGAGTTCCATCCTCCTTTGTATCCCAGCAAATGTAGTGTCTCTCTGCAGAGTCATCATTTTACATTTTGAAGCCTCAACTACTTCTGATTTAGCTTATCTACCTCAAACTCTGAAGTTATTAGTGGTGTATTTATTTGGGTATACTATTCTAATTTTAGTATTATTGAATGTGAACCTACAAGAACATGTATTTAAGTTCACATAAGTGCAAGAAAATTGATTCATGAGAAAGAACTAGTATGTGTAAATCTTGCCTCATGAGAAAATTACAGCTGACAAGAAGATATGGGAGTCTGTTAATGGCCCAGCTCTTACTAAAATTTGTTTTTATGTACAACTTCCTATAAAAGTCCACACTGGTGAAGAAGGATAAGTTATAGCAATAGCCAGTTGGAAAAAATATGATGATAATAAAATTTCTTATTCATGTCTTTTTATTAAGATAAATACTCTGAGGGAACTCTCAAGTTCTGTCTCAGCTGCAGAGAATCTTGGATTTCTTCCTATGAGGAGCATCTGTTGGCTTTGGAAACTTTTCTGACCCAGGTGCTCAGCAGGCACATTGTCTCCTAAATAGAGGAACATGATCTAAACCTGCTCTAAGGACTCTCTGTCTTTACAACAGCAGCTCTGAACACTTGCCATGTCTTGTTATCTGGGCTCCCATTAACCGCAGATCAGGAAAATTCTCTCGGAAGGCTGCAATAAAGTTGAAGTTTTGCAGGGAATGTCTGTGTTTCTGGATATTGTTATCTTTTATAAATCCAAATGTCAAAATCCATTCCAAAAAATCCTTTGTCTTTTCTCAGTCAATTATGATACTGCCTTCCTTGTTCTTCTTTTCTCCTACATGTCTGCCTTTCTGATTTAGATGATGTAGCATGCAGAAGTCTATGATAATCTGAGTTTCTATAGTGCTGGTACATTTGGCTCTTGTGGTGTTTCTGCATGACAGCCTACAGTGACGTGGTAATGCTTATCTGCTGAAGCTTTAAAAATTATTAATCAAATGCCTCATGGGAATTGCCAGCTTTCCTCAAAAACGTATGTTTAAAATCAATGACAGATTTAACAGCTAAATTTCAGTCAAAAATTCTTTCTGTGGGAGTATTGTTGAATGTCTGTCACTTTCAGCAACCAAAGACTACTAAATAATCTGAGTTGTCATTGTCTGACAAGTAGCTTTTTAACAACAGATAAAAATACTAGTTTTACTAACATTTCCACCCTAGTAAAATATTATTAGGATTATTTTCTATTATGTCCTAAAAAAAAAAAAAAAAAAGAAAAAAAACCCCATAATTGCTTACTTTTTCCATGTATTATCATAATGATATTGTTATCTTCTCTTTTGGTATATCTGAGATAAGAAAAGGAGCCATATGCTTTCATAAAATCCTAAAATAATTAGGTTGGAAGGAACTGCTGGTGGTAATCTGTTCTAGCCCCCTGCTCAAAGGTTGGATCTAGGTTCAATGTCAAATCAATTTGCTTATGCTCAAATCTACCTCAGCTTTGAGTGTTTCCAAGGATAGACTTGCACAACATTTTTTGATAGTCTGTTCCAATGTTTAACCAATCTTCCCATGAAGTTTTATTTCTATTTATGTAGCTGGAATTTCTGTTCTTGAAGTTTGTTCTGGTTTTTTCATGTTTTATATTAGTGCATTAATACTGTTTACTAGAAAGTAAAGAAAAATATTCTCTATGTATAACAAAAAACTTATCTAGAAATGGGAGGAAAGGTTTGTTTGGGGTTTAGTCTTTTCTGTCCTGCACCAAAACTTCATCCTCTCATGAGAGAAACTCTTACTGTGTGTGAAACTTAACCTTCCAGTTCATCAGAGCATGGTGCTGGTAATGCCAAGGTCGAGGGCTCCACCCCTGTACAGGCCATTCACTTGAGAGTTAGATTTGATGATCCTTCTGGATCCCTTCCAACTCCGATTGTCCTGTGATTCCTCCCACCCTCTCTGAGCTACCACGCAGATGCTGCCAGCCTGCACAAGGTACCCGAAACACCAGAAAGAACAAAACACAGTCAGCATTTGACACAGTGAACAGCCTGAAATAATAACAGTCTGTGTCACAGAGTTTAGCAGAGAACGTGGAATTACAGAGAGAAATGGGAAAGGAGAGGAATGGAGCATAATAATCACAGAGTAGCAAGGAGCCTCCTTTAGGCCACGGTGCGGTTTCAAAACATTCCTACTGGATGTACCCTGAGTACCTGAGGGGCAGAAAGTACTCTTGGAAACAACAGTAATAAAAGAAAACACAGATCCAGCTGGGTTTTTCTGTGGCTCTGGCAAATGCAGATCCCTACTTGCACAATGCCAGGTCTCAGGAGTTGACCAGCAGTTGCTTGCTGCATCCACCTCCTTTGTTTTCCTGTCTCCATCTGCTGGACGCTGCACTGAGCAGTGGCTGCACTGACGGGGGTTACCCAGGCTCTGAAACTGCCTCAGCACTCAACTAAACTTTCACGTTATGAAACGTATCAAATGTCTCCTAGCGCCAGTTAAGATAATTTGCATGAAAACCACATTGTTTTAATTCAAATTATTGGAAATATCTTATTTTCAGCTTCCTTTGCCCTATAATACATAGGCACAATCTTGTGGAGAGTAACATTCAATACGAAGTCTATTGGTTTTAACAGTTAATGCATCACTGGTTTTTATCAATTGGTTTTGCTTCATAGCATTAATTAATTATATTAGTACTAATGTGCTCTTATTAAATCTTTCACAAAGAATTTATTGCAGTGGGGGTCTTTAGCAGCTTGTTTATGAATACACCAGCAAATATTGTGAAATTTCACTCATAAATTCCCTAAATTAGAGGCATTAGTGCTTCAAAATTGTCTTAATAAAATGTTTATTATTTTCCATATCCTTATCAAAGTTACTTTACCTTTTATGTCCACTATATATTTTCATTTGCAAAGTTTGATTATGTTCTTTTATTTTATTATCCACAATATGCTGAATTTCTATTTTGTAGGTACAGAAGAAAGAAGAAAGTGGGGTTTGACATCTTTAGCTCATTGGTTGAGATTTGCATGATTATTGCCTGTTCTAGAGGTACTAGATTCCTGGCAGAGCAGCTGCTGGTCTTGAAGTTTGCTTTTTTGTGGTACACCAGAATCCCAGTTTGACTGCGTGTGGAGAACCTTTCATGAAGAATATCTTTGTTCCCAGCCTTTACTCTGTGCCATATTTTACTAAAATATTTTATCTGAGAAAAAGCTATGTACACGGCTGCATGCAAATCCAGCCAGCCATCCACTCAACACTTGCTTGAACTTCCCAGCTTATTTTTACTTTTATCTGAACATGGTTATGTAACTTTTGCTCATTAGGAGGACTGATACTGATTTTTTTTTTTAATATTAGAAGTCTGAAAATTTTGTTACTCATTACAAGATGAAGATCAGGCTACTATTAATGTGCTTTCTTCTATCTGAACTGTGCTGAACTACGATAAAAATCAAGTTTTGATGTGCATTCATTATATCAGGATTTGTTCATTTTGATCCAAAGTCAGTAACAGTGATATAAAGATGTTTAAGATATGAAGAAAATTATATTGGTTTTTCATTGGTCTTTCACGTGCTGAGTTTTTCACTTTATTTTAACAATCAACTAAGTTGGATATTATATAACCACCTGAAATGCTGATTGTCTTAATTTGTACATGTATACTACAGGCAAGTAAGTGTAGTAATTTTCTCCTACTCCACAAAACCTGTCTTATCTAAATCTGAGTCTGCATAATTCCTAAAATCTTGTCATTTCATGCAGCAAGAGAAGTCTCAAATTTGTGATTACCTTGTTAGCAATGTTTTAAAAAACTAAAAAATGTTTTTAGTAAGTTTTTCTCATATTTTGTCATCTACTAAATCTTATTATCAATTTTCCATTAACACCATTTTTTTCCAATAAGAAATGAGTTTTTAAAATTTTTTCCAGAATCATAGCACAAATAAGTCATCCTACTTAATGAAACATTAAACACTGAGTTTAGATGCAGTTTAGTAAAATCATTAGTTGATCTACAGTAGAGATACATGATAATGAAACTGAGGAAGAAAATCAGATGTTTTGGAATAGTTTTGATAGTGCATAATTCTATGATTAAAACTAAAAAGAAGGTTGCAGGTGGACTAAAAGAAAAACGTTTGGCCTTTTTGGTAGGTCTTTAATGTTTGATGTGTACAATTACACCTGTAACATGTACTTCATTCCCTACAAGGACAATTATTTCTTTCAGCACACTCACAGGTGTCATGTTCAATACAGGTGAGCATACCTGTGTGTATTCAAGCTAATTGATTTGTCTCAGCTTCAATACCTCAAGCTCGTGGTCTTTTCTTACTTCTTGCAAGTGATAGATTTGTCAGTTTTGTCAGAAAATACAGTTTAGATACTGAAATTTTATTCTTAAGGTAAATGAGTGAGATTTTTAAATTCTAAAACTGTGTTAATGGGGCAGAAGGAGAACTGGTAACTCAGAATAACTTTTCCTTATTTAAAGAAGACCTCAATTATGTGAGAAGACTTAGAATTCAGGAGCCTTTGCAACATAAGCAAATTCTCCTTACAAACCTTTCTCCCCTTCATTTCTAAAACAATGACTATCCCACTATGAGGGAACTCACTAGGGTAGGTGAGCAAGCATTGGATGTTAGTATTGGTTTTATTTTGGAACTCAATAATACAATCACCAGAATTTAAAAAATTGTGTTCTGCTTTGAAATGTCCAAACTGAAAGCTAAAATATAAATCAAGGGAAAACTACCCCTACAGTAATTAAATTGGAATTCTCAACTTTATAATATTTTGCTCAAGATTTCAATTTGATTCTCCTGATCATTTTGAAACCTCTAAAGTTGTTGCTTAGAAAAAATAAGGTAAGGCTTCCCCTACTGGTCTGGTTTTTTAGTTTTTGTAATGCAAGTAGGTTAAGCTACAGATGTTTCATACACAGTGTTCCTGCCATTTTATTTATGACTTTGAATGTAAAAAAACAAAAAACCAAACAAAAACCCAAAAATTCAGAGTTCCAGAACCACCACACTACAATTTCAATTCTTGTACCAATCAACTGGACTGTTGATGCATTGTTATCCTTCCCTTCCACAGGTTGTGGCAGCTCAACAGTGTCCAGTTCCAAGAGTCAATTTCTCCCTGGCATGACCAGAATGGAGCATGTCTGTAAGACACTCAAAAAATGTGACTAATGAAGCTCATAAATGCACTCAAGATGAGCATAAGTTGTAGTAGAATCACCACTTCCTGCCAGTGGGCAAAACCTGCAAAGATATCTTTAGATCTGTAGAGTTATTCTTTTGTCAGATGATGGGCAGCAACTTATTTGGAAGGAGAAATTTCACTCATGGCTGCCAGAAGAATCTATGGGGAAAGATGAGGGGAATAAGCAAGGCCTTTCATGTGAATGTGTAGGGCCAGAACCTGACTTTGAATAGTTAACATTTTTCTTGGAGTTTCAGAGAGCACCTGAAATTTCTTCTCTGCCTTCATTCAAGTGGGACCAAGAAAACCCTTGCAAGGGAAAGCCATACGTGGTAACTAGAGTACCTAAAGGGTATGTATTTTAATAATCTTCCTTTATAAAAACAAAACATCCTTTAAAAATTTTTTTAAGAAGTCACTTAAGAATCCACTGTACTGAGTTCTCAACAGTTTTCTGCTGCCTTTCACTTTTAACTTCAACTCCTGATAGCAAATATGATCTCTTTTATCAAGACTTGGACAGCTGACTTTAAAAATGAGTAGGCTTGTTAATCACAACTCATGTCTTTCACCTATATTTCAAGTCCTTCTGGGTAACCACACTTGATTATTTTCTTTACACCATTGGAGTATGAAGTGTTGACTCTGAGTGACCATGTAGAGGTGAATGCTGTTTAGCTGGCTTTGTCCCACTTCTAAGGATTTCCGTGGCCGGAGACAGAAAGTCCCATACAATTGGTCTCAGCTCAGTCATGGAGCACAAGGTGGAAGGTACAGCTGGAAAATAGTTTCTTCTGTTGCATTAAATCTGTCTGATAGAAGCACATGCCCTGACTTTTTTATTTTAAGTATCATTTTATGATCTGAAGGAGACTTTGCAGTGGGAAGTAAAGAGGGGAGGGTTGGGCACCTGGCCCTCGTAGCAGGGAGGGAGTCAGGGATGCTTCTCCTCACGTCATTCCCATCAGCTCCCAGGGCAGACCCTGATGACAAAGGTGCCTTGATAAATATTCTTCTCTCGAAAAACCCAGGTCCAATGATAACAAAATAACTTGTTGGTTTGTAAGTTGAATCTGAATGAAAATGTCCAGAAGTAAATTGCTCTCTCAGATGTGTGTTAATGATACTGTCACCTCTTCCTTTCTTCTTTTTTTCTCCCCCCTGGGGACATCATTTGGACCCCCGAAAAAGTAATGATGAAATAAATGTAATCAAATCATTGGAAAGACATTTTATTTTGAAAGCAGCAAAACTAAATGAAGACTTCATTTTGTACAATGAAGGCTAAGTAGAAAAATTTGACAGCATTCTGGTTTTGAATTTGAGAGACTTCAATGGAATATAACTTCTGGGTTGCAAGACACTGTACTTTTTAGTTACTTCAAATAATATCTCCAAATAACCCGTTGCTTCTTAACATCTAAAAGCTGGTGTGATTGCTAAGCAAAAAGAAAATATCTTTAACAACTGAGCATGTTGTCCAGCAATGCTGAAGATGAAGAGAAGCATTTACTAAAGGAAGATCTATTTAGGTGCTTTGACGATACAGTCAGATGTTTAACAGAATTATTTAAAGGCAATTTAGACAGCAGTATCTACTTCCCACTGAATTTCTCTTAGTCACTTCTATAAATCCCATGTGTATCTTCTGCATCTTTAGGCACTTTAAATATCTGGCCCAAAGGCAGTTGAAAATCTGTTAAAGCTATAGGCAGACTTCTGTTTGCTGCTGCTGGAAGAAAATCACACTTTTAAGACTAGTCCTTAAATTAAAAAGAATTTCAGCCTTGGAGACAGTTGTTCAATGGGGATATTAAGATTATTTGTGACATTTAGTCAGTATGGCCTGTTAGAAACATCTGTGCATATTACTTTTCATTAAAATAAGTAATTTTGTAAGAAATGCAACTACAACTGCAGTGCTTTCATCAGCTTTCCTTTTTCTCATTCCTTTTTTTCCTTCAGAAATTGAACTATTAAATGTTCCTGGCTGAATACCAATTCTAATATTTTCTAAAATTAAATAATCATAAATCTAAGTAAGTATAGCTGTTTCCTTGTAGGAACAGAATTTGCTAAGTAAAAAACTCCTACAGAATGGGAGACATAAATTTGTGTTTGGTGTTTGCTTTTTCTTTTAAATATATATTAAGCTTTTCTACTTTTAAGCTTACACAGTAGTAGGGACTAGGGATGAGTAAAGCCCCCACTGCAATGTTTTTATTCTAAAACAAGTATCCAAATAATTTTATGGATTTATTTAACAGATGACTCATATAGCCAACACGATGGGAAGTACATCTTCATATACAGTCATCTCTGATGATATGCCACAACACAGAAGGGGGAGTGGACAGTGTTTTCCTTTCTAGTCTCAATTGATGTTACCATTTGTTTTTCTTAAGAATATTCAACTGAATGCATGGAACAGGGTTCCAGATGCATCATATAATGCTAAATCTGTGGGCAGTGTATGCCTGGCTTCATAACAAGTACAAATCTTCACTCTTAAAAATGTAGATATAACTAACAGATAAGGTTAGTGGAGGTGCAGGTATGGTCTCAGGCCAATACTACCTATTAGTTTTTTAGACATCTATTCTTATAATGAATCAATTAATATAAAACCCAGAAACAACCTTAACATTAATACTTTAATGTTGAGCTTTCAGGCTAGGGAGTTTTCCTTAATAATAATGATTAAGGGTGTTACAAGATATAATTTCATATAAAACACAAAATATGGCTGGTTGACACCTGCATTTCAGTAAGAAAATCCTGTTTGCAAGACTATTAATGGAAAGGTAGCACATAAATTTGACAGCAGGTGACTCCACCTGGTAAATACTGGGATGCTTCCCAATAGGTTTTGGGACAATCTATTCAGGAAATGAGGGAAATAAGAGGTAACTCCAGTGATGTAGGTAAATTAAATGAAAGGTGTAAAGGGTGAACACATAAAGCAACAGCACTGAGTAGTTTATAAGTAGGCCAGTAGCATTTCTTCTGTGTTCACATATATAAAACAGAAGGTGGTTAAATAGTCATGGCTTGCAAAATATTTTATTAGAAGAAATAATAATCATGTATCCATCATTTGCACATAAATATAGAGTTGTAAATGTTTTAGCAATTACAAACAATGTGTAGAGGAGGGTCTACTGAGAGAAGTAGCTTGTGGATGACATAGTGACAGTAAGTGACCTTATTAACTCTTATTATCTGCTTTTGAATGCTTAGGCCCAAAAGAGGTTCCCATTTTATTTGTGTTGTTTCTTCTTCTGCTGTATTTTTTTAACATGAATTGATTGACCATTTTCAAATGATTCTGTGGCACTGTGAAGCATTCTGGAGATCATTATTAATAAATTGACACACAACTCTACAATATATTTCATCTAATCCAGATTTTACAGCTGTGTCAGCTAATTATTAGAAAACTCTGGATTAAAGTGAACTATCTCTAACTTATTGAGATTAAAGTAGGCATTGCTCTCCTCTATGTGTCCTTACAGACATGCATTTAAATAAAAACCTAAATTAAAAATGGTTATTAAAAAAATGGGTGGAATATAGGAAGGTGGACGATCTTTGATAGAGCAAGTTGCAACCCATTTCAGGTTTAAAGCCTTCATACACTTAAATGCTCTGGTGTCTGGTATGCAGGGGTTCCTGGGTTCCTTCTGGCCTGCAGGATGAAATGGAAGCCCTGCAATAGTTTTTAGGGCAAGAGACTTGTCCTATCTTCTGCAATCTCCAGTGAATCTACACATTATCCTAAATCTACAAGAATGAGCTGCTGTGCCTTCATGCTCGGGGATGATTTGACCAGACACAAGGAGCTCCAGACTGGTCTACCAGAGATCACCACTGATCACACCAAATGTCTATCTGACAATTTTAATTAATAATGACTTTAAAGGACTGTCTGAAACTGATTTATTTTGGTAGCCTACCAAGAGTGATGAATAAAACTCAGCATTGAAAGAAACTGATTGCAAGAACAGTATTTCTAGGAGAGTTATATTCTGTGCATGTAGTACAAAGCAAAGTATTTCTAATGTATTTATTTTTCAGACTTGAAAAACAATTTGACTTATCCTGCATCAGAATGTATATATAAGAGTTGACATTTTCATAAGGCTGTTGCTGATTGCATGGAAGAAACACACTCCATTCTAGCTAATATAATCTATTTTGGTAACAGACATTTGGGTCAATCTGTTCTCATACAAATTCTTAATAAACACATTATTTCTCCCACCCAATGCAGTCAGAATAGACGGGGAAATGTAAAGCAAATGGGCAAGCTAGAAGCATTGCATCTTTATATTTCCAAGAAATGTTGTTATTGTTTACTACTATATAGTGTGAGGACTATAAAAATAAATCTTACTTTTTATTGTATTCTATGAAATTTCAGGGTACAATTTAAAAACTCTATTTTCCGAGTCAAAGAATAAAAGCTGGTATTTCAGCAGACAGATGGCTAAGGATGTTATCCTGTCTGCATGTGCAAACAAAGATTATTGCAGTCTCACTGCCTACACCTTGCTTTCAAACTTTGGCCTTCCTTTTATTTACAAAGATGTTTATTAAACAACATAGGAAGTTGATTTCACTGTGCCTCTTTTTTCAGATGGGTTGTAGAATATAAATGAATTAGGGTTATGTTCTGAAACCATTTTATCTTACAGCAAGATTTAATAGGAAGTACATGTAATTAAAATTAAGACTTGATTGCCAACTTCGGATCTACTCTAATGCTTATATATTTGGTTATCTTAGAGAGTGCTAGTGTTAAATTTTTCAGTAATTGAAAAGTAGCATTGCATTTAAAATTACTTAGCAATTACTGCACAGTTTTTAAATTTAATAACCTAATCAGTTTGGCTAAAATTACTCAAATCATTTGAGTCTCCAATACATTTCAAACTATTCAGGCCAATCTGTGAGCTTGAAGAGCCAGTTCCACAAACATCATCAAACAGCTTGTGTCATTCTGCACTTTATAAAATAAAAGAAAATTAAATACCTTCACTTGTCTTCATGATAATCAAAGAGCAGAGAGAAATATTTCCAGTGACTGAAGTCTGTTGTGTGTGTTTGTGTGTGGGTTAACTTGGGTTTTCTGGTTTGTTTTTTTGTGTGTTTTGGGTGTGGGGTTGGCTGGCTTACTTTTTGGGGTTTTCTTGGATAAGACAAGGCACCTTTTTCCTGATGCAAAAGAATCTTTTCTGGAGATCAAAGGTTTGGGTTTTGATGAATTCACAAGAAAAATCAAGCCTCAGGATTGTATTATGTTCCAGGGAAAATGATGTCGATCCACTATGTGGCTTTGCACTGAGGAACGTGACTGACAATCTCTGATCAGGAAAGCTTCAGAATTAGAGAAGCTGTGCCAAGGTGCTTCTCAGGAAAACATTCATGTACCAGAGCCCATTTTTAGTTATTTATTCTTAATAATAGCTATTGAAAAAGTCCCTATTCTCTATTCTATTTTCACAGAACCCATGTGTTGCTAAATCCCAATTTTAAACCTTTAAGTAACAGAAGCTCAGTTTGGCTCCAAAATATATTTTGACCATATCATGATTTTTGGAAATATTTTAATTAAAAGAAACTAGGGTCTGAAATTCTGATGTAAGCATGAAAGGGGTGGGGTGGGGGGGAGGAGAAACAAACAAAAATCCCAACATTTTCTCCCCTGCATATTCTGCTTTGATTGACAGGATGGGGTGAGAAAAGAGAGGCAGGGGGAGAACTTTTCTAATGAGCAACTTGATGACTCCTTTATATGGGAGTACTATTGATGTTTTTTGTCTGGAGGGGTTTTCTTGGGGGCTGAGAACTAGAAGTTCTAGCATAAATCTATGTAAAAAGCAGTGTGTCATACTGTCTCATGATGAAGGCAGTTCACAAACAAATATAAATTAAGCAAAGTATTTACAGGAACAAAACAGAGAATGTGTCCTAATTGTGTTAATGTGCTGCAGCCCTCATTTTCTGTGGCTGACCAGGGAAGGGAGGGGTCCATGCTGTGGCTGATGAAAAGCAGAGCTTCAAGAAGTCTCTGTAGTCCTCCTGAATCACTGCAGACGGAAGTTCTTCATCACTGTCTTTTAATTCTGCTTTGGCCTTTCTGCTACTGGTTTTGTCAATACTAATTTAGGGGGGGGTTGCCATTTTATAATATACAATCTCAAGTACTGAAAAAAGTGGCAACATAGCAGTGTTTTTCTGCATTTTCGCACTGCATGCAGCCCATGTCAGTATCTTTGTTGGTTACCTTGGAAACTGTCGTGGGGGGAAATGTGATTGGCTGCATCCTCCAATTGATTATTAAAGTCGTGGGCAGTTTCAAGTGCCAGACATCTCATAGGTTGCACAAGTAAGTAGCACTAAATTATTCACAATTTAAGGTTCTTTATTTTGAAGTAAGCCACGTGAAACAGTACATCTGCAATGCCTTGGAAGTTTGACTGGAATGAGTAATGGATTGCAAATTTCCTCTTTGTAGGAACTATACTGTTTTGGGGATGTGCCTTGGTTTTTCTTTTTCTTCCTGGTTGTTTCTACTGTGGGACATGCTTCTGAGAGGAAGGAGCAAAGAAACCCCAACCTCCCCCCAACCCAAACAAACCCAGAACCCCATACTGAAACAATAAATAGTTTCTTAGACAGATCTGTTACTAAATATAATATCTTATTTTATATTGTCAGAGGAATGGAAGTTCGCATGCCTTGAGCTGCTTCCCTTTTTGTATGTCTTAAGAGTTGGTATCAGAATTATTTAATAGCCTGTCCTGCTCCCATTGATGAGTTGATGAATAGAGATAGGCTGCAGAGTGATGCATTCACCTTGACTGTGCTTTGCATACATCTTTTTCAACAATGTAGGAACACGTTTTGTTTTCAACCAAAAATCTGGTGGTGATTAAGGCCTCCTCATGTCAAATTGTCTCAGTTAATCTTGAAAAAAGTGACTTGTACAGCATAAAGCAAAAATCATTGTCTTGAGAATATCTTTAGAAAGTCATGATTGATAATGTAGTTCCTCTATGCTTTGCCTTCAGTATCTGATGTTATTTGACCATCACTGCCTACAGAAAAACCTGGTTTTAGTGAAGAGCTGATATCACATTGCAAAGAGTTAATGGCCCAAATTACTCTTGAGTGCTTCTATGACTGTATTAAGGGCAAAGAATGGGTGTAGTGTAAAACTACTACACCATTTAGAGATAGTTTAGTATCTCTTTTTTTTCAGCTGCTCCATTCTTATTAGTATTTCATTTGCATTCTTGAATGACTTGAATATTCTCAAAATCATAGACAATTCAATTCAGAATTTCAATTTGGAAAACAAAGTACAGCTAAAGCATATCTTCACCTCTATGCTCAGCCCTGATAGCAGTGAATAGCAATAGACCAGGCTGCCAAGGAGCTTTTTCAGTCTCCATCTTTGTAAGTTTTCGAGACCAGACTGGACAAACCCTGACTGACCAGAGCTGATCCGGTTTTTAGCGGGAGATTGTGCTAAAGGACCACTGAGGTCTCTTCCAGCCTGATTTATCCTATGCTGTGAACCATATCCCTGAAAACTGTGTCTTATTTCCAGATAATGTTTATCTGACTGTAGCTTTTAGCCATTGGTTTCCCTTACTCATTGTCCTATTAAGGAACTTATTGGTACTTGATGCCTCTCTCATTGTAAATGAATACTGAAATACAGCAAGCAAACCAACTCTCTGTTTCAAGACCAGTAGCTGGACAGATACTTGTCTACCCTGTAAGTCGTTTGATCTATTTTGCCTTGGACAGGACAGGACAAAATAAGTAAATTTTATAAAAACGCATATATTGAAGCTGGGTGTAGAATTCCCCTTTCGGAGTTTTCAGTGGTAGCCACAGAAGTCTTCTCTTATTTCTTGTTTCAAGGTGGTCAAAGATACTCAGAGCAGATCTCTGAATCAGAAATATTCTGATCAAACGACTTTCTGTGCAACTTTTTATGCTATTACTTTTTCGTGTGAAAAAGTGAATCTGAGGTAAATTTCTGTCATATTTCTCACAACTTTTGTCACCAGCTGGGCAGTCAGACTTTAAGCATAGGCAGCCAGACACAGAGATCTGCAGGGCTGCTCCAATCTCAGCTCAACTGTAACTATTATCACTCAGTCTTTTAAAGCAGAAAGTCCCAGGAATTTAATCACTAACCCTCCAGAGCAATCAGATACCTTTTCCTGCATGGACAGAGTACAGTGTCGAATTCTGCTCATTTTTGATGTCTCACAAAAATTAAGTTTATTACATGTACATGATTACCTTCATCAACAAAGTTTGTAATCTTTTGAAAGAATAAAATCAAGCTTTTAGTCCAGACCAATTGCCTCTAAAATAATTTATCTGGGAATTAAATATTTTTCTATAATTTGTCAAACAATTGCAGCAGCTTTCTTTTGTGTTGCCAAGAGCTGAAGCTGGGCACCTGGCCTGTGGTTACCTGATTTATCCCTTTTGGCATTTTTAATATGGACACAACATTGCCTCTTTTCTAATCTTCTGGAGTTACTCCAGTTTTCCATGATTTATTAGAAAGTTAACACTAGCAGACAGGAGATTCCCTCTGACCCCTCTGCTTTAGTACTCTTTGGGGGCTTTTTTGTTTTGTGCTTTTTGTTGTTGTTGTTTGTATTATTTATGCTGTGGCTATTTTTATCTCCTTTATAAAGGGTTTCTAATTTTAATTCAAAAAAAACCCCTCCAAAATTTATTATGAGTTAAAAATTACAGAATTGACTTACTCTTAGCAGTCTAACTTTCTGGGAGCGGATCCTAAAATCAAACTGAGACAGAGTGGGTTGAAATTATTATATTTCTCATAGAAACATGAAGAATATAGCTTATTAAATGTTCTTTGTAACACTACTCCTAAAATCTAAATTGAAAATTAAGAATATGCTTAAATATCTTAAGATTTGCTGTAACGGCTGCTGGTGGATATAAAACCCAGTAACCAAAAACACCAAACCAAAACAAAAAAACATCCTCAAATCAGTGAATGTCTATCAATGTTTGATTGTGTTTAGGCTATTTACAGGCCTGTAGTTTCTGTGAAACTAAATCCTACCCTGACTGGATTTATGTAAGAAAGGGCAGGGCTGCTCCTTTTAGCCCATATTTGATGACAGACACTGTTAGAATGCAAATATGTGGTGACTGGCTTCATGAAGCAATATTTTTTTTTTTCCAAGAGGAAAGAGGTAAATCCAAATGGAAATCCTTTTCCTTGTCTATGAAGATTCTGCGATGAAACATGGTTTTAGCTCCCTTTTACCTGAAATTAGGCAAGTTATTTACTGTCATACTAAATTATTTCAGGTAGTGAAATAGTTCAGAAGCTGCTTGCTACTCATTTCCTACCTTTCTGTAAGCTGCTCTGAAGCCTGTGTTCAGTTTATTGTGTCTGTGTTATACATACTGTTCTGGACAGAGTATTCTATTTGCAATATAAGAAAAAATCTAGCTCTCTAAAAGTAGCTTTGTCTTTCATATTGTTTGATCTAGTTGCTATTTTTCATGGTCCCAAGCAAGAAACATTGGTCAGGCTGTTGTGTGGGGGGTTTGTTTTTAGCTTGTTGTTTTATTGCCACGAAAACACATGTGCTCGACTGCCAGATAAATGTTAAAAAAATATTTGATTCAAATTGTGTAAGTACTTTTTGAATATATTATTACAATCTATTAAAATAAATGCAGGCACTTGCTTCCAGAGTGGAGAAAGGATACCTGCCTCCTCTGCTTTGCTTTCCAAAGGTGTGCCCAGACTAGCAATAATCTGCAGTGCTTGCCACTTGCACTAAAGTAACGTCATTGGATATTTTAATTGGAAATTCCTACCTTACAGTAATGAGCAAGCATTTTCTTGTAGGATGTAGGAAAGCTACACAATTCAAACTTCTCTAAATTCTTATCGCTCTTCTGACTGCAGTTGGTCTGATGGTGGGTGCTGAGGTGTGGTTTGGGGACGTCTTTGCCTGACTCAGGCATGGTCAAGCAGTAAACAGGGAATTCAGAAACTCCTTCAGTCCACTGATGCATATCCCTGGAGCTCACTGGAAGATGCCATCTGCAGATGATGTCAGAGCTTGGTCCCTTTGTGCCCTTTTAATAAGGAGACAAGGTATAAGAGAAAGCAATGCTGGCTTTTTGCTGGGATCAACCTAAACACAAGAAATTCAAACCCAGTACTTCAGAATGTGATGAAGTTTGGGGATTTTGGTATGCCTGTTATTTTGGAAATGGTTGTCACTTTGCAGTGTTGAAGAATAATTAATGTCTTCTCTAAGTTGAATCCAACACTAGACTCATTTGAAATTTTAGATTGTCACTACTCTTCAGTCTGTTAATTCTCCTAAGAATTGGGTACTCTTTGTTACTAAAAAAACAATAATAAGAAGAAAAAAAGTGTGAAGGTCTAATTAAAGATGGATATGTTTACTTTTTTTAGTCTGGTGCTTAATAAGAAACTGTTATCAGATTTAACCTTGAAGATTGGAGATTAGGCCTGATGTACTGCTTTGAATATTCACAAGCAATTGTCAAATACATTTTTTTTGTGATGGGCTCAAAGCCAAAAATTAAATTGTGAACTTGGAGGAGATCCTTAACATACAACACATAGGAGTTAATGTACTTTCTGTTAATATGTGGCATCTTTGTACACATCTTTATTTATGTGAAATGTTGAAATAACATAAAAAAATTTGACCAACCCTCCCCCACCCCCTCCCAAATTTAAAATCAAAGTTTTCAGTTGATACAATTGTACTGCTCATTTTGTGGTAGCACAAAGATGATAATGTGCAGATGAGCCACTGCTTCTCTGGACAGCTCAGTCACCAATCACAGGATGCTACCCAATTTTGATTGCTTTTCCAATGCCTTAACAAGACAGATTACCTAATGTAATAGTTCTACTTTAAGGGCAGGAGAAGAAACAGAGAGATAAAAATAGGTATGCAGATGGAAACAGTTTCACTTTTCCATATGCTAATAGCAAACTACTAGGCTTCTTAATCATCCCTCTCATTAGTGACTGCATTTTCAAAATGGTCTCAAAAATATCTTTAAAAGTGAATAGCCAGAGTGATATCTGCATAGATAAAACTGAACAAAATTTTGAGGAAGAAAAAAATAGATACCAAGCATTAGTGTTGTTATGGAATAACTGGAATGCAATTTTGAGTGTGAAAACGGCTTGCAAGTTTTTTATCTAAAAAATTACTTTAAATACCAATGTCTTTGACCATTGTGATGAGAAATATTTTACATTATTTCCTGTTGTTGAAGGTGGCAACTTTCTTAAAATGCTTGAACAAGAATTTTTGTACTTTGGAAATTTTGGGTATGAAGAACAGACCAGTCTTAAGGCCAGGGAACCACTGGTGCCAAGGGCAGGAAGGTAAAACACAATGATTATAGACTCAGTGAAAGCAGTGTAATATTCAGCATATTTATTTATAGATGCACAATAAAAGCCACAGATTTGTTTACACAAATGTCCAATTGTGTATTTTTCTGAGGAACAGGAATCTACTCTTCAAACATGGAAAAAAAAAAGTAACTCTCCAGCAATGCCCTATACTGCTGATTCTATCTGTGGTCACTGAATATTTTGTTATTATGTGTTATTTTAGAACTAAGGCGTTGTTTGTTTAGAATTTAGGTCAAGATAAAAAAAAAATGTGTTGCACATTATGTGATTTGTTATGAAGACAATAAGACAGCTCAATTTCTCTGGGATTTTTATAACATGGTTGAATTTCTCAAAATGGACATGATTAATTTCTAAGAGTCATGATATTATAGCAGGAGTCACTGTCAAGTTTTAACCAAAATCCTCCTTAGACTCCCTTTACCATAACATGCAATGTTTAGCTTTTGCTTTACTTTGCAAAAAGATTTATATTGAGCCTTCTAAACACTAAAATCTTCTTAACATAGATCCCATCTTTTCTACATTGTATGTGTTGTACATTGTATGTAATAGATTTTGATGGATTCTCTGGAGCACAGTGGAAATAAATCATATCTACCCAGTGAATATGTACTATGTCCCTGATTTATCTTATTTGCAGATGGACTTTTCTGCTCATATTTTAAAACAACCATTTGTAAAAAGGTTCTGAACTAAGAATGAACTGTTTGGTACTGTAAAAAAACATCTATTATATCACACAATATGCGCTCTTATGAGTGTATCCATTTCCAAGTCTGTTTCTTGAATAACACTGAAAATTTGTGCACACTTCAATTATTATTTCTGCCCACTGGACTCAATGGAATTTGCCAGTTCATAGAACTGGTTTTAAAAGTGCTTTCCAGCACAGTTCGTAATTAGGATTTCAGTGACTGCAAAAGTTCAGATAAAGCAGGACTGGGATTCATGGCTGGGCCAAGGGATGCTAAGCACTAGAACATTTTATTATCTCCAAATCCAAGCACTTCTCAGGAAATCCACAGGCTGTGTAGTTAGAAATTCAGGTTCCCGAGTTGCTGGGAAAAGCATTCCTACTCATTTTAAGTTTAGGAAGCAAACAGACAACACACATGCTGAAATTTGTGTTTTTAAAACCCACAGTAAAGATATGTACAACTTGAAGACGTGCAGCTATTTTAAGTAATTTTAAGAAAGCTGTTCGAAGTACTGAAACAAATCACTGGTTTCCAATTAACTGCTGCCTCTTCGATTCTCAAAGGGTTTCTAAAAGTGATTGCTGATGTTTCAACTCTTGAATTTCTAATATCAGTTACCACCTGTAGGTGCTATTTTATTACTACTTTTACCCTCCTCCAACCTTACTTGCACCTTGTTCATCTTTATTCTTTTTTATAACACACACACCCCCTAAAATGTGATAATATATCCTGAATTTTATATAAATCACTTAATTCTTCTTCAGTTTTCTTTTATATCTCCATCTCCTCTTAATTAGTAGTTCCTTATTCTATGACTATTTGGAGGGTCTTTAAAAGTCTTTTTTAAGGAACAAAGTTTCCTACTCAATTTGTTTTACAGCTTTACGGAACAGTGCTGAAAATTAACACTATAAACATAAATTATAGTATATTATTTAAAATCTGTGATTTACCAGCAGTTTATTATTTGAAATCCTTAAGCTTCCTTAGCATTTTCTTCTTGAAAATTCATTAATTTTTTTTAATCCACATTTAGGCTAATCTCAAAGAAGTTTACGGTTTCCCTGTATCTGTCATGCTTTCTTTATATTTATAATAACTCTTGTCTGTACTACCTCAACCAAATAAATACATCTGATATGTTTCATGAACCACGGAGTATCTCTTAAGTTTCTCAAGCTCTGTTTTTCTGGACCTTATTGAGACCATAATTTGGAAAGAGTAGATTATTCCAGATTTTGGAAGTGTTTACCTGCTGCCAGAATTCACTAATCACTTTTGTAAGGGTGTTTCTCTTTGTTGGGTTTGGTGATTTGGAGGGTTTGTTTGCTTGTTGGTTTTTTTGGGGTTTTTTTTTAGTAAGGGAAAACCTTATTCTTTAGGAATTGTATGTTTTTACTGTATCAGAATCAATTTGCCAAGAACCAGCAAGTTGCCTTGTGAGTGTAGTGACACGGAGGAACATATTTAGAAGGCATATGGTAGAGAAAGCAGGGTGTGCTGCACCCTGGGAGATCTCTTCCTATTTTCCTGCAGTACTTCACTGACTAGAGCACATGGATATGGGGCTCTCTTGAATGTGTATTAATTGAATAAGAGACCATTTCCTAATGATGAATTCTATGCTCATTTAGTTTCTTTCTTGTTTACAAAAATAACACCCTTGAACAGTCAGTATACAGTAATTACTGGTCTCCCCTAAGAGAATTAAATAGCATGCCTTTGTTATTCATTATGCAGTTGTTTTGTGCATAACATACAACTTTCAGCTGAAGCAAAGCAAAGAAAATGCCAGAAGATATGATATATGTTTCCCCTAGATACATAAATAGAGGAGACATAATTAAGATATGACATAACATGGAATAAGTGTATATGTTCATCCCCAGCTGCCTGGTGTCTTGCTTTCAAGTACATTGACACCTGCACACAAGGGCAAAATGCATCTTTTTGCAGGGTCTTCTCTAGTGCAGTTACAACAAGAACAACTGAACTGTTTAGGCTGGTGTGTGTTTCAAATGCCAGCAGTATCTGCAGCATCGCAGAGCTGAGTGTGGCCTGCAAGTGCCTTCTGAGAAGCCTGACTAATTAGTGCATGCTGAGCCTCATGCTGCTGGAGCTGAGCTCCTGATACCTAGGCTAAATATAATTCACCAGGAAGCCCCTCCAAGGATACAGTAGTGGAGATGCATTTTTGAAAGATGCAAAATTCAGAGGCAATGCACTACTTCAGTCTTCTTATTATACCCACTACTTGCAGACTTTTTGATATCTGTGTCTTTGGGAATGTCTCGAAAGCTGCTTTCTACTCAGTGCTCTATGTGGGTTCCTCATACTCACTTATGTCTGAAGAGCAAAGTAACATGACTGTTTCACTGAAAGATCTCTGGGCATACTGACATCCCACACGCATTCTGCTAAGCCTCCAAAGTTTGTTTTTTACTGTATTTAGTGCTTATTTTTGGCAATCATATTGGAATTATAGCCTCCTAGGCAGCCATTGTTTAGAATCTTACTTGCTGTGGTAATCTGAGTTCCATTGATAAAAAGTGGCTTGAAGGCCAACTTTATATTTAAACCACTTTATATTTAAACCTACTCTGTTCACTGCATTTTTGCTGATTTGATATACCAGAGCTTTCAGAGCTTTCCCCTGGCTGTCTAACAGCATGGTGTCGAGGCTGCTTCCAATGGATGTTAGTTTTCTATTCTTTTTTCTTTATTGTCTTTCAAACTGCTATAGCCTACTCATCTAAAAAGAATCTGGATCCTGAATTTCAGTGTTGGGAAGTACCACTTAGTTTGGTCTCACAAAACATGTCAAATTTAATTATATTAAGGGTTTGTTTTTTTTTTCTCTAGGAGGTCAATCATACTTACTTACAGGAATTATTTCAGAAAGGTACTTAAGGCAAAGTCAAGAATAGCCTTTTCTCTTCTATGCTTCAGACTGAGCTGTTGTAAGATGCAATTGTTTATTACATTCAAAATTGTCTTTCCAATTTATGCCGTGATGTGACATCCAGCTCATTTATATTTGGTATGATAGTTGTCCTAACAAACTTTGCTACAGATTGTTCTAATCTCTGTGAAGACCAGCAAACTCTCACCTGTACAAGTATTCTCCAACCTGGATCATGCTGTAGTGCAGTATGGGCCTATCTAGATGCTGACATAACATATACAATATTGTTTACGTAGAAATCACTCTAAATTGGCCCAAGGAAAACCATCTTATGCAAGAGTTATCTCTCAGGTGCACAGAACCAGAAATTTCATGGACCAGTCCAGTGGCCATCTAGTGAAGGAAAAAAAGGCAGCAGTGTTGGGGTGGGGAGGACAGACAGTTGAATTCCTCATGTCACACTGATACTGAACCACATTCAGACAACAGAACTTGGTGTGACCTCCAAAATACTGCACAGCTGGACTGTGTACATTTAGGCATTAACAGAGTCATTGCCATCAGGGCAATGCAAAGAAGTGCTGCAGGTAACATTAATAAACAACCTTTTACTTGTAATTTGTATTTTTCTTTTCAGAATTCATGGTATACACCTGTCCAACTCTGTATACACAATATAAACACACTATGTATTCCCATATGTTTACATGGACCCTGATTTTCTTCAGAAAGCTGCTTATGTGTTTGTGTCTTTTGTAATTGGCTGAAAATATTTATCTTGTCATGTTTTAGAAGTGCAAATTTTGTCCTAAACCCTTTGAAGCATACCAAAATCTTCCCATATTTGCAGATGTTGTTACTTATTTATTTATTGTACTAATGCATGTATTTCAAAAGGATTTACTATACTGTTCACAATTTCTCTGTTCTGATACAGGCTTTAGTAATGAGAATTAGAAAACCCTTTTCTTGAAAGAAAGGCAGGGTTACTAGTGAGGATATTCTAACCCATGACACTAGAGTGCTGGCATTCCATGCAAGAGAGAAGTTTGGTGTTGCAAATAAATTTATTATGAGAATGTTTGAAGGTGATGAAATAGTAGAAGGAAATGGAAGATAGATGTTTATTTTTTTCCTCGAAACTAAGTTTGAAGTGAAGGAATGATGGAATAATCATTTTGAATGTAGAGGCAGTATAAATTAGAATCATAATAAATTTTTATATTGTAACGACTTTAAGAAAAAAAGAGGCAATCCTTGAAGATTATTTGTAGCAGTAATGGCCAAATGTCCTGTGCATACAGCATGTTCCCCTGTAGGACTGTGGACTCACAGCATCATCTGAAAATTGATGGGTTCAGAAAAATCAAAAAAATTGCAAATGAATGACAGCAACATCCATCAGCCTTGCCCTTAAAAGAGAACTCTTACCCATAGCCCCAACAGAAAGTTGTGATAGTATCAACTGGATCTCTGACTTAGTGTGAAACCTTATAATAGGGACTAATACTGGGAAGAAGCTGGTCAAGCACAAAACAGAAAAAAAAATAAACTGGACTTAAAATTTAAGAAACTAGAGAAGAAAGTGTTTAACTCATAAGTTCTTGATATGGTCAAGTGATTCTTGATGCTTTATGATGATGCAAATTATCTGTATTTATAAAGTATAACTGGAGAAATAAAAAGGTAGTTGAAACACAGGTCCAGCTCTTTTTGAGCTTGAACTCTGAGGCCAGATGAACATGCAAGTAATTCATGTATAGAATCAGGATTATCAAATTTTGTTGTGGAAGCTGCAAAAAGCACACTTAATTGTTCATAGTGAGCTGAACAGGTGGGTCACCAAAATTATAGCGAATATATAAATAAAGATGCATAATTATTTTACTTTTAAGAGTTAAAGAAAAGATATTTCCCATAACTCTATTTTTAGATTATTTTTTGGTGGGGCAGGGTGGGGTTTGGTTTGGTTTTTTTGGTTTTGGTTTTTTTTTTTTTGTAATGGTGTAAAATCTGTAGAGTTACTCCTTATTTGCACTGGCATGAGATGTCCAAAGCTGCCATGCTGAGAGATAAAATGCAAAACAGTACTTTGAGTTTTCTGTGTAACAACATCAAGTATGGGTATTAGTCAGCTGCTTTTTCCACATGTGAGAATAAATTTACAAAGTTAATACCATGATTAGTATGGCTTCCCAGAGCTGCTCCACTGATTCCAGTGACAGACTCTTTTTCTGACCAGTTAATTCACAGCTCTTCAGAGTGGCTCTGAAGACAATTTCGTTGCCCTGTTTAAGATTTCACTGCCCATGTATGGCAAAGTGATCGATAGGAGTTGTTGAAGTGACCTTATGGTTGGCCTGTGTGGAATCGATACAAAATGTCCCTAGGCATTAGCAGGGAGGTCACACAAAACAAATTCATCAAAGCTGACACCCTCTCTGAGCTCCCCCTACCACTGCTTGAGGACTGAGCATACCTGTGCCTTTGACCTCTCTAATAAGACATATCCTCTAGTTTGAAAGCAGTAGCCTCAAAAATATAACAACCAGAGGATGTTTTCATATAACAACCACAGGATGTTTTCATTTCCATCTAGTACTTCATTAGATAAAAATTAGAAAGTATTTTTCATTTCCCTGTAAATGTGGTAGAGACACATTTTTTTAATAAAAAAATTGAATAATCATGTATGTTGGGTGTCTTACAGTTTTTTAACACTTAGGACTTTGTATGATGGGCTTTGATGTTGCTGTTCCTAGGCTGAATGTGGATTTTGCCATTAATTTCAGTAGGGATTGTTGTGGGTGCTGAGCCAGCGTGTGCTTCTTCTACCTCACCTGTGAACCTGGCATAGTAATATTGTACAACCTTGCATGAATGTCTTCCAGATTACAGCTGGTTATAAACTACCAGGTCTGAGCACAAAATGGGATAGGTGGAGAGAATGAAAGATAACTCTCCACAGTAACACTGAAAGATTTTAGAGAGATCCTCGAATGCAAACTGGTAAATACTGAAGGTATTCCTAGAGGTTTTTGATATATATAGCTAGTCTAGAGAGGGATTATTCCACAGCAAGTTTTGTGATTGGTTTGAGTGTTGGTTTGTTTGGTTTTTTTTCCTGTCCTGGCATTTTGAATTTTCCCAGGATTATCATAATTTCCTCTAGGCCTGAGTTGCAACACAGGTGCCTTGCCAACTTGACTGGCCCTCAGTCCATCTCCACACACTGTACCCTTTAGGCAACAATACTCTTTCTGTAGAAGATAATGCAGCTCTTTAAAAACACTCAACTCAGCAAAACTGGT
Source organism: Monarcha castaneiventris obscurior (assembly GCA_026261815.1). NCBI lineage: Eukaryota > Metazoa > Chordata > Aves > Passeriformes > Monarchidae > Monarcha > Monarcha castaneiventris. Next base: position 1,374,267 of record JAMPIT010000371.1, read on the forward strand.
CCATTCAGAGTTGGTGATTGCTGCTGAACAGAAACACCTGTCAGTGAAAGTTCTACCTTTTAGCATCTGTAAATAGAGGCAGATCCCATGTAAAGCAAGTATGGATTCCATGAAACATTTGGATTGCATGCACAAAGTTAGAAAGGATCAGTTAGGGGCAAAATGTGCTACAGAACAGGTAGTTATGGTTCCTGCAGCACTGGGGGCCATCCTCACTAGGACTGGGGTTTTAGGATAGCAGGTAAAGAATAGGACACAATCACATTTGGGATGGGCATGCAAGAAAGTGGAAGACAGTGAAAAGCACTGTGTTTTCTCTGTTCTCAAGGAAGGTTTGAATTAATAGCACTCTACATTTGATGAAAGCAGTTTCATCTCCCTTTCCATAACACCATTAGAAGGATGACTGTAATATGTTCTACAATCAGATGCAAACTTCTGTTCTCCAGTTCTTTCTTAAAAAGTTATGCCTGAAAGGCAGTTTGAGTATTGTTTAAATCCACTGATAATACTTCTCTTTAAATTCTTTCTATTGAGATGTCCTCCTGTTGTCCCCTCACCTGGTCAAGGGGGTGGCAATAAGGAGAAGAACTTTTCTGAAAAAGTGAAGTCCTTCCAGCTGAAGAAAAATCCACCTAAAACTATGTAGCTTTCCATTTTAATCTTAAAAATTGCACACAGGTATACCAGACCCAAGACTGATGTTTGAAGATGAATGGCTTTAAAAAGAAAATATTTTTGGTTTTTTCATCAAAAGCTTCCAACCTAACAGTTTTAGAACCCTCAGATATTTTTATAGCAGTATTTCAGAATGTATTACCCAATATAAAAAATTTAGGAAACCAACTCTCTGTCCAAGAGAGCTTAGAAAGGAAGACCAAATCCTGCAATCAATTGATGCAGGCAAATGCCACTCCATTAATTTAATAACGGGTTTCTGCAATCTGCTTTCAGGGCTGAATCTTACACAAACATCATGGAGGAGATTTAGACACAGAGTGACATAATCTTGGTGCACATTTTTTGCTATCTTTTAAGTGTTTTACTATCCTTACCCCACGCAATCACTCATTCTGCCTTGCCCTGCCTTCCTATCAAAAGGATGTGGATGCTGCAGATATTCGTAAGTGCCAATGTAGCTAAAATCAAGGAATTAAAAACTTGCTGTCTATATAGCTGTTAAACTAATTTATTCCACCACTTTGAAGGAAATTGGGCCGCTTTTTGTGGTGATTTCATGATTTGATAAGAGAACTTTAGATCTCAATCCATCATAATTCTAGGTGCCTGACATTTCGTATTTTGTTCCAGTCCCCAGAGTTGCTTCCAATTGTCTGCAATCAAAGCACTTGGGGATGCCTTACACAACCTTTTACTTGCCTTTCTTTTTTTTTTCCTGTAATTAAATTTCCCATTAAAAGACTTTCTTCAATATACACTTAAGTTCTGCTGATCTCAAGCTACACAAACGATTTTTGTTTAAAGATATAGCAGGTCCTTGACTCATAAAATACTACCTGGGTCAAGAACTGAGGTAAGGTCTTACCTATGGTGTCTTTAACCCTGTGGAGATGAATGTAGTGAGTTACAGAATGAAAAAATATTAGCTCCAACATCTAAAGTCCTACAGAATTACGCAAATCAAGAAGAGATTATTATTTGCCCCTCCCATTTGCTCTTCTCTTACAGTGACAGTCATGCTTGTATCAAGTGGTACTTGTTTCCTGAGCAACTTATTGGACTCATTTTCTGTACAAGACTGATAAATCCGTATTTTTTAAGGGCCAAGAGCAGCATAACTGGCAGGTCCTACAAAACTGCTTTTTTCAACAAATTTACCAGTTTGGATTCTTTTAGATACACAGTAGTTGAAGCTGATGTGAATCCCAGAACACGGTGGCTATGAAAAAGTGAATTCCATTGCCCATGAAAAGCAGAATCAAGACACCTGCATGAATATTTTTTCTATGTATGTGATGTACCAGGTATCCTTATGCTGACATCCTGATTGCTAATGGGATGGTGTATGGTGGATGGACTGTGTCACACTAGATCTGAAGACTTAAAGTGAAAGAAAGGAGACCAAGGTAAAGTATATTGAAACTTTGCTCAGGAAATTTCTACCAGGGTTGACTATATTTTGTTTTCTTTTACATGAATTTATAGATTTACAGGATTTGAAAATTGAAATCATGTATCAAAATAGTTTATTAACAACATTCTTCTGTAATTAGAGAATTAAATGTTATCTGATACATGGAAACAATGTTCACCTGAATGTTTCTGACACTGCTGCATCTTATTGAAATGCTCAAAAATTCAGGAAACATCACTTTGACAGAACACAACAGCCTGTCGATGTGCAGTGAAAACTTTTTTTTTTTTTAAGTGGGATTTTGCACTATTTGTGATACAGGGCTACTGTTCTTGGGCTACTATCAATCAGCATCTCTTCTGTCTCTACTGACTTGAGTGACTGGATCTCTTGAGAACCTATCTTGAAACTCTTACTCCATCTGAAAGTTTATTTTGCATACCATATATATTTACAGCTACCCATTTGAAAATTCTTTATATTTCTTAGTACGTGGCCTGGGATATTATTCGTGGTGACACAAAAATAGTGCTGTAGTCAAGGGTTGACAAGATGAACAAGTATGATGTTATTTTATTGACTATTTCTTTCATAGTATCACACACTTCTCAGTAAGGACTGGGGGCCATTCTTTTAGAGTATTTCAGTTTTGAGGGGTATTGTTTTTCCATCTTGAAAGCTAAGAATGAAAATAATCTGCAACTGCCGTTTAAAATATGACCATCTTTGCTGGCTTCTCTGTGAGATTACAGTACTTGTAGTCTAACTGAGATATTTTTAGAGCCAGAAGTACCATATCCAGCTGGGAGCCAGGTTGTTTGCCCATTGTAAGACACCCAAAATCTCAGCAATCCTTCAACATGTCATATGAACAGTTCTGCATTTTGCCAATACTGGTGTTCACACCAGTTATTTCCTCTACTTTTCAATCAAACACACAGACACAAGTGAGAAAAAGAGGGAAACGATTTCTTTGACAAGTTGCTTAAAATAAATGGGAGATTTTGAAGGTGATAAGAAATTTTAACTGGCAGAGATAAACCACAACCCTGTGGTCACGGAAAAACTGGTATTGTCAAAAGTGTACAGCAAAGCATGTACACATTTGTGAAAGGAAAAATGTTGTATGACTCTGTCAATATATAATTATGAAACCCCTACCCCATAGGCTTGTCTGAGCACACAGAGCCTGCAGTGTTGGTTACTCCTATAAACCCATTTAGAGAGTGGTGCATTCACAGCTAGCAAAAATAATGAGCTGTGCAGATCAACCCAAACATGGCTCAATAGAACCTTTAAATTTCCAAAACCCAAGGATATACATTAATTTTCCACACATAATGCACCATGATATCCACACATACTGAATTTGTTTGAGATATGTTCAATTCCTTTTTGCTGGAATAGCCAGACTGGGAATAGGTTTCACTACACAAGGGGCAGGGGTACTCTGGGCCTGGAACAAGTGTTCTTCTCTTAGTGCATATACAAGATCAGAGAAGAAATGTGAGATATTTTGGCATTGTTTGAATTCTTCTTAAGTTAATATGTAAATCAAAAATTCCTGTCAGTCCAGCACCAAATATTACCAGCCTTCAGCATCAGGTTCATTTGGATATCAGGTCATTTTCAGATGTGGCAAATGACACACTTCTGTGGTGTAATGGCAATTAATAGCAGAGACTCAGAAACAGCTCAGGAGTGTCAGATGTGGTCCCAAGTTAGCACTTGCAGGTGAATTTCACAGTGCAGGATTAAAGTGTTTTATCTCGAGACCTCCTGGTCTTATCATGATTGCAGAAAGGGAAAAAAAGTGCCTATTATACATCAAAAGTCAAATGATTCATTGCACAGCATATCCACCATCTTCCTTTCAGGGTTGTATTTCAAGAGGTTTGGCAGTGAAGCAGCCTGGCTGTGTGAGAACAGAAACCTCCGCTGGTGAACAGGGAGAGTGGCTCTGTAACATCAGCCACGGAACAAAACGCTGAAAAATTGGGTGGGGGCCGTGGGTGTTGCGGTTTTTAAAAATGCTTAAACGTTCTTTAACTTAATTGTTCGGATTTTTTTCTATTGAATACATAAACGAGAAATTTATCACCCACACAATCTTGTCTGCTTCAGCGGGAAAAGTGTGTTTTCTCACTTTGCGCCATTCCAATTGCTACAAATGGAAAAAAGGCAGTGAAAATATGTCTTGACGAATTGCCCCCAGCCCCCCACCAAAGGATGGCTATTTTGTTTCCCGGAGAAAAACCCGAGAAGCTACTTACTTGAACTCAAAGGCACAGCGTGGCGGTTTGAGGCACTGGCAGTGCGGAGAGGGGCAGGGTTTGTTCCCCCGCCGGGGCAGCGCCGGGGTGGCCGCCGGCAGAAGGGGCGGGGGTGCCGGGGGTACCGGGGGTACCGGAGGGTACCGGGGGTGCCGGGGGTACCGGGGGTACCGGAGGGTACCGGGGGTGCCCCGGCCCCGCTCCAGCGGCAGGTGGATGCTGCGGAGCTCGGCGCGGGGCTCCCCGCTCCCTACCGCTCCGGCCAAGGTAGCTATCGCTCCGTATTAAATGGCTGCCTGCTTTTTCGGGGCTGCCGACTGCTCCACGGTTTGGCTGTTTATTTTGTTTTTTTCCAGCAGCTCTGCCGTCTCTCGGGGGCAGCTCGCCCCCTTCTCCACCCCGCCGTTTCCCCAGGTGAGGCTTCATCCCACCGCCTCCCCGTCCGCCCCCACCTCAGCCCTTGCTCCCCTCGCCCTTCCCGGGGAGCCGCCGCCGCCTCTTCTCTCCGAGCGTACATCCCCGCGCTCCGGCAGCCCTCCCGGCTCTCCTGCACCCAGGCCAGGGTGCGCCGGGGTGTGGGCTGGTGCCGGCCTGGCCGTGCGAGGAGAGCCGCGGCTCTCCCGGGCAGCAGGAGGCGGCGGCCGGCCCGGGGGCGGCGGGGCAGGGTGAGGCAGGAGCTCCGGAGCGCCCCATGCCCACGCCGGGGACCGCGCCGCGCCGGGGAGCAGGCGGCTCTCCAGCCCCGCTCTCTGTGCAACACTCTCACCCTTGTCCCTCCCCCACCACCCACCGGTTTTTTTGTTGGTTTTGTTGTTGTTGTTGGTTTTGGTTTGGTTGGGTTTTTTTGTTTTTTTTTTCCTGCTCCTCCACTCCCCTGCAGCGAGTTAGATATTTCTTTTGTTAACTGACGCCCAAAGTGTTCCCAATCCCTTCACCGCGCCGCCCGGGCCGGCCGAGGACGTGTGCACGCCCAGATCCGCTCGGTGAAGCAGCACAGTTCCGCGGGGCCGAGCGGGTATGTGCGTGAGGAGGAGGAGGAGGAGGAGGTGGTGTAAAAGGAGCGACGAGCACAAAGCAGATTTGAGAGGAATAATTTAACTCCGGTGTTTGTTATTTTTCAGGGGTTTGGTTTTTCCATTCTCTCTCTCTCCTTTCTATCTTTTTCTCTGCTCAGGATTTAAATGACACTCAAAGCATCCCCCGATCAGCTTTCCGCTCGTCTCCTGTTTCTTCCGAGGCATTAATTGGATCACACGCTGCATTTGAAGAGCTTGGGTGTTTTACCCACTAAGGTAAGTGGGCTTATATACCTACACCGGGTCTGGATGGTCACTAAAAGCCTTTCAGGGTGGTGTTTTTCTTCCCCTTGGCCCCCCTCCCCCAGCTCCGTGGCCAGGTTTCTACCTGAAGAACTCGCATCCCTGGGTTAAACATGGGTCGATAAATGGAAAATGCGCCGGGGGGATGGGGGTGGGTGGGAGCGGGGCCGCTGGGGGCTCTGCTCCCCCCTCAGGCACCAGCCAGTGACCCGTGGGAGCCGCTGGTGGCAGCCGGCGACCCCCTCAGTCCCCAGAGCCTCTGCTCCTGGAATAGCGCCTGGCATCACAGCAAGGAAAGAAACAGCCTAATCCCCTCTTACAAGAAACTATTCGTCATCATATTTTTTTCCTCCGTGAGAAATACTGTAGGCGCCCATCTCCCTCCTCCCCCACCGCCCGCCCCCGTTGCCAGCGCCGGCTCCTTTGCCCGCACCTCTTCTCGCTTCAGGCGCTTCTTTCCAGGGACTAAGAAGTTAAGCTGCCCCCTCTCTCCCCCCACCTGCCCCCATACGTACGCAGTGCATTCCCCTTTTTAACCTATTGTCCCTGTGCCTAATCCGAGTCCGTCCAGCCCCCCCCAACCCTTAAACTAGGTTGCAAAGCCGCTGTACCCTGTAACTCCTAAAACTTCTCTTCTTGCTGTGATTTATATTCTATAATAACAAAAAGGACAACAGAAATATATTGGATATACTGGATCCTCCTGTGGATGACTTTTTTTTTTTTTAAATAATGCATTTCCTTCTTCCCCTTTAATTTTTTTTTCCCAAGGAAATTTGCTCCATCTCCAGCAGCAACCACTGCTCCTTTTGATGTTGTGGTACGCCGTGCGCATGCGCTTCACATTAGAATTACTGCACTGGCCAGAATAAGTTGGATCTCTTCTTCTCTTCACTGAAACCCTAAATCATTTCAAAAGCTAAAGGGATGCTGAGAGTCCGGAAAAAGGGTTACTTTGGGATTTGGTCATTCTCTTTAATAATAGCTGCGGTGTGTGCACAGAGGTAAGTGATGAAGGTATCTCTTTTCCTTTACTTTGAATTGCAGTGCATACTGCTGCTGAGAGGAATGTACAGCTGGGGGCTGAGAAATCAGAAATAATATAGTATTATTCTTTCTTTTTTCTTTAGTGTCAATGACCCTAGTAACATGTCACTGGTAAAAGAGACGGTGGATAGACTGCTGAAGGGCTATGATATTCGCTTGAGGCCAGATTTTGGAGGTAATTTGACTGCTTTTGAATAAGAGAGGTTGCATATCCGGGCTGGGTGCGTTCCGGGGCGGGGGGGGGGAGGTGGTTCGAACGTATTTTGGGTGCTGTTGCTTTGGGAGGTGTGTGTGTTGCCATTTCCTCTAGCTGATCCAAAGTTAAGCCCATTTTTTTCAATTTTCTTAGCACAGGATGCTCTTAATGCGATCACTTAAGTTACTTGTATATTCGTAATCGGTCCCTCATTTTGTGTGTGTGTGATAATACTTTACTAACCTGTAATTACACCCTTGTTTAACCGGTTTTTATCGAGATGCAAATCCCTCTTAAGTTCACCCAACGTTTATTCCTTTCAGCTTTATGTGCCTGTGATCACACTTACTATTTTTGAGTACAAGAGCGCTGTTAACTGATACAAAAATGCCATTTAACCCCCTGAGTGCTTACACTTCGCACTAGTTTGTTTATTTCGGCCCTGTTGGCTGTGGGTGGCCCTTTCCCCCCAGCATCATCCCCCCGATGGCTCCCCCGGGCTCGGTGCTGTCCATCCCCGGGGCGCGGGTCGGAGCGCGCCGGGGCGGGCGGGCGGCGGAGCAGCGCGGAGCAGCGCGGAGCAGCGCGGAGCGGGGCGCGCCGGGCCCGCACGTGTGCGCTGTTACATAAAGCACCTCCGCGGCCGCGGCTGCCCTGGGGCGGCCCGGGGAGGGCACGGCCCCGTGGGCGCGGTGGGACCCCGCTGGGGGGGACTGGGGGCGGGGGGAGAAAGAGGGGGGGAAGCGCTTTATAGCTCCCTCCCGACTTTCTGGTTCTGTTTAAAGCGTCGTTTTATGCGCACGCCGGGTTCGCCCTGCTAACTCTGGTAAGAACGAGTTAAGTTCTTAGAGATCACATTGCGGACCATCTTGTCGGTTTGCAGGTCCCCCAGTGGCTGTTGGCATGAACATAGACATTGCCAGCATAGATATGGTCTCGGAAGTCAATATGGTGAGTATTTAGGGTTTGGGGCTGCTTGCTCTCGGAGGGGGTGGCCGTGGCTTCTCCCACCCCTACCAAGGCGCAGCGGTGCCCGCGGGCGTGCGGGGACCCGGCGCGGCCTCCTGCCCCGGGGAGCTGCCCGGGGAGGGGCACACGGGCTGCTCGGGGGCTGGCGGGGGGCTCGGGGCGGCGTTCCCGGTTTTCCGGCGGCGGATCGGGCAGGGGCTGTGCGGCCGGGCCGTGCGGGGCCGCGGCTGCCGCAGCTCCGGGGCCGCTCCCGGGCCGCTCCGGGGCCGCTCCGGGGCCGCTCCGGGGCCGATCCCGGGCCGCTCCGGGGCCGATCCCGGGCCGCTCCGGGGCCGATCCCGGGCCGATCCCGGGCCGATCCCGCCCGCGCCGCCTTCCCGCGAGCAAGGGCGCCCCCTGCCGGCCGCGCGGCCCCGCCGCAGCCCCGCTCCGCGCCGCGCTCGCCCCGCGCAGCCACCGCGCTTTCACCCCTTCAGTGCCTCTCCCGGGGTCATGCTTCTGTCCCATGGCAAAAAAAAAAAAAAAAAAAAAAATCCAGAATTGCCGTTGTTTCTTAGCAGTGCGCTTTCGATTAAAAACAAACAAACAAACAAAAAAAAGAGGTGTTTACTTCGGTGTATGTTCAAAACTTACCTTTTTTATTTTTCCTAGCCTGACGTTATTTTGGATGGTGATAAAAGAGTCGATGATTTTAGAAGTTTAATTTTTCCGAGATGTTTGTTTCTCTTACCTCAATACTTGGAACTGACTGTGCTCAAATACTGAACTTGTTCAGAACGTAGTAACTTGACACTTTGTGTGTTTCACTTTCATCACCTGGGAAACTAATGGGGTTTGGAGAAAATTGGACAAGTCTGATTCATACTTTAGAAGAAGCTGTTCTTTATGTAGATGAAACTTTACTATCATTCACTTTTATTATTTGGAAATGTTTGGGGTCAAGTTTTGAAGTTCTTACCTGAATTTTCATGTTAATTGCTTAAGGACACAGAATTTGGCCTAACACTCATAGGAGCTTATACGGGAATGACAAAAGACACTGAAACATAGTAGCACATGATACAAAAGTGATGCAAAATAAATGTGGTTTTGTCAAGTATTTGTTAATGGAAGTTTGTTGTTTGAAGCAAACTTTCCATTATTCTTGAATAGTTTTCAAGTTAACATCTTTCTAAGTACAAATGTGTTGTGGTGGCTAAGTTGAGCTCAGCAGCTGCAGCTGTCTGTAGGAGCTGTGTGGGGCTCCTTAGGGCACGCAGCCATCCTGCCCTCCCGTGGTCCATCCCGGACTGCCCCGCAGCCTTGCTCCCTTAGCTGCCAGCCTCACAACACAGGCATGGCCAAGGAGGTACAGAAGGGACTCTCATGGCAGCCCCTCTGGTTTTATTGAAGCATCTTGTCCAGCCAGCCCCCAGGGGCAGAGAAACCACGAGACCAGAGAGCAGGGGCTTTTTCCTGGGATTCAGGGGCGGTACAAGGGCGGAGTTGGGTACAGGAACCAATAGGAAGAGCCCGAGGAAGTGTCCAGGGCTAGGGATAAGGGAGAGATGGGGGAACAATGTGAACCAAACCCCACACAAATGTGATTTTGGGCCTATTGCTGTAGCTGTAATCATGCATTTGAAAATAACATCTGGAAAGTTAACGGTTGTTTTAATATCATTGTACTACCAAAATATTTAGTTCCTCAGTATCATGCTTGGGTTCTCAGAGATGTTGCACTGTTCTCAAACTGAATGACTTGTGTGATGTACAGGAGTCTTTTTATAATGTAAAATAAAGCCCTTGGCCTAATTTGAGGATAACATTACAGGTGATTTTACTGTGAGTCAGGGAGGTGTTGGTGACAGAGAGCTTGATGCTGTTCTTTTTCAAGATAGCAGGAAACCTGGATAATTTCACCTTCTGAAACATCTGGAAAATGTCTTAGTGGCTAAAAGGGGCTTCCAAACTTTGTATGACTAAACTTGTTATCTAGTATGCTACCCTCGGGAGCTTTAAGTGCAGAGGAAGAAAAGTGCGTTGTATTTTAAACCACTTGCTTTTCATTAAGATGACTGTGGGTAGGAGAAACAGGGACATAGAGTTATTTCTTAGACAGCCTTGAGCAGTGAGGGAATGATGAGGGTTCCTTGATGGGACTATGATCTACCAGGTCAGTGTTATATCTTCTCATCCCTTCAGAACTGTAAGGTTCTTGTGAAAAAAATTTTAAAAACACTTGTGAATCTTTTCTTTGTTTCTTTAAATGGTTTCCAGACATTTGGTCTCCAATTAAAGGTGGTAGCATATCAGAATACTGTGATCTGACACTTACAGCCTAACTATATAAGGGAGTATTATTTTTAGTATTCTGTAGTCAGTTTATTGTGTTTCTATAATGAAATGTTTGACCTTTCTGAAAAAAGCCTCTTCAGACTATCTGCAGAACTCAGAGGAGAGAATGTATAGACAATTTTGTCCTACTAATTTGCCTAAAGCATTTAAGCTCTGGGCTTATTTTACTGTAAGAAGCCACCTATTTCTTAAACCCAGACAATCACGTTACATAATTTTTTTTCACTTACAGTTTCAAAAGAGATTCCAAACCAAGATTATAATCTGCTTAATTGCAAAATGTAACACTTGATTTTACAACGGTCTGTATAGCAAGTTCTAATATACCCTGAATATAACCTGAAATGAATGAGGAGAGAAACATACAAGGAAACCACAAAATATGTACTGTGCAAGGCCTTGGCTTTTTTTGCTTGCAAATTCACCAGAATTTGGAGTAGAAACCGGGAGGAATACCATGGATGCTAGCTGATGCAAAGCCTTCCGAGATAACAAGAGACACAGAAAGAATCTTTTGGATTTGTGGCCCTATTTTTTCTAAGCATGGCCTTGCTGTAGCTTTGTTTGTAGTCACGGCAAACGCTACTGACTTTAGATAAAGGCAGATAATTGCCTGGAGTCACGAACTAACATTAATGGGATCAAACTTCTGCCTTGGGAGAAAGGCTAAATAATCATAGTTACTCAGCTTAATATAATTCCTATTAATTTTAATGTTAACTTATTTTAAAATTACATTTCTTTTTCAGTCTTGATATATTGCATCTACCATATAAATTTGTGCCACCCTGCAGGCAGAATGTTTATCTCCAGTGTCATAAAGTAAATCATGAAGTTTTCGCTTTGCTGAACAGGATAATTTAGAACTGCTCTTATGGAAAATAAAAGTATGTTAAGGATGTACAAGAATATTATTGTTGACTTTGAATTCTTAAAGAAGTGATAAGTACTTGCATCATAAAAAACTCAGAGTGTATTAGGCTTTACAGGTGACTTACAAATATTTCTTTTATGCAACAGAATTGAAACTGTAAGCTGTTTACCTTGGGTAGTCAGAAACTTGAACTAGCATTTATCTGAGTTTACAGAAATGGTTTCAAAGTACTGGTACTTGTGAACATAATTTGTTCCAGCTCTGGGGAATGCACTGAATGCACATGAGAAAAGTGAGAACTTCAAGTATATGTGGTTATCAACAAATTCCATGACTATTTGGACTAATTTCTTTGTATTCTGCAAAGAAAAAATATACAGCAGGTATTTCATGCAATACAGTAATGATTATGGCTAATTCTACTTACCTCTCTAGACCAGGTCCTGCAATGTTGTTGAGTGTATCCTTTATTCTGGTTAAACAATAGATTTTCTTAAGGTTTCTCTTATTCAGGTAACAATGGACAATAAAGATGAAGATCTGTGAAGGCTACTAAAATGGCTTTCCTGGGCTAATGAATTTGATGTTATGTAAGATTAGCTGTGTTGCTGTGAGTGTAATGCAATGTTCTCAAGACAGTTTCCAGGTGTTTCTTCCTGTACTTGAATTTTCTTCTGAGCTTCCTTTTCTTTAATACAAACCTTTCGTTGTAAAAATAATATCTTCAGAAACTAATCACTTAATAGGATCTTTTTTATTTTTTTCTTTTTAATAAGCAGTTTTAATAAGCATTTTCCTCTTAGTCAATTTTTGGAGTAGACCCCTTGAAAATGTAGCAATGAAGACAATTCTCCATTCTAATTTTCTCCCTTTTTCTCCCAACTATTCCCTCATAAACTCTGTAAAAATTGGTACAGGTTCATTAAGAAGTACAGAAATAGATTTTCTTCCCTAGACACCCCTGAAGATTCTGCATAACATGTTGTGCATTTGATCTATCTAGATAAGACATGAGGATTTCTATGGATAATGTTGGTCATGTGTTAGTTTTCAATGTCTTGGCTTATTCCCTATTAAATAGGTCAACATTTCCTTCCTTTATTTTTTTTCTTTTTTTTTCCCTCTTGGTCTGTGGCTATTCTGGGATTCTAGTACAGAATGTCTTGAAAAGAGAGAGAAATATTCTGTAGCTACAGATTTTACTCAGGAAATATGGGCTTTTTGAGGTAATGGGTTGTATATGTAATTAAATATAACTATTCACACTGTGGGTCATTGGGGTCTGCAGAGAGGAATCTGAACTATTTATTTAATTCCAAGTATTTGCTTGCTTAGTGTGCAGGTTTTGGCACATGGAGTCAGTAGTGTGTGTGGAGTTAGAGACGATGGATTGGTTTGTCTTAGTGGGAGCCATTACGTTTGATTGAGAGCATAATCCTTCCATCAAGGGGGAGCTGGAGAAACAAAGGAGCTGTTACCATCTATCAGGGAAAGGTTCACTTCTCAGTGTGTGCCAAGTTTTACATAGCAGAGCCTAATAGCTTCAAAGCTCTAAAAAGAAAAGTTGGGGGTTTTTTTAATATTGTATTTCACTTCTGTATTTGAGTTACGCCAAAGTTGCACAAAACAATAAGTATAATATCATAGATCAGAATATTCTCAGTCTGAAAATATGCAGGCATAGCTGTAATTTGCTGGTAGACCTCTTGATTTTGAGTTGCTCTTGATAATGAAAACCCACTACCGGTTTTCTTAAAATCTCTCATTTTTCTTGAGGTATTTTCAGTAGGGAGCATTAAACAAAGCTCGGAGTTTAGATTATGAAATAGGTTTCGATAATGAAAACAACAGGAGCTGTGTTGCTGCCTCTCAAGCAGCAGCAATTATCTTTATGTGTGTGAAGGGAAGACGTGGCCTGTGATATAAAGAAATGGGGATTAAGTCATAAGGAAATAGGGTGGAGCTGTTCCAAACCCCAAAACTTAGTGGAAAGGTCTTGATAGAGAAAAATGAAAACAGGAAGAAGTGTCCTATATACATTGGTGTAGAAAAGTGAGGAAAATGGTCATGAAAATGGTTTCTGTCAGCAATCTCTTCTTTCCTCAATCCTTTCTAGTTGTTTATGTTGCTGCACATATTCTGTAGAGAGAAAAAGGAGAGAACAGGGCTGAAAATATGTTGAAAATTAAATACTGGAATATTGAGAAGGTGCTGCTTCACTAAATACTTCTGCTGCCAGAGACAGTTGGTTTTATTATTTTCTCTGTGTCATAAATGCATTTGTTTCTTCACATAAAACTGCATTTCTCAGCAGACAGTTTGAACTTGACTCTTGCCAAATAATTGTGCTTATACACTACTGACTCATACTGAAGTGTCTAGAAGAGACTTCTGAGAATGCAGAGCAGGTGATGTATATCTTAGAAGTGAGAATTTATTTTTACTGAAAACCTCGTTTCACCTTTTCCTTCAGTTACTGTCTGGAATAACATCACAAGACATTTTTGAACTGAACTAAATTTCATTAGTATGGATTTCCATTTTTTGTTACTACATGTCTCTAATTCAGGCATTTTCCTTTCTTAGCTTAAAGGTATGTAAAAAAAATAAGAGCTCCTATGTCCAAATAAAAGATTTATTCTTGAGAATGAGAGTCTTCCTATGATATTCCACATGTGGATTGAAGTTTTCATGCTGGTTTTGCTAGAATATATGTAGCCACAGCATGAAAAGATTCATCTAGCACATATATGCAGGAATATAGCAAAATTGTAACTACTTTTATTAGATAGTTGTGTGTATTTATATATATTATGTTTATCTATGTTGTACATCTCTAGAAGCATGACGTAATTCTCATTTTTCTTTAAGGTCAATATAAATGGTTTGTTAGTTGGATTGCACTTTTAGTATGATACAGTATTGCAAGACTTTAATCAGTAGAAAAATCTTCTTGTTTGGTTGGTGGTGGTGATTTTTAAAGTGATCGCTCCCTTCTGCAGACCAGGGGATGGTTGTTAGTAATTTAAAGAGATTGTCTTGGAGGTGATTCGTACTACTGAATTAATAATTATTGTCTTCTTTTTTTGTTGGCTTTTTTTTCCTTTAAGAGAGCCTTGATCTATAAACATTGAAGTGTTTTGGCTCTTGTTACAGAAGAAAAGATTAATTTATCTTTAATATATTTTATGGGCAGTGTCTTGGGAATGAACATGAAGTGTACTTGTTAGCTCCTGCTATAGGCTGCTTTATTTCATAACTTCTCTATTGAAAATCACATAAAATCTTTATAGATGAGCCGTGTAGTAGTATAAAAGGTTTTTATGTTGTACTCTACAAACTTGTTACAAGTTTAAGCTGTTCCAATGGTTGTATTTGTGCTCCTTAGTGACTCTAAAGTCAGTGCATCATGACTAAATCCTTATTATTCCTCCCTCCCTTTTTTATCCTCATACATCATGCAACTCTCTGCAAGGTTTATAATAGAACCTTTAGTATTCAATCATGTTGAAATACAGTCTTGTATAGTAATATTTCTTTTTTTCCAGAAATAGTCCAGATTCCTAGTAGACTTTTAGTGGTTAATTCTGTAGTTCTCTGCTAGTGCTTGTATGAATTAAGTAAGCAAGGTTCAGTCCCCTCATTTCAAAGGAAAGTGCTCATCCACAAGGTAATTTTTGTAATGCCCCTTTTAAGACATGGAAGATGGCATCTTGTTTGTCTTTAGAGATGGTAACTTCAGAAATAGTCAAATGTCTGGAGTTATTAAAACTGAAAAATTTGCTGTTATAAGTGGATGCAATCTGTCTGTACCTGTGTATAATTACATATGAATTGTAGGCATTGACAAAAGTTGTCAGTTGTAGGTTGCAAAAAGAAAACCAGGACAGAGTCAGCCTTTGTACTCTACTGTGATTGCTCTAACTATGCTTCTACAGGGATTCCCACCCTGCTTCAATTTCTTGACAGAGATTCTCTGTACAGTGGATGGATAACAGCCAGGATAGCACAAGCCCTGGGGGAATAGTGATGTAGGGCCATATTTACAGTTTCAGCCTTGCCTGTCTGAAGGCCATGTTGTGAAGGAGCATTTCTCTCACTTCATAGCTTTTCCCTACAAAAATCTTTGCATGCAAATTTTCTGGCTAAGTATTTTGAAATTAGCTGACCAATGCAAAGATCCTCTCAAGACTTGGAATCACACCAACTGCATATAACATTTCTGTATGAGTTTTGAAAATAAGGGTATAATTAATTCCCAATAAAAACCAGAGGTTCTCTTCTAAACCAGAAGACATTTAATATTCAGGAAATCGACATGCATGCAACTGACTACAGAATATGTAGATCATATTCAATGTAGTTTATCAGAGGCCAGATAAAGCACTGTAAGCTCTTCCCCTGTCCCCAGACTTAAAAGAACAAGGGGACTGTGCTATTTCTGTCTATCTTGAGCTTCTTTTTGCATATCTCCATCAAAGCTAAAGCGTATTAATTTTTATTCTGTAAATACTGACAGAGGGATTCATTTGTTAGTTTTCAAGTAATAAGAATTTAACTGTGTGGGGAGAAAAGTAACCCTTCTGAGAGATGTATTTTGCAATTCAAGTGTGTGCTGTTATAGTAGATACGTCACTTCTGAGTATTGCCAGTGATTTTTCCTATATACAAACCACTGTTTCTTTGTGATTGTGCTGAAAAACAAACTCAGCTTTATAAATTTTGAACAAGTAGAAGAAATTTACAGAAAGCTTGGCCTTGGACAGGAGCAGTATATTAAATTATCCTCATGGATGCATTACTCACAAAATTCAGCTATTTGAAGTGGAAAGTCCTTGTTCCACTGTCTGCTCTCTGGGCTGTTTCTTCTTTCTTTTCTTCTTTAATGAACAGGCATTTCTATTAACCAAACAATTCTGCCACAATGTATTAAACCCCAGAATTCTCCTTCACAATTGGGTGTCCTTATTACTGCTCTTGAATTGCTCTTTTCCATGGCCATGGGTTTTGCATCCCTTGCTGCCGAGCAGCCTGGGTGTAGCGAACTTCCACTCTTGATGGACTATTAGCCCATGGTGCTTGGGAGGGGAAGCATTCAGATGTCAGAAGACCAGGAAAACGCCTTGCATGTCATGAATTAACCTACAGAAAACACATCCTTTGCCTTCTCTGTCACTGGAAATGTTTTAGAATCACTGTAGCCACGACCTGCTGTTACGTTAGACCTGAACTAAGCACACTGGCTTTGTCTAAATTTGCATGAGATTTAAATATTGTCAGCCTGTCTGAAGGGGCTTGAGTAGGAACAACATGCCTGCTCACCTGGAGCAGTTCCTTCCTGAACAGATGTGCAGTACAGCACATGTATTTCTTCGTGAACTGGTAAAACGAAATCATCAAAATGGCAGAAACTTGTGAATGTAATCTTTTTCAGAGATCAGTCATCACAATTTCCTTGAAAAATTTTTTTGGATTGACATGGGGCAAAAGGCCCTAGTGTGTAAAATGCCCTAAGTGTTGTTTATTTTTAGATACAGCCCTTGTAGAGAAGTTGTTATAAGGTGGAGTTAGGAAAAAGTCATGCTAAACCCAATTGAGATGAGAAGGTCCTCCAGAAATGCATGTGGATATTCATGTATTTGGGATGTCTCCGGATGGTAACTCTTGTGATTTAGATTTCAGAAGTCTTTCTCATTCTACTTCTTGCATTACATATGGCTGTGAAGTACCCAGAAGTTCCTATTGCTTTCAAGGAACTGAAGGCATCTATTTCTCAGTGAGAACCAGCGAGTAAAACGTAGTAATTAAGTACTGGAAAAGATACTGAAGCCTTTTTTAAAATCATTCATTGCCATGGATGCAGAAGCCTTTGGAAAATCTGATCCTAATTTCTATTATAAATTGATTTATATTTGTTTCCATGGAAGTTTGAATTGTTTTTTAATAATTGGAACAGAGATTCTTTCTGCTTGACTGGGTAAAATTAGTGCTCAGACTTTTTAAATTTTCTGTATAGACCTTTAAAAATGTATATTGTTTTTAAAAAAGGCACATTATTGCAATGACAGTGAAAGTAGTGAAATATTGTAAATGCCTTTTGGTCAGTGAGGGTTAATGTGTTGTCATTTGCATAACAGTTATTACCCAGTAGTCCAGAAATTGTTATGGTCCACTGTCTAATCCTTATTTGTTTCTTTTATAAGCGTATTTTTGAGTTAATAGACCCTGCAGCTCCAAAGGACTTGTAGAGTAGTGTGGATTTTTTTCCTGTCCCAAGGACCCAACAGACTCTGCTGGCTCCCTCAGGTGTGTCAGAATAGCAGTGTTAATCCATGTTTGACAAGATGTGCACCAAAGGAGGCATAAAATTTAAGTGGAAAAAAAAATAGCTTGAAGGTCCAGTAGATTGAATTTATAAATTAAATAATTTAGGACTGCAACTGTTTCATTATTCCTTATTATGAAATGATTTATTCTTTTAGATAACATACAGGGAAGACAGAAATAGGATTAAACAAATATGCACGTCATTTACAAATGAAAAGGAGCATTTTGCTACTAATTCCATCATTGTTTCTCTAATCATGTAAGTCCAGAAATGACCAAAGAAGCCTTTTAATCAGCCTGAAATCTTCCTAAAATTTTTTGTGACTGTTCAATCTGTTTTACTGTCCAATTGCTCTTTTTCACTGATGTTTTGCAGTGCAAGACATCTGTAGGAATTCCATCCATAATAGAATTAACAATGTAATATTTGTATCTTGTAGCAAATGCTACAAGGCTGCTCAAGATAAAATATTTAACAACCACAGTAAATAGGAAAATGAGGTAAAATTACTCTCTTTTCTTAATTTTGAAGGAGGCCTTTTAAAGGTGTGGGAATGCTTACTGAGTAATGCATAGCTGAGACATTTCATATCGAGTTTCAGCTAAAATTATATTATTATAGCTGGCACATAAATCCTCAAAAAATAGATTTGTAATGGAAATGCCAGGGGACTTAACTATAATCATTCCTGTTAGTGTAAATGCCTGGAAATGAATAGAGTTTTCATTAATCTACTATTATGTGACACAAGTGACCAGTTACAGAGAAACCTACAATAATTCTAGTTAACTGGCTGCATTCAAAAATGCTGTTAAAAGTACCCACCTCTGTGCACAGGCTTTGCAGAATGCTTTTGTGAGCTCAGGTCCCACGCAAGCCTTGTTTTGAAGTCTTAAAATGTGTAAATGTGATGCTGATTTTTCCATGGAGGCTATTTCTGCATGGGTTTCACACAAGATTTGTGGGCTCTTGAGTGACTTGGAATGCAATACAAGATGAGTCTTATAATGTCTCAGCCACTAAGTTTAAATGGGACTGGGTAATAGTCTCCAAAATTGTTGCTGTGCAATAGGTGTTCTTTTGAAGTGAGTGGATTTTACTGGTGATTTTAATTGGCTGGAAAGTCATAAAACCTTGCTGGCAGTTTTGATTTAAGGACATTTAAAACCCAGTTAGTCCCATCATAGGGAGAGTGCACTTTTTTTACTCTTGGTCTTGAGTTTGTGTTATAACCAAATGCATTGCTGAGGCAGCACTAGGAGGTTCCTGTGATTCCTACCAGGGCCAAATTTTGCCTGTTGTTATATGGGAGACATCACTTGACATCAAAATCTTTCTGGCATCATTTTTTTATGTTCAGTTAAATGAATAAAAATGAACTTTTTAAAATCATAGAATCATCTTGATTAATCTAGATGGTAGTGCAAAGTCTTAAGCGTAGAATTAAAATTTTTAGTTGCATTGATTTTTTTGAGAACACAAAGGTTTTTTATATGGCATATGGGAGTTTAGGATTGATACCTATGCCCCAATAATATGCTGGCTGGATGACAGTTTTGTTTATTCTTGATGGCAGCAATTATTTAGTAAAGCTCGAGAATAAGAGATTTCAATCAAAATTGCTGCTTTTGGATATGTAAAGGGCTTGTTTCAACCAGTGTCCCAATTGTTTTTATTAAGGAAGTATTTTGTATTTTATGTAACTTAAATTACCCCTTGAGTTAAACTTTTTGAAAACAACAAATGTGTTTCCGTGTTTTCTCGTTGAGTAATTCATATAAGCTGAAACACAGTAATGGATTTCTTTGTATTGCACATCAGCGGGAGTGCAAAGCTTTCCTGGTCATAGCTGATCTGTTCTTCTAGTGCTTGATCTTGTTCTTCTTGTTCATTAATTTCTGCCAGTTTGGCCTGACCCTGCAGTGCCTGTATCTGCCTCTTCCCCTTGCACGTGTGTGTAAGAGATCCCAGTCATTCATATACCTGGGTCTCTTATTTCATTCTGGCTGATGGAATAAAATGGTTGAATATCAGTGGTTCAGCAAGTGTAAGCATGTTTGCAAACAAAACCAGTGAAGTTGTAGTGTGTAAATGTCTGACCATTAGCCCTAATCTACCTGGCACTGCCCTTAGATCGTGGCTCTGACTGCAGCAATAATGAGAACCCGAGTGCCTTCTGAGGGAGAAACAGGAGTTCTGGATGTTCTGTCCTCACATCCTCGTTTGGTGAGGACACACACCCATAAGACATGAGCATATGTTTGAGGTTAGGCTTGTAAGTTTTTTGCTGAATTGTGTCCTTTTGATCATCCTGACCTCAGTTTGGAGGTGGATGTGGGGGGAGTTTTCTGTTGTCACCAATGGCAATGTCATAAACAGGATTATGTCTGGAGTTGTAACCAGCAGATTAGACAACCATGAAGACAGAAAATCTGTTTTCCAGCAAATATTCCAAGTGATAAAGAACCTTAGGAGAAAAAGATAAATTGTGATATATAGGCAGAATTGTTTCCATGCAGAATATTTTTTTCCAAATTTCCCTGGAGGGATCCGCTGTTCTCTGAACATCCAAGAAGTTCGTTGTGCTTCTGATCAGCTTCCCACACATTCTCACCCACACTACTTTGCTGTGTCATCTTAATGTCATTTTTAAATACTAACAAAAGCATTTTGTTTATAATGTAGAAATAAAAATCTTGAAAGGGGAAAGAATGCCTTTTGTATGTTATTTTAGCAGATCAAAGCTGACTCACGAGTAGCAAATATGAAGTAATTAATGTATTTAAAATTCACAATTCCTGAGTTGTGAATTTAAGAAGTGTTTTGATTATAGTCATCAGATTCCATAGACTTTCTAAAATATGATTAGTATTATTTTTAGAAAGTTTACCTTGCTGCAGAGTATTATATTTATAGTATAGAGCAGCATAGCAATTTGTAAAGCTAGGTATAATTGGAGTTTTAAATAACCAACTGTGCTGAATAAACAGTGTCCTCGTACACTGGAGGCCAAGTGGGAAGATGGAAAAACAATCTTTTTCTGGAGAAAAAAAGCAGCTGTCATTTAATCTGGTTGGCACGGGAAGTTTTAACCTTTGTTATTTACTGCTTTTGTGATAGTCTGAACTTCCTAGAAATACAGGAGCATATCACTGCCACCATTGCAGGCAAGCACTTATGCAAGTTTTCATTTGCACCAAAACTTTCCAAAGTTAGTCAATTTACACCATATAGAACCTTGGAACTGCAAGGTGAAACATGAGTTCTTAGGAGGTCAGTAAAACTTGAACCAATTTCTTCTGGGAAAAAGGGAGGAAGGTGGTGATTTGTGGGAGATTTGTCTTGCTGGACCAATGTCACAAATGTCTTAAAGAAAAGAAAAATAATCCAGTTGCACATGGAATCACATATGAACAGCAATGGAAGAAAAATTATTTGTATTAACTGTATTATATATTATGAGTAGAAGAGTTGCTTAATTTAAGATTTAATTCAATTTTTGTAGAAGTTGACTTCATCTTTTAACTTTTGCTTGATAGTATTGTGGGTTTCCTCATGTATCAATAAGAGCTTCTAAAGTGTGGGTTATGAAATGCTACAGTTTCTTTTTATTTTGCAGTAGCAGCCACTAAGCCCTGGTAATGACCCCTTTGTAAAAATGACAAAGATCTTTTGCTTGAAGGAGATGAACCACAATTTTCATGTCAAGTGGGAACCAACAATCCAGCTCCCATGATATCGGAAAGATTCCCCCAAAAGATTAATTTTTAAGTGTCTAAAAGCTCCTACAAAAAGCAAAAGAAACATTGTGGGACTGTCACTAAATGTGGTATTTTATGATAAACTTTTTTTCTGAAGCTCACTGCTGAGGAAACTGTTTCTAGACAGTGCTAGTGTAGTGCAGATTTGCAAACTTTCCATTGTGGAAACATCTCCCTCTAGAGAGACCAAGTTTTATCTCACTTGGGTTTTGTTTCTGTATATAAAACAAACAAACCAAAACAACCAGTTTGGAAAAGAAAAATCCCAAACAACACTTATTTTTCAGTAACCTTAGAACACAGGTAAGTCTACAACTTACAGTAGTAAAATGGCTGAAGTTGTATAGTTGTATGGGCAGAATTTTACTGGGGTGTGTTAGATTTTTTTTTTTTCTCTGTTCTGCATGTGTAGCTGTACTCCTGATATTGAGAGAACTTGAGTCTTAGATGAACTGTCATAAAAAGCAATGGTGTGATAGAGAAATAACATTTTAATTCTTCCCATCTGAAGACCTCGAAGTAATTTTTTATCAATTTGAGCCTGTGTTAAACCTTGGAGCTCTCTCTTGAGTTAGACCAGTGTATAGTAATTTGTTTTTTCCCCGTTTCAAGTGCACCAATTTCAAATCTCTTGTACTAAATTACTGGTTGACCTTCTAAAGCTGGCCAAGGTGGGAGAGGGCAGTGACTTTTTTTTTACTTTCAATTTACCCTTACATCTACTTACAAGAAAGAACTGGAGAGACAATGAAGCTATTTGATTACTTTAATTGTGAATGGGCATTAGCTATGATGTCTCTTTGCTTTTATCAATATGATGACAATCATTGCTTATCATTATCTTAACATATGATTGCAACTTTAAAAATCTTGCAAAAAAAAATGTGGGTTTCAGAAAGGCCTCTCCATCCTTTCAAACTCTTACCAATCCTATTTCACAGAATTGGCTTGTTTGCTGGACTTTTAGCAATATGACTGCTACCCATCTGATAGTTGTGAGCTTATGTGAGAGCACACTTTTCTCTGATAGTGGAACTTCACTGTCCCTTGCGCCAGGGCTTCCAAAATGCAACTTGTGTGTTTTTAAGTGCTATGGAGCAATGGTGCTGTTCCCTCTATTGCCTCTGTGCAGAGCTGACACAGAATTTTGCACAAATGGCTACATTATCTACAAGACTTCAATTTCACAGTTGCAAACCTTAAAATATGGTTTGTTAGTGACCTTAGAAAATTTTCCTATCTTTCAGCCCCTTTTTCTTCTAAAATAATTGATTGCTAATTCACAGCTGGAATTTACATAGATCTTTATTCATGAAGGTAAGAACAGTTGCCACGTTGCTTCTCTCTCAAATGAAGTCTTCACCAGCAGAAAAGAATTGCTATGTTGGGCTATTTGCCCTCATGCTTTCTAAATATAACTCAACAGCAGTCTGGTTCCTGAAGCCATCTGCATTAATATGTCTAGAGAAAATAAAATATCATATTAGTCACTTATTTTTTAAGTGAGCAAAACTTGGCAAAAATGAAAATAATTTCACAAGGAAATACCCTTTTAAGCAAAAACAAAATTATTAATGAGCTACAGCAAAGATGTTTTGTAATACTAGTGATTGTGCTTGTCTCCTGTTTATAGCACCCAGCTGTAGAAGCACTTTCAAGATAATTTTTTAAGGCCTAATTTTGAGAGAGCAGTATTCACCTTCCTCTGAGATTTTCACTTCACTTTTTTTCAGCCTAAAGCATTGTCTAGTAGGAGAAGGGTAATGATTTCTCTAAAGGTGAACCAGAGTAGCAGATGGGAGGAGGTTTTAGGTGAACAGGTGGAACTCAGCTAAGCCAATTGTTCCACCATATCAGCAGTATCAGTTTTCCAAAATCACTGTTTTTATAAAAATAATCTTTTAACTGGACACAGGCAAAATAAAATAACCAGTATTTCTGCTTGTAATGATAAATCATAATCAAACATTTCTCATTGTTCAGACCTGCAAAGGTATTCACATGAGGGCAGTCACTTAAAGGCAGCATTCTTTTAGTTACTATCACTCAGATTTTGTAGGTTACTATTCTATTATTACTACTCAGAAAGGTTGTGCTTTTAGTACATTGCAAACCAAAACTGTGGGCTGCAGTTCTCCTGGGAATTCATCTGCCTGACGCACAAAATACTCAGAATGATCTCTTTGGCTGGTGCCTCATTGCTGTTGTTAGTGTGCAGTTCTTTATTTCTGGTTGGTTTTTTTCTGATTTTTGGTCCATCTTACCTATACTCTCTTTTCTGAGTTGAGGTGTGGCAATAGCAGAAGGTGATTCATGGTTAAGAATTGGGAGGAAGTTTTAGTTTTCTTACTTTTGGTGGTTTTTTAATTACTTTGGTGTTTTTTGTTTTTTGTTTTGTTTTGCGTTTTGGTTCTGGGGGTTCTTTTTGTTTGTTTGTTACTTTGTTGGTGGTTTTTGTTTCCTTTTTTTTTTAAACCCAAGTATTTTTCTGGAGGTAACTGTAGTGTTTGTAATAATGGGAAACATTCCCTCATGATGCTACAGTAGAGGTGGTTTGACTTATGAAATGCCTTCTTCTTTAGGCATCTGTTGTTGGCAGCTTTCTCTGGGGGCTGTTCATTCTGGCTGCATACGCCCCTTTTTTTGATTAAAACTTATTTTCATTCAGATATCAATCTGACAGCTGTAACAGTCTTCAGGTGGGATATAAGACCTTTAGCTATATGTGTGTTTATCCATAAACTTGGACTTGATTATTTTAAAACATTTGAAATAGTTTCTGCAGTGACTGCATTTAAAGTCATCACTTACTAGTGACATCTATACAGTAATAATTGAGCTAGAATGTTTGTATATTTGGAAGTAACCACTCTAAAATATCATTAAGTACCAGCTCCAGATAAATACTGCCTTTTCCATTGATGACCCTTCTAATGCATGCACCCTTGCATCTTTTCCGTGTAGACAAAGTTTCTTTTCATTTTTATCATCTGCATACTGTTCATGCTATCCATTTTCCTCTTGCATCTTCATAAACGTTCCTTTAGTGGGAAGTCAGAAGGTGCATAGAGAAGGAAATATGGCTGGAATACAGCATGCAGTTCTCTGGGCTGATAAAATAATCTGTGAAGGGCAATTTTAGTGCCTCATCTACTGGAGCATCTGGACATCGTTCTGGGGTTCCTGTCAGGTCTGTAAAAAAAAAAAAATCCTGAACCCCAGTTTCCTTTAGCCGTATTTCTACTTTCAATCCTGTGGAGCTTGAAAGGCAAATAAAATGAGTGGTCTAGTTAAAATTAAATGGCTAATGATGAACTTCTCTCCTGGTGCTTGGCTGTCTGTAGCACAGAGGGAATCACTAATGTAATGCATGTTTTGTTAACTAAAAAGCAGTGGCAGTAGCCCTTTGGTTAGAGGCTGCTCTGAGAGTTCCGTAGTCCGTGTTCACAGAAGGGATGACAATGTACTAAATACTACCAACACCTAATTGTTAACAGCTTCCCCAGTACTGTTAGCCCCTTTTTCTTAACAGCTGGTTTCAAACACTCTCCAAACCTCTATTGCTGAATGAAAACAGTTTGGGGGGGGGGAAAGGAGGATAAGAGCATTAGGAAGGAATGTGAAAACCAATTCTGTATTACTGTGACTATTCAGTGCTTTGAGAATTTTAATGGAGTACCCATTCATACTGCCTGTAAGAAAGCAAATCCAGCAGCAGGGACTGTGAGAACATCTGGAGTACAAGCCAAGTATCTAGGTCAGCAAATGACAGTTAAGTTATTGCTTTTAAATGGTACAAGTTAAGGATAGACAGTGGTTGAGCCTTAGTTTTGCAGGATTATCTTAAAGTCGTATTTTTTTATTGTTTTTCAGTGATTTATCTTTCAAGTTGCTGGGAGAACATAATTTTCAGCTTCAGCAGCTTTCCACATGCCATTATTCTATGGCCAAGTTAATTCTATTGATCTTGTTATTAATGTGGATCAGAAAATGTGATTGCAACATACTTTATCACATGGGAGCAACACATCTTGAGAGACACTTGCAATAAAGAATAATGTGCCTTTGATGTCTGCGTGCTGTTTCTCCAAAGAGGAGAGCTTTTATTGATATTTTCATGAAACTCTAAATATGAGATGTTTAAATCCTGTGACATAGACTTTTTCTTTAGGGCAGTCTGGGGTTATTCTCATGCTGGTAGAAGGCAAGTCAGAGTGGCCTCAAAGATGTGTTATGAGTCTGGGAGTACTTTATTATATGTGTAAGTATATTAGGCTGTATGAAAAATGGTGATGGGAATGGGGAATTCAGTTGAGTAATAATGGACATGTAAAAGTAGTTTGACCAATATGTCAGTATTTTGCTATCAATATTCTACAGTTGTACAATAACATGTTATTTTTAGCAGATTGTCTGGAGTTAATGTACTTCTAAAAATTGAAATTAGTATGTGTAAAACGAATGTAGTTGCCTGCAGTAGAATCTTACCTGCTCTTCTTTAAGTATATTGAAAAGTGCATTGCTCTTATCTTAGTGT
Source organism: Monarcha castaneiventris obscurior (assembly GCA_026261815.1). Lineage (NCBI taxonomy): Eukaryota > Metazoa > Chordata > Aves > Passeriformes > Monarchidae > Monarcha > Monarcha castaneiventris. The sequence continues at coordinate 1,400,003 of JAMPIT010000371.1, forward strand.
TATCCTCCAAATAGAAAATAGAAATGTGCTTTTAAATAATTCCAGTTTGAGTTTGAGGGCACTTGAATAATACACACATACACTATAAGCAGCCTTTAGAGTCATTACATTCTGATGGGGAAAGGATATGTGCAGGAACATAGATAAGAAAATTGGAAATATAAAATTTAGCTTAGAACTGTGCACTATGGCTGTCCTTGCATTGGGGAGTACCTTATTTATGTAGAATTTTATTTATGACTAGGCATTTTTAGAAGTAAGCATCAAATTCTGTTTTCAAGGTACAACATATATGCCTTATTCCTGTCTAACATATTTATAATCTATAGCATTTTCACTGAGCTGAGAAATGTTTTTCTCTGAATATTTTCTGGCCCAACTGATTCTCTGTTAACTGCAATGTAAGAAAGCTGGCATAGCTTTGTATGTCTGTGTAAGCATGTATTGTACTGTGTAGAAAGCAATGCAGGAAATAAGTCAGCAGTGCGGCTGTGCTCTGCTTACCTAAAACACAGCTCGTGCTTTATGCATTCCTGAATCATTAGAAAGAAGCCTCTTGAAAAAATTTTTATTACTTTTTGTAACAGAAAATTAAGAAGGAAAAAAAGGAGAGAATGCATAGAACAAGCTAAAATTAGTAACCAGCTAATGGCCTGCTTGTTGTTCAGGGCAATGTGCAGCTGTAAGTGATGTGCTGGCAGACTGCAGCCAATTTCCATTAAAAGTCCACACAAGGTTGAAGCAATCTGCAATCCTCGTGAGGGAAAGTGCAGGTGAGCAGTGACAGGACCTGAGGGGATGGCAAGGAGCTGTGTCAGGGGAGGGATAGCCTGGATAACAGGAAAGTGTTCTTTCCCCAGAGGGTGGTTGGGCACTGAACAGGCTCCCGAGGGAGGTGGTCACAGCAGCAGCCTGACAGAGCTCAAGCAGTGTTTGGACAACACTCTTAGGCACAGGGTGTGACTCTTGGGATGTCCCCTGCAGGGTCAGGAGTTGGACTTTGGTGAACCTTGTGGGTCCCTTCCAATTCAGAATATTCTGTGATTCTGTAAAGGAAATATTTGGCTTATGTATTGTGAAAACCTCAGTATAACATATATAACAATCTCCAGAAAAATTCTTGCACTCCAAAACTCTTCTGGCACTTTAGAGTTGTCACATAATTCCAGATCTATACTCCTGATGACATTGTCATTTTTACTGAGAACAGACTTGTTTTGCTCAATCTGTGCTTTCAGCTCTGTGGGTTTTTTCAGGGACTAAGAGCTATGTAGCATCCTTATGGCATGTGCTGGAGCTGATGGGAATTGGGCTTCCTGAGCTTTGCAGGAAATTCTTCTTATCTCTCAGATCTAAATTGGAGATTGAGAGTAATGAGGAAAGACACTATGATACTGTGGTACTATGATAGAAATCTTCACCTCTGTTTTTGGGCACACAATCCAAACTAGTGTTTGCAATGCAATTAAAAATCACTGTCATTTCAGAGGACCTTAATTATGTGAAAAAGTGTGGTTCAATAAAGCTTCAATATCTCGGTAATTGACTTTGGATTTAAAGTTTAAAAAAAAATAAATATATGTATAATTGAAATGACTCACATCAAACCAGCAGGCTCTTAGTAATGGATGGTTCCTCTAGACTACAGCTGCATGCTTTAATCCCCTCCTCAGCATCAGTGTGGACTGGTTCCATTCCATAAATAGTCCTCATGGTAGAAAATTTTGTCTTTATTTCCACACTTGATTTGCATAATATCTCAGTGAAAATGTTTTCAGTTGAGATAAGAATGAAAACACTGGATTCCAAAAACTATGAAATGCTCATTTTAGAGCAGCAGCCATTATCTTTCATGTCATCAGTTTTTCTTAGCTGATGTTTAGGAGTTTAGGAAAAGTGCTTTGTTTCTTAATTCTGATTTTAATTTTTATGACGGGAAGTCAAGTGAACCAAGAGCTAAAGAAGTGAATGAAGTTTAACAAAATAAACTCGAATTAGTGACATCATTTTGTTGCTGTGAGCAATGTATAACTGATTCATGATGTGATGAGAGTAGGGAGAGAGATCTCAGTTTTCAGTCCGCAATCTCTATGTATTAATAATTGATCTTACTGACCATATCAACTGTGTTACCTTTCTGTCCTCATATTTTATTTTATCTGGACATTTTGGAGATGAGGATTTTTTCCAGGGTTGAATGTGGAGCTGTTCCCTTTTTGGGAAATTCCACTTTTTCCTCTCTGGTCATGTGTTTGGTTTATAAATTGGGAGGTATATAGGAGGAATTAAGTACTCTAAAATGAAGTTCAGGTTCTTCATTTGTTCTTGCTAACCCTTAGCTAACCTTCGTAAAAAAACGGAGAGTTGGATTTTGCTTTGAGCTTCTGACATACTCTTCTTCTGAAGGTCACCTCCCTTTGCTCCCCACCCTTCTGTGTGGGCTTGTGACCTGACAGCTGCTGCCTCCTGTTCACAGGGAATTCGCTTTCCGGAATATTCCCCATCTCTTATTCATGACTTCTCATACCTTTGCCTAGAGAGATTGTTGAGGATTTTCTGATGGGAAATGAGAGCTGATTTCATGAGCACATGTTCTTTCAAGTTTGCAACATTCCTAGAAGCAGGTGAGTGGTGACACGGGTATCTGTGTCAGAACCACACAGAGTTTGAGGGTTTCTTCTTGTGAAGTGTGTTATTCTCATCTCTACCTGCCATGTCCTGAATCTTGTTGCATAAAATGCATGTTGAGACAAAAGAAAAAATGTTGGTTTTAAAATGTAAAATACCTCTACTTTCTGCTGAGGGAAACAGTCATTTCTGGAGCATTCTATTGTGCATATGATTGCACGTGTTCCTGTCAGTGAATTTGCATTTTAATTCAGGAGCACTATGATAAGAAAGGAGTCGTCTGGCCAATGCTGAAAAGTGCAAAATGGCACCAAGGAGGTCAGTTTAGAGAGAATTAGGGAGTCAGACCTATTTTAGAATAAAATTAACTGAGGATCACAACACAAGGAGGTCAAGCAGGTGGCATGTGGGGAGTCAGCCAGAACTGATGACTCTGTTTGGTGGAAACCGTTGTGTGTAATTGAAAAGCACAGTGTTTCTGGTTTTTGAGGTCAAAGTCTGTGAAGATGCAGCTTTGGAAACTTGGAACAGTTGAATGGTGTAATATGCAACAGATTTTGAGGCATAGATCATTCTTCTGTTATGTGTATGGCTCAGTCCAAGCTTATTGGGGCTTTAATTTGCTGTGAGAGTTTTAGAGTGCTATCCACAGGCAGTAACATTTGTGCAATAACATTTGTGCGGTTACTGTTGTCACACTAAGAATCTGAGGCAAGTGGACTTTGGGAAATGGCATGACTCTGTAATTGTATGGATAAAGCAGTTAATTACAGGCAGATTTCTTTTCAGAGCTATTATTATACATCACAGTTTAACCTGTAATACTGAGGTGTTTAAACAGACACTGAAACATTTCTATACAGTCATTAGTAAAAGTAGCAAGAATGCAAAGAGGCATTACATTACTAGAAGGAAGGAGGTAAGGAAGTCAAGACACCTTGCTGTAAGATTCTCAGTGTCTATATGGAAATGAGTGGACCCATATGGGGACACACATCAGGAGGTGTGAAAAAAAAATGGCTCGAACAAGAAGAAAGAAGATATTTAATGGAGTCTTTTGTTTAAGGAATGAAGAGTCATTATGGAGGAAGAAAACAGTAATTTTTCAGAGTTCCTGAAGTAGAGGAAGAACACAACTAAGTGAAATTTGAGTTAAAAGAAATTGGAACTTTAATGATGTTACCCAAGTGAAATCAATGACAGGAGATTTATTCAAGCTTATCTACCATTTGCTTTCACTTTTTTAAAGTCTGTAATAGTTTATATTTCACAGTTGTTTTTATTTTTTGGACGTGTGGAAGTAATTTTTTTTGCCTAGCCCAAAGCTGGGTAGCTTAGCAGTTTCAGCTCTGGTCTATCCATATTTTCTGAGAAAGGGATACATTTTTGTGCAACTATTTAAATTCTTCTCACTGTAATATTCTTTGTTGTCTCATGCTGAATCTTCAGGCAAACTAAGTTGCTGCTTGTCTGGAGGATCATTGATATTACAAATTTTAGAGGAATCAATATGCTTCTTCCATGCTTTCAGAGGTATTAAAGAGCACTGAATAGCAGTAGTTACAAATCCAAAGCCTCAGATAAAAGTAAATTAATTTTGCACCTCAGCAGCATTAAAGATGCTGGTCTTTTTTTGCTTTTGTTTCCCTCCTTTCTGCATCATCCCTCCCTTCCTCACTCATTCAGCAAGGTAAGGAACTCATAATCTTACCTGCATCACTGAGAATGTTCTATGGCAGAAATAATTACAGTTGGGAAAATCTATTCCATTCAGAGTTTTATTAAAACTTTTTTTAAAGCGGAGTAATTTATGTATTAAATGCCATGAAGTGGCTTTCAGGAAGTCTTGCTTATCGGGCAGGAGATTCAGGAAGACAAATATCCTGTCGAGCCTAAGCAGCACTCATTAGCCACACAAGAATGGTCAAAATAGAGAAGTCTGGACCTCAAGAGCTACTTGAGCACCATTGTTATGGAGCTTTGGGTTTGGGTTTGGTTTTTTGGGTTTATTTTTGTCTGCTTTTCAATTGATTTACTTCTGAGAGCATTTGCAGTTATGTTAACTAGGATAAAAATTAGGTGATTGGAGAGTCGTTTAGCTTCAAGGCAGTATTTATGTAAGCATCTGGCTTTGGAAGAACAAAAACATGTTTTTCAGAGATTTGCATTGCCCTGCAAGGCTTCTGTTAGAAGGAAACATTAACTGAATGACTATTACTTCGCCAGGTAAAAGAATTTTTAATCGCTATTTTTCTGTAAATCCTTGTTTCAGAATTTGGTTTTGCATTGCTCAAGAGATAATTTTCTTTCAAAGACAGCTTTTTAAGCATGTTACAAAAAATAAATTACATTTTATGTATTACTAGGAATACTATAGAGCACTTCCCTATTCACGTCCATAGATTCTCAGTGCCCAAATTATCACGTATGTGCTGTACAATAATTTCACACCCAATTTGAAGCAGGAAGAATCTGAACAGTTTTATGCACTCTGAAAAACACATCTGTGTCATGGGAGAATGATCCAAAATGGTCAGAAGAAAAGAGGGAAATGTCTGTGGTTTAAGAGCAATTTTAGCAGAGGGAAGACATTTGAGTTGATGGGACTGCAGCACCTGTGTTAAGGGTCTTTTCTGGTTCATTATCCTGCTCTGTTTTACGCTGATAAGTGCATTGGCATTGAGTTTAAGATTAAAGGAGCTTATTTATGACTACATAAATGTGGTCACCAATTTCTTTTCATATGTCCTTTTCTGACTTTTTTTCCCTTTGACATGTGGTAATTCCCAAGTTTATACACTTGAAGTTTTTCATAGTACCTCATTAATATATATCACCGTGTTTTGAAATTAAAACTTGGCATTGTCTCTGCACCCTTTGTGACTCTTACTGCTAGTATTATGGGATTTCTTTCTGTAGTATACCAGTAATGCCACTAAAACATTTCTGCAGCAATGGCAGGTTTTAAGTTGTTCTTTGCATAAGTGCTTTAGACCTTTTGAAGTGCATGAGACAGCAAAATGAAAGAAAGGTGTTAAATTGCATTTTTAGAAAAATGAGCAAGTTCTGTTCTCAGCAAAGCTCTCTTATCCATAGAAATATGAGTAAGAAAATAATTTTGGTAAGCTTTGCCTTAATTGGAGTCATGCAGTAGTAAAATTACTATAGGTCTCTGAACAAAAGAATTTTCTTTGGTTCTCAGTATTCGTGTATTTAATATCAGCCAAGGTTTCTATCTATGTTTTGGTGTTATATGCACAATGAATTTTTTTTTAAAAAGAGACAGACCTAAAAGGAAAAGTGTATTTTATGGGTAGATGATGCTCTGAACCATCTGAAGTGGTTTGGTAAGAACCATAGGAGGTGCTTTATGCACATATTAGAATCTATTTAGCTCTGGCATTAGTAATGCAGTATTTATCTGAAGACAGTTAGGTCAGCTTTTTATGAGGCAAAAATTACCAAGAAAAATTGCATGTAATGCTCTGGAAACAAAAAAGATAGACAATGGTTTTGCAATTTAAAAGAGATGCTACCAGCTGTTTTATGGATTGGTCACTGGGGTTTAATGTAAGATAATGAACTTTACCTTACATAAGGTAAATTATGCTTTTACTCTTTGGGTGCTACTCATGAAAAGCCCTTTAGGAACACATAAAATGAACTGTAGGATCAATTTTTAAGTCTGTCTGGTGTTGTTTACTTTGGCTGCCACATTATCTTATGCCACAGGGAGTATAAAGACGGAAATAACCATCCTTTATTGAGACAAGCAAAACCAAAAGCATGCAGCACATGCAATTTTAGTTTACATCCAGAGCATTAGTGGTATCTTGGTGTCTGCTGAGATAAATTTAAGTATTGATAGATTTCTGGTCAAATTCTAGCAAATGTTGGCATGTCCAGGTTGATACTGTTCTTAAAACACTTCCCCAAGCAGGGAAGTACAGGGAACTTACAGAATGTCTTAACAGGTTTCTTCCTGATCACAAAAGAAGTTTGTAGAAAGCAGAGGAACTTAACAGAGTGTTAATGCCCAAATCACTGGATGAACATTAGACCATAAAATGGGGTCTGCATAAAAAGAGAAGAGGGTAAAAATGCCCTGGGCCTGGACTGCTTTCCCAGATTAAAAACGAAAGAAAAACTAAAAATTATCAAGGCTGTATGCTTTGGAGTTTCTTGAGAGGACAATTTTAAGATTTTGTGTCACATTGCCTTCACAGTACAATTTCCTGGTCTGAACTGGATGGGTGCTGATGACATAAGTTGCCTCTGAATTACTGATTAATATGGAGGATTTTACTTTGACAAATTCAGTGCTTTCACTTATTGTGTTAGCTCCCTGAGAAATTACTCATAATTCAAATATAAACAGAAAGAAAAAAAATAATGCAATGAATAGCGTTCTGTGCAATATAATGGAGCTTGTAGTTCCTAACAGGAAGAATTTAAGCTATACAGTAACATATAATTCTAAACATGAAATCTATGGCAGTTGATTAGAGGTAGCTGGATGACAATTGCACCAAACAAAATGAGCTATTGGAAGCAAGCCTGTAAAAATCAACACTTGCATGAAGTTTATAATGTAGAACTCTTCTATCAGTTGCTAAAATGAATGTGATTATCATTAGAACAGTCTTGTTTTTCCTTCCCATGACTGTCTGTATATGTGTTTTGCTGTGAATATGCATGTGATTTAAGCTCCCAAATTTCAAGATATTTTTAGTCATTAAAATGTGAAACAGAGCTTTTGTGCCTTTGTTCTCAAGTGCCTGGTGTCTGAGTTATAGTCAAGTTTAATTTTTTCTCTATTCAGCTGGACCACAGGGGAATCCTTGCTTTAATTAGTAAATTGCTTTTCAGTTATGTTTTTACACAACCAATCATGGTTGAGTTTGCATTGCACTGCAGTGCTTATCTGCTCTGTCAAGTTTGTGTTAGGAAACCAGCTCACCAGCTGTGAGGGAGGAAAAGCATCCAGTTGGCAGCTCTTTCTGAAATCTGGAGGTGCTTATTTGGAGCTGAAGTACCAGGCTATGAACTGGTGCACAGATAGGCTCAGGTTCTTCAGCTCACAGCTCCTGATGTGTGACAGTGCTAAGCCTCTTGGCCCCAGCTGCCCCACCAGCCCACAGGCAATCATGTGTGTCAGAAGAGATGCTGTTGTCCCCTCATTTGTTTGCCAGGAGCCAGCAGCAGCAGCACGGGGCAGACCTTCTTCTTTAACAGTCATTTGTACAAGGAGAGTCAAGGAGCCACTGCTGGCATTGAGATCTTGTCCCATGGGGCTCTGCAATCCCTGATAGGTTTCCATTTTCATATGAAGAGTCTTTTGAACTGTCTTTAAATATGAATTAAGTGTTTCTTTCTTCCACAGTACGATCCAGCTGTTGCTCTCCCTGTTTGCCTATGCTCTGGGTGTTTCAGGATGGCTCTTGATGAGCTGACACCATCTACAATTGTTCTTTCTACCTACTGCTGTGGTATAGTCTTAGTAAGATCCATGGGCAGACACAAGGCAATCACCAGCAAGCCCTGCCATCACAGTTCTCTCTTCTTTTGCACTAGACTTCCCCACAGGCCATCCCAAAATCTGCATCCACCTAAAGAAAATGGAAAACATTTCTGAAGGTACAGCCGGTTCATGGACATATGAAGAAGCCTCGCTCCAATCACCTGCTTTGCCCTTAGGTGAAGAAGGGTTGTAGGACCTTTCCAAGGAATTGCTTGTTCATATCAGTGTAGAAATTCAAAAAACAAACATGTTTAAAGTAGTGATAGTCATGCTTCTGAGACTGAACAAATCTGAGTTATGACTGCTTTGAGGCCCTGCCTGTGCAGGAGTGAGACATGAACGACGACATGAAGGCAAGAGCAATCTCCTCTCTTTAGATATGTGAAATCTTGGAAATATGATGCCCACATGCCCTCCATGCCTTTTTGGCACCCAGAATACCTCATTTGGAAGTCTGAAAGGATGCAAACCCTTCATGCTGCTGGGATAAAACACATCCAAGTTTTTATGTGCTAGCAAATGGTTGCAAACCCCGATAGGAGAGTGTGCCTCTCCTGTAAGGTTAAATATTCTCCATTTTGCTTCTGGTCATTCTGCTAAGCTGTACTATAAGGTAGGGCAAGTCTTAGTTTCTCTATGTGCCTAATGGCCATAAAAATATAAATCTAATGTTATTTAAGACTTGGCTGAGGGTGATGTGCTTGGATTAAAGGTTGCAAATGCTGCTGCTTCTGTAGGGGGTCAGTTCAAATACTCCAAGTTCAGAGCAGCACTTAGAGCAACTGTTGCTCTATCACAATAGCAGGTATCAGATCAAATGGCTGAATCAACATACCCTAAGCAGTATAGTAGAAATGCCATTTGTAGTAGAATATTATCATTGAATTAATGTCCCTCGCTTTGCAAATGGCTTAGATGTGCCTTGGCATTTAATAGCAGCAGGAGACCATTATCCTCTAACAATGCATTATTTCATTGACATTATCTCTTAAGTAACACATATTGCAGAAAGAAATTTTCCAGGTGTGTTTCCTTCTATACAGAACACAAAGTGTCTATGGTAGTTCGTGCAGTTAATTTCTGTTGATCTGCTTTTTCCCTTCATTGAGAAAGGTTTGTGAACAAGGGCAGTTCTTGGTGTTCCACTGAGGAAATATTTAAGACTTTCTTAAGGTATGAACAAATGAAGAAGGAAAATTTTTTTATGATGCTTTTAGAGGGGTGTGTGTGGGATCTTAAAGCTTTAATTAGAAATCCACACAAGTAACCTTCTAATTTTTGAAAGATGGATTATGATATGTGGTTGTCTGGTTCTGTTGATCCTTTTTTGTTTTGGTTTTTTTTGGACTTCAGCCTTGGTAACAGCCAGGCTTTTGGCAGAGATGTCATTTCTCACTGCATCAGGTCCTGAATTATGCCATGTATTATGGATACGAGCCTTCCACTTTCTGCAGTAACTTTCTTGCCTATTTATTTCTCTCTTTCACCAACTTGAAGTGATTGGTGCAAAATCATCTACTAGATTTGGAAATTTGAAAAAAAAAAAAAGAGAATAAACTACTCAGTCTGTTCCATGGCTCAAATTATATTTGCATCTGGAGATCTCTGTAACATGACCCATATTCTCAAACCCCATGATTTGTGCTCATCTATTCCTATACTTGCCTCCTTGCAATTTTTCTTCCTTGAATGTGGAAATACGTGGTTTATTTTTGTGTAACGAATATTATTAATGTCCTGTCACTATTTTCCCAGATGTGGGGTACCCTTAGCTAGTTGCAGATAACTTTGCTTGGCATAATAAAATTACATCTTTAAAGAACAGCCATGCAGAACATGAGATGGTTAGTCTGCAATACATACAGTCAAATCCATAAACAAAAGATTGGACACAGTCTGTCAATTGAAGGTACCAAAGTGATTTCTGAAAGCTTTATTATGTCCATGTTCAAGCTTGTTATTCCTGTGTAACAATGGCACCTCTTGCTCTTAGGTGTGATGTTTGGTTCTTCTTCATCAGACACATAACAGGGTGGGGGTTTTAGGTGTTTTAATAGAAATTTTGAAACTTGCTGTTTGAGATGCTTTGGATTGTTTCTAGACTCCAGACCTTGTATTCTGTGCTGTAGTCTGGACATTTCCTCAATTTTCTCATACTGATTTTACATATGTAATGTAGGATATTATTATCTAGGTTTCAATAACCTGTTCAGTTAGAATTAGATATAGTCATTGAAATCCCACTTTATGGGAAGAGAGAAAAAGAGATTATAAGGCAAATGGATCATTGCAAGAACAAATAAAAATCAAAATGTGAACAACTAATTAAAATGAATGCATAGAAACATCCAAACGTCAGTATGTGTGGAGAAATTGCTTAATATCCTTGAACCCCTCTAGGCAAAAAAATAAACTGACTCATGGTCAATTTTCCTAGGTATTAAAAAGTATCCATTTCAGTTGCTTTGTCACAAGAAAAGTTCAGCTTTTATTTGACACATGTGCTTTACTTAGATGTTTTCAATGCATAATAATGCTACTCTTGATCTATAACTGTAGATAGAAAATGCTGTCTTGCAGAACCAGAAATTCCTAAAATTCGGATGCTTTTACAAACAAGTAATTTGCTGTTAGACATGTGTGTCTATAGGTTTCTTTTACACACTTGGAAAGGCTTTCTGGCTCTATAAGTAGATCACAAGTCGTGCGCTTAATTTGGCATTTTTTTTAAACTTCCTGGGAGCTTGAGTCTGCCTGTTGTGTAACTGTGGTGCATTGTGGTGTGTAGGTTCTTCTCGTGCTGTTCTCTTTGATACCATTGTGTGCCTTAAACAAAACAGACTGAAGAGTTATTGTGCATTAACCCAGACCACCACAGAAAAGAGGGAAAGACTTTTTTTTTTCCCGTCTTGGTGTCATTACTGTTACTTAAGCTCTCAGAGTTTCTATATGGATGAGATGAATGTATGCAACATATTAACAGAGTAAAAGGTGGGAAAAAATTGGAAGCAGCTGACAGGTGACCCTAACTGCTGTAATTGGTGTATTGGACCAAGTGTGCAGTAATGGGGAACAAAACCAGAATCAAAGCTCCCCTGCTCAAATAGACCTTCTGCCTGTACAGCTGCAGAATCTTGCAAACTTGCATTGGGGTTGTACATTTCTGTAGGAAATCTGAAAGTATCTGTGGTCAAACTAGCAATGCAGTTTCTGATGACTATATCAAAAAAATTAATAATTATTCATGTAACACTCCCTTTTAGTTTTTAACCAAAGCAAAACTTGAGTGGCTGGTTGAAGTAAAATAGTGACCGAAATTTACATTCTGTCATTTATATTCTGTCTTCAAACAACACTGAAGACCAAATTGGTCCTACTGTATTATCAGTAATCAAATCATATGGCCAGTGTGGAAGAGGAAGCCCATTATGTAGATATTTTTAAATACTTTATTAACAGTTAACAGAGGTTAGGGACTAATTTATTGAAATTTTCAACAAGCCCTTCTACATGTGCCATGATTAACTTATTTTATAAATATGTATGCATAGCAATATATCTGTGAGTGATTGGAAAAGTGACCTGGAAGGGGACGTGCTATGATGAGACAGCAGCACTCAGCTGTATATTTTAACACAAAAGATTCATAGATGAATTAAGGTGTGCTTTACTGCGTTATTGGCTCCAGATGTAATTTGGATTTTTCCTGCAACTTTGGCTCTCGTTTACAGCATGATTACTGCTGACACTAGAATGGACAGCCACCTAGGGTCTGCTGCTAAAGACCACAACAACCCACTCGTGTCTTGTTCTGCACTACCCATTCCTACAGCAAGGCTGGTGTAAGACTGCCTGGAAATAATCTGTTAATGTCAAAGAGAGCTCTTGACTGCATAATCACAGTAATGGCCTATTTACTCTAAACAAAGTCGTAATTTGTAAGGTAGCTGCATTTTTCATGATATAGTATTAGGAAAATGAAATTATCTGTGTATTTTTAATTATCCCTGATACTTTAAGTATTTAGCTGTATGTGAAAATGTTCCCTTAATATATTTCAAGTCATATGCAACAATTTCAGTGTGGATAAGATCATTGGCTTTCCTGTCAATTTTTGTTTAGAAGTAGTACATGGAGACTTAAAAATAGTGTTTCCTTGGGGTTGTTACAACAGTGTGGTAACTTCACCAGAAGTCTCATGTACTTACATGCCACCCATCTTTTCCCACATTCTGTTGAGCTGACCTTAGGAAGTTAATTATTATTTAGAGGCAATATAAAATGATCTTAAAACTTCAAATTAATAGAATTGCTGTGATCTACAATGCCCTCAATTTTTCAGGTAGAACTTTAAGACACAAGTCACTGAAGTTTTGGAGAAATGAACAAGTTTTGACTTTCTTCTTCTTTTTTAGTTTATTTCCTTTTCTCTTTTTGATTAGGGATGGCAATTGGAATAATTCACTGCTGATTGTGTGATGGCATATTGTCCTAAGCAGAACATCTTTCCAAAAACATTTGTTCCATAAGTAATTTTAACTAATGTCAAATACTTATGAATCATCCTCTTAGCACTTACAAAAAAGAACTTTTAGTCTTCCATCTGTTTCTCCTTAATTTTCAGCTTTATTACACATGCAATTACAATTTTCGTCTTCTAAAAAATTCACTACACAGTTCATTTCCCACAGAAGGTAAATGAATAAAAATTTGTTTTCTTTAGCATCAGCCTGTCTGTTTTCTGTGCTTGGTTGGAAGCCAGGAATATTAGATGTCAACACTCAGTTTTTAAAAGTGTGATTTTTAGTGTTAATAATAGATAATATGTGTGGATATTGTGTAAATTATCCAGTGGTTGGAATCTGAATCCTGTTTTACCCCTTCATTTTTGTTTGTTCAATTCCAAGCAGAATGGTTAATTATACTGCACTCAGATGAATGTTAAAAATTGCTATTGTGCTACAAATAAGCATGAAATAATGGATAGACAGAGGTTTCCCTATTAACTAGAAATTTTCTGTGAGATTGTGCTGTTCTTGAACACAGAAATTAAAAAATAACATATACCACCTTTTCCCAGCTCACTTGCTGCAGTTGTTGGATTGTCATGATCTAAAGTCATGAAAACCCTTATGTTGTGGTACTAAAGTGTGATGATATCCTTAAGAGTGATACTTAGTAATTTAGTACTTCTGTCTGTTTAATTGTAACTTCATTTGGGTAGAAGAGGAGGTTAACTTTTAATTAAACCAATGTGATGTGATCATTGAAGTTGAGGTCTGTGATACAGAGTGGTCCATTTTTGATTAAATCATCTTGATATAGCAGAGTGCAGAGATACTTTTTTTTTTTCTTGATAAGAAAAAATGTACAGAGAAGTTCAGGGCCATGTAGTTTATTTTTTCTTTTTAATTCTATTGTGTATCTTTGACTCATTAAAGGAATCACACTCACATAAGGATTTAGAATAAACTTAGACTAGGGAATAAAAAAGATATTTGCTGTTTATTTAACTGATTAATGGATACATTTTTTACAAAGTATGATAGCAATGTAAATAAAAAGCAAGTGAAATGAAGTTAATAAAATGGAATAAAGTACAAAAAGGCTTTTCCTGCACCCAGATCTAGAGAAATACGTATCCAGATAAAACCTAAGAATTAAATACAATCTAATGAAGAATCCATTTTAAAGTGGCTCACATGTATCTCCAGTTCTGAGAAGCTTAGAATTTTCACTGTCTGCATCGAAAATACATAGAAGTTTTGTTTGTTTGTTTTCCAAAGCCCTATACTGAAGTGTGCCCATGATTTCATTAGCTGTAGAATTAGCAGACTTGTGAAGCTTTGTGCCAAAAATCTCTGATCCTGCATGAAAATGAAAGAGATCTGGTTTTGCCTGTGAATTTACCTGGTTTGTCTTGTTTGGTTTTAGGGTTTTTTGGGTTTTTTTGTTGCTTTTTTTAAAGACCCTTCACAGTATTGATTTGGTAAAGTGCTCTTTTGTAAAACCCCAAATTACATGCTTAGTTTTAAGCATTTAATATTTTCCTCAGGAAATGTGCTTTCATGAAGCATTGACTGTATTTGCTTCCTATTTGTGCAAACTTTGCTATAATTAATTTTAGATATTTTTTCCTCTTTAATCTAAAGAGCATTTAATTCTCCCAGGCTCAGAGAGCATCTCTAGTTGTATATATTCCTTGCTGAATAGCTCAAACAAGCAGATACTAAATTCATGTTTTGGTGAGTTCCTAAATAAGTGTGTGAGAGCGCATGCAGTGTAATTCATTAATTGTGAGCTGCTGTAGACAATCATGTTATGCCACAGTCCAGCTGAAGTCTAGCTTGACTTTTTGAACACTGCAGAGATGAGGAGATAATTTAAGAGGAGTGCTTAATTGTCATATTTGGTGACATAGATAACAAATTGTCTAATACAATAAATGAAGCAATTAATTTAGGGTGTGCTTGTCTCAAAATGTTCATGGAACAGCCCAGGTTGGGAAGGACCTTGAAAGATCATATGTACTTGCTTATATTCCCTGTTCTTCCCTCTTCACACCCACTGAGAAAAAAAACAAACAACAACAACCAGCAAAACAAAAAAACCCACCACCAAACAAACAAAAAGCTTGCTAAATTGTGCAGCAGTTTTCTAAATAAGACCATGAGTTAGAATTCAAGTATCTGTGTCTGGGCAGTGTTTTCTTTAGAGAAATCAGTGCTAATACAACATACTCCAAACATCTGTAATATTCTGTAGTGTTTAGAAGGAGGTAATGAAGAAATGTTGCATCAAATAACACAGCAAAAAGCAAACAGTAAACAACTTGCATTGATATAAATCAGAACTTCGAACCAAGTTATACACAAATGGTCACAATAAATAAGCTACTTTGAGTAGAATCAATAAAGACATTTTCAGAAGGAGTATGTAAGTGCTGGTTCAGAAATGCTGCTTGGAATAAATAGTTACTGTTTGAAGATTTTTGCTTAACTTTAGGATTGACTTACGTACTGGTTTAACAGTGCCATGAGAAAATATAAATACCTGTTTATAGCAGGAAGCTCTGTTAAATAGGATTTTCACAATCCCCTGCATGTTTATGATTCTAAATTGGTGTTTGAAAACATGGTATATTCTCATAATGTTTTTAATATTTTAAGTCAAAACAAAAAAAAATTTGTCCATGCTAGCAATTTTTAGTCACTGTGTTGATTTGAGACACATCTATATATCCTCTCTTTCTACTTATATTGATTTTTAGACATTTGGGAAGAAAGAAGAAAGTATTTTGTTACAAGAATATAACACCCCAGTACTTTTCACTAGCCCGATTCCTTTTTTTAAGATCTACAACCTTTACCTAATCAACTATAGATACTTATTATAATGAACTTATTATAATACTTACTATAATGAACTGAGATATAACAATCACCTCAGGAAAGTGCTACAAACAAGAGAGAGGAGTGTGGGTAGAATCCCCATATACCAGTCTCATTTGCCAAACAAAATTTCTGATAAATTTATACCTTTAATTTCAGTACCCTTAAGTATGGCACTCTTATCCCAGAGTAATTGTACATCTACCATCTCCTTAAGAACAGGGCAGAGCATATGGGGTACTACTTATCAATTTACTTTTTTTGTATTATTCTGAGCTGTGTTTGCTTTCTTTTCTACTTATTTCACAGCAAAAAAAGGTTTCAAGCTTCTCAGTGGTTGGTTATGGACCAAGGCCCAAGCCTCGTCTGTAAAAACAAAGAAGGGCTTCTTATCTGTGGTGCTGGTATCAAGTTCTGGTTCTGTTGTGTTTGCTTATAAATATGGATCTGAATGCTTCCTCATTTTCCCTGTGACTTTCTGGGAAAGATGATGATCAGAATTCAAGAATAGAGTGTTGATAAGCAAAGCCCAGTAGGTAAAAAAATGTAGTGTGTAATTCTGAGACGTTTGTGCTTACTTTCTTTTTTGCTTACTTAATGGAAGGGAGGAAAATGAAGAGAAAGAAATCACTGACACTGGTAAAACACCCTTTCTGACAAAGTGCATTACTTAGGAATTCACTTTTTCAAATGAAACAAAATCATTCTTAAAGGGAAAACTTTATAGAGCTTCTACTTCATTTGGGCATGATGGAGAATGCATCTCAAAGAAGAGTTTCTTTCAAAAAAATCCTAAATTTCAAGTAGTGTGTAGCAACATAAGAATATGTTGTAAAGCACTTTCGTGACTCTTGAGAGAGGAAGTATGCTGTTAGTTTAAAAGAATAAATGTGTCATCAATCAAACCAGTGAACTGCTATATAAGTGCATTTCATGCATGAATTAACCAGCTACTAGCTAGTAGATATCAAATCAATGTGTGCTGCTTCCCAACTAACATGGAATGTGCTCAAGCAGAAATACTATATCCAGCACATGAGGTCATGCCTAGAAATATATGAGCTACTGGAGGTTTTGCTTGTCTAACACCTGCTAAAGCCCTGCACTTACTGCTGTGGCTTTGCACTTATTTGCTATGGTCTAATAATTTGAGAGAAAAAGCAAAGCACTTCAGCTAATGTCTTTTTGAACCTATTATGACTAAAATGTTTAACAGAATTTTCATTGTGAAGGTAGAAAATGAACTCAGAAATCCAGTGTTACAAATTCATCAAGACTGATGAAGATGCCAGGAGATGGGTCATTGTTTTCAGGACAATCTCAGCAGAGTCATCACAGAGCTTTTTGATTATTTTTGTGTCTTCATATGTGTGATTTGGTTTTTATTTTCATTTCTCTCCAAAATTCCAATAGTAGGATTGCAAAAATATGTTTGATATCTACTGACCATTGAAGGGAAAGGGAAATAATGGCTCTGTCATATACTTAGGGGTTGAAACTCTTTTGCCAGGTTGTCTTATGAATGAAAACATGTTTTGTGTACGTTTTAAGGAATGTTTGATGATAGTTTCTCCTGCAAATTTATTGTTTGTTTCTGATCCATGGATTAGTTGGTATCCATATCTTTATCAAATTTCTGAGAGTTTTTAATGTAAGAATTGACAGGTTTTAAGTGGGAATATGTCCTTAGACTTCTTTGTAGCAGAGAATGTTGACTTGGTTAATTTTGATTTGTTTCCAAATATATAAAGATGTGAGAATAATAATCCAGTGCCACATGTCAAAAAATGAACCAAATGCATTGCATTCTTTTACCTGTGCAAAAATGACTACTGCTTTTGGAAACACTGGTTCAGTGTTCCTTCAGCTGTGAAGAAAAAGCAAAACCCTTTCTCAGTTACTCCTGAAGTATTCATGGAGTTTTGGTTCTTAGGCATTTAATTTTCCAGAAATTTCAGTGAATGTCAAGTGTGCGAAGTAGAGAGAAGGCAGGAAGTATTGTATCCAGACTGCTGGATGTCCAGATGGAAGGAATGATGTCAAACGGAGTCCCAGCAGGTTGTGCAAATGCCTTCCAGTAAGAGTAGCTGGAGGGAACTGCCGTATGAATTGAGAGTTTGCTCTGTGCAAGATCTTAAAATTGCTTAAAACCCATCCATGTTTTCAGAAGAGTGTCTGCAAAGTCAAATACATTGAAACTACAATTATAATGAAATGGCTTAGGTAAAAATGTGATCCATGTTTCCTGAATAATTTCCTGATGCACTTGCACAACAAGCTGTCTGGCTGGGGGAAAAAAAAAAAGTATGGTATCCTTATTTGTCATTATTTTGTTAAAATAGGCTGGATTTGCATTAATGCAAAGTAAGAAGTACTTTCCATGCCATTTCCATTAACCATTTGCTTTTCATTCCTTGAAAAAACGTTCTCTTGGGTCTCATTTTTGGTATTTCCGGCTGTCAAAACAGTTACTTCCACTTGGTCACTGAAGTACAAGTCTGACTTGAACTCTGTAAGAAATACTGTACCACAAAGGAGGGGACAAATTTTGAAGGTTGAGATGAGGTATTTAATCCAGGCAATGAGAAATAAATAGACCCATTCAGTAGCAAAGGATGCCAAATTAATTTTTTCTTCTTTATTCTTGGAGTCTATTTCCGAGCTGATAGTACAAGTGTAGAGACATTATTAGCTCTTGATGCGAGGATAGCTTCAGTCTGATAAAGTACAATCAGGATTGTTTACAAAGTATCTATTAACACTGTGGAAAGCGGATATAAATTATTTAATTGCATAGAAGGTTCTGTGGCACAGGTGGAAACCTTGAAGATTAAGAGAACAAAAAAATCATATGCTGTACAGGAATGGAATCTTTTCATGAGAAGTTGTTGGTGCCAATTGAAGCATATAGGAAACAGTGAACAACAAATGCATTCAAAACCTCACTGGTAACTGAATCCTGTTGATCTCTAAGTGTCTCAAATAGCTGTGAGAATAAAGAATGGAGGCAATTTCTGAGAAAATCACATAAAAAGACTGGAATAATAATAATACTAAACAGAACAGAAACGCAGTAGTGTGCAATGGCTCTAAAAATCAGACAATGGTGATTTTGAATCAAACTGAAATTAAGTTGCAGTGACTGCTAGGTGAGGGTGACCATCCTGATTTTTCCTTTTTGAAGCATAGGGAGTTTCTTTCTAAACGCAAGTAGCAATTTCATTGTTATTAAAGTCTTGTTCTAATCTACTTTTCAAGGTCTTCAAGACCAGGTTGGATAAAATCCTGAGCAACTTGGTCTGACCTCACAGTTGGTCTTTCTTTGAGTGTGAGGTTGGACTAGAGGAAAATACACCTTTGTAACAGAGGCACTTGTAATGAAATTTTCTCTGTGTGATATTCCAATGGGTTTTGGCTTTGCTGAACCAGGAACAATTTGAAGTATAATTAATGACTATTAGAGATGCAATGTTTTTCCACCGGGGTTTTTTTTTTTCCTTCAGATTTTTTTTTTCTTAGAACATAATAATATGAGTTTTTCTTTCATCTGAATACATCACTTATTCTCTTGCAGAATACACTCAACTAAGTGTATTCTCTTTGCTGAAATGTTGGGCTGTCATGCAAATTGGACCATCTACCAGCTTCCACAGGCTTGTCATCACTGAAAGAAATGATATGTATTTATTTTAAATTGTCCTTTTTACTTCTGTGCTGGCAGTTCTCTGCAGTGCCTGACATTTTTGAGAGGAAACAGCCTGTCACATCTTGGGGCTTCAGGGAGGAGAGCATTTAAAATACAGGAAAAGATCTAGGTGACATGACACTGTCCCTTTTTTTTCATCCTCACACTCTTCACTGTTCAAATTTCATGAAACCTGTACATAAGGTTGCAGAGATTATTTGCTGAGGAAGGGCTAAATCAGAGTGCTTTGTCTATTCCCACAGGATTTATCTGTAAACAGGAAAGAAACACATCAGTTTGCAGTGCAGCCTCTGGCATATTGCACCAAGATACAGAAACACTTCTAGGGATGTTTCTGGGGCAGATTTGTGCTCTCCAGAGCACGTTGCTTTCTTTCAGTTTGTTACTGCCAGATTAATGAACCATTTTAGAGAGCTGGGAATCAGCAGAGCAGAGAGATGAAGTGTTGTGGAATGTGGCCGTGTTTAACAGGAGAGAGCTGCTGCTGGTGCTCCTCATGGGACTGGGAAATGGCATGAGAAAACTGCCTTGCCTAGAACCATCTCTGTTTCTGTTTCCAAAGTTCATGCATTTTGCAAAGATTTAGAAGAAAAACAAATAAAAAAATAAAACACAAAAAATGCCAAGGAAATCAGCATAAAAATCTACCATGGTTAGTAGTAGTAGTATGTGAGAAAATGTATGCATACAGACAAAGAGAGAAGGACTCTGAGCTCATTTAGAAGAAAAAAAAAGCAAAAAGAAACTTGGGGTATGTCATGCACAGACCTGGCTGGTTTTCTCCTGTAAATTTGTGTGAAGCATCAGCAGCTTTTAGAGATCGTAATAAGCTAAAGAAATCAATTAGTGTATTTGTGTTTCAGTTATACAGTACATTATTAAAGGGAATATTACATATCCCACTGTTTTTATAATTCTGCAATGAACTAAATACTAAAGGAAATGTTTGGGATTATTTTATAAATCTTTTCTTTCAACTCATGCTCTCCCTCTCACTGCCTCTCTCATACATCAGTATTCTCTGTGTGATTGTTGTTTAATCTGTGTAAACATTACTTTGTGAGGTGATCTTAAAATTGGCTTTAAAATAATAATTTTTTATGAAATATATCCTTTATCTAGTTTTAAAAGTGTTGCAAATATAAGATAATCATAACTACTTTGACAGAACTGTGTAATAGCTGAGTCTGTATCTTGCTAAAGGATACTCCAAGTCAGAACAGAAAATGTGACTGTGTTCAGTGTCAAGAAGCACTGAGGAAAGCAATCAGTTCATTAATTAATAATTTGTCTGGATTGTATAGCCAACACTTTGTTTAGGACAACATTGAGAAAAGCACCCTGATTTTGTCCACTTTCCCAGTGCTAATATAACAGTGGTTTCTTAACTGTTGTTAAATTTCAGTTAAATTTTAAAAAAGTTACAGGACTGTCCAGCTCAATTAGGACTTTCACTCTGATGCCTCCTAAAAATATGACTCAATATTTTCATTGGAGCTTCTCTTTATTTTTATCCTTAAAATGAAGGTGATGTTTAGTAACTGCATAATGCCAAGAGTGCTAACATTGGCTCAGCATTGATTAATATTCATATGTACTCCCTCTTTTCTACAGAACTGTTATTCTTACAGTAAGGCTATCTGGGATGTTATCTTTCACTCTCTCAATCAAAAGGGAATTTTCACATAGATTAATAAGATTTTATATATCTATATCTCACCAATATGACATCACAAGCAAAGCTAAAATTACTAGTGTTCTCACCTGTGAAAGAGGAAAATATCAAAGGCCAGAAAACTTAGCTGAAAGCCATTGAAAGTGTTCAGGTACTCTGTGATACAGAGGGGATATGGCGTAGGTTGGACAAATCAAGGGTAACAGTATTACCAGAATAGAAAAAATACTAGGTTAAAAAAAAAAAAAACCTAGGAAAATTAAGAGTGTACTTTTATGCTTTCTTGAGTGTGTCTGTTTCTTGTAGAACCTTCTCCATTGCTAACTGAGGAAACAGCTGGCTTTTTTCCTGAAAGGAAATACTAGCACATTAATCTGTTTATAAAGCAAACTAAACATAGCAAAGTAAGTTCTTTTGCCCATAAAAATGATCCAATAAAATATTAATATAATTTTCCTTTTCAAGATGTGCATCCTCAGGCAGCCCAATTAAATGTAAGCACAGAAAGGAGGTATTTTTGTTAGAATACTGCATTTCTCAGCACCGCTGTCCTGAGGTGACTGTATGATACTGTATTCCCCATCATCTGCCCTATGCCAGACATGAATCCTGTGCCTTTCTGTGTCTTTAACCTGGATCTGAAAAAAAGGGAGGAAAGAAACCCAAGCGGTGTTGTGTTCAAGGACACAGACAGACACTCCCCTGCGTTCCCACGGGAGTGGGGCAGAGAAAAGCTCCTTCCTGCTTTTCCCAGCTCCCTGCTCTTTTTCTCAGGAGAGGGACGGAGAGTTAAGCTCCTTTGCTTTTATGCTAGTCTGCTAGCTGAGGCAAGAGAGTTTTTTCTGGGACTTTGGTTTCTTCGTCGTCTTCGTTGTCGTCTTCTCTTCCTCCTCCTCCTCCTCCTCTTCTGGACTGTTCAGCAACACCAGAACATCACTGGGAAGCCCTACACCATTGGCCAGAGGGGCCCACGCCAAACCCCAGCTCTGGAGAGGAGAAAGCCACCCCCACAAAGGACTCTGAAATCTACCCAGGTTCTCTCCACAGCGAGAGGTTTTATTATTTAGCATTATTCTGTTTCTTTCCTGTGCCCGCGTGCACTTTATTTGTTAAATAAATAGTTTTCTTTTCACTTTCTTCCAAGGAAAATTCTTTTCAAACCTGCTGGGGGAGAGGTGGCTGTAACCTGCCTTCTATCCGAGGACGTTCATTTCAGAAGTTGCTCTGAATTTGTCTCAAACCGGGACAACGACTAAGCATAAAAATTCAGTCTGAAGCTGAGATATTCATATTATTATTTCTCATAACTTTTTAATATTGAAACTAAATTTACAGTTTTTAGTTGAGATAACTTTGTGGCTTGTTTCAGTATTAAGCCTATGGTTCAAAATTTGGAGATTGTTACACATCCTTTTCGATGTGGAAAGGCACAAGGAGCAATGTAGTGTAATAACAGGAATATTAGTGGCACTTTTGTCATTGGAGTCTCCATGCCTTTATGCAGTGACAGCTCCTTGATTGATGGAAGCAAGGCTACACTTATAAATAAATAAATTCTGGGAATATTTATTAATTTCCATAAGTCTTCTTGAAAAATATTGCAAAATATTTATGTTAAAAATAAGTATTATGTGCTTTAGACTAACACCTATTTTGTATGTTTTTCAGAAGTTAATTGCAATTGATCCGGAGCAGCATTAACTTGCCAGTCCTTTCAGTCTCTGAGTGAACTCTTGAGACTTTATTTGTTTGTGAAGGAACTTAGGAATCTGTAAAGCATCAGGAAAAAGAGCACTTGCTCAAATGTTATGCCAATTTAGTTCTGCATCTAGGCACAACTTGAATTCTCAGTTTTAAGCCAGATTTAATCTATCAATAACTATATTCTTACCCTGGAATTCTTCATTTTCCCCACCTCCCCCTCCCCCAATTAAAAGTATCAGACACTAGGGGTTCTGGTTACTGTTTCTGGTTTTTTTACTCTTGAGTCTCTTTTGCAAAACTATCTTAGGCCACCATCTGCTCTCATCAAACCTTTCAGCTGGATCTCCAGTTCTGCTTAATCACAGGTTTATTCCCACTCTATTTAAGAATTAATATGATTTTTTTTGTTCTTTAGTGTTTTCAATAAATTCTCTACTCTTTTGCAAGGCAATTCTATAATAGGCCATAATAAAAAGCAATATAAATATGATTTCTGTTGAAGGTCTGTGGAACTTTTTCTGAAGATCTGTGGAACTGTACAATTACATAGGGAATGATCTGTGAAGTCTGGGAAATATCTTGAGATACATGCGTAAAGAAAACTTCGAAATTCAAGTATAAATAAACTTTCTGATGTTTCTTGTGGCCAAAAATATTTTATTTTACTTCAATGACTCGACTAAATACTATTTTTGTCTGAGGCAGAAAACTACTGTTTTCATAACTTCTTTTAAGTGAGAATAGTTGCATTTATTCATCATACTCTGCATTTGCTTTGTTCATCTGAGAATCCTGCAGTGCTGTATGATGATGAGATCCCTTCAAAAGAGAACAGTCTGACAATCTCAAGAGATGTGACTCTCTTAACCAAAAAGCAGTTAGATTACAGTTTTCAGTCCAGATTCACTTTAATCAATCTTCCTCTTATTATCAAGAGACAGCAAGTCAGACAGAGCTAAAAGATCTATGGCAGATGCTCGTTGATTGGTGTGACGTGCAGATGGCTGGCTCAGGAAAAGTGCAGTATCATGGCTCGGTCTGGATGACTTGTCAGAAATGAAAATCAAGTGTCACAGCGTCTTGCTAAACTAATTAAGGTTACAGGAAACTTATCAGCCAGAGCTGCTTCATTTCACTTCAGTGCATGAAATCCATTGTACTGCGAGGCTGTGTCATTATCTAAATCACTGTGGAGAAACAATATCAATATTGGCTACCCTCAGTAGTGCTAAGGAGACACAAATTCGTGATCTTGTTGCTGAAATCTTACAGTCTCCTATTACAGATTTCATATAATCAGGACCAAAAGTTTCATGCTAAGGAGTCAAGCTCTGCTGACAGTCATTTGGCTTTCATACCCAAGTCTCTTGCTTGATTCAGTAACATTTTTTCTGAGAACTGTGGTGGAAGATAAAAAGCCATCTTTGCTGCTTTGTTTGGCTGTCAAATGAGAATTGCTGGTGAATAAATCTGGGAGAGTTGCAGCAAAATAAATGGTAAGCCTGTTGGGATCTTCTCCTCTTTGGAAAGATCATAAACTTGATGAGATTAATTGCCATCACGGAAAACTCCCCTAGTAAGTTTTAGGAGATGCAATTAATTACAAGTGTTTCACAGATTTAAAGACAGCTTGGGAAGTAGGATTTGATAGATTGAGAGCGTTCAGCTCGAATTCTATGTAAGGCTCCTGATGTCATTTCTACTTTTATATAAGTCACTTTGTGGTGTCTCCAGCATTAAGCAGACTTTTTACATTTTTTTTTTTCTCGATGAAAGACTGAGATAGGTAATTTTGAATCAAACACGTTGTAGTGGTTGGTTTAAACAAAAAGAGGATTGAAAGGATTGTCAATCAGCACTTTTAAATGATATCAACAAACAGTTTTTTAAATGTACATGTTAAATAAATATAGTGTTCAGGCAAAATCTTAATCTTCAAGCATTTTCAGAAGGAAATTATTTCATTTCTAAATAGCCGTATGTGGAAATGTAGTAAAGCATTTTTACAAGTTAGTAACAATGAGGAATGTGATGAGGAGTGGACTTAAGCCAAACCACAAATGAGTTCTCCATTCCTTACTGCAGAGCAGTGATAAATAGCTTCTTCAGCTTCACACTGTCTTATAGTATATTTAAAATATACAGAATGTATATTATATGCTTTAGATTTGATATATTCCTTCTGCTTATTTTTTTCTCCTCTGAAGTTTCCTGCCTTTATTTGCTTCCAATGTTTCAGTAGCTGTTTTCTATCCCTGTTAATGTAAGTGTTGGTTACAGTTTTAAGCTGCAGTGTAAATCAGTCCTGATTTGTGTAATGCAGAAGAAAGAGCTGTATTTTAAATGTGTTTTCTCACATTGGACCTTACCATCATGCTTTGAAAAAATTTACATCTGGTAGAGTCTTTTGCATTAGACGCCCACTGTCATTGTGAATATTCATGACCTCTATTTCCTTTTATGCCTTGATCCTTTTTCCAATAAAAAAAGAGGACCAGCAATATGTCAGTTATTGGCCCATGGGTAGGTTTAGCTAAGGCTTGTGTTCTAATCTTTTTAAACTAATAATAGGCCCAAATTGATTTTTCCTTTTTTAGCTTAAATATTTATTTGAGAACATGAATGGAATTTGAGAATATAAATAAGAATGCCAGTATTCAGATTTGATGCTTTCCTATCCAGTATCTTCTGTTATGTCACTGAAATTCATGGTCAGTCACTGACACCGTGTCTGTCTATAATAATTCTATTTATCTAAATACATGTTTAAAACTCTCAGTGTATTTACACTTCCAGCAGCTAAAATGTTTGCAGGAAACCACTGCAGAGAGTTAAAGTTACTCATGAATATGCTAATACTAATGAAAATGTTTGATACTTTTTTATTCATATGGAAAATTATGCATAAAGATTAACTTTGTCTTATATTTGCTGCTCTCGTGTTCATTGTATGAAATAAAGAAGAGGAAAAGTGGAAAGTAAGGTGAGAAAAAGAGGAGGCATCTTTTCTTTGATTACAATAGAATAGGGGTAATGATCCATTTTCTGATGCCTGAATTTTTGCTCTGGACAGAACAAAACACTTTATTAAACTTAAATCTAGGCAAACAGTGAAATAATAATGAAAGCTACAAAATTGATATTTACAGAAAATACATTTGCTTATTTATATTCTACATTTTTCTTGCAATTTTGTCAATACTAACAATTTTATGCAGCATTTCAAGCTTCACATGCCCAGGGCAACTGAGGAACCTCTTTATTTCTATGGGTGGAATGTGTTTGTGTGCCTGTGTTGCAAACAGTCTGTACCTTTGTAGTTTCTGTCTGTGTAATGGTTCACACCACCGTCATCAGGAGCTTTGGCCTTGGATCTCTCTCAGCTTATTATAATTAGTCCCTTGTGCAAGGTTTTAAAATGAATTTGCTCCTGTTTCCTCTTCAAACTTACACTCTTTCTAACAATCCCATCCTGTGAATTTAAAAGGATGCTAAATCTTAAGAAATTAAAATAATCCTTTACTTCTTTTCCTCTATTTCTTTTGTGTGCCTCTCTTCCTAGAGACAAGATATTTACATGGGGTTTTTGTATATTTATCCTTAGGATAGAGGAGAATGCCCATATTTAATGTGACTTTAACAGACTTTTTTCTTGTAGCATTCCTATTAGATGAGAATGTTCTTAATCTCAAAGTATAAAGGATCTTGGGATACTTATGGACATGTTGTACCTGCACATCTTTTTTGAATTACCCTTTCATTTGGGTTTTTGAAAAAAGATGCCTCTCTCCTTTCTAAGGAATGAATTGCAGTTTTTGTGACAGGCTTTGCTTTTTTCCTATCTTATCAATTTCACTTTGAAATATGTAGCTTGGAACATCTTTGGGGTTTTTTTAAATTATCATTAAAAAAACCAACTAAATTCAAAAGGTTGTGAGAGTTTTATAACAATTTCTAAGGAGTTCTGTTTTGACCATTAAAAACTCCAGTCACGTCTGAAAACCAGGGCCAACAGATGACAAATAATTTTTAGTCAGAACACCAGCTCTTTCTGGAACACAGTGTGTTTGATTTTAAACTCCAGCCTGGTGACTTGGCTTTTCTTTCAGCAATGCCAATGCTCCAAATTTACAGTTTTATGTAATTCACTTCTATGCAATGAGCCATGTATGTTTAAGGTTTTTCCTCCTCTTCTTTTCCTCTTTTACTGAGGTGTAAAGAGAAAGCATGTTGTATGTATTTATGCTGTGAATTAATACGTGTAGGTTAT
The DNA here is from genome assembly GCA_026261815.1 of Monarcha castaneiventris obscurior. Taxonomy (NCBI): domain Eukaryota; kingdom Metazoa; phylum Chordata; class Aves; order Passeriformes; family Monarchidae; genus Monarcha; species Monarcha castaneiventris. Next base: position 1,426,898 of record JAMPIT010000371.1, read on the forward strand.
TCATTGGAATAGGAATGAAATGCAGCATTCCAAGGATAATAGAGAAACAAATGCTACAGATTATTACTTGATGATGTGATATATTAGTATAATGAATACTAATAATTTTCCTACTGAAGATTTTCTGAAAGCTGGTTATGAATCAAATCGTGCAGAACAGTGATGAAGCATAACATTAAAATTCTTCGGATGTAGGTGGAACATTCTTGCAAGCAGAATCTCATCCTGACCCTGGGGAGGTGGGATGGGGAAGAGGTTTCAGATCATTAAAACTGATCAGACTGTAGAACAGCTACCAGGTGAATATATTTGGTAGTAAAATAATTGGGAAAGCTCATTCAATGTTTACCTGCTTGAGTCCTTGCAGAGTCGCTGTGACACCCATCCAAAGGTGCTGGGGCTCCCAGCACAGCTGGGGGCTCAGCAAGGGAAGGGGATTGACCTTTAACCAGTGGAGACAGGAGCATGGAAGGGACAGCAATACCATTTGTGGTTTGTGTTGATAAGGAAGAAATACAGCAACTATTCACAACAGAACATGTATTTCCCCTTGCTTCACTGAAAATTGAAGAGGCGTTTGAAGCCCGCGTACATCAGCTCTTCTGGGGAAGGATGAGGCAAAAAATAAGAGTGTTACCACCACTGAAATGCACATTTCTATAAAAAAACAGTTTATAATGATTCATCTGAATGCACACTATTCTGCAGAAGAGGCAGGGTCAATTAGTTTCAAGGTGCTGTGTCATTGCTTACAGAACTCTGCTGAAATAGCCATAGTTCTCACAGGCCCTCCCTAGCTCAAGGGGACATTGATACATACATACAAATTGTGTATATTGTAAAGAGAGTAATTACAGCAACCCAATTTCAGTGATTTCTTACTGGGGTATTTAGTCTGTGAAACTGCAGATTAAGAAAACTTTATTTTTGTATATTCTGAGAAATTCTATATAGCGTTCATATATCTAATATCCTTTTAAATGAAAATGCTTGTAAAATACACTTGTGGCATATTTTTTTAAAGTAGTTCAGCAGGAAGATTAATTTTTCTTTTCCAACTGTAATAAAAAATACTTTAAATAGTGGACTCTCCTGTAAAATATAAAACAGCAAATGAGAACTAATATTGCCATTTATGCAAGTCTTTCTCTGCAGGAATGCTCTTAATATACATTGTATATTATTTCTAGAGTGTTTTTTTAGCATTGGCTAAATATAATGATAATTCTGCATCTGTATAACAGTTTTTACAAAGATATAACCTTTATAAATATATTATTTAAAACACCAAAGTGCATCTCTGAAGCACTGTACAGTGGCACCCTGCATCAAGACAATGAAAGTCTCGTAATACTGTGAATATTTACTGAGATGCTAATTGTGCTCTCTGAATTGTCCCCTGAAGAATAATTTCACTTCATCTGTAAAATTAAGACTAAGAGTGTATATCATAGGAACCTCAGAGATTGATTTCAGTGCCCAGGGGAAAGTTAACAGACTTTGAAGGGATTTTAATTTAGGGAAGTGTTTGGGTGGTGACTGCAACTTCAGAGACAGAAGGCTTGATCCAGAGCTCTATTGAATACAGTGGAGACTTTGAAATGAAATTCAGATCTGTGAATGTTCCTGTTTCCTAGAACTCCCAGGCTTGTAAAGAGCTACAGAAATTGCAGGCTGTTAAATGTCTACAATTTTTTATTTTTAAATATTGAAATGAGAACTTCCAAGTCATTCAAAAAATGTAAATGCCCCATCTACTTTGTGTTCTCACTGCTGTTATTAAATGTATACAAGATCTGCAATCCTGTAAAAATAAATAAATCTACTTATGGAAATTCTGAACAGAAATGTTTGCCTTTAGAAACAGTCACAATGAATACATGTGTATTTGCAATGTCATTTTTTTTGCATATATATTCCATCTGTTTCAATGCAAACTTTGTTTGTTTTTTCTAATCATAGGACTATACCTTGACAATGTACTTCCAGCAAGCATGGAGGGATAAGAGGCTGTCCTATAATGTAATACCTCTAAACCTCACTCTGGACAACAGAGTAGCTGATCAGCTCTGGGTGCCCGATACCTATTTCCTGAATGACAAGAAGTCATTTGTTCATGGTGTCACTGTGAAGAACAGAATGATTCGTTTGCATCCAGATGGAACAGTCCTTTATGGACTCAGGTCAGTATGAACCATTTCTAACTCTTCTGTCTCTTAATTTAAAACAATGATTAAAAAGCTAAAAATAAAAACCATTTCTTGCCTTTTTTTTCTTTTTTTTAATGCTTTTCTTTTTATTGCTGTATTCTATATAACTGATGTTATTCCAGAACAAAAATGAAATATTCTAAGGTTGGATAAAGATATTAATACAAATTTTGGAGATAAAGTGCCATTTTTAGTACAGTTCAGAGACTTGTATTAAGAACAGATAAGACTGTAAATATTATTTGAAATACTCATTCTGGATTAAAACCCTGGTTTAGAACTGCTCCTTCAAAGGAATTGAAATATGAAATACAAAATGAGGATTAGAGGAAAAAACAGAAAATGTATATGACTGCTGAATTGATAGTTTAACTGATAGGTTTTAAAAATATTTTTGATTGAATATTAGATTGGTTTGTATGATACCCAGATGCATCAGCTTTCTGAGTTTCACTAAGATGAGGAATGACTTGAAATGTTTTTCAGCCTGTTGTTGTGTATGACTGTATGTAGAGGGGTGACTGGAAAAATCAACAAAAGGTCTTCACTCTTGAGAAGCTCTGAAAACTGGGGAAATTGTCTGTTTAGTGATGTTAACAGGATAAATAATTGCTGAGAAATTGATTTAAAAATGTAGCTGCAAAAGGTGACTGGCAATGCAATGTGGGTAGGTAACAAAATAGCAGGAAAGCATTGTCTGGGTTAACAATAGAAAATGCTGCAGAGCTGGGTATTGTATTTGCCAATGTTTGCTGTGTCCAATTATGTTTTCTGTGGGAGCAGTTCAGGCTCTGGCACTATGGCTGGGAGCAAGTCTGGAGTTTTTGTGATTGTTCAATGAAGCAACAGATACTTGGTTCCTTGAAAAACAGTTGTAGTTTAAAGTGAAATATAAACCAACTACAAAACACACCTTTATATTAATGGAGTGAGAGCGAGCATAACAATGGTTTTGGTGTCATTTTCAATTTAAGATTCTGAAATAATAATCTTTATTATTGTTTTCTAGAATAAATTAGAAATAAATATCAGATTTAATGTCTTCAATAATGCTAACTTTTTTTTGCTATTTGTGCCATTTTTTATTCTGACTACTTAACCATCTGTAATAATTTCTATTTTTTAAAAGGTTGGTAAACAGTAAGTAGAGCTCAAAAGAAATTGTCCATAGAAGAATTAAGTAAAAGAAATTTTTATTTTCTGGGAGTTTCTTTTTGTTGTTCATCTGTTTTTCAAAGACTTAAAACCTTTCATGAAATATACTTTGGTTAAGGTTTTGAGGGTTTTGTTTGTTTCCTTTTTTTGAGATGAACTGGTGTTGGTACTGCTTCATTGTTTTGGGTGAAACCTTTGTTCCTCTTCATGCGGCATAAATAGTAAATCAGTTTTAATGTCTTTTATAAGATGCAATAAAGTGAAATGGTGTCTACTGTTTACTTAAAGCTGTTTAATGTAATTAGAGGAATCATTGTTAATGCTTTGAGCCTTTATTTCCCAGAGTTATTTTCTTCAATACTTTGAATCACAATATGTTATCCAAAATGACTTTAGATTAATTCTAAAATGGGATATTTTTCTGTTGTAGGACTTGTGCACAGCCCAGAGTTAAAGGCATTTAGACAGCTTTTTTTTCCTAGGTAAAAAATTTCACTTTAGGAAATCGTATACCTAGCAATCTCACATTTGAGATTATCAATTCTTACATCAATTCTTACATCTCTTCTAAGACTCTGCTTGGTGCATTTCAAGTGTTCTCTTTGCCCTGTGAGCTGGCACAAGGAGAATGAGGGATGTGAATTCTGCCATTGTTCTGTTGCTGTGCTGGAATGAATTGTAACTTAGGGTAGGGGCTGGATGATTGTCACCCTGTGCTGCCATAGCCAGCTCTAAGATTGGGGACTGCAATTGCCTTCACTCCTATGACAACTGTGTGCTTGAACAGCACAGAGGGGAAGGACAGCTCTGCTTCTTGTGTGTTTTGTGGCAGAGACATGGAGCATAACGGATAGCTAATAGAGGACATGGCAAGAAAACCCCTTCTTATATGTCCTAATTCTTAATGAACCATGGACGAGTCTTGTGAAATGTAGAATCAATTCCTCCTCCTCAGACTCAGCTCAATAGGTCTCAGAAAGGCTTTCTGGCTAAAACATCTTTCAAACCCTGGGCTGGATAGGGGAGGTGCACCTGTGGTTACACAACGGGATTATCTGAGTGGCCATATTCTGCTTTTGCCTTCACTGGACCAAGCAGCAATCAACAATCTCATTCTAAAATTAAGGTTTTTGTTTTATAGGTTTAAGTAGCTTTATCTATCTATTCCATCTAAATTCAACTCAGAGTTAATGTTATTTCAAGTGTCCACAGTAGTGATATGTTTAATGCCTGCTTATTAGTAATTTCCGCATATTTGCCTAGTTGTATTTCTCACATATCTAAAACCCCCTGTACACTATTATTCTGAAAATTACTACTGTTCTTGCTGTGTTAATTTACTTTAGCTTATACTTGCAGTCACATATTCTTACTTTGGGATGCATTTTTCTGTAGTGAGATTCCTTTAAGTGTCATTCTGAATTTTTTTCATCTCCCCATACATCTATTTATAAACATTATCACATGCACACATATAAATGTTGCTGTGAATTTGGTTGCATTTACCTTGATTGCTGTAATCAAATGCATTGAACTGCAAGTGATCTTATCAGTATAAATGTAACCATCCCTTTCTTTTGTGTCTCTATAGTTGAATTTCTATTTCATGCAGCAAGTGGTGATCCCTTAACATTGTTCTTTTTGTTTTTGTGAGCAGAACCCATACATGGTGTGCATTTCACATCCAATTAGATTTGACATTGAGAGGTTAAATTTCAGGCAGGACGAGGAGGCAGTTTTGTGAGCACCTGGATCATGCTGTCACTGAAAGAGGGGAGAGAGGGAAGGGAAAAAAAGAAAAATTGCTAATTATGAAAGGAGACATCTAAAGGGTTGGTATGTTGTGCTTATAGCCTGCCTTCTTCACTGCTACAGGGCATTAGTTAAGGGCATAACTAAATTCTTGACCTTTTTTAGGCAGAGAATATGACATGGTGCTTGCTTTTAAGTAAAGAAGGACTTTTATTTCTGAGGGATAGCTGCCAGCTATTTATGTTTTGGGAAAATGGATTTTTTTGCATTTTTTTTCATATTCCATCTGGCAAGAAAATTATTCATTGCTGCCAACACCAGGACATTCAATAGATGATATACTTAAATCACCTAAATGGTAGAAAATTGTAAATATATAGTCTTAAATGAAGAGTCATTACAGGAAAAATTACTATGTTAGGAGTTAAGATGACTTACAAGAGGATATTAGGGATTTGACAACATATTTAGAACAGTAAATTTAGACATTTATATCTAGTATAGCAGATAGTTTACAGTAGTTTGAGCAAAGCTTAAATAAGATATGCAGTCAAAACTGAGGAAAATATATGGCTTTAACTAAATTTCTCTGTGTTAAAATATCTGGTTTATTAAATACACTTAGCAGAAATGGGTGCTACAGTAGATAAGATCTGTTATTTCTTAGATTTATTTTTATATATATATAAATACATATATAAAAAATTTCCCCTGACTTTTGACATCAAGTCTGTTCTAAAATGCAGATCTAAAGTTCAGCTGTCTTCTGCTTTCTTCTGCGTAAGCCCAGGGAAGAATCATATCTCTGACTTTGGTGGCCTCTGAAAGCACCAAGTTTTTTGAATTTTTTTCCAGGGATTGGAATGCAGGATTTGAGAATGGTGACAAGTAAGATCCTTCTATTTGCCAATTTTGAATGGCTGCTTTTTGTGTAACTACGTTATGGTGTCTTTCTGGAATTCGCCTCTTTGCTGGGAGAGAGTCCTGGGATGCCATGTGTCAGAGTAAGGAGAAAATTTAGTTTAGAATACAATGATTAAATATAGTTGAAGAAGTGGCTGAAGACCAAGATGTTTTGTGTGGTTTTGCACCACTACCATGCTGTTTACAGAGATATTGACTCTTGCATACATTTCTCCCAACATTCCTCACAAGAGAACTCTGCGACAGTGGGTAGAGAACTGATAATTACACGCCCAAGAGCATTGTATACTTTTGTATCTCTTCAGTAGGATGGTTTTATGCTTTTTGTAAATGAAGTTTGAGGGTGTTTTTTACAGAAAAATAGAATATATACGGAACTCCTGATAGGAGCCATGTTCTGTGAGGTAATGACGTTGCCATCCTTTTTAGCCAAAAGGAGAACAAAAGGAAGTAGAACAGAGGAGTGTTTTTCAGAAATTAAAGACTTTTCCCATTTGAAAGCCCAACAGTTTTACTTGCCAAGATTCATCTAATGCGTTACCAAATATGAGTCTCCAACTCAGCCAGCAGTAATTCCTATTGGACTGATGGAACACAGTAGTCTCCCACAAATGAGAGAATTATGTGTATGATGGCCTTGCTTTGTTCTCTACTCAATGCTACCAGCGTTGAGTCACATGAATCTTAAACAGTCCTGGATGTGCCTGTATTTTGTGTTGTCTCAGCTGTGCCTTCTGCTGTCTGCTCATTCAGTTTCAGCTGCTTGGAAATTTTCACTTCTGCAAGTAAAATAGATTCTCCCATTTTGCTCTGGTAAAACAGCATTGGGTATTTTTGTTGCATTGTTAGACTTGTTCAGCAGTTAAACTCCTCATTGGCAGCTTTCTGTCTAGGAAATCTGATGGGCAATTTTAAAAGCAATTGCTTTGCAAATATCTTTATTTCTCAGACCATGTTCCTTGAGAGGTGAGTTGTTCACACCAGCTACCCTTCAGTAAAGCGTTTGATCTTTATTTTGCTACTTTTTTCTTTTTTCTGGGGTTTTTTGGGGGGTTTTTGTTTGTTTTGGGGTTTTTTTTTGTTTTGGTTTGGGGGTTGGAGGGGGTTGTTTTTGTTTGGGTTTGGTTTTGGTTTTGTTGGTTTTTAGGGGATTTCTCTGATAGGGCTTAATTTTAATTAAATTCTAAGCATTATTTGGAGGTAAAGCTCCATTTTTCAGTTTTAAAATCAAACAATCATTTCTACTAGCTGGAACTCTGGAAGTGTTCAAGGCCAGGTTGGATGGGGGCTTGAGCAACATGGTGGGAGGTGTCTCTGCCCATGGCAGGGGGTTTGGGACTGGATACATTCCAATCCCTTAAAATCTTGTGATTCTGTGAATTAATATTATGTCTTTGGATTGCCGACAATATTTCAAATATCCTTGTTACTCCAAAATGTCTTCTGCAAGAAAGCAAGAGATCTGTCCTGTCTTTTTTGCTACAAAATTATATTTCCAGAAGCTGGACAGAAGGTGCTTAAGAACTTTTAATGGCCATTCATGGTAAGCAAAAATTTTTCTCAAAATCTTTCTCACTTTGGGGATTTCAGAAGAGGTAAAAAGAACCTGGCCTTCTTTTCTGGGGAGAAGATATTATTTTGGATGCTGTTCGTGATCGTGATACCTGTCAAGGTGGCAGGTGTTTCTGCTTCCATCACATTCATGCCTCTCTTGGCTGTGCAGCCCTTCATTCCAGCTGGGGCCTTGTCCAGCCTCAGGGAAGAAGAGGAAATAAACATTATAATGAGGTGCCCTGTAGCATGAAAAGCACCAATAGCACCAACCAAAGTACTGTTGCTATTAGTCAAAACAAATAAATATTACGCATATCTTTATTAGGATGTCTGAAGTGTCAGTAGCTTTCTGTTGCTCCAATTAAAAAATACAAGTTTTCTTAATTTTTGTTGTCACTTCTTGTGATATAACACTGTATTTCTTTATATGACAATAGGCCATATATAGGTATTGCAAAGAGGAAGTAAAAAGTAATTTTTATAAGACTTGTTTGAACATGAGAATATCAGTCTGGAAAGAAAGGTCTCCATTGTGTTAAGTGGGTAAATTATTTTGTGCTGGTGTTCACACCTACAGATGCAATTACTGACTTTTCCTTTGTGAACACTTTCCGAAGCTAATTCACAGTCTGACATGCAGTTGTTTACTTTTGTACAGGAAATTAGGTGAATTCGATTTCTGTGTCCATATTTTCAAGGCTGTTAGTATACATAGATGTGTAAGAACCCTTAAATCTTGCATGCAGGTGGTCAAAGCAAGAACTTTTTGAAAACTTGTAGAAATAAATGCAAACATAGTAAGATATCATTTCATACTGAAGTCATGTAGCTGTTGTGAGAACTTGAAAAAAATTGAATACTGTACAATTATGTAGAATTTCAAGTACAAAGAATTTCTGCATTAACAAGTAAGCATTACAACCCAGATCTCATTATTTGGAAATCCTGGAGCAAGAGAAGTCTGATCACAGCTCTTTTCTTGCACATTCAATATAGATCCAGCATAAGGAAAGGAACTTGACTGCCAGCATGTTGCTTAAAAGAATTTATTGTTGTTTTAAATAAACAAGGTATCAGCTCTGGCCCAAGGTGTGGGCCAGATGCTGTTTTCCTTTCTCATGCAAATAGTTCTTTTGTAGGTTCCAAGGAATAAAGCAGAGAAATACTACTACTGTTATTTCTAATAACACTGTTTCTATGAGCTGTAGATTTGGACATGAAACAAATCATCCAGCTTCTCTGCTCAGTTATTCCACTTGGTAAATTGGAATGCTAAAACCTACCTTCTCACAGGGGTGTTGTGAAGATTAATTAATTAGTTTGTAAAGTGCTTTGATCCCATAAAACACTACATAAGTGCCAAGCATTATTATGAAGAATTATAAAATGCCAGCCCTCGTGTGCACCTTGGGATGGCCAGGTTATAGATACAAATCTGCTTCATTTTCTCAGAATCACATTGTTCCACTTTTCTTACATAGCAGCTCATTCACAAAATAAGCCTATTTTAGGAAAGATGCAATTTCTGGGGAAAAAAAAGGCGATCATTGAGTCTCATAAATATCTCTTTTCAATTAAGGACTCACAGATTAAATATGCATTTTTCTGTAGGATTTGGAATGGCATCTTTACACCATTCATCCTCGGCAGGAGGGAGAATAGTTATGTTTTAAATATCTCCCCTATCTGAAAGAAAACAAAGATATCTTTCTATTTCAGTCCCTTTATTAGATTATAAGTATGAGATAAGTATTCATAAGGGTCTTTTGCTTTTATTTTTTTATTACGTGGCTGTTAAGTCATTAATATGTGAATAATTAGTTCAATTAAGCTTAATAAGAAAAAAAAAGCTTAAGTCACAGGAATCCTTTCCATTAAAAGCCCTATTATCCAAAATTATTGCATTGCAATGAAGTGAAAAGTCTGAGTTCTATTGCCTAACAGACAGACTGTGGCATTTAGTCTGTGTTAGTAAGAAAAACTCCATCAGCTATAGAACCATGAAATAGTTTAAGTTGCTCCAAGGGTATTGCATATTCCAAAAACAAATAGAGGTCATCAAACATTTAATCTTAAATTAAATTTTAATAATTTATATAATTTATTATTACAGCAATCTATCATTTCTCTTCCACAATGTCTTTTATCATATGATTTGAGTTGGTGATCCTGAGGAGGAGATTTTCCCATTGGAAGGATATACATGAAATCTCAGAATGCTCTGATCAAGACTCAGCTAATGGGATAGATGTTGAATGTGTGTATACAAACACGTGTTTAAATATATGATATTTAGTTGATAAATAAAAACAGTACATTTGTATGTGTATAAATTCCACTTGCGCATATTGGAGTTTTTTTACTGAGTGGTAAAATCTGAGTTGGATCTCAGAAGTAAGAGCAGGGTTGGGGGCCTTGCATGTGTAAGAAAAATAACAGTTAGGACATTGTCAGTAGAACTAATAATACCTCTTGTGGGTTATGCATAATCAGTTTCTAGTTGTTCTTGTGATTGTACAGATGAAACTTTTAATGTAAGACATTGTGGAATACTATTTATTGAGTGAAAGACTATGGTTTTTTTCCCTACCAAGTGTCTTATCTGAAGCTGCAAGTACTTGGATTTTGTTTTTATTCTAGTTAAATATCCAGTTCAGGTGATTTTTGTTTCCAAAAAAAACATTTCCTTTATGTTTTAATGCATTTTATGGGAAGATAATTGCTGATTTGTTCACCCACTGTTTTATTCTACTTTGTTATTGAACTTTACAGAATGGTAGAATGGTTTCTGAAAAATAAGAATTGCCTAAACTCCTCAGGTGTAAGGGGTTTGTTGGGTTTCTGTTCTCCTTGCATTTCCTGGGTCTATTTCTTTATTTCTCTGAAAATTGAAATTTCTTGTGGTCTTCAATGTACAAAGTAACTGAAGAGAGCTTTTCTTGAAACAGTAGTCAGTCCTGCTTACAAGGAGAGAAACTAGGATAAGTTATAAGAAATTCTGGGGGTTTGTGCTTCCAGGTAAGTTCTCCAGACTCAGGATGTGTGTAAGCCTCTGCAGAAGAGCACTTTAATGCTATGCCTGTCACTGATTTTTAAAAAGACTATAATGCAGATATTTCTACTTGCTGTTCAGTAAGTAGAAATAAGACTAGATTTTTTTTCTCTGCTAAATCACTTTTGTAAGATCATATCTTTTTTTTCGGCTGCTTTTTTTTCTTCCTGTATAGTCATTCCTAGAACATTTGCTGCTTCTGCTAGTCTAGAACCATTCGAAAAGATAGAGAATAGAAAATGTTTGGAAAACACTTTTTTAAAATTTACATGAATGTGCCATCTGTACGAGCAGATGGCAAGAATGTCTCAGGGCCAGGAGGAGACTGTGAGATCAAATCACAAGGAAAGAACTACATGAGGCATGTTCCTTGTGTCAGAACAAAAAGGACCTCAGCAATCACCTCACTGACATTACCTGGAGACTGTTCCCTCAGAAGTTGCTGTTCCAGTAGCAGAAGGTGTTTCAAGGCGGTTTCAATCAGTCAGTAAGGATCCCCAGCACTTGTATTTTGAGAACATGGGCTTTTCTGGCAGGTGTTCAGAAAGAAGCAAATCTTCAGGACCCTAAGTTATTCTCACATATGGGCTGTAAGTCCACATTCAACATTTCACAGCGAGGGTTTGCCACAGTGCCTTATCCTGCTTGGCTTCTGAATTGAGAAGTCATTGTTTTCTCCATCTTCATGTGGTACAGTGTGTCATTTTTGAGAACCCTTTTTTAAAAAAAACCTGCAGTAATTGCAGAATATTGAATACTCATGACATCCTTCAACAGCTTACCATATCTTTTTTCATGGTGGCTGCTGCTGGCACATCTGCACATCTTTGAAATCCCTCCAGAGATGGTGACTCCACCTCTTTAGGGCGACTTGTTACAATGCTTAACAGCCCTTGCAGTGAAAAATTTTTCCTAATATGCAATCTACACCTCTCCTAGTTCAACCTGAGGCTATTTACTCTTGTCCTTTGCTTCTTACTTGGTAGAAGAGAATGACCCTCCCCTGGCTGCAGCCTCCTGCTTGGGAGTTGTCGAGAGCGAGAGATCTCCACTGAGACTCCTTTGCTCCAGGCTGAGCGCCCCACCCAGGTCCCTCAGCTGCTCCAAACCCTGTCCCAGCTTCATTGCCCTTCTCTGGACTTGCTCCATTATCTCAATGTCTTCCTTGCAGGGCCCGACCTGAGCCCTGCAGTTGTGCCAGTCATCTCATTGTCTTTCCACAATGGCAACTACATCATCGTTTTCCTGCTCCTCCTGTGTGTTGCCCAAAAAAATACTTACAGCTTATGGATATGTTTTCATTTACTGATAGGGATCTGTCTCAGGACTGTTTTTTAAAACTCTGACATTTTAAAATATTTGCTCCAAAAATTTATCTTGAAAAGTGAAAGGCATATGAAAGCATATGACCTTTTAATGTGGAAAAAATCTCCTTTTCCCAAAGCGCTTTGCAGGGTTGTAAAGCCACTGGGGATTATAAAGCTAACATTTGTTTCCACTTAGAAACTCTAGTGATAGACCTTAACAATCCCTGCAAGACTAAGATATCTTTACTGTAGAAGGTGTTGCATGCCACCTTTTTTCCTATTTAAAGTGGTAATGGAAAATTTATTCAGCATGTATTGAAAAGTGTTACGGTGCATTCTCTTCAGTGTCAGAATGGAGAAAAACAAGGGATGTGTAACTGTTGGGGAAACACTTTGAGATCCCAGTTTAATTTGCATTAATGGAAACTGGAACAGTAGGGTTAGGACCAAGTGGTCCAGCATAGGCTGGTCAATGGTGCAACCATTTGGCTGGCTTCTCTCTTAGGGACCACAGCTTTTCCAACCACTTCAGTGTGTTGTTTCTGTCAGTGCAGAACCTATCCCCATTTGGAGATATCTGGGTAAGCATCAGAAATGTTGGAGCCAGAAGGAGAAAGTTCTTTATCACAATGTTGACATCCACAAATTCTGTCCTTTCTTTTTGTCCTTTGCTATTCTGATTTTCTTTGCTGTGCAAGTTTTTACAGCAGTTGTTATTGGTAGAAATACTAGCAAAAATTAGCTATCAGCAATATCTTTGTGTAGTTTCGGGGTTTTTTAACTTAATAACAAGGTGTGCACTTTAGAGTAATAGTCTTGTACCTTAACAAGGACATATGGCTGATACTACATAGGAAGGAACACAAAAAAATTTGGAATGCTTCTGCTGATGTGGGAAACTAAGAAAACATTAATTTACTGTAATCATAAAGCTTGTTACAATCGACCTCATAGACAGTTTTACCAAAATATTAAAAATTTCAGGCAATGAAAACTACTTAGAGAGACTTTAGAAGTCCCTTGAACTCGGATGACTGCAGGACAGTCTGTGGTCAGCTGAGGAGGTAAATTATTGTTAGACCTTGCTGATAAGCTCCTTTCAGGGAGATATCATCACCTGTGTTTTCATCTTATCATTTACTCTCTGGGAGATGGCTCATGTCTTCTCCACTTGGTTCTCTCTGTAAAAAGCAGAGATGGCCATCGGTGCACGAGATGGAAAACAAGACAAAGGCAAGGAGGCAAATACTGAATATTCATCCTTCTCTCCTTCTATTTTTCATTACACACAACAGGAGCTTATTCCATAGCTCCATCCCAGGATATATCTTATTCTTGGCAAATAACTGAAAGTAAAGCACTGTGCATCTTTAAACCCTTGTACAAGGGGGTCTCCAAAGCATATACAGTTGGAATGTACAAATATTACATATGGTTATCCTGAAATGCCTTTGAATATTGTTTCACAGCATTAGTGTTGCTGGAGAAATGGCACGTACAACAGAGAGGACTTTTGCTGCTGTTGGATTTTTAAAGAGGTGGTAGAGTAGCCATAAGAAAGATATGCCATTAGTCATTTTCATGTAACTTTGCTATGCCTTCCAGAAATACATTCAAGAGCTGCAATATTTATACGAAAAAGAATTTTCTAAGGACACTGCTGTGTGTTAAAGAAACATCCATCCCTTCTCCCAACCAAACAGAGTAGTTTGTTTCTTTTTGAAGAAAGAGATACTGGAGATCTACTCAAGATTATTATTTTTTCATAGTCTTCTGTCTTCATCTTCTAATGCAAGGTTCTTTTATGTTATAGAGAAGTTGCAGTATAATTCCAAGTAAATTATTTGCACGTAATTAAAACTGATGGATATGGATAAAATGTTGAATGCTAGTGTTCAGGAAGGTGTTCTTATTTTGCAGTTATATATGTCTGTAATAGTACAAATACAAAATACTTAGCCTGGCTTTGAAGGGTTCTGGACTAATTTCCAGATGCATATACTTCAGTATTCAGAATTATGATGGTTTTAAAAAATTTAGTTACCTTAAAAAACAACAAAAAACCCCTCAAAACAAAACAAAAAAACCCAAAACCAACCAAACAAAAAATCAACCTGGAAAATCTGAGGAGGCAAGTCACAATTCTAGAAGAAATAAAAATCTGATTGTTTGAGACTATAAAGATCTTTGTAGACAAGGATTAGGAGGAAACCTTTCCCCTGCACAGGTGGTTCTGTAGGTTCTGTGCTGGTGCTGCAGGTGGGGTCCCACTCATGTAAATCGGCAGAAGCTGCATTTTGCCATTTCAGTGAGGCCTCCAGTCATTACCTCTTTTCTACTCCTCAACTGGACAGACCCAAAGCTTATATCATGGCACTTTTTCTTTTGCTATAATTGAACACTTAACACTAGTTCCAAAACCATCTAGAAAATGTTATGTGTAGGGATATCCCAGAGTTGGATACTGGGGTGTTATGGTTAGTGTTTTGGTGGTTTCTTTAGTTTTGTTTATTTGCACTTTTTTGGGTTTTTTCTGTGTTTTGTTTCCATGAGTACTGAAGGTATTTTTCATCTGTTGAAGGAGACAGACTCCCTTCCATCTATCTTATCTGGTCACATCTTCTCTACTTCACCTAATCTAATTTTCTTTAGCTAGAAAGCTTTAGCTTTCCATTTTATCTCAATATGGCTTTTATTTTAGTACAATCTATATCTATGATTTACAGGATAGCTAAGAAAATTGGCTGTGTCCTGGTTTTAGAAATAGGGGTAAGACTGAACAAAGGCACTGAAATTGTTAGCAGTGGGAACACTACCCCACAGAACTGAAGATGAGTTAAAGAGCATGGAGAGCATAGTTATTGTTTAATGTCAAGAATTAAAGTAAATATTAAATTTTACCTGCTATTCATTATAGGTATTACAGAACCTTATTAGTAATTTGTTCAGAGGAAGGTGTGGATATTACATCAGTATAAGCCAATTAGAAAATACGTGACTAATTGATGCAATGCTCAAACTCCAGATAGGCAAAGATAATAATTACTTAGCCATATGAAAGAAAAAATGCATTGTTTTTTTCACTTGGATAACTTTTTTAATTAAGTTGCATTTGTTGGTGCAATATGTAGCAAAAATAGGTTTTAGTTTTGCTTTGTAAAGTTTTGGATCAGTAGATTGTGGTATGTTAGATGTGTGTCAGCTTGTGTGGTGGCCAAGCTGATAAACCTGTAGAGTCTGCTCGGCTGAATATCACCACTAGAATCCCAAATTTCTCACTCTGCAAAATAGGGTGGGAATGTAGCATATTTCATATTGTGCCCATGGCACAACCCCTAAACTATTTATAGAAATAAAGCATCCTTATACTTTGAGACTTTCAAAATTTTATTTTAGTTGAGAGAAATGAGCAGGATATCAGGATTCATTTTGCTCATTAGTTTTGACAGGGATGAGCAAGTGAAAAGTTTTATTCCTTGCAATTTTTGTTGTGCAGCACCTCTTACCAGCCCTGGAAAACATGATGTTCAAAGTGCTTTTTAAAAGACATTGACAGTTCAGGCCTAGTGTGACAATCTTTTGTCTTCCATTCTTAAAGTGTGATGCCAGTTAAGAGAACAGGTTGTCAACTCTACATCAGGGGATTTATCTACTAAAATAGTTTTAGTGGAGATGTTTTGTGCCCAGGAACATGGGAGAGTTTCCAAAAGGGTAGACAAGTCCCTCTGAATGTTGGCACAAAGGGCCAGTGTTACCAAAAACATTCCCCTTCTGTTTGAGCATAGGTTTTGTGTTATTTTCAGTATTGACTAGCAATGAAAATAGTGCCCCCACCCCCACCCCTCCCAGTTTTTAATTCATCAGATATAGTCCTAGCACTGACCAAGTTTTCCTGCTTCCTTATGATTGCTTGAAAATGCATTATCCTCTCCCCTTCTGGCTTTGCTGAATTTTACTCTTCTACCTCATCACTTTGCGCATTTGTGCTTTCTGTTTAGCAATTTTTTAATGAAAGTGTGTCCAAGCTCTAAAACTTTTGGAAAAGCAGGGTGTTTTTGTAATCAGTTTTTCATTGAATTACAGACCTTTATTATCCTGAGCCATTGTTTTTCACTAAAATTTAGTACATGCTCTCTTTTTTTTCTCCTTGTTGTAGAAGAGGAGGGGAGGGAGGAGGGTCGCCTTAGATTAATAGCACTGGATTGTCAATGGATTTGATGTCATGCTTCTGCTTACCAACTACTCCTTCAAAAGGCATCATTTTCATCCAAATCCAGTGCGACCATTTTTAGAGTATTGTTTTGGAGCCACTGTGACAGCATTAGTAAATGTGAATTTTAATTTATTTGTCTAATGAAGATGAGGATCTTGGCTAATGACTACATAGTCATAAGTGATGATGCTTTTCCTCCTACACCCTCATTGCTTAGAGCATATATTAATTGTGCAGATGGTTATGGCTTAGATATGTGATAGTTCCCTTTCCATCTCCTCCTCTCGTGGCATTTACACTGTGCAAAGAGGGTGTATTGCCATCTCATTATTAATGAGAGTTTATGATTCATCACCTGCCTTTTAAATGCAATACTATGATCACATCTTGTTGCTAAGAGGCAGAATTTGCACATGCACTTTCTTCTTTTAAGTACACCTGTGCCAAGCTTTGCCTGAAACCTTCAAGCAAATCACAGCCAGGAGCACTGAATTTTCATCTTCATTCCCACTGACAACATGTGAAACTTGCAGTGCCAGGTTCATGTCGGTAACTGCAAGTCACTCCTTATGTGTTCAAGAGATTCTCAGACTTCAGTCTCTAAACTTGCCAGAACTTAAGCCAGAATTTACAGGTATTGAAGTTTCACTAAAAGCCTTTTTTTCAAATTACTAGAATTTGTATGTGACAGGTAGAAAGTAAATACTTTTACTGCTTTATTGTTTTGCTTTTCTTTCCTACTCATGCATTTATATGTTTTTATGATTTGAGAGAAACAACAGGAATAATTTAGGCTCAACTAATTAAAATTTTGTTTCTTCTTTGATTTCATCTGTTGTCATGGCCATTCTGCTCCCCAGATTTTCTATTTTTGCTTTTTTCACACAATAGTATTGACATTTCTGTGTTTAAATATTTTCTGTGTTTTTTCTCCAAAAAAGTCACAGATTTTATATATTGTACTTATAATTTAAAGGCTTGTTTTCTTTTAAGTATCACTGCTGTGTTCCTGATAATTATTTGCAAATACTAGGGCAATTTGGTTTGTTCTGTTTTGCTTTTTGTTTGTTTAGGAAAGATCCTGTGCTGCAGGTACAATCAGAGGAAGTTCACGGTTACTTTTTAAAAGCTACAATTCTTTTCCTAGGAATGAGAGTTCTACCACAGGCATCTCCTTAATTTATTGCTTCTGGCCATACAGGGATGAATATCCCTCTGCTTGAAGCTACTTGCAGGGACCAGGGGCCAGGGGATGATGAGCCTTTGGGAGTGACACAAAGGAGTGATGCTGAGAGAAAGAGGAGCTCTGAGGGCTGTGTCTGACATGTGTCAAGGTTTCCAAGATATAAACAGTCAGAAATGTGAATGGGGAAGTGACCTAAAAAGAAGTAGAAAGAACCTGAAGGGGACCTGGTTTTCCTCCAGAGCTGTAGGTTTGACCCAGAGCATGGTTTCTGTTACCTAACAGAGAAAATGCAAAAGCTTTGCATAATATGCAGTTTGCTCTTTGAGCGAGGTGCTGGTATTCTGAATTTAGGAGTGTCTCTGCTATTCCAAGAACAGAGAAATTATTAATATCCTTTTAAGGCTCTGCAGTCATGTTTGAATCTGTTGATAGGAGGAGACTTCGAGTAAATGGAAAGCTGAGACAGATCTACTGCACCATGAACATACTCACAATGCTTTCAGCATCAAAAACTTGAGATTGTTACTGTTGAAAATTCTGAAAAGTGGAGCCATTTTGAGCAAGATGGTTATTGCCTCAGTTTCTGTTTCTCTATGAAATGTGGATTACAATATAAACAGACTCACATCTAAATTCTGAAGAATGGTTTCTGTAATGCAGTATTGATGTTCACGTGATTACTCTTTTTTGTCAGCTTGGAGGGGCAGCAGGGGAAAAACATTTAACCTTAACAAGAGAGTTATTAAACTGCTGACATTATTCACTAAATTTCTGGTCTATGGTTAGAGATGAAATTTACCACCTGAGAGAGATTTTGCAGAGTCACTGGCTCCAGCATTAGGTTACATGAACATAGGTAATGCATGACAAGTAAATTTGTATCAAAAGTACTGAATTTTGTGACAATTAAAAAACCCTGAATGAACCAAACAAAACCCAAACAGATGGATATTTCTCCTAATGTAGCATTTAACTACATACTTGAGAACATGTACTGGGAAATGAGAAAAATGCTGGACTGGCTTATAGAGAATTACCTTACTCAATTAAAACATGGCAGAAATCATTTTCATGTATCATTCCATACTTCTCTCCTGGGAAACCTTCTTGCCCATAAAAGTGTGGCCATTTTGTTATGCAGCATCCTCTCCTCACCTCATACTGCAGGCAGTGCTGACTTGAACTCCCCACCCCTGCTAAGACTTTGCTGTTCAGTAGTTATTTTTCAAAAGCTCTTCCAGGAAATCTCCCACGAGCACTCTGCCTCATGGAGTGCTAGCGTTATCCTTGTACATTAAAAACATTGAAAGGTCTTCTTGCCAGGTGGGCAGAGGGAACCACCGAGACTTTTCACCACAGTAAGTGGTAGCAGCGTTGATGTGCACACAATTCTGTGGCTCTGTGGAGTTTGCTGAAGGGCTGTGGCTGGAGGGCTGTTGCTCGCATGCCTGGGCTCGGGAGTGGGTGAGGATGAGTAGGAGGGGACATGGCAGCAACCAACCTCCTGTGCTGTGCCTCGGGGATGGCTCTGTGCTGAACCCGCCGTGCCAGTGGTGCTTTTGCTTGATGCCAGTGTTTGCAGTCACCTCAAAGCACCTGTGCATTTAATCAAGTAAATGCTTCCCAAGGCTCTGAATTTGATTTCCTGAGTTGCAGCGTGTGTTGTCCTATTGTTTATGTATAAAAGACTTTTAAGTAAAGCATAGGAGTAATTTTAGAGATTGGTTGGGGAAAAAAAAAAAAAAAACAGAAAGAAAAATGTGCACTTTCTACAGCAAAATGATCACTTTAAAAATTCCCTGAATTGAAGGAATGGGTCCAGGACAGGTCTGACATATCTGAGATAAACATTTAATTTCTCATCAGATTTATATTTGCTGTATTGGGTGGGAGTGACATTTTCCGGCTGACTTTTCATCTACCTCACATGTGGACTAGTTTTTACTTGTTTCTTGGAGAAAAGAAGGTTTGTGTATAGACAAGGTAACAGAAAAAGCAATGGGGGACATGTTTTCTAAATTAAATTATAAAAGTACACCATACAAAGAAATCCTTCATACATAGCCCATGAATCGATTCAACTTTTAGTGCAGTGTGAAGTGTTAAAATGCAGTTCTGCCTGCACAAAATGTTAAAAGTGATCCCCATTGTCTGTATAAGTCTATGGGAAGCAGAGACCTGATTAAACTCTGATTAGAATCAGTTGAACTCACTCTCTTTGAGACTCAGGTCATACACTATCTGCTAATGGGATTGTGTACAGAGTCATCCCAGGCTCTTTGGCAGGTCAGAGTCATGTGTCTTCCAGATCTAATGGCTTTATTGATCATAATTGTAAATAACTTGGACTGCAGAAACTGATGGAGCTTACTAGTTTCAGAATGGAAAAGAAGGGACCTGGGTAAGATTTCTGAAGCTTGTCTTAAGGGAAGACAGATTTAATTTATTACAAAGAATATTTTGCAGGAAAATAAGGTAATTAAGAGGAAACTCCTTTTTTTTATTGTTTGTTTTTGCAGTGTATGAATTAGAGTTCTGGCCACTGGGATCTACTTACTGATAATTTTCAAAGGTTTTATTTCATAAACAGGACAAGACCAACTGAATATTCCCTGTCCAGAGTTTCTATTTAGATTTCCAGCATTCAGTGTGTTATATAGCTCATCAAGCTTTCAGTTCTTGCCAGTATGACGCAGTTGATATGTCAGAAGTCTTTTGGGTGGTTTTCCTGTTTCTGTTTGGAACAAAGTTATGAATGTTCTGAAATGAAGAGGAGGAAGAGAAAGGTCGTGGCTGAGCATCCTAATTTTGGCACAGGAGGTAATGTAGCCCTTGGCAAATGGATTCCAGAAGGATGGCTGAAGTTAACTTAGACACCTGTTAATTTTAGTCATTGCCTTTGACTCATTGTTATGCTTCTCTCACACATCCAATAAACTCATAGCTAAAGCTGAGTTGAATTAATGTAGGTCCTGATTTTGAAATGTTCAAGGAGAACATGGCTTCATATTTTCCAAATAATATTCCTGCTGCTTTAATAATATATTAAAGCAATAAGAGTATTTGGTGTCCCAAATGGATCAGATATGAAACGGGCAATACAAGCCTAAGAAAATAGATGAGGAGAGCACTGAGGCCAGACATGACATCTGGAATATGATAGGAGACAATTCTAAGTAATTTATTTTTTCACTGTCAAAATAAAAAAGAATTCTACTGGCTTGGGCATGTCAGTAGACCTATCTGTCAGAAGAGAGAAGAGAAGAAGTAGGATCAGAAATAGCTGCAAAATGGGTTTTCCCCACAGATCTCTACTTGCAGATTAGCCTGAGCAAGAAAAATAGCAGTGTTTAAGAATAAAATGTGCAGAATAAGCTTGTTCATATTTTGCCCATGTCAGACCTATCCTAAAGTATTTATATGACTAAGAAGTATCTTCTTTTCCAGACTCCCCATTACAACATTTTATATAAAAAATCATCTGTAGGTGTTTCTCTTCTCTTTTTTTTTTCACCTCTCTGCAGAAGCCTTACCTAAAGTCATTTGATGTTAATAGAAATTTGTCATTTCAAACCTGTTTGCTGTGAATTAGGCCTAAAAATATCTCCTAAAGCTTTATTCATTTCCTCAATGGATAATGGGAATACTTGTTCACATGGGAATACTTGTTGAGCTGAGATATGTAACTATAATTGAAACAGGTGATTTGTTCAAGACAGCTTAAACAGCCTCAGATCCAGCTGATAATTGGGCAGGAGAAGTCCCTCTGACACTCTGGACACACAGGGCTCAAGTGAAGGGTGAAGAGCTTTATATCCCTAGGGGTTAATTCTTACTGTGCACATATAGGATGTTTTACATACATTTCTCTTTCATCTGTGCTTTATAGATAATAATTTAATACAAATCATTGAATAAATTGTAGCCATTTTTAAGAATTCTGGTAGTCATTTTTAGTGAGTGATTTCTCTTCTATAAATTCAAAATGCTGTTCTGGAATACCCACTATCTGTATTTGTACTGTCCATTTTTGTCACATCTTATTTAATCTTTGCATGATTTGGTGTCCTGCTTGGTCTACATGGACATCTGCTTAGGTAACTTGTAGGATTAAATGTAAGGACTGAAACTTTAATTGATAAGTAATACATGTTTAAAAAATTATTAAGTAACAGTATAGTCTACAGAATAAACGATGTGATATCCTCGATACAACCAAAACAAATCTTCTGGAAATAAAAACATCACTGAAACAAAATGAGGCAATTCAAAAGCAATTAGCAGCGGAGTTGCTCGTCCTTTTTTGTTTGCTAATACTGCCCCCCACCCACTTACCAGTGCAGTGTCAGCCTTTCTGCACATCGTGGCAAGCAGGAGAGAAGGAGTGGTCCGGTTCTAAGAAAAAGTAAAAAAGTGAGAGAAATAGTTGAAAGTAGTCTGTAATTGGCCACATTGGACTAAAATATTTGAATCTTAATTGAGGTTGTGACACTGAAAATATTCATTCTGTCTTAAAAATGTCTTTATCCTACCCCTCTGCAATTTTGTGAGGTCTTAATATCTGATGCTTGTAATGAGCTTAGATAGTTGGATTTACAGGCGTTGCAGTTCTGTACTTGTGCAAGAGGACGTGTGAAGTACCACCTCTATGGTGCAGCCTTAACACCAGTAGCAAAACTAAATTTTATTATAGGTATATTTTTTGGCTTTTGGTTGGGTTTTTTTTTTCCATATTCTTGATATCTAACTACTTGGACTGCTGTTGACCCATTAAATTTCTCCCTATTTCATAGAAAAATGCTTCCATTCCTAAGTGATAAAACTCAGCACTGTTCAGTAATCACCACTCTATGGACATAACAGTTGCTGCAAAAGAGCTGTTAAAACCTTCCCCCAAGGACTTGTCTGTAATTTTACAGTGACTCTTTTAATTCTGTGAGATGTTCTAGGTCGTTATGTATTATGTCAGTTGTACCACTCTAATATCTGGAAATAGGCCCTTGGTGCTGCTGTGTAGACACTCCTAAGGGCACGAATTAAACACAGTTTTAAACACTGGCCAATCATCTCTTTGTGTGCAGTGTGTGATCTGCTGATATCAGAGCTGTGGAAAAAACAAAAAAAAAAGAATAATTCAGTCCAATTATACTTATTACTTTTTTACTGTCATATGATGGTAACTTTTTGCAATAAAAAGTAAAGCATAAAACTACTTGGGATAAGATGATAGGTTTGTTGATAGCAGTTTTACTGTTTATTTTAACAGCTACAGGAATCAGTAAATCAAATGATGTAAAAAATTTAGATAAAAAATGGTAAAAAGATTCTTAGGAATGAAACTATAGATCAGTGCTAGGTATTAATTGGGGTCTCGTGACATTAACATTGTGGTCAGCTTCCTGTTCTCTGTGTTAAATCTAAAAATTGACTTGTGTGATGCAGTAGTGAAGTACGGTTCAGGAATTATTTAGTAATGAAGATTTGTGTAAAATCAAAGGGGAAGAAACTTGGTGAGATGTCATACTTCCCAATCACTGACACCCAACCTTGTTAGCCTGTTTGGCAGGGATTGAAAATGGTATTTGCCTGCAAAAAAACCCTGAAAATACAACTGCAGGGATAAGCCCTAAAAGTCAGAAAGAGCATTCATCAAGTATGATTAATGAGCATGTGTTATTTGTGTTGATATGTATATGTATGTATGTATATTATAAATATATATATTCATAACATATGCATACATTCATATCTTGTGACTATATATACATTATTATGAATATATATATGAGTATATATGAATATATTATGAATGTATTTCTATTGCTTGTCACTCATGATGAACACAAAATGGAATTAGTAGTGTTTGCTGATATGGCTGCACAGTTGATTGAATTGTTCTGTGTGTTTCAAAGCTATTTTTGTTCTTTTTAACTCATGCTTTCATATACTTTGAGACCCACTGTATATAGGAAGACAGATACTTCTAACTATTTCAAAACAGGGTTCCCATTTTCCTCTGAGTTGAGTCCTGAAAGATGTGTTTTTTAAAGTACCAGATTATGAATCTTGCAGTCAAAAGAAAGGGGCAGGAGAGGGGGGAAGCCAGTTTCTTATTGTTTCCTTTTAAAAGCTTAAACACAGCCCCTGGAGATGCTGACCAGGTGAGGATATGCAAACATGCTTGCAATTAGTATTATGTGCATTGGCTTGGTAAATGCAAGATAAATGTAGTATGGACAGTCTCATTGTCACTGAAATGTAATATCCCTCATGCTGCTTCCTGTTTTACCAGTAGCAGTGAGATACATACATATATATCTTTTTATATATATATACACGCACACACATTTTTATGGACTGTAGAATTAATTGCTTTAAAAATTCTGCTGTGGACATCACAACCTACCCATGGACTTCACCACCCCCATGCCCCGATTGCCACAGAGGGATGAAGCATTGTGACCCACTAACTACAAATAATGGTCATTCAATAAAATTAAAAGCAAACTGAGACAACAGTGTCAGCATGCTAATCTAGCCAATGGTAGTGTCATACATTAGCATAGTAGACATAAAGTCTGAGGGCTGTGCTTCAGATGCTTTGGAGCTTAAAGATCATGTGTGTTATTTGTTTATGTTCTGCCTTTACTGACAGTTGACATTACAGTGATATATGAAAGGATGTCAGTAGGGTAAAATTACATATATGGGTGCATGTCTCTTACTCTGCCCTAAATATCAGAACTAAGCTGAAATATTTATTTGCAAAGCCAGAGATATTTATCTTATGTCAATAGTCAATTAAAAGGATATTTGGGTTATTTTACTGAATGATTACAGGAGATTTAATCAGCTTGTGCAATAGCAGGACAAAAACAGACAGCTTCTCATTCTCTTTTTTGCTTGTGGCACTGTTTTAAGCCTACAAGATGCATGAGGGGAGAGGGCAGGTGGGGACAGAGGAAATTTTGGCTACATCATTCTCCCGATGAGCTTAGCAACTGCATGTGCTTCCACCTCTCACGGGAAATGTTTTAAAAAATAAAATTATTTTCTACTGCTGTTTGATAATGGCTCACCTCTTAGGTAGAGAATGAAAGCAGATGTGTTACCAGAGGAAAGGAGATGCATTTTGCAAGAGCACTTAGTGGCAAGTAGAGAGCACTTTACAGCTGCAGTGGTTGAGATGGCAGTGCTGCAATGGATCAGGCTGCTCATGATGCACTTCCCTGCGACACACAAGTGTGGCTCTTACTTTGGGAGGTCACTTGGCATGCTCTGTTTTCTTAAACTGAGTATCTGGTGAATGACAGTTTGTTTTGAGACCTGTTCAGGTAGTAAGAAATGGGAGAACATCATCCACTTTGAAATCAGGAAAAGCAGAACCAGGAAAAAAAAAATCTAGAGGTGGCCTGGTGTGATGCTCTCTAGAAAGTTTCAGTAAATGAGGCACTCAAGGCATCCTGGGCAATGGTGGTAACTCCAAGGCACCAGTGTTAGCACATAATGATGTAGTTGGGGATCTGTTTGGAGGAGGATTTTTCCTTTACTCATTCTCTATCAGGGTGAGCAACTCACCTGTAGTTGTGTGCACCACATCACTTTGACATGCTACTTAAATACTTTCTGATGCATTTTGGGGGGGTCAGGTTGTCTATAGACAGAAAATAGAAGAAGAAATTAAGAAAAGGTGAGTAAACACTTTATTACAAGCTCTGGTGAAGTTCTGTCAGAGCAGAGTGAAGATGAAAGCAATTGTGTGTTTGAGCTTTTCTTTTTTGCTAGAATTGCAAAGGTATATAGTAGATTGTGTAATGGGGGAAAAGGCATAGAAACTAAATGGTCTGATAGAAATCCTACACAGATGCAGTGCAACTGTCTTTGCATTCCAGTCTGTGTGAATAAAAATTTCTAATAAAAATTGAATTAGGAAGTAGTAACCTGTGTCTGGTGTTCTACTATGCTTCTTACAGCTCACCTTCATGCTGACTCTTAACTGTCTCCTTGTTTGTTTTTAAAGTGTGACCCCTGTTTTAGAACAGGGAGAGTTCATCTTACTTTTGTCTCGGTGTTTTGTAAGAATTTTATGGGTTACTGCTTTACTGTAAAGGTGGTTGAAAGAAACTTAATAATTTCAGGTGTGTGCTATAGGGTTTTTTACTGACTTTTTCCCACCTTTTTGGATCTGAGAGTAATTCTGCTTATTAAGACTCCACCTATATTTATTATTTCTATTGACATTTTCCTGTGGGAAATGAGCTGTCTTACTCTGACTCACAAAAGCCAAAGGAATGGGAGCTTTGGGCTCTTATCTTACTACTTCTGTAAGAATTACTAAATAAGCTGCAATCATAAAACTTCTTACTGAAGATTGTTTTGACTGTCACATTAATTTTTAACTCAAGTAGAACTTTTTTCCTCTAGAGCAGCGAAAATACCTTCCACTCAGTTTCTTGGAACAGACAAATAACGGGTAATATGCTCAGTTGATGGTATTTTGTGAGAAGGGAGGATTTTGCAGAAATCAAATACACAGAAACCATGGATTAAGAACATAATGAAGTGACTGCAGTTTCTGAGTGAGCTCATTATCCAGAACACAAGCTCCTCACTAACAGAGGGAAGTGCAGGTTGTGTCAGCATCACCAGCATCTCCATGGATGTCAGTTTCCAGGAACCAGCAGTTGCTGGAGGTTGGCTCCTGCAGATGTTTTGGAGGAGAGGGTTGCTGTCTTCTAAGACCCACACAACAGAACATTCAGACACAGGTCCTGGGGTGAAACAAGACCCTGTTCTTCTAAAGATGGACATAGGTCTACTGTAGTTATCACTGTTAAGGCTTGTAAAAGTAGCCTGTAGGCAAAGTTCGTATTATTTTACCTATGATAATTTGTACTTCCCTATTTCTGTGTTTCTAGAGGCAAAATTACCTGCACAATTAGTGCTTTGAAGCAGTGCATCTTTTTGGAGAAAATATTCCCTTTTCTCTCTAGGTCGTCAGTTAATTAGGAACTGTATCTTTATCTTCATGGAATAAAAATTGTAAATGTAGGGTACATTTACAGTCCAGTGTACTCGTTAGAGCTAAGCACGTTATTTTAGGCAGTGAGAAATGATTAAAAACCCACCAAATTCATGTATCTCCTTGGAAAGTTTTAGCTCTCTTCCATCGTTTGAGTCTGTATTTAATGTGATGTGATATCAGAACAACTGGTTTAAAGGTGTTTTGTATATATGATTTATTTTATGTAGTGTGACTTGGATGGTAACAATATAAATTTTTAAGCAAAAGAAAGTGAAGTAATGCACTTTTTATTTCTATGCTGACATTATTTGAGTGAAGCAGAAATGTAGTTTTCCCAACCAGAATAAGAAACATGTTTTTCAAAATATTTGAAAGTAAGACTTTCATGTTTTCAGTGATGATTAGTAAAGCAAAAGGACTAGGAACTCTGGATAAGTGGAGGAGATGTACTGACTCTTTATTCCAAGGTTGCTTGTTTCATACTACTCATCATGCTCATATTGTTTCATTTTCTGTAAGTCCTGGAGTGTTTTAGCATTCTCCCTTTTATTTCTTTTGAAGGGAGGAGTGAAGTGAATGCTGAAAGACAAGGATACATTTCTCAGTGATAAAATATTAAAATTATGAAGTGCTCCTCTGAGCTCTTCTGCCATGTTATATAGGTGTTATTTTCTAGAGAAGAACATATTACTTGAGACAAAGGTTTGAATAAATTCACTCTAAAGCTGAGTTTATTGTAGCAGAAGATTTTACTGCAGAGTGATGTGTGCTTTTTGCAAGGATTTAAATTATGAACATGATGTTATGGCTGAATTTTGGACATGGTGACAGGATAGTAGGAAATGCTATCTCACTTAAAGAACAATTTATAGAGCTACATTTATAGCAGGAAATAGAATGGAACTCTGCAGTAAAAATCTAATTTTTCTGTGACAGAATTCTTTTACCATGAAATAAGGGCCAAATTCTCTGGTTTGCCATTACTCTTCCCTGCTGGCATGCAGATGCACAACAGGCTGTACTTCAGCAGAGGAATGCAGAATGACTTCCCAAGAAAGATCAGAGGTATATAGATTTTAGTTTCTTCTTAAAAATCTGGTATGCTTCTTTTACCAGCAATCTCAGCAACAGCAAAACGTAATGAGGTCGAAGTTTCTGTGTGGGTTCTGACTCCCTGTGTTTTATCAGCTACAGAAGTTTTTTCCTCTCTTGTATTATATTTAAATAATGCTTTAGTATTAGTGCTTCGTGCTTTCAGAGAACACCTTGCTGCCTAAGCACACTAGAGAAACAAGGGGAAAATATCTACATGTTAATAACAAGTAGATAACAAGATAACAAATTCCAAATGGAGTAAGAAAAGTAAGCTGTTGGCACTTAGGTTGGAATACTCAGGAAATGCTGAGGGGTGCTGTTAGAAGAGAGCATATTACAGATTCTGGGTGCATGTGCATATCATTTCATCTCAAATACAGACATCAATATCAATAAAACAGCTGTTCTTTTTTTCCTATAAAACTACTCTGAGAAACTAGATGCTGTTTACAGTTGGAAGATTATGGCTGATGAAAAATTCAGTAGCTGAATGTTTAATGTTGCATTTTTAGAAACGTCACTATTGTTTGGAGTTTGCTACAGCCAACTCTTAACCTATGATCATACAAGGGAAGCTTTTCTGTGAATAAGCAGAAGGAGGAAAAATTCTGTGAACTCTCTAATTAGCAATGAATTTATTTTATTTAAAAGTAGATCTGTTAGTATGTCTAACAACCTTGACATATGTTTAAATCCAGTATTATCATCCAGGAGAGAGATTTATCCCACTGATGTTTTGTTCCCAGAATTTCCAGGTATTTGAAATTGGTTCTGCTGGCTGCTGCTGTCATAGGTATTTCCAACTGTCATGCAGGAGGACTTTTTCCAAGAAGCAAAGGTGAACAGTGGGTTTAGCTGCAGTACATTATTTCAGTAACTAATTTAGAGAGTTCCTGACTCCCAGTCACCGCACACAGAGAATTCTCATAAAGTCTTTGTCAGTCTGTTGTCCTTGTGAGCTCTTTGGATTGCTCCTGATGTTGCCAAGAGGGAGTCAGTCAGCTTTCTGAAGCAGAATTTTACGCTGCTTTCGACAGGATATATGTACATACCTTTAGAGAAAGAATTAGTCTTTGTATTTTCCTGGGCTTCAGCTCTGTCTTTGACTCCATAGGATCATGATCTGTTAGAGCTAGAACAGGAGAGGAGGGTGTTAGAGAGTTCTTGTATCACCACTCTACTCAGGAGAGCTATCTGAAATTGTCACCCTCTTGCTCATCATTTCTGTGTGTCTGTAAACCTGTAATTACAGGTCAGGGCTGCTTCTTTCCAGGGCAGAGAGAAGTTTCACTTACTGCTTATTCTCCACAGCTTTGCAAAGCTATTGCAGTTCCAAGAGGGAGTTGGATTCTGTCCATCTCCACATGTCATTAGCATTGCTCTCCTGTCTTCCAGTGCTGTTTTTTCTTCACTAGTGATGTCAGAACTGTTTAAGTTGCTATTTTGAATTTCAAATCCCACTTGAACTTGTCAGAAAAGCAAAATCTATGGGATTTTGAAAAACTGTTCCCTGCACAGAACTCAAAAATTAGAACTACTAGCCCTTCTGGGATAGTATTATAATACAGGTATTGTTTTCTGCCTCACTTTACATTTGGAAGTGTTTAAAAAGTTCTTTAAGGCCTTCACATTTGGCCTGTGAAAGAAGTAGTGCCAATTTCCAGCTCTTATCTGAATCACAAAACCTCCCCAAAGATTTGGAGGTGAGCAGATTGTCAACTTTCTCAGAAATAATAGTTTATCTGAATTATTTTGAATTATTGATGGCAAACTTTACTTTCCCTGCATGTCAGTTGTGGTGCAGATTTTTTGCAGTCTTAAAAATCAGTGTTAACAAGTGTGCTTGTTTTAACACATGAAGTTTTCTCTAGGTCTACTTCATCATACTTTATTTAGTCAGTTTAGTGGTGCTTCAGGGTTTGGTTTTTTTGTGCTTCATCAGTCTACACTCAAAGTACAATTCATAAAAGAGTAAGATGAAAACATTTTCATTGTTAGGAATCATAAAATATCACAAGGTTTCTCTTTCTTTAGCAACAGATGAAAAGATTAGTGTATGAGAGAGACAGTTCTGAGATGTTTCATTTCATGTGATGCTTCTCTGAGTCCTGTTATTTTGTATCATCCCTAATGACTGCAGTGCCTTGAGTCACAGTATTGTTTTTTTAAAAGCTTTCACTTTTTCATTGTTTGTTCTCAAGGTTACATCATGCAAAATAAAATATATTTTTTGCATTAGTACAGGCTGTATAAAAAATATTTTTAATCCTTTTGTGAAAATTGAAACAGCTCTGCGCTGGGGGAAAGGCTTTGGGCCTGTTTCAAGTGTTCCCAACTTCTAAAATGAACTGCTTTTTCTTCCTCAGTCTGAAAAGGTGTGGGTCATGTCTCTTGCCTTTAAAAGTATTCCAAGGTGGTAATTCTTGCACTCTCTTGCTTTGGTAATTTGATTTACCTAGTCACCATGAATTGCAAACCACTAAGAATTATCCAAAGGTAGTTTTGCTGTTTAAATAATTATGAAGATGAAAGAACTTTTTCTACTATACTCTAAATGTGAAAAGTCAGGCTAAAAATATGAGGGAGGTATGAGGAGAAGAAAGGACAGACTTCTGATTTTATGGATTTTCATGGATTTAATGGATTTTCATTATGACTAAGAAGGAGCAAGCAAGTTGAATTAAATACATTATTCAAAACTTCTGTTTTGGCTTGATTAAATCTCTGCTCTACCTATCATTTTCCTTACCGTGTCACTTTTTTTTTTTCTTTACTTTCTGGTGAGGTAGGGCATTGAGTATTTTAATGATTTGCTAATGTTCCCTACAGAGCTTTTATCCCAGCTGTCTGCAGCCTTTGGCCCCTCTGGTCGTTTTTGTTGCACCCAAAAATCCTACAGAAATGTGTGAGAATTGTGAGTTCTCCTCTCCATCAGTGTGAACAGACACTTTGCTGAGGGTAGCACGGGCTGGGGGCTGTCTCTGTGTGGCGCCCCTGGATCCAGTAGACTCTGGTAGGAAGTATTTAGTGCAGAGAAAGTTATGAGAAAACTTAGTAGTAAACCAGGTTAGCTTTTACCACAATTCTTTAGTGCATTTAAACCTTGGCTATAAGTCTGTGCTCTGCCTTTTCCTTTGTGAACTACTGAAACTCTTGTAAAACTCCTGACTATAATATACAGGTAGCTGTGGAAATACTGGGGAAATCAAAACAACAAACCTCCCCACAAAAAAAACCAAACATAACCCAACAAAAAACATGGGCTGTAATTCTTTTCTGGTCTCACTATACCTTTCTTGAAGCTTGCCCCAAAATAATCAGTCTTACATTGACACTGGAACAGGGCAATTCTTTGATTTTTCTTTAAATTTAAAAATAAGGAACCAAGTATGAACTGCCAAGAGTTTTTTTTTACCAATATGTGCTGCTGCTTCCTCCCTTTGCATTTTATAGAAACACACATGTATTCCTCAGCAGTCTGATTTTGTTAAAAGCTGGAAGGCTTTCACTAAGAGAAGCCAAAGCAGTTTTTTTCCCCCTGTTTTTGTACCACTCCAAAAAGCTTTCTTGTGAAGCATCTCCAATAACACACACTGATTAAAAACATATTTTCCAAAACAATTCTATGGGTACCCCTGTATGGAATGAAGAAAGAACTTGGTGCCAAAAAATGTTCCTTTTCTCCAAGAGACCAATATCGTAGGACAATAAGGATACTTACAAAGATTCTTAAGTGCCTTGCAGAAATAGTTGCTAGTGAATTTTGAGTGAATTTTGACTAGACAACTGTAATTTTCTGCTGCTAATGAACACTTTTTAGGTATTCAAGGAGAAAGAATAAGATCTATCAAAGGAAAGAGTTCTCTGATGTTTTTTTGTCAGAACACAGAATGTACAAGAAGTTTTTAAACTGTTCTTAAATATTCTAAATATCTACTCTGAAAGGCCAGTAGTAAACGTCATACATGAGACAGGATTTTGAGAAGGAAAGTGTTGGTCACTCAATCTCTCATTAATGGCTTGGAAAGACATTGATCCTGTAACGTCTTAGTTTTTGCTTATGCTGTAGGCACTCCATCTAGTCCATCTTGGGTCCCAGTGTGGAGATCATCATCTCAGGTTTCACAATTTGAGCTAATTCATTTGGTCAGCCTTTCAGCTTGGAGAAAGCTTGTACAAATGGCTGCTGTCCAATGCTCTCATTTTTTTAATGGTGTGGCAGCAGATTTCCCAGGTGCTTTGGCCAGTCAGCTGTACTTAACACACAGCAGAAAATCCTTGTGTTGAGGGGAAGCCGTGCACGACCGCCAGGCTGGGATCACCTTCCTGGGACAGCAGTAGGTACAGGGGAGCAGCAGACATGGCATTCAACCAAACCACACACAGCATCATTTATGCAGAAATACAGTTTCTTCTTTCAACAAAGTGTGACCAAGGAAAGGTTGGAACAAGGCACGTTAACAAACTCTTCTCTTTCCTTCCCAGAATTACGACAACAGCTGCATGTATGATGGACCTGCGGAGATATCCGCTGGATGAGCAGAACTGCACGCTGGAGATTGAAAGCTGTAAGTACTTCTGCAAATCCTACTTATTCTGTGGTCAACTGCTTCAGAGGTTTTATTTCTGTCAGGTTCTGGTTTTCTCAGGTTTTGTTTGGGTTTGTTTTTTTTTTACATGCTACTAACCCAGTTGTCTTTCTGTCTGATGATGTTTAGATCCTTGTAAACACATGTGAAAAAAATAGCTTTCCAGATGGATTAGTAATTTGTGGCACAAGGATTAGCAAAAGTTATTCTGTGTTTTGATGGACAATTTACAGCTTTAAAAGTCTCATTCAAATGCCTTGTTGGAGTTCATATGAGGAGCACAAGGATTATTATCAGTTCTTTATCCTCCTTTACTGCTGAACTGTGTGGCAGCTTGTTTCCATTTGTAAATGAAGGCAAGAGGTTAGAATCATCCTTGAAATAGGTGTTTTATGGGTATTTCCTAACCACTGTGCTGTAGCTAAAATCTCAATGCATGTAAACAGTCTGTTTATTTATACTGATCTAATGGCTGGTGTCCCTACTGAACTTTTTATGTAAATAAAACTTGTGAAGTAAAACCTCTCTTTTCTCTGAAAAAGATTCATGATCATGTTTATAATGACAATATTGCAAGCGTGCTGATACTCTAATTAAGATTATATCAGCACTTTCAAGATTACTGTCACATTTTAATATACAGTACACAAGTATGTGTATCTTTAAAATAGCTTCTGTATTATGAAATATGTGGGATTTCTGTGTTTAATTTGTGCACCAGTCTGGTAAGAACTTGGTACAGCTGAACTTCTGTTTGAGAAAGCATTTAAGAATATGGTTTACATTTGTGTCCAAATTTCATTCATTTTACTGGTATTTACATATATGCTAAAATTCTTGTGACATTGTTGCCTGAAATAATTTCCATGCATAAGTAAGCAGAGTGGGATTATCATTAGAATTCTGTATACTGATATTCACATGCAGCAAATGTAGAGATGGGCTTTGCTCTGAGAGTGGATAAAACCTAGTTTGTTTGGGATCTTTTTGTAGTTCAGTATAGAATTTCCATTGATAGCATTTGATTCAGAATCTCATACCTGCAGCCAGCTATTATACAACCAGTATATAGGTAGCATATATATTAGGCTGATTATAATGTGTGAGAAAACTATTGGCATAGTTCAGGCTTACAAACATTTCTATTGAGAAAGGTTTTGCTATAACAGTGCCTTTTAATTGTTCTTGTCACAAGGACCTCGTATTTTTCTATTTTCCAATTGTGTGTAAGGTGGGAGGCTGGAGAGTCAGAGGAAACCCTTTCTCTGTGTTTACATCATTGTTTAAATGGACAACAATGTCTTGCCATCTCTCTGCATTGCTAAGATGACTAAGTCTTATTGGGATTCACAAACGAGATATCCTGTCTTTCATCCATTCACAACCCACTCTGGAAAGTACTTGCAGGAAATACCTGTCAGGTCAGTCCTTAGGAAAAGCAGAAAATTAAGTTATGTCTGTGCTTTTCAGTGAGAGCACTTGTTCTCATTCAGACTTAGAATGTGGGACTTGTAAATTGAAATTTCCCTTTCATCTGATTTGGAGTAGAGGTTTGATGCAGATCAATTGTCTTTCAAGAAACAATCCTAAAAACCGAGGTATTGAGCTCTCAGAGTTGTTGTTCCACTTGGTATGAAAACTTAATGCTCATTATATCATAGAAAGTGTAGGAGTTGAATTTACCATAGAAGTTGGGATGCCTGGAACAGAGGTCATTTGTGGATTTGTGAGCGCTGTTGCAGCGTCACAAAGGTAACATTAATTTAAATCAGGATACTGTGTGTAGCCAGCCTACCTTTCATTGCAATAATAAAGTCAACTAAAGAATGTGGATAAAGTAACACTCGAACTGTGTTTTGTAGCACTGTCATGCTGCTTTAGAAAATGATTGGACTTCATAAACACCGTTCTGTCCTGATGAAAACCTGTCTGTCTACTCTTCATGAATCACTTCAGGCAAAAATGCTGTTAGGTAGATGGGCAGGCTGAATAAAATTGAAAGTAACTTTCTGAGTCATTCAATGCAGGTGCTGGAGTCATAAGCACTTCTAAAAAGTGGTTAAGCTGCATGCCTGAACAAGGTTGGTTTCTTGCCCTACTGATCCTGTTGGATGCCTGTTTCACCACTGCTTTCTTGTAGTGATTAGATATTCTATAAATTCTATCCCAAGTGTTTTCATGCCTATGAAGGCATGAAATTAATACTCACTGCTTGGGCCTACCATTTTTTTAAATTCAGTGTCTTCCCCGGCTTTCCTAGGACCTTCATAACACATTTAATGAGAACACTCGTAGTTTCTCATAGAATTCATTTCATGAAACTGAATATTCCAGCCTTTTTTAGCTTTCTCATGCAGGAGTATGTTAAGAGAAATGCAGAACTGGCATTAGTTCTTCATTAGGAATAACTAATACCTTAAACAGTGTCCCAGGTGAAATCCGTATTATGCTATGGCATTAATCCTGCCCTTCTTCAAAGAGCCATCTCTGCTTTTCTTCACAACTGAATATTACAGGTGAGAGTCTTTTCTGGAACAGTACAGGAAGGTCTTTCCCTTCCTCACTCATTTTCCAGCAGTGGGTTCTTTCTAGCTTTTCAAAGTATTTTTTTGCATAGTGCTAACATGACTTGGCATTTCATAACACTGTTTACATAAATAAATATTCTTAATATTGCTACAGTCCTCAAGGTTATCCAGTTCTTGTTATATTCGTTCTGATCATCCTTGGTCCTAACAATGCCTGCAGATTTTGTTTCATTGGAAATTTCATTAACACCCAAATACTAAAGAATATTATGTCAAGAAGAAAGAGCTTTGCTTTTAGTCATTCTCTGTATTGAGCATGACCTTTCAGTGCAGTACAATTTCCTACATACCTTTAACATATCTATATTAATTGTCTTTTATTAGTTAGTCTTATACCAAATACTTCTGTGAAATCCAGTTCAGATATATTTTGTTTGAAAAAGTCAAGTTAGGTCATTTGAGTTGTAATGAGAGACTTTTATCCCATTTCAATACCTATTAATGTCTCTAAAGTCCTTCCATCTTTCTCTGCTTCCTCCTTCCTTTCTTCCTTTCCTCCCCTCATCCTCTTACTGACGCCAGAGTTGAATGCCTTCTTAAATGCCTGAGCTACTTTTTTTCTTGTCATAGTGTTTACTGAAATTTGTAGCCAATATAAACTTTTTGTTAACCTAGATTTGCATAAATCTAGATTCGTTTGCAAAGTACAAATTCTCGTGGAAAAGAGTTTTATATAAAATATAAAACATGACATAGATGGGGTGATTATCATCCATTAAGATACAAGAGATGGCACTTTTCCTATTTCAGTCTAGGGCAGTCCTAGTGAGATGCTGAAAGTGTAAGAGAGGACTATTCCCCATTAGTTCAAAAAGTATCAGTTTTGAGAAATTAAATCCTGGTTTTCTTCCATGTATAGCTAGTTACACTCTGAGGTCCTTTAAAGGCAGAAGCTTGTTAAATGTTCAGTTTTGCTAAGATTCTTTTAAACCTGTGGACTATCATGTCCAAGGGGGTCTACTCTGAGCTATTCTACTTCTCCCTTTCTTTTATTATTCTCCAACATACTGAACAGCAGGGTTGTAAAACCAGAGGGAAATCAATTTTCCTATATATTAATTTTTTAGTTTCCCAACTTGCAGTCAACAGAGAGCTTTTTCCTTTTTAGCTGAATATTGACTTGACTCAGTAAATACCTCTCTGTTCTGCACCCTACCTCTGCCACTGCAGTTTGTATTGCTGAGTTTCTGATGATTCTTGAGAATAATTTTATTTCTCTGCTGTTTCCTGCCTCTCTGGAATTGTAACTGTTGAAAGGAATGTCTCAGCTAATGAACCATAAGACTAGTGAGAGCTCAAAGGCAATAAGAAGTACAAGGGAGTTTGATGAATACTTCATATTCCTGTAAACTAATAAAATATCATATTGCACATCCTCTAGCATAAGAGAAATTATTGCGATTCTTTTGAATATTTTTAAACACAATTATTCAAGATTCATCTGGTACATCTGGACCTTTGTCCATTTCAATTATGCAGTGCCACATAAAGACAAAAACTTACTTCAATTCCTTCTTCTTGTGTTTCATAATATGTTTGGCCTAGCTGTATTTATGTTATACAGAGGTAAAATTCAGAATCTGCCTTGTGACAGAGGATTTTTTGGGGCTGTTTTTTCCATTTCTGTGTTGCTGTGGAACAAACAAGAATGCACCGAGTTTCTCCTCAGAAGCATATCCTCAGAAACACTTTCCATAGTGTATTAAAGATGTGGCATTAAAGAAGCACATGAAAACCCTGCTGTCGGAAGCCTTAGCAGACAGGGAGCTCCCCGTGTGGCTACACCATCCAGGGAAAAGCACCCACAGACAGGCAGGGGGGGACTGCTTTGCTGATGAATGAGAAATCATTGGTACAGGACATTTCACATATGTAAAAACCTGGGGTGTTTGGAGCAGAAATCGTTAGATTTTTTTTTTTTTCCTACTTCATGACAAAACCCCCAGAGAAGCACACTAGGTTAAAAACTTCCATTCTGTAAGAGAATCTGGAAACAGTCAGAAGAGTATCATTCCTCCCCGTGGCAGTGCAGCCCAGTACCAAACACTTTCTTATCATAATTTGTGAAAGATCATCAACAAGAGAAAGAGAAGTCATCTTCGTGTGCTCAAGGTGACTTTACGAGTACTTTTAAGGCGCTGAAAAGAAATCAAAGCAGCCATTTGCTGAAGCTTTGAGTACTTTGCAGTTGGCTGCTCAGGCCATCGATCAAGGCTGTAATCAGGTCACACCAAGGCTGTAATCAGGTCACATGGGACAAATGGTAGAACTCCAGGAGCTGACCAGGCAAGGCTTTTCTGGGTTAGAGGCGAATGTGTTTGATGGCAGGCAAGGAACTCTGCCGATCCCCAGGGATGGGGTGTTCAGCAGATGAGGATACCATGGGAACACGTCATTTTCAACAACTGCACATGACTCTTGGGCCACTGATAGCTAGAATTTTAGAAGCTGTTAATTTTTTTTCTTCCTTTTATCAAACATAATGTGTATTCCATCCCGTATCTCTCTTCAGCTGAGTCTATTTTGCATCATGGCCCTTGCAGAGAGGATATTCCTTTATCTGCAGAAGGTGGTCTTACCAAAGCGCACCTTTTTCATCTTGTTCATCATCTCCATGTTCAGATCTCCTAATTTGGATTCTGTGCCAATTCAACCTGTACAGCACAGCATTTGGAGAAGAGACATGGGTTGTTTAGCAAATGGTGATGAATTCCACCTATGTCCACTGCCATTTGGGAGCCATCAGCTTTTAGTGTGGCTTACTTGGGACAGGTACTTTGTTTTTTATTTGTCCTCAGTAATTTCATCTCGAGTATGCTAAGAGAAAAGGTATCATTTCAGTGGCATAATGCACACTGAAAATGAACAGGAAATCCTTGACTCCTCTTTAGTGTGGAGATAGGATGATTCAGGAAGAGCTAAAATAATCCCCAGCAGTAGATGCTTTTTCTGGGTAGTCTGAAGAGGGGAAGGAAATTTAGACTCACCATCAGTGCATATGATCAGGGTGGGCTGTGTACAAGTGAACCAGTGTTTGTAAGGTTTTGATAACACACGCCCCCACACCCAGCTGGGGACTTTGGTTGGGCTTTCAGACTGGAGCTCAAATAACACCCGAGATATATTACCCTACGGGTAGGCAAGAGGGAAGTATTTTCCTTTTTTCATTATATCTCAGTACATCTTTGCAGCAGTCTCTGCATCCTGGGAGCTCTCATAGCACAAACAAGGTGATGTACTGTTTGCAAATGAAGAAAGAATTGTGCAGGAGTTCTGCAACAGACTCTTAATGCTTTCAAGCTACCTGGAGTTAAATCTAAAAGGGAATGCAGTGTACAGTTATCTAATCTGTGCCTATCAGCCCAGACCATAGTGGCAAGAGAGATTTCCACAGAGAAATGCATAATTTTAAGTGCTTTTTTTTCCCTTTTTTATCATTCTAGAGTTGAATATGGAAAACCTATATAATCATAAAGACACAGAAACTGAATGCGAATAGTTTTAAAACTTTTAATGCATTTTGCCTTTTATATTCAGTTTGAACAAGAGTAAAATTTTCTTTATTACAAATACCCTGTGTTTTATCAAGGGATTATTGGAAATGAAAAGGGCTCTTTTCAAAAAGTCCATATTCAGAAAGTATCAAATATATTTGCTAAGGTTTTGTGGGGGAAAAATTACATATCCAGGAAGACATCTGATGGCGCAGAAAGACATTTTCCAAAAGAAAAGAAAATATTTCTAACAAAAGCTGACAATCTTATATCCAATAAATTATGTAGAAGTATGGAAAGCTGATGGGTTAGCACTTTACAGTCCTGTTTTTAGAAGGTATGAATTTTACAAGATAAATATTCACCTTTTTTTGTTTTAATTTTTGGATATCGATTATAAAATGTTATATTTTAGGCAATTTTTTTTCAGTAGGTCTATTACTCTTTTCAAACACCTTGTAACTCATGACTTCTTCAAGAAAAATAAGGATTTATAAGTGCTATTGGAAAAGTCATGTGATATTGTTACATACCTTAGCAGGGTGTAGTGTATGATCTGAGATTATAGGGGGTTTTTTTTATTTTCTTTGGTGTACACGTGTGGTTAGGTTCTTCATTGTAAGGGACAGAAGTGGTACTGAAAGCTAATAATGGCTTATTCTCCATGGTATCAGGTTATTCAAGCAGTCCATTATCTTTTTCAAAATGGTTTCTTCAACATGCTACAGCTTTTATGAAATAGTAATATTTTTCATGTGCTGGAATCCCTTGACCTCAGGTCTTTCACTTTAGAAGACAATGCAAACTGTGACTATCCCACAGTGATTACATACCTGTGAAAAGAAGTGAAACATGCTTCTACAACCATTTTATTTCCTAAGATAGAGGTTTTTTCCCAAGATATAACTACAATTGTCTTTTGTTCATCAATTACATTAAAGAATGAATTTAATTTTTTTAGATGAGTTTTCGAAACATCTAGGGACAGGAGGGCACTTGTTTGAGACTATTGTCAGTCTGATCTGTATTTGCCCTTGGTCACTGATAACAGCAACTCTGTTAATGCCAGTGCTCTTGATAATGCTGCTCAGCTAATTCTGAATTACTTAAGTGGGGGAAAGATGAGAAAATGAGTATTTGAGTCACTGTGAAACTGTGGATTCAGATGAAATTTGGTGAGCCATTTTGGCCTGTTTACAAAACAACAGCAACAAACAAAATGGAATCAACTATTACCCTACTGGCAAAGTGTCCCTTCTTTCCCCATGGACTGCAGTTGGACTGGGGCAAGATGTAGCAAGGCTCATTAAGTTCCATTTCTATAAATAATTCAATTTGCTGCTTTAGGAGCAAGCCAAATGACCAGAGTGGTGAGTGTGCTCTATATTTGGGTCACTGATACTGGTCCATTTGGCCTAAGTTTCTAGAATAGGAATTGAAGATTCATCTCTCAAATATGAGCTTAACCCTCCTCAGTGGCTCTTGTTAAAGAAAAGAAATATCTGTATTCTCCAGCAGGGTTGGAATTTTTTTATTTGGGTGATTTAGTTTTGGTTTTTTCAAACTCCAAGTTTTCTTTACTTTTTCTTACTGGTGCTCAAATGCAAAATATTGCATCACTGGTGAACAGGAAAAAAATTTTATTGGTTTTGTTGCAGCAAGTAGAAGCCAGAGTGAATAATAAGATCATCTTTACTTTTGATTATGACATTAGATGTGGGTTGAGGAAGGGTTGACCTTTCAAGAAGACAAGCCTAGGAAACATATTTTGCTTTGGTGAAATAACAGAGAATAAATTGAATTAGAAGCAGCATTGTAAATGTTAAAAATTACAGTCTTTTCATCCCTTGATCACACCTTGCTAATGATGAGAGCTTTGTGAAACAAGTTAATTTTGTTTTCGGTTGCTCATGTTATTGGGTACTGGTAGTCAGGCTG
This sequence comes from Monarcha castaneiventris obscurior, assembly GCA_026261815.1. NCBI lineage: Eukaryota > Metazoa > Chordata > Aves > Passeriformes > Monarchidae > Monarcha > Monarcha castaneiventris. The sequence continues at coordinate 1,466,980 of JAMPIT010000371.1, forward strand.
ATCAAATTCCACCTGTATTTAGCAAATACAAGCTACTTTCTCCTACTGGATGCAGTCCCATTTTGCTATGTCTTAAGTTTATATATTGAAGTCAAAGTTAGTACTGCTTATGACAGTAATCATTCATTTAAAAAGAGTTCAGCCTTATATTATCCAACTTTTGGCAGTGCTAGGGGAATTATCCTCTGGATAACTTCTATCTTCCATCAGTCTGACACCACTCCAGTTGATGTGGGAAAGTGCTACTGCAAATTTGCTAAGACGTTGCACTGGTGTGCAGGTCTCCACAGGGAAACTATTCTAGTTTTAGAAATGTGTGATACCTATGCCACTCGGAGTATCCACTGTGTTTTTGACACACTATGCAAAATTATTTGGATGGAAATTCAAGATTTCTTTTATGTATGCAAAATTCTAATTCTTAGATAAACTTTCTCATTATATGCATTTGTTCTGAGTAAAAATGAAACATGAATAATACTGTTATTGCTCTAAGTAGCCTCAAACATGTTTTGTGAATGAACATTTATACAGGAAAGGATGTCTAAGTGGTTGAGAGAAATAAAGATTATAGTCTTTATCATTTATGTTGTATTTATAAAAGCTGGGGTTTATTTTGCCCCTTTTTTTCTTATGTGATAATTCAGGTGTGTTTTTCCACTGTTGCTTTTTAACAACTGACCCAGTCTGACCCAAGGAAAGAGAAGTCACTAAGTGGATTAATATGTACATATATTTCAAGGTATACTTCAGGAATAATTCAGGATGGAAGTGTCCTCAGGAAGTCCTTAGTCTAATCTATTAAAACAATGGTCAGCTCTGTGGTCAGACCAAGTTGTTCAGGGCTTTGTCCAGTCTGATCTAGAAAACCTCCAAGGACGGAGATTGCAAAACCTCCCCACACAACCTGTTCCAGTGCCTGACCATAACAGTGAAGAAATTTAATTGAATCTTTCTATCTGATTTATCCTGTCCTGGGATGCTACCTCTGCCTTACAGAATCAGGAATAAGTATTTACTATTACTGATGGGAAATAGAAACTAAGTGCTGCATGACCTGCATTGTGAAAAAGTTATAAGTCTTGTAACAGAATGACAATACCGTGGCAATGCTCTGAATAAATCAGTATGTTGTACCCTGTAATTTAACAAAGAGTTAACTCTACAGTTTTTCTTCGATGTATGATCTGGTGTGGTATAATCTGTTCCATATCTCTTTGTTCAGTTACACAGGTACTATTCCCATTACACAGACTGAAGTGTCTCTGTCACTGCTCATTACGGATTAAAAACTCTCAAAACAAGGGTTCTTTTCCCCTGGAAAATGATTTCAGAATTTTCATTATGATGTTTGGCTCAGTAACATCTTCATTGTTACATACATTTAAAAGGCAATTCTCTATATTCTATGACTGTACAACATACAAGTTGTCTTTATTGGGTACGGAGCACAGATATAATTAGTCAGCTTTGCAGGAATGTATTGGAAATGCAGATTTGGAACTTGTGGTATGTCATACTTCTACTCCTCAGCTGCACAGAAATCCACTATGTGTGTTTGCTTTCATAAAACCCTGTCTCATCTTGTGATTGATGTGTCACTGCAGCCAGAATTCGAGATGTTACCTTAGCCCAGCCAATAATCTCACATAAAAACAGGATAACAGAACAAACATGTTGAGAGTCAGTATTTGGCTCTATGTGTAAGAACACACCTTTCCACTCTGACATGATGTGAGCTGGTACTGTGTGACATTGGGAATAACACCTTGTAACAGCAGGAGTGTGCAACTGCATGGATGGAGTCAAGTACTCTGCTGAATCCAGGCACTTTATTGGTATGCGGAAGTTTATTATTTGAATATTTGGTGGATTTTGCATAAACTTACACATCAGTTTCCTGGTAAAATCACCACTTTTTAGCTGGTTTTCTTAAACAGTTACCTTACAGTCAACATACATTAGAAGTGAATATTTGTCCAATATCAGACACAGCTTTGTTCAAGGTAAACATACCTATTGTGGGCTGCTAAGGGAACAAGTTTCATAAAAGCACAGCAGGCACCTGAATCTGACTGTGTGGGAGCCCACCGGTGAAAATCAGGGGACTCCAACAAGCCAAGAGTTTGTTTCTGCTGAGCACAGCCTGGAACAATCAGCCCTACAACAGCTGACTTCTGGAAGAATGATCGGCACCAAAATGTTACACAGACAGCCTGAGTTATACTGAAATGCTGGTAAGTTACATTTTTGCTTGTGGATTATGATTTTATTCCTTTGGGGGTTTTTTTGTGTCTGGATGCTTGTAACCGGGGGGAAATTTGGGGAAAATTTTGTGAAAGGGCAAAGAGCTCAACAGTAGACTTTTTTTTATTTTACCTATGGTCCCTCTCTATCTTCTTTTCTTTGCAGTCTAAAACTGAGTAATATAAGGAGTAACATTAGTGACTCTAGTCTGTCACTATTGTCCTAGGGATGGTATCCATGCAAAGGAAGTTCTCATTCTCCACATACATCTAACAGGAAAGTACAGGGGAGCAGATGTGCATCAAAGTGCTGCAGGTGTAATGCCTTTATGCTGTAAGTTGTTTCTGTTGCTGTAGCATGGTAGGTAGTGATGGTACTGTGAGCATGCACTAGTTAGAGTATTGTTTTCCTTTCAGGTTTCAAGAAGAACTTCCTCCAAGTCCTGCAAGTTCCACAGCATTATAGGTAAATGCATGACTCTCTTCTGCAAAATCAACCTAACGTCCTATCAAAGTTGTTGTCTTGCTGTCCAAGAAGAACTGTCTTTTACTTATATCTATTTTTATTCATTTTTGGGAAGATGGTATGAAAGAACTGGGTTTTACATTTTGCTGTGATGGCAGAAATGCTGGCATCTCACTATGTCCAAAATTAGCATTTTACCCTGTAGTATGCTATGTACAGCATAGCCGTCTCTTTTTTCTCCTTTGTTCTTTTGATCTTTTTCTCTCTTTCTTCCACTCTTTCTTTATCCCTCTTTCTCTTTTCCTCTCTTTTCCTCACTTTTCCTCTTTTTGTCTTTTCTCTTTTTCTCATTTTCTTTCCCCTTTTCCCATTTTTTCTCCTTTTCCCCTTTCAGTGACCCTTTATGTACTGCTGTTACTATTGTAGAATTGATTGTATAGTTGTGGGAAACTTGCTTACATTTTAAAAGTAAAAGGTGCTTGCTAAATATGTTAACTTTCTTTAAAAAATAAAATGGTGTTTTTAACTTTTGTATCTGTGTGTTTCATTATGAGTGTAATGGAATTATGAACACTGCAAAACATGGGAAATTTTTGAAATCTGCTGAGAGATGATGACTGTGAGATCTGAATGCCTGTCAGCTAATTTTTCTATTTTTACATACAAAAGTTATATATTAAAATGTATTCTACTTTTTAAAAAATCTTTATCTTGGATGGGGATTCTTGAAAGTGACACTAATACAAGTAGCATTTGTATTGTGCATGTTCCTGTCAATTTGTGCTGCTGAGTGATCCATGAACAGACTTTTAGTCTATTTTTTTTGAAGGATAGGTCTTTGTAACTGAACAGTGAATTCCTATTTGCACAAATTTACATACATGCTAGCTCTTATTTGGCCTTGAAACTGTATAGGGACACTTTGTTCTATGGCTGGATGCCAAATTGCTTTTGATTTTAAGGAACTTAAAAGAAGATATTTGACAAATTAGGTCAACATGCCTGTTACAAATGGTATAGCTGTAATTTTGCCAGACATGAAATTATCATTTAATAATGTGATGTAATTATCATTTAAGGATGATTTTCATAGTTTTAATGGCCATGTATGAACAGGCATTGTAATATGTTTTCATACTTTGTATCTCAGAATGACTTGCTTTTACAGGGAGCTCTCTAGGCTGATTAAAACTGCACTTCTTTTCTGGGTATGAAATCTGCTGTTGGAAGAGGAGCTTTTATTGAAAGGGCTGGAGCATGTCTTTCCTGTGTGAGCATTAGCCAGTACCTTCCACCAAGTCAAGCTCCTCTGACTACTGCCATGAGTTTGTTTCTTCCTGGACTAGAAAGGTGTTATTGTGAATGAATACTGAGATGTTAATATGGCTGCTCTAGAGGTGAGTAGGATGTCAGGTTATGTAGAAACAATGCCATTTTGTGGTATTTCTTTTTCTTACAGGAAAAATACTGTGGTTTGGAATGCAGCATGTTTTCCTTAAACACAAGGCAACCTAGAGCAGCTGTTTGTTCTATGTGGTTTTGTTTTTTAATTTGTTTGGGGTTTTTTTGGGTTTTGTAAGTCCTTTTTACCTTCAGGGATTTGGATGATTGCGGCAAGTATTTTAGCCAGAAGGCAGGACACAGCTCACTGGGGAGACTCCAGCTGGGACTGAAAATACAGCAGTGTTGGTTCCACATCTTTGTAAGTCAACACATGAGCCCTCTTGACCAGCCAAAAATGAGCTCAGTCTGTAAAAAAGGAGGCAATACATTGTATTAAGGGTTTATAATTCTGTTATTACAAATGTATATCTAAATTTCTTAATTTGCTTATGCATAATGGCTATTCCATGAGTGTCTGACCTTCGAAGAAGTAAGCTCAGCTCTCAGCTCAAGCACTATCATCTCTAGCGAGTTGTTCAGAATAGATTGCAAACTGCTTCCATAGGAAGGATGAATATAAGCCCTAAATAATTATGAGAATGATGACTAGGCAAGCCTTTTAGATAGATCTTTCCTTATCTAAATTGTTTTTCCAATCATGATAAAAATATCAAAGTATGCTGTAAAAATATCTGAGCAAAATATCGGAGTCAGTTGCATAGAGGAAGATAATTAGCAGATAGTGTACATCTGTTCTTACAGAATCAAAGACGGGCAGATGAGCTGATGTGGAGCTCTGTGTACTTTAACCTGGACTATTTTCAGCCCCTTGGTTGTCTTAGATTTTGTCCACTGCATTGCAGCTGTCTGCAGAAGGCAGATCTATCAATAAATCAGTGTTATTTCCTATAGCGTGTGTGCAACTTTAAAGTTCTGTTTTTGTTTGTGATGGGAACAGCTGATGGCAGTGTAGTTTTCTAGTCAATATGGCTAAAAGAGATTGAGAGTCCTTATCTCTCGCTAAAATCTGATCAAATAAATGTTAACCAAAACCTGTCACCCTTTAAAGAGGTTTGTATAAGAGATGTTCTCATCTCAAGTCATCATTGTTGGAGCAGGAGCACGCGGTCTGAAGTGAGTTGTACCTCTTTGGAGCTGAGTGTTGCTGGTTTCTCATAATACCTATTAGTGCCGATGTGTGGTGATACCCAGAGTCTTTAATAAAGGTGTTTGTATTCCAGATTCTTGGGAACATATCATCACTGTATGGAGTTTTACCCATGGAAGCATTCTGCTGTCATCCTTGTGACAAAGTGGCTAAATGAGATTTTTACTCTTCAGACAGAAAGTTGCACAGTCTTTTCTTGATGGCTACTTGTAGATGTCAAAGGTGTGAGGTCAGTCTGCTCCAGCTGCCATCTGGACAAGGCAGGGTTTGGTGCTTTGTGCTGTCTCAAGGGGATCCTGTGTCCTGTGACTGTCTGTTTCCTAAATTTGGCTGACTTCCTAAATTCTTGACTGACAGTTTTTGATCTATCAATATAGCAATGTTTGACCATACAGCATTACAATTAAGGGAAGAAATGCAAAAATAAATACTAATTTTTAAAATTGGTCAGGTTTTCAGAATAAATGTAACAGTTTAGTTAAACACATTTAAATAGAAGTTCTCTTTATTTTCAAGTTTTTGGTGAGGAAATGATTGGATGTTATTTACTGTGTGTCTGCAGCTACATTACATGTTTTTGCATTTTAAGCTGATCAAACTAGTGCAAAAAGGCCTTGGGAAGTGTATGATCAGCTAGATAATCTCAGAAATTTGTTTTGTAAGAGTAGACATGCTGGCTTATGGAATGCACATGCTTGTGCTTCCATAAATCTTGCTAATGGTTGAATATTTCATCTAGGGGACAGGCTTATTCATTCCATATCTATTTTTTACCTGTCTGTATGCTCTGTAAGACATCTCTGAAAAATTATGATAGTAAAGAATGAAAAACTTCTGTAACTTCCAGGGTATTTTAACAGAGAGAAGGTGGTCTATTGGAGTTGGTGCCTTTCTCAATATTCTCTTTTCTGAACATGAAGGGTTCTAATCTTCCTAAAAAGGAACCCAGCCAGTTCACTTGCTGTGTGCTTGATGTTGATGATTTGAGTCTTCAGGTTGTTAGAGTGACATATAAAAATTTCTAATATCTTGCCAGATAAAATGTAAAATAAAATATAGTAAAGATATAATAAGATAAAATATAATATAAAATTCTTGCTTATTAATGTTCAGCACACAAGAGGGGGAACACTGACTTGACCACTGTTTTTCTCATGTATGAAAGAAGGGTGAGATTATCACAGGCCTCTTGAGCAATGAAAAAAGTCTTGCAGATATCTGTTAAATTCCACCTATTCCTAAAGCATCAGAATTTTTTCAAAGCTTCACAAAGTCCACATTCTTGTGCACTCAGAGCCCAACAATTTGATAATAAATCCCACAGTATCAGGACGGGAACCCAGCACCAGCTTTGCAGCTCTTATCCATATAAACCAAGCTGACTCCTTTCATGTTCCCATGTTAATTCTAGACATGCTGATTACTTGAATTCTTTGTGATCTGTGTCATAGCTCCAGATACATTAAATGCCCTGTGAAGTATGTCCATACATATGACCAAACCAGAAATTTTTTCTTGAGTATTTTCCTAACAGTAAATCAGCCCACAGAAAATTGGCACATGACCTTTATGGCTATGAAAGCAGTTCTGGGCTGTTTGGATTTTTGATTGTCATTGCCTTTTTTTATGTTTTCTGTCACCACTTGCCTTTGCAGGAGTAAATGCATGTATGTCTTTCAGTCTATGCTCTGTACAACATGCCTTGCTCTGAAATGTTATTTCTAGATTTTTCTTTACTGCCTTTAACAGTCTGTCCTGGGCCATGGCACAAATGTCAAGAGTCAATGTAGTTGGTGTGTCTGCCCTGCCACATGATGGGGAGTGTCCCCACAATTCCCTCTCACTACTGACGTTTCCATGCTGAACCTATTGTTTGTCTTCTTATATTTGAATCATCAATAAGGGATTGCTCTCCTTTCTAAACCTTCTTTAGTAAAACGTGTGCCAGATTGTTTGCAAAGCTGGCAGCACAGTGAGACCTTGCATCCTCTGTGCCAGCTGAGGAGCCCTCGAGACTGCTGCCAGTACAATGGCACTGTCAGAGGCACAGACTCCGGAGAAAAATCACCTCTGGGCAGTCACAGTCTGAGTTGGAAATGTTAATGATTTTGAATGAGCAACAGAATTATTTGCTCAATTAGTATTTTTAAACTGCTAGTCTGCAAAAATGGTCAGCTGTCTATTATCTCCCCCCTGCAAATGCAAATATCTCCTATTTTTCTGACTGCTTTTCCATTTTGAACCTAACACTCCTGTTCATGAGTGGATCCAATGTGGTGCTGCCTGGATGATTTCTGAACAGCAGAGTTGTTTGCTGGAGGCAGTAGATGTCCTATATTTTGACATTAATAAGGTTCCTGATGTTGTATTGAATGACATTCTTATAAACAAGGTGGGGATTAGAGAAAAGCCCATTTGGAAAATAATATGAACATGATTATTGAGTTTACAGGAAGGAAACAATTTTGTATCAAGTCCCTCCTCACTGTTTTCATTTAATGATCTGAAGATTATGGAACTTTCAAAACATTTGTGCAGATTGAAAGGATAGAGTTAGGTTTTCATGGTTCTCACTAGAGAGGTGGCCTGAAAAAATCAAATTCCCAATTTCACGTCTAATACTGACATCTCAGAACTGGGAAATAACTAAGTGTAAATGGCAGCCCAAGGCATGGGTGTGGGAATCAAAACAAAGTAAAAAGCCCAACCCTGGGGAGAAATCATGGATTGTGATGTGACACTGATTCCTTGGCAGCAATAGTAAGGCTGACATCAGGGTCTATAAATGGAAGTGCTATTTGTAAAATAACTGAATTTTTCTGTTCAGTCCCATAGTGGCAATACATGGTGGTCAGGCTATGTCCTTCCAAGGGCTGCACCTCAAGGAAGATTTGTATCAGTTAGAGAATATCCAAGGCATAGCAAGAAAGTTAACCCAAGTCCTAGAAAACATGACTTAGAAGAAAGAGTTGTCCTGGTAAAGGGAAGTTTAAGGAAGAGATGTGTGAGTCTTGTAATATACAAAATGTAGTGCAGAGGAAGAGGATACTCTGTTCTCTATCATGTTGGTTAGGACAAGAAGTGATGATCTGAAGTTGCAGCAGTGAAAGTTCAGAGTGGAGATGGTGGGAATGGGAAGGACAAAGATAACCACAGTTAGATGCAGAGTAGACTTTCACCCATTGTGGTCCACAGCAGGAGGGCTCTCAAGACAAGCAGAAAACCATTTGACAGGAACTGTGGAGGTACAGTTGCCCCTAACCTTGCTGATAAATAGCTTTTGCATGAATGACAGATACACCAACATGAAATTATCATTGTATAAACAGTTGATTAAAACCCAAAAGTAAGGCTTGATAAACAGATGAAGAATTCAACATGTCTTACTCAACAACTGTATTTGCATTTTCTTCTTACCAGTCTGAAGTAGAGCTAGAATGGGTGTCTGAGTATAATCAAGATCATAAAGGTTGTTTTGATTTATTTTCTACTGGAAGGCTGTCTACACTTTCTCCTTGTGATAGTGTACACTCCCTCTTCAGGTGCATACAAGCATCAGCAAATAACAATTATGTTGCTGTACATACTGAGTAGTATTTGAGTATGCATGGATATGTGTATCTTTCAATATTTGCAGGCACAGAACAGGTTGAGCTTTATAAAAAACTGTGACTTTTTAAATTTGTCTCAGGTTTTCCTCTGGAATAGACATGGGAAGTATTTATCCTCTCTCTATTACCTTGTCTGTGTAATTTCTGTGCTATGAAAATAGTTTAAAAGAGAATGAATACTAGAGGGTTTGGTGGTTGGGCTTTTTTGGTTTTTTTCTGAGAGGGAAATTACCACCCTGCATCAGTACTGTGTGTTTTCTTTGTTTCTGTTGCTTATGACAGCGAAAGAAAAAGCCCATAAGAATGTGCAATATTATTTAAAATGTCCTCAGGACCTAACAGTGGCATTGCTGGGTGTTGAGCAATTTCAGTTTGTCAGTATTCCCAACTCTTGGGTGTTCATGAAATTGGAACTATTCTGGGTTGCTGTTTAAGAACTACTGTATTTCTCTTAACTTTGCTTTGCTTCCAAAGTTTTATTCTGGAAGTTAGGGGGGGATGTTCACCTTTTTTTTTTCATGTTTCCTCTGGCATTGCTGCTTAAAGGAATCATTCTTTTGGGTATCAGGTATTAGTTCTAGCTAGTCCTAATACCTCAGAGGAGACCAGCGTGAAGAAGGAATGTTGATGATGTGGTTCCACTTTTCTTTACAGAGCTGACTCAGCAAGGGAGGGAATGACAAGCTGCATCATTTGAAGATCACATGTTGCAGCAAGTATTTCCAGGAATTTTCAGATGTACATGCAGGAATTAAACAGAAATGTAGTTTTAGATACTTTGTGTCATGCGACTTCTCATTATGTGTAGTTTTAAATCTGGAAGTCATCTTTATTAACCTAAGATATTTCAAGAAAAAAAATTCAGCCTTCAGCAAGACGGGAGAACAATACATTTTATTTGAATGTGGATATACCAGGGAACTCCCCTGACAGTGTGCTTGTGAAATGTGTGATCTATGCTCATAAAGCAGAAAGAGCCTGTCCATTTTCTGTCTTCAGTAATCATCATTTTATGTGTGTTGTATTCTGTCCTGCTCCTTCGTTACAGAAGTTCTTTCCTGTGATTAACCTTAACAGGTTTCTGCTATGATAGGGAAAGGCAGTGATGGCACATTTAAAGAGTCAGTGAGTTTCATGCTATTAAAGTGCTCTATCTAAACAGATTGTGATGAAAGTAACAAAACATGTGGAAGCAAAGTCCCACATGTATAAAATAAAGTATTATTCAGCTAAGTACTCTTAAAACAATATGCAGTGTCAGTGCAAGATATTTTTCTTGCTAAAAGAAAAATAAGTCAAAGAGCAGCCTTTGCTGTGTTGTAGCATATGCTTGTGCTTGGCAAAAGTAGTGGCATGTCAAACCACAGTGCTTAGAGTATTAAAGTTTTAACAAAATGTCAGAGAAAACTGGAAGCTGGTTAATCCACAGAAATCTGTCATAAAGATTGCATTGTAAGGTGGTTTCAGCATGAATTCTAGTGACATATGGGAGCTTAAAATATAATCTAATGATACATCTCTATCGGTGAGGTGTTTATGTAACATGATTGCAACAGAGATGTCTTTTCTTGTTAATTTATTAGGATAATGGAAGTTGCCATCTTTGTAGAACAATGCAAAGAACAAGTTTTATTCAGAAAAATCTTAGTGTCAAAATCAAAACTCTTTTTTTTTTTTCTCTATACATTTATGAAAAGAGAAATTATGCATCTAGTTTGTAGCATGCTGAAGACTGGCAGCGTGTTCTATGGAAATCTGTGTCGCTGCTGACTTCTCTTCTGCTCTGGACATTAGTATGTGTACCCAGGAAAAAGACCTGACAGAAATATAAATGAAAGACAAAACTTCATTCAGAGAAACCTCTGACAGAAATTATTTCATATGGGAATAATCAAGTGAAGGTCTTTTCCAGTGAAACTGGAATTGAAAAAGCTCTGTCTATAATGCTGAAGAAAAATCCTGAATTATTTCAATGTGCTGCAATTTATAAACGACTGGTTTGATTACTGTGCTGCTTGGTTTTATAGAAATGCAGAAAGAAATTTTGAGTCACAGTGAGGTTCCAGAATTCATATTGGTCCTGAGTGTATATATTTCTTTTGTGTTATGGAGGGTTTTTTAATTCAGATATTTTTTGATGGGCATGATTTTTCATGTGACAGGCTGTAATGTATCACTAATGAACCATCTGATTTTGCCAAAATCCCACATGGGATACAGTTAAAATGTTTTCTCATATCCTTTATGTCAGTGGCAATACTTACACTCATTAATCAAATGCTGTGACAGGGAGCAGAAGTATCTCTAGCATTTTTTTCCTCGAGGTAAGCTTGTGCTGAGCACTGTGACAGGCCCTTTGCAGCTGCTGCTCTGTGAGTGAGGTGAGGTGAGGAGGCAGCTCCTGGCAAGGCTCTGGCAGGGGACTAGGTGCAAAGCACTATGGAGGGATGGCACGTCCCTGCCAGCTCAGGGCTCTCTGGGGAGCTGCAACAGCCCTGTCAAACTCTCCAGCACCAGGAAAGGTCAGTGCCCAACAGGGGAAGTTGCCATCACGCCTGTGGTGTTATGTGGGAGCTTGGAAGGGCTCAGCTCTTCACAAATGATCAGGCACCCTGGATTATGGCTACTCTTAGAGTTGTCTAAATAGATTCCAGCCACTTTTTAAAAGCTAGGTTTTTCATTTAATAAGTATTTTAGATATATTATGGGATGACTGAGGAAATCCTATCCAATACATTGCTGTGGAAGAAGTCCTTTTAAATAAGGATGAAAGTTATTACTACATATGTATTCAGATCACATTTGTTCTGAGTGATTTTCTGGGTACTCTGAATGCAACTGAATATTATACCTCTTTCATGTATTCTCTTTCTCTCTTTTTTTTTTTTAAGACTCATGGTTGTGGGAGAGAAACCAACACCCAGCTTTTTAGATTCTGTAACAGGAAAGCACAGGGTTGCCACAAAAGATGTCCATGTACACAATTACTTTTAGCTGTTGAAATATTTTCTGTATCTGCAAGAACAGTAAGTCTCTCTTGGCTTGTTATGTGTGGTAGGGAGAGTTGTGTGAGTAAAATGCCATTGATTGCCTTACTGTGCCCTGTGTCATAATGCAAGTATACAGCACAGTGAATTAAGGGAACAGATTTCAGCTAGAGGGACCTACTGTTGGGCTTTTATGTTATTACTGTTTTATTCTTCATATAGTTTAGAGAAGAAAAATGTTAGAGGATATTAGCCTTTTTAATGTTCAGGTACATGCCAGCAGCACACTCCATGTATCTGTGATGTTTTACAATTCTTGAGACTATTAATGTCCACAGCTTGTAGCAGATATAAAAATGGCACAGTTCATAGGCAAATTGAACATATTGTTTCATGACTGTGGCTTGGCTGTGTCTGCATAATATTTTTTGTCATTTTTTCCCTATAATATGAGACCAATATTAAAAGCAATTTCATCCTTCAGTTCAGGAGAATGTCCCTGTGTTTTGTGATTCTCCTGAGCTGCCCTAAATGCTGAGACAAATGAAAAAAACAGCCTTAGAGCAGCATTTTTCTGGTGAGTTAGTGTTTAGATCACCTAAGGATAATGATCTAGCTAAATAAATTGTTGGGTCTACCTGTATTGCCAAGGGAAAGTTGTACATCCCCATGAAATCAGGTCATCAAACCTGCTTTACAGGGGGATTTACCCTTCTGGAGGTTCATTCTTTCCGGTTTCTGCATATGGAGTTCAGGTGTCTAGTCTGAGTCTCAAGATTAGGATTGTGAATTTAGGGATGCTAAATCTCTCTCTAGCCTGAATTGTACTGTCAAAATCCTTAGAATTCTCAGTATGTTAATTTTGTCCTTTTGCACCAGCAACATGTAATATATATTCTGTCTTGTTTATTCTGCTGCTGCAACTGGAAATTTCCTCAAATCCTCATATTCTGTGTCTATGGAATGTACGTTTTATATCCAAGCAGCAACTGTATAATCTGGACAATTGATCATGGTCTTAGTGCTTGCCCATGAGTACCTGTCTTTATATAAATATATGTGAATCCTAAGAGGCTTTAATCATGGGAGTTCATTCAAAATGAGAATGGTTTCATTAGGTATAATCATGATTTGTTGGACTGTGTGTCTTCAGTCATCTTCTTTTATCGCAGGAAAAAAAAGTATTTATATCTCTAGATTCTCTCAGAGAAAATTTCTTAATTCCAAAGTAATCTTTGGAATGATCGCTCATCTGGGTTAGAGGAGCTAATACCATAACATCGGAAGCAAGGCTTAATGTCTGACATTGTGTGCACTTTTCCCTTGATTTTTTTTCTTTTTTTTCTATTTCCAGGGTATCTGAGCACAGCCCATCACTCAACACAGTTTCCTACGTGTTGAGCAGAGCCTTTGCAGCTCGCTCCTATGTGGTTCATGGATTAAAAGCCAACCTGGTGGCATCATGCCATACTCATATGAGTGGTATTTCTTCAGCTATATTTGTGTTTTGTAGAGAAAACTGGTGACTAAATGTTAATGGATATGTTAGTGCAATTGTTACAAGGAAAAGGAGCAGGAAATGTTAAATATCTCAGGTGTGTAACCCACTTCCAAGTGGTGCACACTGGCACCAGGCCCTGGAAACTCCACCTGATGAAAATCCCCATTTAAGGAGTGCTGCTCTAAAATGTAGAACAAGGTGCATTTCTTTTTATAGGTCAGGTCACTGATTGTTGCCATTAGGTTGACAAAAATTTGTATCTCTTAAAGAAAACTCATTTATGAGAGTTGTGTCCCAGTAAGGGTGAGCAGCTGGTGTGGGAAAGCAACAGACTGGGAAACAGATTTCTGATTCTACATTTACTACTAATTTGGTCACTTCTGTGACCTGTGGTGACATCTATCTGTGCTATAGTTTCTTCTTATATTGTATTAATGTTTCTCTGGCAAACAAACCTACTACATGAGTCGAAGCTGCTGTAATCTAGAATGGTTGGGTTGTTAGGAGCATAGACCATTAGGAAGAAGCGCCCATAGTAAGAGAAGTGAAATATAATGTAGCTTCTCGTAGGAAACAGTACTCCTGTGGAACAACTACTTAAGTTGATTGTGTTTCCAGGTCAGCAGCAATAATTGCTATCAACATTATGCCCTTTACCTCTAATTAAGTCTTTATTAAAAGCTGGTTTTGTAAAGCTTTTCTTCCAAATGTTTTATGATTCAGGCACCTAATGACCCCCCAAGAGAAGGCACACTGTGCACAGATTGGTCCCATTAGTGCAAACTGCATAATAAGATAATACTACAGACTGGTACACGTTAATTTTTCAATTATTATTTTTTGCCTTTCTTACAGATTCCAAACAGAAATTGATAGCATTAGGCAGTGTATGAGAGTACACTAATCTGATTTGTCTATCCCTGAAGATTACAAGCTATATGCTGTCTGACCTGCTTGAACAAAATTAACAGATTATATTTTTGCTACATTTACTTAAAAAATATTTTTTTATCCCATCGGTGTACACACAGAATGTTTTAAAAAGGAATTCAGTATCATTTATCTATGTATTTTTAAGGAAAGCAAATTATTTCAGGTAATCAAGAGGTTTTCAATACCAACAAGTTTTGAAAAATAGAGCAGGTATATTGAAATCCAGGGGATTAAATGCACTCCACATGATTGCATTTATGTAACATATGCATGAATTCCTGATTTGGTCCCCTCTGTCTATTTCTTTGACTTTGGACTTTTTTTTTTAATTTTCTCTTACAAACAGAAAAGTATTTGGAATTTAGCTAGTTAAGAGAGTAATTTTCAGAGACACTCAAGACAGGCTTCTTTTATCTGGAACATTCAATTAGAGCCTTTTAATTTTTACTGTATTGGAAGTTGACTGACTAAACACTTTGAATATTGAAGGCATTTGCACATAATGTGAGTGCAATGGGGAAAAAAATTCCTTCTTTTGTGTCTCAATCAATCCTTAACAAGGACAGAGAATTTTTTGTCTTTTCTTATGAAACTGTAGAGTATCAAGTATGAGAATAAATGTTTATCACAAGAAACAGATGTTCCTTTGGAGAACTAAAAAAGCCACAAAAAAACCCAAAACAGAGATCAGAATAAGCCCTGCTGCCCATGTTATTAATAGCAACAGAGCTCAAAGAGACACGAGGATCTGGAATATTTCAGTGAGAAGCCCTCAGGTCAGAGTTTTTAGCAAAACTTGCTCAACAAGGTCATGCTGGTTTGGAAGCTGCAGTTATTTTCTCATCTTTGCAACCAGCCAGAGCTTTCATCTGGTTTGTAGGATGAGTTTGCAGGTGGTTTGTTGGGATTTTGTTTGTTTGTTTGGGGCTTTTTCCTTCTCCTGTAGTGTAAATCCTGACAGCACAGGTGAGAGGTCAGAACAATTGAGGGCTGAAGATGTGTAGGAGATACGATGTTGTGAGAGGCTTTCTGTTTGACATGGGGTTACGAATTTAAATTATGAGATTATGCTATTACCTATTTTTTTACAGGGTAAGATCTAAAATTGATATGGAATGTGTGGAGCGTATTTGCTTGAGATCACTGACACTTAAATCTGATTTTGGAAAGAGGCTAAATTTGATATAGCTGCCTTCACTGTGTGAAAGCCACATATGTTAAGTCTCCAAGGTAAAGCCTAAAGTAATAGAGTAATGATCAGGACAGTTACATCATGAATCAGCCCACCCTGTATTGATGAAATCTGATGGTTTTGATAAGTATGTGATAAATAAAGGTACAGTCATGTATTCAAGCATATTCCTTGCACATTTTTCAATTTTCTTACAGGTGCCTTGCCCTGTTTCAGTTACAAGTCTTTTCTTATGAAGGCAATTCATTATTAGGATGAACAAGAAACAATATTATGTGAAAAAAAAATTTTCATGTTAAAGTGACTTCCCAGCCTTGCATATTGATCAAAGCTGTCTAAATGTTAATAAGGTGGGACTTCTCCAATCTTCAGTAACAACTAACCCAGCTTAGCAGTCGTTATTCCTAGACAGAAAATAAATAATTGGAATTATTATTCTTTTCTATGAACTGAATTTGTGATTTTTTTTTTCAAGTACATCATTAGGATATGGGGAAGAGGTTGGAGGGTGGGGACTTCTGTTTTCTCAGTGATTGCAAATACTTCAATCTATTCCTATATTTCACTATATCCTTAAGAAAATAAGAGGAACTTGTAAATACTCAGTGGGAAAAAACCTGTATATGTACATTGAAATCCTTTAAATTGTTCTGTGTTAAAGATATGCAGTGTCTATAAATACAGATATACGTATATAAACTAACATGAGGTAGCATTTTTGTTTCTTCTAGAGCATCAGTTCCCTATTAAAGTAGTAGGTGAATGATATATGTACAAATGCAGAAATCTTTGGTTTAGTTATTCAAGTTCATGCACAGAAAATCAATGGAAGAGGTGGAATGTCTGTATTCGAAAGCTCAATTGTAAAGTAGAGCTTTAAAGTAGAGTATCTAAATCAAGAGTGATCTCTGTATGTAAGTGACTCAAAAGTTCCTTTGTGTTCCCACAAAAACACTTATTTGCTCTTTAAACTATTGAGAAGCCAAAGTGAACTGCTGACAGATTGTTTTATTATTTTGCTATTGTTGCTACGTGTAGTTAAAAGCATTAGAAGTTCACTGTCAGTATCAACACCAACGTACTTCAACAAAGACAGAAAGCATGTAAGAAACATTACTTATTTTAATAAGATGAACTAGACGAGAGAGACTTTTCCAGGAATTTTCATTTCATATTCATTGAATATAAGTGAAAGGAAAGTTAGAGTGTGTTCGTTTCCCCCTGAAGTTACTTTTCACTTAAAAATAAAAGTGTTTCACTGGTTCTGCTGGTGTCAATCTGTAGAGATCCTTCAGCCATTACACAGTGAAGTGAGGAAAGGACACTGAGTCCCAGCCTAAGAACCAGAAGGATGTTTCTTCCTTGGCACCTACCTGTCCTCCTGCTTCTGCTGACTCTCAGAGTGGTGCATTGCACATCCTAAATTTCCTCAGGTCTGTTACCAACAGTAATCTTAGTCTTGTTTTACTATCACAGCCCAGTGGCTGCAGAATGAGAGCACAGTGGAAAAAAAAAAAAATCAATAGTGATCAGCATAACAGCAATTAAATCTTCTCTGATGGGAGACAGGGCAGTAATGGGAAGTGGAGATTCAAGCCTGTGCTACAATTCTTTATTCAGTGTGTCTTTTGTCAGACAGAGTTAGAGCAATTAAGCTTTTAGAACCGAAACCCCCTTTAAGGTATCTTAAGTAATGTTTTAGTCTCCTAAAATTGTTGGATCCTACATATGACAGAGATTTAAAAGCAGTGCTGCGTTGGGAAGAATTAAAATACCTGATTTTATAATGCAGGTTATAATTGATGCTAGGTGCACACACAGGAATTGAGTCATTTCTTTAATCAACAGCTCGCAGCCACTTTTCAGCAGATAATTAATGTCACTTGCTCACTGAGAGTAGAGTGAAGGTAAGCAAACGCTCTAGGTGAGAAGTGGGTTGGAAGGAAATCCACAGTGCACAAACAAATAGCAATCACACAGCACATATCAAGCCCTGGAGACTTTCTTGCCAGTGTAAAAGCAACTTTACAAAAATAAATGTGTTTTCAAAATAAATCAGATTTTTTAAAGCTGAATATATTTAATAAAATCACTTCAGAAAATACAGTAATTTCTATTGCTTTGGATGGCTTAGTGAGATGAACTTCTAAAGCATTCTTTTATTTCTGTTCAGGATTACCAGTGATTGCTTTTATTTTGTCCACCCTTAGTTGTAGCACTAAACTTGGAGAATCAGTAAAATACAGATTTAATTCACAATTTCCCAAATCACAAGGCTTTATGTTGCTTTCAGTAAAAATAATTGAAAGAAAAAAAATGCATGCACCTTCATTTTATGATGAAAATTGTATTTTTTAAATTGAATTATAATTCTTATGTGAGAATTACAGTGCTCCATATTTCTGTTGTTCAAAGGGCAGCCTTGAGGGAAAGATGAACATTTTTGAACAGTCTTCGCTTCAACGTTTTAAAAATTATTTTCTCTCTCATTATTTATATAATTGACAAAGCTCAAAGCTTTAATCTTGATGCTTTATTTGTCCTGCACTGCAGCTACATGTGGATTTACTAACAGTAGGGTTCATTAATGCTGGGTTTCTGATATGTATTCCTTTCCTTTCATCACTAATAGGATAGGATTTTAACTCATAAGTATAATGCTGATGGATATAATGAACGGCTTAATCAATGGCTTCGTCTTTCATCAGTGAGGTAGTCCAGTGACTTGATGTTAATGCTAATGAAGTTGCTGGTGAATCTAGAGAAAAACATTAACTGCAGTCATTAAAGATCGTAGAATTGAATTTGGATTTTATTTCACAGTGTTAGTGAATGTAACAACTTGCCAGATGTAGAAAATGCTCTTATTGGACAATATATCTGTTACAGAATTGTGAATGAAGGGTATGTTTCCAGGGATGTTTTGCATGTGTATCAAAGCAAATGCCAACTTTCTCCTAAGCAAGTAAAAAACACCCAAAAACAACAAAACCCCAAAAAAACCCAAAAACCAAAACAAAACAAAAAAACAAACCCAAAAAAACCCCCAGAAGAATATAACAGGAAATGGTGATGATTCAGTTCATGGCTTTAGTTAATTTTTAAGATTTCTACTGTTGGGAACACTTAAAAAATTAGTCATCTGTACTTCAGGAGGTGTTCAAATGCCTTTACGTAAGTAAATTTCCTTGTTGCTACTTTGGGCATGCAAAAGGTAAATAGTGGAATTTAAGAAAATCTCAAGTTAACTTGAAAAATATGACAGGACTGAGTTTTCTTGGTTCTGCACATGTGGCTGGGAAGGTACTCTTGACCATTCTGCCAGGTGGGACATTCCCAATGTACAATCAGTTTCACTCACTGATCATCCTCTCTGTCTATTTGTTCTTTGACAAAGGGAGCAAGACCTCAGGTGGCTCACACCCCTGCTGGCCCACTTGCCACGTGGTGTGGGCACAACCTTGTGTCCCTGTGGCCACTCACAGCTGCTTAGAGGAAGCTCTGCAGCTTCACAGAGAGGAGGTGAAAGATGCAAATAAATGGGATTTAAACTGTGTGCAGAATTATGAAAATCAGCATATTTCAGTGCTCCAACAGTACTGCTTGGGTTGGATTAGGAATTTGGAATGAGTCAGAGACTTCTGTAGCAGCACTGGTAGCTGAGAAAGCAGCACTTCCCCAGTCTGAGGGAAACAAGGATCTAAATGCGACCGGAGGAACTGTCTAGCAAATGCAACATAAATTATGACCCAAATGTTTGTTACTACATATTCCTTGTCACTTTACATTTCAGAACAGGTGTTAGCCACAGTCTCCTGGCAAAATTTTATCTTTGCTAATTAAATTCTGCCCTGCTAAATTCCCCCTGTAATTTTAATTGGATTTTGTATTCCTCACTGTATGCCTTAAATTGTTGTGTGAGGCTACTTTGTCCTATTAAATGGCTGCATTTAATTGGTGGCTGGCATACTCCTTAACCCCTAATACATATAATTATAATTTGGGAAGTGATTAAAATTTATTAATGTTAGTAGCTAAAGTCCATGAAATCTTCATCAGACAAAACTTATTCTTGGCTTCCCTTAGTCTTCTCAGGTGATTTTATTTGGCTAAAATCTGTGTTAGAAAATTGTCTCTAGGGAATGTGGGTAGAATTGTAAAGTGTTTCTTTCTTTAAAAAAAATGTCCACCTTTGTCCATGCTGGGAACTAATTTAAAAAGAAAGTACTGCAGTACAAAGACTGCAAAAGAAACTAAGCTGAAAGACTCTTGCTGTGAGACAGAAGTCTTGTACTAAAAACTGGCTTTCTCTATGTTTTAGACAAGTTAGCTCTTCATAAGACTTTGGACTAATTTGCACATACAATAAATATATACTTTAAGTGAATTTAGGTAAAAATAGAGCCATAAGCACTTCTAGTCTACCAAAGTTGAAGTAAAGGCAGAGAGGTTGAAAGCAAAATTGTTTCCCTTGGATTTTCCTAACGTGCTTCTAATTAATTTCCTTTTTAAGAAGGGCCTTTCTTAGTTGCAATACTTTTTTCTTTTCTTTTCCAAATTTTGATTTTTGTTTTCCTATCATTTCAGTTCTGAAACACATCTAACCTTTCCAAACTAGAATTATTTTTCCCTCAGTCACACTGTTTTTCATATGAATGAGTTTCTAATGCAGTCTTGTGTTGTAATGATGGTAAAAATAGCTGAAAATAAGCACCCAGGATTACCCCAACATTCTTTCTGATCACCTTTCTGGGTGAAAAACATTTATTGGTAGATCCTCAAGAGGTGTAAATCCTTAGGAATCTATTGATAATCAGTCCCATCTGAGCAACTGTCCCTGTATCAGTGCCTTTCATCAGACCAAAATTCTCACTGTGTTTTGTGAGTGACAAATGATTCTGAAATACTGACATACACTGGCTCTGCAGAGCACACATGATATAAGTGCAGCTTCTGGTATTTCTGCTCACTTGAAAGATTATTCTCAACAAAGTCAGAGAAAATTCTTTTTCAAAGAAGGTGTCATTGCTGCACATGCAGCTCTGATACAAATCCATGGGTATGTTGCCATTATCATGTGCAACAATTATAAATTTGATAATGACTGTTTTTCTGTTTTTCCTTTTTCCTAATATTCGTTGTTATTTATATGGGATCTTTCTTGATATACTTGATATTAAAGTCATGTAGAGAATGTCTGTAGCTAGGTTTTTTTTTTTTTTTATATTCACAGCTTTATGTATTAGGCTGTGTAATTATGCTACTTAGAGTGGTTAAACATTCTAAAATCTGGATATTCAGAAGGAAATATGGCATATTTTTAAATATGTTTTCAGAATTTTTTTTAAAATGTATTCTGCTGTTTTAAATGGATTGCTTGGTAGTTTGCCAGTAGCCTCTTTAACTGTTGGTATTATGTTAGTTCCATATCTTCAGCTACCAACCTTCTTCCAAGTACAGTGATCCTACAGAAAATGTTAATAATATAGGGCTATTTTCTATATTTAATGGTGCATCAAATAGCCATAATAGACAGGTCATGAATACATTTGGGTTATTGAAGAGGACAAAAGTGCAGCACAATTTTTTTTATTATTGTAATTAAGCTGGCAGGCTGCCTTCTATGTGTTCAATTACATCCAAAATCAAAACAAATAAAAAAACCTTGGAAGTAAACTTAGCATTTAAAATTATTACATCCTTTAAGTGTTCTATAGATGTTGGTGTATTTTTTCATCTGATATTGGAAGGGGTTTTTTTGGTGATCTCAGCCAGGTATACAGTAAACTGCACGAGAGTTTAGGGTGTGCCCAAGGAGGTGTAGAGGTTGTTTAAATGACTCCAACTGAATGTGGTGCTTCCTCTCAGAGAACTGCTCCTCTCCATCGTCCTGTTGCTGGGTTTCTGGTATTCACAAAAGTGACCACAGGAATATGGGTCCTTTGTTTTTCCAGTGGTTGGGGATGACCCATTCTTTATGGGCACATGCATTTATATTTATGGTACTCATTAGTATTTACCATTATTAATGGCCAGACATTTCCATCCAAAGGAAGGGTCTAATGGGCCTCCAGGGATAGCTGCTCCAGTTCATCCCTTTCAGGTTTGTCCTTACATGTGTCTGTACTGACAATTTTTGAACTCAGTCTGTCTTTCTGTATCTGTTCTTGGTACAGGGAAGGTAATGGAAGTATTAATAAAGTATTAATGAAAGTATTCTTAGCTATTTCACCTCTCTACACAGAAATTTGATGTTATTACAGACCCTGTGCCCAGGAAAACATTGGGTTTGCATACCTTCTATTTGTCTAACTGCTCCATGAGATGTTCCAATTCAGAGTGGCTGTTAAAAACCACTTGGGACAGGTCAGTTTTTCAGTGTTCCCACTTCCAACTTGTGACAGAAGGACATGATAAAACTCTAATGAGAGAGATCACTATCTTCAACTCAGTGCCTTCCAAAGATGTTTTGTTTCACATTTATTCTTTGCCACATAAGAGGCCTTTCATTTTAAGCTTTGGACAAATACTTGCTTTATGCAATAATAGTAATAAAATATTTCCTTATAATTACTACAGCATACATGTACGTGTAACATAAAGAGAGTACAGCAGTAATTTAATGATGCAAAGTTGGGAGCACCAGATAGGACAATGGTTTGGTAACTGTTTTTACAAGGTGGCTGTTAGATACCTGCCTCATGGATGTGTTCCTGTGCCGTGACAGCCTCCAGGACACCGAGGATGCTGCAGAGCAGAGGAGGAATCCAATTTTTGTATTTATGGTAACAGACCTCACTGTACTTTCAGTTTCTTGCTTCTGCACTAAAGCAACATGTTCCCTGCAAATAGCAACTTTTCTGATTCATAAAGCCCACGGGCACAGAGAATAACACTTCCAAAGGAAAAACCAACTTAAAAAATAGGGATATAAATGTAGATTATGGCATGTGTGATGCACATAAGCCTTGTTTTGTAAGGATAAGCTAGGAGTGAATGTCACTGTGTAAGGGAAAAGGCAGTTTAAATAAGGAACAGAGACACAGGTATGGAATACTGTAGGTTTATCTGAAAATAATTACATTGGTGTTCTTGGGGAAGTTTTTTTGTAGTTTGGAGGTGAATTTGAGTCATAACTCCTTCAAGAATGATTCTGTGCAGTTGTGTCAGGAAAGTATAGTGATTATGAAGTACTAATTATAACATATTCCATCGCTGCTTGGTTTATTATACATTATTGTATTATTCATGTGTTTTTCTCTATGTTTTTTTTTCTATAAGGGTATTTATTTCAAAGACATGAGAGAGGTGCAGTCCACATGGGGCTCTCAGCAAAAAGTTGTAGTTCTTTAACTTTTGAGGCTGATTTCCTTTTATGTATGTTAAAATATTGTACTGGGTTCTTTTTAATGAACATTTATATGCAGATATCCTGCTTTTCCAGCCCAAGAGGCAACCTTATGTAATACATATTTGCATATTGACACAGTTACAATACTAGAGATAGAGGAAAACAGAATAAAAGTCGACAGTGTGTTAAAATCTGCTTGCAGGGAAAAGTCCCTTTAAGGGTTGGCATTATCTTGTCTCAGTCACATCTACTTCATGAAACAGGCATAGCCTCGAGCAATGCCTGGAGTTGCAGCTCAGAAGAAAAGCGAATGTTTGAAAAGTTATGGACAATTTTGTGAACTTATAAACTTCTGAAATGTGATGATGAAACTTATTATGGTACTGTAGTGGTTTTAGGTCAAATTATGTATTACCCCCTGATTTCCTTTCTGTGAGATAAGAATTAGGAGGAAGCAAAGCAGGCACAAAACTTAAAGAATATAAAGAAGTTTATTAACAGACCTAAAAGAAAGAAAGAAAACAATCAGAACAAACTTTTAGAACTCTTTTGCTCCCCCACTTTTCTCCCCTCTCTCAATCAATGTTGCAGTTCTTGAAAAGGGAAAAAAGGGTTTTTCCTTCTGCTTTACGTGTTTTTTTAAAACTGCCACTGTCTGCAGGTTTGCTTAGGAATAAACAATCTGCTGGGGTCTAACACATCTCTTCCATGAACCCTTTCACAGTTCCTTCAGCTGTAAAACACCGGCCATCACATGGGGCTATTACTCGTTTAAGGATGAGTCATTTTTGTCTTGAATACAAGGCTTTTTTTGCCACCAGGTTTTAAAAGCCTCTCACTGCTTTTCAGATACAGCCTGGCTTGGGCATTCTTCACAACTTTTTACAAGCCACACGTAAACTGTCCATCCCCCCATGTACTTCTAATGGATCGAAGAGACCAACAGTCTGTGCTATCACAGTTTCACACCACAGCAATGCAAGGAGATTTTTAAGCTGCGCGCCAGAGACGCGGCACTGCCCTTTTCTCTCCTGGAGCCATTTTAGCTCCGTCCCACGGGACCTCGCTCTCTCTTTCTCTCTGGCTCTGGAAGTTGCCACGTTGGGAAGTGTTCCCGTTCAGGCTCCGCTGCTGGTGCACGGCTCCTTCTTCAGCTCAGTGCCGAGTGTGCAGGCTGGCTGCAGGCTGGAGGCTCCGCCGCTTCCCCTGGCACCGTGTGGGAAAGAGAGGGATCCGCCGGTCCCAGGGAGCCGCCTCGGATGCCTCATAGTTCCCGTCCCAGGGACCCAAGGTCGGTGCTGTGGTGCTGGGAAAAGGAAGGGAGGGAAGGGGGGCAGGGGCTCCCAGCCCGGCCCGGCCCAGGACTCTGAGGCCCCTGCCTCTGTCCCCTCCTGTCCCCATAGCTGGAATGGAAAAAACCCCAAACATCTCGCCTTCCACGGGGTTTAAATATGTAAAATCGAGAGAAGCGTGACTGGTCCAAAAAGCTGTCTGTCAATTTAGGATCAACCCATTACACGTACCTGGGAACATCAGTGCAGATCAGAGGAGAATACCAGATACTGAGTAAAACAGGATATTACCTATAGAGCAGAATTTAACATGGCTTTGTGGTACATAAAAGCCAAAACTTTAAACTGAACTAGGACAAATGAACTTTTCTAGTGGAAAAAAATGTGGGATGAAGTTGCATCTGCCATGGATTTACAGAAGTAGCTGCTTAACAGTGTGTCTGAGGCTCTCAGGGTTAGTCTCCTGTGCCAGATAAATGCAGAGAGCTGAAGTAGCTTTCATTCTCCTTTGGCCTTGTCCCCATCTCCTGTTAAAACACTTCCAATTCCTGCTACCTTGTGCATAACCATCCACAACCATTATCATTTTGTTAACCACCAAGTAATTTTTCTTTATATACCATTTCTAAAAGCTGGAGGGCTGGGTGTCAAAAGAATTTATTCTGGCCTCTTTCAGCATCCTAGGAAAGTGGTTGGGATACTGCCAACAAACCTGTGCTGTCTTTTCTGATAGAGGTGTCACAACAGAGTTTCCTGCAGGAAAGTCCTCTCAGCCTTGAGGCATACAGCTCCCACTAAAGTATTTTGAGGAGGCAGCGATGTGGTTTCTGATACCAACCAGACTGTGTGAAGGACATCTAGAAATGTTACAGGACTATTGCAATTTTTAGAAAATAATGATGTAGTTCTAACAATATCATGGTCTATAATTAAAGTTCCTATAAACTTCATTCACATGGTACTGTATAAATAGTTCTTCACATCAAAGGTACATGTAATTATCCTTGAAAAACTTGTAGATGATGGAAGACTTATCTAGATAGGAAAGAAAAAGTTCCCAAATCTATACATGTGGGTGACTTTAGAAGGAGCATTCATTATAGCTTGCTCATTACTAAAAGAAAATTAATTTCTTCAGTTCAGTGTCCAAACCCAACCTTTATTCTACATGTGTGAAAACCTGTGGGGGTTTTAACATTCTAATGATGTTTCACTCTTGCTAATAACAGGTTTTAGCATGTTCCTGCTGGACAGTCTATGAGACCAAATGTTTCTAAACCTTCATAACCAGATCTTTACCTAAAATTAGAAGTGTTTACATACTGTGGTGTCCTTCAGGCAAAGGTGGAATGATATTTCAGAATATTACCTCGCACTGCACTGCAAGCTAACATATCATAATGAATAAATATTTTTCTAAGTTGAAAAAATGGCACAGGCAAAACCAGAAGGGCTGTGTTCTACAAATTGCATTTTTTTTCCTTGTGGTCTTGTATTTTTAATACAGCTATGGAATAATTAAGCAGAGTGGAGTATTAATGCAGTTTTATAAATAAGGTTAAGGTTGCCAGATGTTGTTCATTTTTCCTCTCTTTTTTTTAATGTACATCATCATTCAAAATGTACACTGATAGTGGGTTGCAGGAAACTTAGAACATTTGGTCCTACATATCTGAGGTATTAAAAACTGAGCTTGTGGAGATGATGCTTTACTGATTCATTTGTTTGGATATACCCCTCATTTGTATTTCCAGTTCCAAAAAGACCAATTCTTAAATCAGATAAAAGAGCAAACAGCATACAGAGTCTTTTCATGAAGTCTTCTCTGAAATAAGTAAATAGCGAGATTCGTTGGTGTATTAAAGAACAATATTCAATGGCCTTCATAATTTCCAGATCATATATAATTGTTTTGGACAGCAATTTTCCTACGCATAAATTAGTTAATGTAGTCAAATAAGATAAAAGTATAGGAATCAGCTCAAATCATGAAGATGAGTATATATATATATAAAAGAATATGAGTATTTGTTTTCCCTACATGAGCATTTGTTTTCCCTACATGAGCTTTGTCCTTACTGAAGGGAGAGAGGAGAAAATAATTTGTCATTTACACCCACTCAGTGTGGATGTACATTTTACTATAAAAGTTCTCTTCCTGAAATATGACCTTTCAAAAGTAGAAGACAGTTGCTAACAATTATTTTCAAAGATTAGAAACAGTGTTCAGCTTCACACAAAGAGTTGAGGGTTAAGACATTTCCATCAATCTTTAAAATATCTTTTCAGAATACAGTTGAAAAATTCAGTGTCTGTGTGTATATATATATATATGCATCAAAGTACAAAAAATTGTTCCCTCTGGACCCTAGTTGGCTCTTTAATATTATGCCAAAAGAACGCATTCCTATTTGAATGATTACTCATACATATCTCTCGTTTACAAACACAGAAGAGATTTCATATTTGATTGTTGGATAGATGAGACTACCCATGCAAATTTATGGACTTTATAAAATGATCCAGTTAATATATGAGAGGCATCATTCATTTACTGAATTGTTCAGTTAAACATTTTTAGCCATGTTTATTACAGTACGTGCACTATCATTCTCTTTAAACTGGAGGGTTTGGGCATGGCAGAAGGTTCAAACAGACCTTGAGTAGTTTCTTGGCATTCCAAGTTTGCTCTTTCACATGGATCTCACAGTTCAGCTTTCTGGGACAAGCTTTGTCTCTGACTGAGATTAAATCTCTTGAACTACGGTAACCAACATTTGTTTTCCTGTAAGCAATTTTTGATGCCAGTGTGATATTGAAGATATTTATTTTTTATTTAACTTTGACTTGCTTTCATTGACTGAAATGTGGAAGAAAATATCTGTGAATGATGTACTAAAATCTTAAGCCTTTAAACATAGGAAATAATTTGTATTTTCACTTTGTTGTTTTCTGGAAAAAAAAACCCCATTGCCTGCTTATACCTGATTGCACTTGTCTTTTCTCAATGCTTATTTTCACTTGAATTCTGTTCATTTTGTGGTTTAATGGCATTGAAATAGATCACTTGAGTTTTGAAGTATTTATTTTTATCCAATTTACATCAGCTGCAGTTCACATTTAAATAGAAATTTATTTCTGCCTAAACGTTGCTTTCCTCAGCAATAATTGGTATCATCTTTATGTTTACATATTGTAGTTTCCTATTGCATCTTTGAAGATCTGCCATTATGAGAAGTGAAAGTAAATTTCTTGGTTCTTCTGTGTAGCTGACAATAAAATTGAGCTTTAAGAAAATAGTTCATTATCCTGGGCTTCTTAATATTGAGTTTCCCAGTTTTCTACCATAGTCCAATTTAATTGCAAATGAAACTAAGCTTGCCCCTGTCTTCTATGTCTAGGACAGATTTGTCATGTCTTGCATAGTTACTTGTGTGTTCAGGAATTCCTTTTTTTCTGTGGTATGTGTAATACAGAAATAATAAACTTTACTGCAGAAGTGTAATGTGTACTAATCTGGATTTTTACATTTACCGATTAAGGGGTTTTTCTTCATAATTTTATTAGCAGTGGAAGTGACAATATGTTTAGCTCTAACTTCATATTGACAACTGTTGCCACCCATGTTTTCATCACGTATTTGCTTAATGTCAACCATGCTACACTGAAATAACCTTCAAGATGATCCAGACTTAATCAATGTGCTGACATAATGTTGTCAACCTTATCCTCAGAAAAGGTCATCTGCTAAATGAAGTAAGTGGGTTGGGGAATACGAACTGTGGCAGAAATAGGGGATAGGATGTTTCTGGGTACTGTATAAAACATGCACAATTATCTAATGTTGTTTGCCTACAGAAATCAGATATGTGATTTCCATAGTGATGGAAATCCCTGGACTTTAGCCATTTAAACAAATGAAACTGAGCCAGATGTGTTGTACTTTATTGTGTTCTGGGATATATTTAATGCATAAACACAGCACTTGGTCTGCAGGACAAAAAGATCATGGAAATCAGAAGAAAAAAGATGAAGAGTGTTCTTGTGTGCAGGATGTGGGAAAGATCTGTGCTCCAGCCTACCCAGAGAGTGCCCAGCTGTCCCTGGAGTCCCAGAATGAACTTGGTTCTGATGTCGTGGCACCCTCTCTGTGCCAGTCAAGCACCGTGACCTTCCTTTCACCAGGCACGTTCTGCTCCACAGACTCTTGTCTCTGCTGGGTGAAGAGCTCTTGGGCTTGCAGGATCTCCACAGCGTTGAATCCAAACACTTTTTAGATCATTCATACTGGTGGGAGTAACTGAACTTATGGAAGCAGAAAGATTGCAAGAAATTGCTGTGTTCTAGGAGATAAAATGTTTTTGAATATTATTGCATGGATGCAGTTCTCCCTATTTGTTCCTGATCTCTTTCTTTTCCTAGAAATATTGTAGCAGTGGAAATATATTTATGAAAACATTTTTCAAGAAGAGCTCTAAAGTATTGATGATTTTCACTGAAATCACTAGGAAAAAAACATTAATGAGTTCCACCAGGATACCTATTCTGTAAGTTACCAGGCTTCCTGTAAGCAAGAATCAGCCTGAAGTATGTACATGAAAATTAAACTTGGTTCTGCTAACACCATGAAAATCCTACTCTGAGGCCTGGAATCAATTTTGTTGTTTCACTTGTTCATCAAAAGACATTTTTTAATAGCTGTATATAGTTATTACAGCATCACATTTCTGTCTCTTTCTTTGACCCACCCTACTCTCCCCAGTAAGAGGCCATTTGTACAACTCGAAGATGATGGTTTTTTGACAATGTTGCAAATTTAATCTAAAAATCAATTGAATTTCATAGCAGTCAGAAAATTGTACATCCTCTTTGT
The DNA here is from genome assembly GCA_026261815.1 of Monarcha castaneiventris obscurior. Taxonomy (NCBI): domain Eukaryota; kingdom Metazoa; phylum Chordata; class Aves; order Passeriformes; family Monarchidae; genus Monarcha; species Monarcha castaneiventris. Next base: position 1,495,983 of record JAMPIT010000371.1, read on the forward strand.
ATCCAAATCCTCAGAGCCTTAGGAGAAAAAGCCTTTGTAGTGAAATGTAAGAAGAATTTTAATGTTTTATGAAGAATAACAGAATTTGGAGGGGATGAGAAAGAGAAGAAAAAAACAAGTACAATGTGCTTTTTTCCAATTGCTCTGATGCTTTTTTCCAATTGCTCTGGCACACAAACTCTGTTTTTCCTACTTACCCTTGTATCACCCCACAGGTTTCAGCATCTCAGCTTTAAACATCCCAAAGAAACACTTTAACTTACTCTTTCTGGCTATGTTTTTGAATGAATAAGTGGATGGTGAAGGCTGAAGTGATGCAGTGAAACAAGTTTGAGTGATCTGAAAGGTTTCAGAATTTCAAAATATGCTTTGCATGTTGCTTATGATTTTATAAGTAATTTTGCTGCTTACTCTGTGTAAATGCAAAACTGCTGAAGAAAATCTTGAAAAAGGAGGGAGTAATGGTTCTATGTTTAATAATAAATGAAATGCATAGATACTGCTATTGAAGGTATTCTACAGTCTTATACAAACAGGATTAATCACTTAATTTAGTGTTTCTTTATAGCATTCATCTAAGTTTACAGGGCCTGTAGATGTCAAATTCTTCAATTAGTCTGAAAGTCTATGACATGCATTTATATAAATTAATGTCTTACAATTACTAGCTAAGAATATTTTGTATATTTGTAATCAAAGAATTCATTTGGGTATTGATATCATACATGAGTTCTCTCCATTTTATTTTGGGAAGCTACCATATTGTGAGTGGTTAGGCAAAGGAAATCCATTTGATAGCAGCAGGAGAAATTAAATAGCTTGTTACTCATTCCCTATCTATGAGTTCATAGATTTTTGTATATAGCAGTGTACATATATGATAATTTTTTCCCCAAAAATGCCACGTGTATAATGCAACTCTATTATTCTCCACCAGATGTATGGTGTTGTTGTAAATGGTTGCTTTGTGATAGTGTTTAAGTCCAGAATTGCTGTAAACTGAGTTCTCATATGTTTTGTATTGGTGACCAAAGACGAATACCTCAGGTGATCAGAGGGGTGGTGTGATTCCAGCTTTCACCAAGTCTCCAGAACTGCTTAGCAAAACTTTTGAAGTAGCTGAACTGTGCCTCATCATAATTCCCTGCTGACAGAATAACAGGTAGAGGATGTAACCAGAGGAACATTTATTTGGATAAGCTTTAGCAGCTGGAGGTAGGATTTAAACAGTTGCCAGCAGGATCCTTTTGTCTCCTGTGTCTCCTTGTCAATGCTGGAGTGATTCTCCATAACTCAGAGGTGATGCAGGATGTGTGCATGCATTGCCTAAGCTCCCACAAATTGCTGATGGTTCAGAGCAGAGAGGGGTTAGGGCATGGCTTCAGAATCCTCCCTTTGTTTTAGGCACATTTTCACTGATTTGCATGTTTATGTCATTCCCCCCCACTCCAAAAAAACCAACAGATGCCTTATCTTCGGTCTCCAGGTGCTGCCACAGTGTCAGTAATGTGGAGCACTTGACTTCCTACACAGTGCACACTGCAGATGTGTAATGTAAAATATCTCCTGGCTGTCATGTACAAACTGCAGCATTGTGAGGCAGTGAATCCTGATAAATCCTGAGTTTTTCAGAAAAATCTGCTTCTTTCCTTCCATTGTATGGTGTTTCTAATAATTGTCTTTTGTCTAAATATTTTCATTTTCAGTAATGCGGTAGCTTTCATTTTAGGTTGTTTGTATTTAAAGAATTTCCTATTTTTGACTTCTCTTGAATAGCCTGGAAAAAAATTGGTGCTTTTATAGTTTCTGTGTGAAGGGGTTTTTATTTTATGTCCTACTAGTTTGTTTTTCCTCTACAGTGCTTCATCATCTGTCATTCCTGAATGTATACACGATGATAAACTCCCTGTCCCTGTTAATGGGAGTTGAGCACGCTTTGCTTCTCTCAGGATTGGCACCATATTACCAAGACAATGTATTGATTTGGTTGACTGCCAGTGTGTGATGCATGACAGAAATGAGAAATTGAACTTTCTGAACGTGAAGTAAATCGTGCTGATGATGATATATAAATGATTGAGGGAAAAGCAATCGATCAGATTCTCTCTGCTGGCAGCAGAGCTACAATTTAATATATAGTAAACCAACAGTTGTATTACAGTCTAAATCAAATAGTGTTCTGTGCTAAACTCATATTCTTGCAAAGATTACTTGGAACACTTCTGGGTTTAGTATGCTTTCCTTTCTGTTTTACCAACATGTTGTCTGGTAATTTAGAAATATTGAACTGACTTTATTAATTCTTCTTTTTTTCTTCTCAAGAGTCACAGATTGTTTTTCCTGGACTGCTTATTACTACTTTAATTAGGTTGAACTTTAAATAATTCTACTTGTAAGTAGAGTTGTTTTGAGTCCCAGATACCTGCAGAAGGAGTTTATTATAGCCACAGGTAATTGGACTCTACTGTAAAACTAGAGACATGAATAAGCCCATTCTCTCTCTTAGCAGATGTTTTGCAGATATTAGACTTATATCCAATTATCTTTGGGTACCTTAACAGGACACAAGAGCATTCATGTGCAGATGACTGTAATATTCTTTTGTCTCCTTCTCCACGCTATGAAATGAATAGGATAATCTATCCTTTTCAGAAAGAGAGAGAAGTATTTCAATGAAAGCTTAAAGAGTCTTCCTGAAATTCTACTTATTGATACCTACTAACAAGTCTTGTCATTCTGGGTCAGTCTCAGCTTAGCATTTGCCCAATGTAAGTCCCTCAAGCAGCAGGGAATTCTGCTCAGTTCTCCCCAAAGCCACCCACCGCTGCAGAGTTTGGAATCTTCAGTTTGAACTTTTGGGTGAGAGTATCAAAGCATTCCTCTCTCCTAAGTAGTTGTCAGTGTTTGCTTAGTGTTAAGGCTGTGAGAATCCAGGGAGAAGATGAACCACATCTTCCTGGCAGAGGGTAATGCTGAAGCATTTGGCAGTCTGCTGGAATGTAAATCCTGGAGTTCTGTTGTGTGAACCCTGCTATGAGTACACAGTTCAAGGCTAAACTGTTCATAGCCAGTTAGACAAAAAGTTCTTCTAACAGGTAACTCTAAAAAATAAAACTCTAAATCAAATAAAAAGCCATTTGGGCTTTTCATAAACATTTTTTCTCTTACATAGAAAGGTGGGGTTTTTCCCTGCTGAAATTTATTTTAGCATTTGTTTTTTCAGAAATAAACAAAATAAAAATAAAGTATTGATGTATTAGCTGTAAGGTTTAGCAGTTTAGTTACCTCAGAATTAAATAAATTACCTTGATTAATCCCACCAAGTTCAGTAAATGGTATTAGAATCTGGAACTTGCCATTGGAGGGCAGGGTAGATGTCAGATAGAATATCAGCAGAATTGGACAATGTCACATAGATACTCCCAACAAAGCAATATTAACCTTCCTAAACTCTCTAAGGATGCTCTTTTATATTTTTCATAACATTGAATGCTGTAAGTTGCTTTTACATCTCAAGGTCAGCCAATATAATTATTCATCTTTATTTTATTTTAGATTTTATTTTATTTTATTTGTCTCTCTGTAAGCCTACAGAGAGTCTTGACAAATATAAAGTGTTCCTAGGCAGGGAAACATAAGCAAACTTCTGCCTCTTTTCTGAACTTGTGATCAGGAAAGTAAAAGAGTCACTTACACAAAACTCTGGAATTGCTATCAACATACTGTAGGAATGTATCTACCAAAATACTTTTTTAAATTGTGTGTAGTAGATAGATTTTTATGGTTGTTTCAATGTTTTTGCAGATTATTTGGTTCATGTCTTCAAACTTGCTTGCCTTCTGCTAATGCTGTACACCTGGATTCTACTTGGATTATCAAAAATTAATGATGCACAGGAACAATTTTATAAATTCTATGCATTATTCCTTGAAATTCAGTGGTATTTGAGCACTCTAAAATGGTATTTAGTATACAATTTTGTCCTTTGTCTGTGGATGAGAACTTAAAATCAAGGTTATAGATAAAATATTTTTTTATCTCAGTTTGCAAAGGGTCATAGTCATTATTCTGTGTTTGAGTTGATTTTATTTACAACTTTTGATAAAAAAAATCTTAAGATTAATGAATAATGAAACATTAATGAATATCCTATTTCCTAGTTTTGCAATAGATTTATTTCTGATGTCTCATGAGCATTTCTGTACACCAACTCCAGAGCGTGCAACTTGACTCAGCTGCCATTTGGGAGCCCAGATTCCTTTTCCAAGTGAATGTGTTATGACTGTGTGAACATGTGCTGTATTCTGGGGTGGTTTTTTGGGTACTGGGATTTTTTTGTTGTTTGGTTGATTTCTTGTGGGTGTTTTTTTGCCACTGATGGGGGTTGTTGCATCTGCTATAGTTGCTTTTTACAAGGCCTCTCACAAGCCTCACTGAATGTGGCTGTCTTCTACTGCATTCAAGCCATTTTAGAAAAAGAATTATGCTGGTTTTTACAACTAAAAACTAAACATTGCCAGTGCTGATGTTTCAGCTCAGGGACAGAACTTAAAGCAAACTTATGCTGTTTTATCCAGCCTTGGGATCAGAAGTTACCTTAAGCCAATGTACAGTTGCTATCTAGAGATGGGATGTACATAGTCTTAATTTGGTTTTAAAGGTTTGTTTTGTTGATGAATTCATGCAATATATCTTAAAAAAAACCCACAAACCCAACAAATATTAAAATACACCTAGGATTGCCTTTTGAAGTTATATTTGGAATGACCTGTGTCTTTATGTTCATAAATGGTTTAATTTTAAAAATATATTTTATATGTCTTGAGTTAATGAACTGTTCCCCATGATGTCAGAAGAGATGTGTATCTCACTTGTTTATTCCTGTTTTTATAGATGGCTATACAACAGATGACATTGAATTTTACTGGCGTGGGGGTGATAATGCAGTCACAGGAGTGACAAAGATCGAACTGCCACAGTTCTCTATTGTAGACTACAAGCTTATCACCAAGAATGTTGTTTTCTCTACAGGTTTGTGGAGGGGAAGTTAAAAGGGGAATTATTTTAAATACTTTTAAAATTGGATTAATTATTAGTGTGCAGTTGAGCAAAAATTTTAGAAACAGGAATAAAATAGAGCAGCAGCTGTGAATTTGGAAAGCAGAAGTTTTTATTACAGCTTCTGTAGTGTATAAGGCATCATTCATTAACATATGAAGAGGGCACATTAATCTGTCATGTTAAGGCTCATCAAATGAGCTGCATTTTCTGTTTTCCTATGAAAATGGATTAAGCCATTAAACACCTCTATGCCATAAACCCAACAAGTAAAAACCCAGCGTGTAGGAAATTTAGGAACCTTTATCTCCCTATTTTTAGAAGTTCCTTTTGCCAAGTTGGGGATGAATTAGACTAATTATTTTGTCTTCAATGTAAAATCTTTAAAATGCTTGTTCCGGGATTTTCAGTTTAGAATGTTCTAGCAAGTGTGGCTTCCTGAAGGCTGAAAAGATGCTTGCTTTCTCAGAAGGATCAGAAAATCAGATTGGATTTCATGAAATAAAAAACAAAACAATAAATAACTAACATATTTCAGTGACATGAAATTGCTCAAGAGAGGCAAGAGTTGGATTGAGCTGTTTCTAGGAGATGTTTTCTACCTACTTGAGAAACCCATTCAGTGCATTAAAAAAAGCTATCTTCAAAACTCACTTTCCAGATATGGATAGAAATCATCTTTGGAGGGACTATAGAAGGATTGTACATACCAAACTCTTCAAAATCAAGCAGAAATGGGATTTGAAGAATGATTTCTAGGCACTCCTATCAAGAGGTGTTTCATACACTACAATATTTCTGGTGTCCTGTGACAAAGACAAGTGTTGCCTTTCTTGGAGAGAAGTTTAGGATAAGGGTTACACTGAAGTTGGCATATGACAGTTTGTCAGGGAAGAGGCATTTCTGTGCTTTGTTGCTCTGACAAGTATTTTGGCTGTTGATTGTTGAATGTTATGATTACCAGCAGACATGCACCTAGAGCATCCTTATACCCTTAACATGAAGATTATTTAATCCCAATTCTTGCTAGAAATTCTGCAGCTGAATATCCTGGATCTTTCAGCTCTGAGTGTACTCCATGTTGAATGAAACAATAAAACCAAAATGACAGAAAAGAAAAATGTTTTCAGGCATTATACAAATAAATTATGGCCATACCAAATATTCTCTTTTAGGTGCCTACCCAAGGCTGTCTCTCAGCTTTAAACTTAAGAGAAACATTGGTTACTTCATTCTGCAGACCTACATGCCTTCTATTCTGATCACTATCCTGTCCTGGGTTTCCTTCTGGATTAATTATGATGCTTCAGCTGCAAGAGTTGCTTTAGGTAGGCATTTTTACACATCTCATGCAGTGTGCATTAGCTGAATGCTTTTTCTAGCTTCTGACTTAGTGGATAGTGCATGATTTGATAATAAAAAAAATATCTGTTAGATCTGTTTATGTCTGGCTTGTTAAGCTTTGTATTATTTGAATCAGCAGTTAAATCATCAGAATTCAAATAATTAAAGTGATTTTATGTCTGAATCAGCTAACTATATAATCATTGTAACCAAAATTAGCCTAATTGTCTCAACATATTCTGTTGTTCTTTTCCTGCTTGTTTTTTGTCTGAAAAGAATGCACGTAGTTTGCTTTTGCCCATGGCAGTCCAGAACACACACTCAGCACTGTGTTATGGATTATAAATTGCTTTCCGTTTCAGGAATTAAAGAAAGTTTTACTAGGGTTGTATAGTTCACTTGTCCTTACATTGAGGGAGGAAGCTGTGCCTCAAATCTCAAAGTGAGGCTCCTTGCTTCAAGAAAGACATTGAGGGGCTGCCCCCAGAGAAGGGCAACAGAGCTGGGGAAGGGTCTGGAGCACAAGACTGATGTGGAGCAGCCGAGGGAGCTGGGGGAGCTCAGCCTGGAGAAAAGGAGGCTCAGGGGGGACCTTCTCACTCTCCACAGCTCCCTGGAAGGAGGGTGCAGCCAGCTGGGGGTTGGTCCCTTCTGCCAAGTAACAAGTGAAAGGACAAGAGGAAATGGCCTCAAGTTATGCCAGGGGAGTTTTAGATTAGATCCTAGGGGAAATCTCTTCACCAAAAAGGCTGTCCAGCCCTGGCAGAGGATGTTCCAGGAAGTGGTGGAATTTCCATCCCTGAAGGGATTTAAAAGATGTGTAGATGTGGTCCCTGGGGATATGGTTTAATGGTGGGCTTGGCAGTGCTGGGTTAAATGTTGGATTCAATGAACTGAAAAGTCTTTTCCAAACTAAACGATTGTAAGAGTCTAGGATTATTTTTTTCCTTACTGTTACCTTACCTTCCAAAAGCAAAACTGTTTCCCTAATTAATCTCTAGAGCATTGGTATATCTCATCACCAGTCCCATGTGTGTTTGTTTATTCTGTGCCCCTCATCATAACGGGCATGTTACAAAAATAAATATCTGTATCTACTGCCAAATTTTGTCTAAATCAGACTGATTCCTGCCAGTACAGCTCTTGTATAACTAAAGTAAATCCCCATAAAAGATGTTATTGAGAATTTGACATTTTAATGTTATAGAATACACCTGTGTTTTACCAGACCTTTCTGTGTAGCATTTTGCCTTAAGAATTTGAGACTGCAGACATCCTGAAAATGCTGGAGGAAAGTAAGATAACAGTGACTGTAGCCTGTAATTTTTAACAGAGACTCATTACATAAGGTAGCAATTTAGCTGCTTAAAAATATACTCATGGAATCCAACTACTGTTTGTTTGACTGAGCTCAATTTATTACAGGTATAATGGTTTTTATGCTATGCAAAAAATCCTAGTCCAAGGTAAGGACTGAACAAGATGTTCCTGAAAAAGTTCAAACACAAAAAGGGAGCCTATAGAGGGTGGCAGCAAGGTCAGGTAGCCTGTGAGAAATACACAAAAAGTGTCTGAGCAGCCAGGGATCAGGTTAGGTCAGCTACAGCCCTGAGATAGAACTAAATCTGTCCAGGGACATCAAAGGCAACAAGAAAAGCTCCTATAGGTACCTCAGTACTAAAAGACGATAAGGGAAAATGGGAGTCCTCTCTGAAAGGAAACAGGAGGCCTGGATACCCAGGATCTCGAGAAGACTGAGGTACTGAATGCCTTTTTAATGCCTTGCTCTCATGGACACGTGCTCCAGACACATTGCCCAAGTTGCAGAAGGCAAAGGCTTGGACTGGAAGAATGAAGAACCACCTGGTTAAGGGATCTTGTTTAAGACCATCTGAGGAACCTGAGGATCCCAAGCACAAGTCCATGGGACCTGATGAGAAGCATCCGCAGGTCCTGAGGGAACTGGTAAATGAACTGATTAAAACTCTATTTATCATATTTGAGAAGCCATGGCAGTCTGGAGAAGTTTCACTGACTGGAAAAGTATAAGTAAAGCCCCCCTTTTTAAGATGGGGGAGGAAAAAGAAGACTTGGGGAACTACAGGACTGTCAGTCTCACATTGGTGCTTGTCAAGGTCATGGAGCAGATGCTCCTGGAAACTATGCTAAGCCACATGGAAAGTAAGGAGGTGACTGATGAGAGCCACCCTGGCTTCACCAAGGGCAAGTTGTGCCTGACGAAATCTGTGGCCCTCTACAACAGGGTCCCAACACTGGTGGAATGAGGGAAGAGCAACTACCTAGACTTGTGCAAAGCATCTGACACTGTTATGCCTGAGATCCTTCTCTCTAAACTGAAGAGTCATGGATTTGTTGGATGGACAACTCAGTGGATAAGGAATTGGCTGGATGGTTGCACCTTAACAGTTGTGGTCAACAGTTTGATGTCCAAGTGGAGACCAGTGACAAATGTCCTCAGGGGTCTGTGTTGGGATTGGTGCTGCTTAGTATGTCTGTCAGCAGCATGGACAGTGGGATTGAGGGCATCCTCAGCAAGCTAAAGAGCTGTGTGGAGCTGCCCACATGCTGGAGGGAAGAGATGCCATCCAGAGGGACCTTGACAGGCTGGAGAAATGTCACAAAGATAACTGTGTGGCTGGAGCACCTCTCTCTATGAAGACAGGGAGTTGGAATTGTTCAGCCTGGAGCAGAGAAGGCTCCAGTGAGACCTTAGAGCACCTTTGAGAGCCTAAAAGGGCTCCAAGAGAGCTGAAGAGGAATTTGGAACAAAAGGGAATGGCTTTAAACTTACAGGGTATGGATTTAGATTACATCTTAGGAAGAAATTATTCACTGTGAGTGTAGTGAGACAGTGGAATATGTTGCCTGGAGTTAGGGCTGCCCCACCCCTGGAAATGTTCAAGGCCAGGGTAGATGGGGTTATGAGCAACCTGGTCTAGTGGAAGGTACCCTTCCCATGGTACTAGGTGGTTTTGAAGATCCCTTCCAACCCAAGCCTTTCTAGGATTCTGTGAATATGGACAGAGCTTAGAGTTGTCTTTTTTCCACCAGGGGAAAAAACCCCATAGTTTTCAACTCTAGCATTTGAATAGTATGAATTGTTATTCTAGAAAATTAAAATCATTTCAGTCACTAGACTTGTCAATTCTTTTTTGCAGGAATCACAACTGTGCTGACAATGACAACAATTAACACCCATCTTCGAGAGACTCTTCCCAAAATTCCATATGTGAAAGCCATTGATATGTACCTTATGGGATGTTTTGTCTTCGTTTTCATGGCTCTGCTGGAGTATGCATTGGTCAACTACATCTTCTTTGGCAGGGGACCTCAGCGTCAAAAGAAAGCAGCAGAAAAAGCTGCCAGTGCCAACAATGAGAAGTTGCGAATGGATGTCAATAAGGTAAACTGGAATGGGGATAAATTTTTAGCATTTCCATAGGAAGGCAGACTCTCACTTCTGCCAGACAGTGCTTTAAAATGTAATGTCTTGTAGAAAATGAGTGGAGTAGAATTATGATGACCTTGTCTTAGCTCTGCAGAGAAGTGTACTTAGCCACCTCAGCAATGAATGATGGCCTCTAGCCTGGAAAGCTGAATGACTTGTTTCTAAAGCATGCAGTCAGTGAAGCTTTACTGGGAGATGTTTTCTTAGTCAGAATCTAGACTTGAATATGTACAATCTGTTTCCAGAGGAACAAATCCAAAATGATGGCTGTATATTCTAGTAAGAGCTATATGGAACATTGGAACTAAAACCTAAATTTAACCTGTTTTCATAAATCTTTCAGATGAGCTGGATAAGAAATATTTGCCACAGAAGTGTTTAAAGCTTGACAAGTTTGCATATTTTCAATATATAATGGGACAGGATACTATTGACTAAATGAGGAACTTCTCAGAAATAAACCATCGAGGTGCTGTGTACTTAATTTTGAATCTAAAAGTGGCCCCCTGGGGATGAAGAATTGAGGCAGAAAAGGTATTTGCCAAGATGCACACTTCTGGAAAAAGTATCCATTATGCTTAATGAAAATGGGGCACTTATCATAAAGCACTTGTAATTTGTCACTTTGACCATTTTGGGATGAATTCCACACAATGGCAAATCTGTGCTGAATGCAAAAATGTACTCAGTGTGAAAAGTACAAACTTTCGCACACATGCAAAATTGGGAAGTTAAATAAGGTTGAATTACCTTTGGGGTTTTGGGGGGTTTTTTGGAGGGGTGGGGAGTTGTGGGATTTTTTTTTTTTGTCAGGGGAAGCACTTTGAATTGTAATTCATCATGACAGTCCAAGGAGAAAAAAATCAAAGTCAGAATTAAAAAAAAAAAAATCTGAATTAGAAAAAACCAAGGGATTATTTTTCAGTTGGAAACTTAAGTTTCATACAGCTCTGGTGGTGAAATTTCTACTGTTTGTTTACAACTTCTACACAAATAGTGGGCCTGCAGACAGAAGAACATTTTCTTCCAAAAATCTGTCACATATTGATAGGATAAAATAGTTTTGCGTGTTATAGTTTATAGTCTTTTAAGATGGAGAGTTATATTGCCATGGCTCAGATCTCATCCATTCATTGGTTTATTTTTTTATTTTTGATTGGAGAGAAACATATTTTAATGAATGAAGGCATACTCATAATGATGAGATTAATTTTGATATTATGTTATCATATATTATCTTTTACCATTGTAAAGTTCATGAAGACACTGTAACATGTTTTTATTTCTATTGGTGATTTTTCAGCAATGAAAAAAAAAAAGCTGTGAGGTTTTATTTAATTTGTCAAGTTGTTGTTTTGTTTGTTTTTTTTTTAAATTCAATTTCACTTTAAAAAAACAATGGTATAAACTACCCTGTAAGTAATTTCATAACACTAGACCTGCATTTACCTGAAGTCCTTCCTCTAACATCAATGGAAATTTAAGATGCATAGGTATCAGAGTGCCACCACTAGCTGAGGTATGTTTTTGTACACTTTGTTTCACTTGTGGTGTTTTCAGTATTCTTGTTCATACAACAGATCTTTCAGCTGTGTAACAGAATAGCCTAAATCTAGTGGCAAATTGCTGACCACGAAGGAGAATTTGAAAGCACTAACTGCTATGCTAATCCAATCAGCTAGGCAGAGTAAATTTCAGTAACTGTTGCAGAAATTTACAAGGAACAACTTTACCTTCTTTGTATTTTTTTTATACTGAGCCTTTTACCCAATATACTAGGCCAGCATGGTTAACAGTCTATGCCAGTTCCGCTCTGGTATCCAGATCCACTCTGATCTAATAATCAGGTTTGCAATCCTTTAAGCAATAGACAGGGAATCAAATGGGAGAGGATCAGAGAACTTGTCCTACTGTGCAGAGACTGCTCTGGGGAGAAGGAAAGGAGCTGACAGCTGTTCTTGTTGTTTGACCAGCAGCGAGAAAACAGATTCATATTTAATGGACCTGAATATTTTATCTATTAAAGTGAGACAAATATTATATAATTATTTTCCTTTATAAGAAAATGGGCCTGAACTGCTGAATTTAGTTCAGATGCAGTTTTTCATAAAAACCAACGTATTTTAGAAGTGGGACCACACAAACACTCCATCTTTAATTAGGATCCAATAGTGAAGGACTGATTTTAAAAGGTATGAGTTTTCTTTTGTGATATTGCAAGATTCCTCTTGAATCACTATGTGCAATATTACGAATTCATCAGAATCAGATACTATATGAGAGAAGATTAATGCCATGAGGAATAAAGCTCAAAACATGAGGATGAAAACTTCCACACAAACTTCTGTTACTGCATTCAGCATTGACACTGCAAAACAGTTGGATAAATAGTTATTGGAACTGCAGTTTGTAGTGCAGCATCTAGACCAGAAAATCTGTAATGGATTTCTCGCAATTCCAACGCTCTTGTTTGGTAACAATCTCATACAACTTTAAATCAACAGAAGGTGGTGAGAGGAGAAGTGCTGATCAGTCCTCTCATCCACAACTGCTTGCAAAATCAAAGGAGAAGTTAATTCATACTCCCTTTATGCTGTTGAATTCTCTTTCATGGAGAGATTCCAGGGTGTACATGGGTAGTGGTAGTCTTTCTATTTTTGCTTGGTGTTATTCAGAAGATACTAGAGAGCTTACAACACAGTATAGAAGCACAATGGAAGCTGTTTTTCTGTGACTGTGGTATCTGCGGAATCCATTGCAATCTCTTGGAGATTTGGTGACTCAGGAGGGAAATGTCCTGTTTTTTCCATTTGAGTGGATTCCATCAGGCTGGCTGCAGAGCTTCCCCAGGGCTATTCCAGATGAAACTGTGGCCACATCTTTCTTTAAATTTCATATCATATTCATATCATATGCAAAATACGGTAGTTTGGGGTTTGTTCTCTTTTTTTTGTTAAATCATGGAATAGTTTGAGTTGGAAGGGACCTTTAAAGGTCACCTACTCCAACACCATTTCAGTGAGCAGGGTCATTTCAACTAGATCGGGCTGCTCAGGGCACTATCCAACGTGACCTTGAAAGTTTCCAGGGATGGGGCATGCACCACCTCTCTGGGCAACCTCTTCCACTGTTTCATCACTCTCATTTTAAAAAAATTCTTCCATATATCTACTGTGAATCATCGCATAAGGTTGCAACTTCCTATACTTCATTTTCAAGGACTGTTGATCCTGTTTGGGGTAATGAAAAGGTAGAAAAGGAATTGGGCCTATATCTTGATTTGCTTGTTGGATACTGAAACCTAAGTAATAAAATCATGTAGAAATTTAAAGAACATAAAAAACTCAAGGAAGATTCAGACTCAGTTACCAGCAGATACATTGCCACAGCCTTGTTAAATCATATTGGACTTGCTTGATTTCTTTTGCAGTGAGTTCAGGTAAAAATGGCTGTGAGTATCATCATTCTACTCTAAAACTTCTCAAGCTGCATTTAGCAGTTTGTTCCTTTAGTCTAACTCATCATCTTTTGCCTTGTCAAGACTAGTTGTTCTTTCTTTAAACAATCACATTGTTGCTTGTAGGTAAATCACTGGCTTTCTTCTTAGTCTAGACATCCTTCATTTATTTGAGATAGCATTCACGTAATTTCCTCACCTCTCTTTTCAAGTTTATCATCTTTTGTCTTGAAATGCCTTTCTTGCCTTGGTAGTCTCAGGTTTCTTAGTCTCTTCTGTTCTGATCAGCATAGTACTGCAAGTGCACATAAGGATAGGTACCCTGGGAGTGTCCTACATCTGCTTGAGGACCTAGCATATCATAAAGTATGGTATATATGGCCATTGTTATGTCTTTTCATTCTGTGAACTTCTGTATTTTAGATAAGAATGTCAATGGTCATCAGCGTCCTTTTGGTCCTTTGCATTTCATGAATTTTCATGCTAGTATTGTCCGTGCTTCTTCAAGATGATTAACAGATACATTAAAATACAGGACCAAATTCCAGCTTCTGGCTACCCAGTATCATTCACCTGTCTTCCTGTGGGTAATTGTACATGCATCTGGAACATGCCATCTCTTCTGTTTTAAGATAATGTACCAAAGACTTCACTGAAATCCATCTATCATATCTGTTCGTTCAGTAGTTACATACAAATGGTCTAGAAGGATTTGGTCTAGAAGCCTCTATGACCCTGTATTTTCTTTTGGTTGTAAATTTTTTGTTTGTTTCCTTTTGGTATAGAAGGGGGCTAGGGAAGGGAAACAAGATACTGTCATATAATGCTTCAGGTTTTCTCCTCTATAAAGTCTGGCTTTGTCTTCAAGAAGATGATTCACCCAAACAATCTCAGCATAGAGCCTGAGCAAATGATTTCTTGGGCAGACCCCCAGCCACTTTAATAAGCTTCATTTCTGTTATCAGAGCTCAGGTAACAAGTTTCTTGGTGCTCTCTCAGAACTGATTTATTCCCCTTAAATTTTTTCCAGAATCCAGGAGCCAAGTTATTTTTGATTAATTTTTAAATTTACTCCTAATTGGTTGTTTCTAATAATTTTACCTTGGATGTTTCCATCTTGGAACTCTGGTTTAGATAGGCTTGCTTATGCTGACCACTGTGATGAGTCTGATATATCTTCTAGACATCTGCACTCTGATCACCTTCCAAGTTCTGTATTTTCCATATGTTTTCCTGTGTTACTGAATTTCCTGTCAACCAGCCGCTGTTACATCTTTTAGATTCTATTGCTGTTTTTTCTACCATTGGTCATCTGACTCATTTGATCCAGATAACTATGTACATTAATTGACTACTCTGGAGGTGTAAGTAGGGTGACAGTGCTTTTCAATACCAATTAAATCTGTATTTTTTTATTCTGGATAGATCAGAAAACCTCTGTTACAGTGGTAAAACCAGGACTGTCACTTTAAAGGCCATGGTAAATGAAAGGCTGACTCTTCTTCCTCTGTAAAGAAGTGCTTCTTGCATCTTGCCATCTGTATGTTTGACAAGAGGTGATTCCCATGGAAAAGCAGCTCTGTGCCATCCTCTTCCACAGCATCAGAGGCTGAAGTGTGTCAGGCAACAGAGATGATACTCACTCTGAGTACTGGGAGCACTTCCTACATGAAGACTCTCACTAAAGGAAGAGCTACAGATCTGTCTCTTTAAGGAGCACCTGGTCAGTCTTTCCTTCAGCATCACTATCATTTCCTTACAAGGATATTACCTAGAAACAAGATGTGATACTTCCTTTTTCTCAACTCAGATATCAAACCTTACAGACACATTACCATATAATGATTTGGTGCACCTTTCTCCATTTCTAATCTTTTTAATTCTTACATGTATGTCATTCAGGTAGTGTTTACATTATTTCTAAATTATCTAATTTTTTTCTTTATAGTTAAATCACCTAGGATTATAAGAGTTAATTATTGCAATGTAACATTTCTTATATAGAATTTGTTAGCTATGTTCTTTCAAATGATTTGCCACTTCACAGAAGCAGCATTATGTTTTGCATAATGTAAAATACATGTAAGTTTGGTTTTAGATTGGATGCAGTTGCAATAATTGTTAACTTCTACATGTTTTCAGCCTAGCTTAAAGCACAGAGAATGCTGCAATTGCACAGGTGATATACCTGAAGTACATGATAACATAAGTCACATAAATAAAACTACCTTTAATTTTGCAATCATAATCTGTTATTGTGAGCAGTAATATAGCAATTTTCCTCTGGGAAAGAGGGGAAAAATGTCAGTGTATTATGCAACACTTCGTAAAACTATTTATACAGATTTATTCGGTCATTTGCTTTAAATAAATGTGAAGTGACATTGCTAACCTCTGCATGTTTAGATAAGGTTCCTTTTCTGAATACAAACACTTTTTAAAATATAATGAATGTATTTTTAAAACCATGAGTACTTCTTTACTCAGTGCTCTTTGTATTACATAATGTATTCAGTCAGCACACCTGAAAGGGACAGTGCATTGCTGCTCAAAGTGCAAATCATAAACAAGGGAAGTTGTCACACTAACAGCATTTTTCAATCCAAAATTTGGGTTCCAAGAACATGGAATGTCAATGTGATAATGAGTTTAAACACATATTAATAGATTTGAATACAATAGAAGTCTTCTCAAAAAATTAATGAAGGGCTTACAGAGCTAAGAAGGTTTAAATAAATACAGGTATGTTTGCAATTCATTGCCCTTCTGGTCCACTGTTGTTACATCTAGATTAGCACAGGATTGCTAAAGGAGGTGAGATGGCAAGGCAACAACAAATAGAAGCTTAACCTGCCCTCAGATACACTTGGTAACTTTCTTCCCCTTCAGGTTGTCTCAGCTGCTGGTTTTTTTCCTACATCTTTTTCACCAAGGAAAGGAGTCTCTGACCAAGTTTAGCTGGATAAGTTTAATAGTTTTTCTCAAATCTTTTGCTCCATTGTGTTATCAGAGCTTTGAGACAAATAAGAACATGGAATTAATTACCTGTTTCACAAGTGATTACCTAATTATTTCAACTATGCAACTGGTAGGCTGAGGATGGACTGGCTGTTGTGTAACTAGCAGGGAAATGGGGCTCCCGCAGCATCCTCCTTCCCCAGCTGCCCATTTTCAGATTCACTGTCTAATGTATGGGTGCTCTTGGAGCAGGGGGATTGAGAACTTTCTATTCCATTGTGCCAGAAATGCCCTCTGTTACAGCAGCACACTTGGAAATGGCACAGTCAGCTCAGGTGCTGGTGTGCTACCTGGCATTTCCCAGGTCAGCCTCCAAACTTCTTTTTACCACTTCACTAGAGAATAGCTGGAAGAGCCTGTGCCTTTGTTTTTTCTCTGTCATACCCATAGATGTCTCTAGAAAAGGAGGGGTGAATTGGATGAAGGAGTGTGTTAGCCTGACCCAAAGTGGATGCACTGAGCTGTACCCGTGGCCTTTTGCAGGCCAGCTTGTGATGGCTTTCAGTGCACTGCAAACAGGCAAGGTCACTCTCCTCAATTTTCAGGCTGTGGTGTGAGGATGCATTAGCAGGGCTGTAGGCCTGAGATAATAGACCTTGCTCCAATGCAATGCTCCAAAACAATTAGGCTTGGCTAATGCCTTTATTTCCCCACTGATTTACTGCTGGCTTGCTGCTGGCCTTTTCAGTTCATAGCAATTGTTCATTTCTATCTGAAGAAATCATACAATGTATCTTCAGGGAGAAGAAACTATTGCAAAGGTACCTAAAACCAGTCAGTACCTAGTACACAGAATGGCACTTTATACCCTACAGACCAGAGGTACTTCTAGTATAAAACATGAGTAAGCATATATAACATGTTTACAACAAGATGTTAAAGCTTTTGGTAAAAAGAGGATTTTTAAACTGGTTATATGCACAGACTCAGTTAATAAATTGAACAGGGTATTAAAACATGAAGGCAACAGGAAGCTCTTAAAATTTCAGTCTCCAATCTCAAATCCTTACTGCTCTATATTGCTGGGGCTAATGCTGCCACTGTCCAGATATCAGTGAAAGAATTCATCCTCTTTCTTTCTCTCCAAGGAGAGTTTTCCTTTTGTTTGCAGTACAAGTAAAGCTGCACGAGGACTGATTGTTGATCCAGGGTCAGAAGGTATTCCTTAGACAGAAGTTTATTGAAGGACATGTAATAAAGTAGGCATGGATAATAAAAGCTTAGCCTTTAACCTAAATTTAAATTCATGCATTCTCAAGGAGCAACTTTAATATGAAACAGTCAGCAATGCATAGGGTGCTTGGCCAGCCTCTTTGTGTTTTCTCAAACCACAGTTTGGATAGGAGTGAAATTTGAGAAAGTTCCAGTTTTAGCTCACAGCAGTTTGCAGAAGCAGTCAGAAGGTGATTTGTTTCCACAATCCATGCTGGTATTCCACATGACATCTGAATAAAGGTCAAGTCAACTGCATGAGGCTTTTTTATTCCAGCTGCGCTCCTTTGAATGCCATATTTAATTAATGTAAGACCAGTGCCTGTACACTAGTTTAAAGCACATTATCCCCTTTGCTTTTGTACTGCATCTACAGCCTGTGACCCTGAGCAGAACAAAATTTTTGGTTCATAAAAGAATCCTTTGGTGTAGTATAGCAAGTTGTGAAGAAATAAGACACAAAAAAAGGCAAATTATGTACAGTGAAGTGTAAGAAATGTATGTGGCTGCAGTCCAGAAGGTGTGTCTGGCTAGGGAATTTTGTGAATTGATTTCCTGAAACACATCAGCTCTAAAGAGTTTGTCAAGGTTTCAGTGGCCAGGAGCTGGCAAATTTCTATCCAAAACATAGGTTGTAACTGCAAGTAGTATGGGCTAGAGAAGGTAACCAAGTTGTGCTCACGAATTTTGAGATCACTGGATTATGTATACTTGGATGTCACTAAGTGGTAAAAATATTATTATAGTGTTGTTACAGTGACTGTTTTGTCAACCTCTTTATTTATATGAGAACACATTCTAAAGACTCTATCTATTTAGATGCATTTAGAGGCATCCATTTAGACATGAGGAAATTGAATACTTACTTTTTTCTTTTTTTTTTAAAGGATGTTAGGGTTTGTATTGCTTACACAATAGTGAAATGGTCACGCTGGCCTATGAAGACCTATGTTTCTTGGTAAATTCACTTAGCTACAAATTCTTTTGGGTTCCAGTGCTTTCCCAGAATTCTGCGTATGCACAAAGATAGACACCAGGAGTTAGTTTTGTGTAATTTAGGAAAATATTAGGAGGTCAGTAGGATTATGCCTAAACTCAAATATGTGTATATAGAGAGAAATATATGTTTATGTATGAATATATCTTTTTTACTCCTTAGGAACTAGCTTTAAGAATACTTCTGTAGTGGTAAAAGGTTGTACTAGAACATGGAATTCTATGTCTTTTTTTATTCTATTTTTCTATTCCTCTTTTTAGAAACGTTAGAGACTTGCATTTAGTTTTTTCCCCGTGTAAACAATTGTGGAGACTTCTCCCTGAACTTTGGGTATCTTACAGCTGTGGGCAAAAAGCTACACATACGTGTCCTTACTCATGTTCTCAAAACAAGCTCCACATTCTGGTAACGTGGTTGTCAGAAACTTAACACTTGTGGATGGCCTGAAGGATGCAACAATAAAGGTCACAGAGCCTAAATTAATAGGATTCTTTTCATGTAATGGGTTTTTTGGAACCACTGTCTCTCCATGTATTTTGTAAGTATTCAAACTATAATGTGTTTACCTGAACTCGAGTTTGATTGAAATGTACAGACACAAAAAGCCCCCACGTGATGAAGAAAACCATAATCTAGTTTTTATTTTCCCAAGAATTAATGCACACACAGAAGCAATTAAAGTATAATATAAATTTTGTACCGATACATAATATTGATATATATTTTGCATACACAGAAATTTACTTAGAAACAAATTTGAAATTACTAACCATGTCTTGGCAAGAGAGTTTCTTCATTCTTGTCACTCATTTTTAAGTGAATGACAAAATGTTAGACTCTCCCCAGAAAGCAGGCTATCAGTGTACAAGTAAAACATGCAGGAACATTTAAATTTAGTCAGCTTTTTTTTGTTGTTTTTCATAATTTTAAAGCAGAAGACTTTTCGTTTCAATATTGTCAGGACAAATCCTCTGAACCTTGCAGTATCTATAGCTGTGGAACTGTCTCTGTTTCAGGCTTCGAAATCAGCAGTGAACATGATCATATGAAATACTTTTCCAGATCTTTTTAAATTTGGAAAATTGTTATAAAATGTTAGAAATTATTCTTTCTATTCTTTGTAACAAAAGTGATTTTTCCATGGAAAAATCTCAGGAATTTTCTTTTAAGTTTTGTTGTTGTTGTTGAATTAGTTGTAGTTTCTCTCCAGAGTTTTACCCTTGGACCTCGTGCTTTCTCTGAACATGTTTGTCTTTGGGCTGGGCTCAAGAATTATATCTTTCCCAAAATCACAATCCTAAATCTGTTGACAAGTGAGTATATCATGGTCAGATGGATGAAACTGGTAGACTGCCATTCAGTCCACCCACTCTCATGACAAGGATGTGCTGTATAGATCTTTCCACATTATATTTGGCTTGAAACAAGAAAAATAACATCTTTAGTGTATTTTACAGAAGATGTTCTAGAGGAGCAACTTAACAACCTTATTTTTACTGTCTAGTTCATATTTCAAAACCATAACTGTATCCAAGTTATACCCTTGAAATTTTTCCAGTTGTGGTGATAATCGTGTGTTCAATGCATTTTTTATCTTTCATGACACTTTCTTATATAACCAACTTTTCTCTGTTTCTGTAGTTGATTTTTGGTGCTAGATATATCTGCTAAATTGTATTTTGTAAGACAACACAATTGGAAGACATGATTGTCATGAAGGCTTGCTAAAAATTTCATTTTATTTATCATGGAAGAGAGCAGCTTTTAAGATGCAGGTTCTTGCTGATGTATTCTTCATTTATATTAACTTCAAGAAAATGAATTGTATACTTGTAAATGGGATGATATTTTAACAAAGAAATGACAAACAACTTCATCAGAGTAGTATTAGTAGGAATCTGGACTGTCTAACACCTTGGGTTTTGTGAAACAGTAGGATTTAAGCTGTTGTTAATTGCTACCCCAGAAGTCTTCTGTTCCAGATCACCTGCCTTTGCTTCCTCCTAAATGTCTCAGTAGTAAAAAAATTGTTGCTGAAAATTGTACTTGAGAAGATGTTGATAAAAATTTCAAGCTTATTGGATTCTGTGCAGCGGTTTGAACAAGTTCATATTTCATGGGTTTTATTCAAATGCCACCAAACCAAAGATGCTTTAGCCTCTCACATTTTATCTGGGCACTCATTCTTCAGTGCCTTAAATACAGAATCCCTTGTTTAAGTAATGGATACCAAGAGGAAGTTACATTTTCAACCATTTCTCAATAATCCTACAATACTTGCAACTGAGTTACTGGTGTGTTTACTAAAGAATTAATCAAGAAGTCACATATATCAGAAGGTAAAACTGGATGTCTAAAAATTGATTTACAAGTATTGGAGCAATGTTAGAGCTCCATGTTCAGAACTTGTATTTTTTCCACACCCTTTTTTTTTTTCTTAACCCTGACAGGTTTCTTGGGGGGGCAGGGTGTGCTTAGATTTTTAGTCTTTAAAAAGTTCAAGAACCTGAAGAAAATCCTTCTGTAATTTGCAGAGTTTCTCTGAATTTTCTGACCGGAAACCAAATGAAGCAACGTGAAATTATAAGTCTACCCAGTTTCACTGTCCTCTAACTGCATTCTTTGCAGCCTGACCCAAATCTTATGTGTAAAACAATGCATGCTAGCCTGGTTTCATAAACAGTAACTGCAATAGTGACAGTAAATTGAGTTTTGTACAGACAATGGAAATGCAGTGTTTGTTGCTTTGTTAAAGACATTGTTTCACATATGGATATTTTGAAATGTTAGGCATTTGTGTCTTATAAATGTCTATAGCTTTATCTTAGCAGACTGGCTTATCATGTCAGAAACACTGGTACAGCTTTAGGCAGGTGCCCTTTGAAAATCCACTGGGCTCCAGAGTGAACCCAGCAGCAGCTTGCACAGAGCTGTATATTACACATTGCCTGTGCAGTCAGGGCAATGCCCCAGGGCCCAGGGGCTCCCACACAATTAGTGAAACCTTGCTGATGAGGTGGAAGATCCCTATTACATGTAAAGTGGATGTCTGACTTTCGCCTGATCTTGCTAGAGCTACTGTGACTAGTCAGGAATGGGATGTTACTGGTTTTCCAAGCAAACCTCAGCTTTTAAGAGGTGGGAAACTATGCTATAGATAGTAAGGTCTTTATCTGTAACAAATTAAATTATATATCTGGGCATGTCATGTAAGTCTTCATTAAGAAAGGGATCTTTATTTCTGTCTTCATTTCACAGGACACATAAATCCTAAATTTCAGGTTTTAAGCTTTGTAATAGACTGAATACTTCCAGTTGGGACTTCATGGTTTAGCTCACCGGATTTTTGGGGTTTTTTTCTAATGGCAGTTCTACTTAACAAAAAGATACTTCTTTTCAATTTACAACTGTTTTGTTTCAAAGCGTTTTTCTATCAGAAATTCCATCCCTACTATTTTATACACAGTTTCTGAGCCATTCTGCCATAAAATGAGCAATCAGTTCCTGCCTGTAGTTGAAGGTTACAGGTGAAAATGAACAGTGTATGAGAAAGGAGAAGTGTCAATGTTATATTTTTCAATTCATCAATATAAATTTCTCTCATATTATAAAACTGCATTTGGCACAACAGCAAAGCATAACCACCAAGGAGCTGATTTACTGAAAGTTAATAATTTCAGAGGTCTGGTCATCCTTGGAGGATTCCTAATGAATGTGTGTGGGAGTTGTAATATCCTTGTATTTTACAGTTGCTAATGTATTAGTGTAAGAGGAATTCCTCAAGAAAGCCATCATTTTGGAGTTTCTAGCTATCAGGAAGAATATATAATGGTAACAATTCTATGCTTTTCCTCTGTATTTCCTTTGTATTTCCTTTGTTTGAGACCATCAAAAAAAGTCATGGCGTCTTCTAAGGCTCCAGAATTAGCTTTTCTTCCATTTGACCTGGACCTATAAATGAATATCATTTGCATCATATATTTTGTCATTCACATTTAAGATTGATTTATAAAAATCCCAGTGTCTTGCATGGTTGCTGAGCTCTGGTCATTTCTCCTCCACCTCTGCTTTCACCTTTTATTTCCATAGAACTTGCTGCTGCTTTTTCTTCATCTTCATCCTCCCTTCCTTTCTTGTCCCTGGGAATTTCTCCATTAAGTTTGAACTCTCCTGTTCACCATAAAGGGTCTAGTTCTATGGTTGAACAATCCTTCAGCACCAAGAGATCTTTTTAACCTTCTTTCACCTCCTTTTGAAACCACTTTCACACTTACTTTCCCCCCAGAATAATTTTAATAATTGTTTTCATATCATCATATCTTCCTTGGTCAAATGACCAGTTGGAAAAAATACATTTACATCACAACATTATGTTACCTTGAGGAGCAGAGCAAGGCAGTAATAGCACCTCTGAAGCCAGAATGTACCTATGCTAATTGTTGGCTTAGAGGTCCCTATATATTTTAATTACTTGTCCTACTATTACCCTACAGTGCTTTAATTTTAAATGAAAGATAATAGCTGCCTTATCTCTAAGGAAACTGGTCTTGATTTTATTAACTTACAGGACAGAAGAATAATTGGCACATATCATTGTCCAGAAATGTATTCAACAAAGGTATCTTTCATTGTTTTCTAATGTTTTTATCCTCAGAGGCTTAAAATTCAGGTCTTGACCTGTTATGGTCATTAAAGATCCCATGGCACTTTTTTATATTGTGGTCATCTCAACTCCAAGCACCTGGCCAAATATCAATTTATGTAACTGTTCTGCTTACCCAACATTTCCCACCACCACTCACCCACCCCATAGTTTCAATTGGCTACAACATTCTCCATTTCTTCAACTAAAATAAAGTGTGTTGTTCTGCACTGTCAGTCACCACATTTCACCTCAGAGGTGATTGTGCTTCACTGGGAAGCGAAGTGGTTCTTCTTTCTAATGGTTGTAAAGCGCTTTGGGATCCTTTTGAATGGGTGGTGCTGTTTACAATAAATGTAATTTATTATTATACTGTCATTCTATCTCAGGTGTCACTTCGTTACAAAAGCATGTTTTAATTAGAGTTGGGCGAATCTACTTGGTCAAATAAACATTCCCAACTCTCCCTAATCTGACAGGGAACCTTTTGTCAAAGGTTGAAGAGAACCTTTTGTCAAAGGTTGAAGAGTTAGATCAATTTCTTTCTCCTTCCTTCCTTCCTTCCTTCCTTCCTTCCTTCCTTCCTTCCTTCCTTCCTTCCTTCCTTCCTTCCTTCCTTCCTTCCTTCCTTCCTCGAACTTTGGGAGTTCCTTTGGGTTGGAAATTCGAAATAGCATGAAAAAATGCAGTTATTCTTATGGTCAATTTATTGGTCCAGATGCAGGAGGGTCAAATTTGTGCTCAAGAAACACCAGAACTTTGTGGTGTTTACCTGGGTATTGTAACACTTGAAGGTTCGCCCATCACTAATATTTACTGTATTTTGCATTATTTCTTCTGAAAAAGTTTTGAAATATTGAAAAATGCTGTGCTTCAACTCTGATATGAGTGTGAGATGTACAGAAGACATTTTGCCCTAGAAGATAGTCTAGAACATTGCTTAATGTTTTTTCTGCCCAGCATCACTAATCTTACTAACTGCTTCCAAGATTATCAGATATCTGCAGCATGTTTCTGCATTAAGAAAAAAAAGTTAACTGGAGTGATATCATGTCACTGAAACGTCTGTGTCTAACTCTAGCAGACTAAAATAGCCTTTCTTGCATGTGTGTTGCACAGAATGTATGCAAATATGTAAAGAGCACTCAAATTTCTAATATCATTGCAGATCAAAAGGATAAAATGCTTAAAGTAGATTCATCCTGAGAAGATTTAAGATGTGAAAAAAAATTGTTGGCCTTAAAATCTTTCCAAAAATAGTATCCTAGAATGCACAACACTGAGGTGAAATAACCCAGGCTCTGGGCTAAGGGGTAAACCCATTACATTGGTGGATGTTATATCAAACTTCCCCTGATGTCACTGGAACTAAAACTTCTTTTCTTGAGGTTACATGAAAATACAGAAAATGTAGTTTTCAAATGACTTTGCACCCCTCATGTAGGAAGCTTACCTCTTGTGGTTTTAGACATTTTGGGATCAATGAATGCCAAGGGCCTCTAATTAATTGTTTTATTTTTAGGACCCTGAGAGTCTTATGATTGGTCTGAGATCTAATAACAAAAATTAGTCCCCTTTCATTTTACCCCAAAAATCACAAAAGAATTTTCTAAATACGCACTCATTAGAAAAAAATGTTTGAAATCCATCCTGAGAAGTTTCATAGATCTATTTGAAAGCTTTTGCAGATAGATGTTTTTGTTGGTATTACAAAGGCAGAATACTTCTTTTACCTTAGTTTTGTCTGATGCAGATGAGAACTGATTTGATGGCCTTCCTGGGTAGAAGCAGTGGTCCCTCACTATGCTCAATATCATTCTACAGAGTTCTTAAAGGAATTTTTCTTTAGTTCCAGCTCAACTTTCCCATTTTTCCAGATTGATTGGTCTCCCTAACACACTAGGAATTTCAAAAATTTCATGTGGCTTTGATGAAAAGCAAACAAAAATTAAAGTTGACATTGAGTCATGACATTTGATTTAAAACTAAAATATAATGAAACTAGAGGGGTGCAAACTCACACAGATCGGGGGAAAAAGTGAGAGAGGGATATCTGGCATCTCAGCAATGCCAGTTTTTGTGCATCACTTGAACAGATGTAATCACTCAAATGACAGTGTTTCAGTAGGTCCAAAGTACCTTTGTGAGGATCTGACTTCTCAGTTCATAACCCTGTGCAGGGGGTGCTACTAAAAAGCAACTGGTTTAAACCCAGTTCTCTCACCTTGCCATGGTAAATATTACATAGTGAGTTTAATAATGGCAAATACAATCTGCACTGGGCAGTGCAGGGAGGTGCCTGCTGCTGACAGCTAGTTTCTAAATAGTATAGAATACACTAATACCCTCTTATTGTTTAGAAATCCACAAAAATCACAGTTTTTGCACTTTGAGTAATAATCATAGAATATATTCTGTACGTGGTAAATTAATAATGTGGCTGAGTTATTCTTAAAGGAGCTCTGGGACAATATTTTCTCTTATTTGGCCCAGAGTATATCTGTGCTACCATCACCAATTCAGGGTAATTAATTAGCTTCTCATTAGCTATTCTTGTTTTTAAAGTGCTTTTAGTTAATTATAATCTGTGATCACACAATTCAAAATACATACTTAGAGGGAAGGCGGAGAAGAATTAGAACTTCCTAAATAACTTTTGTTTGTTTTCTATAAATAGATTCTTTTTAAAATATCCTACCACGCTCCAGATCTACTCCAGATTGCCTAAGAGCAGAATTTAGTTCCTTATCTTTGAAATCCTCTTGACTGTCTAAGGGGATTCTTTACAATATTGCTTTAATATTTTTTTCACTGAATTGCCTTTAAAGAATGCGTATTAGCTTAATATACCCATTGAAACAACTGTTCAATGTACATTTGATGTGATTACATTCTGCATATCTTTTTCCTTGCTTGAAATTGCAGATCTCTGCAATTCCAGCAGTGAGGTCTCCACAGCATGCACTGTATTTATGAAATTTATTAGCACTGGGGCATGGAGTTTCCACAGAGTTATAGTTAGCCTATGCCATTGCCTTTCCCCAAGTAACCAGCACTCCTGTTTGGAATATGAGAACCTAAAATGTGCATTCTCTTGTGCAGCGCTATGTATTTCATTCATAGAGGCAGAGAGACCTTGTGAGTACTGGAAGTTTATATCAGAGCAAAAGCTTTCATTTGAACGAAGAAAAAACCAAAACAAAGCAGATACTTTTCCATTTTATTTCCTTCCAAAACTCCCTTAAAGTTCAATATTTGCCCCAGATATCCTTCCTACCGAGTGGCAAAATTCCACTTTCAGGAGCTGTCCTCTGTTGCCAGGTATTGCTTGTGCTTGCTGAACATCGGGTCTAGGAAAATACCATTTATTGAATTATTCTATACTGGCCCTATTTCTCCTTGAGCTCACAAATAAATGATAATGAATACAATCACAGCTATGCTTAAAGTCTTTTAGGCTGACATCCAATAAATTAGTAATGTTAGATATGGCCCTTATCAGCATGGCTTCAGTTTGCAGCTGACCGGGCTTCCTTTATCTCCCGCTAAATCCGCTTTCTTGTTTTTTCACAGATGGACCCGCACGAAAATATTTTGTTGAGCACGCTCGAAATTAAAAACGAGATGGCTGCCTCCGAAGCTGTGATGGGGCTTGGGGACCCTAGGAGCACGATGCTGGCCTATGACACGTCGAGCATCCAGTACCGCAAGGCCGGATTGCCCCGGCACAGCTTCGGCCGCAACGCCCTGGAGCGGCACGTGGCACAGAAGAAAAGCCGGCTACGGAGACGCGCGTCCCAGCTGAAAATCACCATCCCCGACTTGACTGATGTCAATGCCATAGATCGATGGTCCCGCATATTCTTCCCTGTTGTTTTCTCCTTCTTCAACATTGTCTATTGGCTTTACTATGTGAACTAAGAGACAAAGCCACGCAGGAAGCAAGAACTGGATTTCTCTTCTAATAGGTTGTACAGCCAAAAGTGGGACTTAGAAAAAAATTCTATTCAGGACAAAAAGTTATTTTAAAACACCTTAGTTGCTGGCCCACTCTATGGTCTGTTTTTATAATGGTTTGGTTCTATCTGCTAAACCATATATATGTTAAGTTGCAGTATGGACATGTCCCCTTATCAAAATATAAGAGCATTTTGAGTGTAAAGGCAAATTGGGTTTTGAAAATCACTTGTCTCATTGTCCCTGACTCTTTTTTTTTTCCTTTTTTTTTTTTTTTTAATGGCCATTTGAGTTTAGTGGTACAAATTATAGAGCAGCATTTGAGAAACAAGTTTTAATTTCAACAGTAGTACATGCCGTTCCTAGGGAAGCTGCATATCCAAGGCATGCATCGACACTTAAGAGAGTGTACTGAGCTATCATGCTTATGAAACACACACATTTTACTTTTTAAATGTGTAAACTTGAAAAGTAGTGCCTATCATCTTTCCAAGATGATCATGGTCAGAGGTTTCCCAACCATATTCAGGAATTTCCTTTTATTTACTGAAAGAACTAAACCTTTGACTGGTAATATTGGGGTTGGCTGTTTGCACAGAAACTGAAGCAAGAAGCACTAGTTTTGTTTGTATTTTAAAGAGAGACTATATGCTCACAGTCCCAGTGACTGTGTTTGGGATCAACAGAGAAATGTAGGGATGGTATAAAAATGTATCAGCACTGAATGGCTAGATGCTGCTGGGTCATGGTGGGGAAAGGGAATCATCTGTCCAAAGTGCCAAAATTGGTTGCCCAAATAGTAATTCTGTAGATGGCTGAAGAAAACCAGCGGTGCACTGCCTTTGTCTAGGGCAGGGAGAGCCACAGCACAATTTCAAAGTGCAGGGGCAAGGAGACAGGAGGCTACATATACGTAAAAGTGTGTGTATATATACAGATATATATATATATATAGATATATATATATAGAGATATATATACACTGTGCAGATGAATGTTGTCAGTTGTACATACCTTAGTCTGAAATAGTCATGTGGAGTTGTGTGATTTCTTCCAAGTCTGCATCTTTCCAGCATTATGCTTCCTGCTGTTGATTACAGGTTCTGTACCTCTTTCAGCAGTTGAGATCTGAGCATATGTATTTCTGTACAGGAAGTACTGGCAGGGTGTTTTCTCAGTCTGGATTATGCAATGCCATTTCACTTTTTGTTTTCTTTAATGCACTATTCTACAGGAAAGAAACTGGTCACAATCACTTTAAGTACACTCTTGAATGTTTCCCGCTTTAGGGTGATTTCCACTGAAAAACTAGAAAATTTCAGTTTTTCTTTGGGGAACTCTTTTAATTAAAAGGTTGAGTTTTTTCATTCCATTGAGCTTTATTTTTACAGGCAAATTAGAATAGAAAAAAAAATCAGACAAAATGTTGTCACTTATTCCACTCTGGAACTTCTTTTGTGATGAAAACAGCAGTCACAAGGACTGTATAAAAACTAAAAATTCTTGATGGCTTTTACTAGCTCAGATCCCCAATATTGTTTGACACAATGTTTCAAGAAGCAAAAGCCACATCTGTTGCATCCATACTACCTCTCATCCATGTACAAATTTTTGAAAGAAACTAGAGAGTATAAGGGTTTTTCAGGGTACTAAAAAATTTCTTTAGAATATTTTTCATAAAATATTTTTTAAATGTTTTTGTTCTTACTTTAAAAGAGTAATTTTATTACAAGTTTCTGTGTCTTTATTTTTGTTCCCCCACCCCCACACCATTTGAGAGTGAATGACAGTAACAGGAGAATAGTTCTGGGAACTAATAGGTAAATATTCTGACTTTTTTTTGAGCACTTCTTACGCTTATTTCTGGTTCAAATGGGAGGAAATAGTTTCGGAGCCTGAGATTGGATTTGCAGTACATCCTACCTGCCAGGAAGTTGTGTACATTCACACACTGCCTCCAGGCTCAGACTCTGCACTATGTAGAGACAAGTTTTCCTCATGCAATTATCTTTCCAAGTCAAAATTTTGCTCTTTGTTCACATACTTAATTTGTGACTGCATTTCATGCGTAACGGAATAACCTTTGTAGACGCACTTGGGATTTCAGCTGATAGGTATGAGTCATGTTGGAACTTTTTTCCCAATTTTAAGAAATGGAGCCACATCAAAATTCAGTATTTCTCTTCGAAGTCTGTTCTTTAAAGATGGTATTAATTATCCTAAATGAAAGCAGTCTTATAGTATTCTTCCGTACAAGCTTTTCTTTTATTTCAGAAATTGCTGCCAGCTCCATTTTTTGTTTCACAGAAGCAGTGTGACTGCAGGAGCTCACAGCCTGTCTGTGGTTAATACACATCAAATACAAAACCTTACAGGGAATATGTTGGCTCTCTGCATTGATAACTGCTTCAGCTGTTACAAAAACCACAGAGATCGAATCCTGGAACTGCACATTCACTTTTCTGAAGCTAAAGTACAAGCCATAATACTCTCTGATGTTGCTATTCAGAGGGTGAAAGAAAATGTTTGGTTTCTGCTCAGGTGTCACTAGGAAAGATAAATTATCTGTGGGGAAGAAGCACTTTTGCTTTTACTATGTCCTTCTGGCTATTAATGTGATGTATAAAATTAGTGAAAGAGAAAGATTCTATCATTTTGTACTAAGGCTTAACACTGTGATATAAAAAGATGGGGGTGAGAAAGGCTGGTGAGGCACTGTCAAGGAGAAAGCATAACTCGAGCCCAAGGTGAGCACTTACTCCTGAGATACTTGAGTGAAAGTGAGAAATTATGCCAATGTACTTGAGATACGGGGTTTGCTATGTGTGCTACCCTCCAGGTAAACTAGAATAAATTTGCTTTTACCTTAGATTTGACTGAAAATGAATATTCTAGATCTTTTTAATCGTGTTCATTGTTGTTGGTTTCAATAAACAAAATAGCAAAGTTAATAATTTAGATAAAACTTGTAATATAATTATAGCTGCACATTTTATTGTTCTATTAGAAATAATAGCCAGCAATTAAGGTGTTTTTCATCTTTGTTAAATTCATGGGCGAATTATGACTATAACATGGCACAGTTTTAAATGAAATCTTTGAGATCAATCTGTAAATATATACTGTACATGACTGCTAGTAAGTATGATACACATTTTCAGAACTGAAAATTCATGCAACATATTTCTGTGTTTGCATAAGGAATGTTATGTTTCTCTCCTATTGCCGTTCAATGACTGGGAAGAAAGACTCAAGCAATGACATTGTGACCATTTCTTTTCTCATTCCCAGGGGAGCAAAACAGAGTCCTAGACAACAGCATGTGATAGAGTTCTTCAGAGTGTTCTTACATTTTAATAAAAAGGACATAAAATCTGTAAGGTACAAAAGCACAATGCATAGAGAAAATGAGTGGTGGTCTTACACCTGGGGAAAATATCCTATTTATTTCAGCAAAACTTACATTAAAATTAAACCTCAATTTAATTTTCACGATAATTATTAGACTGTGTTCCAGTCCTATAACACAGTGCTAAACATAAGTGAACGGATGTGAAACATTTTCCAACTGTATGTGCATATGGACATAGCCCCAAATGTCTGTATGGACATATGTGTGTATATATACACGTGCTGAGTATATATATGCACACACATTCACATGTTGGTGTGTTAAAGGAATAAGCTAATAATAGTTTTGTTTCTACCATCAACCAGTGTATGAATATATTTTTGAGAAAAAAAAGATTAATGTATTTAGAAAAAAACCAAACTTACTATACAGGGTAACTGGGCATTTCTGTATCAGCAGATCAATGCTTATGATTCGTATGGAGCATTGCACCATTTGACATGATGATAATACTGTACCTCCTTGCATCTGGAATTAGACTAGTCCTCACATTGCTTGCCTATTTCTTCTCTCTCTTTTTATAGCAGCATTGTCCACTAGTAAGTTTTCAAAACCAACAAATTCCTTAGGGAAGCAAGACTTAAAAAAAGGCAAAAATAGTAACTATTTCTAGAAAATAATCTAGGGTGGGATGGCCAGGGTACAATACTATATCAGTAGTGATCATAACATTTTGGTATGTGTACATAGAACATACAATGTGAGCAACCATAACTTAAGCTGAACATGTGTAAATATTACCAGATTTCTTAAACATTTTTAACTTCTAATTTGTACTTTATGGTAAGGCAAAAAGCTAATTCTACTTATGGTTTAGGTTAACGTGTCCTAAAATTATGTAAATAATTAAATAAGCTGTAAATGAGCAGTCAATAGATACAGTATTTGTTTAGTGACTTTTTTTTACTAAGTACAATAATTGCAGTGCTCTAGCAGAGTAATTTAAACACCCTTTTGCATAAACAGATTTGGACTCCAGATATAAAATAGTACAGAAAGTGCTGTAGTGTAAAATAGCCACCGTGGCAATGTTCCTGCTGGCACAGTTGATTCTTTTGTATGGTCAAAATGTTCAGGCCACACACTCAGTACTCAGATTAGCCAAAACAAACAGGGGCTGGTTTTCACTTACAATAAGGCACCTTTATGTTGCTCCAATGAGTGGAGAGGTGAAGGCATCCAGGGTAAGTGAGAATTCAGCTGTTGGTGATTTCATTACAGAAGCCTGCATATTGCATCTGTCTGATTCTGAAATCTGTATCTCTTATGGTATCTAATAGTAGACTTATATTTTTCTTTAAAAAAACCCAGGATGTTTGACTGTTGTCAGATAGCGTAGTCCCCCAAAGCCAAAGAATCTTCACTTCAGAAATCGTTTAAAAGGGAAATCTAAAAAGTCACTGCTTAACACCAAAGGTAAAGCTTAGTAAAATGCACTAGGAACTTTGTCTAAATTTTTAAGAAGAAAATGGAATGTTGTTGATCAAAAGGACTGCCCTATTCTACTTTGTAAAAATAGTAATAATTTAAATATCCATTATATAAAATTGAAATGTATCATCTCTACAAGAATATGCAACACTAGCATTTCATAAATATAAAATTATTTTCTTTGTAAGTGCTTTGACAAAAAAAATGAAACTTAAATGATGAAAAATCTCACCTCTACTTTCATACTAAGGGTTGTATTTTTTTAATGTTTTTCAGACATGAGGTCATCTATTCCAATTTGATAGCATTTTGTATGTTTTCACTGTTCCTGTCATTTGGCAGATACTCATCAGGCTGTATGGTTCATGGTCTATCCTGTTGCTTTCAGTTGAAGACAAAAAGAACATTTGAAACATGATTAATTCTGACAAACTGCCTATGATTTGACTTCTATCACGTTTTTATTGGCATGGGTGTTTAAATGGTTCTGTTAGTACTGTCTTTGCACAGTTCTGAGTTATCTTTTTTACTTAGTATTATTTATTTCACAATGTAGTAATCATCAGCCTTACTAATGACCTTGTAGCCTTTCTTATATGCACATAATGCACATTTTCCAATGGCTAGAAAATGCAAAATACTAGTGGATATCATTGCATCAGATCTTCATGTCTTTCTCAAAAGGACTGCTAACCTCTGGGATATATGAGGTAGTAAAATGATGATTGTAAATGAGTAGCACATAAGAGATATTTTCTTGAATTTAAAATTATTGCAGCCAGTTTCAGCATGTAAATATATAATGATGTTGGCTAGTGTGTAATTCTTGAATTAAAAAATATAAATAAAGAAAACCTAAAATATGTATATGTAGTTGTGTTGTGTTGGGCAGGCCCTTTTCTCAAAGCTGCAGTTTTCAGTTCTCATCTGAAGCGAGTATCTCTGAGTTTGGGTCAGAAAGGGACTCAGAAGTTGGGTGTTGAGGCACCTGAAATGTAGGTGTAGGATGGGAAGGGGGAACCATAACATGGTGTTAATTTGCCTGTGCAGCCCTTGGGGGATTGAGTGTCTAGGGAGTGTAAGCAATGTACAGTGAGAAGCCTGGTGCTGGTCAGTAAGGAAATGCTAAGAGGAGGAGGAACAGATGAAAAATCTCAGAAGTTCAGTAATGCCTCCTCAGAGTCAACTCTTGTGAATCTGTTACTGATGGTGAGTTGCTGGTGTCCCCTTACAGAAATGTGGAAGGGTCTGTTTGCAGGGGAATGGCATTTCCTTTTACAGAAAACAGTCTAAATGCTCTTAAATCTGAACATGGGGACTTGAGATGTGGAAGTCCCAAGTTTCAGTCCTTCCTCTTCCTACTCATCATCTAACAGGAGAGATTCAGGATGACCAAATTATTGTCCCTTTCAAGATGGTGGATTTAGGAGATTTTCCTGTTGGAGTGGTTCAACTGAAGAACAATTCAAGGTGAGCAGAGCAGAGGAGAGAGCAGTCAGATGTGGTCATGACTGACTGCTTTGCACAGGGCCATAGCAGGGATCAGAAGCTGGGTCTCTCATTTTGCTCCCAAGATATAAAATATCCACTAATACAGGTCTGGTTTTGCTGCTTCTTTCTGTCTAAGTAGAATCTTTAGCCTTAAATGTACTTCAGACTTACACTTGTTTGCTGGCTTTGCTGAGTGAAGAGTTAATGTCTATTGGTTTTGTTCTCTGCTGCCCCAGCTCTAATAAAAGGAAATATAGAGTTGTGTTTCCAAACCCCAAGTATCACTACATGGGGGATTTATATATACAGGGTGTTTATTGGTGGCTTTAGCTGCACATTCCCACAGTTGATTCTTTGGCTGATCCAACCAGGGGGAGCAGATGGAGTACCAGAAAAGGGAACAAATGGCCATCAGACAAAAGGCTGCCAAAGGCTAAAACCATCAAATTCTCATTTTTGTCTGGAAACGCAGACAGCAGTTGGTAATTCCTTTTGAAGTTGTCCACCTGGCTATTCTCTGTACCAGTCCCACAACAGCACTTCTTTAATGACTGATCTGTTCTGTCTCTCTTTTCTGTGGATGAAGGGCACCAGTCCTGCAGAGAAAGAGCAGAGGTTGAAGATGGCAAGACCTGAGTCTTACAGCTGGTACTGAGGTGAGGAGCTGCTGGGCGCAGGATGCTGACTCTGGCAGGAGACATAGAACATGAGAAGTAAAATATTCCAGACTGTTAAGGAAAGCTCAAACATGACTTGCTTCCCTCACTGTTTAAAATACCACATTTTCCTCTGAAGCTTCTGAAAAGGAGAGCAAAGTTCTGAAAAAAGACTGAAATGTCAGCACAGTTACTTTGTTACAACTCTGTGATATACTGTTGCCCCTTATTTTTGAGATTATTAACAGCTAGGAAGCAAAGCATTTCAACTTTAAGACGGGTTCATGATTTTAGAGACTAAAAATAATTATATTAATTGGTGACCATCATTTCCAGATCAAAAATTACTATCTACTATTTCACTTGTCTGTGTTTATAAATGCATT
Source organism: Monarcha castaneiventris obscurior (assembly GCA_026261815.1). Lineage (NCBI taxonomy): Eukaryota > Metazoa > Chordata > Aves > Passeriformes > Monarchidae > Monarcha > Monarcha castaneiventris. The sequence continues at coordinate 1,530,513 of JAMPIT010000371.1, forward strand.
TTATGTTATTGCATGATAACAGGAGTTATATCAAATCGACTGGCACAAAAATAAGGCTGGTACTATAGGGTATTTGAATAATTTATTTCCTTTACTCTGAGTTTTAACACGTCATGATGTGCAACATGGCCTCTCTTTCATTCAATTTACTAGACTGAAAATTAGAAACTTTAATATCAACTTCTTATGGGTAAATTGTACTGTTGAATATATATTGATAATCTAAAATTAACAAAATGAGAGAAATTATTGGACATCACAGTTCTTAATTTATAAAAGGAAAATCAGTATTTTAAAGAATGAAATTATGCATCTGCCAAATACTGAACAGCTGTGAAAAAGTGAAATAATGGGAACTGGCATCTAACACATTGTAACTGATGCATATTAAAAGAAGGTAATATTACAACTATATATCAAGGATGTTCACTAACATAAATTCTGTGGTTATCAAAATTAATGACCAGCATGACATTATTAATTCATAATGCTTGTTATTCTCGAGGGATGTCTGGAGCAACTAATTTATTATGGTGTTCATATGAGTCTAATCAAGGGATATATTTACAAAAAAAATGATGGTCATGTCAAAAAATGTGGGTTGGCTATTCAGGTGATGAAAATTGCTTATATAAAAGGAGATGTGCTTCCCTTGGCCCAGACTCTGAGCCAGCTTTTTTGGGGAGAGGGGGAGTGCTTGTTTTAATGTTAGGACAAAACTTTTGAATATATCTTATTCTTGGTACAAAAGTATTTTTTTTCTCTTTCTGACAGATTGTCAGAGCTGACATACTGCTTTCATTTAGGCACTCTAATGACTAAGGGCATGCTTCCAGCTGAGACCGCTTTTTAAAAATTTTCTCTTTTTTGGAAAGAATATAGCCAAGGAAACAAAGCTTGCTCAGGTTCCCTTACAAACACTTTTAAAACTGAATTGTGTAAACTGCACATTTTTGGTTTTGGTGCTGTTTTGTTTTCAGATAGGACTTGACTAGAGCTCTGTGTATAACTGGGTATTTATGGTCGCACATACTCACATTTCTGAGCTTGGTTGATGCATCTGAAGTCTGCTGCTTTCTAAGCTCACATGAAACTGGACTGGGAGCTTTGAGATCTCATTGTTAAATATTCCCAAAGATCTTTTCCGAAGAGTCTGACTGATCATGTCAGTCTTTAATCTTCAACCCTTTGTTGAAATTCCATGGCATTGATGCTTATGAAGGTGCTGTGAAGTGACATCGCAGGCAAGCACAGGAGTGCAATGTCATGCAGGAGACAGGGGATGAAGTCCTGTCATACACTCTTTGACAGCAGCAAAAAGGGCAAGATGTGCAGTGATAAAACCACAGCACAAAAGCTAATTTGGTCATGGTAGGGTCAGTGCAGTTCCATTACTGTCGGTGATATTTCCACTTCTGTGTCATGCAAAGAAATTGTTCCTTCAGGGGAGAAGACATTGACAGGAGAAGGGATGTGGATAATATACAGATCAAAACCTACATGTCAGGACAGCAAGATTTATCTGCAAGATTTGCAGACAAATTGGATTGGTTTTGATCTGCTTCTGTGTTTTAGGTTATGAAAAATTGAGGCTTTTTTATTGCTGCTGTTGTTAGCCATCTTTCAAAAGATATCTGAAGTAGAAATATGTGCCAAACAGAAAAAAAAACTGGACAGAAAATGGGAAAAAAGAAAAAAAAAAAAGTGTGGGGAAACCCAGCCAATTCCCTCCCATTCTCCCAAGCAGCCACAAAGTGCAACCTGCATCACCTAATTTATTTTCTTCTTTTTTCTCCCACTCATAACATATTTTAAAATTAGAAGGTTTTAGGACCATAGGAAGGACAAAATTTTTCTTTCTCTTTGCCCAACCTTAATTTTAATCTTTTCTTTCTTAGACAAGTTTGGAGATTTAGCATGAAGGCACTGCCTAATTCCAGCAAAAAATATGAGCCTTAATTGGTTTTGGAAGGGTCTCTAGATCTCTTTAAGGAAGGTTAAGCACTATTTATTTGCCTTCATTACTACCCAAAGCAATGTGATTACTGAACAGGTTTGACATTCAAACTAGTTAAGGATGAGAGAAAGAGGCAGGGGGAAATCTTTCTATGAGATCCAGACAAAAGGAAGAAACAAAAAACCAGAAAGGACAGGCAGATGAAAAGTAAAGGTTGTTTCCTCACTCGTGCTGTAAGATCTTAAAGTAAATACTACCTGTTCCTCTGGCATGACATGTTTCCCTGGCTTTTAACTGCAGTCCAGCCATCCATCACCTGGGTTTTCCCATTTCAGATTGCTTACAGGAAAGTGATACGAGGTAATAGCTCCTGGTGTTGACGAAAGAAAGGGATGTACAGCACCCAAATCCTTACATTTTCCCTAGATGTGTATTTTACATTTGACAACACTTGAAAGCAACTACCAAATTCTGCTCCCTTTACTCTGCCCAAAGGATTCCAGAAGGTGTTAAGCACCCATTTCCATTTACTGTGCACACCCTGAGAAATATTTGAGTGGTTGTATCAATGGAGGAGGGGAAGAATTTTCTCCTTTCAAAATTGAGACAACAAATCTGTTGCCCTGTAAATGAAAACATTTTGCTTAGATTTTGCAAGCACTTATGCATATTGCTGAAATAGAAAGTACACTTTATGCAAAATCTGTACACTGCTGAGAAAACAGTTGGCTTTGCTCAATTCTGCAAGAATTAAAGTGACTTATTTAATTCTAATGAAACAGAATGATATGGACATTGGAAAATATAAAAAGTCAAACTGTAATTCCCCTGCACCATTCTTTAGCAGAGGCAGAATGCCTCTTGCTAGATTGTGTGTTTGAAATCCACCTCTGAAAGAGGATGACAGTTGTGTGCAAACACTCACTCTTTGGTATGAGGAATTAAATTAAGATTGCCAAAGTTTTGCATATTGTGAATTTCAAAAGAAGTTCTGGGATTTCCAAAAACATTTGTTTGACTGACAGTAAGCCTGCTATCAGATTGGGATTTGCCTCAGGTTTGCATCCCATGTGGCTTCTTCTCTCCTAGACACTTTACCCCAATTATTGTTGCATTAGATGTTAAGTATCACATTAATAGTATTGTTGTACCTGTGGCTTAATTATATCATTAATTGATAACTGCAAAGTATTATGTAACTAGAGCACAGTTGCTGTTATTTTGAAGGAACAAGTGACAGAATGGGAGAATGTTAAGTGAAACTCTCATCGTACTAATATCTTTAATAATTTCTCATGTCATCAAAAGGCTTGTAAGAAATTAGGATATAAAAATGAAGTTTCCAGGCCTCGAAAAGCAATGGGTTAGCCTAAATTTTCATTAATTGCAAAGTGTGCAGATCCCTGCACTGAGTGGACATGCTAAATACGCCCTTGTGTTTTGGAAAAGAGCACCTTTAATCTGGTTATCATCCCCCATACTCTGTGCAGGTTGTTAGGTATCAGTCCCTGGTAGCCACGAACAGAGCAAAGAGACACACACAGTCTACCTGCAAGGACCATGTGAAACAATGAAGTAACAGATACATCACAAATAAAGATTGCCTTTGTGGACAGCTGGGACCTAATTAATTTGCAGCACAGCTGAGGAAGGCAGAGCCCTTGGCCCTGCAGGTATCACTGGATTTTGTTCCTGCACCAATAAAGCATTGCCAGTGCAAACAGCAGAAAGGCATTTGCTGTGCACTTGGAGAAAAGGGTTGCTAGTTATTAGTCTGCTGGAAAAGTGTTTTGTGGTCCTTTGTTATTTGTTTTCTTTAATTTAGTTCTTACTAAACTGTAGAGAAGCAGGAGATTTTCTGTTTTGGCTTCTTCCTTTCTGGTGACCAACAAACTGATCTCCCCACTGTTCCTGTCTGATCCCAAATAAGTGAGATCTTCAACATGATGTTCCTGTAAGACAAGTAGACCAACATTCCTTATTTCATTGGAAAGAGCTCCCTTTCTGACTGCTACAGTTTATTATGGTTAGTCTGTTATAGATTACATGGTGTCTCCAGGAACTCGTTCTATACTTGAAATATCACAAGACTGCTGTCATGCAAAATGCTGCAGAGAGCTGCTGAATTTATATCCACTTAAAATGTGGTTTATGTTGCAGAGTGACCCACTTTTACTTTGATGCATAAATGGGTTGGTTTTCCTTTTCTTTTAAGTATTATCTGTTATCATCTGTTTGTCCACAGACTTAACTTGCTTAGAAAAGGCCCTTGGAAAATCTGTTATTTGTGCTTGGTGTATTGTGTGATTATCATTACTTTATAAAACTTGGACATACTTCCAAATTCCCCTAGAGACAAAGCATGCAAAGGGCAATTTTGTCTGCCAGCCCATGTAAATTCTATCAGACTACATAAACAGACAGCAGTGGCAGATTGGCTCCTGGAGCTTATGGTTTCCTCTGCTCCTAAGCAGTTTCCACAGCAAATAGACAGAAAAGACTGTGAAGCACAAGTTATCCTAAAACATAGATAATGGCAGTTTACTTGTATAGTTTTCAAATGTGCCCTATGAGGCAATTTTAAAAGCTTTTTGCCTTTTTTTCTTTATGAGAATAAGAATCCTTCAAATTTCACCCTATTTTTAACCAAATTTTAAAAACCAAACATAACTCTCTGATTCCACGTTAAATTTTCACCCCCTTAGAGGGGAGAAAGGGAGCAGACTTAGGCTTAAAATGCCTTCAGGACACTATGTACTATAAACCATTATCTGCAAGAAGTATGTCCACAGGAATTCTGCCATAAAGCTTACTTATAAAAAAATATACAGTAAGACATTTATGCTATTAATTGATATGGCTTCCTGACAGGGTTAAATAGCTGATAATATATTCCACTCCATAGAAATTTATAAGTGAACATAGAGAAGAAGAAAGGCAAGAAAATTTGAAAATTTTCTGGTTTGATTTTTTTCTAAATCACCTTATGATGGTCAAAAACGGTCACTAGCAATTTTATTCCTTTGAGGCCAAAAACATCTCCTTGGTCCTAAGTGATTATACACAATCTAAGAAGTTGGATTAGATGATTGCTGTAGGTCCCTTTTAACTTAAATGTTCAATTCAATTCATTTTTGCCCTGAGAAAATGGCATGGTATCCACTGGTCCTGAAAACCGTGCAACTAATGTACAATGATAATGAACTATTCTGGGCCATAAACTCAATTTCCACTCTTGGACAGGCAGAGATGGGTGATGGAAGTTCTCTTCCTCCAGATGTCTTGGTTTCCTGTATTATATTTAGTTGAATGTTGGGCTATGTTACAGTGGTAGCCTTTGCAGCAGTAAATATCAAGCTGTCCCAGCTCTTATCCCTTCTTCTTCTCTTGGAGACCTTCTTAAGAGAATAATAATCTCTCTTTTTAAAACAGAAGAGAATTGTGGAGTTGCTTAAGGAATCCAGGGGAAGGACTCCTCACTGTCTTCAAATGCTCCTGCTGTTCCACTGTTCAAAAGAAAGAATATCATAAATCCCAATGTTTTAATTTAAAATTTCAAACTCAGAATGGTTATCCTGATCTTTTTAAAACATCATGTGTCCTGTCTCCTGATTTTTAAATAGATTTAAATTAGTTGTGTCTGTTACCAGCAATGCACAGGAAGAGTTGCATTCAATTGAATTTAAAACACATTTTCAAAATGCAAGGTCTAAATAAGGTTTGAAGGAGTACTTAAAGTACATACCAAGCCATATTCTCTAACAAATACTTTTCTTGCTCAGGCAGTTTGCTAAACTTGCCCTTTCTGTGCTTGCATTAAAAAAACCTGTTTATGTAGTGGTGTTTGCAACTTTCTTTTGACTTTAGAGTATTTTAGGGAGAAGATATACACAAGTGAGGGTCAAAGAAATGTACATATATATCACCATTTCAAATGAAGCTAGGGAAAATGTCAGGAGTCTGGGGCAAAAAGTTTTGAGGCTTTAAAATTTGAACCTTGTAGGCTTTGTGAAGTCTGGAAGCTAACATGCTCTACTCGACCAGCTGGACCTCAGGAAAGTTCATGCATAACCTGGAGGTTCATAAATAATAAAAAAACTTTTTTTAAAAACTGATTTTAATGAAGAACCAGAGTGTTCATGGGTTAGCTTTTGAATGGTAAAGGTTAATGTAGACTGTTATTACTGAATGTTATTTGTCCTTGTTTGGGCTACTCCTGGATAGGAAAATAGTTCAGCAATCTAATTAGAAGTCTTGTCAGACTTGGAAACACTAGAACTTCTTGACTAGATCAGATGATTCCACAGAGGGTATTTTAAATAGTCCAGAAGGATATTAAAAAGGACTGTTTTCACTACTGTAAAAGAGAATAAAAATATGAATTTTGGGTTCATATTCACACTTCTGCTGGGAGCAGTAGTTTCCCACCATTGGAAAGCATCAGCTTTGCAGAAGGTGCCCTGGGAGACCTGGGGACAATCAGCTGAGGGCAGGTCTGTGGTGTGACTGAGCAAGGTGACACCAGTTGTATGTTGGGTAGTACCAGCAAGACTTGGGGCAGCAGTTAAAGGGGAAAGTCTCTCTTGGCATATGATGGCTGTGTTTAAACTACACACAGAGGTCAAAAAGTCCTCTTTAAAACAAAAAACCAAAAACAAACAAACAAAAAAAAGGAGTGGTATGTTTTGTATTTACAGTGTCACATTACTGTGGCATACAAGGAATAACTGAGAGAAAACTTTTATTTTTGACTAGACTATCTCTTTACTGAATTTTGTGGAAATCTGAAATGAATGTCATCCCAATGGTAAGAAAATGATGTATCTAGAGCAATTCACATTATTTGAAGAAATAAGCTACATTTAAGGAAAAACTCTGAGTTCAAGCATTTAGTTCCATTACATGAAACAAAAGCCTACTTGTCTCCAAAATTGTGAATCAGATCCTTAAGCACTATGCATTTTCTGGAGATATAGGCTTTAAATTTCAAGCTAGTTTTTTCATACAAGCAACACATTGCTTTGTGATTTGCTCTTGTTTTGGCAGAAGCTGCATGAAAGAATCAATTTTTACTTGTTTTTTCAGGCAGCTGCTATCCTCCATCTTAATTACTGCTGTCTTAGCTACCTCTCAGTCCCCTTGTCTGTCAATATATTATCACAGAGTTGTCAGTTTTTAAGGATAGTAAAGGAAAAGCTGTACTTTCCCCAATTCTTATTCCATAAATTCATAAATGTACTTTTTGAATACATACTGGATCAATGCTATGCATTAGCAATAATCTCCATAATTCAATTTGTGTGAAGTTGCTTCTCATTTTGGTTTGAATTTGGGTCCTAGTCATTTTGTTACAACAAAGAGTAAATATTGCTGTTAAGCTTTCTCATAATACTCATAATTTTATAAATCTCTGTTGTATCTCCCTTTTCTTTTCTCTCTTTACCTGACTGATGATGCCACTAGTTTTAAAACATGAAAAGAAAAATCTCTGACTCTCGGCTGTACATTCAGCATTTGGTTGTATTAGAAGTGTTAACAGAGGTATCTCAATGTCAGTTATAGGAATGCTATTATTTAGGAAGCTGAAAACAAAAAGCAAATAACCCTATGGCAGCCACAGCATTTTAGCACCATCCTTATTTTCATTAGCTTTAAAGTATTTGCTTTAGAAAATTATTTGATCATTTGTGATGGTCTGAGCCACTCTGTATATGAAATTGTGGGACACAAATATGCACTGAAGAGATCTTTGGGACTGTGGTCACATGAGTATCCTGGTGACTAGGAGAGAGGAGGCTGAAATGGTCAGATGGCTCAGTCCAGGGGGTGTTGTGCCAACTGGGGTGTCAATTTTTATTCGTTAAGGGAGAAACCTTTTTTTTTAATGCTTTCAGCTAATTTCTTGCCACTGTTTTTTGAAAACTTGTCTGCCAAAAGTGACACCAGTTCAGTTGCACTTCAGTTAGTGACAGCAGAAAGACGAGTTACTTTTACTTACTAATAGTCATGGGGGCTATAATAATTAAGAGTGGTGGATGAAAAACACAAGGGAAAAGGACAACACAACAGCAACTACATTTTCCTCCCCTTAAACTTATCCAGTGAGGGAGATAAAACATACACTGTAAGTGGGAAAAAATCCAAAGGGAATTAAGGGGCAACACAGTAGGCACAATACAAAAATTCATTTTACTGGGGAGACATGAGAGAAAAAGCTGTGGTGAGGGTGAAGGGCCAGTGTCAGAAGATGTGAGACCATGGACTGGAAATAATGAGTCTTATTAAGACTCTGTGAATATTTCCTTGGAATTTCCCTGCTTTACCACTGTAACAGCAGCTCCCATTGCCCAGAGGTGTTCTCTGGACTTTCCCTGTTACTTTTCTTAACTCCTTAAAGGTGCCACCTGTGCTCCTTGCCTGGGATGTAGAAGGATATTTGGAAATACAGGGTCTTGGTTTGGCCTAAATGGGCCAGTGTGCTCCTCTGCAAATCATTCCTTGCCTGGAGCTGATTGTGCTTGGGCTCCCTGCAGCCCCAGGGAAAGGTTTAACCAGAGTTTAAACAAACTGCCTTTCTATACTGGTTTGGAGGAGAGCTTTATTCCATGAGACTGCATTTGGATTTTGTCTATGATAATGTGAGTCCTCTGGGCCATAGGAAAAGTCTTCACAAATGGTAGAGAAGGCTGCCTGAAAAATAGAACCTCTGTTAAAATTAGAGGCGTTTGACATTTGTTCTTTATTCTGAACTGAAACAAATTAAGACCATGCAAATTAAGTTTGTGAAAACATCAGAGAGCAACAATGGGCTGGCTGCTGGGAGCCCAAGGTTTGAGATGTTGTTCCTCCTGATTTGTTAATGTCATGGGCAATGTTCCAAATCACCCTTCATTAGTTTGATGAATATTTAAAGTATGGGAAATGGCACAGAATACCAATATTCCAGCGATTAGGACTCCAACCAAAGGTACAAGAGAGATGGATATTTGTCCCTGTTTTGTGTAAATCCTTGCTCTGACTACAAGTCCCCATTATTCCAGCAGTTTTTTCTCTGAATAACACTTCTTAATTATGTTTGCCTGTGCAAAAACGGTTCACAGGAACCTCATCTACCAAAAACATTTCTTTTGAAAATGTATCCATGTATTCTAATAGTGAAGAGCCATAAAGCTTCCTGAGAATGTTTTGGAACATGTCACAGACAAACACTGACAAAATTCTGTAACAAAACTGTATTGGAAACAGGTTTAATCACACAATACTTCATCTCAAAAAAATGCAGTATCTCTTGCACAGTGAGCTAACAAGTCAGTACATTGATCTGCACCATGGTAAAAGATAAATGGAAGTTTGTTACTCATACCATGTAAAAAGAATTCCTCCCTCAGATGTATGGCAAACGTACTTTACAAAATTCACAGAAAACATGATGTGCCTGCAAATGAATGCCTGAAAGGCAAGAATAATGATCTCAATTCAATCCCATAGACTGTAGACATAACTGAATCCTCTGAGAAAACAAATATACAAACTCTGACTTCTAAAAAGCTAGAGGTTTTTTCCCTGAATCAAGCCGACAATATGCAAGAAACAGCAGTATTTATCTATTTAAAGGCGGAGCGACAGCAAGAGACTCTGATCCTATGAGATAATAAAAAAGTATTTTTTAAAATCAGGCTTCTATTTTTTCCAACCTTTTCTTTGTCTAAAGTATTTCTAGGAATTTATGCCTTCCTGACTAGATGGGCTCCTCTTGAAGAAAGTTGTTATTTGCTGTTGTCAGAGACTGAAATATTATAGTTTATGACTTATACATCTTCATGAAGGACCTTTGCCTATTATACCAAAATTTTATTCCAAAAGCTGCAGAGAAGACCACCACAGGCTGAACAGGCCTTCTGACTGAGGCCCTGCACTGCTCATTGATGGGGATAAGATAAAGTGGCTCAGGTCTGGGCTGGGGGAAGAAGAATCCATTCACAGAGGGCTCAGGCTCAGCACCCTCGGGCTGGAGGCCTCAGCCCCGGGGCTGTCGCTGCCAGGCTCGCACAGACCCTGGCACCAAAGGGCGGGGAGAGAGGTTTTGGGTGTGCAGTGAAAAAGCCTCTGGTGAGAGGCAGTGAGCGCCCACCCTGCGCTGTGCAGAGCAGCTCAGCCGTGGGGCTGCCCCCCGGGAAAAGCCACATCCCCCTGCAGGGCAGCAGAGGAGGTGACACGGCCCCTCAGAGGCCCCCAAAGGGGTCCCCAGAGGAGGTGACACGGCCCCTCAGAGGCCCCCAAAGGGGTCCCCAGAGGAGGTGACACGGCCCCTCAGAGGCCCCCAAAGGGGTCCCCAGACCCTGCCCCAGAGCACTGCAGCGATGCAACAGAGCCACAGAGCTGCAAGGGACAGTGGCAAACCTGCCCTCCCCAGGGAAGGCACATGGCTGTTCCCACCTGCCCAAAACATGGATCAATCCACTGCATTCTATACTTCATGGCATTGCTGGCAGCAGATGGTGGGGAACTCTCACTGCCCAGCAGAGCAGATGGAGGGGAGCAACCAGGCCTCATTGGGATCCCCAGAAGGGTGATATCTTTCTACCTAACCCCGTCACCTCTCCCTGTCCCCCCAGGCACCCCCTCCCCCCCACTTCTTTTTCTATTTATTTCTTTTCTCTTTGTCTTTGCCTCTTTTACTATTAAATAAAATATCCCATTTTTTTGGCACCAACATCTAACCTCATTTGGTTTTAATCATGTTATTTGGGTACATTTCAAACCTTTCTGGGTTTGATCTGCTTTATTCACAGAGACTTAGTTTCCTCTACTATTCTGTGTTTAAACCAGATCATAACAGGTGTGCTGTAGAGAAATCAGAATGCAGTCCAAATAAAATTGGCAGTTTCTCATTTAGCCCTATTTGGAGACAGGGGAAGTTAAAAGTCAGTGTATAAAGACTTCAAAGATACTGTCTTGATCTGGTTCATCTTATATGAATTTTTGCAGTCTACATAATTTTTTCATTCCAACAGCAGAATGGAAGACATTAGGAGCCACATAGAGAAGGTAGGATAAAATACTTCTCTAAACATAGATTTTCAAATCACTGCAAGTTGACAGATGCAATCACCTCAGTACCAATCAGCACAGGGCACAATTATGACAAGGATATAAATCTGTTGCCTCCACATTTCAGAACCCATGGATCAGGCTGTAATAGTGGCTCTCACACAGTGACCCTGAGGGACAGTGGCTCAGCAAAACCTGGAGCCCTGATTTTGTAGTAGCCCACTTCATTGACTTAGGATTTGATAATGTGAAATACTGAAGTCCCCCTGGGTTTTATTGTTTTTGCATGGTGCTTACTGAAACAGGCCACATGCAAGGTGTGAGCCTAACATCCTACGCATTGGATGCCCATTTTCATATGCGTTTAATATTTGTCTTAATTTTTTTGATTGTGACTTCAATAATAAAATATTCCATTTTTTACAATAAACTCTAGGCACAGAAGCAAGTGTTTTGCTTAGGAAAGCAAATACATTATTGTATTAATAACACATAATTATTCTACAAGATACAACTTTAGATATGAAATCACAGAGGTAAACTTTTGCACATAAACATCATATACTCAAGAATTTTTCTCTCATCCAAACTAAGGAAGTAGTCTGACTGCAGCATTTAAATTTATAGTACAGCAATGCTGACAGGAGAAGAATGAAGTATTACAGCTGCATTTCTGGAATACGTAACTGTTGAAAACTTCTTAAAAAAAAATCAGAAAACCTGAGTTATCCCACTTTGTGCATTTCTGGGCATCAAGCAGCCAATAGGGGAATACAGTATTATCATAAAAGAACCCCAATACACTGCTTTTCATCCAAGAGTAGATTGGAAACAATAATTATGCACCAGGAGACCTACAACTTCACATTCAACTCCCGAGCTTTCATGGCATCAGTGTCCAAATAATGTTGATCCTAATGGCTACTTGGTGCTTTTGGATAGAGTAACTAAACTTCACAGGGAGGGGAAGAAGTACTGCCAAAACATTTTAAGTGCTATCTCAGCAATGTGGAAGACTTGGCATTTCCCACTGCAGTTTCTCATTCTCAAAGTACCATAAACATATGCTGAAGAAGTATTTCAACCACCTGAGAATAGTAGGACAATAAAATATCAGTTCAACTCCTCTGGACTTTCTCATTTGTTTTTCTGAATTAAGTCACTGTACTTGAAGAGAAACTAGTGCTGACCCAGGTAGTCAACACCAAAAGAGAGAGTGCCCCTACCATTGTTCTTACCCAGATCTATCCCATCCCTCCATTGTATCTTTTCTAGTATTCCAGGGAAATCCTCCTGCCACCTCCCCACAGCCAAGTTATTCTAGAGCAGATATACAAACTTCTGTATTTTCAGAGAATTTTCAGATTTCTTTATTTGTCCCTGTATTTCATCCAGGAAGCAGCATCAGGAAATGGGATGAGTATATTATTGCAGTTTAGCACCAATGTTTGCATTGACTCAATAAGTTCCTGAATTCCTGGAAGAGATGTGCTTTACGTATATCCTCTGCCATTTGGAGTGTGGGTGGAAGGCATGCTTGAACTAAAGGTGTTAAAATGACACTATTAATGTTTTTTGCTGATGCTCATTCTGTAAGAACAAAATAACTTCAACCAGCTAATTTTTTGTCTGCAAAAAAGCAGAAAATTTATTTGGTCCTTGAAAAGGCAAGTGTGTGTCTATGTACAGATAGAAATCTATATATTTAAACAGACATACATAAAATGATTAGTTCACTGCACTGAGAAAGAGGGTAATTTAAATTATTTCTGTAGTATCCTTATTTATTTTTCATGCTTTCTTAGAATCACTCTGTCCTAAGCTACTTAATTGAAATAGAAAAAGTAGAGGGGTCATGATGCCTCCTTTTTGCCACTCTAATCACTTCCAGCTGTGTGAAAAGAAGCGTCCAGTGCACACATGTTCATGGGCTGTATAGGATGGTGAGTCTGCTTTGCCTGTAAGAATAGTGATAGGACACTTAATGTGACATTAATTCTCAGTGCTCCCTCACTCTCTTTTCCCTATTACTTAATTTGGGCTATAGGAATGACACAATAAGAATTCTGATAGAAGGCCCAGAAAAAGCTAAACCGGAAATAAAATTTCTAGTGCTATAACTACAGCATTTCTTCTATTTGTTTCATATAAAAATTAGATTTCCTTTAGGTAGTCCATGACCAAAAACTGTGCTGAGCTGCTTACATGGCCCTGTTGTCAAAGAGAAGTTGGAGGTCCAGGTAAGCAGAAGACAAGATTTTGGTGTGAAAAAACAAATAAGTTTTGCATTCTATGCAAAGAGCTCGAATCAATACTTCTAAAAGAAATACCACTGTGTTTTAGCAGTAAGGAAACTGTTGCTGGTTTAGCAGCAGTATCCCAGAGCCACTCTTCTGGAGCAGTATGGGAACCATACTAAGGCTTATGTCTTCTTTTTACAACCATTTTCTTTAGAAATTATGTTTAAAATACTCGTGAGCTATTCTTAACAGTTGTTTTCTTAAACTGCATTCTATAGTGTGGATTCAGCAACAAATGTCCTGATTAACTGGAACAGAGAAAACACCAGTGACAGCCAACTTTCCGTAGCAGGCTCAGTGCCACTTCTCCAGAGCCACACAAGAACCTGTCTCCAACCTCACATTTACGATTCAAGACACACTTTCTGACATAAATCAACGATTTCTCCTCCAAACAATGTTAAAAACAACTTCCAGAGAGATTTCTGATTACATTATTTTTTGTTTAGACACATTTGAAACAACAGCAACAAGAAATCTTTTGCTCATTCTCTCCTTTTTTCTTCAGGTTGACTTTGTTGTTATTGGTTTTTGTTTTCCTTGTTCTCTCTTCACACCATACTGCAGGCTTCTGTGTCTCAGAGCCAGAGAGAAATCGATACTGAGACATGCTGAGAATACATTGTGTTACCAAGGAAGTGGTTTCCCAAGCAACAGTAACCACTTGAAATTTGACAGAATTTCTTCTTCTGTATCTGTAACACCTTTGCAGCTTTGCAGCAGGCAGTGTGTGGGCAGCATAAGTGATCTCATTGTTAATTTTATTTTTTGAAGCAGATATGGTCATATTTCTGTATTTGTTAAAGAGAGTGAACTTCAGTTAGAGTTGAATGCTTGGTTTTGTGTTTGTGTTGTTTTTGGGGGGTTTTTGTTTTGTTTTTTTTTTTAATTTATTTTGCTGCTAGCAGACAGATTTTGGATATGCCAGATAGTCCTGCAGCATGTGGGCAGATGCTAGAGGCAACATTCTCAGCTGTTACACACTCAGTGATGATATTTACCATTCAAGAAAGCTGTGCCAGCACCTTGGTTTGCTCCAGCAAATTAGATGAGACACTTGCCAGCTTGATGATGTCAAAAAGTGTAGGAAATAAGCATGTGTTCAGAATTAGTGGAAGGCTGTGAACCAATGGAAAGACAGAGGCAGAAGTCCCAACTCCTCTATGCTGGGGCAAAAAAAATGACTATGTGACAGCTGGGCCTCAGTCAGAAGAGACTTTCAATAATTTGTCTTAAATTCAGCAGTGTCTCTCAATATCCACTTCACATGCATGGTAAAATCTAACAAAAGAAAAAGTGGTGGTATTTACATGGGCAGAATCCCAAAGGAAGGTGTGTATTTGAAGCTGGAATTACATTACTGTAATACTTTGCATTCATGTTGTGCTAGTTTCTGTAAATGTTTTCTGGAAAATTAGATTTCTGTTTCATCTAGGATAAAAAGATCGGGTATAACTGTCTCAAAATATTTTTTTTAACTCTCTTATCTTCTGGATTGCAGATCACTATGGGTAAGGAAATGTTTGAGCTACAAAAGCTTTTAAAGTGTATGAAGAAACCTTTAAGTACATGAAAAAACATTGAGGACCATGCATCTGAGCCAGTTCTTTGCATACCCAGCTCTAATGAACCTACTATTTACCCATAATTTTAAGGCTCCAAGCAGAGACACTGGAGTGAATGAGCAAGGAGATTATTAGACTGTTGGCTCTGGATCTGCATCAGCCTCACCAGATATAAGATGGCTCATAAAACCTTTTATTCTACTCCATCATTAATACTTTTTCTACCTTCCTGGACTTCATGCAAAGAACTGACTTACTAACCTCTCAACCCCTCTTCAAGTTTCAAAACTAACTTAGCTCTTAGCTAAGTAACATGTTTTTTTCAGAGAAAGCTGCCTCTATTCAATCAAGCCTCTTATTTTACCAGGAAATATGTACTGGAAAGTACAGTCACGGTCTACATTCAGTTTTAACCTGTGAAAGTATGTAAAAAATCATTTCAGATTTAGTGGATAAGATGTTTGAGACCTTGTGCTGTTTACTTAAAAGGCTGGGATTCTCTCTCAGTGGCATTATGTATGGGATAACACCCCCATGGACTGAATGTCACAGAACACTACAGTGTCAAGACCTTGAATAAACTGTTTTCTCCATGAAAAGTCAAATAATAGAGGCCTGAGGCTGCGAATGTAATGGAAGTGAATGAAGAGCTCTTCATTCCAGAAGGAGGAGGAGCTCATTTTTCTCCTCGCCTCCTAGCATGGCAATAGCACCTTAATTCCATGAGGTGTCAGCACTTTTAGGCAGTCTAGTGTCTGGAGCAATAGAGAGGAAGTTAAAGGAACCAGAAAGCTCCAGCTTTGCAGCTAGAAAAGTTTCTTATGAGATGAACAAAAAAGGCTTGTAACTGTGTTTCAGGATTTTTTTTTCTTCCAGATGTGAATACACACCTATGGATAATAAAGTTTTGTGAGAGGCCAGATGTGAAGGTTGAATTAAAATTTAAAATTCAGAGAGATTTTAAAACTGGCGCTCAATAATAGTTACCAAATAATACCAAATAGTTAGCAAACTAACCTGCCTATTTAATCTCCAAGCCATCTATCACTTCACCTTCTCTTCTCATCTCTGTTCCTTTATACAGCACTCATTTACCATTCTGTGAGATGATTTATCACTTGCTCTTCCTATTCTAATCAATCAATAGACAAGTTGCCTCGTCCTTCTTTTTATTCAACATCATTTGCACTCCTTTAACTCCAGAAATTATGGTCTGCATTCCTTCCTCCATATTGTCCTTTTCCCCTCACTCTAACACTCATGCTACAAATACACTTGAGGCTTTTCTTTGAAGTCCCTTTTCCTTTACTTCCATCAGCTTGACCTACAATCAAATTTATTCTTCCTAGTTAGGAACTAGGAAAACCTTCCATCTAGGTTTTCATGGAAGTGAAATAGCACTCAAATCACAGGATCTAGACTGCTCACCCTAAATGCCTACTGTTGAACCAGTACTTTTATGAACTGTCTAATGCAGTGCCAAACCCTGCTGATTTGAGTGCATTATGGGAACAGGTGGTCCAGGCATAAACAGCAGTGGGTAGCCTTTACTAGGTATTAAAAAATGGACATTGGCTGGAGGACAAAAACCTGAGCAGAAGGTCAGAATTAATTTTTACCCCCCTTCTTTTTCAAAGTCTTCCCTTCCCCTTAAACATTAGCACCTTTTTTGTTGGATACGTTACCAGAACACTGATTTAGTTACTGTTTTGCTTAGAATAGGGAAACTGCTGTCTCCTGGAAACAAAAAATATAAACATTAATACAGAATCAAATGTGGTGCTAAAATGCCACACATTCACCTGCAGTGAAAGACTGACAAATTTGTCTTAAAGTAATTTATGTTTTCTTTTTGCTTTTGTTATTTAATGAAACTTTATTTATATAATTGGCCCATAATTTAATCTGCTTGATTTCCATCCAGAAGATTCTTTGATTAAAACTAAAAACAAACAAACAAAAAAAAACCAACCCAGCAACAAAAAAACCCACCTTGAAATACTTGATATTTTTGTTCAGGGTTCACTACTATCTGACAGCGGTAAGAGGCCTTTTGTATACAGTTTGCAGGATGTCTGGTCATTCCAAAATGATGGGTTACATTGCCAGTTGGGAAGAGGCAGACAATAGTCTCACTGCAGTGCTAAAATATGTACTTTGCATTAATTTTCAAGTTAATGAATTTCAGCATCTCCTTGTGGGGTCAGGTTGAAAATATGAGGGAGACCTCCAGATGAGGGCAGCCACCTACAGATGCTTGGGTATCCTCATCAAGATTTTGGTCAGTGAAAACAACATCCAGCAGAAGGTCCTTCTGTGTAAGGTTTGCAATACAGATCTGAGTGCCCTCTAAGGACTCTGAAATGTTTTAGCCAGCTGATACCTCTTGAAATTGGGAATTCAGATATTCCTTTCCCAGGGAGCCTCTTCCAGTAAGTGGCAATAACTTGAAATCCCGTAATTGAGTTACCACACTTGCAGAAATCTTTTGCAGTGACAGGTATTAACCAGAAGATTGTCTCTGGGGGACAGGACAGAAAGAAATAATTTTCTGGGTTCTGCATATTCATAACATCAACTATTTCCTTATTTTTGAAAAACATCCCACTCTATTCACCTATTCCACTGTATTGGATTATAACAGTAATACTGTTTGCTGAATAATGGCTTATTTCAGAAAAGCCTAAATTTCATCAGCCCACTCTTCAATGTTTCCCTCATTACTAGTTGGAAACGCCACCTTTCGTTCAGCCCATGAAGCCAATTTTGCTTTTAAATTATGAGATACTGGAAGGATAGTGCTGATAAAGTCTTTGCACATTAAAAACCTTGCCTGTTGAAGACCTGGTGGAATACTAAAGCTGTAAGAATTGATATCTAATCTATGACATTTATATACTTTCATTAACCAGTAACCAGACTTACCACCTTCCAAACACAAATATCTGAGCAGCTAACATCTCTTCACGTCTTCTGTGCAGACCCATCCAAAATATGCCCATCTTTTACTCAGATCTTTTGGAAAGCATATCATTAGGACATTTTCACAAGATGTAACTACTTTTTGTTTACTTATTTCCCTCTTGTTTTGCATAAGCCAGGAAGATGAAGAAAAGTATTGCT
Source organism: Monarcha castaneiventris obscurior (assembly GCA_026261815.1). NCBI lineage: Eukaryota > Metazoa > Chordata > Aves > Passeriformes > Monarchidae > Monarcha > Monarcha castaneiventris. The sequence goes on from JAMPIT010000371.1 coordinate 1,548,509, forward strand.
CTTTCATATGTACAAATCTTTCACTCAGATTTGCAGGGTACACGGTATCCTTGAAATTCACAGAAAACAGCACATGTCTGAAAAAAATCTATTTTGCCAATTATGGAAATGCATAAGAGGTATTGAAAAAGCAGAGCTTCCACTGATCTGTGAAAATAGGAAAATCCTTTGTATGTTTCTCATAGTTTATATGAGCCACATTTATTGTAAGTTTAGGGGAAAATTATACATCTTTTTTACCCAGGCACTAAGGGTAAAGGCTTATTGCCACATTCACTTACATCTCACTTCAAGCCAAATAATTTCCCAGTTCCTTTTCTTCCAACAGGTAGAACCACTTGGCTATTCAAACTGACAGACTTTCCCAGAAAAAACCTTTATTCCACCCTGTGCTTTAGCTGAACTGTTGTTCTACAGAGTCTCAGCCTAAATTTAATATAATGTCACTTCTAAATCCGAGGAGCACTGAGAACCACAACTGTTTTCTCTATTTCACTTCCTGATCTTCTCTTGATTCTATTACACTCAAAATGGAATCTTTAATATAAAAATGGGAATGTGTGCCTATGAGGGATGGCTCTGCTTTTAAGTAGCGCTGTGTCACGTCCTTTAAATGGTATTATGTTAATTCCACGGGGTTTTTTGTCACAGAATAATTCACCTTAAAGTACATTCATTCAAGAACTGTTGAAACAATAATTTATGAGTCAAGCTTTTATCTTGAGGATTTAAGAAATAATACAAACACCTTCTGGAAAAAGCAACTGCTTTTGTGCATAATTTCTCAGAAAGATTATTCCTGAGGTTTAAATGACAAATTTAACTTTAGACATAGCCATTTGGCATCAAAATTTCACTTAAGTATTTTTACTGGAAAGTGACCATCTCTCTAGTTCATACTGATTGATGGGCACATTAGTGTGTTTTGGTTTTCACTGAATATATTTTCTGGAACATTTGCCTTGATTTTCTAATTTATGCTAACTCGGAACCGTTTGCATTACATTTCCTATTTAGGTTATTTAGTGCTCCTCACAATAATGAAGATACAGTATCTTCCAGAACAAGCCCTAATGATTACTGTATTTATTGCTCATGTTTTAAAATGGGAGAAAGTGACAAATACGGAAACACAATTAATTAGGATAAATTTCATTAAATAAAGCAACAAACACAATTTCCAGGAATAATCGTTTGCAGTTAGTCTTCAAATAACTAAACATTTTCTTCATAGACTTCCATTTCTTTCATCTTGGATTGGTAACACTTCTCTCTCAGAGAAAGCACACAATCTGGTTTTGAGATGTTCAGTATTTACTGAGATACCAGGAATTTTCACTGGCTGAGATTTGAGGTTTATTTATTTTTAACAGAAATTCACAAAGTTACCGTAAGTAACTGTTAAATTCAGGCACCAGTTGAGATTTCTGAAAAAAACACGTAAAATAAAGCTAAATTAAATGAAACTGAATTCACCTGAGTCTATCTGACCAGTCTAACAACTTCTACACCCGACAAGAGAAGTTAAGATAGCAAATGGAAGTGACATATTAGACAGCAAGACACTGTCCCAGCCACTATTTCACCTTTTGTCCAAAACCTTCAAGGGAGACCAGACCACTGACAAGAATTTCCTGGATTATCTTTGATTTCCTGCTGATATTATTGCTGCTACTAAAACCTCATAAAGAGCTTTTGGCATTTATCATAATATTCACCTGAAAAATCAAGAGGCTCTAAGAGGCACTAAGATCTCACTGAAACTGACAGTAAAAGAAAAAATTACTCAAGTGAACACAAAGTTAGAATATATTGTAGAGAAAAATGACATCTTATTTAATGATAAAGAGAAAAAATTGGATTTGGAGAGAGGGAAATATAGGAGTAGTTTATTTAAATTGAATAATATTTATCCTATTTATGATTGTACTTTGCATTGAGAGATTTATTTTATACTGAGCTATTTTATTACACCAATAAATGGATATTTTTGCCAAGAAGATAAATTATCATGGTAAATAATTTATAAATCATGGTAGATAATATATAAGCATAACTTGTTTTCTGAAGTTGAGTAACCCTACATTTAAAGACAGTATGGAACTTGTCCTCTATATCCGGACTAAAACACATAATGACAAAGTACATTTGGAATTATGAATGTTCTTGTTTTAAAGCAAATACCTGATCAAAAATATTCAAAACCTTTTCAAATCATAGTATTTTTTTACTCTACAGAAATGATGTGAAAGGACTAAAGTCGCTGTGGATGGGAGTACAGTGCATTTTCTGACATATAAGGGGAGTCTCTTCTCTGATCCCTGTGAATTCCCCACTACCCTTCTGCTCTCTCTCATCCTTACCTGATTTCCACAGATTCAGAGTTTTAGTCTCCTGGGATATCTTAGCTTTAAGATTTTTGTCAGACATGGTGGCCATAACAGCTGGTTAACTGCACATGCATGTACAGAAATGTCCTTTTCTGTGTGAAGCTTTATCTTTGTTCTTAGCTTACTCCTTTTTTGCTTTCTCCCAAATAACTATCTCTGACTCAGTTCTAGAATTCTAGACAGCATCTACCAAGCACAAAGCCCAAGAGCTATGCGCCTTTTATCATAAAAAGGTATATCACACACAATTCCTACAAGAAAATAAGCAAAGGCCACATCTTCAGATGTGTGGTAGTGTGATCTCACATCCTGCAGACAGATTTCACCAGTTTACAGTCATTGATGTCTTATCTGCTCTTATTATTACTATTTGTAAATCAGGCCAAAGTGACTTGATTTGGGTTTTTTAATAAAGAGTTTTTTAAGGCATAGGAATTGAGTTTAAATATTAGCATAAGACTTAAATGACTATTGACATTTATTTATATTTGCCAACAGGAATTAATACAAACTATGTTAATACATCCCTTTAAATTTGTGTATGACTTGGCATGAAATTCCATTTTTGTAACTGCTTTTACATATTGACTTCAAAATCATGTGAAACCTTTGGCATATGCAGCTCTACTCTTTTTTTAAGTTTATACTTCTTAATGAGATTACTTTTCATGGTTTATGAAATGTTTTGCCATAAAGTGGTAATTTAATTCTTGTATTTTAATTGTAACAGGCCATTATTGCTGCTGATTTATAATATATTATCCTCTTACAAGCAAATTTAATCACAGGAGCTCTATTTCCCTCTAATCTTTATTAGTATAGTGGAGATAAAACTCTGCCACATATATTATTTAGCAAATAACTGAGTATTTTCAAAAAAGACAACAATTCCTGAAAATCAACAAAACAAAATTATATCCAAGTGGAGAGTAACTTGCAAATAGCTGAATGGCTAAATAAACAAGCCTAGAAAAAGAACATGGCTGTCTTCATACATCAATATCAGGGTGTATTTTGACAATTTGGAGTTGTGCTTACATTGTAAAAGAATAAATGTATGTCACTGTTGTACCGAGAACGGCAAGGAACGGCACAGTCCAAGCTCAGGAAAAGAATGGCATGAGCCCTTTATTCTTCTACAGATCCATTTTTATACCCCAATTTGCTAGCATGGCATAAGATCATCGATCAACCACCTCTCGTAGTGGTTGGCTAGAACCCACAATGCCCACAGAAAAATATTTTTCCCAATGTGTCCCATAACAATTCTGCGAAACAGAACCCAGGTGCACAGATGAAGATAGTTTACAAAGCCGTCCTCACTGTTTTCATCTAGACTGCATGTGAAGGAAATGTTCTCACAGAATATTGGGAAAAGGCTGAAGAATTTCTCTGCTTCTAGATTTTTTGCATCCACAAATGTAGACATTTACTTGAATAACTTTATCTCTGTTTTTGTCATTCTTACCCCACTAATATTTCAAGTATCCCAGCTTGAGTTGAATGGTAAGATAAGTCAGCTGCTATATCACACCTTGTCAGCTGGACTGCGTGTGTTTGATCCTGAGAAGTGAGAATTTTGCATTCATGTTTGGAAGAAGGCAAACATTGAAACATAGGTTACATTCCTAAACATTTTAGTTTATAGATTCATGGTTGCAGAAACCTCTTTTTTAAGGTTGAGCATTAAAATAAACAATGTGCCAGCACAGAGCAAATTGATTCCAAACATGAACCAGAGAAACGAGCAAGTGCTGAATTCTAAATTGAAATGAGAAAGTTTCATTTAATAACCAAACATTTGAATTACTGACTAAAAGTTTCATAGATATCAGTATAGAGAAAATCTTACGCCTTCAAAATAAACAGCAGAAAAAGTAAATGCTGTTAAAGTAAGCGGTGTGTTCTCAAGATAACATGAAAACAAAATATTAAACAGAAGTGCAAATACAGTACTAGTTTCTTGAAGAGATTTATCTTACAAAACAAATAATTTAATTACAGTGACAAAGCTTGCAACTGAAACAAATGTATGAAGAAATATTTTTTTCCTAGAGGTAAGCAGGAATTTTCTGATACATTTTTTCAATAAGGAAAAGTTTATAAAAACTGAAACATTCTACTGGAATGCATTTTTTTGTTCTGTTTACAAAGATCCCTTTTCTTGTCCTGAAAGTAATTTCTGTTCAGCCAAGAGACTGATTCTGAGCGAAACAAAGGATTTTCTTACCCACAGCCTTTGTAGTGCCTGTGAAAGGAAAAATATCTTCAAAGTTCCTGCTCTCAGTATATATAAAAGGTTGAAAACCACCATGCAGGTTCCCTACAGCCTAAGTGAACATCCAGATAGTAGGCACAAATGTAGTTTTGGTGTTTTTATCCTCTTCTGCCCTCTTCCCTTTGTCATGAAAAGCTTTGAGAGTGCTTTAGTTTGTTGCAATATACAGTGGAAATATTCTGAAATTTCAAATGTCTGTAGCAATACAACTCCTGCCCTACTTCCTTTCGCACAGTGCAATCTTCAGCTGTTTGCTTTTCACACTTCACTCCAACCAGATTGATATCAATGATCGATAATAGTTTTGTTCCTGTAGTGGGTTGATCCTAGCTGGATGACAGACACGCATCAAAGCCTCTGTCATTGCCCTCCACAGCTGGAAAGGAGAGGGAAAATATAACAAAGGCCCTCATCATATATGTGGACCACAAGATCAAAACAGATTAGGATGAAACATAGATTAGGATGAAGTTCTAAAACATTAGAAATTACTCAATAAGTGATAAAAATTAACATGATCTGGATTTGAAGGACTGATTACCTGAAATAGGTTATATACAATTTCTTGCATTCATATTGTTTCACCATCAACCTCTGAGCTTAGTTTCAGTGCAGGTACTTACGCATCTCATTTACTCTTGGGGTATGTGATACTGGGCTGCCTATCAGTACAGAGGGATTTCAGCCTTGTCTCTCTGATATGAAATGCAAAATGATATCACAAAAGCAAGTAAGAGTGGGAAAGACTGCAACACTAGACACAGGAAACTTGATTCTTGATTGCATTCTAAAAATGTAGGGTCTCTCCCAGGTTACCCATGTGTGCTCCTGAATGCAATACAGGAGCTAAATTCCACAGCAAAGTAATTTCTTTAGCTGTAGGCTTAGCTTTGAGGGTCCACTGGACAAGTAGGAATTTTGTGACAGATTGTTGTAGCTCATTTGCATGGTTATCTGAAAGATTATTGAGTTCTACCACCCACTGGGAAGGTGTCTTTCTCATTTGTAGTTTTAAACTGATGTTTTATTAAGGAATTAAATACAATGCTTTCATTTCTGTAGTGTTACACACACCTTCCAACAAGTTTCAGCATAAACAACAGCGGTTTTGTCAGTCCTACGCAACAATTCAAAAGCATGTATTCAAGCACGCGGCCTTTCACTTATTTCTAGCCATTTACATTGCTGAGGACAGAAACAAAACATTTACTAAAATAACATAAAAATTTGTACACACAGAACTCGCACTAAAGCTATAAAAATATATTAATTTTATCTTACAAGATTAGCATGTAGGGAACCCATTATATTTACCCAATAGATGTTTGACTTATGAACTGAAATTACTGACAGCGGTAATGATTCTGATAGGTGCTCATTAGCACTAAATGTGATGAAGGAACAGCATGGCTAATGGCTATACTCGTGGTCAGAACCATAAGAGTCAGGAGCCTTTGCTTCTACCTGGACTAAAAGAATTTCCTCTTGCAGTCAAAGGCTTTCCTGCTTTCTCTTGCATAAGCTTAATACAATTTATTCCAGTTCTGGAATATCTTCTCTACTTCAGTTTGTCTTGCTTCATTTTCTTTACCTATTTACTTACAAGCTCTGTTTCTCAGGCTTATTGACCCCTTTGTAGAATCACTGTTCAGGTCATGGTGTGCCAAGCCCTCCAGTTTTTCTTTCTTCATAGTATTTAATTATATTCTCTTTGGTGGCTTATGCATTATGTGTCTTCCCTCTTTTCCAGGTCACAGCACTTCCCTCTCCAGCTGCACATTTCACTTCTGGTTCCTTCCCTGTTTTTTCCGAGCAGCAACCTTGATTGCTTTGGGCCTGTCTTGAACTGTATTTTGTGCATGGCCTGCACAAAGAGCATCTGGCCTTGTTTCCTTCAGTACATGGCTGCACTGGAATTTCAGACCAAAATAGAAGCAAGACTCGGTGCAAACTCAGAGCAAGACAGGGCACAGGGGTTGGTCAGCACTTGGCACTCAGGGAGATGATGTCTGCCTGGGGAGCATGAATCGAGAATTCAACTGCTGTGCAGCACTTAGGGAGTTAGGGAGAGGAGAAAAATTCCTTACCACTTGAAAATGAGAGATGAAGTACATCTGATTGGGCTGAATTATTGTTTGAACACAGTTTGCTTGCTTCTGATTCAAATTCATAGATAAATTCATTGCAATGAGGATCTCTGATAGAAAATACTAATAGTGAATATATTACAGAGAGAGTTACAGTGAATGAGTGGCAAACCCAAGTACATTTCAAAGTTTTATTTTGTATTAAAATATATTCATTTTAAAACTTTGAATCTCAACAGGACTCAACTTATTTGTCATTCCTTTTAAGCTGTGTTCTCCATTTCAAAGTCTGTGAGGTGCTTAGAGCAAGGTCATCAGAACTGAGACTGAGATTATAAAAAGATGCTGGTCCTTTTTTTTTTACTTTCTTCAATGTTGAAAATATTTTGTTCTATACTTTTCTTAAAGAAACATTATACTCTAGGATTACTTGGGTATCACTGGAGGGAAACCACGATTTCAAACTTTTAATTTATCATGGAGGAAACATAAGTGACAGAATAGTTCGTTTGTGCCTTCCTAAAATCAGAATTTTATTGTTTTATTGTTTTTGATTTTATTGTTTTATTACTTGACTGAAGGCTATTGCTTTCATTGATAAATTTTATTATTATATTAAAAACTTGTCCTCAGTTTCTTTCTCCCACTACTCAGTTAACCCTGAAACAAATTGGACAGATGCACAGCCATAGATGCACAGCAAAAAACCATCTTCCCAGTTATCCAGAGACTGTGAAATATTTAAAAGGATTAACTAATTCAAAAAGTCTTCTGAAAATATAAATATATTTCAAGCACCATGCTGGAATTTATTTTGGAATATTATGAACTGCCATAAATTGTTACAGATTTTCAAGTGTCAGTGCTATTTTTCTTCAGATGCTGATGAAAACCTCTCTGACATATTCCTACTAACCGTAGTATTTTCTAAGATTACTGAACTAGGTTGTGTTACAAGGCTAAATAAATGCATGTCTGATTTTTCTTTCTCTAGATCTGCTCCTGAGGTATCTGGCACTTACATGTGTAGCTGCAATTCCACAGCCTTCCACCATGGGCCATTCCCAGGTCTGCAGTTTCCTGGCTATCCGCCACCCTCACACATGTGCCTGCAGCTTTTGTAATTCTTTCCTTTGAGGACCTGTGACCTGTTAATTAAGAAGGAAAGGAATCTCCTTTAAAATTCACGTATTTGATTTAAAATATTAACCTTTGATTTTATTTGGAAATCAACTGTATGAAGAGTAGAAAGAATTTTTCTCGTGTCTAAGTATGTAAAAAATGCATTTTGATAAAGCAGTTTACAAGCATGATTGAGCCACCTGAGGGATTGACATACCCTGATGGTAACTAGGTGTGACCTAATTTCTTAGATCCCTTCTGGAGCTGTCTTTCTCTCAGCCTACCCACAGGCTTGAGCAGCAAACCCTTCTGAAGCAGGTTCAATGATTCCCTACTTCTGTATTCCAGGATGTGGGCCTTCCTGTTTACGGAGAAGATCCAAAAATGTAACCAAGGCATTTTCTGACAGCTACACCTACACAGAGGAAAGTGACTGTGAGGTGCATCGCCCTGCCTACATGATACTGCAAATCTGGCTTTACCTGGAAATAAAAGTCTTTGTGTTGTCAATAACGGAGAACTTCTGAAGACCGTGGCAGGGGACTTGGAATTAGATGACCTTTAAGGTTTCTTCCAAACGAAACTCTTCTGTGATTCCATGATTCTCTACTGGGGCTGTGCTTTACAAGTGGGATGCAATCTGTGGGAGGACATGGCCACAAACCAGCCCTGAGGATGTCCCACCCCACCCTGGCACTGTCCCACACAGCCCTGGAGTCCTTTTCCTCAGTACTGAACTGTTTCTACCCACAGCAAGAGATGCCATGGAAACAAATGTACAAAAAGGCCATGGTTTTCTACGTCCAGAATTTGTTTTAAATTCTTTTAGACCCATCTCTGTGGTTGCCTTAATGGCCATACGTTAAGGTTGTGCATCTGATTAGATTCCCACAGGTATGGATAGGACCAGGCTCTCTTGAAACTGTAATACATAATAATTACTTCTAAGATAGCCTGCGCAAGTTTAGTTTAGTGTAACCAAAATTTTATTTCTTTCTGCTATGAATGACAAAATTAATTCTTGGTCTACTGTTCACTCATATATTCAAAGAACTTACGATACCAGTGTATGATGCCAGCCTCAGTCTTATAGCTCCCACTCCCCAAAGAAGTTTAGGAGCTTCTTTCACTGGCAGTAGCTGATAGAATATAATGTTTTATAATATTGAATCCACTGTTGCAATAAACATCTCATTTGAAGCAGTAATAGCAGACTATTATTCTAAGCAGCCTTAATCTTCCTTAGCTGTAACAAATCATTTAGAATTATTCAGCATAAAGTATATAGGTGAGATGTTAATAGAGAACCTGTTAGCCCAAAATGCTTTAATCAGGAATTTGAAATTCAGAATAGAGTAGAATTTGATATTATAATAACACCTTTCATACTGAAGGCATTCTAAAGCAATTTCAGTAATGAGCTAGACAGTGTGGGTGCTCTGACTGTGTGGGGAATACAAATATCAATAGCCACAATTTGTTCAACATAAGCTTTCTTACACAGACATTAGAGTATGCAAATATGTTTGACTGGAATGAAGAAAATTGCTTGACAGGCTGCACACCTGCCCGAAAAGGATTTTAAGAGCTTTTTCACTTCAGCACAAAAAGGGATTAAATACCCCTGTTAGTTTTCTGCATTTTCACCAGTCATTTCCAGGGCTTCATGTCCCCCAATACCTCAAGCCTCAAAACCAGCACGCTCACCTTCAACCTCACTGTAAACAAGGCAGGAAAAGAAGCAGCGGCATAGCTAAAATCCCAACAATATCAAAACAGGGGAAAATCAAAAGGAGAGAGTGCATAAAATGTTTCCAGGGTCTCACTACTTCCAAGTTAGTGAGTGGATTGTAGCCAGGAACTGTCAGAAAGTGGGCAAAAATATTCTTGTTTTAAGGAAAGGAGAAAGAAAAGATTATGCATTCTAGTATATGAAAAAAAGCATGGTAAAGATTTACATGATTAATTATACCAGGGAAAAGGAGAGAGAAACAACAAGTTCTTCCCGGTTTAATAGCTTATGCATTGGAATTCTTTGTGTATTAGCACCCTTGTAGCAACTCTTTGGCAAATTCTCTAAATTTCCAATGAATGCATTGCTAGAAAACATCCTCATTGTTGAGGTACAAGTCTGTCGAGCAAAGAGCAATATCTTCACATACTGTACAAATATGCAATAGCTTCACTAGGGAAAAATAATCAGAATATCTAAAGTAGATAAAGTCTCTGTTAAATACAAAGTGGAAAGCCAAAGAATATGTGATTTTATTCTGACTGAAAAGCTAAATTCAGTTTCAAAAAGCAATTTTAATTTTAAAATGTTCAGAAAATCTGGCATTATTTGATAATAGAGACAGAGATATGAAAATGTTTTAAATTCGTTACTTGTAAGGAAGTAGAAATAAAATCTTTGGCCAATAAACAAAGATTTTTCTATTCCAAAGCTCAAAGATTTCATTCTTACTTTGTGACAAATGCCAGTAGCTTAACCATGGATTTGAGCATATTAGTTCTTTGGATGAAACAGGATAAACCAGGCTGACTTCCAAACAGAAATATGTGGGATAGCTACGGATGTGTAACTTTTTCTGTACAAGATGGTGGAAAACTGTTTCTTGTTTTGACAAATACTTCTGTCATCAGTTCAGGCAAAAATCTGGAGCAATTCACCTTTAGTTGGAAGACCAGATACAAAATTTCTTTGTTTCCACATTTATTAAATGCTCACACTGAATTCCTTCCTGATTTTGATGCAGGGAAAGTGTCATGACTTTCAGCTAACTGACATGGATGCGATGTTCAATGTCACTGTGAACTTATCACTGACACACACAGATATGCAAATGTATGTTTCTTCTGTGGCATTTTTATCAAGTAAAACATTTGACTTCTGATCTAATTTCTTTGAATGTTCGGCTTTGATGACTATCAATCTTTGTTCACCTGAAAGGCAATTTTGTGCATTTTGTACATTTTAAATGTCTCTTATTCTGTTAGCTAGCTCACTTGAGGAAGTGACTAATGTGTACCTTAACATGTTCTGCAGTTCTGCTCTCCAGATGAGCAAGGGGAAAAGGATAACACTTTAAAGTTTTAAAGAAGAAAGTGTCCTGTGGGAGTTATCTTCCAGCCTGCAGATTTTTGTAACAGGAAAACCAATGGAAGCTTCAAGTCTCTTTAGAGAATATTGCTTCCTTGCATATCAAAATATTGTACATAGCGGAGACCAGCATATTACAATGAAACAGTCAGATGAAGGCAAAAGGAGATCTGATCTTTGAGTAAAAAGATGAAAAATTAATGTTGAATTCATTATTCTGTGTTAATTCCTGCTTGCTTAACAACGCTTTGGATGGGCTAGACATTAGCCACTGAAATGCCTTGCTACACTCTTGAAAGTTCTGAAATTATTTCAGTGGAGCATGAGCAAGAAAAAGTTGTATTCCCTAAGCAAAACCCTAAGCTACTAAACAATCATTTTTTTCCCTTTTAATTTTGTAACTTCATACAATTTATGGGGGATTGTTTTCTGAATATTTTTGAAGTTACTTACCTCTGCTTACACTGTGCTGATTACCTTTTGTGGTTGCACTAACTTGAAACATATTTGAGCTGGCTGTCTGACTTAAAACTCATCCTATAAGCATACACTCTTTAAAATATAAACCTTTTTTTCAATTGATTCTGCTTTTTCTTTCTAACAATTTTTCCAAATGCGCATGTATGAATGTATTTATGTGTTGAGGGACAGAGGATTGATGAGCAGTGATGCCAAAGAAATGGCATTTTGGTGTTCACAAAATATATCACAAGCTGTCATGCTCAACATGAAATAATTTCCCCAGGACTTACCTATTATATAAGTAGTTCTTAAACATGCAGTACATTGCTGCCTGCCTTATTTGCATTTGGCATGTTCCAGGGCTATTCCCTTATCAACATAAAGCCCTCTGCAGTTGCACAGCTTAAAAGAATTACTTCTGCTTTTTCTTTTATTCTCAAGGTTGTCCTGATCCCTCAAGAACACTTAAGAACAGTAAAGCTATGAAGAAACAGAGAATGACAACTGACGTTCCATTATAACCTAGTAAGTTCAAGATTTTGACATTGTAGAGTATAGAAAAGATAAGGCGATGTTGCATTATCATTCAAGAAACTCTTGTTCTCACTGCACTCTCAGCTGTGAACAAGGCACTGCATAATGGTGACACAGAAAATTTTAAGTAATTTTAAGGCAATCACATGTCTTGTTTTCAAGAATAATTCCTTTATTTGCAAACTGTTGGGGTGGAGGAGAGAGAATTATAGATATGCAATTTATCTGATCAAACGATAAACATTTGAAGATGCCTGTTCTTCAGTTAGGAAAGGGATTGGGTGTAGTCCAGATTTATTTATCTGGCATTTAGATGTCTGAGTTAAGCCAGGTAAACCCCTCAACTGTGTGTCTAAGAATTTCTGAGCTCAAAACTTAAGTATCTAGTCCAGTAAACAGTGAAATGTAGCTCAAGCAGGCTACAGAGAATTCAGCCTTTTCCCATAGTCTATGCAGAGGCAATACATTCAATACTACTTGAAAATGTCTCCTTTGCATAGGTATAAATAATTTTAAACCCACAAAGTATCTATAATTGATTCAGTATGGAACAGAACTAAGCTAAGAAGACTTTGGATATGATGCCTAGAGGTCAGACTAAGTAAATTTAACATTAAAAATACAGAAAATCACATGAGGAAGTTACAGGAGACAATAATTACATAATACTGTATATTATTAGTATTTAAATTTCTCTAAATAATTTCCAACTTTTGACATATTCCTGCATATACTGTAGTTTACAGTGTCACAGCTAAATTTTTGATCAGTCATGACATTTCTGTGAGAATTTTCTGAATGCTACTGATTTTAAAATGTCATTATTTCAGGCAGTTTTACCAATTATATCCATCATTGATTTACTCCCATTATTTTATTTCTTTGGGTCTCAGAATGCTGAGCATTAATTTCAAACAGATTCACAAAACTTTTGACACTTTATTGAATTACATTGCTGGCATAACTGACTTATTTATTCTTTCTCATCCCAAAACTTAAATAATATCAAGGACTGCTTTAAATGTTGTCACTGACATAAGCAGTGCTTTCAAGATACTTTTGAACCAAAAAGGTTTTTTTGTAAACATGGTATTGCAAAATAACTGTTCTCCTCTTGCCTGAGAAATACCTCAAAATGTGGTTTGTTCTGCTTCACACTTTAATACAGTGCTGCTTAACGATCCACGTCATGAAGCCAATCTACACCTTGAAGGAAGTATTATTACTTCCTCTGTTTTAAGTCCAACTAAACATTTAGACAAATTTTAATTGAGACAAGGTTGGACAATGTAGCATGAATTGGGAGCTGGGAGTAAAAGCAAAATTAGTTGCTCTGGAGCAAGCTCTTGGCTTGTTATTAAGCAAGATGATTACTATAATTAGTGGCAGAGACGATGTACAATTCTCTTTATGAAATGGCTGTGGATGATCTCCAAAAAATTATCATGCTGTCTGTCTAGCCAAAAAAATATCACAAGAGAACACCTGTGTTCCAGATAGGAACAGGCGTAGTGTCGCAGTGTCGGACGCGAACACGCAGATTCAAACAGCAGGTAGCAGCAGGTCAGCCACCGAGCAGAGCGAAAAGGGCCCTGCCCACCTTTATTATCACACTTTTATACCTCTTCTGAAACAATCGTACATTGGTAGATGAGGTTAACACCTCTAGCATTTTACAGGATAGGAACACAGTCTATCACCTTTCTCCGCCTTGGAGAAAGGAATGAACAACAATGTAAAAGTTCAGTAAACATCCTTAGCTGGTTAGAAAACAAGAGCTATGTTTATAGAAAGAGCATGAGAACTTCTACTACAAAAGTAAAAACATGGAGCACTGTGAAAACCAGGGCGACAGGCGTAGAACTGTTGTTATATAAGCAGTCACTGCACTGTCATATACTGTACCTGTTGCTGGAACCAGCCTATGATGGGGAATGAGTTCCATTTGAACAAAAAGTAAAAGAAGACAGAAGGATAACATTTAAACAAGGATCCCTTTTCCTTCAAGTATCTTCCTTAACGTTTTGAATTACATTTGTCTTTTTATTCTGTAGGTCAGCCTAGAAATCCATCTCCCCAGTTGCCTGCTGTTATACCTAGGTCAGGGAGTAGTACTCAACCTTTCTCCTTTCTCTAAATCCCCAACAAGTAGTGCCTGATTCTTGTATGGAAAATGCCACAGCCTCCATAGGAAGCTTGAAATCACCTCTGTCTTTACCTCTGTGCATTTTCTTAGCTGGTAATTATGTAGGTTTGAACACCACTTTAAAGGCAGAAAGAGAATGAACCCTGGGTCACTGTTCCAAAGAGTGAGCTTTAGTCTAAAAGCAAGGGAAAGGAAAATCTCACTCTTTTTCTTGTCATTTTGAAAATGAAAACAATTTCTGGGATTTTTTTATAAGAGGAAATGAGTCTGCAGTGTGCTTTAAAACCTTCTGGCACAAGTCCTTTAGAAAGGTAGGCAGAGAAATGCAGGTTAGTCATCTGCAGTGAGGTACATGACACCTAACTCTTCCAGGAATTAACTGTCATAATTTAGAGAAGATAGAGATTTTTTTAATCTGAAAAACTGTTATATTGAACTCCATCTTCAGTTTATGCCTAGAGTCTGTGTAATCCAAAGGCATAGTTTCAAGGTTGTGTCTTTGCATCTGGGAGTTTAAACTCCATGTAATTTATGCATTAGACATTTAAATCCTTTTTCAAGCCGGAATATCTGGTTTGGGATGATTAAAATATTTTATATGTGCTGTATTTATTTGCTCAGTCAAACAAGACAACTGCGAAGAGACCTGATCTGGTATTTAAGTGCAATTTTAATCAAAATATCTGTTACCCTGCTGCAGTGACATACATCAATAGTCCTCCATATAATGTATCTTGTATCTGTAACTTTCAGCCATTACTCATCCCATATAGATTGTTTTTCTCATTCTTACAGCTCGGACACCTATGGTGTAGAAAGAATGAGGAAAAGCTTGTAACAGTAATACTACACAAATAGTACTTTGAGACTAGGGAGAGAAATACAGTGCATCCAAATGAAGATTAAAGAGAATTTGTAGAGAAAGAACTACCTGATTTGGAATGAAATCAGGAACCCTGTGGCTAATGAGCTCATCCCTGGGAAAAAAAAAACAAAACACCATAAGGTAAATTATGAACTCAGCCCCAAAAGTACAGGCCATCAAAAGTAGATCATTAATTCCATTTATTTAATGAAATACACATATATAAAAAATACTATTCCATAGGGTCTGACACAGTGACTTAAACGATATTAGCATAACACTTAAATCTAAAATAAATTTCAATGAGAAATTATGCTACCCTTCTAAGACAAGAAGAAAATCTGTTTCAATAGATGACAGCAGGGTCCTTCTTTTTCTTTAATCAATTTCAAAGGCCAACTTATATTTCATAATGGTGCCTTTCTTTCCCAAAGCAGGCATCTGACAATACCTTATATTTGATGCTCCATTTCCCAAGCTAAAATCCCCTGCCCTCAACATTGCTCAAGGTGAGCTTAAATAGGGCAAGCCACATGCTGTTCTTACAGCTGTATTTGTTCAGGTGCACAGTTCCCAACTGCATGGGGCTACCCACTCCTGGTACTGAATGCCAGAAGACAGAAAAAAGGGAAATGGGTAGGGAGGAGAATTTTATTTAAAGGTTCTGCTATTGTTACAACAGTTACAGTGCCCAAAAGCATTATAATTAATAGTATCAAACATACAATTTTCTCCTCCTTGGTGTAAAAAACCCCAAATTATATAATTGGCTGCTTGTGGCTTGGTTGGGTGCACTGTTCAGTGAGTAAAAAACCGGCTGGATGGCCAAGCCCAGAGAGTGGTGACTAACTCCAGCTGGTGGCGGGTGACAAATGATGCTCCCCATGGCTCAGTACTGGGGTCAGTCCTATCTAACATCTTTATCAATGCTCCAGAATAGGAGCTTGAGTGCAGCCTCCAGCAGTTTGCAGTGGACACCAAGCTGGGTGGGAGTGTTGAGGTCCTAGAGGGCTGCAAGGCTCTGCAGAAGCCTCTGGACAGGCCAGATTGATGGGCTCAGACCAATGGCCTGAGGTTCAACAAGCCCAAGTGACAGGTCCCTTGGGCCACAGCAACCCCCTGCAGTGCTCCACCCTTGCACCAGCAACAGTGTGGCAGCAGGACCAGGGCAGGGATTGTCCCCCTGTACTGAGGCATCAGTGAGGGACTATGAGTGCTGTGTCCAGTTCAGGAAGGACACTGAGGTCCTGGAGCAAGTCCACAGAAGGGCAACAGATCTGGGGAAGGCCTAGAGAGTAAGTCCTACAAGGAACAGCTGAGGGAGCTGGGGCTGTTCAGCCTGGAGTACCAGGGGAGGTTTTATTGTTCCCTACAGTTCCTTGAAAGATGGTGGGAAAAAGGTGGTGGTTGGTCTCTTCTCCCAAGTAACAAGGGATAGTACAAGGCGTAAAGAGGACATGGCCTTAAGTGGGGCCAGAAGAAGTTTTCTAATTGGATACTGAAGGCTCTTCACTGGAAACTGGAACAGGCTCCCCAGGTCAGTGGTTACAGAACCAGACTGCCAGAGGCCACAGAGCATTTGGACAACTCTCTCAGGCACATGATAGGATTCTTGGGGTGTCCTGCGCAGGACCAGGAGATGGACTTGACGATCCTTGTGCATCCCTTCCAACTCAGGATATCCTATGATTCTACACTATTAGGAAATTTTTTTCACTGTCAGGGCTGTCCAGGACTGGAACAGGATACCCAGGGAAGTTGTTGAGTCCCCATCCCTGGAGGTGTTTAGAAGACTTAGAGATGTGGAGCTTAGGGACCTTGTTTAGTGCTGGACTTGGCAGTGCTAGGTTAAAGGCTGGGCTTGATGACCTTTAAGGTCTTATACAACCTAAAAGACTCTTATGACTGTTTAGTAGTGACAGTGTTCAGATTTGTCTGTATTTAAGAAACAGAGGAGTGCCCTCCTCTTTTTTTCCAAGGAACTGCAGGCTCTACCTTTTCCTCTTTTATTTTTTTAAATTTCTCATAGAGTCTTTATTAAAGAAAATAAATGCAAATGTAGTGCTTCTAGCAGGTATGATTAAAACTTTAAGGCTTGATTAAAGTATGCAGACTGTCAACTGCTACACCGTAAGAGATTCTGCCATTGGCATTTTATAATATGCAATGCATTCAGGGGAAAATTTCCCAAAGGGGAATTGTTTTCTCCTAAATAAGCATAATTTGTGGCAAAATTTAAAGCAGGAAAACATGAAGTGGACTAAAATAAATAAGATGCTTCTAAGTATGATTAAATCTTAGTAATGTTTGACCAAAAATTGATGGTCTATTCCCATGACAAGGCATTTTACATTTATATATAAATAGTGAGTTGTTATATAAAAATGTATGTGCTACAGACAGCATTGCTATCTGGACATCTGCCTTACTTATTAATGAGGCTAAGACACTAGAGAGAGTCATGTTGCCAAGGAATATGTTCTTGCATACATTTCTGAGAGAGATTTTAAGAGCTGGGTGTTTAATTCAAAAGTGGGGGGTTGCGAGGAAGGGCCAGTACGAGTAAGCGTGTGAAACATGAAGTCAGAGGTGGGGATGCCTTAGTGCCTGACGAAATTATTGCATGTTTTAATACAAATTATTCTTTCAACAGAGAATAACATCAACTCCCTAGACAGGTCAAGGGAGAGTATTCATTTATAAAAACTTGCAGAGGCTGAAAATTGTTCACATAAATTGACAAGACAATACGATCTTGTCATTTAATTCTCTGTAACAGTCCCGCTCTATCACACGCAAGCCCAGCCAGCCAGATAGCTCGGAGGTCTGGCCGCTGCCATCTCCACAGGGCGGTACACACACACAAAGAGGGCTCCAGAGCAGGCTCCTCACTCGAGGGAGCCTCCCCAGGGCAGGTGATCAGGCACGCAGGTGGAGTAAAGAAAGAGACAGCGCACTCTCGCGTGAGGATCCACAGACACGTTCATGCCAGCAGATGGCAGACACAAAGAGTCAAAACTGCGGCGGGTCCAGGGATTTTTATGGTGCGGATGGTGAAGGCGGAGATAAGGGACACAGCCAATGGGATGAGGGATGGAAGGCGGGGTTTACAGTGAGGTAGCCAATGGGAAACACACATAGGAGGGACTTGGGGAAAGAACCAATGGGGTGTCGAGTACAGAAGAACTTTCTAGAACTTATACATATTAACAAAGGGGAATGAATATTCATGAAGTCATACACAAAACAAGGAGGGGAAAACATGAACCAAGGACACCAAAGTATGCAAAACATAGACCTGGGGGATTGTGGGCTCTCACCCTAACCGCGGAGTAAGAAGTCAGGCATCAGTCTTACACCACCAAGGCTTTGGTCTGGGGTTGCCCCTATTGGTCTGGATGGCTTTGGCCACCTGCACCCCTACACTCCTTTTTTTTTTTTTCCCCCTATTCTGCTTTTTGTAAGTGACCCTGGAATTTGCCCATTTTTTTAAAAAAACAAAATAGACCTTGATTTGCTTCAGTTTGTTGTTTTCACTGTACACAGGTTGAAGCTTGAAACATGCTGTTTAGTATTTCATAAGACATTTAAAGTTACCCTATAACATTTCACTTTTTTGCTGTATGGAATTTATTTATGCAGCTCAGGTCTGCAGCTTGCTTAGGACTAAGATCCACAGAGCATAAGAGTGGCTCTAACATAAGTGAAGGTGTGACACTACCCTAACTGAATGTTCTCACTGTCAACCAATTCTTTTGTTATAGCTTGGCTTGGCACATTCCAGTCTGCTAATAGATCTTCTGAATGTATTTTTTGTTCTTTTTCCGTATTATGCAACAGCTTCCCCTGGATCCCTACATAGACTTTAAAGACTTGTCAAGCAGCAAATCAAAAAACCAAAAAATTTGTTTTCACTAAGATGCTCTGCAATAATATGAAAAATTCTTCCTGCTAGTAGAGCCTTAATATATAATGGATCACCTTCCTTTTTTGTTGGGATAGTAACAGTAGTAGTAATATACAGGTGCATCAGTATCAGCCATCCAGAGCCTTCCCTCAGCAGGATGGTGGCCTAATTCATCTGTTCTTGTGCTAGACATTATTAGCTTAAAAGTGGGCTGTTTTCCAGCATGAATCATACCAAGCAGAAATAGCCCTTTAGAATACTTCATCTTTCTCTCACTAATTTTATTTAAAGATATCTCTGGTGATTCAAATTCATCTCTGGTTCAACTTTGAAACTTTTGCCATATGGGTTTCCCTAAGTTGTTACGTGATTTCTCATAGGCTGAAGAACTTCAGTTATTAGCATTTTTTACTTGAAGCAATTTTTTTAATGAACTGGGAAAGATAAAGAACTGAAGGAGATTTAGTGTGTGTTTTAACTGTTTGTTTTATATTCTTTGAGAGCCACAGGATTACATGCTGGCTTGTAAATGGGCTGTGAGTTTATTTGCCCTCAAAAACAAAAATGTCCCTGAAACACTACAAGGAAAATAGGTTTCAAGACTCAGGTATAAATTTAGAACTGTCCTTAATTGTCAGCTTCTGTGAGAAATCAGTGTTTTATAATGACTGCTCATCATGAACTGCTTTCTAACCTATGTTTCCATTTTGAAGATGTGTTTCTCTTTGAAGCTTTTGGAGACATAATGACTTTGGGAAAACTGGAATATTGTCTTTGCCCTGTTCTAGGATGAGAATGGTATCAAAAAATGTTGCTAATATCAGCTGTAACTAAACAAAGCACTGGAATAAATGAAAGAAAGAACAAGTTTCAAATTTTTATAGACATCACAAATATGTTCAAACTTGAACACCTTTGTGTGTTTCATGGAATTTTTCATGGATGGAACTTTAAATGTAAACTACCCCTGTATAGAGGAAGGATAAAAGAAAGTTGTCAGTATTTGAACTTGAAATAAATTTGCAGATAGTATCTGCTATAAGTTTCAGGTTATCCATCCCAGTTTGTTATTTCATTCACTATGATCTAACAAGGGAGAAAAGATCTAGACCAAAAAATGCAAATATTTTTTAAAATAGCAAAGTTTATAGAAAAAAACTGAAACCAGTTTTTCTTTTTTAGTCACAGAGGTGATCAAATTAACAAAAAAAAATTCAAGTCCTTTTAAGTAGCTCTGTGACTAAAAGCAAATGTATAGAAAAACTGGTATTTGAAAAGTTGTTCAGTAGATTAATTAATACATTTTAATTAACTTAAGATAATGCCTGAATAATTTCCCTGTGTTATACAGAAAGGATTGTCAGATAATTTTAAATTGGTACATACCTATTCTGAAGAATGAAGAGAAGTAAAAATTTGTTGCCTTCAGTTCATGATTTTTGCGAAATTTTATTTAGGAGCTCAGTTACAAAATTTTTGTATTGCCATCTTTCTATTTCTCCTCAGTTGCTTTTTTTCTGAGTTGAAATGTCATGGTCTAGTTACTCTGCTCTTTTGCAAACATTTAAAGCCAGCATTGTCCCTGAAAGGTGTAATCACAGTATCCTTCCATTCATTTAATCCCTGTCCCCA
Organism: Monarcha castaneiventris obscurior; assembly: GCA_026261815.1. Classification (NCBI taxonomy): domain Eukaryota; kingdom Metazoa; phylum Chordata; class Aves; order Passeriformes; family Monarchidae; genus Monarcha; species Monarcha castaneiventris. Next base: position 1,569,032 of record JAMPIT010000371.1, read on the forward strand.
TGCTGCTTTCTCACTTGTTCTGGCACAAGTGCTCTTATGACCATATGGTGCATCTGATGGTGGAACTGATCTAATGAATGACTATTGTTTTTAACCATATTCAGTCCGAACCACAGTGTTTTCCAACTCATTTACTGTTCAGCTGTATAGTCTCCTGTATAGTTAATTGCCAGCCTGGTCTTCACACTGCTGGTTTTCCTATATATTTTTTTATTTTGGGGCACTGGAAGTTATAAACATGTCTCAGAAGTGCACATGCATAGTGTTTTGCCACCAGCTGTCGCTAGCTGGGCGCTGTGGTTTTGTGGTGCAGGAGTGTGAAGTGCTGCGACCTTCCTAAAAACGTCTCCTTAGCAAAGCTGCTCGGCAGGACACACTCACACACGTGTGCACACACACATGCATGCATAGCTGCTTAAAATGGGTCAACAGCAGGAAGAGTCTCTGTACAGAGTTCCACGGGAGCAGTTTATTGCAGCCACACTCGTGAAGGGTTCCAGGCATTGGCGGGTAAATAATGGACAACACACACGATCAATGTGATCCAAGTGAAGCCGTTTATTCCGAAAACCCCAGGTATTCTTATACCCTAAGTGACAATACTAAAAATAAGTCATAAGATAAGTTTTCTCACAGTGCTTTTCCCACACACAGTTTCACACAGTTTTCTCTATACTAATCAGTGCTCTGACTCCCGTATCAGAAGGCTACAATAATAATTTCTTCTGCCAAACTCCTTTCCAGACACCTGGGAGTTAATCTCCCTTTTCTCACAGATGTTTCACAAACGGCCTTGGGAAAGAAGTGCAGAGGCCTATTGCTTTTCTAAATGCAGAGCCTTATTTCTCATCTAACAAGTTTGGATTGCTCACTGTCTACTTATGTACTATATGTATATATATGTATGTCTACATATAGGACATAGTATTTCTCCACAAATCCCCCCTCTTTCCTGTGAGCAATCCAAACCTGGTTTACTGTTTTTTCTACTGATTTTATCAAACACTTAACAATACATGGTAATAACACGCGAGTATCATAACTGCTAAAGCTATCAGTCTTATCTTAACAAACTCTATAAACCATCCCTTAATATCCCAGCTTGCTTTACAATGCTACTACCATTAACTACGTTTTTACGTGCTAAATTTCTTGCTAACTTATATACCAGATAACCTAAAATACATTGATCAAAAGTTTCTATAAGCTGCAAATTTTGAAAAAGGTTAAACTGTCTACTTAAAACTGGTGGAAAGGGTTGGAGTGGTCAGGATGCCTGTGGTTTGGTCCTAAAAAGGCACAAAGAAAGTTAGCCAGACTATATCTTGCTAATTGACCTGCACAGCATTTCCAGATTCAGCATCAGAGTGATACGGTTTAATCCATCTTGCTGGTATCCAAATTAATCTGTCTCCAGACCCGGAGGAGTAGTTATCACATAGGGGCAAGTTGATACAGTCACTCCATCAGGAAATGTAAAGGCTATCAGATCTTTACTGACTTCTGTAGCCTGAGTAATGGTTTAATGCTGGTGGATTTTTGCAAGCACCTGTTACTCTGTCCTGCGGGCTTAGCCCATTTTCCCCCGTTTTTTGTTTATTAAGCAGCCCTTTTAATACCTGATGTGTTCTTTTAATAATGGCCTATCCGGTGGAATTACCTGGAATGCCCGTGCTATGCCTCACTCCCCAAAGAGCCAGAAACTCTTGGGTTCGATGGCTGTATAACTTGACCCATTATCTGTTTTTATTTCTTGAGGCAAGCCCATTACGGCAAAGCAGCCTCGCCAGTGTTGAAAAACAAAACGAGACCCTTCACTCCTCATAGGAGTGACTCAAATCATGGCCAAAAAGGTGTCTATGGTCACATAAAGGCATTTGAAATGATCAAAAGGGCATAGATAGTCACATCAGTCCGTCATAATTGCAGAGGTCCTAGGCCACGAGGATTGACCCCGGGACCCAACCCGCCAACTGTACCCTGACATTGTGGGCAAGTTGAAACAATTCCTTGTGCATTTTGCAATGATATCCCAAATTACTTGTGCAGAGCTTTTGCGCTTTGATGAAAAACTCATGAGCCCTTCTGGCTTGACCGAACTTGTCAATACTGGGGGAAGTAGAGGCCCACAGTGGTGCTACTAACTGGTCAGCCCTCTCGTTCCCCAGGGCCAGGCCTTCCATTAGTCCTGAGTGACTCTGTATTTCAATAGCACCTACTACATAAAGAGAATCAGAAACCATGTTAACAGGGTCATCTGGCCATCTCTTAAATACCCAGATTACTGCACATAACTCAAGGACCTGCAAAGAGTCTCTTGGCCCTCAAGGATTTCACTGAGCCATTTGCCTTTATCTTGCCAAGTTAGTCTTGCTTTAGAAGTCTTTTGACTGGCATCAGTGAAAACCTGAGGCCTTTTACAGGTTGTTTTAATAGCTAAGGTAACCCTCTGACCTGTTGATATAAAGAAAAGAATTGATGAAGAGGAAAATGAATATTAATGAGACCTGGAAAATTCAACAATGCCTATTGTAAGATGTCTGAGCTCTGCAATGACCATTGCAAATAATTCTTAGTTAATGGGAGAAGAATATTCTGGGGTTCCACACACACAAACCTTCAGACTGGCATCGTTCTGCCAGGGATCAAATTGATGCTCTACCTGCGAAAATCTGTAGTGCAAATATTGCACTATCCAAACGCTCTTGGGGAGCCATTCCTCACTTCTGTTCTGTGATAACCTGTGAGGGTGTCACTGTGAACATAAAGGCAACATAATAGCAAGCGAACACATGCTATGAGACAGTAAAGTCACACTAAGCAAGAACAAACAGGATAATACATACAATCCACAGCACATGATAAAAGGACAGTAACTTAAAATAATGCACTTTCAATTGCCTAAATACTGACCTATCACCCAGAGTCTGCTGTAGCTGGTGACTGACAAGGACCTGGAAAAACCTTCCCGGGTAAGGCTTCTAAATGTACCTCGAAAAAGACTCCAGCTTCTATAGATCTAAATCAGCAAGTTATAATGACTTAATTATAGTTTTAGTGCAGAAACACCTGGGTCTGTTGGCATGTTGCCCAACCAGGTAGGGCCAGGGCTTGGCCAGAACCAAGGCCTTAGCTGGAAGGGTTCCCTAACATATCTTACACACAAGCCTTTATTAATAACAGCTGTAAGAGTTTCCTAACAGGATCCATGTCTTGCAAACAGCTATACAACAGTATGTAAAAGTCTGTAAAGTAGCCGGCTTTGTAATTTATCTTTAGCAAAGTTATCAGTGGTACCAGGAAAAACTGCAAACAACCAAAGAAATGCATATGCATAACATAGAATAATATCTTCTGGATGATGCCCTTCATGACATGCCTGTGAATTCACAATATGACACTAAGAACATATTCAGAATCGTTAATACAACAGAGACAACTGACTTAGGAAATCGAGGTTACATTTTCTTGCACACTCATGTGTATATGACAATCAAGCAAAGCAAAAGCAAGAAAGAAAGTACTAAACACCTTATAATCAATCATATGCACAGTCTGGAATTGTTACTCATCCTTCTCTGCTACCTATGAAAGATAAAACAGCAAAGATTGTCATGAATAACCATCACAATTAACCAATGCAGAACACTTATACCCATGGAATTTTCAATTAATTTGAGGTTTTAAAAAGCCATATTTCAAATACCTTTACAACTTATTATCTTATATTTTTGAACAGTTACTTGTTAATTCATCATAATTATTTTAATTGGTTCAATCTTATCCTTACAATAAAAGAATTGCATCTTTCAATTTAAAGTTAACATCACTGAAACTGAACAAGAATTAATCTGAACATAACAGGAATTAAATGAACATAGCTTAAACTTAACATTAGTTAAATACAACAAGACTGAAATCAGAGTTGAGTGTTCCCTTTTTAGCTGATCCTCAAAATTGGCCTGCTTCTGCTGTAGATCTGCAGGATCTGCAGGATTGTTAATGCATGTTTTACGCTGTATTTTCTGTGGCTTGATGTTGCTGAATTTCGTTGTTGATGCTGTATCTTACTCTCTGTGCCTGTTAAGTTTATGTACCTGAGGGTGCAATAACAGAAGCGGCCACAGGTGGCGCTGCAGCCGGAGGACAAGTAACTTGTTGGTCACAAGATGGCGGAGACGGAAGTACATAACATTGTTTACTATGGTAACCAGGGCGCTGCCATTTTGTCGTACGGAAGAGCCCACAACCTTGCAACTGTATTACAAACTTTCGGAGCGAAGCTCTTAAGGCTGCATTCTGCAGCATTCTGCTCAAAAGCGGGCAGCCCAGGGGGACCGTTCACCGCAGATATGGGTTTTTGTTTAAAGCTGCTTTTGTTGCTCTGTATGCTCAAGCCCCGAACGGTTCGCTTGGCGGACCGCGAAAACTGTCCGAGACGAGCCCGCACCCCCCCTTGCACGCTCCCAGATGCCATATGCTTCTCTCTTGCTGTTTCTGCTGTGCTGCCAATTATATTCACTGTTCTGGGCAGCCTGAGAGTTGTTACAGTTCGAATTTCGGCTCTCGGCCGGGCGGGGAGGCAGGCTCCCCCCTCCTCCTCTGCTCTGACTTTTGCAGCCTTTTTTGCCTCGGGGAGACGCGCTCTGTGACCCCCGATGCTAACACAGTCTGGCTGTTTAGTACCTTAACACACAGATTTAGTATTTGATTTAGTATTAAGCTGTATTTTCTTTAAAGCAACTCCGTCTGTGCATACTTATCACTTGCATTTGAATTCCTCCTCCGATAAGCCGCGGTGGATTAGGCTGTGAGGAGGGGGTAGCGGTGGAACACACTCGCTTCCCTCCTCGCTGCTGTTAACCCTTCAGGGAACACCACGGGACACTTTGCGGGCAGCGTTAGAGGCTGTAAAATGGGGCTCTCTGGCACGGTGTGAGGTGCCTCTCCCCCTGGCTCTGGGTGCACGGAGGGTAAGGACGATATTACGGGGTTCACCTCCCCGAAGAATTCCCGTGCGTACGCCGGGAAGGCAGCTTGGCTCTGGACACGCTGCCGCTTCTGCCCAGCTGTTTTTTCCACCTCCGTTTGCCTTATGCTGTTCTTATCACCTCCCAGAGCATAACTGAGCCTCTTAGTTTCTTTTCCTGCAGCACTTAGAGTGTCCCAGAGAGCGATTCCCAGCCTTTCCCACTCCAGAATGAATACTTTCGTGGGTGGCAAAAATCCTCTCTCTCGACCCCAACTCAGCAGTCTTTACAAGACCTCCGGGTCATATTTAATATCTCTTACAAAGAGAATATGCTGGAGGACACCGAAGGCGGCCTGTTTTTCTTTAGACAGCCCCTTCCCCATCCTCCAGCCCCTGGCCTCACCTCTATGGTGGAATTACATTAAACTGTTCGGCTGGACTTTGTATAGTTAAGTTTTGTAACTTTCTAAGCACATCTCGCATTTTTTGGCTCGGGTGGCTGGCATTGGGCTGCTGCTTGCTCTTGAGCAGCGGCTGGATCTTGGGCGGCTGCCAGCTCTCGGATGGCAGCTGGATCTTGGGCGGCTGCCGGCTCTCCTTTGAAATCTTCAGCACTCTGGGTAGCATTTGCTGGGGTGGTCGGCTCGGGTAACGAAGGGGCAGAAGGTAGGGCTGTTGCAGAAGTGGGAAGTGGAAACGCAACTCGGGTTGAAAAGGTAGAGGTGGTTGCTGTTTGGGTGTTATTTGACTCTGAGCCTGCAGGGGTTAATGCTGCGAAAGCAGAAGCAGCTGCCTGCCTCTCTGCTTTCATCGTCTGCAGGGTCTTTAGTATGAGCTTCCAGTGAGTGGAATATTTGTATGCTTCTTTGGCGGCTGCTCCGCCGCTGCTGATAGCGTCCCACAAAGCTTTCCCAATTGCTTCCCATACAGATATTTGAAAGGCTACCTCCGCATTTGGGATAAAATCCCGGTCCCAAGCTCACTTTAAGAGATTCTGAAGAATGGAATCATCGTATTTCAATTTTCTCTTAGAGATAATATGTTGGAGGAGGTTTAGGACAGCTTTCTGCTCCTTGTCCTTCCCCATCTCCTCCCTGACCGTACAGTTCAGTTCACAATCTTCCCGCAATTCTTTGTGGCGCCCAGGCGGGACTTCTCCCTTCGGGGAGGCTTCTCGCAGACCCTATCTCCGTAAGACCTTTTTTCCCACACACCCCGTGTGTGTGAGGCTTCCCGTACCACGGTGCCGGTGCGAGGAATTTCTGCGAGGAATCCCTTCCCACACTTCTATGTGTGAGGCATCCCGCACCCCCTGTGTGAGGCTTCACGCACGACCAGAGTGTGTGGCATCCCACCCTGTCAGTGAGGCATCCCACATCATTTCTGTGCGAGGCTTCTCGCCTTGCGACGAGGAATCCTTTCTTCCTGCACTTCCCAATCAGTGCAAGGCTTCCTGCCGGGGCAGCAGGGATTAGGTCAGCTGCTTACCCGCTACCGCTGTGCTCGATCCACTGAATATCAGTATCCGATGCACTCGGGAGTCTCCCCTCACGCCGGGTGGTATCACGTAGCGAGGCTCGGCATCGTCGATCACGTCGGGTGCACCATTTGCGGGTAAATAATGGACAACACACACGATCAATGTGATCCAAGTGAAGCCGTTTATTCCGAAAACCCCAGGTATTCTTATACCCTAAGTGACAATACTAAAAATAAGTCATAAGATAAGTTTTCTCACAGTGCTTTTCCCACACAGTTTCACACAGTTTTCTCTATACTAATCAGTGCTCTGACTCCCGTATCAGAAGGCTACAATAATAATTTCTTCTGCCAAACTCCTTTCCAGACACCTGGGAGTTAATCTCCCTTTTCTCACAGATGTTTCACAAACGGCCTTGGGAAAGAAGTGCAGAGGCCTATTGCTTTTCTAAATACAGAGGCTTATTTCTCATCTAACAAGTTTGGATTGCTCACTGTCTACTTATGTACTATATGTATATATATGTATGTCTACATATAGGACATAGTATTTCTCCCAAGGCATGAAGACGCAGAACAATGGAAGGTCCAGGTTTAAGTACAGGAGTGGGGAGAGAATCAGAGACCAATGATCTCAGGGCACGGGGGCAGTACACAGGCGGGATGAGGGAATGGGAGCCAATGGGGAAACTCTGGGGGGGTGGTGAGGGGCAAGGGCCAGTGGGGGGAACCTGGAGTGGACATCCTTCTGGGATATGAAACATACAAGGCAACAAGGGGCGGGGAGGCCACGGGCCAACCAGGGAAGCAGAAGTGGGCTACATTAGCATAGCAAAGCAGGGCGTGGTGGGGGAAGCTCATTTTGTCACCCTAACCTGGGGAGGAATCTCTGACACTAGGGACTGTCTCACCAGCAGATTCTCTTTGTTCTGTAGCCTGACTGGTCACCACAATCAGCTCTTTTATTTACTTTTCTATTGATCAAAAGTTTTCGTTTTGTTAAAATGAGAAAACTGACTTTTTATTGAGTGAAACTCTGCACTGCACTACCGACTTGTGCTCAGTAGACAGAAGGGATGAGTCTTTTAAAGGCTATCAGTCCTTCTTCTAACTTGTAGTGATATTGGGCATGCTGAGAGGCATCCTTCATTATTGTAAAACATAAATTCCTCCAGTACTTCTTTACAAAGAAGTAGAGAGCAGAGCTATTACTATGGGTTAGTGCAGTAAATGGAATCCCAAAATAAGGTGCTATTAAGAATGCTGGTGACAGTCATTCAGGTTCTCAAAACAAACTATAGCTTTGAGATTTAGGCAAGACATCAGGAAATAAGGTCTAGTAGGGACGGTATATATCTGGGAAGATTAAGTGAGTCACATTGTCTCCAGTGCTTAAATACTACTTCCTTATTTTCCATCTGGCTTGCTGGGGGGATGAGTGGGTGGGAGCATGTGTGCATCCTTTAACATGTCTAAGTTAAGCTTGGTAGATTCATAGATTCCCTGTGACAAAAAGAAAAGCATGTTGAGAGAAGAAATGGAGGGGAACATCCTTTCAGACAGTGAAGAAATAGAAATAGTTTTCTTCTATGTTCTCACACCACACTGTAAAAAATGGGCTTAATTAATAAAGTAAGAAAGAGTGTGTCCAGGTGATTAAAATTTTCTTCATTGAGTTTTAGATTATGGTAATTTATCACAGAGTTCAGGCTGGTTTTTAGTCATTCTATGAACTTTTTTTTTCTTCCAAAACAAAGGAAGAACATTTGAAGAAGGAGAGGAGAGAAAGAGTAGGTAAAGAGAGAGTAAACACAGATTAATCAAGAGGAAAGACTAAGAGGCAAGAGAACCTCATTGAAAGCAACAGACTTAAGTATCAGCTGCTGTAGGTGCTTTTGTTCAAATGCAGTCTTTTAAGACAAAAGGGACAGAGATTTAAAAAAAAGGGAAAATGAGGGAAGGAAATTGAGTTGAAGATTTGGATTTTAAAAAAGGGTACATGAAGAATGAGGGTTTATCAACCACTACAATTTAGAGAGTAGCTGAATTTTCTGATATCCTTTGCGTACCTAGTCCTGGAGAACTTTACTATGAAAGCCTTAAATCATGTTGTTATTTATGCTTTTCACATAGACTTGATGTCACTTATTTTAATACTGTTATGCAATACTTGTATCACCACAACTAAACATAGCATTTTTGTTTGTTTGTTGTTGATAATAGTAAGACATCATTATTTTGGATTGACTATCCACTGCCTGTGTTGGAGGTTAGCATTTTTCCTTTTTCTTCTTTCTCTCAGGAATTTTGTCCCATTTGTTGCCTAAGAGATGACAACAACCGGTACTTAAGAGAACAAAAGATGTGGCTGGAAGGAGGAGGAGGGGGAAGGTACAGCTGGCTCCTCAGTTAGCTGGAAGGTTTTCTCTTGGAAAGGGCAGAGATAGGACGAGATTTTGGCTGGAGGGTGAGGGGCTGGGCTCGGCTCCACCCTCTCACCCTCTCTCTCTCTGTCACTCACTCTCTCTCTCGGGATTGGAGTGGAGGCAGGTGGGGTTTGGTGCTGGACCATTGTTCCCCAGAGGATTCACTGCCACTGTGGAGCTGTTGTCCTCCCACTGCTTCTCCTGCCGTGGGTGAGTCTTTGCTTGTAAGGGCAGCTGTTGAACTGGGACCTTATCAACACCCAACCTCACTGGTAAAGGACCCTTACCATCTACTGGGGTGCCCTAGGGACCCCGAGCCTCTCCAAGGCAGCCTCTCCTGGCTGCTTTTAGGAGTCTGCCTGCTGCTGCCCAGCCCCACTGTCTTCTGCCTCTACTTCAGGTTTTTCACTACACTTTAACCCGATACCCAGTGTCTGCCTAAGCCCCCACGGTTTCTTCTATGGCTGTGGAGTTTCTGCTGCATTCTGTTTGCCACCCCGGGGTTTGCTCGTCCCTGCCGTTCCAGCTGCTGCTCCGAGGTTCCTGCTGCAGCTCATTTCGCCACCCGGAGGGGCACCGCGCCCGGCTGCCGCTGGGGTTTGCAAAGGCAGCGCCTTTCCTCTCCCTGCCGCCGGCCCGGCCGCCATTCCCCAGCGCCCTGAGGCGGCCGGGCCCGCGCCACAGCGCCCCCTGGCGGCGCGGGGAATCCCCGCAGCCGCGGTGCCCGGCCGGGAGCCAGCAGCGCCCCCTGGCGGCCGCGAGCGGAGCTGTGCTGAGGGGAAAGGGCCCGGCAGCGCCGAGAGGGCCCCGGCTGGGCCCTGCTCTGGGCTGCTGCTGCTGCTGCTGGTTGTTTGCCTTGTTATACATATACGTACTAGTAAAGAACTGTTATTCCTTTTCCCATGTCTTTGCCTGAAAGACCCATAATTTCCGAATTATACTAATTTGGAGGGAAAGCGGTCTCATTTTCCATTCCAAGAGAGGTTCCTGCCTTCCTTGGCAGACACCCGGCTTTCAAACCAAGACAGTCTGTTGTGTCTTTGAGCATTTATTCTCATAGGATTGCTTATGTGAAAGCCCACAGCTGAAATAAATCTCCCTATTTACCTTATCCAAATAGACCCAACAAGATTTCTTTTCTCTTTAACAAAAGAGGATCTAGTTTCTTTTTCAGTTTGCTTGGATAGCTCCTTTCAGGACCTTATCTTTTAAATGCTAGGATATTTACAGGTTAGATCTAGTAGCTACAACAGAGAGAGATTATAGACTCTCATGATTACTAACACATTAGGTGCTTTAGAATATTTTGACCTTCAAGTGTATTGGAAAGCCCATCTGCTAGGACAGGCTTTTGCCTGATAGGGGGTCTTCTTTGTCTAATTTTAGTGCCACCCCTTTTGTCATATTAACTAAAATTAATTTCATATGCATGCATATTATGCTGTTCAGTGGATAACACTGTTTTCCTTAAGTCCTGCCCTCAAAAGCCTCATGTAACTTTGAATGTAATGTATGTCTGTCTCTGCTACTGACTGGGGACCCATGTAGCTGAAACTGTCTTCCTAAATGCAGGCTAAGGGAGAAATTTTGACAATTACACTGTCATTTCACTCTTTTAATAGCTTTACTATTGGCTGTCTCAATGCATTAATTTAGAATGAAGCTAAACTGAATTAGTCATATCTGTAAAAGCTCTTCAGGGTTGCACTTGAACTAAACCGAAGGATTTCCAGCTGGTATGGCAGCTTGTGAGGCTTTTTTGGCAGAAATGTCATGTAATTTACCAATAGGTACACAACAAGAGTTACTTCCAATTTGTTTTACAGGTTTTACTACATCCATAGTAAGGATGCTCAAGGAGGTTGGGAAAGATGCTGCTAATACATTCCACACAAAACACCATGTTCAGTACCTTGCTGTACCCATTTGATGTGGAAAATGGCATGTCCTTAAACAGCCTTTTATCTAATGTGTTTTCCCATACATTTTGGTAAACAGTTAAAGACAATAAACACCCAGTAATGTGAGTGATTGCTTTAAAAAGATTGCTTTAATTCTTAGAGTTACATATAGAAAACAGTGAATCCAGGAATCCATGTCTGTAATCTTGGATGGTGAGTGAGAGTTACTAGTCTGAACCATCACCCTTTAAACTGAGATGTATAGACTGAGAGTCTTTTCATTCAGTCTGGTCAATGAATGAATTGTGCAGTGATGAAAGCAATAAAGAGTGATCTTTGGAGTTGTATGATCGCAGGCCAGGCTTTACTCTTAAAATGAAAATACTTGAATTCATTTTGTTCAAGTACATTATGTAGCCCAACATTGTGTTAAGGACATTAGAAGTCACTGTCCTTTGATAAAGGACAGAGCCTTGCACAGACTCAGACTAGAAGGTTTTCATTCCTCACGTTATGAAGGACATTGAAAAGTCAGTAATTATTTTCCTCAACTAAATTTTCCGCTTATTCAAAACCGGATAAAATAAGTTGTTGCCTACGAAACGTTTCTGACAGCCAACTAAAAAATAGCAAAATTGTCTACTTTAAAAGAAATCTCCTTTAAAATGTGCTCAAAAAATTTAAATTAAGTATTTTGCCAGTCTACTGAAAAGCTGAATTTAGCTATCTTCACTTAATAAAAAACAATATCTAAAGACAGTGGAGCCTAGGGCTTGAGATGTGACGTGACCTAATAGGAAGCACAATAAAGAATTTGGTATCAGTTTGCTCTAGAGATCTAGTGAACCATCTTCACTACAGTACACAATCTCTCTGCCTCAGGATTCTTAGCAAGAATTTGCCCTTCTCCCATTTCCTTTATGTATGGTAAAACCTTGGTTGTTATACTGACTGGATTAGATGTTTTATAGTATGAAATTATCAAATACAATTTGAAATATATCAAAGGGATGTATTCTTTTATGGTCTAGTAAAAAGTCTTTAAGTAGCTGCAAAGAAATCTTGATTTCCTGTATTTCCAGGTACTTAAATAGTAATTCCTATTTTGTTATAAATATTTAATACACCATATATTTATATTTAATTTATCATCTTTAATAATTGCAGTGGGTTTTCGCAGAAACTAGCCTAGGTTGTAAATTTGTTCAGTTCTTGGCATTGGCTTTAATTTTTTTTTCTAAGGAATGTTGGCATTGTCCAGGGTGCTTGATCTAAAAACTCCCCTTTTCTCTTTTCCAGAGTTTCAGATATTTCAAACATTCAATGAAAGATAAGAACATGAGATGCTACATGCATTTCTGACATATGTGAAATGAAAATTTTCCACTTGAAGTAGAGCTCATAAGAGAGAACTGCCAAGATTATTCCTATTCTTCCTTAGTATCTGATGAAATTGTCCATTTCAGATTATTTTTCCTGAATTTACTTCAAGGAAGCCTTCCAGTGTTAGAGTTCCATTATTGCTTCCTGCTTCCTTCTCCACTGTTTTCTCTTTTATTTCCGTAAGTTTTATCATCTTGCTATATGTTGTTAAATCTAAGTAAGAATATTAAGTCCAAAACTTTTCCTACCAGTAAATGGTTTTTTTCCCATAAAATGGATTCATAGCCTGAATTTAACATAGCTGCATTTTTCAAGGTACCAAGGAGGCTTTTGTGAACTTAGATCCAGCATTTCAACAGGCCTAAATATTTTAAATATATTTAGGAGGTTAATTTTGAAAATGTAAGGACAGAGATTAAATTCTGGCCTCATTACATTCCATGGAAGTGGGATTTAATTCTGCCGTTTCAACTCTATGGAAACCCTTTTCTTTCCCATTCGTATATTAATCAAGTTGCCCTCATGAAATCATACCTGCACTAAGAAAGTGCACTATGACCAGCCAATATTATAGCATAATAGTTATAATTTGGTTTCACCTCTTTCTTAGTTTCACCAAAAGCTCATTTTCTGCCTGATGATCTGAAGTCAAAATGGGTCAGTTGGCATAATAAAGATATAATAAGGCACTGTTAAAAATACCTGATAATTTCAGTTCTGATCAGAACTAAAGGCTTCTTCCTTTCACTTTCACAATATAAATCATTTATGTTATCTAGGTCTGATAAATATCAAATGATCTATGGAGGAAATCATATCAAGAGACTTCTTTTATTATTAGAATGACTGCAGGGAATTATGGTCAGTCACTTGAGTGAAAGGTATGTAGGGTAAAATAATAAAATTTGGAGATTGGATAATACATCATTTCAATCAGGTTTGAAAGTAATAAACATACAGGAGCTAAAAAGCTAGCACTTTGACTACTGGAGCCCTGAATTCCCTACTCCTTATGTCTTCTTATTTCTTCCTTCTGCTGGACACATAAAATTGCAAACATCATGTCATTCTGTGAAAACATATCTATGCATTGAAAAATAGATCTACTTTATTTTTTACCTTTAGCATTCATCTTGAATTGTAAAAGGATGTCAAATTAGAGTGCCCTCAGATTCATGTGACAAAAATCTTAGCCTAGCCAGTTATGTCCTTAAATATAACTCAGTCAATGTTGTTATGACTTTATTGCTACTTAGCAGATTTACTTTCCAAGGAAAGATAGTCTGATGTGTAGTACAGAAAAGGTAACATTCTGGGTGTTTTCTCCTCGTCATGACAAATTCATAGAGCAGGATGAAACACAGTTTTCAGAACACGCTTAACCCTCTGACTCTATTCTTCTGACGTATGATGTAAATATTGTATAATATGTCATTGAAATAAAAGGTTATTCGGTACTGTAGGGGGATACTTTAAAATCTGCTTGGATCCTTGTCTCTGAAAATACTGGCCATATAAAAGCGGTTAACAGCAACGTTAGCCTGCTTTGCGACTGTTTAAAAAACTATACCACAAAAAGTTTATTTGTAGGGAGAGATAAGATAGAATTGGGTTGTGCGCTGTGGGACATGCCTGCAGAGACACATGGCAGCACAGAGGAGCACATGGAGGCACAGAGAAGCACACGGAGGCACAAAAGAGCACATGGCAGCACAAAGGAGCACATGGCAGCACAAAGGAGCACATGGAGGCACAGAGAAGCACATGGAGGCACAAAGGAGCACATGGAGGCACAGAGAAGCACATGGCAGCACAGAGGAGCACATGGAGGCACAGAGGAGCACACGGAGGCACAAAGGAACACATGGAGGCACAGAGAAGCACACGGAGGCACAGAGGAGCACATGGAAGCACAGAGGAGCACATGGAAGCACAAAGGAGCACATGGAGGCACAGAGAAGCACACGGAGGCACAAAAGAGCACATGGAAGCACAAAGAAGCACATGGCAGCACAAAGGAGCACATGGAGGCACAGAGAAGCACATGGAAGCACAAAGGAGCACATGGAGGCACAGAGGAGCACATGGAAGCACAAAGAAGCACACGGAGGCACAAAGGGGCACACGGAGGCACAAAGGAGCACATGGAGGCACACAGAAGCACATGGAGGCACAGAGGAGCACATGGAGGCACAGAGAAGCACATGGAGGCACAAAGGAGCACATGGAGGCACAAAGGGGCACATGGAGGCACAAAGGAGCACATGGAGGCACACAGAAGCACATGGAGGCACAGAGGAGCACATGGAGGCACAGAGAAGCACATGGAGGCACAGAGAAGTTTGTCTCCACTGGACCCTGGGGGAGGAGGTGTCACACTGCAGACCCCTTTGGAGAGGAGCCTGCTAGGAGCTGACGGACGGGTGAACAGCGTGTGATCACCCCATAGAAGGACATTTGGAAAGTGTGTTGCTGATGTGGCAACATGGGATAGGTCACGTAGTGAGAATTGCCATGTAAGGAAATACTGTGCTTTGAGAAAGTGTATAAAACCAGCTCATTTCTTCGAATAAACGATTCAGATTCCCTGCCAGTCTGGGTCGGTGCCTCAATCACCGACATTTATTAGGCTTAATTACTGTTATTAAAGACTAAATGTACGTAAAATACACTTAATTTAATATTTTTGCTTGGTTGCACCCTCTGTTTTGTGCCCTTTTGTTTAACAGTTTCTCTGTCTTCCTTCCCCTCAAATAATTATATTTTCTTTTTTTAATTTGTTTTTTTCCCCCACAGCCTGAAGAAAACTCAAAAAAAAAAAAAAAGGAAGTATTATTAGAATTGTCACTTTGAATCAAAGTTTCCATTTCCCAAAAGCATTTTTAAGGTGAAATTAATTTTTGTTTCTCTTACTGAGCTCATTTTATCTAGATAACAGAGGAAAAAAGGTTGGTATATTTTTCATTTGTAACAGCTGACGCACGGATTCAGATTGGCAGGGATACTGAGACGTTTATTGAGAGAAAGAAGCTGGTGTTATACACTTCTTCAAGACACAGTATTTCCTTATTGGTATTTTTCACTAAGTAACCTATCACCCATTGCCACATCAGCAGCACACTTTCCAACGCCCCATTGTGGGGGTGATCAGGCACTGCCCACCCATCCAGCAGGCTCTGCAGGCTCCTCTCCACAGGGCTCTGCCAGCTGCCATCTCCTCCCCCCAGGGTCAGGCAGAGACAAGCTTCTCTGTGCTGCCATGGCATTCTGCAGGCGTGTCCCACAGCCTGTAGCTCAGTTCTCTCTTATCTCCTTCTACATTCTTCAGAGTAGTAATAGCTTACAGGAAGCCAAAGTGAAGTCCCAAAGTATTCTGTCCTAACTGGACCTCTGCTGGTGGCAGATCAAGAATGACAAACCCCACCACATCAGTGACATTGAACAAATCAGTCTTTACCCAAGTCACTGGAAAGTGCCTAAGGATCCCATATGTTGGAACAAAATGTTTATTGCCTAAAAATCATCAGTGAGCTGAAAAAATGCTTTGGCGGGGCAGGGGGGGTGTTGTCTTTTTTTTTCCAAGCTTACATGCTTCCAACTTGTTCTTTATGTGTTTTCTTTAAAAGTTGACTTGTCCTTTGTCCTGTCAGGTCTAATTTGTGCTGAGCAAATGTCTGGGAATGGAGGGGGCTGTATTTTCTACTCTTACTCCAACCTGCATTACAGCTCTACAAATCTTTGTCTCATTTTTTCCTGTCTAAGTAGCAGACTGTTATTGTGCAGGCTGTTTAACATTTCATCTGATGCTGGCAAACAAGTTGTCTCACTGGTGAAAGGGTTAAAATCATTGTACTTGGGCATGCTTTGGGATACTGGGGCTAGAATAAGGTACCTTGTAACTAATGTAGAAGTTAGCTGAATAACTTAGCAAGAGACAGGGAACAGAAGCTTGCAAAAATGAGGGACAAAGCTTGCTAAATCCAGTGAAGAAACTGCTGAGACAGCTAACAAGAGACTGCACATGCCTAGAGAAGAAAGGTGAAAAGTGCACAGCGAGGAAGAGATGCAGCCTTCATCAAAAGGACCCCTGAGCCTTCCCCCGCACGACCACCAGGGAGCCCTGTGCCTGTGCTCTGCATGTGCTAATGATAATAATGAGTTCTAAGAAATAGTTTGCATAACGACACCTTTTCTAGGGAAAACAATGAATATGCATAAAATGTAACCATATATTGTAATCCGCTCTGTGCCTGGCTGTAACGCTAGGGAGCAGCGAGGAGTCTCCAGGCAGGTGCAAAGGAGGAGTTTTATTTACAAAAAACCCGGCCTTCTTATCCCATTAGTTGATTGTTAGTTTATGTAGTTTTAAGGCACAACAAACCAAATTGAACCAGCCACCATACACCACGATGCAGGCATGAGGCATTTATGCAGCAGGCCTCACTTCCTCTATTCTAGCTGAGTCAGTCTCCCACAGCTCATTTCTACTTGGGCTAAGTAACAGGCCAGAGCCATGATTTTACCAGGCCTTCTCTTTACAAAGCTTTACCTCTCGGTCACACCTGGTGTGTGTGTGTTAGGAGGAGGGATCCCCCACACACCCAGCACACTGAATAAAGCAAGTACCCACCTCTTGGACTTTGTCTCGGAAGCGTCTCTTGGCCCGGTTTGGGGCGATTCACTGGTGTAAGTATACGAAATAGAAATTACATCCTTACCCTATTTGTGTTCTATCCCTTTGTAGATTGGACCTGAGAACAGTCTACTTTTTTTCCTCTGCCTTTATTTCTATGCCTGTGCCTTTATTTCCTATGACCTTATATCAAGGCAGCAGTTGGGCTTATAAAGCGGAAATAAAGTATCCTTGTTGAATGAAAAGGGCCTAAAATGTCTGGAAAACAAAGCCTAAGAGAATGTACGAGCCTATTCTGAGGGTGTCCATCAACACCTTCATATTACGTAAGGCCTCTAATAGTTGCACCTTTGGCATGAAAATAGAGTCTGTCCTTCCTGAATAATTAGGGTGAGAGTTGAACTAGAGTTGAACTCTTGCAGAAGGATGTTTGAGTTCTCCAGTCATATAGTTAATGAATGCATCATTAAGGTAATCATTAAGGTACTATTGCAGAATTGATCTTTAAAAACTGAAATTAATCAGGTATTTGACTGTTTTGAAATGTAAAAAAAAAGTAGGGTTTTTTGATTGCAATCTGGGGTGGGTTTTATTGGTTTTGGTTTGGGGTTTTTTTTTTAATGTTTCCTAGCTATATCATAATACAGAATCTATAGAAAAAAAAAATGAAGGGATTACATCAATGTCCAAGTTGTCTTCAATGACATCACACAGGATTAAGGCAACAAAAAAGATAGAAAAATAGAAAACCACATAAACATAGCAATTTAGTCACTGCAGTCCAACTTCCCTCTTCTGTTAATATTTATCCATTCACAATAAATACCAAAAATAAAAATCTGTATTTTGCTTTCTGGTCACAAATTTATGTGATCTTTTCAGAGCTACCAGCTGGAGACTACATAGTTCCAGAGTCCCAAAGGAAAACTTGTGAAGCTGCTGTCCTATATTTCTGAGTGTTACAACACCTACACACACACTGCCATCATGTCCTACTGTCAGAACATACTAAAACTGTGTCATTTTGGGGGTTATTTTTGCTTCTCTTAATGCCAAGAAGAACTGTCCTTTTGTTCATTAGTTTTACTTTTAAAATCCAAACAGGCTAGCTGGGGGATGATTTCATAGCCTATGTGGGCCATCTGTTTCAGTGCTTAGCCATCCCTGCTGTCTTCCCTGTCCAGCTAGGGATCTTTGGGGTGTTTTTAATCTTATCTGTGTTGACAGGAAGAACAGATTATTTTCTTCTTCTTTTCAGGCACTTGCTGTGCATATGAAGTTTTATACTTCACCTCTTCTCCCTATATTAAACAAATTCAGTTTCTCAAACCATACTTGTATCTTATGTTTGCAAGTTGCTTATTATTCTTGCATTCCCTGGATTTTTCTCCAGTCATTCCACCTATTGCTTAAGTTAGACACAGTCTGCAGCTACCAGGAAATGCTATTTCATGAACTATTAATCTCAAGTGAATGTTAAGACTAATTTGAGGGGGCAGACTTCAATAGTTAACAGTTCACAACAATAACATTTACAGGAAAATCCTAAAACATACATCTGTGCTTCCTGACTTTCTGAAACGGGCTCAAGCCAGAGAATCAGTGTCCACCTGTCTGTCTCTCTCCCCTTCTCTTCCTGTCTCACACAACATCATTAGAGCTAGTATTTTCAGGCCAAGTCCTTCACTTTAGTGAGTGTGATTAATTATGATTCTGTGAATTCTGAGTTATGACTTATAACATGTCTTTTTGTGCCTTAAAACTCAAGTATGGGTACTGTTAGCTATTTAAAAGTATCAGCTTTCCAAAAATAAATAAAAATGAAAAATAAGTAAGGTCATAGACATCACAGTGCTAATGAACCTTTGAAAATGTGACCTGTAGCCTTATGATTCAGGGTTTAAAAGAAAACTAAAAACAAAGGAACTCTGTTAATAAACACCCAGAAATCTTTAGGGTTGTTGCAGGTTCAGTTCGTAACCAGGCAGAAACACCAATTAAGTGTAGTGGTTTTAGGTCAAATTATGCATTACCCCCTGATTTCCTTTCTGTGAGATAAGAATTAGGAGGAAGCAAAGCAGGCACAAAACTTAAAGAATATAACATTTATTAACAGACCTAAAAGAAAGAAAGGGAAAAAAACAATCAGAACAAACTTTTAGAACTCTTTTCCTCCCCCGCTTTTCTCCCCTCTCTCAATCAATGTTGCAGTTCTTGAAAAGGGAGAAAAGGGTTTTTCTTCCTGTTTTACGTGGTTTTACAAACTGCCACTGTCTGCAGGTTTGCTTGGAAAGAAACAATCTGCTAAGGTGTAACACATCTTTTCCATGAACCCTTTCACAGTTCCTTCAGCTGTGAAACACCGACCATCACATGGGGTTATCACTCTTTTAAGGATGAGTCATTTTTGGCTTGAACACAAGGCTTTTTTTGCCACCAGGTTTTAAAAGCCTCTCACTGCTTTTCAGATACAGCCTGGCTTGGGCATTCTTCACAACCTTTACAAGCCACACGTAAACTGTCCATCCCCCCCACGTACTTCTAATGGATCAAAGAGACCAACAGTCTGTGATATCACTGTTTCACACCACAGCAATGCCAGGAGATTTTTAAGCTGCGCGCGAGAGACGCGGCACTGCCCTTTTCTCTCCTGGAGCCATTTTAGCTCCGTCCCACGGGACCTCGCTCTCTCTTTCTCTCTGGCTCTGGAAGTTGCCACGTTGGGAAGTGTTCCCGTTCAGGCTCCGCTGCTGGTGCACGGCTCCTTCTTCAGCTCAGTGCCGAGTGTGCGGGCTGGCTGCAGGCTGGAGGCTCCGCCGCTTCCCCTGGCACCGTGTGGGAAAGAGAGGGATCCGCCGGTCCCAGGGAGCCGCCTCGGATGCCTCATAGTTCCCGTCCCAGGGACCCAGGGTCGGTGCTGTGGTGCTGGGAAAAGGATGGGGAAGGGGGGCAGGGGCTCCCAGCCCGGCCCGGCCCAGGACTCTGAGGCCCCTGCCTCTGTCCCCTCCCATCCCCACAGCTGGAATGGAAAAAACCCCAAAAATCCCACCTTTCCACGGGGTTTAAATATGTAAAATTGGGAGAAGCGTGATTGGTCCAAAAAGCTGTCTGTCGATTTAGGATCAACCCACTACAGGGGTGCACCTCATGATGATTCAGTGGGAATATTGGTGATACTACTATATCAATTCATTAGTATTTATTTTATTTTAGTTACAGAAACTAATCATGGACCAGGGCACCTCAAGCTGGGCACTCAAATGTCCCTGGCCAAACAGATGCAGTGTAATGAGGAAGTCAGTGGTCCCCTGGATTGGCCTGGCAGCCACTCTTAACATAAACCGTGTAAGTTATAGTTCTTCTCTTCATTATATTGGCCGACACTGAAAAGCTCAGACCATGGTTCATCCTCTGATACTGAAAAGTAGAATACATCCCTTTGGACTGCTCCAAGCTAAGGCAATGCAGAAATAAATCTGAAACCCTTTCGTTCCTCTCCCGAATTTGTTTCTAATCGCAGGTGGGCCAAGTTGCCTATCAGAAAGATAGGACTTTGTACCTGGTGCTGGCAGTTTGTTCTACATATACATCAGATCTAGACAGACTTGAGACAGATGGCTCAAGCCATGGGAGGATCACCAGCATCAAGTGGCAGACCGTGCTGATGATCCCTGAGTCAGTGAAGGATGAACTCAGGTCAGATCTCATTAGTAATGTAAGCAATATAACTGTTGGTTGTTTCTGCTGCTTCCTGACATGCAGTTTTTTCCCTGGAGAAGAGAACATGGAACTGCATAAAGCATTTACTCTAACATAATTTGTTAACATTCTTGCCTCATTAACAAACAAACTAACTGTTCTGATAATTTTGTTAATATTTCATTGCAGGCACAAAAACGGACTTTAAAGTTCGGGTATGTATCTCTAATCTCTGTCCCTCCAGGGTATCGTAGTAATGATGATTTGTTGTTTGGAGTTTAATTAAGAAAAAGTTAAGCTCTTCTTACTTGTGTTTTTACAATTAAATGCAAATAGGTTTAAAAGAACCTGCTTGGCTATGCAAAGCTGAATAACACTGACAATCCAATAAAAACAAATATGTATAAAAAAGCAGCTTAACGCCTAAAAAACCAGAGGCAACAAGCCACACAACAGGCTGTTTTGTATTGATTTGCTGGGATGGAAGTGGTAGGTAATAATTAACTTTAAATCTCATTCAAAATAATAGATACTAAAAAGTTTTCTGTCTTAATCAACTATCCTCCTGGTCCTACAAATGGATAACTGTTCATATTGCCACAGGTCTTTTCTTTAGTGCTTTCACTGACTCTGATATGTTTGTACATTTCCTTTAGTTCATTTTTTTCTTAAGAAATTCTTGGTTTGTTTTCCATTGCTTATTGAACCTGATCATACATCCAGACCATCATATTTGACCTGATCCCAGACAAGTACAGCATGAATACACATTCTACCATTTTATCTGTCCTTAAGTCACGATGTGTAGCACATTATCTACATGCAAATGCATATGCATGCAAATATCTCATCATGAAAGTAATGAGAACTAGATGAAAATAAAGCACAGTTTTAAGATTCATTAAATTAATCATGTGAAAGCCTTGCATTAGCAATTCTATCACACGGAGAAGTGTTATCTTAAGAAGTTTCTCTAAGGGAACATCAAGATTTTCAGTGCAATTTTGTATCACTTTTCAGCTTGGTACCCTTAGCATGTGTGTATTCTCATCAAGATAAATTAGACTGACTAGGGCTGGGGACTTACTAAATCAGGGTTTTTCAATGGAATTTTCAACAGTACCAAAGGAATTTTGAAAATCCAGTAAAAGGCACTATTTCCATTACATCTAATTCCTGGCTGAATGTGCATGACAGAAAAGGCCTACAAGCATGATCAGGGGCTTTTCTGAATAATACGAGACCATTTTGGTGCAGAGGAATCAAATACAATTAGTTAGTATGTGTGAGTCTGAATGTCATAGGGAAAATGTATCTTATCCACTAGAAGAGCTATTTTTTAGATTAAATATAGTGAGATTAGTTCAGAGACACATAGTTTTTTCAATTTTCCTGCTGTATGCTCACAAATTTATGATAAATTTAGGGCACCTGTGACTTTAAATGACACAAAAGATATCATTGATGTGAATGGGAGATCCCATGGTTTTGCTTCAGTGACAGTCTATTACTAATTACTGCTGAATATTTTGCCTCCAGTTTATGACTCAGAAGTCACAACTGGTACACACCAGACCACAACATCAGAATGTGTTCTATCTATTTAACCATAAATGAGCAAGAGAAATAATAATAAGAAGAGAAATCCTGCAGGTACGTTTTGCTTGGTGTCTTTTGTGATGAGGAATATTCATGATCACTTGACTTATTTGGACACTAAATACATTGGGTTTTAGATTGAGCCTGAAAGACCGAAATCTTAAGCTTAAAATCTCAAGCTTAGGTTTACTGTAAAATAAATTTCTGAAATATGCCACAGGCATATCTCTGAGATACTGTTATTATAAAACTTCAGGACCAATTGAATATTAATACAAACAAATTATGATTCTGAATGCAACTGTTTTACTGTGGGACACTTAATTTTCCTCTATATAGCTTGGAAACAAAATACTGACATTATTGGGTAGCACCATGAGTTTCTGGCTATGCCAGATGACAGACTTGTCACTAACCATTGAACCAAGAGCAGGCTGTATAATTTTGCAGCCTGAATGGTAGGAGATAATTTACTGAAAAGAGCTGCTCCCAGGAAATGATTCCAGATTGAGTGACCCTGAGTTAAGTCAATTTAAAATTAATAGAAAAATAAACCAAGTGGATTACTAATTACAGTTTTTTAATTATTTCAAAAGGGCAAGCTTTGAGAAATTAAGGGAGCTCATCAGAGAATTCAGCTGTGCTGAAGAGCTCAAACTCTTCAGTGTCAATGAGGCTTGATGTTTTTGAGGTTGTTGTTATTAATCAAAATTGCACAGCTTCCCAGAGCTGTCTTTACAAACTTTTCTATTTCTTGCAGGAAATAGTTTCAAACCTACTGGGTGAATGACTGCTCAAGAGAAGAATATTACAGTTGTGAGAGATGAAGTAATGTTTTGCTGCAGCCAAAAAGATTACTGAATAAAGGAATGAAAGTTGTTGGTTCTGTTCCCTATTTGTTGTTAGCTATGGTTTGGATTTGTTCTAGTTAATTTGTTGGGTGCTGCTGGGAGCTGGGAGAGGGGCGGGGCTGAAGACAGGACCAAAAAAAGAAGGAGGATGAGAGGGGAGGGGACAGAAAAGTAGGCGGTCAGGAGAGAATGGAAATTCCCGAGTACCCATCCAATGGGAAAGGGGACAGAGACCGCCCCTGACTGCCAAAGGGTACAAAAAGTTGCCATTCTGTTGGAGGGTGTGTCTCTTTGGCTCTGGGGGAGAGGTACACATCAGACTCAGCTGAATTGTTACAAATAAACAGCTTTCTTTCTGCTTCTAAGACTTTGTCCCCACTTGATTGTATCTGAAAGTGAGTTTATTTCTGACACAATTATGCAGAGAGCCTGTAGGGAATGGAGAGACAGATTGATCAGCAAACAAATGTGATTCAGAAGTCAGAAAGCATATTAAGAAAGGTAAGAACTGGCCAAAAAAAAAAGCATTCTGGTAAAATTAAAGCAATTAAATCTGGTAAAACAAAAACAATTAATGAAAGATCCATGCAGTAAAAAATAATGTTTATTTTCAATGCAAAATATGTTGCTTGTTTAACAATGAAGGCAATGTTGAACTGGAAGAGGAGAGAGGTCATTCCATGATAAAAATAATCAGAAGAGCCCTGCAAAGTTGCGACACTGGGGGGAAAACTAAAGGGGTTCTTTTAAAGACTAAAAGACTTAACTGCATGATGTGGCATATGCTTGGTAGGAGTTTGTAATCGATGGTCTGCTTTAGAAATGGATGTTGAGTTTCCTTTAATACTGTGATCCATGGCACAGATCTGTGCAGTGGCCATCTTAATTGAAGAATCAAACAGAGTGATTTATTCCTCATACTATCTTGAACTGCTTAATTTCCTTGTAATCTAATGATGACAGGTTTTTCATAGCATGCTATTCCTCATTGTTCTTGCAGCTTCTCTCATCGCTTCTGGGAAACCTGTTTCAAGGGCATTGTAACATTGCAGCTATTTCAGGCAGGCAAAGACCAGCAAGGCTCCAAGGTATTTTTTGTTTGTGTGCTCCAGTCAAGGGTTCCAACATTTACTTGTTTATTACTTTGATTCTTGGCGTTCATAGATGACATTTAACCTTCTGTCATAAGTCACTGTGTGGATGGGTACAGAATGATCTAGATTTAATATAATTTTACAATATTCTTAAATTCATGCATTTTCAAATGTTGTATGGAAAACTTCACCATTGTTTTTTTCTGCCATAAAAATGGACTGGTAATTGGCTTGTGAAACAAAAAAGTCCCGTGCCCCTGTCAAAACAGAATATAAGTCTAACAAAGAGTCTTAGTTGGTATCCTTTCTGAGTGTGGATTTATCTGTGAGTTTTAATGGAGTCCTTTATGCTGGAAACATCTTTGGAGACAAGTGAAAATAGTCTGTTAGTTGCCATGGATACATCTGTGTGTAAACCCTATATTCCTCTTTTACCGTGTGACTGCATACTGATATGTGCTATATAGAACAGACTGAGTGTCCCCAGCTCAATTCCTAACAGGCACTGTGACTTTTACACGACTCCCTACACAGCTAATTTACACAGCTTGATTTCGTTGCAGTCTGTATCAATTTTGGCAATTTCTTGTGAGAGCCATGGCACCAGAAGCTCAGTGATAGCTCATAATAAGCCAGTATCTTTGCTGTAAAGATAACTGTGAACATCATTAAATAAATGCTATGCCAGGGGGAATGGGTATCCGTCCAAAAAGCTTTTCATTTATCCTGCGGTGTCAAGCACAACAAACAAACTGTAATCAGCCCGAGCTTCTTGGGATTTCTGTGATTGGAAATTTCTCCTACAGTGAAAATTCAGTACATTCATACATGAGGACAGCAGTGTGCCCTCCACCTTCTGGTAGCACCCTAGAAGTCCTAAGCTAAACCCAGTTTGCTATTTGCTTAAAAAAATCCAGCCAGATGCTCCCATATTGTTTAATCATTATAATACTGTTAACAATTGAGATGAAGGGAACTGGGGGCATGCTGATAGATGGAAATAATGTAGAGAATGCACTTTATCTCCTTAAAATTTTTCTATAAATAGATGGCTTTGTATGAGTTCTATACGTTATAAATCTAGTATAAATAAGAAATGAAATGTAAATAAACAGAAAATATTGATGAATATATCTCTAATAAGTTCATTTACTGTAAAAATTATTTTATGAGGGCATAACAACAGTGTTGTGCTGAAATGTCCAGCTGACAGGTCTGCTACCCCATTCACCAGATACAGCCTATTTGGTGCAATACAAGAAAAGTCTTATGTTTAATTCATATTCATCCTATTTATTCTGGGCTAAAGGCAAGTTTCAAGCTTGTAAAAATGCTCAGAGCTCTTCTGAGGCCCTTGGGGGGACTGAGGGGTTACACTTGGATAGTAGTGGTTCCTTGAGATTGTCTACAAGCCAGGACTTTAAAGAGGAGGAAGCAACAAACTTGTGAGCCACATACATGTACAGCAATGTCCCATAATTTAAGTCACTGACTGCCCATATAGAGTTGATAATCACCCATTGAAGTACACAAAAGAACAATGTTGTTGATTAATTCTATTCTATGAAAACAGCTTTGTCAATATTCTCTAAAAAAACACTCATTTAATTGTATTTCAATAAAGGAAAATTCAGCTCCCAGTAGTGAAATTACTTAGTTAGAGAGGAATAAAGAAACTCTCCTTTGAAAAATGGGAGACAATATGCCATCCACTAGCTCATCCTATGTGAGAACAAGAAGTCTTTATGGAGACAAAGGAGAGTCTGCAGAGCAAGAGGAATGTTTTTGCACTTTCCTAATCATAGATGACAGGATACTGCAGCCAGCTGGGCTCCTCTATGTTGATGTTGTTGCAATGGCCTCATTAGGAAAATGGAATTGCCGTAATATGAGTATCCTTGCCTCCATCTGCCAGGAAATTTCCTGAACCTTTAGTGGAAGCACAGGGGTGCTACTCCAGAGTCTATTGTGCTGTTTTACTTTGATCTACCTGCTAAAGCACTTTGCTCAGATCTGGGTGTCACTGACACAACTGAGAGTGACACTGAACAGCCAGTTGTGCAGAAGATACAGTGAAAAGCTTGTGCCACAGCTGTGCAAAGCTCACGTTCCAGTGAGAGCAGCAGCATTAGTGAACCGGAGGCAACAAGCAACAGGGTCATGAAGGCAATAAGTCAATATTTATGCAGTACTAGAGTAACTTAGGGAAAAGTTTTGTGACTAGAGGCACTTCAGTGTGAAAATATTTGCTCCTGGCTGGGCACACTTGTCTGCTTATGGCTTAGTACATTTGCAGCTAGAGGTACTTTCCTCCCTTTTGCCATTTGGAGCCATATAAGATAATGAGATGCCTGCCGTAATATATTAGAAAAGAGAATGTTCTAGACATAATGTTGTGATTAACTAGCTAAACTCTTGTTAAATTAAGACAGGATTTATAATAATGCCAAGACTGTGGTATGTAAAAAGCATCCTGGATTTGTTGGTGGTTTTCTTTGCTGCAGTTCGAAAGCAGAAGAGATTTGCATAGGCATTTGTAGACTTAATCACTCATGTGGTAGAGCTGATGTATGGAGCTTTCCAGTCCATACAGAAATCCTGAAGGGCTCCTAAAATGGTAATTCTAGTTAATCAGGTTGGGCTTGGAACAGAGAAGGCTAGGAAGTGCAAAGGTTTTTGTCTGGCATATGAGGAGAGGTGGGAACAGGAAAATGCAGTAGTAAGTACTCTGTATCTCTGCTCTGAAGTCAGTAAACTGTTAAACAATATAAACAAAAGTACAAAAGTAGTGGGCAGATCTTCAAGGAGCTTCTTGCTTCCTCTGCATGATCCTGAAAGCTTCCGGAAACAGAGGGATTCATCATATCCTTCCCTCTTCTGCCAAAGCAAAAGATTCACATCAGTTTATGTAATAGTATGATAATATTGTGCCTATTAAAAATAGATTGCTACCAAAAACATCTCTTAGAAATCAGTCTGTACAGGCTGAGCTCTTTATATGACATTATTGAAGAACTTTTGCAAACTCAGATGATATTTTTAAAGCAAACGGTATTGTTTCACACGAAAAGTGAACTAGCTTTATAAGTCAAAGTAAAAAGTCCTCCTAGAATTAGTATGTTATAATTTAAAACTTTTCTGGAAAAATATTTTTAATTTGAGCTTTTTTTGATATACCAATGAAATTTCTTGGTCAATTAACCATCACTGATGAACAGAAAAGGAATTCCTTGAGCAAATTCATGCATAACATGCTGGTGTTTAATTCATTGCAACCCTAAGGCATATCAGAGAAGGGATGGAGCCATCTGGGAAAGGGGCAAAGCAGGAGTTATCTCCTGAGGGAATTCCATGCTCAGCAAGATAAGGGTCTAGTAGGTAAGAAACTTGTCACCATCATGTAATTCTACCAGTTCAGTATGTTTTGACTCTGCACTACTTAGAAATAATCATTGGAAGGAAGAGACAACTTCACCTACCTGCCCTGTGGTTAATAGAGAAGTAGGACAACCTTTCAAGTCCTTTTGTCATGATGATGCAGAACTATAGGAGGTCTCTGAATCCAGATCATTAGTATTCTCTTCCTTCCCCTACTTTAACCACTACTTTTCTCACAGGAGAAAGGATCCAGGCTGTCTAGGCAATAGAAAGTCCTGTCTCCCTGTCTGAACTGGTCCTGACTCAACTACAAGTGGGTGTACAACTGAAACTGAGTATCCAGACACAAACCCACTGCTGAATTAGGTGAGAATGGAAAGGTATAGTAGTTATGAGATAATTGGTCTGATCAGGCCAAGGCCAAAAGGTATGTTGGAAAATAAATTGTGCCTATTTGTTGTATTTCAGAGAAAATAAAAGAAAATGAAGGCTTAGAGAAATTGAAATTCTGTAGTACTTTTGGTACCTCTTACAGAAATTGGATAAATGGAGGCCTCTTAAATTCAAAATGAAGTAGCCACAATCTCAGAAGACGGTGATTAAGACATTAAAGGGAAATGTTCTACCATTAATATTCTGAAGTGTCTAAATCTCACGTCTAACTGCAGCACCTGCTTTCAAAATGAGTAATGGTGCGTAAGAAAGGGGAAGAAGCAGAAAAAAAAAAGCTTAAGCCATATTTTTATAAATAGTGAGGTTTAAAGAAAGAGTAATCATTGAGAAAGTTGAGAAGTTAAACAATCCCTAAAAGCAAGCAAGAAGTCCTCAGATGGTCTAAGTAGTAAGAATAATGGTTATCTTTATTTTATAACTGTGAGGAGGGTGAAGGATGGATAACAGCTTCTTTCATAATGGTGATGGGAAACCAATAGCCCTCTTGCTTTTCAATGATGCTTTTGTTTGTTGATTTCAACCAGTTATTACTGGACTGGTGTCAATATTGAGAAGTAAATTCTACACCTGTATTTAGCAGCAGAATAGATCCTTAGTGCTTTCACAGGATCAGTTTATTAAATTTCAGTATTTATATAATGATGCAAGTGTGCAATTTCCATTATTTTATATTCTGTTTTCTTTGGTTTTTCTTTTCTTAAAAGAAGTCTCAACATCTTTTTATATTCACTGCTTCTATCACATCGGGTTGCCATGGTTATGCTGCAAAAACATTCAGAATCACAAGACATTCATGAATCATTCTAGCCAGGTTTCTGAAATTAAAGTTAAAACAAGTAACTTAAAAGTGACCCCGAAATCTGTGGTTCACATCCTGAGATCAGTTTTCAGGACTAAGGATGATATATGTTCACAGATACATGGATATACTGTGCGCATTGATATAGTAGAGGAGCTCATATACTCATTATATTTTAGGGGTTTTCTTCCCTTCTCCTACACCAGCCCCCACTATTAAAGAGAACAAGGTTTAATCACACATTTCTTCAGTCACAACTCAGTTTCAGTACAAAAGACAAGCACCAAAAGGTTATCTTGTCTCCTCTCTTTCCCTGTCTTCGGGCACTGTCAGCAGTGCTGTGCTGCTCCTCACAGATTGTGTAAGTCACTGTAGTCTCCATAAATGGATGGAGGTTCAGCTTTACAGGGAAGTCCCATTACATTGTCCTTACTGCTTTTTTCCCAATGTCTCACCTGAGTCTTTGCTGAAATTTATTGCTATTATTTCTTGTTCTGTTTTTTACCAAGTCTCAAGAAGAGATTGCTCCTTGCCACTCCTCAGAACTCTTTAATGAAGCCTCTTGCAGTATTTCCCTCATATCTGTTCAACTCCCTGTGCAAGAAATTTAGCACATTTAGGACCCGCTTTTAAATAGTGTCGTTATCCCTGTTCTCTTCTTAGTATTCCAACTGACAGTGCCTGAAACCACATCTAAAGCATCAGCTGGGGTGTTTTCAATGTCAGTACAAGAGCAGAAAATCTACTTTATGCCTCATAGAGATCTGTTTCTATATCATAATACAGTGGCTGATTTTACCCATTATCTTGACATATGCTTAACTAAGGCTCCATAATAGTCCCTAGAACATGTTTTGCAGAATTGTTGCTCACACTGACTTAAATATGCCTTTAAATTCTTGCTAGATATTTCTCTTACTCTTTTGAATAGCATCTTTTTTTTCCCTGACCAAATCTCCCTTTTGTCGAGATCAGTATGAGTTCTGAGCATATCTTCCTAACTACTGGCAATCTCTCTTAGTCTGCAAATTTAATAAACTGAATCTTTATTTTTTCTGCCAGGACAATATGAAATTATGGACTAAGAAAATACAGCATGCCGATGCTCCCTTCTGCTTTGACATTGCTTCTTATTTGTTCTTTTTTAAAATTAAATTGAGGAAACCTCAAAATTATGGAGAACTGCCTCCAGTGCCTAGGAATATTGTGTCTCTGCATGTTTTCTAGCCTTGAGTTTTACTGAAAATGGGATATAATATACCTGCATTGCTCTGAAATGTGTAAAGTAACTGAGGCAAATATCGAGTATCAGAACTGCTTCAGATGCAGTAGTGGGGAGCTCTAAGGGATAGTGTGGATAACCAGACACTTTTCATGGTACCTGAACTGCCCTGATTAGGTTGTTTTGGCAATCTGAGCTGTACAGTAAAGTGTAGTGACTCAGGCTGCTAAGAAAATAAGGAGGTTTTGAAATCTTTGCTTCATGACTGTAAGTTCTTCAATGTCCATGAAGTAAAATTCAGTAAATTGTGACACAGACATTGCAAAACGGTGTCCAGGAGAAAATGTAACACTTTCACTGTCATCTCTGTCTCAGCTGTCATCTACAGTAGTTGATTGGTTTTGTGACTGAGTCAGCTTTTCTTTCCTCTTGTCCTGAGCCGTACAAAAATCATGTACTCCCACCATGGAATATGCATTCCCTTTCAGTGCAGTATCACATGGCAGTATTATATTTGTCTTAACAGAAGGAGAAACATGAGTTATTCCCACTGAAATGAGGAGTCCCCAGAGTTATTTCTGACAGACCTGTGGGATGTGTGTGGCAATAGAACACGGAGAACACAGCCCAATGTGCTGCAGGTGCCAGCAGCAGCTATTATCGGAAAATTCTGAAAAGCAGGAATAAATGTTACTGTCTCTGATAAAGCACAACATTTCTTTCCAAGCCAAGGTCAAAACCAGCACTTCAAATATAAATGAAGGTTAGTTTGAAGTCAGAAAGGACAAAATCATAGGAGATGGTGAGGAAACATCACCTATTATGTTCCAATTCTTTACAGTCTTTAGCGCAGCTCCTGCGATGCTCTTTTCAAGACCAGGTTTCGATTGTGGTTGACTTTGCTGCTTTTCCTATCACTATTTTAATGACATTGCTGTTAAGAAATCTTTTATGTAATCCAGTAGAAAAGAATTCATCTGAACTAATGAGCTGATGCAGAGCTCAGTTGTTTCAGAGGAGCTGTTCCTATTATGCTCTTCTGGAGGAGTCCTTTAAACCTGTGCTGGAGAAGCAGCTGTACCTTCAATAAAGTTGTTTTTCCTGTTGCTATGTTGACTGATGCTGCTCTGCTCCTCTTTTAGCCAGTTCATTTTCTTTTTGAATGTGTGGGTGCATGCTCTGTTAGTCTTGAACTCTCCTTATGGTGTGACTCAGGATCACATGCATATTGAAATGCTGCTGCTTTTTACAAGCAAGTTAGTAGTCTTGCTTTTAATTTTAGTTAAAGCTGCTCTGTTGGCTTTTCTTGTGGATATATTGCCAATATTTCTCATGTTGATCATCCGCTGGAATGCCAAGAAAGTTAACTATAGAGCAAAGGAGATCACAGTAGATGAAGAGCAGCAATTATTAGCAAAATTATATTAACATATAATTTTAAACCTGAATCCCAACTGCTCAAATGTATTTCTTTTAAAAGTAGAAAAAAGCTTTATTTCTTCTTTCTTATTCAACATTCTACATTGATTTTGCAATTTTTGAACTATATTACAATTGATGGCTTCTAAACAGTATTTGATAGGAGTCTTAATCAGAATTAATAAGATTAGGTGGTGCAGTCTACAAGGAATAAGCTTCTCAAAAGGAAAAAAACCCAGAGTACATCACCATCTTAAAAGGTCTGCATCATGTGTTAATCATGTTTAACAATAACCCCACTCCGATTTAGAAACAATTCAAGAAAATAAAAATCTAGAAGTAAAGTTCTAGTGCAGGATTTCTTAACCCACTCCTTCATAAAGAGAAATTTCAGTTTAAGACTCCAGTGGAACAATCTTTACAGGTTTGTGTGGGGTTTTTTGTGTTAACAAACTGAGTAATCATTACAGCTGTAAAATACCGGGAAAGGCAGGTGACACAGAATTCATTGTTTCTGAATGTTTTAAGAACATTAACTTCTATTGACAATGTATTAAAACTGTTGTAGTTGAATGCAGGTCTCCATAATAAGTTATTAATTGAATGAATTATTGAATCAACATGTTGCTGGGGTATCTGATGCTGAAGCTGGTTTCTGCATGCCACGAGGGAAATAAATCATTGCTTTCTTTAACAGTTAAAGTAGAAATCCTTATTTTAAAGTACATGTAAGTATAAAAAAAACTCATTTAAAATGGGCACTATCAAAGGTTTTCAACTAAAGAAGTGGCTTTTGATACATAGATAAATGCTGGGATTTAAACAAAACTATGACTGGAAATATGTAACATTATGTGGAATCTTGGTCAACACACATCATTCTCTTACCCAAAAAAACACTTCTACTCAAACTAAATATGAGTGTATGCAAAAGAGATTAAAATTTCCAGAAAATTATCAAATGTATTTATATACTCCTTGAAAAGATGGGGAGAGAGGAAGAACAAATTGAGAGTTCAAGGGCTTTTGAGAGCTAAAGTGCAAGTAGTGCAGTTTTGGTGGGGGTTTATAATTTGTAAATTAGTTTTGCAGTTAATATTATGCATAGAATACATTTGTTTTATAATCTTTACTTTAGTTGCTTCATTCACAGACATTATCACCATGAAGTCCAGCTTCTCTTTCACCACGTGTTGCTTCACTTGCTACTTGGCCAGAAGTACCAACATCATCGTTTCTCAACCCCTAGACATGCTTCTATCCTAAATGTGCTTTGTGCTTTCATAAACCTTCATTAATTTAATTTTCTGCCCTTTAGACCATCCTCCAAATGTCAGCCTGTTATAAATTTATTATTATTTAACAGGTGAATTCGGGATCTCTGATATTTGCCATGTTATAGACTTTATTTTTCTGTTCTCTAAACTCTGATTTCTACTGTTTAAATTTATTAATATGTCATAAACCTGAAAGCTAACTGAAAAAGAATGAAAAAATACCTTATGCTATGTTCCAAATACAGCTGCATGCACTTGCACGAAGAAAAATTATACTATTTATTTTTACAATTACATAAATAATGCACATAGAACCTAAATTTATATATTTTGTCAGGGCAGACCCAAGAAAGAGGCAAAAGGACAAAATGAGGAGACTAACAAGCAGTAGCTCATGGGCTGAGCAGTTCCTGCCAGGCAGTTTTATTTACTCTCCTGACAAGAGAAACAACAGCCACCAGTGACATGATAATTCCAGAACATTATCTCCTTCAAGGGATATAAGCATAACCCTGATATATTTGGCTGAAATTGCCAAGAGCAGCTGTCAATTTCTTCAATTCCAGTGATTGGTAGTCTTTGAATTCATTGCTGTTTTGTCTCTTCAGTGGAAATGGTTTGCTTTTTCAGTTCCCCAGAGATGCTGGACCTGATGTTTTTAAAACTGGGCCAATTTTTTATTAAACAGGTTCAAGACCCCACCTTCTGTGAAAACCCACACCGACATCTCAGATTCTGAGAGTGCCATAATCAAAACATACTTCATGTCACTTTTCTTATTTGATCCATTTTGGTGGATAAAGAGATGTTGTATTATACTTCAGTATTCCTGCATATCCTCTAAAACTGACCTGTATGTGCAGTGGTTTATTTGATTTGTTTCTTCACTTAAAATTTACCCTTGATTCCATAATCTTGTGTCTTTCAATCAGACCCCATAGAACATTTTCATATACTCTGGCATAGCAAGGGATAGGTATAGTTACATTATTTCATCTGTTTGCTGGTTCAAGAGGGCTTCAATTATTTATTCATATATCCCTGAATTCAGATAACACAACTGAGTTTGACCCACTGGGTGTTCAGATAACACACAACTGAGTTGGACCCACTGGGTACCTTCCATAAAATTACCGCCTATTTAACTGGTAAGAATCAGAAATGGAAAAGCCATCTCTTGATTATTTATCATCAACAGTGGAAAAAGTATGCACTTTGTTTCTGACCTACATTAGTTTGTTTTAAACTTCTACCCTCACTGGTCTAGTTTTAACTTTTGTTTAAATTCTCTGGGGTTTGGGGTTTTTGGTTATTTGTTTGGTTCTGGTTTGGCTTTTTTTGTGAAGGTTTGTGCCCCTGGGAACCAGGTTATGGTTACCTTGAGGGGGAAAAAGAAATAGGTCAATGAGTGTAATATGGAAAACTATTAATTGGCCCTAATTTGAGGCGGGGGAAGATTGTTTGAGGGAGAGTTTAATGATGTACTGCAATAAAGGAAGGTCAAAACCTAAAACACAGTTTAAGGATATTCCAGTACATTTTACTGTGAAAATTTTGGGATTTTGCAAATCTATGTAGAGAGACACTTCAGTTGATTTTCTTTATTTCTGTGCTATATTGGTAAGAATAATTAACTAAAGCACGTGTTATGTCCAGTTCTGACTCTCTTCTGTTTAATGAGGAGATGTTTTAAGAAATGTAACTGATAGAAGCTTTAAAATTTACTATTTAATTAATACATTACTAATAAGCAAATTATTAATTGATAAATATAGCACTATTATTGACTTCAAGCTTTATCACTCTTCATACCATTATTAATCACCAAAAAGTTACAGCATTACAGTCCTAATAATACCATATATATATATATATATATATATGCTCTACTTTCTTTTCGTTTTTGTAATCCCTGGTCCTTAGATTTGTGTACAGAAAAAGCAGGTATAGTCCAAGTGTCCATACCAATCCTGGAGTGCAGGGACACTCTGCAAGACGTCATTCACCAACTGTGTGCCCTGATGCCTATGAGCATATGGATAAAGAATTAAAAAGTGAGTATTTTTGACTAATAGAACAGAAGCTGTACCTCCTTATGTAACAAACACTTTTTATCAAAGCCAAAACCTTTACTGGGTTTGCATTTCCTGTGTTTCAGTGGTGTTTTGTACCTACATATCTGATTTGTAACCTATTTTTGTATTTTTAAACCCTTACTTTTTTCAGTAGAGGTGTATTGGTGAATATATTACTCATTTAGTTATCTGACATGGTCCTAGTTACAGACTGAAAACCATTCACTTTATCCATTTGGTTTTCTTGATGCAATATCCTGGGTCGTAAGGAACTTTGCCCCTGTTCTAGTACTTTTCTGTCCTGCTCCATTTTTTCAGCATTTTCTTGATTTTCATTCTTCATTACAATCTTCCAATATTCGTGTTTGCATCTTCCCTTTAGCTGAAGCTCTGAATGTGTCTGCAGATCTTTCTCAACTTAGTCTTTCCATAGGCATTTCGAATGTATTTCTTGCAGTCTTCAGATGTTTGGTTACTTTTTAATACTTCAACAGACTTAAAATGAATGAAAAAATTAACTTTTAGAAATATATAGCACTTACTACTCTTTCCCTGCTTCTTCAGATTTCATTACTTTCCATATTCAAATCCTCTTGTGGTTCAAAATAGAATCTTCCTTCTTACCAAATCTTTGAGGCTTTGACAGAAATTTGCAGAACTTTGCAAGAAATCTTTCCATATGTTTTCCCTTTTCCTTTTCCCCATGAATGTTGTGTTCAGCCTCTGAACTAAAGGAGAATCCTTCCTCTGCAATGAAATATGTTCTGGTATTAATGTACACTAATGGACAGAACTACTACTAAATCTGGGCACAAAGGATGAAGGTATAATAAACATTCATTTAAAAAAGTATTAAAATTTGACTCTTCCAACATTTCATAAGAGCCAAGGAACATGATTGTGGATTCAGTATTTTCTAAAGAGCTGTAATGAAGTTTGCTAAGCGCACAACAGTTACAAATATGAAACCTATGGGGAGTTGGAAAAGTACATTTTCCATTTTATTTTATCATTGTAAAATGTAAATATTTCAAGTGAGGTGCTTAGCTTTATGTTTTCACCAAAAGCCTGTGGAAAGCCTCTTACTCTGTTACAATTAAATTGCATTTAGTAATGTATGATTAAGAAAAGTTTTCTTGTTTGTAAGTACCTCTTACTAATTATTTCTGTAATTAAAAAAAAATCACTTTTTCAGCCTAAGCTTCACCTAATTTTCAGAGACAAGTGATCTCACAGACTGTGTGCATACTTTTCAATATTGAGAAGCAAGATGCTAAAAATGATAGGCAATCAATTTTGCCTGCCTGACTTGGAATATTTTCAGTGTGGGAGGATCTAACTTTATTCAGAATGTGCTGAGTACCAACCCACAGACATTTGGCTTGAAAACAAAGGTTGCTGTAAAAAGAAAACCCTATCATAAATATATGTCTTTCTCTTTGAATTTACAAGATTTAACAATATAGACAGTGATGTGCTATTGTTTTAGCCAATAAAAAGGAATAAAAGTGAAAATAATAATATTGCTCAAAAGTTTTCCTAACTGCATTGCAAACCATCAATTATCTGACAAGGCTGTAAGTGTCTGATCCAAGCATATCAAAATAAAAAAAGATACTTTAATGTTCTTATGCAATTCAAAAATCACAGGATCAATTCACAAAAAAGATCAAAGATTCTTTGGGATGTTTCAAGAAATTCCTCCCTGTCCCCATCCCCCTATTTCTCTCTAAGCTTTAAACTCTCTGCTTTATTTTGCCCTTTTTTCCCCTAATTTTTTTTAATGCAAACTGATGGTTCATAGTGAGGAATAAGGATATACTTTATTCATTTTTAAAATGACAGCACTAGATTCTGAATCATAGCATAGCTAAGAATGGTGTACTCAAACAGAATTTAAAAGCTACTGCTGATCTCTTTACTGCAGTGCAGTGGTAGGGCTTTTCTGGTGGTTTGGATTTTTGAGTCCCACTGCCTGAAATTGTCTAACCTTTTTATTGCCACGTATAATTAAATTCAGTTTCTTATTGTTGTAGAAAATGAGGATAAAGCAGAAATGCAAGTGGAGTGCTGTTTATCTTTAATTCTGAATTCAGATGAGGAGAGATGTGTTAAGAAAAACTGCCTTAGTTTCTATTTGTTGGTTTTTACCTTTCTAATATCAATGAGGAGCTGTTTTTTAGTTACTTTCACCACATCATTAGAATGTGCACTTTGTGGCATCAGTATTTTAAAATTAAAGCCATGGGATTTCCAGGATATTGAAGCATTAATTCATCATACTCTATGTCCATAGCTTGGAAAATTAGTTCATAAGGAGCTCTAGAAAGTAAAGTGTCTTGGGTTCAAGCATCTGTTATGCTGGTTCACCCAATCACCATATTCCTGTTCAGATTGTCTATTTACTTTTATTTAAAAAACATGTAATATAATGGCATAACCTTTAGGTTCCTGAAAAATACTGTTGCCTGTTGGACTGATTTTATCTCATTTTATCCTCCCTGTTGTGTCATAGCAGCTCTGGTGCATGGTACCCAGAATTAAAAAATCCATGATTAATAGAATTGTCGGGATGAACTAAGTGCTTGGCAGGAATAAAGAGTTCAAGAGGAGACAATCAGATTTTCATAAACAATTTTTTTCCCCTCAGATTAGGGTTATTTTTACTCCACTGCTTCTACGGAAGGATAAATGATAAAATGACCAGATTGTGCTAGTACAGCGAGATTCTGTGTGTTGCCTTTGTGTATCTTTAGTCCTCTTTCAAATGCCAGTATGTGTGAATGTCACAGGCAGAATCCTCTTATGAACTGCCACTTCAGCAATTATCATTTGCAAAGTAAGTGCAGAGAAGGAGATGAAAACTGCAAATCAGTTCGGTTTTATGTTCTAATTAAGATTTCGATCAAACATCCAGCTATTTTTCCTGATCCCTGCTGCTGGATAGAGAGGGGGGGAAAAGCCTTGATGTGAATATGGGGAAAGGATCTTCTCTTGTAGGTTATAGAAAGGAACAGGCTGCCTGCTTCTGAAGGACTATATCCCCAAAATGCCAGGCTGCTGCTTCCCAGGTTGTCCCTGGTACAGGTCCCCAGCCCCTGGCCCAGAGCCTGAGCTTAGGGTGGACATGAGCACTGACCCATCCTGCTGTGCTTTAAGTCCTCCTGCTTTCATTATCCCCCCAGTTCTCTTCTGCTACTGGGACACTGCATGAGAGCACAAGCCCTTCTGAGATAAGGGTTAGAGGGTGGTACGAAACCACCCATTCTTTCTCACACCTGGAAATCCTGATATGATTAGAGATGTGCAATTTGCACCATATTTTTAGTTTCTCCACATGCCTTGTAGTACATGATCTTAGAAGATCCAAGATTTAAATTTGGATGTTCTTCAGTTTTCTTAGATTCTTTTATGTTCCTCAGTCAGATATTCAGACATACCAACTTTCACATGTCTCCTCACAACGACCTATAAGATTCAGTAATTATGTTCTTTTCAGCTTCTAAAACAGATGTATAAGGAGGTTAAGTCAAAAAATGACTTAATTATATGCTTCTAAAACTCCCAGCAGCAGACTGTAATAGGTGCGAGGACTTTGACAGAATTCTGAAGGGCAGAATCTCAGCCTACATGTTCAGTCCAAGGTCAGGTGGTAAGTGCATTTACATGCACATTCTAATTTCTGGACAGGCCTTTTCAATTCAGTAATTCCAGCAGGAAACTGGAATTAAGCCACAAACATACCTGGCAAGTGAGGCTAGTTGCTTTGGTTGGAATTGATGCAAAGAACCTCATATATTGAAAGGCAAATGTTCATAGTTAGCAAAAATAAGCAAATTTTCATGTTCTGTTGCTTAGAATTTG
This sequence comes from Monarcha castaneiventris obscurior, assembly GCA_026261815.1. Classification (NCBI taxonomy): domain Eukaryota; kingdom Metazoa; phylum Chordata; class Aves; order Passeriformes; family Monarchidae; genus Monarcha; species Monarcha castaneiventris. The sequence goes on from JAMPIT010000371.1 coordinate 1,607,556, forward strand.
TGCTTAAATGCACAAATTAATGTATAGTTTTATGATAGTTTTTCCTGATACGTGATGTTTATAAAATCTTTTGAAAACTTATTATACTGCATCTGTAGTTCCCCACTGATTTATTTCAGCTATGGTAATATTTCTGAGACAAAAATGAAAACATATCTGAATAAGCTTTGTAATACTGTACCTGCCTGGCTCCGTGGGGTCCTGTGTGCCCCACAGGTGCCTGGGCAGGTTCAGTATTCAGTCAGTGACAGTCAGGAAGGATTTTTGCTTGCATTCTGGCAGGAGGATTTATTGCATCTTCACTGTTGAAAGTTCAGGGGCAAATACCAACATGATCCCAAGGGTCTCAGTTTTATCCAGGGGCGGGGACAAGGCAGGACCAAGGAATGGGGAGCAATGGGGGAGTGACAAAGGATAGAGGCTGGCAGCCAACCAGGGAATTCAAACTGGGATAGATTAACTTAACAGAACCATGGACCCTGGGAAAAGCCTTTTGGTGGCCCTAACACAACATATGTTCACTGGCCACCACAGCTTTGGTTTAAAAATCATAATAATAGCACATGCTAAAGAAAATCCAGTTGAGGGGATCATCATTGTGGGAAAATTCATTGCACCAAAATGCTATATACTTTTCTTTTTATGACTTAAATTTCTTTTTTTGGTCTTACAATATAAATTCATATTTTGAAAAGGACATAATTATCCAAGATCATAGAGAGGAAAGTTTCAGTGAAGGAGAGTCTTTTCCAAAGAAAAATTGAGATGTTGCAAATGCTTGTCTTAGTGGGAGAAAGACAATAAAATTAGAGAATATTACACTTAATATAGCAGTTGCAGAGTGTGTACTCAGTCAACTTAGATGTGAAAGAAGAAGATTACACCAAATAAAAAGAATTGGAACCATAATTAAGCCATTGACAACATTCTTTGCAATATAAAAGGTAATCAAATATTTGGTTGTACAACCACGTTAGCCATTTGTAGGCTAACTTCAATAATACAGTTGAACTAATATTGCCCATGATTGTACAGAGTGAAAAAGAGCTGCTCTCTTCTAGTAGGACACACTAACAGGTTATGCTAAAAGTGAATGTTCGTGTTGTTGTTCTGAGTCACTAAAAAGTTACAGCTGTGTCCAGAACATCCTCTCCTGTTAGTTTAGAGAGTTATTCTGATACTAGACTGTAGGCTAAGATCATCAAAACCCCAAAATCTCTACACTGAAGCTTTGAGACTCCCTACTGGTATCAGACTCAACAGCAACCTCAGGGTGGTGTGCTGTAAATCAAGACCTGAATCTGTGCTAAGGTCTGGCACATCTTTAGGGATGAAGGAGGGAGGGAGTTCCCTGCCTCTGTAATGAGACCAAAACAAAGATCCCAAATCTGGTACTCAAGGCACAGATTCAGAGTTCTGTGTTCAGGCTGTAGGAGGCCAAGCATACTTAGTGTGACTCCTGTCATTTTAAAACACAACCATTTCTGCAGATCAGGGCAGGCTCATATTAATGTTGTGTTTTAAATCCATTTTACAGCAATTCAGAAAAAAAACATGGACAACTTTAGCTCTTGTGTACCCAGAGATGAAAGCAGCAGCTCTATTGATGTTGGCAGTTCCATAAATTGATTAGTAAAGGACCACTCCATTTGTCATTTCTTAGAAGAGGCACAGGGCAGATTTGTCTTAGTCACAGTCTGGTTGGGTAATGTGACTAAAAGCACAGCACATTAGAATATTCACCCCCTCAGAGATTTTATGTTTTCTGGACCATTTTTATTGTTGAGCTATATTTAGGATGCATTTTACTGTGTATTTGTGAGTATCTGTTGATACATATGAAGGTTTTGCCCATGTACTACATTTGAACTCGTTAGGAAATTATTTTCTATCATTTTGAAAACTATGGACAAACAAAATTATAAAAGTTACTTAAAACATTTTCATATGTCAAATCCAATGAATGCTAGAGGCAAAACAACAATAAAAGGGTTGTTTACGTGACTTAGGAGGTAAGCTATTAATTTGCAAATAAGTGTTTCCCCTGTGAGGATTTATTGTCTATTAGTGTGGTATGCAATAAATATGAGTGGTACTAATATAAAAAGATTTGAAGCTAATACAGGCTTATTGCTTCTTGTAGAGTGTTCACAGCAAATAACGTCATTTATTAAAAACTTCAGATAATGCTTTCCTACTGTGAAAATCCAAATTATATCTAGTGTTTAAATCACATTGCTATCAATTAATATAAATAATTTACATTTCAAAACCCATGGGAACAAATGTCACGACATGATAAAGACAATCACTGTATTTACAAATATTTCAGTCCATCTTATGCAGATTGCAACATATAATCTGAAGATCTGCTATTATCTGGCTTCTAAAGTGGAAATATTATTTTAATAGTAGATAATTTTAGCAATTTCTTGAAGTGCTCACTTTTCAGCATCAAGCTGTCAGTTGGACTTGGCAGAGCTTTTCTAAGCAAGATAATGCTTTAAATTTAATGATGTGACAAAGACACTTTGGAATTACGTATATAATTTATAATAGAGCACTGAGCCATGAGTACTGACACCATAACTGACTGGGCTTTTAGATTCTCTATGTGCAACAAGTTACTCCTGTATATATCAAATACACAAAGACAGTTCTTTTAAAACTCTGGCAATACTCTCATTTATCCTATATGTCTGATTTGGTAAGGGATTAATTGGAAAACAAAAAAGGCATAAAAAGAATTCCTATTTTAAAACATTGGTCTTGACAAAAAAAAGAAATATCAGTTTTGTTTCCTATGTTCTAGCAAATAATATCCTTACCTAGAAAAGGAATTGCACTGCATTAGACTAGAAATACAGGCATTTAGTTCTTCCAACTAGTTTCTATCCATATATGGCAGAACTTCATGAATAATAAGCCAGATTTGCTTGAAATTTCAGGCTACTGAGTATACAAAGCAATTATTTCATTCCTTCATTGCATTATAGGCTGCAGTGACAGCAAACTCACCTTAACACACTGTGAATATGAAATATGTTTTGGTCCTATCTAGAGTTGAAAGTTTTTGTACAGGAACTCAGATACTTCATGTAGTTGTTTGGGGTTTTTTTGTATATTAAGTGAATGTTTTCTCTGGAACTGAAAATTAATGGACTGACAAAAGTACCCGATAACATTTCAGGCATTATATGAAATGTATTCTGTCCTGACTCACTGTAAAGCTTGGTTGTAGTCCCTTTGTCATGCTTGTTTAGGTTCTTGGCTCATCTACCAAAAAGTCCAAGATGTGTTCCAGTTAATACCATTAGTGGTGTGGTTATGGAGATGTGAAATTGGAGTGGGATTCTTCAGGAAACACCTACACTGTCAGTCTTGCTCTTTGTTTTGCTCCTAAGGTCTACTCACCTACTGTTCCAGACCCTAATTTGCCCCCAGGGTTCCCTCCTGGACAGCTCAGTGTGTCCTGGAGTCTGTGCACAGCTGCCCACAGAGGCTGCAGGGTTCTGTGCTGGGCTCACACAGTGCCCGCAGTACTTTGGCTCCCAGTGATCTGGCTTTCCTCAGATGCTGTTACAGCTCATCACACACCCTCCTGCCTCAGAGCTGGGGTGCTAAACATCCACCCAAAGAGCCACCCTAAACAAATACTTTTACAGGCTACAATGTGGAACCTTTTCAAATTCAGGCAATTGAACTAAATAAAAGAATCAAAAAATAATTAACTTTTGCTGGGCCACGGAAATATACATGGACACAGCCAGGTGTGTCCTGGCTAGATAAACCTAGATCTAGATAGATCTAGATAAACCAGATCCCTTCAAAAAAACTTCCTCCGTCTCAAATTTTCCTTTTTGAAAGAAAGAAACAAACTCTCTGTTGCAGTCACATGGATGACAGCACAAGCAAACTCTATGACAACCTGAAGCTGCCACTTGACTCAGTTTCACAGAGAAGCTGAGAGAAAATCAGTAATGTTATTTGGTCAGGTTAGAAAAGCCTTGAGACAGGGTTTTAAAGTAGTTAGGGATTAAGTTAAGAAGACACTGACAGTTTTGATATTTGATGGAGAAAAGACTCCAAAGAAGGGCAGATAGAGTATCAGAGACCGATAGAAAATGCCACTAAGTGAAGAGCATGAGGGAGAAATGCAGCTTTTAGGAGGCTGAAGACAGATGACAGTTGCTGAATTTTGAACAGTCCATGAAGGAGAAAAGCCTGAAGACTGTACAAGGTTAAATGATACGGATATAAAACCTGAAATGATGTAGAAATCCTATTGGCATGGCCTCTAAAACTGACCATTATATTTCCATGAGAATACTGTTCAAAATACACAAAAGGACTGAAAGAAAACATTGGATTTCTTTCTAGATGTAGAGTAGCATATGAGAAGGATCAGCTGACAATTACACCATGTGACAAGTATAAACAATGCCATAGTAGTGAAATGAAAGCAGTCAAAGTCAGTGGGACAATGTTGGGTCAGATTCAGGCCCCAAAAATACAGCTGAATTCCAAACCCCATTTTGAAATATTCTAGAAATATAAGAAAATCCAGCTTAATTGGACCATAACTTACGTCAGAAATTTTAATATGGGAAATTTCTAAATGATTCCAAAAGTAAATTAAATGGTTTTTAAACTATAAAAGAATTCAAGATATGATTCTAGTCACATAAGTCTGCAGAGTAGGAGACTGGAATAAATTAGGTTGAATGTAAGAGAAATTAAAAAACTGTTCATATTCCTTGATATCCCAGAGATTTGTCTTGTTCCCAGCAGCCATTCCCACAGGCTGAGACTGCAAGCCTGCTGTTAAGAGATGCCGGGTTACTGCTTCTGAACCAGCCAGGGATACACAACCCATCCTACTTGTAGTCCACTTTCCAGTTACTGTTATCTAGGTTTATGAACTGCAGCACAGTGTTGCACAGTTAGACACACTCTTTTCTCCAAGAAATTTGGGGTAAAACCCAGCTAACATAAAAATCGCTGCTGGAATATAAGGTTTATAGGCAAAAAAAAAAAAAAAAAAAAAAAAAAAAAAAAAAAAAAAGACTGTTGCATGAGCAATACTGTGGCAGGATGGATTGCTACTATATATTATATTCATTAGCCAATACTCACATCCGGTAACACTTGCCAAGTTTCAGAGTTAGGACATGTGTGGGAATACTACCTTTAAATTCTTGGTCTAAAATCCACATAGTTATGTTGTTATTCCAGAGTTACGAGTTCATCCAGAGTAAGGTCTGGGTTTTTCCCCCTTTCTTCTCTGTCTCTCTGTCTCTGTATCTCTCTCTCTCCCTGTGTCTCTCTCCCCTACTAATTTCATGTCCTGTTTGCTGGGAACCCAGCGTTTTCATTGCCCACTTTAGTGCTACCCTTAAGGCTCAGCAAGCGTTGATTGTTTCTATAGTAATTTGAGTTGGAAGAATGGCTGACTACTAAAATCTGTTACCTGAACTTTAGAAGTGTTTGTTGTTTCAGTCACCTCAGTTATTTGCCTGAAATCAGTATTGTGAATGCTGTCCACTGGTTCCTTTTTCAAATCTGCTCCTTTCTTCTTCCACTGTCATTAACAGATGTAAGAATTTGGCTTCCATCAGTCAAACCTGAGGTAGTCTGGAGCAGAACACTTAGGAACTGTACAATGGTGTCCCTTTTGACATTGGTTGGAATATTATGTCAGATACTGTTACTTTAGAGCCTTTTATTTATGTGCCATTTAATACTGCATATAGCTGTAAAAATAAGTCATTAGTGAGCAAAACATTGGCATTCTGTGGCCCAAAATTCCTTATGCAGGAATATTTTCAACATTTTTAATTGATTATGAATAACTAATAAGGATCATTTTATTTCCATTTACATTCCCACTGTAATGAACATCTTTATCCTGTGAATTCACAAAATCACAGAATAAGCTGAGTTGCCTCAGCAGATGCTATTAGTAATGCACTCCTTCACCATATTTATATCTTTGAACAGTTCTTACTATTCTTTTATTCTTTTGCTCCTAATAGTTCTTTCTGTATTATAGAACAGAAAAAAACCAACTTCAGCTGCCCACATGCTACAGCACTGGAAACTTTAAACCAGCTGTTGGTACGGGTAAGACCAGGAAGGCTGGAAGTGTCATTGAAATGTGGCCAGTGTCAGTGTGATATAAAAAGACACAATCTGAGATTTTTTTTTTTAAATCACTGCTCTTTTCTGAAAAGTCTAATACAGATGTGCAGATTTTGCCAACAAATTCACAGTTCATGCCACAAAGACCCCATTTCTATCAGTTATATTTTCCTTCAAATAATACTTCAGCTTAAAGAAATAAAGCAATTTTAATGAAAGAGATGGAGAAAAAAGAGTGAGATGGACAAAAATTGAAACACATTTTAGAGACAAAAATCCTTTCTTCCTCTTCCCAACAATTCCAGTGTACTATATGTGTCCTAAAGTGTCCTAGAGCATGTATTTCCAGCAGTTCTTCTCTGGAATCAAAAATGTTACATAGGAGGTAAAATGGGGTCGCTTCAGGAGAGTAGAGAAAGTTCCATTTCAAAGAAATGCAGAAGCTTTAGTACAGAAGTTTTCAGATTTTATCTCTGCTGGGAGCTGTGATATAGAAACACGGTGGGAACCCATTATGAAATACCTTTATAGGTGGAACACAAATGTCTGTGGACATAGGTTCACTCCAGCATTTCTAACTCATTGATTAAGAGTTTACACTTTCTGTCTCTCGTGTGACTTGTAACCAGTAAGGGAGGTCACCTCTTTGTGTCATAGCTGAGGGGAGCAAGGTGACCAGACTTGTTCACTTGGGGGTTTAGTGTCCACAGCTCCACTTGCTTTCCTAAGTGTGATGCAGCTGAGCATTCCATAGAGAGAAAATCCATGAACTGAGTCTTCTAACACCCTTCAGTATACGGAGGCAAAATGAAGTCAGTGAGCACTGAGTAGGATTTTAGAAGGGATAATGCTTCTGTCACTGCTTCTCTCTATGTAGAAGCATAACGGTGGCATTTTATCTGCTTTTCTGTAGTTCTGATAGCACTCCAGTCCCCATTGTGCAGCACCAGTGACTTCAGTAGGTACAATTTTGCTCCACTTTTAGAGCACTTATCTCCAAATTGGTAATGCAAAAGTTTAAGGATAATTTTGTTAGATCATTGAATTCTCCATCCACTTTCTACTTCATCTGTAGCAACCCTTCTGAAAGAGGTATCTCTGCTTGTTCAGGATGTGTCTGTAGTTACTCCTCTTTCAAAATTTTGCACGAAAGCAGACACATACAGAGGCACTTTTTCTTGTACATTAAGGCCATAATACATTTCCTCTCAGTTAGATTTGATCAAGTAGGCTCAGAAATAAATTTTTTAAATGTACTTCTGTTTTAAGAACTGTCTTTTAACTACTTTTTACATTTCTTATGAAGTTATCTAAAGAAATGTTACATGATGTCTGAAAACCAGCTGTCAGTTTCTTGCTATCAGGGAGCTATCACTTTCTAGCAAATTCTTTTTTATTTTCAAGTGTAAGGAGTTGAGAAAATGAATTCTGAACAAGTTGAAATTCCATAACCTCCAAGGTTGTATTCCTAACTAATTCTGCTTCAGTGCTTTCTCCTTTCCAATTGGCTGTCATCAATTAAACTAGTTAGTACTCTGCTCCCAAATAATATTTTAATAGAAATTTGCATTTTATGGATGTCATTTCTAGACATGCACAAATGAAGCATTTAGTCTAAGTTCCCACTATAATCAATGGGGAGAATGTCTTCATCAGTGATTTGTCCTGTCTGTTGGATACTGGCTTAGAATGTAATGGATCACTCCCAAAAAGCACTTTTCTCTTTCTAGTTGAGGACACTTACAGTGGCAGCTGAGCTTGTTAAACTCTGCTGAGATAAGTATTCCTAGCATGAAGTCCATTATAGGAAATTTTTAAAAATTAATACATATAAAAATGCAATCTATACACATTCATAATGCACACAGTGGCAAAAATCTGCCAAATCCTTCTGCATTTGTCTTTCTCGGATTTTACTTTGGACATTCTCAGACAGTAACTGAATGTCCAAAGACATTTCTCCCCATACAGTGTTAAACCTATCTGCATAAATATTCTCATTTGCTCATATAGCATCACATCTGATGAGAGAATATCTTCAGTTCAGCCATAATTTTGTGGAATCTTAGTGGCCTATTCTGGGTAAGGAACACATCCATTGTCTATAGATTATGTGATTCTTTACTGAGCCCTAAGGTTTTCTTATTTCCTCTTAAAGTGACCTGAAATAAACGAGACCATAGTAGATAGAAGCATAACTGAGGATTTTGCTCTTTTATGTTAATAAATAAATTTTGATTGAACGAAGATCTGATTGAATATTGGATTTCAATTCCAACAATTCTGACAATAGACTAATTTCCATTCTGCTTAATTTACAGAAAGATTTCCTGCAAAATAAGCTTATTGAAATGCTTAATTACCAGTTGAGTGAAAATATTTAAGTTGTAGGAAATCCCTACTATAATGATTTATTAAAAGCTGATGAATTTAATGTGGTTTTGTGAAATATTTGGGGTCTGTGTAAACAACAGTGCACAACAGTTTGCTTAGAGAAAGTGCAGCCTTCCCCTTCCTTCAGGAATGAATTCCCCACTTGCTCAAGGAGTTCCCCATATATAAGAGATATAAGAACTTCTTCCTTCATATTCTTTCTAGGGCTTCCAATGAAATCTTTTGGCATAGGATTCTTACACAGACAAGAGTTGAAAAGATTTCCATCTCTATTTCATTTAAAGCTGTTAGGATATTTGCATAAAATTATGGATTGCATTCTCTTCTTTTGAGCCTCTACTATAAAACTGGCCATACCACAGGATGGGAAGAGCTGAGTCACTGCTCTAATTATAAATCTGAAGACTAATTAACCTTCTATGACTAAATTAAATTCCAAAATAAAAAGAACAGACAGAAGCCTTTAAACAAAGTTTTAAAGCCCACTAGAATATAAAGTACCAAATATATTCTGGAGGCTGGTTTTGAATATGACATGATTTGAATATGACTTGATGAAGTTGTACTGTATTTGAAAATGGTACACGCAACACTAGCTTGGGAAAGAGGCATGCAGAGCTTCTCAGCTGGGGCAAACACCATCACAACTAAAATGTAGTACTGCAAGGAGCTCTGTAAATTTATAACAAAACACTTTCCTGCACCATTGTTCAGATCAAGATTTGTCTGTTCATTATTTAAAATCAAAATGGATTAATCCTGTTTTTACTTTTTTGGATGGGAAACCCCACAGAACATCCAGTTCCTGGCAACTTTTTTTCCTAAGTTAAACAAAACTGCCTTGTAGAAGTGGCAACATATTTGTGGACTGGGCAATAAAATTCCATTTCCCTCACTGGAGCTGAATCGGCTTCATAAGTCCAAAGAGCAATAAAATTTTCCATCTGTCAAAAAAAGCAAATAGACTTGATTCTGAGTGGATGAATAGAAGGCCATTTGTGGCATATTTTTGTTTGCATATATTACAGTAGAACCTTAATTTAAGATTTTAGTATGTCTCTGAAATAAGGTCATGAATAAATTAATAATGGGTAAAAAGATTCCTTCATCAGTCTACTTTTTGAGTTTTTATTTCCAGAGATTAAGATTGAGCAAACATCAAAGATGTAATGCCTTGCCTCTGAGCCACTGCTTCTGTCCTGAGAACTCAATTACTTTGTGTGGATGTTCTGCATGATTCCTCTCGATAATTTGTTATAGGACTGCCAGGCACTGTAGATTTTGCCAGTGAGGAACTCATGTGGGGACAACTCAGAAAAGATCTAAGTAGACTCACATTCACCTTGCTAATCTATGACTTTTTGTGAGTTCTTTAAGAGTCAGACATCGAGAGGGAAGAATCAAATATTACATTGCTGTTCTGAATCAATACAAAGCTTTGGTGGTGTTGTGATTCTGTTTTAAGTACGTTAATGGCTACAAAGGGTCAACTTCTGCTTCAATGATTTGCCTCAGATATGTGATTCTGCTTTCCCTGGATAATTAATTTAAATGAAATGTTGAAATTTTTAGTAATAACACTGTTGCAGTAGAATAGGCTGATAATTTTTTTCTGAACTGCTGAGATAGCCTATGAAAAAACCATCTTTCCACAAGAAATGTAAAAATCAGATACTCTTAACAGAGACTGTTTTTTCAAAATTAATCTGGACAACCAAAAGTCTTCTACTGAGTACTGCTTAGCACCTTACACAGTGTTGTAACCATCACAATTACAGTGTTGTAAGGGATTGTTAGTGGACACTCCTCAACTGTGATTAGGACTTCAACAGTCTCATTCTGGAATTCATTGGTTACTTCAGCTTCAGTATTAGTCTGCTGTGCTGCCGAATATCTCAGAAAGTCAAATTAATAATAAAAATGCATAATCTTAATATAGCAAAAATTATTATTAATAATTATTGCTTAAGAAATAGTTCATCTGTAGCTTCAGCATGCCATTAAGCCCAGCTGAGTTATTATTCTTAATATTGGAAAAAAATTCGTGCTTAGCTTCTTTTGGTTCTTTTATTATAAATTTTTGCTTAAAAGTGGTGTTTGAAGAATGGGAAAGAATAAGGAAATTGTGATATGAAATATCAATGTGTTAATAAGTCCATTATCAATGCATTTCTGTAGATTGAAAGGTATGACTGAGCAGTGTCTATTAAAGTGGAAAGCCTAATTAAAACAGATGCCAATGCACATTATTTTGGTGAATTTATTTTTTTGTGTAACACTTGGTATTTCTAAGTTTAACATGAATGGTATATAGACTGACTGAGCAAAACCCCTTCCTTTCTGATCATAATTTAAACAGATATTCTTACACCCAAACTGAAAATTTTACTGATAATGTGACAAATTGTCATCCTAGCTGTACAGTATGTGTTAGATCTGATTCATCACCCTCTGCATTCTCATCTGTTAAATAGACATTTCTATTGGATTTAGCAGTCATGCTTATTTACATCTAAAGAATCCAGTTTGGATTACAGTTTTACTGCAGAATTCTTTAACTACAGGAATTGCCACATGCCTGTCTGTAGAGCTGATGACCAAAGAAAAATTAGTGTGAGGCTGTCTGAAGTCCAATTCTTTGGTACCCTGTACTTTCCTGCTCCCAGATGCCACTGCCCAGTCTAGTTGTTCAGTGTATTAGAGATGCAATGAATGGAACCAGCACTAGAGTCCTTGTGGTTAACAAGAACTTGAGAAGTCTGAATTTCTTGAAACTTATCATAAGTACTATGTTTTCAACACAGTGTGTTATAAATATTTTTACTTTTTTTCCTGTAGTGTTGGTGGTTCAGAAGCCAGTGGTATGATACAAAACTATGAACTGAAATCTAAGGTACTGCTTCACACAAATCATCCAAACCATCAGAGAAATCAAAGGTTTACTTCAAGTGCCTATGTTAAGAGATCATAGCTTAGACTTTTTTAGCTCTTTGCCTGCTTGAAAGTTCTAGCAATTACAAAATATGGTCTGAGAAAATTTCATATAGTATATAAATCTGTCTATCATGCCCTCTTCCTACTTGGAATGTGCCATATAATTGGAAAATGTTTCCCAGGTAGTTTCATGGATGGTCCTTTTTCTAAAGGAGGGTGTGGTGGGAGGGGAGAGATACAGGTTTTAAATATACACTTAGGTATTTGAAAATAGGTGTTATAATCTAATATCACAGGATCGAATCTCCAAAACTCAGCAGGAGAAACTTCTTGTTCATACAAAAATTATTTTCATTATGCCCTCTGCACAAAAAAAATGGTTTTCTGCAGTGTTTGTTATTATTTTTCTTTTCAGCCTGATCACCTGACTACTGTTCTCATCATCTTACACATCTCATATATGGTTCAGAATGTTGTTCTCTTTCCTTATAGAGATTTTTCATTTGAGTCACTCATTTGTAATTATTTCCCTTGTGCTGCACAAAATTGCATGAAATGCAGCCTAAATAAAAGTAATGTTTATTCAATTACTTGCAATGCATTGCTCTTCACTAGGAGCTGGAGCATTCTCTATAGTAACAGTAACTACCCAAATGTGAACTCAAGTGAATTAAGATTCTTGCAAAGCGCTGGCTACAGTATGAAACAACAGTAAGTGACAAGATTATGGCTGTCAGTGCGAACTGATGACTTCATAAAACACACACTATTTAAGTAAATCTTTGGCAACATTCTGTGTTTTCCCAAATGTGCTTGGCATTTCACTGCCTCTGATACACTCGTGTTTTGACAGTGGCAGCTGGAAGAAAATGAAGAGACCAAATCTTGTGCTATAAGTGCTGTTGAAAGCCATGAACTTGAACTACCAAACTGTGAAAAACACAGGATATTCTTGTAGCACTAAAGTACTTCAATAATTGATTTGGCATTTAGAACTGACTGAGAGAAATATTTCTAATGTTGGATATTTTCAGCTAAAAGGCAGAGAGAAGACTCACAGCAAGGACCATCTTAGCATAGGATCAAGACTGCAAAAACACTTGAGCTCTCCCATGGGCATGTGAAAGGCAGTTAGGTGATGCATCCTTTTCCTTGTCTAGTAGCACTCTCATAAATTATCACCTATAAATTGATGTACAGATCAGATAATTGGAAAAGAATACAGTATTTGCTTCTAAATAGCATTAGTTCAAAAGATCTCTCTATCAGATAAACAATGCACTTGATGCTTTCTACTAAGAACTTGAAAGGCAAGATGCTATGGCTCCAGGCTTAACATCTGTTACCTACGATAGAGGGGACTCTGACATGCTGAATTTAGCTTTAGCTAACTTACTGATCCAGCAGGTTTTCTGGTGGAATTCTACATGAGATTGTTTTAATATTAAAATGATAAATAGTTTGCCTTAAGTTAAAAGATATTTACATTAGTAGTATGTACTTATGTCAATGAAATCCATTTTTGTAGGCCTCTGGTGTTTTTCTTCCAAACAGAAAAATGCTTTCATGGGCATCTGAATAGCAGTTTAAATAAAATGAAACATTTGGCTTACTCTATACCACTTTATTCACCATGACAACCAGTGCATTTCTATTTTATTGCACCAGACCTTTTCTAACCTCTATTCATCACATTATTGTTCAAAAATGAGTTTGTATATATAATATATACCCCTACACAATGTTTGTGCCATTTTTAAATAACATTTAGTAACAAAGCCCATTCTTGTGGGCATCCAGATATGTGAGCCCAAACTAGTACACATTTTCAGCAAGCTTTATGGGATGCTTGTCTGATGAAATGGAAGGTTATTAAGATTCAGGGAAGATTAGAGAAACTCACCAGTTGATCTGTAGAGATCTAGAAACTAGATTGTCAAAATCAAAACCTGTAGTGAGGCTTGGCATTTAAATAACTTCAGTCAGTTATTAAAGAAAAGCTACTTCATGAAAGGTGAGTGCAAAGACACTGAGACTTGAAGCACAGCATGACATGCTGTCAGAGACAGAAATAGTTCATGCCTCAAACACTGATAGAAAGTTTTACTCATTATAACAAAAACTGTATAAAGAAGGTACAACCAGAGAAGCCTCCCTGAAGATACCTGACTAGGACTTTGGACTGTAAGTTAAACCACTAAGATTAGATAAAGGAAAAATCCATTCTTTAATCATCTCAGGCCTAGGAAAAAACAAACAAGGCTGAAAAAGAAGAATGCATCCACAAGAAAGCCAATTACAGCAAAGATTCTTCCCTGGCTGAGTTTGGGGTGGGGGAGACCACAACCCACAGAATCCAGGTTTACACAGACTCCCCTGCCCTGCCCATGAAATATGAGGCAGGGGGAGGAGGTTTTGGGTGTAACCTCTGGTCAGAGGCAGTGTACACCCACCCTCCCTTACACAACTGGCCCAGCTGTGGAATCCCCAACCCTAGAGGCAGCTGGGGAGGTGTCGAAGACCCCCCCGAAGTGCCCCCCAGAGTCATTCCTGAGGCCCTGCACCACAGGACTGCATGTGATGCAACAAACCCAGAGTCTGTTGCAGGAGACAATGGCAAACTGCTCCCCCAAAGGTGCCTGGGTTTTCCTACCCAGCCTGAGCGTGTATTAACCCATTTAATTCTACACTTTGTGGAGGGACCTTCACCACTAAGAAGACCAACTGGAGCAGATCAACAGAGTATCATTGGGATGCATGGAGTGGTGATATTTTCCTTATTCTGTCTCTGTCACTCTCTTTCTGTACCCCCCACCTATTTTCTATTTATTTATTTATTTATTTATCATTCTCTCATATTTACTATCAAATAAAACCCATACTATTGTCACTGGCATATGGTCTTGTTTGCACCTTAATTTGGGCATAGGCAGTTTTAAGAACTTTAATAACCACATCATAACACATGCCAACGTGATTTGTTTGGCAACAGAAAAAAGGACAGGAATGAGAACTAGTCATTCTACTGAATTAATTATCTGTCTTTTTTATTGACTGAAGCCTACTGGTAAATATTAATCATTTAATAATGAAAACCTATATCAAGAGTAAATATCTATCCTATGGAGGCTTATCAAAAACAGTTAAGCTATATCTCGTAAGTGCCAAGTATTTGCAATATTGATGTAAAAGCAAAAATAATATTGATAGGTGTTTTTGATACATGCTTTGAAGGCATTAATGGGATGTTTTTTCTGACACCTGGATGATATTTTTTCTTTTCTTAAGTGAATTGTCTGCTAATTAAATTATTTTAATGGTTAGTGGCCACTCATTTTTCTTGCTAGATAAAAAGATGTAAAACTTGTTTCAAAAAACAGACAGAATACTTGCTTAAGCCAAAAAAAGTGATTCTAAACTTCTCTTTAGGGGTTAATGCTGAGCAAAAGATCTTTTTCCTGTAGGAAACCACAATAGTGCATAGGGACATCGTCCATCTTTACTGGCTGGAACATTAGAAGAGAGGGTTATTTACTCATGATCCCAAGGCCAGTAATAAATGTGAGTGTTAGGAAAACCTTCATGACTGTAAAGTGGTCATAGATCCTGAGAGTGCTCACTTCCCAAGTACCTTAACAAGCCAAACAACTGGAATGAAGATACCTTTCTGTTTGTCTTGGAGTGACTTTATGATGTGTATCCCCTATGGCTGCTCCATGCCCAGAAATTAATTCTGTGCCTTTCTGTGTCTTTAAAACTGGGTGCAAGAGAAGAAATAAAAAAGCCAGGCAAACTTTTCAAAGCAGTTTGTGTTCAAGGACACAGAGGCTACTCCTCTGTGTGCTTCTACGGTGGCAAGAGCGGAGGAAGCACCCTTCCTTTTTCTTTCCAAGTTTTTTGGCTTTTTCTCGGGAGAGAGACAGAGAGTTAAAGTTCTTTGCTGTTTAGGCAGCTCGCTAGCTGAGGCAAGAACTCTCCTTGGACCTTACATCTCCGGTCTGACCAGCATGGGAGACCCCAGCTCCAGAGAGAGAACAGCCACACCTACAGAAGGACTTGGAATTTTACCAGGTTCTCTCCACAGCAAGAGGTTTTATTATTTAGCATTGTTCTGTTCCAGTGTATTTGTTAAATAAATGATTTATTTCCTTCACTTTCCTCTGAGGAAAAATTTTTTCTCCCTGAACCTGGTGGGGGAGGGGTCGTTGTAACCTGCCTTCTATCAGAGGATCTTTTCCTCCAAATCTGTCTCAAACCAGCACACTGTTGGAGCCTGCTTGTACTTCAGTCAAAATTAGTGTGACTTTAATAAGTACATATCCTCAGGTGAATCTCTTACGTTATGTAGTTTTTAACGCACTGGATTTGAACAGTCTTACAATTTCTTGATATTTAGTTCCTATTGCTGCTCTTGGGAAGAAACATATTTTCCTGTCAGTGAACTTTTCTCTATATATAGCCTGCATTTTCTTTAACATAGTCTAATGCTGCTGTGTCTAGTTATGCACTGTGTACCACACTAAGTAATCCATTCCCACTTGGAAGTTAATAGCCTAAAGATATGTTATGCCTGATATATAATTTATTCTTAGTCATCGCCTACCCAAACAAGTAGCTTGTGGTGTTTTTCTGTTTTTACTTTATAACCTCCTTTAATGCTCTCAAGAAAAAAAGTTGATTTTTATTTTCCAGCTTACTTAATTTTCTTTTTCCTCCAAAATTCCTCTAGTTTTTCTGTCTTTTTTATCATATGCTGCCAAAAGTAATTGAAATGTCTTCCAGAGTTATTTAAGAGGATATTCTTAAATTTGTGATAGGCAGTTTGAAATAGTATTTTTGCCTTGTTTTGGAAGCATATTGCATGGCACACAGGTGCTAAATTTGCTGTCTGTCATTACTTGTAGACTTTCATCTTGCAATATGTCTGCTTTTACAGAATATAGGCACTGAAAATTATTTCCCTTTCAGGCTTATTAACTTACATATTATTTTTCTATAGTGACTCATTTATACATTTCTTTTTTAGACACCTTATTGCAGCTTCATACAAAGGCATAAAATCAGATACATTTTTGAATGGTCAATATGTTTATCCTTCTTTTAGAATACTTGAAGTTTAAGGTGGAAGCTGAGTTGTCATTTTGGCTTTACCTGCAGAAAACTAAAGATGCAATTGACTTATATGAAAGTTAGCACTGTGTTTTGGTTTGGGGGTTTTTTTAACAAGTATTCTAAAATGGGGGAGTTTTTTCAAAAATATAAAAAACATTTGTTTTTCAGACACTGCAGATTTCTCTTCAAAAACATTTCAAAAATTACCCAATTATGTCTGTTTTGATCAGTACATTTTATTTTAAAAACAGCAAATAAGAAGGGTGATTATTTACTCTGTAACGTGGGGTTCTTCACATGACAGCTTCAAAGACAAAAGAAAAGATATAAAGTGCTGATGTATATTTGGCTTTAAACCAATGAGATTCCTTTACACTATATATGAAAAGAGTAATAATTCTAAAAATTTGTTAAGATATTCAGATCCTAACACTGAAAGGCAGTGGCTCTGGTTGGCAAAGCATTGATGCCATGGATTTGGTATTTTGTACTCTACAGATATTCCCCTCTTCCCTATGTCTCACCAATGTTACCATTACTAATGTTAGGAAGAATTAGATGCATTTGGGGATTCAAAACCCCTTTTGTGTTAGCAATTCACATGAAACCATCCAAGACCACTAAAAGGGTTATTTTTTTTTTGTCAGATATGATCAGTTAAGCGTATTACCACAGCCAGTAAAAAATAATCATTAAATTTACATCTTTATAACTTAGGTGCTTTGAGTTAGGGAGTTACCTTGGTTCTTTTATGTCTTTTTCCAGGACTTTATTTGCTAATGGTTCATTATTATGTGCACTAAATAAGTGCGGACTTGTGTGATCTCCAGTCAATAAATATTACTATTTTAAGTTCATGAAAAGTCACAGATCTTTAGCAAATTTAGGAAGTGTCAAAGTTTCTGATTGTCTGGTGAAATTATTCTGGAACTGGACCTGTGAAAGAAATGACCACTGAGAGAGGTTGCTTATGTTTATATATGAAAATCCAACAAATTATCATGTTTCTTCTGCCTGATAATAACAATCCTATCAGAGGCTATCAGGTTGTCTTTAATGCCAAGCCTGATAACAGTAATTACTTATATTCCAAAAACCATTGGAAGGCCTCACTGCATAATAACTGGCTTCTTCCTAGTCTTTCCCTCTAAACGTATAAATAGGTGGTTTGTGCATTTTAGAATATGAGGAAGTTTCCAGCATTCCAGAATATAAGCATATAAGTAAAACTTCCTTTTTCATACATTCTCACTGCAGACACCCTTGTTATGTTCATTCAACTAAGTCAAAACTTTTAAAGCATTGAAAAGAAACTTTCGCACTAGGAATGAAAATAACTCATGCCTTTCATATCTCTGTGTTCTGTTTCTCAGAACTAATGAATTCTCTTTCTGGATTCAAAAAATTTACTGTAATACTAAAATTAATGGGCAAAATAGTGGTTTCCTCAGTATATTAACAAGGAAAGACTTGAACTTAGATCAGCATGACCTTACAAGTTTGAGTTATGCCTTTACAGGTTAACACTATTTGTAAGAATTATCTTACCTAGTATTTCGTTTTTCATTGTGATATTCCTTGTGCAAGTAAGTTGCATCAATGCAACTGCTAATTTGCAGTCTAAACTGCTTTCATGCTTATTCACATGCTTATTCATATTTCATGCTTATATCCACAAAAGGAGGGGTGCAATGCAGTGGAAAACAAGACTTTCATATCTGCTTTTTCTATAGCAATATTACTATTGTGGGGAAGATAAATAGGAGAAAGAATATTCATTATTCCTCCTATTGCTTTCATTAACTGTTGTTCAGCAGATGGAATCTTAAAACAATGTGTTGGTTTCTTGTGGTTCTTTAATGCAATTCATGTTTACTCTGTAGAACCCATTGCAAACTTTATTCTGTCAGGAAAAAAAGAAGTTTGGGTCCTTCAGTAAATTAATACAAAATAAGTTCACCTGTGGCTATACAAGCATGATCTGAATCCATCCTCCATCTCAGGAACTGCTATACACTCAATGCACACAGAGAGAATATACTGGAGACAAATCCCTCCTTTATTGCCTTGTTATTTATGCCCTTTATCATCTATTATTGATTCAGGTGAAAACTAGGTCTCAGTTTTTTTCTGGCAGTTTTTATGTTCTTTACAATATAAATACAAAATCATCTAGGTACATTGTGGTGATGCAATGGTATTAATCCATAAATTTGCCAAGAAATTAAGAAAGGGAGAGCTGACCTATTGAGTAGAATGTTACCTTTGGTTGGAAAAGTGTGGAAGAAGTTGACTAATACTGGCAAGTGTGTCACACAATCCATGTGAGATTTTAAAGGTGTCTAAGGAACCAGAATTTAAGTCTGGTGTCCATATTGGCCAAATGAGTAGAATTAATGGACATGGAGATGAATACAAAAGAAGGGGAGAGTTGGCAAAACCTGAAAAGTGAAGTCATGACTCAGAGAAAACCCATTTACATTCTGTGAGCTGTTAGTAAGGAAGTGGGCGTGGAAGATCCAGCTGAGGTAGTCTGTTTTGAGTGCTAAAATATAGTCTACAAAGTTCTCCCCAACAGAACCTCTGGCTAAGCTGTCAGAAGACCAGAATAGTCAAGTGGTCAAAGGATTGGATACAGAAGTAGCAGCACAGTGAAAAACTAATGACCAGTTTTGATGGGGTGAAAGGTTCTCAGCAGAGAGCCATTGTCATCTGTGTTAAAGGATATGACTGACAAAGCATGTAGCAAAGAAAAAAATCTTTCATGGTGAAGCAGAAAAGAAGAAATATTTCCTTTCCCTATAAGAGCAGGAGTCCTCAAATAAAATAATGGATAGTAGATTCAGAACAAAATTGAATTCTACTTCATTAAATGGGTAGTTAAACTGCAGAAATTTCTGTTACACTGAGCCACTGCTTGGGAGCAGAGCACCAGTGGACCTCTGACCCACTGGCAAAGCTCTTAGGTAGAATGAAGAATAACAGCATAGAGAGGGGAAAATTAACTAATTATCAATTTTCCTAATTTTAAAAGGAGGGCGCGTTCCTTAAAACTCCTTGCATTCAGAGATTTATATCTGCCATCATAAACTTTCAAAGACTAAGCCATGGATCAGATTTATCTTTTTTTGGCACTGTAACAATATCTGAGTAGTTTATCTTTAGAAAGCTTCTTTACTGCAGCTTCTTTACATTAAGTTTGCTGTGGTATCAGCCTTCTTATTTATTTGCTGTTTCATATTCTGTTTATCACAAGGAATACAGAGGAAACAGCAGAATGTGCATTAAAAATTGGCATTCTTTGTTAACTAATGAGCAACTGCTATGTGCTTACATTTTTAACAACTAACCCCTGTTCAAAGGCTAATTTTCAGGGTATGTATTAAATACAATGATTGTGTAGAACACTATTTTTAGAAGGCTTCTTACTTAAGATTCAGCTGAAGATATGTTTCAGCTAATTAGTGACCATATTTGCTTGGTTATTTCCATTGTAAAGTATATTCTTTCTGTACTGAATCCCACAAATCCATTTTTAGCTAAGTGATCCTAGCCTATTCAAAGGAAAGCTGTTGACCTTGTAACAAATAGTTAGGCTGAGTCCAATTTTTCAAATCCACCTGTGGTGCAATTAATTATTTCCTGAGGTTATAAAGTAACCAGAGAAGTATAAGTAAAATTTATTTACCAGCAATACTGATCTAAACTCATGTATTTTCATACATTGCACTGTTATTATCCAGGCCTTGAAAGAATGTGAGTTGCAAATGTCTTAAATGTTTTTTAAAGATTCTTTAATTAATTGGATAATGTTGCATAGAAAAATTAATTTCTGGATGCAGTTTATTTTTCTAATTATGTTCACCCTTGAAACCTGTTAAATTATTATTTACTGTGTCCCAATTCTAAGTAATCAAGTCCCCTAAGTGCTTAGGAAGATTTTGGTTAAATATGACTGAATGCTTGCAACTAACACTAAAATTGTGACAAAATATTTGGGTTTTGGTTGCTGTTTTTTTTGAAACTTCACCCTCACCTGAGGAGATGATAGACAGCTTTCTCTTCTAGCATCCTATGTAAATCTATATCTAAAAGCCATCATGGCCTTAAGTATAAAAAAATACATATCTAAATAATTTAGAGAAGCTGTTTCTAAGTTGTAAAATATTGAAGTGATTTAGGCAAGCTCTAGTATCCTGTAGCAGCTGATGGTGTTTTAATGTGATGGAAGAGGAGAGGAACCACGTAATGCCACTGTAAGTGCATGCACTATATCTGATCAACTATCCTAAAACCAATCCAGTTCTTCATTTTCCAATCTGCTTTTATTCCGTTCCTTTGCTGCAGGTGCAAAATGAAAAGACTTTAGTAGACAGCATTGATCTGTTATTTATCATACAATGTTTTAAAGAAAAACACCCACTGAAAATTGGTGGTGGCTACTACTTTAAACTGTGTGACTGCTCTGTAAAACACTAACTCTTTTGTTCCAGAAGAGCCATATAATGAAATCAAAAATCTGAGGTGTAGGGATAGTAACCGACACCTGGAAAATGCCAATAAGGCAGATGAATTGTAATTAGGGTTTTAAACTCTGAGCTAATTGTGTATAAGTCATTTGTTCTCTACTAAAACTTTTTACTTTATCACCTTAATGGAATTGTTATAAATATGAAGAGTGCAAATCAGGAAGGTAGAACTATTTGTACTTTGTTGATAAAATATGCTCTTGTGTATAAAAACAGTGCAAGCTGTCAAGTGGAAAATACTGCCATTTGTCTCCTTAGCACCTGGCTAATGATCCATGACAGAAATATCTGAGCTGAGTGATAACTGTACAGTGATATAATCAGACATTATGGCACAAATTTTACACAAAGGGCTTCAGTCATGTTTTTTAGCCACTTTGCTGTTGAAGACTAACATTGAAAGGGCTTTCCTGTCCAAATAAATTTGTCTGGGTGACAGAAACAATTTTAAAAGCTCTAAATGTGTTGTTTGGCCTATTATTTGTAAGATCTAACTGTGGAATATTCAACATAAATAACATTCTGGAAGGTATCATTAGAAATGTGTCTGATTTAAACCTGTCTATAAACCTCCATGATCAGTAGAGAGGGGTTTTCTCCACACTATTCTATCAGGCAATAAAAGATAACCAGATATGACTCATTATGATTTCAAGATGCCTGATTCCATGTTTGCTTGGCTTTCTACCTAAGTTCTTGTCACCTCTTAGAAGCTAACAAAGTTTGTAATTGAACAGTTAATTTCAGAAGAGCAGACTCTGCCAGGGGATATGACTGTGGTGGAATAGCCTTCTTGTTGACCAAATAATTTCTTGGGGAAAAAAAAAAGCCACACCCAGGACCAAAAAAAGCACCCTCAAGTCCCACCCAGACCTGTCTGTGTTTTTCTGGAATTTAACATTATAAAGAGTATTTGCCAGCAGATTGTGAAATAGACCCTTTTTAATGATAATACTGTGACAATCCAGCATTTCATCAGAAACAGCACAGGCAGGCTGCTTATTCTTGAAGACAGCACTTACAAGGGGCATGTTTAAATATGCCAAGCAGACAAGCTTGACCCTTTCAGCCACCATGATTACACGTTCTCCTGAGATAACACTGACAAGTGACTGAGTAACAGAGGCCAGAAGAGGGAATCAATTTTGTGTTAATGAGCATGCAAGGCTATCAGGGAAGCAAGTAGCACACAATCGGTTAGGTTAAATACAATATTAATCTACTCACAGTGAAAAGAAAGAGTGATGCTGACCCTGTGAAATGCATTGCACAAGTTAATTTTTTTACATAAGTGTTCTTGTTTTCTATGTCTTAACCAATTTTGTTCTTGAAAGTTATGGTGTCCCTGAGTTATTCATTAATAACATTTGTCTTCCACACCAATCTTGGTGGAGCTCCTGCAGTCCCATGACATAATCTTTTATTGTGTGGACCAATATGGCTGGACCAGAGATATTACTGTCAAGTTAGTTCATAAGTTAATAGCTTGGTTGAGAAACATCCCCTTCCAATAAGGAGGATAGATTAAGCCCCTTTGACCAGCTTCATTTGGACTACAGCTATCTTGGACATTCACTCTTTCCTAGACAGTGTGAAGGAGATCTAGATGTTGCTGACTGACATTCAGAAGTTGTGGGATAATTGAGCTTTTCACTTGCTTTATTGTAAAGCATTCATCTTGTTTGTGATCCCAGTTCGAATACTTGTAATATTCTCAGAAGCAGTTATATTATTCCATCATGATCACCCAGAGTATAAACAGTGTAGGTTGCTCTGGGTGAAGAGCAGGCTGTAGATCAAGCACATTGAGGGAGTGCAGAATGGGGCTCTCTGCAAGGGATTGTGTTTCTTGATGTTTTC
This sequence comes from Monarcha castaneiventris obscurior, assembly GCA_026261815.1. NCBI lineage: Eukaryota > Metazoa > Chordata > Aves > Passeriformes > Monarchidae > Monarcha > Monarcha castaneiventris. The sequence goes on from JAMPIT010000371.1 coordinate 1,630,526, forward strand.
TGATGGTGTTTGCATGTCTCTAGTAGAAGATGGGAGACTACAAAGAGGGATTCAGTGCATAAATAACACTTCTTGTTTCATTTGCTGTGCCAATCCCCACTCCAAACCTGGCCTGCATATTTTCTTTGGCAGTGTTCAGTTTCTAAAAATAATCATAGCACCTGTCTCTGAACTGTTGGCAGTACACTGTCACAGTTCACCTGCTTGAGTGGCTCATGGTTTCCTTGTAAGGTGAGAAATAACCCTGTTCTCACTAATCATTAGTTAGATCATCTTTCATCTGTGATGAACTCTTATCACCTTGACTGCAGGGACAATGACTTGATTTAAGATCCAGAAACAGCTTTACAGCTTTGTGTGGTCTGGTGCTGTGCACATAACTCAGAAGTGCAGTCTATGAATGCCAAGCAACCAACTGTTATTATCCCTCATAAACTGACATAATTTGTCTTGCAGACATACCCCATTGTCTTTTAAATACACATTCATACTAACAAAAGTTGCAATTATCACTGACTGTTTCCCTGGCTTGTAGCCTCAAACATGACTTTAGGACGTGATCTTGTAGGAGAAGGTCAGGGATAATGTTTCAGAGAGTGCAATGATAGCTTGACCATAATTCAGTTTTCTCCACATGTTCTTTGTTCCCCTGCTATCAGTCCAGTTGCTTTCAGCTGTATTAAGCAAAATTATGCATTTAAAAATTGTTTCATTTGCTTGATTTTTTTGTTTTGTTTGTTTTCCCAAAACTTCTAGATAAATGGAACTATAGGGGAGACAACTTGCGAGTTGCTAAGATCATTACAGAAGTTTAGAGGAACTTTTTGCTTGGAACTGTTTAGGCTCAGTGTTCCAATCACAGATGGGAGATCTGACTGAATTTTGCCACTCTGCCACTACTTTGCAGTGGTCAGTAATCTCCCCTGGTATGAAGAGCAGAAGAGGTTCTCTGCCTATGTTTTGCAGAGTCACCAGTGCCTATACAATGTGCTATTTTAAAAGAGCTATAAAGATAGAGAAACAATGAGGACAGAAATCTTGTTTAAATAAAGAACATAAATGGTACAAAGGGAAATCTTAGATGCTCTTCATCTGCAATTTAAGGTCAGTTAGAATGAAATACATTCTTCTCCCTACTGCTTCCTTTTCTGTGCCTTCACTTAGGTCAATCAACAGTTGAGACACAATTCTCACAATCTTCAGGCAAATATCACCTGCAGCTCTCCAACATTATGCACTTTATCATAAATGTTACCCTGGAGGCTTATTTAATCCTTTACAGCTGAGCAAACCAAGACCCTGTGGACCAAGTATGAATTGAGTGTTACAGCTTTTCCTCTACTGAGTCAGAAACCTTCCCACTATGCTGATGTAGCCGTTTTCTAAATTTAACTAGGGTGGTTTCAATAACTGAGTAAGTCCATCTAAAAATATCTCCTGGTCTTAGTTTCTAATCTACTACTTAGTAGATCTGTATATAATTTTATTTCATTATTTTGAGGGAGCAAAGAGAATTAGGGAAATGGAGCAGCTGGAGAACAGGATGCAGGACAACAAGTAATAGAGAGGAAAAAAGCTCTAGAAATAATATTTAAACTATCATGCTATAATTATTGGTTAGTACATTACCCTCAGCCATTTTTCTTTAAAGAAATAGGAAAAACCTGTTTCATGTTTGTATGGATGTAGCAGTCTTAGTGCAGTCTCTAGTGTTGACTGTTGTACTGTGTGAATTGGTTTGGAAGCTGATTATGGTGCTTTGAGACCTCTAGTATATGGATAGGATCTAAGGTCATTTGCTGTAATATAAGAGTATTTACCAGACTTTACATTTCATCACTTTGGCTAAAATGGAAGGAAAGAGTTACTTCATGCTTTGGAAATTTATCTTTAAAGTTAATGATTTGTAATAATTTATATCTCATAATAATTTATATTTCATAATAAAGAATAGGATGGGTTAATGGGGAAAGTGACATGATGTCTATGCTTGTTCTCAACACACCTTCACACCAACAAAATAATACTGATGCTAGTTACTATTGGAAGAGTTGAAATTCAGGTAATCCACAGAGTTGGTTTAACAGTTTGAAAATTGCCTTCTTCCAGGAGTGAAAATGTAGAAATGCAAATAACACAAGCCTTAGCAAGAAAATTGCTTTCTCTTGGCCATTAAGAGCCAGCTCAGGTACATCCCCCCCACTTCCTCTCTCTAGTGCACATAAGTGTTAGGGATTTCATCCCATGACAGTTGCACTTATCCCAGCCTTAACATCTAGATTCCATGACAAATGCATTTTGAGCTAGCAGCAGGAGGGGTCTCTCTCTAACGGAGAAAGTTCAGTCCCTCTGCACACTCACTGAATGGTGGCAAGCTTTGTACTTCTGTCAGGGGCAAACGTGGTGGTGGAGGTCAGATATACTTTCATTAATGTTTTCATCACATTTTTGGTCACAGAAACCAAAGATGATTGAATTTAACCCTAAATAAAGAAAGCTTATATATTAGGCACCATAATATTATTTCTTTAAAAGCTTCAATGTGGACATAGCAAGTAGTTACAGATATCTGAGCATCCTAAATTGCATTTCTTGTATTACAGAGCTTTATTCAAACATAAAAATTTAAAAACTTTAGTTAAATTACTGCTGAAAGATAACTTTTTAATAACTAAACTTATTGCTAATAGTTTTTTTTCTTCATTATAAATAATTTTAAACAAAGGGTATTTTCAACATTAAATGTTTCAAAACTCTTACTAAATTAAGTCCAACTCTAATTCTTCCCTCCTTTTTTGGCTTATACTGTAGTTATGCTTTTAAGTACCTGGCAATAATCCTGATATTCACATTCTTACTCTTTCACTTTGTCTCTCCAGTTAATCCAATCAGCAGAAAAATCCGTTATTCTTCATTTCAAGTATTATCACTTCAGGAGACAACCTAAACCAGAGAACTTCAAATGCTTCTATAGCCTTAATCTGTGAAAGAATTATATTCCCTGGCTATCCAAATCTTTGTTCACATTTCCTGTATTATGTGGCAAAAGGGATGCTGTGCCTCTGCCTTAATTCTTACATTCACAGCTAAGAAGTTAATGAAGGTGTATTTTGGGTACAAGTGTGCCATAAAACTGGGGGTTTGGGGGATCTGTTTCAAAACTATTAAAACAGGAGATTTAAAGTTGCAAAAAGTGTATAAATTAAGAATAGAGCTGACTGAAATCTGCAATTTGTAGATAGTCAAAACACTTTTTTGCACGAGCGGATTCAATTCTGATTTGAAACATATAATGGAAAAAAAACCCTTTCATCGAATATTCTTTTTAGTAGAAGACCTATGGTACTTTCCAAGTAAAATGTGCTGCCTGGCAGGTGGTGGCTAGAACTGAAGAGCCTTCAGCCAATTTTATTAGGACCTATAATAAGTAGCTGTGCTGAGACTAACTAGACTTTGATATCTATTTGTTGTATGTAGTCAAAGCCATTAATTTTGCACCTCTATTTTCAACTATTGCCTTATTCCATGGAAATATTAGCTGAATTAAAGGTACTCCTGTGGTACATTTTAGATTAATCACTGTTCTCAGATGTCTTGTAACTCTCTTGACAAAAATAATGTTGCATGCAGAACATCATATTTTTGTTGGAGTGCATCTGTAATAGACATATCATGCAGAAAATGGGCAAGATAATTATTCAGCTCTAATTGGCAGAAGTTAATCCCTAGCTGAAACACTGAGGTTTTACTTTTCATCCAGAGTTTTAAAAAGCAATTAGATTTACAATAAAACAACATAAATTAAAGATGGAAGACAGACTCTATGAAGAACTTTGAGTTCACATATGCTCTAGAATGATCAAAATCACTGATATTGCAAGCCCATTATCATTGATATCACTAGGTAGCTTTAAAAAAGGGGAGGGAGATAGTGATGGAGTAAGGTGAACCATCAGGATGCCTATTCTGCTCATGAATAATCATAGGAAGCTATCTGGGTGCTGATCATCCCTCTGAAATGGATAATTGCATCAGAGTAAATTGCTAAAACGTGAATTTGATCATTTGTGTCAAAAAAAAAAAAAAAAAAAAGTCATCCTGCCCTTGGAAACCAAGCTTAAAGAAAAATAAAAAGAAAAAATCCTTGCACTTGAGTTCCTATGAAGGAAGAATGAACCTAATCTAAAAGATATGAGAGAAAGGCGAAGGAGAGAATTGCCAGCCATGTTCATTCTTTGCACATCAGATTTCTAAACCAATCTTTGAAGCAACTTTGCTTTTATTCTTTCTGACTTAAGCTAATGGAATGAAAATAGCTCCAGAATATACCGTTTCTTTTCCAATTTCACATAGTCACAAATCATTTATTAGACAGCCATAACCTTCAATGTTCCAGTAAATTTTTGTCTTTTAAATTTGCCTTACAGCAGATACTTAGTTTGGTGTCACTCACCAGTACATACAGCATGATGATTAGCTCTTAATTAGTTAACACAGGAATATGCAGAATGGTTTTCATTTGAATTAAGATGCTGACTTTTTCAGCCTGCCTGTAAGGGCAGTTTTGGTTGTCTGTTACTTGTCACCCAATTAAAATTCTTATTTGGAAGAGTAGGTCAAAAGCAGAGATTCAAATGGAGGTGGTTTGTTGGGAGGGTTTGTTTGGTTTATTTCTTAAAAGAAGCAAAAGTGCAAGTTTTCTAGAGATAATAATCTGGAGCTGGTGATGGTTGGGGTTTTTTTTACCCCCAGTGTTCCAGTGAGTGGAATTGTCCCAGCTGAGTGACCACAGATCCCAGCCTCTTACTGCTCTGGGCTGGCAAACAGGGTCCTCTCAGCTGGGCTTCTCTAAACTCAGATCCTTCTCTTCTGCTTGTTTTAGGGGAGACCTGAAACTGTTTCCCAAAGCAAATCCTTAGTCTTTTTATTCAGAAGTAATATTCTGAGCAGTAATCCAAGGACAGTGAAGACAGTCCCAGTGCTTGTTCTGGCACAGCCAGTGATGCCATCAAAGCCAGGGGCTATGCAAATGGACTGGAACAGGTGGCTCTGCCTGTTTAAAATGCAGCAGCAGGGAGCCTTTCAAAAGTTGAGTGGTGGAGGAATGTAAGTCAAAAAGTTCTGAACTTCTGGCACATCCCATAAATTTCTTTAACCAACAACAAGCATGGCACAGAGAATGGCTTTTCACTAGGCTGAAAGGATTATCCTTGGGGAAGGGGATTGTTTCTTCAGGGTCTTCATTAGAACATATAGTTTTTCTCATTCTACCACATCTATGGCTTAGCATAAATGATTGTGCTTTGGTAATACTTCTCTATTGTGCCACACACATCTAAAAATCAAAAAATAACCCTTTCTAGAGGCCTGACCCTAACCTTTTCCTTCCAAATATTGTCTTAGGGTTTACATCCAGTGTGAAGGAATCCTCAAGTCTCTCTTGCTTTCATGTTCTGTAATGACAGCTTAATTTCAATGAGAGGTATATTCTGGTTACAAGTATACAGTAAACACTGAAATCTCATTTTCCAGCAGCATTTTAATCAACCTCTAGAGGGATATAGCTTTCAGCAATTAGACAGAGTTAACTGCTTTAGTAAAACTTGGTTTATATCTCCTAAATAGGTAATGGTCATTCAAATTACTTGCAGAAGTATTTTGTGTGTTGTAGGCAATAGCATGGAGTGCAGACAGACCCATTTGGCCAATTATAAAATGCAAATGCATCCATTCATTTTTTCATAAGTAAACAGAATTTGTAGGCTGAGGAGCATAGAGTTTGCATTGACATTATTTGATAAAGTAATATTTTTTTTTTTTTTTTACACCAACATATACAATTTGCTTTGCTACACTGGAGATAAAAATAGGAAATATGGAAGATCTGTGCAAAATAATTCCAAAGAAAGTGTGCAAATGCTTCAAGCTGTTAATGAGCTGGGTTTTAGTGCACTTTGAGATGCTGTATGAATAACAGGATTGGTTTAGGCCCTAGTCTTGAGACAACAGCAAGAGCCCATGCTGTGTTTATTGCCACATTACAGTAATCAAAGCACAATTACACAGGCTGAGAATAACAGAGGATCCCACTGTCTACTGAGTAGAGCCAAATGCTGGGAGCATACTAAAGGGATTGCCCAGAAAAGTCTGAGAGGTGAACAAATGTGTATTAGCACTAGACATGCATGTATTGGATCTAGGACCTTGTCCATCCTTCTCCTAAGTTGTCTATTAGGAAAACACAACTAAATATTCCTATAATAGGAGTGAAGAATTGGAAGGAAAGCAATGGATCACTTTAATTTCCCTTGTGAACCAAATTTCTCCGTTAAAAATAACTGCCTTTCAAATAATATGTTCCATCTGAAAAGAACTTCAGGACTGACAAAGCTTCTAAATAATGCTGTCTAAGGTGAAATCTCTCTTTCTTTGTGTTAACACCTGCCAAGAAAGTAATGTTCTGTATTGTCACTGGTTTCATTTAAAAAAAAAAAACAGTGCCCAAATACTCTGTCCCCTGAACACAAAAGTAAGTTAAAAATACCTTATATATTGTTACCAGTTAGAAAATATCACATAATACTTCCCTATTATTGCTAAAATATTAAATGACAGTGGCATGCAAGCCAGTTCTCTAGGACTGTTTTTCCTTGATAAGCAAACAGGATTTTACTGTAAGTTTCTGAATGCCTAATCCTTTCTATTATTCATCATACTTTCCATGTTAGGGATAAAAAAGGATAAATGCATCCTGTTTGTATTCAAAACACAAATTGCAGTACATAATTAGTAAAGTTCAGTAATGCTGATTATCTTAAATAGCTGTCATGGACAGGGTATGTAGTCATCTAAATCTCTGATGCCAAATTCTGGCGTTGTTTTTTACATTTTTCCAGGCAATAAGGTTGTATGTAACCTATTCAAACTGGGGAACCTTGTCAGCAGGTACTTGGATGAGAAGTTATGCAGCATGAGGACATTATTTCAACATTATTAGAACATAAATACCTCTTTTTCTCTGTCTCGGATTTATCCAGCTCCTCAGAAAATAAAAAGTTTTTACAGAAAGGAGCAGGGACATGATTTTTTTGAGCCACAGTGGATGACAGGGTCCATTTTCCTTGCTCTTATTGGTTCAAGAAAAGGGTGAAACAGCAGAGAAAAGGAAGATAAAAATATACAAGAAAAAAACAGGTAATTTGCCTGGGTTTGTTTTCATTTGTTAGTGATTTTTGGCTTGGAAAACATTTATTTAATTATGATTTCTGGATTGGTTTGTAATCTAGACTTCTATTAAGGGATTTTCCCATTCTAACAGTTTTTTTGCCTGCTCTTTTGTTCTTTCATCTTCATTGGTTCTTCCCTTCCAGCCCTCTCTAGAGTGCCTAATTTAGGTTCAGGATGTACACAGATGCTGTATAGATGAGCAGAAGGAGGAAATGCTCACCAGCAGAATTGCTGCAGTGTTTCAGTCAATGGTAGCAAAACCAACAGCTCCTTAGTAAGGCAGGGAGAGTACACAGCAGGAAAAAAGAGAGAAATTAATTTAGTGCTGGAGGACATGCTCCCTTCCACATTTTGAGGGTAATGTCTGACATTTCATTATCTCAGCTTGGTTGCATCTCATGATTCTGCACATCCCTGCACAGGCATGGAGACGTCATCAGCAGATTCTCAGTTTTGTTTGTTTCTATGTGTGTGTGTGTCTCACCTAAGTCTGGCAGAGGAATACAGGATGTTTCACATGCGATTCTATGGAGCTTTGTTTTAATTACAGCACATAAAAACTTCTCCTTTGTAATGTTAGAGAGATTGATTTAAAAAGTAGGTGGTGATAGATAAAAGGGTGGGCTAATTTCTGTTGACTAGAGTATTTTTCCAGTCTAGAAAAGAGATATATGAATTAGGCCAAATTTTGCTTACTATTACAACAGCATTTTTTTCAATTTTTAACCTTATCGCTGACATGTTACACATCTCTCAGTAGTATCTCTACAGATGGAAAGATTAATATAAGGGGAATCATGAAAGATCAGAACACGTCCTTCATAGATGTCATAAATATATTTCTAATGAAATCCATTCTTTCTGGGCACAAAAAATTGTTTGAGGAGGGGGGAGAAAGGAGTAATTGGTAACATTCATTATTTTATTCCTTAAAGCATAATGCTCAGCCCTCTGTAAGCAGTGCATTCAGCTGGAGAGTCATAGGCATTTCACAGTGATTGATTGCTTTTGCAAGTCTTAAGCCAAATCAAACCAGGTAGTTATGCACTGACAACACATTAGGCAGGGAAAGTCCGAAATTTTATTGTGTAAATTTCAAACAAAGCAAATAAATCTGCTCCTGGTTTCATGCTAATAAAAATAATCTGTGCTATGGGATGTCTGCATTTTGAATTTTTGTGGTTTGGGGTTTTTTTTAAGGTATCTAGCTAATGTTTTGGTAATTCATGCCAATGAAAGTTACTTTTTTTCTAAAGTTTTGAAATCATGAAGCAGTAGCTGTTATTTGGTATCTGCCTTGAAATTTTTGTATATCATGCTGTACTACAGTGCACTCTAATTTTGTTTATAGCATTTGATTGTCGTGTCAATTTACATCCAGGGTGGAAGAAATTGGCTGGATATCAAGCAATAAATTTTAATAGGTTCGCCATCTGCATCATTTGGTATAGCACTCAGTGATTTTTGTCCTGGTGTGGCAAACAAGTTATCATTCTTTAGGCACTGCCAATGTTCAGTTCTGCATGGCTGAGCTAACTGCATGTTGCTCAGTCCCTGATGTCTGATCCACACATTGTAACAACCTCTCAGAGGCAGACATGGCATGAAATACCAAAATGGCACAGGTATATTCTGCAAGTGCTGCCATTTCCAAAATCTTTGCCGTGTTCAGAAGTGGTAGAAAAGAATGTATATCAAGAACCAGTTCACCATTTATTAGTGGTGTTTAGGGCTTTGCACAGACCAAAAAATGCGGAGAGGTGATAGAAATTGTGCATCATGATCAATAAAGCTAAGAAAATGGATCGGATTTTAGTGCCTGTGTCAGGTTGTCTCACACTTTAAGGCTAAGAACAAGCACAGTTTGTGAGAGTTGAGCAAAAGGCACTCCTTGGCAGTGAAGTGTGGTCTGAAATCCCTGGTGCCCTGCAAGGTGCTGGACCCCAAAGCCAAGGTTTGAAGGCAGCCATGGCAGACAATATCAGCACTGTCTGATACTGTGTCTGTACCAGGGATCTCAAGAATCTCCCTATGCAGGGTGTTCTTTGTCTGTTCTGCACCAGTCCTGATCACTTGGTCCTGCCTGTAGGCCCTCTGGGGTCCTTTCAGGATGTTGATGCCAACAAACTGAAACAAGGGAAGAATCAGCATCTCTTAGGTACAATTTGAAAGTCCATTGCTATCTACTGCCTATGGCCAGCTGTCATCTTGCAGCTTTCCTTTATTTGCTGTCAAAGGGGGAGTGCATAGGCTCCTGGAGAAAAAAATCTAGAAATCATTCAACAGCCTGAACTGTAAATCTGTTTATCCAAATTGAAGAAACTCATTTCTTTTAGATAACCCAGCACTGCAAAGACAAAAGCTGTATGTTTACAAGTCATGCAGTTATCTACAGTGCTTTTCTTTGTTCTTAAGTAAATATTGTAAATTCCAACTGAGATGCAGTGAAAGGTTTAGGTTTTGATCTTGTAGCACTGAAGGGAGTCAAGTGCAAAGAATTTCACATGATTAATGCTGTTGAATAATTTCTTCATGTTAATGGAGAATAATAAAAGCGTAACTCATTCTCCTAACAAAGGGTTATGAGTGGCATAGACATACACAACATCAAAGGGATCTGCCACAGTTTGATATTATTCACTGGGATTGGTTTTATTTGTTTCAAGCAGGCAAATAAAGAGGTGAGATCCAAATTTTTTTCAGTTAGATGAGAAATAAAGCTTCATTAAAACTTTTTTTATACACAGTCTGATATCATTACATAAAGAGACAAATTCTGCCAGTAGCTTACACCTATGAGTTTTTATACGGTCTAGAGCCCTTGTAGATTCTTCATGGTATAAATATATTCCACTGTCATCACAACACCTTGATTGCAAGTTCTTGAACATTAAAAAGTTGAGTGAGCCTGGTCCTATTAATGCCAAAAATCTAGCAAAGGGCTTGAATATTTTGCTAGATTTTAAGCTTCTAGTCTTTCCTTTTCTCCCCTGTTTTTTCATACACTGTCCAAAAGCAGTATTAGGCAGTAGCTACTGTCATTTGCTGTGAAAGGCAGGGAAGGGGAGCAGATAAAATCAAGCATGGACATGGTAACAATTTGTTTGCATTATACTGATGACTGCAATTCAGTTTCTGATGCATGGTCCCCTTGCTCTTACCTTAACTCCTTTGGTTCAGTTTTGAAATAAGAATATAGGGGATATATATTTTTTAAATTGTGGGGTTTTTCTTCCACACCATTTTTGGATTAAGTCTTTTTCGTATGGCTACTAAAGATGATTTGGAAAATCTTATGCAAGCTTCTAAATTGTAAATTTTTTATTTAAACACTATTTATACTGTGGAAACATGTAGAAGAACCAACTATTCCCTTTCTGCCCACTGGCCTAGGTGAAAAAAACAAAAACCTGTCTGAGCTTACAAATGCTTAATAAAAATTTTTCCTGAGTAGGATGTAAACTGGTTTTATCTATAAACTGGAATAATGTAATTGTACTAATAAGAACATAATCATGGTATTTTCTTAGTTAAGAGTGTATGAGAGAGACCTTGGATAAGAGCTGCTTCTGAAATGCTATATATCCATGACGCTTTTAGAAACAGGAAAATTATAGTTAGCACTCTAAAAATGGCTCAGTTTTGTCAGGCTGGAAAAGTTTTTTCCACAATTGTTACTTACATTAACTGGAGAAACAATGCTAATCAGTTTTTGCTTCTGGATTCTGCATAAAATATTCCATCTTAGACACCTCACCAGTGCTGACTTTACCTTTTTTTAACTTTGGAAAAGTAATTGCTGCTGCTGGCACTGTTTCCCTGGGGCTAGGTTCCTGCATTTAAATTACTGACTTGCCTAACTCTTGATGGCAGATACTTGCAGGCAGGCAATATTAGCAGTTAAGTTGCTGAGCACCCTTCTGATACCATTATTTTTATAGCAATTGGAAAATTCATTGATTAATTTCATGTAAATAAGGTCTAGTTGGTATGTTCTCCAAAATTAATGTTTTCCCATTATCAGATTGGAATTATTCCTTAGATCTTTAAAATCTACAATACAATGATAAGGAAGAGTGTAAGAGAATGGCAATCTTGGTGAATTTATGTCCTTCACCTAATCTGAGAACATTTTACATGAATATTTCACATATCCATGTTTCTTCCTATCTGAGGTGTATTTTTTTTATACATAAGGTTTTTAGTTTCTTGCATCAAGTGAGCTGACACAAAATTCCAGAAGATGATACTCTCTCATTTCTGTACAGGATATTATCATTCTTTACAATTATTCACAAACTTCAGCTTTCAACAGTTCCATGGAATAAGCAGAACAATATAAAATTTGGTAGAATGACCACTGCTAGAGTGTTGTAACGTCCACCTCAGTGTGCTTCTCTTCTGTGTCTGTGTTCTATGTCACAAACGTGTCTCTCCTTAGACCGAGAGACTCCACAAAAATAAAACTGCTCAGAGGTTTCTCTCTGGCAGAATAAGCAATGACATCTATTTGACAGTCAGCTGCTGCACACTATGATTAAGAGAAAATGCTCATTTCTCATGAGGATGTTGATTATTCCCTAACTTTAGCTCAAATGCCTAGTTGCTGATTATAGTCTAATGTGCTAAAATGCTTTTTCCCAGGATTTCTGTATTTAGAAATAGGGGCTAGGATAGGGGGAAAGAGGCTTTTATGGTTTCTATAAAACAGCAGTTAGTCGTGGTTCTTTACAAAGACACCAGTGGGAGTTCTTTGGCATTGAATAGCAATCCTTACCAACACAACCTAGTCCTGCCATACTTTGCTGTTTTACTCTTTGTTTGCACTGATAATTTTTTGCAAGGTATCTACAACAGAAGGAAAATGTAATCGTGTAATGTAAGAGACTGCCACCAGTGTGAAATACTGATCAGAGGGGCATAAAAGCATGCACTTCTAGGTGGTGAAAGACCAGTGAAATAGTACCAACCATGTGACAATACTTTCAGAAGGGTTGTAAGGGTTCTTGCTGAAAGTAAATAAGGGTGAAACACCAGTTTATAGTTCTATGGTCAAAGTGAATGTTGGGGGTTAGGATCTTTCCTTTTGTATTTTTCCCTCGTGGAATTTTGTCCCGTAGGTTGCTAGGAAATAACTATCGATACTTACGAGAGACAAAAGAAGTTGGCCCAGGAAGAGTTTGGCTGGCTGTTCTCTTAGCTGAAGTTTTTCTCTCGGAGAGGCAGAGATACTGCAAGAATTGGGCTGGGGGAAGGGATTGGGTGCAGCTCTTCACTCTCTTCTTGTGCCCTTGGCATTGGGAGGGGAAGGAGGCCACAGTCGCTGTGGGAAGAATTCACCACCACTGCGAGGTTCTGTCTTCTGCTGCCTTCTACCGTGAGTGGAGCTCTGCTCATAAGAGCGGCTGTTGCACTGGGACCTTATTAACAGCCTACCTCACTACAAAAGGACTTTCACCATCTGCTGGCCTACCTCAGGGGAAAACCCCGGAATCCCCGAGCCGCCTCCCCCTCCATGGGAGTCTCTCTCTCAGTGGCCTTCAGGAGCCCTATGGCCACTACCCAGGCCCTGCCCTTCCTCTGCCACTGCTCCGAGGATTCTTTGCTGCACTGTAACTCGCATCCCCTGCCTGCCCAGACGCCCCAAGGTTTCAGCTACTGCGGCTGAGTTTCTGATACATCTCATCCACCACTCTGGGACTTACTCATGCCTGCCTTCCCAGCTTGCTGCTCCAAGGTCCCTGCTACAGCTCCTTTTGCTATCCAGAGGGGGTACTGGGATCGGCTGCCCCTGGGGGTTCTCTGTACTAGTTTGAAAACAAACCAGTGGGAGGCACAAAGTCAGAATAACAATTTAATGGGGAAAATTAAAAAAACCAGAAAACACTGGGCTAAACTGACAGAGTCAGGATACAACCTGACACCCTGTTAGGGTGGTGGTAGCAGTCCAATAAGATGGTGGCTGCAGTCCTCCTGCAGAGGTGGATGTGGTTCTGTTGAGGCAGTGATCCTGTAGAGAAAAAGTCTGCTCTTCCTCGGAAGATCCAGTAGTGGCTATGTAGCTGCTGTTCTCTGGGAATCCAGTGGAAAAAAAAGGGGCCTGTAGTGTTCAGAATCCCAGATTATATCCAGGATGGAATGCTTGATTCCTCCCTCTGGGTGGAGCCTCTCACAATGGATGATGAGCCATGAGGCAAGGTGTGGATGGGCCATTAACAGAAGACAGTCCGGAGGGAGTCATGGGCAGAGCATTGATGAACCATTAATCAGGGAAATAGTCCAGAGGGAGGAGGCAAGGAAACACTGCCCCACCTGGTTTCAGCAACTCATGAGGAGGGTGATAGAATATGCAACCCAGGACATTCGCAAAGGGAGCGCTGTTCCCATCCCTCCCTGCCGGCGGTGCCGCCATTGTCCGTGTGGAGAAAAGGCGGCCGGGCCCGCGCCACAGCGCCCCCTGGCGGCGCGGGGAATCCCCGCAGCCGCGGTGCCCGGCCGGGAGCCAGCAGCGCCCCCTGGCGGCCGCGAGCGGAGCTGCGCTGAGGGGAAATGGCTCCAAGGGCGGGAAGAGACTTCATTGGGGCTTCTGTTCGTGTTTGTTGTTGTTACCATTGTTGTTTTTTGCCTTGTTATACATACACTAGTAAAGAACTGTTATTCCTTTTCTCATATCTTTGCCTGAAAGCCCCTTAATTTCAAAATTATAATAATTCAGAGGGGAGGGGGTCATGTTTTCCATTCCAAGGGAGGCTGCCTTCCTTGGAAGACATCTGTCTTTCAAACCGAGACAGTGAACTTGGTGGCTTTCTCTTAATTTCCCTGCTCAGTTCAACAATATTCAATCCCTGAAGACTTCAAGGAGAAAGATTCTGATTTACAGAATCTTTTGAGCCCCACTCAAAACTGAGCAGCTATGTTAAGTGCTACACTGAATAAAACACACAGCTTCCTGTAACAAGCCTGTGTAGGATTGCTCATCCTTGTGGAGCCAAAGAAGTCTTTCACAGATCTCCAGCAAAATTGATTCACATCAAAACCAGTGATTAACACAGGTACTTCTTGTTGTGTTTAGTTGAATGAAATGCTCTTACTCTTCTCTAGATCTGCAGAGAATTTTAAGAAAAATGTTTTATATAAGTAAAAGTTCATTGCAGTGATATAGGGCAGATGCACATATGTTTTCAGGCAAAAGAAGCCAAGTGAAACGTGAAAGTGGCTTAAAACTGAAGTAAGCATGTTCAATACATTCCTTGGAGAAGAGGGCGAGAAAGATGAGGCAGGATCAAAATTCACATTGCAACTTCTGCTCTAGATCTGAGCTGCAAGTGCAGTGCTGACTTTGAGATGAGTGGCTAGATCTCCATCTCTCCCTCTCTTAGGCTAGAAAATGTCATTCTGCTAAATGGTAAAGACAATATGGCAAAAGGCAATATGTTCAAATTTTTTTTCAGAATAACTTTGTCTGCTCAAAAAACATGGTGGGTTGGTGTTTTTTGTGGTTTGGTTTGTGGTTTGGTTTGGGGTTTTTTATGAAACGGCAACTGAGAGAGAGAAGCTGTTTTGTTCAAGAAGTCTCCCAAAGAAAAGGTTTTGTGAGGAATAGAATTAGGTCAGGAAGCCGGCACATGTTTGTTGTAACTATATATTGCTATATAGTTCTTCCATCTGGGAGATGCTAAATTGGAAATAAATTATTTGCTTATTGCTGTAGTTGAGGGAGATTTGGGAGTGGGGGGTGTACCTGACGGGTTTTTTTCTCCTCCTGGTAGGCTAGAAATGAGCAATATCTGCCAGCCAGATGAAAACAAGAGTAAAGTCTAATATTACCAATTTGAAAGGACTTCTACACTTCAGAAACAACGGCTGGTTTGTGTACCTTGTGGTAAAAGGGGGAGCAATTGCAACTTGAGACAAATTAAATTCAAATTCAAGCCTCCCTATCCTAAAAGCTCCCAAGCCCAACACAATACTCCCTTTGAGTCCAATGCTGTGCTTTAAAGCTTGTTCAGTGTTTCAGGATGACTAGTTTTCTGCATATTAGCTCTTAATCTTAGGAAGAGTTTGAGTACAGCAGGAAGAGGGAGTGGATTAATTTTGGTCATTTTGGTTTGACACATTTGGAAATGAAACTGATATTGAGACAGATCACAAAAATAAAGATAGCAGAACATTCAGGGCACCTCTGCTATGTTTTGTGTACTTACGAACTTGTAGAAAAGTCCTAAGACCAATAAAACACCACGAAAAATTAAAAACTCAAGACACTACTGTTGCAAGTGATGAAATCACTGTTTTGGATATGCGCCTTAAAAATCAACCTGTGTTTTCTGTTTCCAGTAAATAATTACTGCTTAACTTTGGAAGATTCTTCTGCCTTTACTGTAACAGCTTGTACCCATTCCAGAAGGGTAGGCAGAGAGTCTAAGCACTCTGAAGATGAGGGATTCTTGCTTGGCTATAGTGCTACCTATGGAACTTTATTGAATCAAGCTGTTAAAAACTCATGCTTTTTGTTCTGTAGCTTTCTTGTTTGAGAGATCAGAGCCACCATTTCATTTTGGAATGCTGTTGGGCATATCACAGATATTATGCCAGTGTAATGTGTCCCCATGGTATCCTTAAACATGTTATGAAAAAACTTCAGCAGTGCTATCACACACAACAATAGAAAAAATTAAATTAAAGCATGTTTTCATATGTTTGTTTCCAAATATGCATTTCCCTCAGGAAATTGTGTACGGCTGACTGTTGCTTAATTCCACAAAAATATATTTGTCTGGGCAACAACTGGAACATTATACTCAAATTTGCTGTAGGCAACCAAAATAATGGTAAGACATGAATATTGAGATAGAGTTGTGGGGTTTTTTTAATCAGTCATAAATAATACAGGTGGGCAGTAGAGGTTATGGGAAAGGGTGAGCCAGAAAAATCAGTGATATACTATGGATGGATAAAATACTATCTGTTTTCTTGTATGAAACAAATTTGCTCTGTGCCATAACAGTGTAACTGAACACTTTTCCATGATCTATTAAAAATATTAGAGAAGACATAAAGGATAAAAAGAAAACATGAATGATTTAGAATTAATTGCACATAAGGAAATCTGGCTAGATTTCCATGTCATTTTCTGTGACTATAAAGTTACAGTTTAAAAACAAAACAAAACAAAGTTATAGCAGACTGTCTGATTAATAAATTGCAATCGATTGCAATGCCTAATTATCTCCTTAGGAGGTTTGAAGAGATAGTAATGGATGAAGTGTGCTTTTCTCTCAGCATGAGGGGAGCTGACTAGAACAGCTTCAAGGCTTAAAATAAACAAACCTTTGCTACAAATGAGAAAAGGACCAAAGTCTTAGATAAAAAATGTGCAGCTGATTTTCTTGTTTGAATCAGGCAAAGCCAAGAGTGTGATGTTTGTGTACAGTGGTTTAGAGAACAGCATTTTCAAAATTCTCACAAAATCCCGGTCGAGATTATTTTTTCTGTACAATATGGGGGAGGAAGGGGAGGAAGGGAGGGGAGGGGTGTGGAAATAATTGTGAAGTATTAGGAATTCATGCTCAAAATTTGACATATGCAGTAAGTGGTTTCTAGTTCCCTGTGGTATAGATGGAACTGTTAAAGGAGTCTAAGCTCACAGGCCAAGAGAAAATGTCATCAGGTTTTTAAGGTCATTCATTGTATGCTTACTCTATAGGGAAAAAATCTCAAAAATTATCCTCTTTTGTTAAATAAAATTGGCTTTACCAAAGCTTTCTCTTCTTTCTTCCTCCCAACACACCAAAAAGGAAATTCCTGAGCTTGAAAATAAAACCCCACTTTAGCTTCTCTGGTGTGGTTTAAATTTATCTGTTTTGTTTTGGCTTTTTTAATCGCTTGGGAGTAGATGTGGGCAGGTCTCTTGTGATTCACACTCATTTGCAAACAGACAAAACAGAAGTATCTGAGAGTTCCTTGGCACAGCAGTTCATGAAGCAGCTGCTGAAGGCTGCTGTTGAATGGGATGTGTCTTGTCAGGCTTCTGTATGCAACAGAGTTCAGTGAGATACAACACTTGAGTTTGGAAAAGGAAGGACTAAGAGGCTTATAAAATATAAGAGAAGTCAGGGATGTTAGAAAAGTGAAAAGGCAGGTTAGGAGGTTTGTAAGGGTGGTAAAGTTATGTGCTTAGTCAGAAGAGAAATGGGAAGAGGAGAGAAGCAACACTTTGTGAGTAAATGAAACCTTGGTGTGCTCAGCTGTAGGTAGATTTCTGCATCTCAAGATTTGATGGAGTTAGAAAAAGTGCAAAGAAAGGCAACTGAAATGTGAAAGGATGTGAACACTGTCTTATAAGGAAACTAAAAAAAAAAAAGCTGGGACTTGACTCTGCAGTCTGGAGAAAAAAAAAAGGCCAAAGGCTTACAAAATCATGAAAATAAAGTGAATGGAAAATGGATGTTCATCAAATCCCTTGGTGCTAGAACAAACGTGGATTGGTTGGACTGGTGGGAGGTTGGTTTAAGACAAAGGATGTACTTTTTTATTAAGATGTTTATTAATTTAGTGGAATTTGTTGCCACAACAGGCTGAGGTGACAGCTAAACGGTATCAGCAAGGAGTAGACACATTTCTTCTGTAAAAGGACTAAATCTTTAATTGCTCATTAAAGGGAACCTTGCAGCATTGTGTGCTCTAGATCCACTAACACAGTGGGATGGGGTGCAAGGGAACAGCAAGGTCAAGGGACTGTACAAAAAGGAAAATCCTGTTTGTTGTCTTAATACTGTTTTGTGTGGCACTGTTCAGAGCAGAACACAACCCCAAGTAATATCTTACTCAATAGGCCATTCCTTATGTTCTTATGTAAGAAAATGTGCTTTAATTTCTCATAAAAGTAATTTCTCAAAAAAGGTTACCAGGAACTGTGAACTTTCTTGCCTAGTTAACTTTGAATGAGAACATACATTGTGACACGTGTTCTCCTTTACAGCAGAGCATGGACATTGGATCTGTTTCAGATTTTTTCTTTCAGTTCAAGTAACTTAACTCCTTATTTCAAAATTCTGAGGCATGCACCCTGAATTTTTTGATTTTTTTAACTTCCTTGAAAAATTCCTCAAGTGTCCCTGGTGATGCTGTAATTATTTTAAAGCAAGCTGAATAATTCTGGCACTTTAGATCTGCAGTGATAAGTATGGATTAAAACTACATTTAAAACATAAATGATTACGCTTTTTCATCCTAACAGGGGTTCTCAAGCCTGTACAAATAAGACCCCCAAGCCCTGGTTCCAGTGTTAGCAGAAAATATTGAAGGGGCATTATATGAGGCAAAATATACTGATAAAAACCAAAGAAAACAATAAGTCAGCATAGGTATCCAAAAAAGTCTAATTTCAATGGAATAAAGATGCTAATGCTTATTTACCCTGAGCAGATGGAGCACATGACTTGTTTTTGCTGTTTCCCAGACACAAATAGAAGTTAAAAAATAAAACCCCAGAGTTACACATAGAAAATGAATAATGGCAAGAGTTAAATATTTCCTGAAAATTGTATTTATATCTCTGACAATGAGTCACCTTTCAGCATCTTGCCATTTGAAAAGTTTTTGCTTTTCATAACCAACTTCTCCTTAAGCATTTTCTGTTTGCTCAGAGACCAACCATTTACACTTTCAGCCATTCATCAGGAGGTTTGCCATGTTCATTTTATGAATGCCCAAGTGTGCTTATATAACCAAAAAAAAAGCCTTTTTAAAGATCTGTTAACAGATTACTTTTTATTTCTGATACCACTCACTGTGTTATCTTGTCAGAACAGCTTTATGCTCTTTTTGATAAGCTTCCCATTCAGGACACACAAAGGATCCTGCAAATCTATTTATATTTCTTACACTGCAGCTTTCCCTGCCCCATTCTCTCTCTCTTCCCAAGGTTCTCTTTAAACCTTCTCCCTTACCCCTACCCACACTTTTTAATCTGAAACCTTGAAAGGCAAAATATTCCAGCTAAAGAATTGATGGCTCAGTGACCAGTTGTCATCTAATTCTTCTGTCTCCTCATAGTGCCATCCTCTGTCAGAAGGTCACACTTCCTCCAGCTCCTCTGCTGGTTGTAGTGAGAGAAATGGAGACAGAATGATTGTGGAGAAAGCTTCCTGGAAATAACTGCTCAGTAAATTTAGCCAAGTGCTAAATTTGTAGGCGAGGAGGAGGAATTGTTGGATTTTATTGCTTCCTCTCAATAGAGACAACAGTAGGTTTGAGCTTTGATATATATATATATATATATATGTTTGGGGTTTTTTTTCTTCTACATATGTTTGCATTTCATTTGAGCCAAAACTACATTTTTAGATTTTGCCAGTGTTGCTGTAGGTTTTGCTTCTTTCAAGAGATGGGAAGAAAGTCTCATTAACATCTAATAGTTTGTTTTCTAGTTTTTTAGAGGATACAAATTGTGACATAAACTATGGGTTTTGATCATTTGGTTTTTTCTTTGCTAGAATGTGGAAATCAATTTATAAATATCTAAGCAAATGTTAGGAATTCCTGGAAAAAAAATAAACAATTCATAATTTTCCAGGGTACTTGTCACAGTATGAGAAGTAAAAGCAGAAGAAAAAGGCATATGTATTCATAGATCCTAACCTCAAATAAACTTAGATATAGGTTAATGTAAAACTGCATTCAAGATATTCCTAGCAAAATTAAATACCAATAAATTAGATGTTAATGAGACACAGGCAAAAGCAGGCATGGATGCATTTAACAGAGATAAAAATATGAACAGGGGAGAAATTAACAAAATTTTAATGAGATCCTGGGAAACAGGTGAAAGAGAAGAGGTTGCTAAGGAGATGGTATAATTTTTGTCAGAAAAATTAAGTGAAAATAGTTTTTATTTCTTCAATCCCACAAAAAGAAAAAATATAATTTAGCAGACATTAAAACTATTAATTGATTATAAAACAAGATAGATTGTGGCTGTAAAGAAAGGGCCCAGCTGAGAGGCAGTGGCTTTTCACAGGCACTGATGTCACTGAGCTGGAATATGCAGCATTTGGTGTTCCAAGTATAAGAGACAGTGGTCTGAAAGGAGCTGAAATGGGACAGACTCACACTGAGCATAGGAAAAACAAACTTTATGGACTTGCAAGTAATGAACTGCATTGAGGATATTTAGGATGAGCTCAGTGAATTGTCACTGAATTCCTGTTGTGATGGATATGACTATTATCCTTGCCAGCTTTGGTGGGAGTAAAAGTTTTCTGATGCCTGGAAATGCTAGAGAACTAAAAGCCATGAAAAGCAACAGTGACGCTTAGGATCGTGTGAGACGCTGAAAAATTATGACAGAAGATATTAAATGATCATTTAAGACTCTAAAGAGATCATTAAAAAGCAATAGAGATGCTAAATAGAACTTGGATTTCTGCCTCTCCCCTCTCTCCCATACTGTGAGATGACAGAGGCTTTTAAGGCCAGAAATTATAATGAACAGACGCTTTAAATTATACTTTTACAAAGTTGTGTGAAGAAATAGATCTTCCCAATCCTAGTAATATGAGCTACTTCACATCTACCCACATGTCAAAACTGTGATTAACCCTGCACCACCTCAAACATCTTCCTTGTTCCAACTGCCCTTGCTTTCTGCAAAGCTCAGGGTGGTGTTTGCTTTTTAAATAATAAAGGCAGAAAAAGCATAAAGAGAGACAAACAGTTCCATAAACTGTCATAACCTGTTGAAAAGATTGACTCTGGACTGAAAATACAGACAGCTCCTCCACCATCTGTTATACCTGGAGATATCTGGCATGTAGCTACAGCAGCGTCAGGTGGAAAAACTACAGGAGATGTTCTAAGGTCATAGATATGATAAAAACAGAAAGGATGCTGTGTAGCTGTTTGATGCCAGAAATGGTTTCCTGATAAATACCAGTTTCAGGGGGGAGAAATAAAGGAACTCCCATAATGCTAAAGGAAATAATGGGTGTTGTGAATAACCGCAGAGGGAATAAGAAGGAAAAGTGAGCTCAAGGCTGAAGGTGATGCAGGGACAGCTGCCAGCTGCATGTATGCTGACAGGTGAGGAGGCTGACTCCTGCAATACAGACTGAGTTCTAAACACCTTCCAGGAGGCATTCACAGGAATTTAAAGGTCCAAGAATCTCTGGGGACTTGGGCTTGGCATCTACTCATCAATGATATCCTACCAATTAATTTAGCCACAAGACAGCCAGTTTCATCTTTTGTCATTGGCTGGGCATCCTGAAAATTTAACTACTCCCATTCTTTCAGTCTACTGCTATTTGGAGCAAATTCTGTATTTGTTTAGAAAGCACTTTAACAAACACTGGCTTGCTTTACTGATGTGCTTGGGTTTGGGATGTTGTTTACACAAACTTAGGGCCCGATCCCTGCTTATGAGTAGAGGATAAGGTCATCACTATATGCCTGATACTTAAAGATATTGAATTATGTACACAACTATCTGTCAAAAGGAATATGAGAGCCTTATTTTAATAGTTACTTCATCAAATGTTAAAATCATTTCTTTAGAGTCAGTTGCAGTAACAGAAGAAGGTGAATTCTGGAACATAAAGTAGAGGGAAAAGCATTGTAAAGCAGAACTAGAAAATATAAAAGATGGCAAGAGAGAGAGGTTCATTTAGCTGGAGTATTTTTCTGACTAATAATTACATTTGAAAGGCCAAAGAGCACACACTCATTATGGTCTCTGTGATTGGAGAGGATATGAAAGTATTTGGAATTTGACTTGATGAGTAATTTCTAAATGCAAATCTGTAGTGGTAGAAGCTCTCAAATTAGAGTGAGGTCACCTGGGCTCCACTAATTCACACTAACTGTGAAGCACATTCAAATTAGTTTCCATCAGCTGTGAACCTGGGTAAAGGCTCATTTTCCTGGCAGAAATCTCTGTGGAAAAGACCCGTAAGTCAGCAACAGGCAGGTAGTGAGAAAACTCCTTTATGGCATATTTCAAGGAACCTGGGCTTAATTCCTGTAACTGTGTAATGGTTAAGAAAATCCACAGGAAGATTTAATGCATGATTCTGCAAGTTTCATTCTGGTTTTCCTGGGCTAACAGTTAAAAAAGCGATGTCTACCATTACACTAAAGATAAATAGTACTTAGAAGGTGGGTTCCTGACAGGAAGGAAATCCATGGACAGTAGTATGAAGGACTTGATTATCTTTAGAATGGCCTTTGACTCTCTCTGTACGTGCTGTTTTGGAAGGCAGTTGCTGTCTAACTAGGATTTTACAAAAATACCACCTGAGGAGGTAACTAGGAATGTACAATTGTAGAATTCTGTTTATCAACATCCTTTGTTATTTTAAAACATATGTTGGAGAGAAATCCAGGATTCCTCTATCCTCCCTATCACATATAATAGTCCAGGAGTTCAGTGAGCAGTAGATAATCAATACAGACAACTCATAAAGTGCTGATGGATAAAGCTGGACAAATTTTGCTTTAGTAATCAAGTAGTCTTCCTAGGTTTGCTACAGTTTTTCCCTTATACAAGAGTAATTTTCAAATATTTTTCTCTGAATCTGATCTTTTTCTTAAATCTCTGTTTGCTGTTTGTGCATTGCAATTTGTAGGTTTAGAAACACTGGAAAATACACTTTTCCAATATTAAGCACTGAATTACTTAACTTGCTGAATTAATAGTAAAAGGATTTAAGTTTGATTCTGTAATACACGTTACCTGATTATTGTTCTGCTTGAAATCAATTGACTCTTTCGTATGAATACTGGCACAAATATGGGAATATACAGCTAGATACCCTTACTGGCAGTAAAATCTGGTGGGGCTGTTTCTTGTGGAGGAAAATATCTGTAAGACCTAAAAACTCATGTTACATCTCTGCAAAATATTTGAATCTCAAGAAAGAGACAGGTGAGAATTCCCACCATTTCTGCTTTTTCACAATTCTATTTGTTTCAATCCTATCTGTTCTCCCCTTTTTTCTGTGTAATAAAACTTGTATCTTTTTTTATGTAAATCTAAACTTCCTGTGTGATATTACCTGAATTCACTCTTATCCTACTTGGGCACTGATTTCTTGTAGAGAAATATGTATGTTCCTTTCTGAACTCTCTGATGACAGAGGTCCAATCCAGAGTTCTGGGAGGATTGTCTAATGACTTGGATGGACTGAAATTGCAGTGATTTGTAATCCAGAAGTGACCTTATCAGATTTTTGCAGACATTTTCAGCTGTAGCTTAATGGCCATAACCATGTACTAGCAACTGGGGTGAATGGGTTACTTTTACATTCATGTGACACTGTTGAAAATGGTTTATTATGTAATTAAGGATAAATATGCCACAGTGAAATAAATATAGTGTTGACATCAGTGAGCCAGCTGGAACTCAACCCTTGATGCTCTGCTAATATTCTGTATAGGGAAGCTTGTTCAGGTAAGTGTCCATCTTATCTCAGGCAGTGTCTAAGTGTTGTGTGAGTTAGAAATTACCTACTCTTCTGGGGCTCCAAAGAGCTGCTATCTCATTGATGAAGACTGGGAGGAAGTCTTGGCATCACTGTCTGCATGAAAACAGAGTGTTATGAATTAGATCTGGGGGTTTAAATAAGTCCCTGCCTTTTGTCCAGGCCTCTGGCAGCAGGCAGTAGCATTATTGAGGTGGCCAGCACCCCAAGAACCACTCCCATTTGCAAGTTCTTTAATAATGGCTGATTCAGTCTATTATAAAATGAATTCTTTATTAATAGACACAAAACTAACAGACATAAGACTTAAAACAGACTATTACTACACAGGAGTAAGACAAATGGGAATACTAGTATTATACAAATAGGGTTAAAGGTACCATGAAATTTACAGCTAGCTAAGAAATAATACAGATTAGGATCCAATTACCATCCAGTTGTGATGGAGCACACATCAAAATCCTTTCCCTCAGTACCCAGAAAGTAACCATGGAACCTGAGTCCAGACTCCAGGAAGAAGTCCCTTGCACGTTCTCAGGGTGTGTGTAGGAGACTTCTGTCTCTGTGATAATCTGTAATACTTTCATAATGTAAAGCAGGCCTTTTGGTCACCTACGTTTTTTCTTTTATCACTTTCCACATCGGTTCCCCACACCAAGGTGTTGATTCTTGGTTCACCTTGCAGACCTTTTGGTGTCAGGAGATGATTCCTGCTGGGCCTTGCCTGGGTTCTCTCTCCTATCTGCACTGGCCACCTGTGGTGGGGAGAGGGGGTGTATGCCCTGCTACACAGAGAGAGGAGAAAATACAAGCATTTATTTCAGCTTGTAAAATGGAAGAACTTTGAAAATACCTATGTAAAAGTGCAAACTGTAATAATTCAAAAGGAACCTCTGAACTTTTCCCTCATAGCTGCTATATGTGGTTGTATGCTTGCAGATTAAAGACAACTGCTCCAATGTACTTTTTGCTTCATCACCTTCTTCTGTACTCAACTTTTTTACCTCATGCAGAAAAAGGAAAACCCTGAAGTGCTTTTCATAAAAAAGGTCAGTCAGAAGAGATCACAATTGTAGTGCAAGTAACGTTTATTTAAGTTGATTTTCATGTACCCTTCATTGTCTACTATCTTTTACATTCCCATTTCCATCTGGAAGGCTGGGAAGGCAGCTGGCTTCCCAGCAAGGACCAACTCCACAATTAGGTAGCTGGCATGCAGCTCTTGCTTCCCTGTTTGTGGAGCCTGTCTGCCTTGCTGGACCTCATGGCAAACTTGCACTCCATTTGCACTGGGAACCTGGCTGCACCTATTGGCCCTGGGTCAGGAATAGAAAGGGTTCAATGGGCTCTGTAACAGCAGTGATACTGTATATGACCAGGCATTAGAAAGCATATGGACTGTGATGATTTGAAGGCAGTTTGCTGGGTTATCAGTACTACTGACTCCGAAGGAAATGTGCTGAGTATTTCTTTGGGGTGTACTCAGGCTGTCTCATCAGGATGGCAGAACAATGTTTTTCTTATCCTACTGACTGTAAATCAGAAACATCCTCATTAAACTGTTCCTTGCACACCTTTCTGGTGGGATGTTTCATGCTGCCTGTAACCTCTGAGCAGCACTAACACCATCCCTGCCTGGCTCCGTGGGGTCTCACGTGCCTCTAGGGGTGCCTGGGCAGGTTCAGTATTAAGTCCATGACAAAAGAGTCAGGGAGGATATTTGCTTACATTCTGGCATGAGGATTTATTGCATCCTCACTGTCGAAGGTAGCAGGGGCAAATACAAACACAAAGACCAGCTCAGGGTTTTTCCTGGGGCCGGGCACAAGGCAGGATCAGGGAGCAGGCACCAGTGGGAGAGCCCCAGGGGAGTGACCAGGGGTAGAGGCTGGCAGAGAACCAGGGAATTCAGACTGGAATAGATTAATTTAACAGACACATGCACCCTGGGAAAAGCCCTTTGGTCACATTAACACAATATATATTCACTGGCTACCACACAGCACTAATCTTTGAGGCCGTTTTTAAGCCTGTTCCATTCATCTCATCCTTTCTATTTCTTTAGGTTTGTATAATTCAGAAATACTCTGGACTTCAGGGGTTTCTAAAGATGCTTCTGATATTCAAAGCCCCTTCAAAGTTTTACTGCATTTTTTCTTGCTTCTCTGAGAACCAGCAGAGCATGATCCATAACTGTTTGCTTGTTCTGACGTTGGCTTGGCTACAGGTTAGAGAATCAAAAAATTCCTGTTTGAAATTAAGGTAGCTGGATGGCTTGAAATCTAGATGTGGGTAAACAAAATACAAGCAATAAGCTTAGATAACAGACACATTTAGAGTGCTATTATGTTATTATATAACACAGTATCTCTCAAGCCAAAATTTCAAAGAAATTACTTGAACAGAGGTTATTTTAGAAATTTTAATTGTGGCTCTTTCTGGAATTCCTAGTTCAGCAGTTTTATTTGTCGTTTTTGTGCCTGTGTCCTTTGCTTTTCTCCTACTTTGCTGTGGTATTGCAGAGCTGCCCAGCACTCTGTCAAAAGAACCAAAATCAGATTTTGGGACTTCTCTTACTGACTGTGCTTCTCTCCTTCAGCCAAATCCATCCCCACAAAATATTGCAGATAACGGGATCTTCAAACTATCACCAGCCATGTTACCTTTGTTATTAAACCAGCTGAGATTTAACCAGTGTTCCAACAAGAGGGTGCTCCATACTGCACCACAGAGTGAGCATTTCCTTAGCCCTAATAATGTATCATGATGAAATCTGCCAGGTAATGTTATTAAAAGCTAAACCTTTTGGTTTTACTATATTTTTGATTCAGTAACAATTAGGAGCCTCATGCTTTTGCCTCCTAGTAAATCCAAGCCCAAGTTCAGATTTTTTTTTCCATCTTCATTTTCTGGATTCATAAAGAGAACGTAACGTTTGTACACATCAGTTACTGACACCAGTTATTCTCATCTTTTGCTTTCCCCAGAAAACAAGCCTTGTTATCTTCCTTGTACAGAAAGGAGCCGCAGCCAGGAGAAAGGGCCACCTTGGAAAATTCAGTGGGAGCCAATCTGCATCTTCCAGCTGCCTGTAAGCAGACAGAGTCTGAATCAGGGATGGGAAACAGACTTCATCCTTCAGTGTCAAGCCTTGATTTACTCACTGTCCTTCCAGCTTCTTTACTTCTCCATAACAGAAACATCTTTTGTTTGTTTGTTTTACAGTGGAGGGGGAGTAGAAAAAGGGGAGATAGTAAGCTGATTCTAGAATCAAATTCTAATTAATTTTAACACTTAGAGACCATTATGCCGCTAAGCCCAGCTCCTCTTTAAGCAGCATAGGTGCTGCTGGGTGTTTCATGTTATAGCAGTAGTTCTCCTGTTCAGTGTTTTGTTTTCAGAGCATCTGATCTGTTTTCTTAGTTTTTGATTCAGCAGAGCTAATCTACAGATGAAATCTTAAGAAAATAACTGTTACTTCATGTAATCCCAGTGAATAAAGTCAGAATCAGTTTCTGTGGTTATTTCATCTCTTCTGGAA
Source organism: Monarcha castaneiventris obscurior (assembly GCA_026261815.1). Taxonomy (NCBI): domain Eukaryota; kingdom Metazoa; phylum Chordata; class Aves; order Passeriformes; family Monarchidae; genus Monarcha; species Monarcha castaneiventris. The sequence goes on from JAMPIT010000371.1 coordinate 1,657,775, forward strand.
GGTGTAATGAAACTTAACACATCAAGAAAAGTTTGCTCAAATTATTATATCCTTGATGACAATTTTTCTAACTCCTTTTTCTACACTTCCTGGAGCCAGAGGTCACCAGCCACACGCCAATGTGTTCTAGTCCCTTTGTCCAGAAGTTGATTTTAATTCCCTTCATGCTTGAGGAAGAGCTAGAGGTGGTTTGCCACATCCTTCAGGCAGGTATGCTGTGTGCATCCTACACAAGGCATCCACCTGGTGTTAGGATCAGTCTTGTTAAGTTCCTGGCTGCTGCTGCCATCGTCCAGCTTTGATACTGCATTTGCTTAGCAAAAAGAGCACTCCAGATGTTACTTGACTTCAGATTTTGTTACAAGATTTTTTTCATCATCCTGTTGCTAATTTGAATGTCTTGGCCAGATTCCAATGCAAGTAATTACATTCTGTCTGTCTAATTTTCCCTGCCGTTCCCATTGCAGATGTTATTTGTCACTACTTGCAAGAGTGGCACTGCTGTTGAATTTCCAATGCATTTTTGGGTAATGGAGAAGAAAACTGTGAATGGAGTCCAAAAAGAGTTTGCCTTTCTCCCTTTGAGATCAAATATCACATCTGAGTCTGGTTTTGAGGGGCTAAAAAACCACCAAAAATAAACCAAAAAAGTACAACAAAACCACAACACAACGAAAAAACCCATTTTGGTCTGACAAAAGTGGTGCTCAAAATGGCATACAGAAACCTTTGTTAGCAATGTGTTCTTTATATCAATTCTTTAATTATCAGAAACAAGTAGGATATAGAGTTATTACATTTGAACATCTGAGATCCAGAGGACCAGAATTTCAGATTTTCATCTAGTGTAAACTGATAGGTCCCATTTAATTGGCCTTAGTTCAATTGCATTTATAGCAGATAAGACCACAAACTTTCAAGGACTCCACATTCAGTTTTTATGATCTCTGTAATCTCTGCCCTTGAAGACTGTGATCTCTAGGAATTAACTTTTATTTCATCAGCTGCATAGTAGAAATGGATTAATGACTACATTTCAGCCATCACTGAGGTTCTCTCTCACATTGCTGTGAGATTATATTTTGGCTTCTGGTATGTGAAATAATTCAGGAAAAATTACCTTTAAGGTGGTCTGGGAGATCAGTAGGCACTGCATATTACTTTAAACCTTTATGAATTTGTTAAGTTTTCTTACTCATGACTTGTGATTTACTATGATAATGTTTATTATGGTAGACATTTATTATGACCTCTCTGAATCATTTTTTTTTAAATTAATGAGCTTTGTTCTCTAGATTAAACTATACATATTCCACAAGTGTTTGAATCTGAATAAGCTGGTATCAGCAAGGTGTAGTGTGGCTTCATGAAATTTAATTTAACATGCTCCTCTGGAAGCTTCAGAACTGAGAATTTACTGTAAGCTGAAAAGCTTTAGCCTCTTGCATTTAACATGGTTTTATTTCTGTGGTTTCTTAAATTATTCTATCTCTCTACATAAAGAAATAAACAGGTAAGCCTAAATCTCTGTTTAGAAGAGGAAATAACTTTTTTTTTTTCGTATTTCTCCCTGGGAATGGCATATATTTTCACTTTTGCCATAACAGCCATTTCCACCTCAGTGGCACAAGAACAGATCTCCTGACTAACTGATCCTATGTTGTATAAGATCTGGGGGAAGAAAAGGCACACGGAAATTTGGCATGGGAGAATTTTTTCCATTCGATCAGTAGAGTTTCTGATACAGCCAGACACAAACAGCATGCAAATGAATAAACCCTAATTCCTGCACGTGCATGGTAATGAGTATTATCTTCTCATGACAAACCAGTGGAGGTAAAAAGATTTACAGTGCACTAAGCAGGTCCCAGAGTGCTGTAGGATAGAAGTCTCAGTTACTAGGAGCAGTCCAGATATGGCACCAGGGAGCTGAGGGTGAGATAAATGATCCTGCCCAAAATCTGTGCCACATTATACAAGCAAGGACTCTAAAAAGGGCATTTTGCAATGAGAATCTTTGATTGTGCCCACTCTGAAAAAGGTGTTACATTGCAAGTGAAATTTGTTCTGCCACCTGATTTGGAGGAGGACAGGGAGTCCTGACCTGAGAGAGTCAATTTCCCACAGGTATTTGGGATGTTTTCTTAGTAGCTGAGTACACACAGATCTTTCTGGAGTTAACATCCACCTGCTAAACAAAGCTGGGAGTACTTCACATCTTTACATGTTATGTTTCATTTAATAACTATTTTGAAACACTTTGGGTTACCTTTCAGACCGCCTCAAAAATAACACTTACCCAGTAGTTATTTTTAACACCTGTTGTTCAGATAGCCTTTGAAACAAAAACCCTGATATAAACAACAAATATAAATGTCACAGAATCCTGTTAAGTTTGCTTCTGTCTTTAAAAGCTGGGTTTTTCAGTAATACCATGCCAATATCTAGTTCTAACTACAGGGGGAAAGTGCCCAGTACATGGACTGTGATGGCCTTTTCCTGTACCTTCTGCCAGAGCCAGTATCTCAGAAGCAAAGACAGACTTGCTGTCTTAAAGGCTTACAGAAGTCTTGTGCTTCTTGCATATGTAAGTACTTGCTGAGATACTTATGATACAACAATTCTACTTCCCAAGGCATTAGCTGTTCTGCTGAAGTGATATTGCATTACATTGTGCTGTGGAATGTTTCTAAATAATAAAAGCAATATAATTTTGGCAGTCTTCTCTTGGATATCATACTACTCTACAGGGTATTCATTAACATGCAAGAATGGAGCCTAACTGGTTGCTCAAGCTCCCTTCCTTCACTGATTTAAACCAGATTGTATATATCTGCAATTCAAAGATGAACTTGCATAAAGTTAAATCCCTGTGCCTTATTGTCTCTTCTCCTGCACCTCAAGGCCCTTGTGAGAAATGCTTTAATTAAAGAAGCATCACCATGGCTTTAATCTCATTGGTTAAAACTTTAGAATTGACACGATATTCTTCCCTGCTCTGTAAAGGGAAAAGGGGAAAAAAATGTTGAGAGGGAGTTAAGAAAATATTCTCTCCCTTTGTCAAAAATGATAGAACAGATTTGCAGCAAGTATTGCTTTGTAGTTTTGCTCCTAAATATCCACTTTCATAAAACAGCTGCTTTGAGAGTGATGGTGTGTGGGGAGATGTTTGCATTGTTGGGTTAGGAGATCACACACCTTTCTCTGCCATTTGTATTGGAACTGTAATGGTGCCCATAAAGTGGTTTTGTTCTCTGTAGCCTAAGAAAAATGGTTTGTGAGATTGATACAATTTAATTTCTGTTAAACAGGTTTACCATGTGAGCACAGTATTCTGCATTAAATATTTTCCTCTCTGTAAAACACAGCACAGCTGAATTCTACCATGGAATAGCATCAGTGTTCTGACTGAGTCCTACAAAACCCAAGAAAGTCAGAAGTAGGACTAAAATTAGCATGAGATGTTTCAATCTTTAAGTTATGCCAGAGTGCAGTGGGGCTGATGACTTTCAGTTCACTCTGGCATTGCAAGAGGAACTGCAGTTTAGTAGATTATTATTTTCATAACAGATTTGCAAAGTATCTATTGTAGGGGCTAGCAGAATTGATGGTCTTCAGATTTACTGTCACTGCTCAGCTTAAGGTACCTTTTTCGAGGAAAAATTAAAGCTAAGGTACTTTCCAATTATGCTCAAGAAGATAAGAATGCAAAAATAAAAAAGAAGGGGAAAAAACCTCACACCCAAACCAAACACTGCTCCCTTCAACCTGTTTTTCTAATTTTTTTTCTAATTAACCATTATATCCAAGTGAAAATTTTAACTGTAAAATTTTCTTCTGTTATAGATTATTTGGAATTTCATTTGATATTTTAACAATTTCCTCTTTAAAAATTGTGTTGTTTGCAGTTTTATTCTGGGGCAAAGATCACTGTGTTTTCCTATATGATGGAAGTGGCAGTTTCCTTTCTTGGCAGAGTTGCTATGAGACTTTATCAACTACTGTTCAGAGATCTGAAGCTGCAAACAGAAGCTGGTAGGCATCAGCAAGAAACAGTCATTTTTTGATACTGTAGGAAATAAATCCTGGAAATGCTAGTTTCTTCTAATCTTGCTATGGAAAAGTTTGTGAGGTTTTGTCTCCTGAATGCTCCTGGAGCAGCAAAACAAGTGTATTCACTAAGGCTGCAGTAAATTACAACAGTTATGAGCAATTATCTTGAAATCATTCTCATAAGCCATAGCTTTCAGAAAGTTACCATATTGCATTTCTTCAAAACCAAGGGCCTCAGTAATTATTCATCTTTATTTTACCAGGTTCATTAAATGGTTCAGTGGCCTGATTCTGGCAGAACAAAGGAAATGGAATAGAAATATAATCATATATTTGTGCTACAGGTTTGGCCATGCTTCTGCATTTCTAGAAAATTTAATGTGTGTTAAAATCATCCATCCTGATGCATATGCAAACAGCTCTGGCTCTCTTACTGTTCTGAAAGGTACTATTTGTCATAGTACTGTAAAATATGCATTGCCCCAGAAAAAACGAAGTTTTGCTCTCCAGTCCTCTGCTGGTGTTCCATCAATTCTCAAACTGCTTTGCTATTATAGACCAATGGGTGTGACAACTATACTCTCTTTTAAAGCTATGTATAGTCAGTAAATGGCTTTTATAGAAATCAGTGGAAGCTAAAACTGTGCAAATTCTGTCTCTGCTACAAAGGATTTTCTTTCTTGTGCACACTACAAATAGCACAGTATTCAATGTGAAGATCTGATTAACTGCATTGACTGATCCAAGCAGGCAGCTCTATTCACATCCAAATCATTCACACAAGACCTCTCAGATCTCAGCCAGGGCTTATGTGAACATATTCATTGATCTTTGATGGAGACCACAGTTAAAAATTCTTGTTTGATTAGTAAAGGAAAATAATTTTTCCTGGATTTTGAAAATCAAACTGAATAGCCTATGGTAAGGATGACTTTACAACCCACCAACTGAAAATGGTGAAAGCTTACAAGTTTTTATAGAAACTCACTAATTTGGAGATATTTATGACAGGAGATTTTAGGATAGACTGTCAGTTTTAAAAAATCTGCTTTTCTTCCTACATCTTCCAGACTTCACCAATTTTCCAGAGCCAAATCTCCTTCGCAGTCCTCTCTTTTTCATTTCCCTCAAGCAATCTAATAATAGAATATAATGTCTCCAGGATTTTGGGGAGGATGGGGCAGAGTCCTTTTATTTTTTTTTTTCTAGACTAACTCTGCCTTCTTCAAGAAGTGTTTCGACATTGCTCTCAGGCACATGCTGTGGTTCTTGGGGGTGTCCTGTACAGGGATGAAAGCTGGACTTTGATGATCCCTGTGGGTTACTTCCAGTTCAGGATATTCTTTAGTTCTATGGTTCTCATTCAGAAAAACAAGGAAGTGGGAGAGGTTTGTTCAGCTTTCCACACTGTAAAATATATCTGTTGGGTTTTTGGTTCTTTTAAATACAATATTGTTAATATAGTTCTGCCTAGTTAATGTCAGAGAGCAGAAGCGTGTTTGGTTATTATGGCATTAATTGGGTCCTATTGTTAACAGTTAAATTCCTCAGGGCTCCGAGCAGAGATTAACAAGTTAATGTGAGGAGGCCAACAGTCCCCAAGGTATTTGCTTCCACCCACCAGCTTTGGACAGAAAACTTCAGCGTAATACCACTAAAACTAAAAAGTAAGAAAGAAAGCCCTTCTTAGTGTAACATTCCTGCTGAAGCCTGCACATTCACTGATCCTTCTCTGTCATGCTGACCTGGGGGAGAGGAACACCATCCCTGCCTGGCTCCGTGGGGTCTCACATGCCCCACAGGTGCCTGGGCAGGCTCAGTATTAAATCCATGACAAAAAGGTCAGAAGAGTATCTGCTTGCATTCTGGCATGAGGACTTATTGCATCTTTACTGTTCAAAGTTCAGAGGCAAAGACAAACACAATGGCCAGCTCAGGGTTTTTCCTGGGGCCGGGCACAAGGCAGGATCAGGGAGCAGGCACCAGTGGGAGAGCCCCGGGGGAGTGACCAGGGGTAGAGGCTGGCAGCCAACCGGGGAATTCAGACTGGAATAGATTAACTTAACAAACCCAGGCACCCTGGGAAAAGCCTTTTGGTCACCTTAACACAATATATGTTCACTGGCTACCACAGGAGAGCACAGCCAGTCCTTCTGATAGTGCCTTCAGTAGCCAGTCAGTTTATAACCTCCCCTTTCATCTCATTCTTCTGGGCCAAGAACCAGAGAGAACAAACTGTAAAGCATCATTTGAGCATGCCTGAAAGGGAATGGGGAATTTCAGAAGATTATTTTTTTTTATAGTGACAGTGTCACAGTGGCAAATAAGAAATTTAATCCATTTAGCATCTTTTGCTTCGCTTGATATCTAATAGATAGAAAAGAGGTTAAAGATATCAAACTTAACTCCTCCTTTCTTCCCTCCTAGACACGACATACCACTTTATAAACAAGGGGAACATTTGCAAAGTATCCTAAGGGAACATTTGCAAAGTATCCTAAGCTTCATCTTTAGCTCAATTCTTTCTTCTGATACTTTCGGGGAAAAAACCATTCTCTTTTTCTTACCTCTGAAAAGCTAAGGAAGCTCTCTTCAGTTCCACTTTGCTTTTGCATTCTAATAAAGCAAATAAAGCAGGAATAACTTGTGAATGAACCAAGTTTGCTTGCCCTTGCTATTTGTGGATCCAGGTTTCCCTTCAAACAGGATCCTTTCTTTCCAAGTGCATGCTCCAAGGAGGTAAGAAATTACTTTTGTTACAATCTTATTTCTGTTAGTCCTGGTATTTAACTGTGGAAGTGCCAAGGCTGGGACACTAAAATATGTGGATTGTTCCATGTCTAGAAAAGGCCTTCCTTTCTTTTCAGGGTTCTCCAGTTGTTGTCTTCTTTCTACCTCCTCCAGCTGGAACTGAAGAGTTGAATTTGGAGCTTTATTTCACATTTTGCAAAATGTTCTGGGCTTCCTTTTACTGAAACTCAGTGCAGCTCCTTAATTAACTGTTTCCAAAAATCTAAGAAACTATAAATCTTTATCCCAGCAGGAACTGCATTAGTGTTCCCAGTGAGGAAAGGCAAACAAGACAGTGTGCCACAGCAGGATGCCTCTTTCTATAGGGACAGATATTTCACCACCTTACTAATAGTAAAGTTTTATGGAACAAGTATAAACATTTGTTTAGAAAAGGGAAATGGTGGTTTTAAATTTATTTTTAAGGTAAATACTACATTTTACTTTAAAAATTTTGACAGGTCAAAATCAGTGATGGCATTCCTCATCCAAGGAAATTACTGTCACAGGACATGAGGATTTGGCTTAGTTCACAAAGATAGTACTTTAAAATCAAAATTTAAAATAGGCTGCAGTGGTATATATTGTTTGGGGTTTTTTTAATTAACATATTACTAACACTTCCTCCCCAGACATGTAAGTATTTGGATTGATGTCATAAAATAAGAAGCCTTGAGGAAGACCTTAGTCATTACTTTCAAATCCAAATGAAGTACTTCAGTAGGTTAATACTGTGAATCTTTTTAACAGTGCCAAGAAACCTGCAATTCTTCGTAGGTAAAGCACCAAGTTCTTTTTTATTAGTATTATTATTTAATCCATAGGAGTCTGTATTCAATCAGTTCCCCAAAAATATATTCTCTGGGACAATTCTACTATTTAAAAAAATGAAATATAAAAAAACTTTCATATGCAGTCATATTTTGTTAAATATAAGCCTCTGTATTCCAAGTAAAATTCCTGCATTATTTTAGGCTTCCAAGTTTCTCAACCTAAAGCCCAACTTCAATCGACTTACTATTTAAAAGAAGCAGCTCAAACCATTCTCGCTGTTTTCTTGCCTGGAAGTGTTCAAACAGTGAAACTGTAGAGCTGTGAGGATTCCATTGTCCCAAAATCCTTTCCACGTTGAATTTGGGTGGCTGCTGTCATGTGCTGTGCTATGAACTGCTGGTTTCCAACACCTGCACTGCTCCAGGCTGGGTGGCTGCCAGGAGGCAAAGGCAATGTCTGTAAATGCTAAATGTACACATCAGGATGTTCCTGGTAGGTGAAAACCAGAGCCCACCAAGGCCAGTGCAATGGCCACGTGTCCCAGGGTGGGTGTGCTGGATCTGTTAGTGCTGGGTGTGTCTGTGCTGGGTGTGTCTGTGCTGGGTGTGTCTGTGTTGGGTGTGTCAGTGCTGGGTGTGTCAGTGCTGGATCTGTTAGTGCTGGGTGTGTCTGTGCTGGGTGTGTCAGTGCTGGGTGTGTCTGTGCTGGGTGTGTCTGTGCTGGGTGTGTCAGTGCTGGATGTGTCTGTGCTGGGTGTGTCTGTGCTGGGTGTGTCTGTGTTGGGTGTGTCTGTGTTGGGTGTGTCAGTGCTGGGTGTGTCAGTGCTGGATCTGTTAGTGCTGGGTGTGTCTGTGCTGGGTGTGTCAGTGCTGGGTGTGTCTGTGCTGGGTGTGTCTGTGCTGGGTGTGTCAGTGCTGGATGTGTCTGTGCTGGGTGTGTCTGTGCTGGGTGTGTCTGTGTTGGGTGTGTCTGTGTTGGGTGTGTCAGTGCTGGGTGTGTCAGTGCTGGATCTGTTAGTGCTGGGTGTGTCTGTGCTGGGTGTGTCAGTGCTGGGTGTGTCTGTGCTGGGTGTGTCTGTGCTGGGTGTGTCAGTCCTGGGTGTGTCAGAGGTGGGTGTGTCTGTGCTGGGTGTGTCAGAGGTGGGTGTGTCATTGCTGGGTGTGTCAGTGCTGGGTGTGGCAGCGCTGGGTGTGTCAGTGCTGGAGCACAGCAGTTGTTTGGCACAGCACGGTGTCTGCCTGGCACAGTGTGCTGGGGACTGTGCCAAAGGAATGCACGACCTCTGCTGCTTTGCTGTATGCACAAATCCAGCAAATGGGTCTCTAGTCACTCAGCAAATGTCAAAATACACTCTTTGGGCTGAGCTCTGCCCAGTTCACATGGTTGTCCAACAATAAATGACAAAACTTTCAAGACTATTAAGAATAGTCAGGGAAATTAAGACAAAAAATGCCATGTACTCTCTCCCATGGTAACAACTGTTTCTCTGAAGTTTACTTTTTCTACATTTTTACATCTCATTTTTCATTGATCTGATCCTTACCATGTTTTGGAAATTATGAGCAGGGTACATGGATCTCACTGTTAACCACAGCTCTAAATGCTTTCCATCCTCAATACTGTAGAAAAAAATGAAAAGCAAACATTGTGACTCTTTCTATCTTTTTGATTTCAGGCAACCCTGGAAATGATGGAAATTCCCCTTCGCCCCTCTAATGCATGCATAAAGACTGACTGTTTGGAAGGCCATTATGCTCATGGAATTCCCCACGAAGGAGATGAACAATTCTTTCATTTCATGGTGGTGACACCTGAGGCACCTGGTGTGTGCAGCTGTCCAGCCTGCACTGGGTGGTGGCCTCAGAACAAAGTGTGTGCTGTAGTCCCTGTAGCCCTATTCAAGCAACCAGAGCATCTTTAAAAGTTGTGACAGGATGGTTTCCAGTGCATATAAGTACTTAAGGAAAATGTATAGTGATTCTCCCTCTTCATGCCAGCAAGGAATCTGTTTTATCACTCATTCCTGTTATGTTAGCAGTTATCTCCGAGGTGAGTCTTTGCATATCTTGCATTAAATACTGTCTAGCTGGTTAGCACATGGAATTGATTTTGGAAAAGCCTTCTTTAGATTTCTTGATAAAGCAAGTATTAAATGGGAAGTGCTTTATTTTTGGTTCAGCTTTCCTTTTTTTCTTTTTTTTTTTTTTGGTGGGGTGTTGTTCATAAATTCTGGTTTTATCACCCAGAGTACATTAATATGGGTTTCAGGACATATCTAGCTTTCAGCTTACTGGTATTAACTCTGCCCTTTTGAATTCGTTTGGAATTGACTAAATGGATTAAGAAGTAAAAATCCTTAATTTAAAGGAATGAAGATCCCCAATTCTGCTGGTTACCCCTGACACACTTGCCTTTAGCATTTCAACTATTTAAGGTGAAAATCTTAACAGGCAAGGAGCAGAAGCAGTTTGCTCACTATTCATAGATTAGAAGCTTGATTTTCAAACTGCAGATATAGAAGTTGTAACCTGCAGAATGGTTAAGAAAAGCACACTCTATAGACAGTTTCTAAGCCTCTAAGCAGTTACAAATTCCCTGAACCAATTCTGATAACAAAAATAATTCCCTGTAAGTAGTGATGTGCACTGACCACATTTCACCTTGGCTTCTTACTGCAGACTGTAGTAAAAAGCAACTTTTTAATAAATTCCAATTAACCAAAGGCAAACAAAAGTATAATTTAGTCTATTCTCTCTTCATTCGTGTGTCACTGATGCTGTTACACAACAAGCTACATGTCAGTACTTTTTCCCAGTACTACCTTTGAGAAATAATGAAAGAAGCTTGTTGGGGCAAAGATATTGGACTGAGAGTAATAGGATATGACCAGAGTCATTTTTTGTTCAACTTTTGTAGCAAGAAGTTGCTTTTCTAACAAAAACACTGAGCATATGCACAAAAGTATAGCAGAGGGAAGAATGATAATACAAGTCACAGATATTACAGCTTTTAAATGCTGTAATCTAGCATTTAAGACATTGGGAGGTTTTTTCAGTCCCTGTTTAATGCTGAATTGAGAATTCAACATTACTGTAGTTTTCATAGGTAAACTTACTTATTCAGACCTCATCTGGTTGAGAAATACTCCTTAGTTGCTAATATTCAGCTGAATATGCAGATGTCCATGAACACTGTATATGCACATACATATAAACACTTGGCTGTGTTTGGAAGGTTTTGGTGTAACAAGTATTTAATGATTGCAACTGAGAAATTCTGCTTCATGACTTAACAAAGAAGAGCTCCTGGTGTTTACACAGCAGTGCAGGGCAGTGCTTTGTTACAAGGCCTAAGTAGGAATGTACAATATATTTCTCTGAGCTGTCCCAGCAGTCTGGGCAGTCTGCTCAAGTAGCAGCCACAGTCTCTGAAACACTCTATAGTAATTATTGCTTTCAGCAGTACCAAAAATATATAACTATCAGTATTTCACCTTTCCTGAAAACTGGTTCCAGAATATTTAAAGCTACATTTTCAGAATTTTAAAATATACTGTACGTAGGTGATCAGCACCTTTTGTTGGTGATAGAGAAAATTTGAGCACTATCAGCACTATTATTAGCAACTAATGAGTAAGAGTTATCTATTACATCTAAGACACAAAATTCCTTTTTCCGTTCTGTTGTTTATGCACATTTCTTTAGCTTCTGAAGCACAGAGTTTGGTGCAAGTTGCTCTACTGAGAACTTGCCTCAAACATGTGGATAATTAAGACTATTTTGTGCAAGTTTGAGTTCCCCTATCTTTATGATGGTTATGATGAAAAATAAGGGATTATTCTGAAATTAATCTCCTGTTGCGATCTACTTGGCTAAGGCCAGAAAACCAAGATATGATAGATTTTTTCAGTCAATAAAAAATCAGATGATTAAAACTCATTTAAGAAAAAACATAGAAACAAATTTGCAAGGCAGGAAACCAAAACATGGCTGTGGTTAGATAGTATAAAATTACGGTTTGGGGACCTTCCACCCTGAATCAAAAATGCTATGGTCACAGGATGCAAAGCCCCAGTCTGGTGTGAAAGTGTACTCCTATTCAGATTTATTCAGGAATTGTGATGGGTTTATTTCATAGTGGCTAGCAATGCCAACCTTTCTATTCTCTGCCATTAGCATAAACTCTCCATTGAGTATTCTATTCAACTTTATAGAAATGGCTGTAAACTTCTGTCAATTTTTAGAGAATAATGCATTTTTATGTTTCTTAAGCTCTTTGGATAGAACTGTATGTTAGGAATACAATTATCTATAAAATGTTACAGGTTCAGCCTCTAAGCTATGTAACATTCTGTTAAATTCCTTAAAGCCAAGGAATTTCTTACAGGCTCAGTGGAATGATTTCTGAATTAAAGCTCTATGGAAAGTAACAGAATATGGCATAGCAGCTTTAGAGGAACAAGCTCCTCCAGGTTTGCTTCACATGACAGTTTTGTGCTCTTCGACTTCTTTGGCTGTAATTGATTTTTTGTTTTAATTTTAGGAAAAAATCAAGAAAAAGAAACAAAACACCAAAATACCTGTTATAACAATAAATTATCTCCACATTCCTGATATGGAGATGAAGTTCCCATTCAGTATATAAACAGTGTGCAGCTTTCTATAACGCCTGTTTAAGTCAGGTTGATATAATCCTATTTGTTTCATTGGACCCTGTAGTTGCCTTCAATTCTGGTGCAATGCCAGTGAAATGGACTCTAGGGGTTAATTTGGACAAAATAATTTGACCTTAAAGAGATTTCTAGAGAACAGCATTTCACCTTCACTATCTGCCTTGGAATAGAGTGCTTGAGTTTTAAATGACACTGAAATTGGTCCTTTTGCTCACCCCCTTATTATCTAAGTAATTGCTGCATATGATAAATTGGTTGATAGTCACTGGGTTTAATACAGGTGAGACTTCATGAGACTGAAGAAATTGCATTTTATTTAAAAATAGAAAGCTTCTTTCTGTATTTCTCTTCCTTTAGGAGAGTTTTTAGTGTTTATCTGAACTGTTATTTCAGGGGTGAATGATTTCTCCTTCTAACTTGCTTTGGTGCCTAAATTTATATCAATATGTTTGTTACTGAGCAGTCACATCTCTGCCTGTGAAGGCTTTGTTGTCAACAACTTGCTGCTCTGAGAGAGATCCAATTTGCTTCCATTACAGATGAAGGCACAGCCAAACAGGAATTTGGTTTTCTGTTTGCATACGCTGGGTGGGTATAGGAGTGACAAAGCCTGAAGGAAATTGTGAGGACTTAGCTGCAAGCAGTGACAGAACTTTTTCCAGTGTGTGCGTAGCCTCTGTTTCCTGAACTAATAGGGATGAGCATCACTGTGGTTTCCATGATCATTTGACCCTTACAGTACCCCCAATCTGTAAGACTGAGAAAATGAACTCATTAAACAATGGTCTTGTGTCTGACCTGAGCTGAATCACTGATCCCTGCTTATCTCAAGAATGGATTTTATAGATGTTATTTGTTTGATTTTAAGCAATTGTAAAAGCAGGAAAACAAGTAACTGAGAAGTGTTGAAAGACAGTCAAACACATTCTAACAGTTTTCTGAACATCGTAATGCAACTTCTGCAGATCTCAGAGCTTTAAATGTGTGGGTTTAAAAGCAAAAAATAATATTCTATTAATAATAGACTCTAATTAATAATAATTAATAATCTAGTGATTAGCAGCAAAAGTTACTGAGGTAATTTGAGAGTGTTGATACATCAGTTTCAGGTAGTCAGTGTGGATTCCAGTTTTTTGGAGTTAATTTTTGAGTAACACTTTCAAAGCATTTAAAAACAAGTGTATTTGGTAATGATGTTTTCCTTTCTTAATTAGTTGAGTTCAAAATCTGTGCAGTTCATCCCTTCAAACTCCCAGGCTAACTAACATGTTCATTGCCATGTAATTGAGCTGGGGCTTGAAAGAAAAGGCAAAAGCAGTGAATTGTGCTCCTTTGAGAGACATCCTTCCAAATGGTATCATACTTAGAATCACATCTTGATGCTGAAACCCACTCCAAAAAGTTAGAATCCAAGTGTTTCAAAGCTCAGAGTTTCACTAGACTTTGTTTTCTTTCAGGAAGTATCTCCCCTGATTGTAGAATCCCCCACACATAAAACACAGTTACTGCTTTTTAAATGTCACTGATTCAGGAACCATGTGCATAGGACACACTTTATCATACATCCACATATGAAATTGTACATTTAGTCTGCCAGGACTATTCCTCTAACCTGTTCTTGCTGACTTTCATTGCATCTCTGCTTCTCCCACACACTTCTTTTCACTCAATCTCTGATAAGGTCCATGTTTTCAAATCTATTGAGAGTTTTTTCTTACATTTGCCAAATCTCCAGAGAGGTCATTACCATATGAGGAGACAAGAACCTGGACTGTTGGACTGTTTCCAAAACTGTGCTTTACTTGAACAAATCATTTGTTCACTTTTTAGCTTCCTCTAAAATGAGCATAACAATTGTTAACATTGCAGAGAATGTCAGAAGAATTTTATAAGCTCTATATGAGCTCTTTCTACAAAGTAACTCACAGCACATAGAAATTGATCTGAATGCTAGAAACTGCCTTCTGTCCAGATTTTAGCACAATATGATTCTTTGTCTGATATAGATCAGATTACTATAGAGTAATGCAATTTTTTGGATGGAATAGAGACAGTTGAATGGAAATGCTTTTAGAAAGATGAGAGCTACCTTTGCTGCCACCAATTACCCATTGAAGGGGGAAAACCAGTAACAAAGGCAAACCCAGAAGTCAGTGAATTGTTTACTTCTGATTAGTTTGTGAAAGATACTTTTGATTTGGGGTTGGATTATTTTTTCTTTAATTTTAGATGGGTTTGTTGGTTTTTGGGTTTGCAGTTTTTTTCATTAAAATCTGAACACTCTAATTTCTTCAACTACCATTTTAAAAGTATTGGATGGAAATTCACTTGCCCTTTACTCCTTCAGGCAGAAATTTTGTCTTGTCAAACCAGACATTTTGCAGAGTTTTGGTGCTGTGCTGACCTCTCAGCTGGAGGGCTGGCAGGCAGCTGCTGGAGGTGCTGCAGCAGGGAAGCAGCTCAGAGCCTGGCTGGGCAGCGTGAGCTCCCCGGGAGCTGCCTGCCCTCTGCTCCCCACTCGTGGCAGGCTGCAGCCTGGTGTTGCTTGGCACAGCGAGAGCAAAGAACGACAGAGGGACCTCTCAGAGTCTCAGCTCCCAGCTTTTTTTCCCTGCCCAGATGGAACAGAAGTAATGCAAAGCTGGAAGACGTACCACCGAAAGGCCACTCTGGGTCCATTGCAGACTCTTTTAAACAGGGGGTAAAAGGGGAGGGACAAAGGAACAGACCAGCAGGGAGATGACAAGGGGTGACACACATCCAATGGAAGGGGATGGAAGGAGGGACAGATTTGAATCAACAAATTACAAACCCAACTGTGATGCTTTTTGGTATGTGAGGCAGTGGCGACTTGGTTTAAGAACCTGGCACGGCAGCTCGGCTTAGTTCTTAAGCTGCTTGGGCCATAGACACACAACACCAATATGGTAGATGGTTAAAATGGCGTTTTATTGTTTTACTTCGTGGGGTTATATAGTTGAGGTGGTTTTTTTATGTTAGAAGGGGGGACGGTGGGATGGTAAAAGTTAGTAAGGGGTGGAAAGCTACTGGGGTTATGAAGGGTTGTATTGTTTAGAGTAATTTTTATTACAAAGGAATGAAAGGGAGGAAGGTTACACGCTGCTTTCTGCTTTCCGTCAAACTGACAGAACTTTCCAGAACGTAATTACATAAGCAATTAACTATTGAATAAACATGAAACTATTAACCAATGAACAACCAAATACCAAAGAAATATCCAGAGCAGGGCGAGGAGATGCTGCCAAGGGAGACACCCAGTGGGATGTGGTCTTATGCTCCTGTCCTGCACTCGGATCCTCCTTCAGGGTCACGCTCCCGGGCAGGGAAATCCACCCACTGGATGTCACTCAGCCCCAGGGTGGGCTGCACCACCACCACATCTTGGAGAATTGCTTCTCTGGTCAAGTTACTCTTTGTGGTCTTCTATGTTTGCAGAATGAAAGGATGATATTTGACAGCATTGGCAAGTCTGTTACAGGGATGATGCATTCTCCTCAGCAATGATCAGAGTAAATTGATGTAAATCAATTCCTTGAAGGAGGCAGGGCAGTTAATTTCAGGAAGTGCAAAGTTAAATGAAACCAAACAATCTTTATTTATGCAATAATTTAAATTGGCTTATTGGCAAAAGATTGTATTTGTAGTTATCATAGTTGCTATTATAAAAAAAAAAATTTCTTTTGTGCATATGAAAGCTCAATAAAATCAGAAAAGTTAAGCAGTAATCTATAATGTTGCTTTAGGGAGTTTCCAAATTGCAGGAAGATTCAGAGCTGGGCTTTAGCCAGGACAACTTGATAGGATATTTTTGGAATTTTTAAGCTTACAAATTATATTAGTAGCTGTATTCCACTTTAAATGGATCTGAAAGTAAACTGTCTTTAACAAAGCACTGTTTCAAAATTTCAGATCCTTGGCTTCTGTTCCTGCTCTTTCACCTGTTGTGTGGCTGTGGCTTTCTCTAGGAAGGTCAGGGTTTTTTTCTGACATCAAATTCCTGGTAGTTCTCTAGAGTTTGTACGTGTCTTGTTAATACACTCAATCTGTGACTGTGGTATACACAGTAGCACCCCTGTTTTGGTTTTGGGTGGTAGTTACAGTCTGGTCTGGATCCCTGAGGGGTCATAAAAATGGTCTATTTTCATGTCTGTGATGATGTTGAGGTTTTCCTCCTATATTACTCTGTGGAAGTCCAATGAAATGATAGCCCACACTTCTCAGATTCTGCAGTGAGCTAAATTTGTAGGCCATGCTTAAAGTTCCATCATGAGTTTATACCAAAAGAAGTTTTATTACAAGAATATTGTAGTTCTTTCTGTATATCAGAGATATGAAGCTTTACACTTCATGGGTTTCGACTTCTGAGATGGGATTAACTTTTTAATAATTTGGTCCTTGACTTCCATTTTCTTTTTAGAAACTATAGTTCATTATGTTTGTCTTAAATTGCTTCCTGCATTAATGCAATAGTTTTAATCTGCCACTGATGTTGGATATTAAAATTAAAAAACTGCCAAGTTTCAACTATAATCAAAAATATATATCTTTCTAAGGTTTGGGCAATTTATAGAACAGGTAACTACATTTAACATTTTTAAGTTCTTTTAGGTTATATTTTGGAAGGGGTTGTACTTTCAGTGTGCATGCAAACAAGCAAATTAAATTACTTACAATTCATAATAAACCTGCTCTAGCCTACTCAGTATTTCTACTATGGATTTGTTCAAGTTTGTGTGCTGAAAATATCCAGATCAGACCTTTGTTCATAGCTCCCCTTTCCCCACCAATGATGATGAGTAGAGTGATGTTGCTTCTTATCCCGCTTGCTTGAGTTCTCTATATTTAATTTGCAAAACACTGAAACCCCAAAAAACCCAACACACAAACCCAACAAAAAAACAAAAACCCCACAACAACCCACCCCACCACACCCCCCCCACCACACCCCCCACCCACACCCCCCCCCCCCAAACCCCACAACCCCCCCCCCCCCACCCACCCCCCCCCACCCCCACCCCACCACCCCCCCCACCCAACCCCAACCCCCCCCCCACCCCCAACCACCAACACCCAAAACACCACCCCCCACCCCCCCCCACCCCCCCACCCCACCCCCCCACCCAACCACCACCCCCCCCACCAAAACCACCCAAAACCCCACCCCCCACCCACACACAACAAAAAAAAAACACCACCCCAACCCAAACCCCACAAAAAAAACAAACACCACAACCCCCCCACACCCCAAACCAAACACACTGCCAAGGGAAGCTAAAGACTGTTTAGAGGACTGGGGTAGGTCTATTTGTTTCCATCTACTAATTTGTTCTGTCCTGTTTGTTTTCTTTATTTTTCCTCTGTATTTGGCAGGGAGCAGACATGAATTTGAGTGTGTTCTGTTGAACAGCCTGCCTCAAGCTGTTTCAGTCACTCACCTTGCCAAAACACTTCTTCTTTCCAGTTTTTCCTCCTTGAAAAAGGGAGGGGGTTTAGGGCAGAGATTGTCACCTGAGAGTTACTTTGGGACTAACTGGGTTGGTACCACAAGGTGAAATAGTTTTATCATCCTGAAGGGCAGAAAATGTTGAGAAGTTAATAAACAAAAAATCCTGCAAACATATGTTGTCTCAACCAAAATGGTTTTGGTTTCTCTTACTGCTGTCTCATCAGCCTATGTTTAAAGTCAAATTGCAAAGTGTTGCTTGAAACAGAAACTTATTTAAATTTGATCCATATCCTAATATGCCATCTTTAGTTTTGATTTAGTAATTGTACTATGCTTATAAATTTATCACAACTGATTTTACTTTGAAGCCTGTTTCTATCTGAAGAGTTCTCATAAGTTTAAAGAAAAATTCAGAAAACATCCCCATCTACCCATAGTAGCTGGAATCCTTCCATGTGTTGGTAACTTTATAACAATAAGTATATCATTAGCTATTAACTTTACCCCCGTCAATGTCTTGCACTTATTTTAAAATCTTCTGTTTAAATATTATCATCTTGCTCCATAGACCTCAAAATCCTGGTTTCCAGGGACAAGTAAATTGTTTCATACAGGTTAAGATTTAGGAGGTTTACAAATGCAATAGAAAATTTACAGTTATTTAAAACTGTAAAATAATATATTTTATGCTATAGAGTTTCTGAATCATATTTCCCCACCCTGTGCTGCAAAGGGACAGCTCTGTCCAAAGCATGTGTGCTATGACCCCATGAGAGCCTTGTTCCTCCTGCTGTGTATTTTTTAACGTGCTGCCTGATGTGGAAGACAGTTTAATGAGAATTTTGATCATTAATTCAAATTAAACTGCTGAAATGAACAGTTGGTAATTAAGTGAATGGGATGTGATGAATAATTTGTTGATGTAACAAACAGCCAAAATGCAGTTAATTTTTTTAGGCAAATATTTGAATTGTTTGAGAAAATGTTTTGTAATACAAGCAATAGGACTTTGCTCTACTATTTTTAATTGCAATCTCAGCTTACTTGGGAATGACTTGCAGTGTTCCTAACAAGGCAGGTTTCAAGGTCAGACTTAATCAAAAGGTAGATTAAGTCTATCATTACATTTTTGGCTATAGAGATAAAAACAGCCAACTTTTTTCATCTCAGTTACTATATAGTTATTCTCAAGTCTACAGTTTATTCCCTATGTACAGCATGCATTTGCAAGTCATTAAGAGAATTCAGTTTCCCTTGAAACATAGCACCATGGATTTATTTAAAAGTTTAATCATGTTCCCTTTTTTTATCATAATTTTTCATATCATAAGTTTCCATAATTTTATCTTATACAGGAAAAAAATGCATTAATGAAGTAATGAGTAACACTCCATGTCTTTGCAAGCAGTATTTTAATGGTAGCCATTGTGTATAATAGAGGGTGTTGCTGGAAAGCTTCTGCTGACTGATCATGAGCAGCATTTAATTAGAAATGCAGCCCTGGAGCAGGAGGGGAACCTGTGCTCCCAGTTGCCTCTGCTGCCAGCTCTCCCCAGGGCCAGTTTGGGGGCCCAGGGGATCCCCTGAGGACAGCCTGGGTGGGAGGTGCTGCTGCTTGGGGGAGAGCTGATGCTCCAGCTCAATGGGCCCTCCCTGGTGTGCTGGCACCTCAGCACTCCCTGCAGCTCTGGAGTGGTTATGGATACTGAGGTGCTTCTCTGATCAGCAAAGCCTGCAATGGGAGTGGAATTAACTCACTCATAGAAAAAATTTTCTCATTCATTTTCTTCCACTGAAACAACAGTGTGGGTCTAGGGAGGAAAATAAAACTGCTAGTGATAGGTTACATTTTGCCTTCAGTAAAATTAAATTCCCTCTGTTTCAATGTAAAAATAGCTAGGGATACACTAGATTCTCTTGTAATAACCATTCACAGTGTGTTGCTGAAAGAAAAGAATTGGAAACTGTTTTCCTAGGGATTTTGAAGCATAGAGTAAATGAAGTCTCAGCTTCTTGTACGAACAGTCCTTTGGAGAATTTGTCATCTTTTTGGGGTTTTGTTTGGGTTTTTCTGTTTGCCTTTTTTTTTTTTTTTTGTCTGGTATTTCTAGAGCACAGGCTAACAAGCCAAGTGTGGCATGGACTTCATGTGTATGTCAGAGCACACCTGAATAGCCTAGAACTTTAGGAATGCTCTTTCCTTACAACAGAAGAATCTGGTGCAACTCTAAAAGGCAAACCCCAGCTCATAATGTGATTGGGTTCCTAACAGAGAGAGGAAACTTTTCAAGTGAATGCAAAATAGGATCAGGGATCTAGACAGTAAGAACCCTGTGTGATAGCAGGGACTTCAAAACAGAGCACTGCCTTTCTGATAGTACCATGCATTTTTCATCTATATGCTCAAGAACAAAACTGTCTGGTGGCAAAGCATTTTTGGTTAATAATGAAAGTGGAGTTTTCACTTGCATCTCTTGTACGAAAAGAAACAATTCAGAAATGAAATGGATAAATGCTGAAGAAAAATGCCTTAATTAACAGACTTATTTGTTATGTTGTTTCATGGGGTGTGATCTATCCATTTTATTGTTCTCTTTTTTTGTTGCTGTTACTGCTCAGGAATCCACCACATTATGGGGTTTTTTTTCTTGTTACTTGATTAGACCAAAAAAAAGTTTAGTGGAGCTAATTGTTCTAATTAAAGGAGGGATTCTCTTAAAAACTGGGCCTGCCTATAAAATTACAGCAATTGCAAACCAGAATGGACGAATGATTCGCTCAGTCTGGCCATCTGCCTCTCTGCAGAAGTCAAAGCCACATAAAGCACTGCACAGTCCCGTATTTCAACCTGCCCCAAACATCTGGATCCCCAAAATGTGTTCTGCTTGAAACTGCAAACCATACCAGAAATGTCTGTTACATCTGGTGCTAAACCACACAGGGCTTGAGTGGCCATGTGGGGCCACACTGCACTAATCCTTTAACTTCAGAATCTGGGAGGTTTAGTTATCTGGAGAAGAGGCAAGACCATGGTATGAATAGACAGAATTTACAGATATCATCTCTGGCCAAAAAAGACAAAAAATGTGTTCAGAAGAAACATAGAGAGACTAAAAAAATGCTTTGAAATAGAAATACAAACTTAAAGTGAAAAGAGATTTCTTATGCTATTATACTTCTCTATAGTGAGCAAACTTTTTCAGAAAGATAATTGATAACTAGCATAATAGATCCCTCAAATTGAGCTCATTGTTCAGGCACAAATGTAAAACATCTTTGTTAAGGGAGAGTTGTGATTTTGTTCTTTGATAAGAGAGATTTGTGCTAAAGGTAAACCATTTATATGAATATTTTCAGGCTGTTGTCCTACAGCTCTTTGGACTTTGCTGTGAGTTCTCTTCCATGAAGAAATTGGCAGCTGCTTTTTGCCATCGAAAGTTCTAGTTTTAAAAATCCAAAACACATATTGCCGTTTCGATTTTTCAAACCAGGCTGAAAGAAACTTCGAAGTTCAGTGTATATCAGCTTTTCCTTTCTTTTTACCCTAGGGTATCCCAATGCACTTTGGTTCTGGAGGCTGTATGTACATCTGGTTCCGTTCAACACTTCTGTGTGGCACCTTCTGTATTCAGTGTATCCCTGATCACTCAGAGCTTTCTGAATCTGGGGCTGAATCCGAACCTCTGCCATTGCCAGTGCTTATGGTTACTGTCTCTTTCAAAAAAAAGGAGAAGGACTCCAATAAATTCCACTTCCTGGGGGCATTTTTGACTTAGCTAACTAACAAGATTGAACACTTTATAAGGAAGAATTCCCTTTCTTATGCATGTTTCCATATATGAAGTAAATCAGCCTCTCAGAATGTCAATTAATCAAAAATCATTTTTTACAAGAGGATCAAGAATTAAATGTTAATGGTTAAAAACTTCTCTAATAGTAAAATCCTTTCTTCTTGCTCTACTGAAGGAAGAAAAATAGTAAATTAAGTTTAAATGTTCATCAGATATGGCATGCACACTGACCTTAGTTTGTACTGTGAAATGTAGTTGGTTTCCAGCCATCGGAGGCGAGGGGGGTGGGGGGTAAGCTTTAGCTGTCTTAGTCAATTCCTGTCTTTTTTAATTTGTGGAATTTTGTCATCTCCTTCTGGTGGCAAATGTCTGAAATATCCATCACACATGCTGTGGTGGGGAGGAACCCTTTGGTCTGTTCCAAGGTGCACAGTTGAAATCAGCAGACTTCCAGTTACAAATATGTGAGGCACAACATCCCTGCTCTCTGGAGCATAGCTTCGATGGGAGAGAGAAAGAAATGTAAGTTGGCCTGAGAGCTGGGATTTGACTGCAAATTTTGCAACAGTTTGCAACAATATCAGAAAAAGGCAACAAGAACAGTGGCTCTTGCAACGCAGACTGAAGAATGGAACCCAGCCTTTCACGGGGCACAAAACACAGGCCTGCAGATCCAATAGTCCCTATCAAAATCTAATATTAGATACAAATTCTCAGAAAGAACAGGTTTTGAGCATAGAAAAATGAAGGATTCCAAAGGGTAATAATTGGACCAAGACTTGCCTAGTTTTGTACTTTTCAAGACACAGAGATGAGAAAAACAAAACAGTGCTTCCTGCCCACTGGGGTTTGTGCTTGATTAACACAGTTGTCTGTTAAAAAAGGTCTTTTTGTGAAATTGATTCTTCCTTGAGAATCAGAAATAATAGCACTGCTTTGCTTTTCTTGTTAGATCACTTGCTGCACCTTTTCAAGTGTGTGCTAATACCAGAGTATTTCAAACACTTCTCCATTAAAACTATTCAGCAAACTTGGAAGTCTGCCTTAAAAACTTCCAGCTGGTTTAAGGAGTAAACATTCTGCCTGTCATGAATAACTTAATAACTGAAGTATTCTGGCTCCCAAAAATCATAACTCAAAATATGTTTGTTGAGTAATCCACTCAACCTGGCTGTATCTTTTTTTTCCCCTGGTCTTACGTATATATATCTGGATGTATCCACATTAATACTGCCTTTAGTCATCGGTCCTTTGAGTCTTTACAGCTAATCTCTGTGTGTGTAGAATGTAAGTAGGTGTTCTATATAAATAAACTCCCAAAAGGGAGCCAGATGCTGAACTTTATAGCTGAATAAACAGAAAGGTGATATGCTTGGCATCTGTGAGACAGCATTAAGATGTGCTCCAAATACTATTGCAAACAGTGACAGTTTCTGGATATGAAGAACTCAATGTGCTCTCATTAGCGCTGCTGGAAATTGCTCCCAAGGGTTGTGGTTCTCACTCAATTCAGATCACTTATGTAATTTCAGAGTATGAACTGTTTCAAGCAACTGCAATGTTCACTGATTTTTGCACTGCTTGGTGAGCTTTCCATTTAAAGGTTTCCCAGGTTGGGTTTAGAGCTAATACTTCAAGTTCAGTAGTCTCAAAGAGCTCCCAAAATGTTAGATTAGAAAATGCTACTCACAAGATGCTCCCTGCCCTGCTAAATGATCTGAGCGAAAAAGCAGAGACAGAAGCAGAGTCTGTTGGGTCAGGGCCCTGATTCACCCTAACACTCAGGCTCATTAATCTTCTGTTTACGTTGTTTGAAAAGTACGTGCTGCCTGTGAAGTGATACAACTTCGTAGTCAAGCTCGATATCTGATTCCTGGCCTGAGAGTCAGTGGAATTTAAATGCACTTCCAGTGTGGGAATGTGTGAAGCCCCAGTGATTAGAGAGTGACTGGATGTACAGCAGTGACTGCCTGCAAGTGCTGATCACCTTCACTAATAGGTTTTCCTTACCTGGGGTAAAATTCACCAGGTGAATTTCACAGAGAGCTCATCCATCCTGGGCTGAGTTCTGTATTTAAAGGAAACTTTCACCGAAGTCCTGCTCTGAGTTTTCACTGTTCCCTGCCACCCCTGAGCCATGCTGTCAGTGCTGTGCTGACAAGCTGTTTTGTGCTGCTTACAAATACAAAGGATGCTGAACAGCCAGCCAGAAAAGATTCAGCAGGCAGGCTGGCCACAGATGAGCTATGAAACTCTCCTCCTTTTAGAAAAAAAGTTCAAGCTGGCACAGAAGTCCTGCCTTCTATGACTGATTGGTTTTTTTCCTACAGACTGGTAAAGCAAAGATTCTGTGTATTCCCAGAGCTACACACACCCATGCCTTGATGTAACTTGGCTGTACCTGAACTGTGGCTGGAGATCTCTGTGCCCAAGATAGAGGAACATAAAGCACCCCATCCCACTGCCCCCACACCCCAGTGCTACCCTTACCATGCCAGTCTCCCAGTCTTTAAACAACTGCTTCCTAAAAAGCAAACTTTCCAAAAGACTGAGCCAAGTCATGGGAGGTTACAAATCCACCAGTTATTTATCTGAACGCACCTTGAGAGCAACATGAATAAAACATTTGCATTCTTAAGCCCTGATGTAAATTCTAGGTAATCATAAAATAAATATTTTCAAGCATGGTAAGGGTATTTGAATGCAGCTACTGTATTGGTGAAGCACTTGCCAAATTTTTTAATGTGACTGATCCCTAAATATGGAAATCATAGCTTAGGTTTGGAGGCAGAAGGTTGAGGTGGTGCTGGGGGTTGGTATATTTTTGTTGTTGATTAGTTTATTTGGTTTTATTGTGGTTGTCTGGTATTTTAAGTACAGCCGAAAATAGCTGAAGTGGATAAAATCTTGGTCTTAGTCTGCAACTGGTTAATCTATTTCTGAATATTTATTCAGAGGTTTTGCAATTAAAGATTCTGTTGGACAGTATCTCATTCTATGATGGGCTTTAAAAAGTGCTATCAGTTAAATACTAATGTCATTTTTAGTTCAGTAATATTATGAAAAGCAAAATTCAGCAAATGCAGAGGTAGAAGTTAGATTTTTTTTCTATGATTCTGTCATTTTAACATAGTTTAAAGGCAGGATGGGGCAGAGGCATAGGAAAATATTAAATTTATTTCTTCTAAGAGGACAAGTTGGAATGCTAGTGAGGATTTAAGCAGCGTGTTTCAAGAGTGCCCTTTTGGGCACTGGGAGAGCTCTGGGCAGAGCCGTGCTGCTGACTTGCACAGGAGGGCAAACAGGTGCTTTGGAAAAGCTGGTGGGTAATTACGTGGGTGTGATAATGAGGTAGTGGTTTGATTTTCAGTACTTTCATTCTGACAGCAGACTCCTGAGCCTCACCTTATGTTGGTGGGATAAAATTGTGTAGCCAAAGAACATTGGCATGACCAAGTTTGCAGGAAAGTGATTTTGGTTTGCCCTGAGATTTTACTTAGCAGTCTTTGCTTTTCATTTAAGTTCAAACAGCATACCAGTTGCAACATCTCCATAGGAAACAACCAAGGGTTATTTTTCTGTTTTTCTAACCAAAGCCATTGGTCTGTGTAATTTATATCATGACTTTGCATTTTCTCTCTCTGATTACAGCCAAGTACATAGGGCTTTACTAATCTCTTTGCAGGGATTTATAAAATGTCCTCCGGTTTTCCTTGTTGCAGGTTTCCAAGCCACATATTTGGCTTCACTTTGGAGGTTGGATTGACCCAAAAGTGACACGATGTGAGAGTGGGGGGAGTGGGAAGAGCGTTGTGTCCATCCCTGTCAGAGCAGCTCCGGGGGCGCCACACAAACGCACTGGGACACTCTGACACCAGAGCTGGGGATGCTCACAGCCACCCACACACAGTCACACAGCTCCTGCAGCGTCCCCGGGGACAAGGAGGCGGGAGGGGTCCTTTGTATGGAGTTCCAAGGGTTTATTGGGGTCCTGCTCGAAGGGATCCAGGGACAAAGAACACAGAGCACTGAGGGGTCCGGGGCTTTATCCGCAGCGGCACCGGGGGCAGGCAGAACATCAGGAACCATCATCTGGGGGCCAAGGGCTGGAGAGGACGTGGGGTGACAGGACAGTGACCAGTGGGGAAGGCGAGGGGTGGAACAAGGGAACTGAGAGCCAGTGGGGTATCAAGGAAAGGAGAACTATCTAGAACATGGACTTAAAAGGGGTAAAAGGGGGTGGTCTTAGACCTCTGAGCCTGCCCACCAGCGGACCTCCGCTGTTTTGGGGTCCTGAGGCTCCTTGGTCACTCCTGTGGTGGACTCAACCACTGCCTGTGGTGGACTCAACCACTGCAACACAAAAGATCAAAGCAAAAGACATGTAATTCACCATGATCATTTTGACTTGTAGCCAATGTTTTGTAAGTTGGGAATTTCCACAGATGCAGAAGGGATATAGCTTCCCAAATCTCATTGACATTCAGAGATGTCAATGATGACACTTTAAGCCTCTTTCACAATCCTATGCTGAAATGGCCCACCTCTGCCTTCCATTCTAAATATGCATTTCTTAGTTGGTTTTTTTTTTAATTGACAAATTCTCCATATTTAAAACTTGTACCTCCCTGGAAGACATTAATCTCGCTGACTCTGAGTGGTGTTGACAGCCCAGTATAATTACACATGATAGCAAATGACAACTTGGGTCAACACAAGTTACCAAGTAGGTGATTTTCAGATGACTCCCATTCCTTCCAAAAATAAGGGGAAAAGATGGGCCTTAGAAACCTGACCAGAAAATCTTAGGTGTCTGAAAAATGTTATCAATTTTTCTTCATGATTTAGTCAGCATGCAGCTAATTAGTGTTCTACACCAAAGACAACTTTCTGTCTTCCTAAGAAACTTTATCTTGAAGAACATACTCAAACATTTTACAAAATATTATGGAATTGTCAACATTTTCAATGGAAGAGTAAAAAGCAAAATACTTTAAAGCTTACCAAATTATACATATTTAACTGTCAGTGTTACTAGGTCCAGCCCTTCTTCCACCATTTGAGGAATAGAAGAGCAATGACTACTTATAATAGTTAGTAATGGTCATTAGTTAATTGATAGTTACTAACTTCCCTGACTCTTCAGGGTTTCCTTGACTTTGTACATCCTGATTTCTGAGCAGTAAAGTAGTAGAGTACAGAGCAGTACTCTACAGTGACAAGAGTCAAATGTTGTACTTTAATAATTCCTATTAATCTGTGTAATTTTATGAACAAATCAATAATTCCATCCCTTGTTTAAAATTTAATGAATGTTAGGTAGGGGTATATTAACTTTGTGTGTTTGTGAACTGCTTCATGCTTTTGCTTAAAAAATGGTGCAACTTCTGCCAAGTGCCTGGACAAATGTCTGTGGGAAGACAAGGATGAATAGCAAAACCTGAACCAAATGGGACTTCAGGTGTTCTTGCTTTTGTTTCCATACTGTTAAACTTATTTCCTTACTGTTAAACAGTCTTAGATGTAGCAAACCTGAGAATGAAGTCAAAGTGGGCGTTTTGTCTGCACCATCTTTAGTCCTGGAATGGTGACCAAGACTGAGGGAGCCTGAACCTCCTTTGCTCCTGATCTAGAGATTTCAGAGAAGGGGAGTCAATAACGAATAGTGCAAGTGATAAGTGATCTATGAGGAATAAAATCAGGAATTACTTCAGTCACAAGTTTTGCTTTAGTTCTTAGTGCCACTGGGGTTCGTTTGTGCCTGGGGACAAGCAGAAAATTTGCTGTGAGGTTTTCACAGATTTGCAGGCATCATTTAAAAAAGAACAAGTGAGAATACAAAACCTGGTTCTGTTATTGTGTTTGCCTTGATTATATGACAACAGCCATCAATAAACTCATGATCCCACATTTTCTAAAATGGTAGAACAAGAAAGGAATATCTCAAATAGCAACAACTGAAATCCCATCCATAAGTTCTGCAGTGAGCTGCCTGTTTTTATAAACACAGGTAGTAAACACCAAAGCAAGTATCTTTGAGACAAGATGGGAAAATAATTGAAGAAAATGTCTGTTTTCAGGTGAAGAGTTTTCATCTTGAACAGGGGCAGTCAGGGTTATGATTTCATTGTTACCCAAGTATGAACAGAAAGAAACGAAGTGCACGTCAGGAATAGTAAAATATATTTAACTTCTTAGAAGCCTTTTATTTTTAATTTTAATTAAAGAAACTTCAAAAATACTTTTACAATTCTAAACTTAGATATGCTTAAGACTGGGAATTACAGCTGCCCCTTCTGTAACCTTTGGTGTTCTCCCCAGTATTCTTTTTTTTAAAATGTACTCGATTTTATGAACTCATTATTTTTCCTTATCTTCTAATACATTTTCCTTATCTTCTAATTAAGCACTGCTCCTAGCACACTTCTGATGGCATACTCACATCTGCTCTGGCTTCTCATCATTATTTCAGTGCAGGGCTTCTGCTGCAGTTGGTACAGGTGATGCTGTGACCCTGGTCAAGCTGTCTGCTGCTGCCTTTTGCTATCTTTCACAAGTCTACCAGTTTCCAGTTCAGCCAAGACAGAAATCCAAGCAGACAGCTGCTAGCAAATCTTCTTAATTAAACTTGAGAGGGTCTTGAACAGGTAGAGAGCACCAAAATTCCTCAAATCCCTTCCGTTTTCAAAACTTGCATTAGAACCATTCCTGAAGATTTCAGTTCTGCATGAAATACAAGAGCACTTTGTAGTTTTTCATGTTCAGACATCTTATGTGTCTTCCCTTGCAATCACTCCTCTTTCTCCCGTGACCTCTTGTCAGAGAATGAAATGGTTTATGCCTTAAACATTGATATGAAGGAGTTTTGCCCATTACAGCAAAAACTGTATAAAGAAGCTACAACCACAGAAACCCACCCCTCCTTGAAGATGCCTGACTGGAACTTTGGACTGTGAATTAAGCCACCTAGATAAGAGAAAGGGGACACTACGGTTCAATCATCTCAGGTCTAGGGAGAAGAAAACAAAGCTGATGGAAAGGAATGCATCCACAAGAAAGCCAAATGCAGCAGAAAATCATCCCTGTCTGTGTTTGGGGTGCAGGAGACCACAGCCCACAGAGGCCAGGTTTACACAGACTCCCCCTGAGCTGAGCCGGGAAGAGGAGGTTTCAGGCGTGTGGCATAACCTCTGGTCAGAGGCAGTGAACACTTATCCTCCCTTACACAAACCAGCCCAGCTGTGAAATCCTCAACCCCACAAAGGCCACGTCCACAGGACATCTACATGGGAGACAGCTGAGGGGCGTCATAATCCATCAAAGACCCCCAGAAGTCCTCCCCACCCTCATTCCTGAGGCCTTGCACCACAGCACTGCACATGATGCAAAGTGATGCAACAGACCCAGAGTGTGTCAAACTGTGCCCCTTCCCCCCAGGAGAGGGACCTGGGCATTCCCACCTGGCCTGAGAGTATATTAATCCATCAAATTCTGTGCTTTTCAGGGGACCCTCACTACCTAGAAAACCAGCTGGAGAGGATCAACGGAACATTGTTGGGATCCACGGAGTGGTGATATTTTCTTTAATCTGTCTCTGTCACTCTCTTTTTGTGCCCCTGCCTCTTTTCTACTTCTTTCTTTCTCATATGTACTATCAAATATTTTTATTCATTGTTATAATCTTTGGCGCTAAATTTGTCTAACCAGTGCTGATAATCTTATTGTTTGCTTTTATAATGCCACCTGATATTTTATACGTTTTGGCAAGCCTCCAATCTTTTATAAAGCTGTTTTGTTGACAAATTTCATTGCTTCTTTTTTTTTTTTATGTCGTCTGTTTTGCAGGTCTTTATTCTGTATGAATCCATGTGAAATACTGAAGTTGATGCTACAGAAGAACTATTGATAAATGACAATAGTGTACAATGAGAAATCAGGCAGTGACTGATGTCTTGGATGTTTTTCTAAAAGCCTTACAGGTTGTATCTGAAATCAAGGCTATCCCTGTTTTTTTGCAGAGAGCTGTTTGCAGCTTTCTGGTTTTGTTTGAGGCTTTTTAATCTGAAAGGCTGTAGACAGAAGCTTGAAAGTTTTCTACAAATAAGAGTGGACAGAAGAGCATCATACTTTAACCTAGAGTGAGTTCTTTGCTGATGAAGATGGTCAGAACATGGGCTTTGGAGTCTGGTAGTTTGTGGGCTGTTATGGTTCTGTGGTCACTGCCAAGGCTGCTTGGTAACACCATACTGCCAGCTAGCTCAGCTTTCCCAATGCAAGGCATAATGCAATGCAGATGAGATGGAAATATGTTAGCAATGCAGTCTTTGGTAAAAACTCCTGCAGCTATTTCACTACTGGAAAACTGAAAGTATAAGATCAAGAAAACACTAATGAAAACTATGGTCTTGGGCACCTCTCATTTCACAGTGCTTGAGATGTTGTAGTCTTCAGATACCCAGGCCTTGCAGAAAGCTGAAAATAAGACTTCTAGCATAATTTTTAGTAAAAGTTACTTAAATGTTGGGATAGAACTACAATATGCTTTTAATATTCTATTGCTCATTACTCAGTAAGTGCTAGGATCATTAACAACACTTGATACATTGTGTGTTTAGCAATTACACAAATGCCATGCTGATATTCTCATCTCCCATCCTCATCACTGAGCTACTAACACCAAAGAATATGTGCAACTTTTCACTCATTTCTAGAAAATTTGCTAGAGAGGAGTCATTAATTTCTCAGATTTCTGACTGTGAAGTGAAAGTAGCTTGAGGCTTAATGTGCTGACAGTGTTTCCCCATTTTTAAAGGTAGAGCAGCTGTCATGGTTAGAGTGCAAGAAACCAGTCCGCCAAGCTTAATGAGAGTTTCAAGAGTGAGAAAAGAAGTTGAAATCCTTCGAAGAGATCATTAATAAGAAACTGGTATAAAAAGGAAATTGAAACACCTTGCTATTCCCTGGTCCAATGTTGTTTTGCAGATGTGGTGGACATTGTTAGGCTGGTAGAACTGGATGATTTATTTCCAAGTCACAGAAAAGTTTTCAGAAGGGGAGGATGTTTGAAGTTTCACTGTGCTACATGCCATAGATTTCATTTTCTCTCATCTCTACTCCCCCTCAACCCCTCTATAGTCTTTGTGGCTTCATCTCTTCCCTTTCTCCTCCATCCCTACCTTTATTTATCTCTAGGTAAAGATTCCCTGTGATGCCCCTGGGTTTTTTTGAATGCTGCTGCTTTATTTCCCCTCCATTCTCTCCTCTCATGTGCTCAGCAATCATCAGGCAAGTGCTCCAAGGTGACAAGAGGAAACTTCTACTTGAAAAAGCAGCAGCAATGGAGGAGTTGGTGTAGTTGGACACAGCTGGTCTTGAATGGGAACCACCCTGAAAGATCTGGCTGGGACTTCGAAAATTCTGTAGCTCTGTGCTTCATATGTAAGTGGCAAAGGCCTGCAGGGGGACCCAGGACATAATGGCCAAAATGTGAGAAATGAGCAATCTGAAGGAGTTTCTATTATAATGGTTTCACAAACTAGTGAGCTAAAAGTGTTTCTTCTTAACATCTTATGTAGTATTTCTTGACCCCAAGCAATCTCATTTGTGCCAGCCTCCTGCTGCCTGACTCTGGTTCCCATGCTGGGAAAGGGGAAGAGCTCTTTTCCTGCATGCATCTCTCCTGTGTGGTCTCTCAGTGAAATCATGGCAATAAGAAAGAGTTGGGCAGCATATCTTTGTGTCAGTGTTTGCACAAATGGATTTGTTTGAAGCAAATGGCTTCTCAAGGGTCATTTGAAGAGCCTCACCTGACTGCATTGTCCTTCATCTAAACATTGCAGACTGCTGATGTAACTCATTCTTTAAATGCCCTGTTCATTGTGTGCAGGAGGTGGGGGTCTTCAAGCAGTCTTTGTCTTAGAAATTCCAGTTGTCCTTAATATCAGATCTATTGGGATTGTTCACATCTTTAGACATGGAAAGAGACACAGCTTCCTTGGGAGTTTTATTCTCTTTCCAGAAGGCTGCAGGCATAGCAGAGGACTGCTTTTAGGAGTGACCTTTCCTCACATGAGAGATAATAGTATGATGTTTGTTAATTCACTGTTGTGATGCTTTAGGCAAATGTGCTGGGTGGAGAGGCAAGAAATGTATTTGGTAATGTCATCCTCTGTAAAAACAAAAATATTATAAGGAAATGCTTTATTATTGCTCACAGTGGTCGCTTTCTGGTTTTCAAAATACCAACAATATGTCAAATGCTTTCAGGAGAACTCTAAGAACAGCTCTTTCATCAAGTAATTTACAGTCATAGCAGGCTGTCATCTGCTGGTGTGCATGTGCATTTTCCATTTTTTATTGCCCTTTTTCACAAAGAGGAAAAAAATAGAAGCATCAGAATGTTCTCTGTTGTCAAATGAAGAGAAAAAAAACAGGAGAGAAGGACTGCAACATGAGTAGCGAGTTGTTATTTATTTGGTTTGTTGAGGATAAAGTTCAGATGATTACCTCGAATGTTGTAAAGCTTTGCCTGTCAGCCTTGATATATAATGAGAATTTGTTGGTAGACATCCAGAGGGAAAATTGCTTTGAATTCTTGCACTGAATTTCAGTGTGCTGTTTCTGTTTGAGAGAATGAGTAGTGATTCAGTGTGGGCATATGTGTTGAGCTGTAACCAAAACCTGCAGTGCTGGGGCAGCAAGAAGATGCCCCTGCATCTCTCTACCCATGTGGAGCCTGGCCATGTCACTGCTTATCATCTCTTCATGATCACTCTGAGAACAAATGCATTCCTTCCAACATACCATGACTGATTCTTCTGTGAGGCTTAAATATTGCAGTACAGCCTTCCTGTCACATATTTTAGGAAAAAAACTGCTCAGACCTCTTAAATAATCTAATCTTGTCCATTTGTTTAATTCTGATGGATTTTCCTTTCTTTGTTGGAGTCTTAGAGCTCCGCTTCAAATTTTCACAGTGGTTTACTACTTGGGGGGATTTTATGGCGATACTCTATTACCTAATCATCTGCTTTATGCCCAGAAATGTCTGCTGCAGCTTTAAGATGAACCAGAGGGATGGGGCTGAAGCCTGAGAACCCTGGGCGGGCTTTGTTGAAACTCTCTCGCCCAGGCTGCGGCACGGATGATTCTCTTTGCTGGATTAGTATTCACCAGCTTAGGCAAGAAGCTTCTGGGTTTTTTTCCTTCCCCTGGCCTGAAGGCTTTTCACAGGCAAATCCTTTCAGCGGCTTTTTTTGGGTTTTTTTTTCTTGAACTGTCTCGTTTTTTTGTTCTTTTTTCCTTCGGCCCAAGGAGCCTGCGGGGCCAGCCCCGGCTGGTCTGAACCCCGGGAAAGACTGAGCCAGCAAAAGAAGGGGCATTAAACTCCAGCAGCTTCACCTGCTGCCAGAAGGAGACGCACACCAGAAATTCAAGAGGTTCCCAGCTGCTGCCTGGACTCTTTTTCTCCTCCCTTCCCTGAGACGAA
This sequence comes from Monarcha castaneiventris obscurior, assembly GCA_026261815.1. Lineage (NCBI taxonomy): Eukaryota > Metazoa > Chordata > Aves > Passeriformes > Monarchidae > Monarcha > Monarcha castaneiventris. The sequence goes on from JAMPIT010000371.1 coordinate 1,690,810, forward strand.
GGGCAGCCGTCATCTTTGCGTCTCGGCCAGGCAATCTGGTGGGGGGTGGGTGTTAAATTGAAATGCCAATCCTTATTTCAATCCTTTTCTGTGCCTTGCAGGCACTCCCCCTCCACTTTTTTGTTAATAAACAGTTGGTTTGGGTTTTTTTTCCACCTTCACCCACTGGTATCCATTTCTCTCACTGGCAGAAGAAAAAGGAGTTACTGAAGCCCTTTCTCTTTCAAGGAAATGCTCATTCCAGGGTGTTTTCTCCTGAAAGTTGTCTCGAAACTGAGGCAACTACATATATTTCTTTCTGAAGATTGGCAGTATATTAACACTGTGTTTTAAAAATAAGTTGGAAAATTTCAGCTTGACTCTTAATTGAAGCTTTACTGATCGTCTATCATGATTCATTTTGCTAAAAATATAAATTAGTTCTCACTGGGTAAATTTCAGCTGTTTCTAATCTTTCCTTCTAATTTTTGTATTGATTTAAGTTAATTGTTATTCCAGGATTGCAAGCTCTTCCCTATGACTGTCTAATGAGTTTTCCCAATGCTCTATCACACTTGCTTTGAATTTTAACACTTCAGGAGATGGAGAGTTTCAACAGTCATTGCTGCCTAGAAAGGAAAGGTTTTCATTGGTTAAAAGTTACTGAATGTGCTGCTCTTTGTAAACATCAAAAATCTAGGTTTGCTCATGGTGTTTTGTTTTTAACCTTACATTTTCAATGTCTTGACAAAGTCACATTTTGACCTGAGCAGTATCCTGAATGGTCTGAGAGGTCCTGGTTGGAATCAAGAACTGACATGGTTTACCTTATAGTTTGCTTGATTTTATGAGTGATTATCCACACATACCTTATCTCTCCATCTGCCATGGAAACCAGTTTTTAATTGTCAGGTCAGGGGGAGGATGGAAATTTTTTTCTTCTTGCAGAATGCGCTTGTGGCTCTCTTGCCTGTGTAACTTCAAGCCTCCCAGAGAACAGCTCGAGTGTTCACTGGGGACATGACTTACCATAATAAGGTCATTGTTTTCTGAAACCTGTAATGTAATAAAAATATAACCTCCTGACATCATATAATCTTATTGCTCAACCAACTCTCTTTGAGACAAGATTTTGTTCCACTAGTAGATGAAATAGTGAATTGCAGTTCAGAAGTAAATGGCATGTGGCTGAGGCAGTGAATTCAGCCAACAGCTGCTGGGGTGAGTTGTGCCTCTGCTTCTGTGGGTAAAATGGGAGAAGCATTTCTGACACACTGGATGTTGTAAACTGATAGGAAAATGTTGCAAGTTCCTTTGACCAGTGGTGATTAGTTTAAAAAACATAGTCACTTCACCACACTAGCACTTTTAGAGAGCCTATAATTGAGACCTTTAATCTTATTTTTTTTTCCTGAGCAGTACACGGCAGATTTTTATGGGGATTGAAGAGTCAAGTTGTATTTGCTCACATAAAAGCACAGGCTAACAAAACCCCCATATTTCTTTTTCTTAAGGAGACAGATGAACAAAAGAGGAAAGAGCAGAAAGTGGGGCAGGAAGGATGGAGAGAGAAAAGTTAGACACAAGTGTCAGATGGGAGGAAACTTTGGGAAGACTGAGATGGGTAACACTGCACTTCTTCCAAGGCAGATTTTGGATTGCTGTCTTAAGTACTATGTTATATTTCACCAAAATTCAGAATTTCAGCTAATCACCTTTGAATGTTTATTGCAAATGCAGTTTATCCCAGCTCTGGGAGTAATGAGAATAGAGCTTAGAAGTAGGAAGAATTTTTGTATCTCTTTTATTTCTGGGGTTTTCATTCTCTCTTATTCACAGAATGTCATGCATGAAATCATGAAAATTGGCTTTTGCATGTTTAATTGTTCAGTAGTCAAATTAAGAGTTGTTAAAGTTATTAATTAGTAAAAGTGAATTGTTAAATGTTTCCCCAGTTTAGGAAGTTCATTCCCTGTTAATTCCCTAAAGTTCTAAAGTTCCAGTTACGTTTACTAGTTCAAGTGCCATTTTAAAATTGTGAAAAACCCTTCTAACTCATGTCTAAGTTAAATATTGCCCAGAGAAAGCAATCTTCGTAAATGGTCCGAAGGCTAATTTTAGCACCTGGCCCTTACCCTGTCACTGGGCTCCATGGCAACATGGAATTTTAATGAGGACTTTTCCCACCTTTGAAGCTGATGGCATCATCCAAATACTGTTCCCCCAGGCGATGGCAAAACATTGGCTGGAAGACATTGCCTCATTCCCAATCCACCACTCACCCCGTGTCTTGGAGGCTGGACAGTGGGCGGTCAGGGGAGGGGCCAAAGGGGTATAAAACCTCCTGTATGAGCTGAAAGAGTTGCTTTTTGCCTTGGGTTAGCCCCTGCTGAAGCGTGGCACTGGGGTCCTCAGGCCTACATCTCTATACAGAGACTTAATAATTAAGACCTTTTTGCTTTGGATTAACTAAAGCAAAACCCAGCGATGCAGATCTCTGCCCTGGGCTGATTGCCAGTGTGGTTGCAAGCGTCTCTGATCGCTGTGATCCCGGTTTCGAATTTTTCTCTGTTGTTTTCTAAATTGGTTTCTTTTAATAAATCACTTTTCTTTTTAATTAAAACCAAGAGATGCTTTTTATTTATGACACAGAACAATGAAAAGTGCTAAAGTGGTTATGTTCACGGGGAAAAAATCCTGAGTATCTTGGCATAATTTTCAGAACTGGTGAATTCAGTGAGGAGCTATTTTTCATAGCTAGTTACAGATATCTCCTGGGTGACTCCGAAAATCTAGGTAAATGGTAAAATTATTGTCATATAAGAGTTTAATTCCTAAGAGCATCACAGAAAAGCTGTTTTATGCACAATTAGAGCAGGTATGGGTAATCTGCCTGGTATAGTTGCTTCCATTTAGTGAATTTCAGCCTTTTAATTAAGTTAATGTAGAACTCAGTTTCTAGGGCAAGTGATAAGATGATTTATGTAAGAGCATTTCCCAGTGTTTGCTCTTGAGACAGAAGACTGATGACTGAAAATGTTTCTTCCTTTTCTGTGTGACAGTTTGTTAACAGATTATACACAGAAGCATTCTTACATAAAAATCAGATTCATCAACAAATATGTCAAACATTTAATCCCATTCATTTGATGAACACAAATAATCCATAAAGATGATTTATTATGGCCACTTGCTTTATCTTGCATGATCAAACTACAATCAATAAGAGCTATTAGTCTTTCAAGTTAGAGATTTATAGACCTTGGTCATGGAGTAATAGCCAATATGGACATAAAAATCAGTTGGAAAAGCCTTTACTTTTACATTCATGTGTCCACCACTACCAAACTGGATTCCATATCATGAAACAAACTGGATTATAATAATCTTAAATCAAAGAAATTAGAGGGGAAATTGGGTTTGTTAACCTAGCAATTGATTTCTTTTTCCACCTATATCATACTGGAAATCCAGCTATTCAGCATTTTTAAAACTGTGCATGCAAAACAGGCTTTTCAGCACTTCTTCACTTAAGAACTCTTATCCCGTAGGGGTTTAGGTCTTGCTTTGTAGTGTGTCAGGATCAACCCTGGGGCTTGCAAACAGCTCAGAGCAAGCTGATTCCAGAACTCTGTGTAATGTATTAATTTTTGTTGCAGTGATTTGTACAAGTTACAATTCCAGCTTGAAGTTTGCTATCCATGTAGTAATTTTTAAGCTGTTATAGTTCCTGTGACTTTGTCTCCCCTCAATTTAAATAATAGTGAAAAAGTTTAACTTTTTAACTTAAGGTTGCCTTATTTCAGAATCATAGACAAAATGAGTAATTCCATTTTTGCGGGAGCTGTTGTTGCCTGCAGACTCAAGTTAATACTGTCATATCCATCTACCTTATATTTAATTGCTAGCTGTTTTTATTATCTTTGAGGAATCTCCTTTGTGGATTCCCAGATGATCCCTAATTCTTAATGCAGAGAGTTGGCAAGGAACTCTGCAATAATAAGAGTAAAAAACGGTTTTCACCTACTCCAGCCACAAAAAGTACTAGCTGTGGTTTAGCTTAAGGATTAAAGGCTTGGTACATATAGGTAAGGGGGTTAACAAAACTCTTAAGTTCTCAAAGTTAAGAGATGCACAAATCACCTGGGAGGAGAACAATTCCTATTTTCTCAAAAATATTCTCAGCCCAGCTTTGTGCATTGTAATAAAAAAAGGTAAATTAGGGTTCATACAATGTGCCTGAAGTCTCTGCTTTTCTCAGCACTGTGTTTGACAGGAATGATGATATTTTGACTGCTGAAGTTTCATTTTGACTCCCCGGGTGGGAGATGAGTACACTGAGAAAATAGTTCTACTGTTTTCTTCCTTTTTGACACACTGTGGTAGACTCTGGCAAACTGCTGTTATATTAATTCTTCCACTGCAGATAGTAAATCAAGTTTAGAAAGGTGTCTGTATAGCAGCAAATTAATTGCATCCTATCTTTGTGTGATGGTAGAGGCATTGCACTGTGAGAGTATGTGAGGTCAAGGCTATTAAAAAGTCTTAATTTTTGTGGACTTTTATTTATAAATTATTTATTAGAATTATATACTTGGTTCTATTTAAAGCTGTCTTTTGGCTCATCATTAAAACCTTAAAGTGGAAATTTCCCACTGAAATGATAAATACGAACTTTTTTGAAGTAAGAAATTTGAAGATTTCTGCAGATGAGAGGCTTATCACGTAGCTGTGTCTAACCTTGCACCGTATTTCAAGTAATGAAATTATGCAACCATTAACAGGTGCTTCTAAGTTATTAACAAATGAACAGTTAAGTTACTAATCAGGCAAATCATATGGTTTTCTTTTCAGAATGTTGTTATAATTACCCATAATACATCAATTGAATGTTTCATCTCATTTCAACTGACAGCACTTTTTTCAAGTTAATTTAAATTATACTTTTATTTTAATATGTAAATATTTCTTTTTAGTTTGCTATCTGCTGCCTCATCAAAATGCAGTCACCAAATCTTTTATTTTTCCTGAGGGAGTTCAAGAAGTGTTTGGACAATGCTCTCGGGCACATGGTGTAGTTTCGGGGCTGTCCTGTGCAGGGCCAGGAGTTAGATTTAACCATCCTTGTGTCCCTTTCTACTCAGGATATTTTATGATTTTCACTGATTTTATATCATTTAAGATAGTGTGTATATGTTACACTCCTAGGGACACACCAAACTCAGTTTTAACACATAGGGGAGAAAGAAAAGTGTGAGATCTTTCCACTTCCCATTCACGTAAGAAGCCTTGGAAATTGCTACAGACTGTTCAAACTTCTCTCAAGAAAAAAATCTTTTCAGTTTTACCTTCACTGGTGGATGAGATATGAAACACCCATTGGAATAAAGGATGACATTTAAGATTAATTTTGATACATGAAGAGATAAATCTGCCCCTTCCAGGATTAGGACACAGGGAATAAATTGCTTGATTGTAACTCCTTTTTAAACTGGCTTAACCTTGAGGTAACAAGGCTCTCCAATTGGTGAACAACCAGTTTAGGTACCCAAGGGCTGCAGCATTATCTACAGTCACGCATATTAAAGTCTCACTGCTCTACCACTGCTTCTCATCTGAAGAGAGAGAAACACCTAACTTTCAAGGTTCCAGAGGATTTGCTGAATTTGCCTCATAATGGAAAACTCAGGCAACATTCTGTATGGGACCAGGTTAACAGCTATTCAGTTAAACAACAGAAGACAGTTGTAAAGATATTTATTCTGTGGTAATTTCTAGTTGACAAACATATTAAGTAAAGTGCTGGTATGTGTTGGATGGGGTGATAAGCTGAGAATCTGCAGCAATTTTTTCCCACCAGATGGGCTGTAAGTAGGTTGGAGTGCTGGCAGCTAATATTTAGGGTGTAATCTAGAAGAAAGCAGGAAAGTAGAAGAAAAGGGCAAACTGTAGAGTGAAACAGAAATAAATAGAGCAGTGAAAATAGGAACTTTGTGTGGAATGTGGGGTTGTATTTGTTGAAGCGGTCGAGGCCTGTGCTCACAGCAGCCCCTGTGGCAAAGGCCCGGCTGTGGGCGGGACGGCTGGAAGGCGGCTGAGGGTGAGGGGCAGCTGAGTGACAGCTGGCAGTGGGGCTGTGATTGGCTGGAGGAGCACGTGCACAGCACATGAGCAGGAAGCTGATTGGCTGATAGGACACGTGGGCAGCAGCACTGCAGCTGAGCCAGCCAATGGGTGCCCTTCTGCTGTTCAGTTGGGTTTGGTTTCGGCTGTGTTCGGTTGAGATTAAGGGCATAAAGAGAGGGCGATTTTGGCAATAAATGGATTTTCTTTGGACATACAAGGGGGTCTGTTCCCACCTGTCGGCTTTGTTCCCCTCTGCTACAACCTTGGTAATGTTCTCCTGCAATATAACAACTGCAATTCCTAAATCACTTAACCCTAGGGGAGGATGTTTGTTCCACAATTGATGAGTGAGGTATAAAGGGAAATATTTTTACTGGAGAGCCAGAGTTGTCCCACCACATTTCTGCAAGGGTAATACAAATTTCACATTATTAGAGTTTCGTATCCCCATGACACCATGTGTGTGTCTTAAGGGGCTTGATGTCTAGTGTGCAGCTCTAGTTCTTTCTTTTCTATATTAATTTGTTTGACAATTTATGTTATACAGATTTTGTCACCTACTGTACTAAATCCTTTGGAACCTGGTGAAAAAGAGAATGTTTGTCCCTGTTTCATGAATACAGTTGATTTCTTCAGATTCTCCAGGGAGTAAATGGAGACAAGTTTTCACTTTCAGCATCTGTGTGTTATTGCTGGCATCTAGCAGCCAGTGTGCCCATTGCTGGTAATAAACAAGATGCAAATATACTGCTTCATTTGTAGACTACTCTCCCTAGTTTGCTTCAAGTTTCTTCTTCTACCAGATGTCACTGAATGTAGGAGTAATGATTTGGCCTAAAAGGACTAGTGATTGCTACCTGCCAGGGACGCAGCTGAAGAACTATAAATATTTTCCTTTCATTTTAATATATGCTCATCTTTCACCAATGTCTTTTCTGTGGTTAAAGATGTGACCAATTCATTCCAGGTCTGCATGGTCACAACTGGAGACTTTTTCAGTCCTCAGCTGCTGTTTACTGTAGCTTGACCATGTCAAGATAATTGGGTACCATTTGCTCCAATGGCTGCTGCTCTCTTCTTGTATGAATGCTCATTAGCAGTGCTTTCATGAGCATTTCTGTACTCTAGGTCTAAAGCAGTTATTTAAAATTAAGTTAATTTCTCTTTTGGTGATGTTTTCTGTGCTTCTATTTCCTTCTCTGTACTTAAAAGAGACAGCAGTCTGGCATGGCATACCAAGACATGATGAGCAGTTTCTCTTAGGGATTTCTGACTGTCTAGGAAAGAAGGTAAATCCAGCCTTTCTCCTCAGATCCTGTCTTCTTACTAAATCAGTTGCCATTCATTATTTCTAAATAAGTCTTGGACCCACTGAGTGAGTTTTGCAACCACTCCATGTTTCAAGAATCTGAAGAATATCTATTGTGTGTAGGCCTTAGTTTATTTATAAAATCAGGTACAAAACTAATATAAAAGAATCAGAGTAATAGCTTCAAACTCACTCACGTGCACAGGATGGAAAAACTTTATGTATAATCCAACATATTCTCTGCAATTTGTTCTCAGCAAAGGCTGGAGCTTGGGTGGGCTGATCCCTAGCCCCCTGTGCTTCCCAGGGGATTCACCCCAAAGTGGGCCAAGAGACACTTCCAAGACAAAGTCCAAGAGGTGGGTACTTGCTTTATTCAGTGTGCTGGGTGCATGGAGGATGGCTCCTCCTAACATACACACACCAGGCACGCAGCAGATTGCAATATATGGTTGCAATTTATGCATGTTCATTGTTTTCTTTAGAAGAAGTGTGGTAATGCAAACTATTTCTTAGAACTCATTATTATCATTAGCACATGCAGAGCACAGGCACAGGGCTCCCTGGTGGTCGTGCTGAGGAAGGCTCAGGGGTCCTTTTGGTGAAGGCTGCATCTCTTCCTCACTGTGCACTTTTCACCTTTCTTCCCTAGGCATGTGCAGTCTCTTGTTAGCTGTCTCAGCAGTTTCTTCACTGGATTTAGCAAGCTTTGTCCCTCATTTTTGCAAGCTTCTGTTCCCTATCTCTTGCCAAGTTATTCAGCTAATTTCTACATTAGTTACAAGGTACCTTATTCTAGCCCCAGTATCCCAAAGCATGCCCAAGTACAATGATTTTAACCCTTTCACAGGGCAGTGTGCCCTGCAGCCATGCCCTGCTGTGCCTGCATTTGGGGAGTCTGGAGTGATGACACAGGTGGTGCTGGCTGCCTTCCTAAAATTTGTAACTGTACTGTACTGTGTTAAAAAGGTCAGCACCAGATTGGAGAATGATGAATGCTTTGGTGCTCCTTCATGTCATTACACTTTGATCAGAGGTAAATTAATTTGTATTTTAGACCTATCCTTCAAGTTTAAGGCTCTACTGATGCTATTGAATGATGTGTCACCAGATTTTTTATAGCAGTGGTTTCTATTATCTGATATAAATAAATTCAGCAGACCAGGTCTCTGTTACATTTTGCTTTCTTCTTGAATTGTTTGTACCTTCCCTTACAGAATGAAGAAAGTGTTTTGTCTTCTACTACCAAGCAAATGTCATGTAATAACTGAGCATTCTGAAAAATTCAATCAAATGTGTCTGCATATTTCGGGAATAAATAGATTATAACTCTGTAAGGGGTATATGTATAAGTGAGAGAAGGGAGAGGTGCAGAAGGGACAGGCTTTTACTCCATGTGAAAGCTGATCTTTTTTCCCTTACATGAATCTCTGTGCAAGATCTCTCTCAAGCTACATGTATTGGTTGTTTTCCAAAAAGAGATATTAAACTTACAGTTGGTTATTTTGCCGATTGATGAGAATAGGACCCTCCAGCAAAAGAGGCTTTTATCATATTTGCATATTTTTTATGATGCATGGATGATATGGGTTTTTATGTTGTTTTTCAATGACATCTACATTTCAGTTTGGGAGGGGGAGTTTCTTTGGTGATGCTTGGGGCAAAAGCACAGGTTTGGCAAATACTGGTGTTGTTTTGTGTTTCATTTGTCTTATGGGGACTATTGACTTGAGATCAGATATGTCAAAAGGAAATCCATTTTTTCCTAATTAAAAAATTATGTTCAATTTCTATTGATTTTCTATGTTACAGTCACAGGTTCAGGGGTACATTTAACACAGGGATGTGTTTGTGAGTGGCTTATTTATAAAAGCAAATGTGCAGCTCAAAGAAACTTTAAGAAATGTGAGAAAAGAGACTGATGGATAAAGTGGATCATATCCAACGTTTTCAACTACTGCTGAACACAAGCTAAGAAGCTTACTATGAAACACAGGAATGTTCTGAGCTTATGATTTTCCATATTAATAGTGAAAAATCCTATAAAATATTAGTTTTTCTTCTTCTGTCTTACAAAATTTCAGTAATTGCTCCTGCTTATGTTTGTGGTCCAACAAAGTTTCTGTGATGTAGCTAAATGCTGCATCACTAATGATCCTGTGTTGATTGATCTTACAACTGAGGAGGAGAAGAGAATTATCATAGGAAATTTGCTTTAAGGACACTGAGGAAGAGCAAGGGATGAGCCATGTGACACCTGATTATAAACAGCATATACAGAAGTAATTGGATTGAAAAATAGCAAGGGAGCAACTCAATAAATAGACATTTATAGGCAGTGTATTCTTAGCTGAATACTAATGGTTCCATTTGCAGTTATAGAATTAAATTAATTATTGCTATAATATATAATAATGCTATATTTATAACATAAATATTATCTGTTTAAAGCATTGCATGAAGGAAATATATATTCTTTCCATTCAAAATGCAGTTTTACAGAAAAATTAAAATTGTAGTTATTGATATAGCTCACTGAATATCTGAGTGCTTATAGCCATTGAACCAGGACAGAAAGTATCCTTTCACCTTAAATTACCAGCTTGATGAAGGAGTTACATTTTGTATTTCATTTGGGGTTTTAGATGAAAACTTTTTCAGGCTCCATACCTTGTATCATACAAAAGAAGGAACTGAATGAGCTCATTTTCTGTTGATGCATGAAAGAGGATGGTGAATCTAGAAAAAAATTGGCTTTGTGAGGGACTGCACAGGAGAACAGTTTATAAACAAAGTAGATTTGATATCTGTCAGTACTCCAAAGGTTGTGGGATTCAGGCAAATTCCTAGCTCTGTTTCTATAGTAAAGTTAACTACCCTTTTCTAGTCTGATTTATTTGCAAAAACTATCTGCTTTATAATGCATAGCATAGTAGGGATTTTCTATTAGTTAGGGCCTTTAAGCAGGATTTTTAGTAATGATCTGTATTCTCACATGTCACTGAAGTAAAGTAAGGGTAAAGTAAGAATTGGAATTAAGAGCTGTATAGAAAATCATAAAATGAAACTTAGAATTCATTGGAGCATTTGGAATAGGGGCTCTGAATATTTTGTGGTATTTTCCTTCAGCCTCGAACTTTCTGCAGAGATTTTTCTAATGTCTTTGCATGACATCTGGAAAGTCATTATTTTCCATTCAGTTCATAACCCCCAGCAGGAGCCCCTGGCATGGCAGGAACTCTTAAACTGAGTCAGTCATTCTGGAAAGTTCAGTGGCTGCTTGACAGCCCACCCTTCCCATGGCCTTGATTACCACAGTAATGCATATTCACTATTCGGTGATTATTGTAACAGAAGCTGTAAAGTTCCAACTTTTACTTATATTATAACAAAGGGGATGTTTCAGCCCTAGGCTGGACATCTGTGTTTAATCCTTCATCTCAGCCACCGGGTGGACATCTGCACGTTGTTCCTTCATCTTCGGCAACTCATTTATCCTTATGGAGGTGGGATTTAGAGCAGAATGCAGCTAGAGGACCTCATTTACCTTTTCCAATGACGTGTTGTCTTCTCCATTTTATTAGACTTGTTCCCCATATGTCTGCTTAAAACAGCTAAGATGTGCCTTTTACTGGCAGTCTTGATTTGACTCACTTTATGGTTTAATGTAAAAGTTGCAGCAAACCTATTAATGGAACAGAGAACTCTTATTGATTTATCTTTTCTGTCCTGCTAACTGCTGAATGCAAGTGAAGAGGATTAATTCCTTGCATTTAAGGGGGTTCTGTATGAAAGTTTCCTGGAGGAAAATGGAAGGGACTTTTATGCAACACTTAAATTAAGGGCACCTTATCCTGTGAGGTGCCTGGTTTTTAGTTTTCCTCAGACAAGGTTTTCCTTGGTCAGATTATATGGCTTGATACAGTCTCCTTGTATACCATTTCCATTCTTCTGCAGCCTAAAGCAACATTACTGTGACTGCATCACAGAATCCAAAACAAGAGGCACAGAGGAATTGCTCTTATATTTCCAGATCACTTTTGTCTCCATTCTTTCCTTCTGCCACTTCACTCTCAGATGTATTTATACTGTTTTTCCAAGGATCCTCCTATGGTTTCACACAAGGAGAAGGAGCTTACATTGCCTCCCAATGTGGGGAAATAATGCTGAAAAAACTTTCACAAAGGTTGGTGTCTTGGCTATATTAAATTATAGTTTCCCTGTCAATTGAATTCCATGCAAAATAGTAGCAAATATATGGTTGATTTCTTGTAATGCCACTAAGATCCTCAGAGAGAGAAGTGAGTTAAGTGTTCAGTAGTTTTGGGAACAATTTTCACCATCTTTACATGTGCACTTAGGCTCAACATTCACAGAGAATTAGGATGCTCTCTGAAGCCATACAAAAGAGCAAGAGACGTACAGCTGAACAAGAGATGGCAGATGTTCTGGTTACAAATCATTAGAGAGTCCTCACAGAGACTTTAAATAGTCATGAAGGCTGGCTGGATACAGGCAACTTAGTTGTCCAACTGCTTCATATTGCAGTGATGCTGCTGGAAGCTGCAGGCACAAATTAAGGGTAGTGGCTGTCCCTTAGAGCAAAATTCTCAACTTGAACTCTTTTCTGCACAACAAATCCTAAGCATGCCATGCCCTTTTTCCATGCATAGGGCTTTCATTAATTTTAGAGTCCCTTTCTTGTTTGATTGTTTGGTTTGTGGGTTTTTTAAAGAAAAGTCTTGCTCCCCGAACCAGTTAGGAGGCATATTCGTTTGTTACTGTGCTAAATGCTACAATCCACAACATCAGGTTTTGAACTTTGACATCCATGCTAGGGAAAAGATGCGGGACACACTAAGTCTTTGAAATTCATGGAGTTAGTCCATGGATAATTTGATGTTGTCCAGAGTAGAATCTCTCTCAACATGTTTGAAAGAAACAAAAGATGAAACATTCCTGTCTTCCATTAACCTCGGAGGAACCAGCCAGCATGACCTCAGAAGCAACACTGCAGGAACAGCGTGGCTCCAGCTGAGCCAAGTTTTCTCTCTGCTCCTTTTGAAGACATGGCAATGGCCTTCACAGTGCACTGTATACAGTTTAATTTATAGATCTGTGGAAAAGTCTTTGCAAAAATTCCACTTCCCAGACTTCTGCTTAAACTGAAAGCTGCAGCTAGTCAAAGGAGGACATAAGAGTGGATACAGACGAAAAAGACCGCTAAAAAAAATGGAACAAGCAATTTCTTGTCAGAAAGGCTCTTCTAAATTGGAGAAAAGTATTAAGCAGGGCTCCCAAAGGCAGTCAGTATCTAATGTACATACATGACTGACTGGGAGAGTGAACTAGTTAGTTGCTTATTAAACTAAATGTGGATATGGAACAAGTAATAAAGGAAATTTGAAAGGATTCCAAACTTAAGTATGAGCCCTATTGTATTAAATGAGGTCTAATACAGACAGATGTATACCACATAGAGCAAACAGGAAAAGTGCTCTAAACAAAAAAAAAAATCATTTAAACTGTAAGAAAATTAAGCTCAAGGGCTGTAACTTCTACAGCCTGAGTAGAAAGGTGCAAAGAACAAACAGCATATATTTACATCTATTTTTTCTTACTGAATTAATTGATTCACTCAAGTAGCACCAGATTTTTGCTATGTTTATATACCTGACTTCTTGGCCCACAGATTATTCCCAGTCCTTTACCTGAAAATATTTCAAAGTATTAGAGAATTGATTTATGAGGCAATTCTAACTACTGATTTTTCAAAACATTAAGAGCAATTGGGGCAATTCTGTGGTAAAAACTGTCTCATATTCCATTTATCCACCTGTAGGAATGAAGCTACGTGGGAAAAAGTGAAAGTTTGGGCTATCAAAACCAAAGCAAAAGAACAATCTGAATTTATTTTCCAGGTACGTGTGTTTTTCAGCAAAGTTAGTGTTATGCCTATGCTCTCTGGCCTTGTGCTGATACACATCCACAGTGTTCTGGAAATCACATATGTTGTGCTATTGCTGGCAGGGGTCCCCTTTTCTCTGTATTTCCCTGATGTGCTGTATCTCCACTTCTCCTGTCCATGGATATAATGTAAATGTATTACCAAATGCTGTCTGTCCATCTAGCTGTAGATGGTGTGTCCAAAACACCTTTAGTGTAGATTACTTATAGAGGCCCCTTGGCACCAATATTGCAGGAAGTATAGTGATGCCTTAGGTTTTAACTTTTATATTTTTCAAATCCTGTACTGCTTAGTGTGTAACTCTGAAGTTCCTTCTAGCCTGCTAACTACTGTTCTCTCATGCTAGTTAGACGTAACAAGCTTCTCCAAGCTTGCTCTCCAAGGACACCCAGATTGTCCTAGGCCTAAAATGTGTAAACTAACATCTTAAGAAGGGGGGTAAACTTGGGCAAATTACATAATTAACTAAAGTTTTAATTAGAGAATTAACCCTGATGTGCAAATGAACCAGATTTATAAAAGTATGAAGAACTCGTGACTCAGAGTCCATCTTGGGTGTAGCCTTTGGCCTGCCCAGGGTGTACCTTTGAAGGCCCTTCAAATAAATACCTACCTTTATTCCGTTACTCTTGTCTAGTCTCTGTTTTTAGGTGGCCATCTCAGGCATCAGTGGGAGATATGTGCCTGGTCTGTCCACACTGTACTGCCATAGCAGGGGCCCGTGGACTGTCTCCATGGGCTGTGGCAGCATTTACCAGCTCTCTCTTCACCACATGTTCACATTCACATTCTCCACTGTTCACATGCAGCTGCATCCCTCCTTCTCCTGTAGGTGTATGGATAGTGTTCAGACCATTCTCGGGGACAGCAGAAACCAGCCAGGCTTTGGGGCAGTGAGTGCACATCATCTCAAAAGCTCTTCCTCATCTCCTCTGATGAAAAGACAACAGGGCAATTATAAGCATCTTGCTGCCTCAATTTGACAGAACCTTGTAATTCTTTATTGCTGGCATGAAAGGATCTGTAAATCCAATGTCCTTGTCCTTTTCCTTACAGCTGACTTCTGTGAGTTACATGCCCCATTTTGCAGTATTTCATTTTTACACAGCCCAGAGGAGTATTGTAGAGTCATGTACTTGGAATCCTGCATAGACCTGTAGCGCTACAGTGCTGCTGGCCAGGTGAGGCTCCGAAGAAATCAGTGCAGCGAGGCAAAGCATTTTATTGCTGTTGGTAGTGTAGTTATATTTTATTGTCTTGGCTGTCACCTTGGACAGCTTTTCTGGCACTGGCTGATGTGGGTTAATCACGGTTACTGGGGAAGGCACAGGATTGTGTATAAATTACTGTCGTCATCTTGGAGAAGGAAAAAAATCAATAGCAACTTCTGATAATTTTATTTTTGGTTTGGAGATGTACTGGCAAGAGGTTTTATTAATGATTTAAACTGCATCTTAGAAATGCTTTTAATTATGATTAAGATAGCTGCTAAATTTAACAAGATACAATTAAATGCCAGTTATATTAAGTTTGAATTTGTTGCTGATTAGCAGTTACGCATGATGTACGTTTTTAATGTTCCTTAATACTGAATAAATGGTTTGGATAATCAGTTGGTATTTAATGTATTAATTTCTATCTCACAATGAAAAGAAAAACATGCAGTTCTGAGTTGTGTATTTTATCTGCCCCACCTGTTCTAGACTTGAGCCCTTGAACTGGGCCATTTAAAGAAAATGCAGCAATTTTAGGACAAGGCTTCAGAAGCCCATGGAAGCAGGGATTTCTGGGATTTGGTTGGTTGGTTGTTCTTTTTTTAGAAAGCTGCTGTATAACTTGGACATGACTGTGTTGCAAAGAGAGCAGTGGTCACTCAGAGACATGGTAGCTTTAACCTCTGTCCCACCTTCAGCTCTGCTGAACAGCATCCAGCTTAGCCTTAGCTCTGGCACCTTCACTGCTGCTGCTTAGTAACACATTTCAAAATATTTGTTATTCAAAGCACTGTCAATAAGAACACATGTGGTGCCTTCAGGAAATCCAATTTTAATTTAGAAGCTAGAAGATTTACCAAATGTCTATTTTGTTTTCTGTACTTTTAGAATTTACTTTTTTTTAATGGAATGTTTTGGAATAGTCTTGCTTGGAGCACACAAGCTAACGTTTTCAATAATTAGTGCTTAACACACCGCTTCTTCACAAGCTGTTGTTAGCTGTGTTATTTTCACAGTGGTTCAGAGCTTTTTGGAAATGTACTTTGTGTGTGCACAGGATTTTCTGGGAGCATTTGCTGTGACACAGGACTGATACCTTAAATTCTGACTACTGGTGCAATTTAACTTTTTGGTACATTTAATTAAGTGTATTCGGATACCTTACTCTGAAGTCTCATTACCTACAAAGCTCATGTTTGGGTTAGGTGGGTGTTTCAGATTGATGCTGTGCCTCATACCATAACAAGGACACAATATGCATTACTATAAAGACAGGTAGTTTCAGATTTGTATTTGCAGAGCAACAGATGTCACAAAACAGCATAAAAAAAGATAGTTACATCCACAGAAATATCCTGCATACTTGGCTTTTCAATATCTTCCTCAGCTCTCTTGCCACGAAAAGCATCCCATCACTCCAGGCCTTTTTACTGAACTATCTCAATAATCAGGAGAAAAAACTTGAGCTCTTCTCACAAGTCTGTTGAGTGGCTGGTTAGACCTTGAACTTAAAGGGTCTCATCAAATTGCTGTGTTACTTATAAGCCCTTTGGGAATTCTGGCCTACCAGATGCTTTGAATACACATACTTCAGGTATCAAAAAAATAAATAAAATCTAATAATATGTTATTTTGTACTATTTTGACCATCCGAATTATCATCTTGTGTTCTTGACTAAGGGGCTTTGCTTTGGTTAACAAGTACTTGAAAGCTTATCTGTTTATTTTTCCCTGGCTCCATCAGTCAATCCAGTAAAAGGTCTGTAAGTCCCTATAAACATGGCCTCATTTACATTGCTAATTTATTAAAGCTACATGAGAACTGGAACTATAGTTTCATTGTGAGTAGTAGATCTTTTAGGGACGTGTAAGTCATACGAGTAATGTAGCCTTTATCAAGGAGATATCCAAATTTGTTTGGGTTTTGGCTTGTGTGATGGGTTTTGGTGTTTTGTTTGCTTTTTTAAAACCTTCATTAAAAAATAAGTAACCTTCATTAAAAAATAAGTAAGAAAACCAAAAAAAAACTACCTTAAGATTTATGTCTTGATGTCGTGGCGGAGTTGGATGGTAAAGCACCACGACCTTCCCAAAAGGTGTCTCCAGGAGGAAGCTGCTCGATGCAGCCACCAGACTTGCACACACACGTACACACACACACCAGAGAGCTGGCAAAACAGTCCAGTGATGGAGGAGCAGGAAGGGTCTTTGCATGGGGTTCTACGTGAGAGATTCATTGCAGCCACACTCATGCAAGGTTCCACAGAAGTAGCCCCTGAACAATGGGGGGGTCCCATTGTTCAGCATCAGTGACCAAAGTCTGAGGGCAAGGGGTGGTACAAAGGCAGGGCCAGGGTAAGGGAATCAGCAGGGAAACTCTGAGGGCATGTAAGGTAACAAGGGGTGCAGCAGCCAACGGAGCCAACCAGGGGAGCAGAACTGGGGTACATTAACATTACAGAACAGAACATTCTGGAGGAAGCTTTTTCAGTCACCCTAACCTAGAAAGGAACCTAGGACTCATCCCACCATAGGACTCCCTTAGTTGCTTGTCTAGCAGGCCCCCGGCCCCCACACCCTGATTTTGAATTGAAAGGACAACTTTAATCTTTGGTCCTTGCTTTCTTACTTGGGTTTTTTTCACTGAGCTGCTTTTTAAATCAATGGTATATAATTTTATTGGTGTCTGCTTTGGAGAGAAGCTTAACATGGACATTTTTGGCATGTCATTCAATGAAAAATCCACAATTTGATTGTGTTAGGAACTGAAGGACTTGACTTCCACAAATGAAACCAAAATGCCCTTTGATGTACAGCCACCAGTGCATGGTGTGGTGCTGTCCTTGAACTGCAGTGAAAGGAGTCAAAAATAAGTCTTGGAGGCAAAACTCAAAATCTGGTTTAAGCAGGAAGGCTCTACAGTTGCTTTGTAATGTAATCTATATTTGGACAGAATCTTTTGCTCTTTCTTGGGCAGACTGCCCAGAGCAGAGATATCTCTCCAAAACAACAGCAGGTAGTATTTGGGGTATTGCCTTTCTCTTTTGCTATTGATTTTCTGTATGCAGGATGTCATTCTCAAGAACATAAATCCAAAACTTTAATATAAAGACAAATTTCGTTTGAATCTTTACAAGCTCTTAATAACTTAATAACTGGTCCTGAAAATCTGTATATTTAAGGTTTGGAATGTGTTTGATCCTTTCTTTTAAGCTATCCAAATAACTAAAATTTAATATTTTCAGGAGAACAGCTCACAGAAGTATGCTCTACAGTCGTTACTTTAGGGAGATGATCTAAACGAATTCAGGCTTTGCGATGCATGGATTTCATGGATTTCACTTTAGGGAATCCTGAAAGTGGGAAAATTATTGTAATTCTTTAGAGAGTTATGGAAAAAGAGACCTCAAAGCACTGCAGCACAAGGAATAAGTAACAGATAATCAGATGAGAGAGTTATGCCTCATGACTACTAATAGAAATGTACTTCTCAGCTTTATTTATCTCCTTTAAGCAGTATATAGGGACTACTGCAGTCTACAAACTTTGTGACTTAGTTGCATTTCCAAAGCCAAGTTGCTCTGAATGCATAGTGTCCATCTGCCAATTTTTGAATCTCAGACAAATTCAATTTTATTTTTAAATTATATAATTTTTTGTTTCCTTCTCATTCTGTTGTGTTTCTTTTATAGTTGTAGTTAGGGAAATGAGTCAATCTGAACCATCGCAGAGCTGTGGAAGGAGGGATGACAGATTAATTTGGCCTAGACAGGTAGAAAACATCTGTGATCAGTGGTGCAATTGTATTGCATCTCCTGCTGTGTTTTCCTCTTTTTAACCACACTGCCTAAGGTGTTCCCACCAGATAATTAGATTAACATCCCAAATTTTTTTCCCCATGGCTTTTGAAAAGGCAGCAGCATAGCATCCCACCAGACAGACTGGATTTAATTGCTATTTTTAGGTTAGAGAGCAGCAAACCATGAGACAAGAAAGCTGGGAAGTTTGTTGTAAAATTTAAATCAGGACTCCTGTCCTCTTTCTGAAGTTATTTAACCTTGAGTTTATTTTTCTCTGAGAAAATTATCTCTGACGTCAGAATCATTCAAATAATCATTGATGTCACTTAGTCACAAGACTGAATTTGCTGGTTCATTTAATATGTCTTGCATATGTGGTTTTATCTAAGCCTGTGAAGAGAAAAATTACTGCAGCTGAAGGGAAACAGCTTTTTATTGGGTTTGGTTTAGATGTTCTTTAAATAATGGGATTCTCCCTAAATCTGATGATAAGCAAAAGCAATTACTGAATTAGTGGGAACATTTTTGAAGTCTGTTTGCTTACAAGATTGGCGCATGTTTCCCAAAGAGCATGAGGGGTCACATGTTTAACACTCCCTGTGCAGCACAGAGTAAGGAGTGTTTGACTGTGAGGCAGCACAATTGGATCTGATTTTATTTATAAAATATTATTCATTTGCCTGTTCATTACTGTAGGTAAGGATTTCTAATGTAGAGAGACATATATACATAATTTTAAGAAGCTTTTGAACATTCAACAGGAAAGAGGTTTGAAGAAAAGGGTGCTTTGCAGCAAGGGCAGATTAAAAGAACAGGCTGGAACTGATCTCTGTATTTTTGCCTGACTCTTGCTCTTGTTTGAGAGGGAGACAAAAAGTGGTTGATGATACTGTTAGACTGGCAAGCTAAAATAAATTACCTTTTATTTCACACATTTTCTGTTGTGTAGGGAGACAAGCTCATGCCTAAAGTCTCTGTGAAATGAATTTGAAAAGACAGTCTTGGTAAAAATCTAGGCTTTCTGCATATCATAAAACTGTATTATCTCTCCTTCAACTCTCTCCTAGCATCATTTCTCCCAGGAATAGCCCTAAAAACATTTCTTCTTTGCAGTTGTATGTGTTAGGTGCAAATATTGCTTTTCCTTTCTAAAACAGAGCTGGCTGCTTCAGACTGTAGTGAAATTTAAGCTGAGATTCATGATGTCTGGGGAAACTTGGTGTCCTCAGATGTCTCAGTACCTGGAAGAGAGAGAAGGGAAGATTTTGGTAAAAGACTGTTAAATTTGCTTTTTTTTTTTTTTTTTTTTTTTTGTTTCTGTGAAGTAATGAAACTAATATGAAATGTTTTTTAAGAGACAGTCATAAATTCCTATGGTTTTACTACACATTGTGCTCTTACCACAATATATTCTTTTTATTTGTCTACTTAGTGATCACATCCGTATCTCCTATATTTTATATCTCATGGAAAAGTATTCGGCTGATTTTTCCATGATTATAGATGGATTACTCGTGAAGATTCAGATCTTGATTCTTAGCCAGATCAAAGAGTCCTCTCTTCCTTTATAACTCAAGAAAGGGTTTTCCTCTCTTAGAAAATCCCACTCAATGATTGCTGCAATCACATGACTAAATAAAATCTAACATTGCCATCTAGTGTCTAAGTACTGGGATATTACACTTTTTTAGCCCAGTGGTATCAGAGAGCCTTTGAGTATCACTTGTAACTGTGGGGTTTTCAAGTGAGAGAAACTTTCCTTTTAGTCTTTTTTTTTCCCTCAAAGAAAAATCTTCATATCTATCATCATAATAAAATTGTTTTATAATGATGTTAAGAATCTCTGCTTTTGCACAGTTTCTAAAGGATTGTGTTCAGTATTGGAGTCAACTGGGGTAGGAAGTGCAGAGAGTAAACTTCTGTCTGTGCTCTTCCTCTCACTGTTCTGCTGGAAGCTGTTTGAAGAGTTGACACAAATGAGCTCCTTACCACAGAGTCTGATTCACCTGGGGAAAAAAAATTCCCTTTGGAGAAGGTGCCCCTGCAGTTCTGTGACACAAATGGTCAAAATGACCTTAATGAAATAAGGAGAAAGGAAAACTATTCAAGAAAGCATTTTCTGTCTCCGGGGATTTTTTTTAGAAATAATGTGTACAGAACATATTTTAATACAAAGAAATATCATGTCTTATAGGGGAAAGCCCATTTCTCAGTAGTGCCCCCAACAGCTTGCACAAGAACCCATGTCCATGGCTTTGAGCAGCCAGGGTGGCAGCATGAGCAGGCTGTGTGCTCCCCTTCCTGCTTTAGGTGCCTGTACCACAACTTAAACATATATAATGAATGGTGAAAGTACCTCTTTGAGAGATGCATTGATTTTAGGTCTATTCACTTCTTAAGTAAAATGAACTGCTACACTGAAAGCTTCTTTCAGAATTGCAGCCTGATAGCCCCAAGCAGCCTGTCAGGCTGCATGTTTATTTACTGCTCCATTGCACCCCCATGATTTATTCTTCTCACATTCCACTATTGATTTTTCTGTTCTGTCTTTCTTCAGACACAAATATGAAGAAGTTCCTTGTAAGCCAAGTTGCCTTAACCACTGTTTGAAGAGCCCTTTCTTTAGGGTCTCTTTCCCCAGCCTGTGGCAGCCAGACAGAAGCCTTTAGCTCAGCCTTCCTCCAACTGGGAACACCAGCACAGCTCCAGCCATGGAAACTGTGCAGATCAGGCCCCAGCTGCCAGAGAGTTCCAGAGGAGCTGCAGAACACTCCACAGCCAAATTCTGTGATGTGATGTGATCACAGGTGATTGTCATAACTTTATTCCTGGAGTTTACAGAGAAACATATTTTGCCTGTATTTTAGAAGATTTCTTAATACTGCCCTTTTCTCTTCACTGGCACAGAAGATCAACAGATGTCCACAAAACCTTCTGGGATCCCCTTTTCTGTACTCAGGTGGCTGTTCTTTGTGTTCAATACAGTCTCATCTTTGAAATTCAGTGTAAAAATTTAAAACTTTGACTGGGGGATGAGGAATTAGGTAGGGTTGTTAACATGCCTTCAGAGCTGTGCATTTCTTTGGTTAAGAGAAACTTTGCTTCTCTACAATTTTGTGAACACATAAATTTCTCCAAAAAATCTTTTATGTTTACTGTCTTGATTATTTATTGCTCATGTGTTTTTGTTTCTACTTTATACCCCTGTCTAATGAGATTATGCAAGATCTAAAAAGATACTCAAATTTGCTAAATCATACTGAAAGCTTTGCTCACGTACATGATTCTGGTTGGTTTTGATTTATTGGTTGGTTTTTTGTTCTTATTTCCCCTGCCATGCATTTCTCTTTTTCCTGTTCAATGAAAACTAATGAAACTTCTTTTAATCAAGTATCATTTTGTAGGTTTTCATTGCTGCAGTATTTGATATTTACTTGACATATGAGTGTTGTTTAATTGCAGTGTGTACATAGTGCAGGAATATAGACAAATGAGTTTTACAAATCTTCTATCCAAGGAAAATTATGTTTACTTAATATAAAAGGTAAATGTCGCATCTAACTTAATTAGAAGCAACTTATTTCTGTTGATAAAGAATATTCTGTCATTGGCTTCATTCTATACACCAGCAATATAATTTCATTCCTCTGGACTAGAAGTTACTTCATATACCCATGCCTTAAGGAGGGTTATTTTCTTCTCATTCCAATAGCAGGTATTGACACTAGGAAGGTGAATTTATTCCTCCAGAAGTAAAGATTTTCCATTCTCAATGTCAGGCAAGTTGATAAATCACTGTAAGCTGGGGGCTGGTGCTGTGAGCTCAAGTACAGTTGATCATTCATACATAGACATGACTGCCATAGTTTTTACAGGACAGAAAGACACCCTGGGACACACAGGTTCAGATTTTAGGTGGGAAAAGGGCTCTTGTAAAATGGTGAAATCAGCCACTGAGAATTTTCTATCAGAGGTCAGAGAAACACGACAAGAAGGGAGTTTACATGTGGAAATGGGAGAGCTTCCCGTGGTTTCTCTTGTCTACTCCACATGGAGCTGCCTGGCTCAGACCTCGCCCCACCCCACCACAACTGAAAGGGAGTTTGATTCCAGAGGAGCTCATTTCCATGGAGACCAAAGAAACAGCTGGCCAACCCTGCACATGTTCTACCAGGCTCTTATCAATACAAAATTACTAAAATAGTGCTCTAAAGCCAGTGAGAGAATTTCTGTGATGGGTATCCCTACAAAAAACTGCAACTGATGCTTTCAGGAGCTCTGTTGGCTATGGTGCTGTACCTGGAGCAAGATTAGTCTTTCATATTTTGGTGCACTCAAAGTCACAATAACTAGCACATGAGTTAACCCTTCACCCCTTGAAACAGTTACAGATTCTTCTCCCAAAAAAAATTAGAATTGCAAATCATTATAAATACCATCCAGCAATCAAAGCTTGCAGAGATAAAGCTGATACTGTGTTCTGCAGGTTTAATGAAAAATCTCTGTTGCTTTGTAGTCATGCTTTCATTTGATCTATTTCTCAGGCTTTTTTGTGATGAAAAATCTGAGCAGATTGGTTAACAAAAAATTACTATTCTCTGGCCATTTTCTTTTATAAATATCTATTAAAAGTTAGAGTCCATTTCTATTTAAATCTGTTTCCAGAAAAAAAATTATGTTGGAGTTACTTTTGTACTACTTGTCTTAGAGAACTTGGGATTACCTATTATACAAATCAGAATATTTTCTTTTCGCTTGTGATATTTCCTGTCTCTCAAACAAGCTTTCTTTCATTGTGAAATGAAGAGAATATTTTGTCCCTTTTTCTGAAATGGAAAAGAACTACCCTAAAACTATTTCAACATAGGTACAGGCATTTAAAATTAGTAAGTAGCTAAGAAGCAAATGTTAGTGCCATTTGAGGAATAAGAAGTTGCTGTGCACTTGGCTATCTCTTAAAGAGGAGTCAGCTAAATATTTGTTCTTTATTGAGCCTCGTTAATGTACACAGTCATGTAAAAATTCATACAGCTTTTTTAGGAACTGTTTTACCCTTTCACCACAGAAAAAAATAAAAAATAGGTCAACACTGTATGCTATTAACACTGAATAACATTCCAGAACAGTAAAATTTTAGCAGCTACCTGTTTCTGGAGGTGAGAAAAAGGACTGAAAATATGTAAAATCTCAACCTTTTAACTAAGGTCTCAAGCACATTTTCCCTAGCTATCTGTTCAATTTACATGTGTCTTTATAAGTGATTGTCACTAATTAGGTTCTTAATAATAACTTCTAAACATTTTTCTGATAGCTATACCTGCAGAAGTTAGTCACAGTATTTATTTAGTAATAACTACTCTCTCTTTTCACTGACCTTCAATAAGGACATTTGCAGCTATAACAGCTTAATTGCAAATGTTTCCATATAGCACATTACACACATTATCAAGGTAGTGCTTTTTTAAGAAAATCCTGCTCTTCTTACAGTAATTTGAGTAATTTTATTTTGAAGGTGGTAGTAGTTTTGTGTCCTTTTTGGATTACTTCTATTTCTCTGTTAAGTAAAAAATAGAACTCCCAGTTAGGCCACTTACAAACCCTTCTGATTTGCCTTTGTAGACTTGTGTTAGAAATGACACTACAGCCTTTATACAAACATATTATTTATAACAGCCGTAATGTTCAACTGTGTTAGTACAGTCACCGCAGCCCTGGGGTGCTATTCTCAACAATAGCAACTGATCATTTGGGGGAATTTATTTTCTGCTTGAAAATTCAGAGGCTGTGGTACTTGACTTAAATAAATTTCAAGCTAAGGTGCTTTCATTTTCATTTGTTTTCATGTGAGTGTCCCTATCTGAGGTCCTTGATATGGTCTCCATCTGGCTGCCTGTTGAGCATTTGCTTTCCTGAGAAGGCTTCATCTCTTCCCTTCTGGAGTGCAAGGCTAAGCCACTTGTTTTGCTTGACCAGACTGGTTCATGCGTTTGTTTCTGTTGGAGACCAGGGTTCTTCCTTCTGTTTCTTTCTCTCAAAGAATTGTCTCCCATATGTGTTGCTAGGAGACAATAATGACCGGGTACTTAAGAGAGACAAAAGAAGTGGCCACAGCTCAGGCAAGGGGTCCACCTGGCTACTCTCTCTTTTTACCTGCGGGTTTCTCTGGGAAGGGCAGAGATACCACAGGAACTGAGCTGGGGAAGAGGGGTTGGGTGCAGCTCCTACCTCTCTCTCTTTTGGCTTCAGAGGAGGACAGTCGACCTGCTGCCTACGGGGGCGGAATTCGCTGCTGCTGCTGGAGCCCAGCCCAGTCCTGCTTCTTCTGCCACGGGGTGAGCTTTTGCTCGTGAGAGCAACCACTGAACTGGGCGCTTATTAACAGCCTACCTCACTACAAAAGGACTTTCACCATCTGCTGGCCTACCTCAGGGGAAAACCCTGGGAT
Organism: Monarcha castaneiventris obscurior; assembly: GCA_026261815.1. NCBI lineage: Eukaryota > Metazoa > Chordata > Aves > Passeriformes > Monarchidae > Monarcha > Monarcha castaneiventris. Next base: position 1,715,651 of record JAMPIT010000371.1, read on the forward strand.
CCCCGAGCTGCCTCCCCCTCCAAGGGAGTCTCTCTCTCTCTCAGTGGCCTTCAGGAGCCCTACAGCCACTACCCAGGCCCTGCCATTCCTCTGCCACTGCTCCGAGGATTCTTTGCTGCACTGTAACTCGCATCCCCTGCCTGCCCAGACGCCCCAAGGTTTCAGCTACTGCGGCTGAGTTTCTGATACATCTCATCCACCACTCTGGGACTTACTCTTGCCTGCCTTCCCAGCTTGCTGCTCCAAGGTCCCTGCTACAGCTCCTTTTGCTACCCAGAGGGGGCACCGGGATCGGCTGCCCCTGGGGGCCATTCGCAAAGGAAGCGCTGTTCCCATCCCTTCCTGCTGGAGGCTCCCGCCATTGTCCGTGTGGAGAAAAGGCGGCCGGGCCCGCGCCACAGCGCCCCCTGGCGGCGCGGGGAATCCCCGCAGCCGCGGTGCCCGGCCGGGAGCCAGCAGCGCCCCCTGGCGGCCGCGAGCGGAGCTGCGCTGAGGGGAAAGGGCCCGGCAGCGCCGAGAGGGCCCCGGCTGGGCCCTGCTCTGGGCTGCTGCTGCTGCTGCTGTTGGTTGTTTGCCTTGTTATACATATACGTACTAGTAAAGAACTGTTATTCCTTTTCCCATGTCTTTGCCTGAAAGCCCCCTTAATTTCAAAGTTACAATAATTTGGAGGGAGGGGGTCGTTTTCTCCATTTCAAGGGAGGTTCCCACCTTCCTTGGCAGACACCTGTCTCTCAAACCAAGACAATTTTTTCAGGATTCTTTTAAAACTTGACACCATGGGTCAGAAACTAATAGACATCAATAAAGTAGATACGAGATACTGATATTTAACTTGATCGCTTCAACTTCACATTGCTCCTGAGCTGACAGTAGTAGTTAGTCTGAATCACTTCCACAGGGGGGAAATGTATTAAAGTTGTGTTGAAAAGTACTCTGTGAGGGTATTATCTTACAGTAGTTTTGATCTTTGCGATGCTGTATTAGATACTGAGGTTACAGAGGAACTTGGCTTTTCAGGGAAGGAAAGGTTGAGACCAAAGAGCTCAGACAGGAATAAGTTCTGGCCAAGACACCAGCCTGTGTCTTGGCTCACTGAGGCAGGAGGTCCTGCTCCTTTTTCAGAGCAGCTAAGCCACTTAAGGAGGTGACCAAGCTGATGGAGGATGAAAGACTTGAATGGGGTATGACACTTGTATGTGAATAGAGAAGGGAAAGAGATACAAAGTATTAACTTTAGCAAGAACAAACTGCAAGGCAAGACAATAAGTAAAAAGCATCAGGGAAATAACTTGCATTAAAATTAATGTATTTCAATTATGGTTCTTTTCCATCTGCTTCAGGTCATAATGTTTTCTTCTCCTTCCTGGAGATGTCCATCCATCCAGCCAGCCAGCCAGCCAGCCAGCCAGCCAGCCACTGGAGTTCATCATCTCGGCCTTTCAGAACTATTCTTTGGTTGTTTTTCTCAGGCTAGATCACAATATTGTCATTTATTCTTGTTCAAAGTCTTCTTTCAAGCTTTTCTGCTGCCTAGACCTATTGACAGTCTGACCAGTTAAGTACTGTTTGCTTAGCCATTGACTGGGCCACAATCATCCAAATGCCATTTTAAAGGATATGACCAATTTGAGCATTTTTCTTGAACAGAAAGCAATGATGGAAGGATGTTTAATGCACAAATAACATTATTAATTAAATTAGCTGGTTTAGTTACTGTGAGAAGTGAAGGTAGAATGTTTATAAACTCTGTATGAGTTCTATGTTACTGTAACACCTGGCATATAGTCTGAGAAATGGTTCATCTGTTTAGGTGAAAATTATCACCTTCCAGGAAGAGGAATAAATGTGATCTGTTACTAAGGGTCTGGATTTGAGACTCTTGAGAAATCTGGAGTACTTCCTATAGTGTTGGGCAAACACTTTTCTCACTGTAGCTCTATAGCCATCTTTCCTTATGCCCTTGTTTTTTTGTTCAGTGAAATTCTATATTCCTTCAAGAAGGAACTTTTGCATATTTTAATAAGTTATGTGTCTTGGCACAAGAAAGATCTGATTGTTTTAAAGCAGTTTTTTGAGGTCTTACATAGAAACAGCAGGTGTTGTAATGACAACAGTAGTCACGGTGTTATTATATCTTGCACATGCATGGTCACGATTAGACTTGGCAAATCTGTAGCAGAAGTGTCACCTGATCACACAGATAAAGTCTTCCAGGTAGCAGATGTAGAAGATTGCTTGTTCTGACCAATACAAATGTTGTTTCATTTATTAAGCATAAACTCAGTGGGTAAGTTAAGAATAATCTCAAAGCATTAAAGAAAACAAAAAATGGAAAAAGGAGGCATTGCTGATAATGGCAGGCTGGGTTGGTTTCTGACGTTTTTATCAGAGCTTTTGTCCTCCCCACTCCTGTCAAGTCAGAACACAATGATGGTGATGTTATTTGAGGCCAATGAGTCAGGCTGGTTAAATATCTTTTCCCCCATCATAGCTGGAAGCCACCAGAAATCCTGTAGTGGCTAATTACTAAATGATCTGTCTCTGAGGAAAATTTCTTCTTAACTGTGTGAGCTGGCTTATTCCCTGGAGGAAGAATGTTTTATATTTCTCCTATAATTATACAAGGGAGCTTTGAAAGTGTTGAAACAAATTCCTTTTTTAAAATAAGTGGGTATTAGAAAATTATAAAATCCATTTTCAGCTTTAGACACAAAATAACTAACATGGAAAGCAGACAAAAGGTGGAAAAAAATCTTCCAGAATATTTTCTTTTATTTTGAAGGGTGGATGTTAATTGAATATTTTCTCTTTCAGAAATGGTTAATAAGAGTGGATTTCATACTGACTGCTGGGTAGAATGGGAAAATCAAGCCTGGCATTGCACAGCCTCTCCCATGCCTAGTCCCAGGCTTACTGGGTCTAACCCACTACAAGCCTGCACCAGCACAACTAAAGCCATTTTCAGCTGATCTCAGACATGAGAGCGTGAAAAAAAAGGTCACAGATTTGTCTAACTATAAAATTCTATTAAGTTTGTAGACAGTGATATAAGTTAATTGAGCATCACTGTCCCACAGAGACCATATAAATGCATAACCAGAGCTGAGTCAAAACCTTCTGTGGTTTTGAGTCTGTCAGTTTGCATAGCATCCCACACTCTGAGGATAGGCTGAAGTTAATAATTGGCCTAATTAATCACCTACTAAAATTGTGTCATTGTAGCACAAGGGAGATGTGTGCAGAAGGGGCACAAGCCAGTGTTGACTGTGATTCTGAGAGGCTGTTGTTAACATGAAAATAGAAAATACCACTCACTGGTCAGCCCTGGTGTGAATCCCAAGACAGGGTGAGTGCTGTCTTGCCACCACAGTGAGCAGCAGATGTTGAAGAGAGTAAAACTTTCCAACTGGTTTCATGCTTAGCTTGATGCTACTTTTGTAGTTTTTCTCCCCGACCCCTGTCTGTGTGATAACCTTGGGATACAGTGAGAATGGATCAGGGCTGACCACGTCAGTTTGGGGCATTCGTCCAGGCCTCGGGCAAGAGCCAGGAGCTAATTTTGTCTCAAAGCCAAGGAAACCTGACTGATGACCAGCACTACAGGACACAGGATTCACAAGGTTGGGACAGAGCCAGTCACAGAACTGTCTTGCACAAGCAGGTGAAAATGAAGGATTACAGTCTTATACTACAGTCTGTTAGTGACTACAGACAGGATATTTATGGTAGGAAGGAGGTATGCAATGTTTAAAGCAATGGAGTGTATATAAGAAAATTTTATTTGGAAAATAAATGTCCACTTAAATGTCATATACACAGCTTAGGACAGTGTTTAACTATGATAAGAACAATTGAGCTTATAATGAAAAAGGTGAAAGCAAGTACAGGCCTATCAAAATGTTGCCTTGCTTTGCAAAAATGTTAAGTTGGCACACATGAATTATTTAAGTAATTCTTGAAAGCCAAATGTCTGCAAAGGTACTGAGATTGCATGTAAATTCAGAAACACAAGGATACTGCTGGAGACAGGTACAGTGCAGTAGAGCGTAAGAAATGCAAACTGAATTGCATAGCATACAAGCAGCATTAAAGAAATGTATTTCAGCTTCCAGTCAGTGAACCCAAACATGTTGTACATTATGCAGACTGCTTAGCAATTTGCATAATTATAAACTCCCCTTGAAACTGTAAACATAACTGCAAAATTCAGTAATACCAAAAAAAAAGCAACATTAATATGAATTTCTTATTTGACTTTTAAATTTTTCCAGGATCTTTGAAAACATACAGGTTTTAGAACAGGCCAAATAGAAACTTTTACAGTAAAAAGTAATCTATATTGGAAAGAAATGGAGCATTAAAATAGAAACTTTCTGTTTTAATATAAAGTAGTGGTCTTATTGACTGGTAAAGTTTTATTTTACAATTTAGATACATCCTTGAATTCCTCCAAAAAGTAATCCATTAAACCACAGACTGCCAATATATGAGGGGGTTCAGAAAATATTGTCCTTATTGCTGCAGATGGTAGACAATGTGATTACGTTAGGGGACTCTGCTTTGGCTAGAGAGCAGAGGAGCTGCATTAGCAGCAGAATACTAATATTGATAGTACTTCACAGGAGACTGCAGAAGAGTTCTTCCAGGGAAATTCAGGGAAGAAATATAGAAGTTTAAATATGAAAATGAAAGAATTCTCAAGGAGACAGGAATAAAAAAAAAATAATCCTTTTATTAACAAAAGAGGAAGAGAATACTGCATTGGGAACTTTTGTGAGTTTTATGTCTGGTTCATATTTTAAAGAAACCCTGGTTTGGGGAGCAGTTAGAGAGGGAAACTTGTGACCTGGAGAAAACAGTTGCCCTCTGAGGGGACCTCTCCTGGGGTAATTTATGTCACAGCTTCAGGTAGACTTGTCATGTTTTGTGTAAAGTAAGTGACCCCACTAATGCAAAGGCTGCAGAGTAACTTCAGCCCCAGTGTTGGCTGCTGAAAACTCTAACTGGAAGGCAGCCACAGGAAGCAGTGTTCTGGTGGTGCTGCTCCGAGCAGCATTTCTGAGGTTCCCTGCTGATTCTGCTTTGTGTACTGAAAGATGTATGAGGGAGAAAAATAATGCAAAGACAGAGTGCTTACAGAGTCTAAAGAGTTCTAAAGGATAAGTGGTGTGTTGGTAGTGCTGGTGCATCGCTACCCTGCATATTTCTGTCCTCAGCAATTTCATTGCAGGGCTGTTTGTGTGAACTTTGAGACAAGTAAAGATGTGTTTGCATTTACCTCTGTGAGCATTCTGAGTCATCCTTCACCATTTCCCATTCCAAAGCAATAACCTCCTTAATTCCAGGCTTTTTAAAAAGCTTTTAGAAATTAAATAATTTAAAAAAGCACCAGGAAAACAATTATCAAGCAAACAAAACAAAAATTATAAGCTTCTATGCAAAAGAAATAATTACCCTGGCAGAGAAAGCTACTTACAATTTTTTCTAGTGAAAATGACATAACAATAAGTACTGTTTAATCTTCCATTTTTTCTATTCCTAGGAAAGAGAAAAGCTGCTAGCTCAGGCAGAGCAGGATCCAGTTAATTTTCTGTGTCCTCAGACCAGTTAGACAAGTTGAGGAATCAATCTCTGTCAGACTCATGCCTGAGTATTGGCTGTGTGGGTGGGGGATGGTTGTAATGGATAATAGTAGTTTCTTTCAGAAAAGTAAGAACATGAATGCTATGTTTTGCCCATATGTACAATAATATTGTCATTAAGATTTCTGAAAGGTTTTAATTTTGAATACCCTTTTTACAAAATATTTGGAGACTCCATTCTCTTTATTTTTCTTGTCTATTTGCAATCTTCCCATTAGTGTGACCAGTAATGGGATTTACCTGCAAGTGATCACTAACTGACTAAATCCACAGAGACACTTTATTTATATGGTAATTTCAGGAGAATTAGAAAGGTGTGGACTAGGAACACACACCACTATTTGAATTCTGTTGTATTTCTGAGGCTTAATTTGGACCACCAGTTCAGCTGCTTGTTCTTCCCACCATTTGTGGATAAAGTACTCCGCAAATCTTGCATGGATTTAGGCTCCTGAGCTATTGAGCACAAGTTAATGCAGACTGTGAAGCTGTAGGGCAGAGGCTACCAAACTTCCTGACCCTGAGGGCCATTTTCTAAGTTATTTAATTGTTTCTTATAGCCATATCCTTTTGGAACTCTCTCTGTGTCCCCTGTATTTTATAGACCAAGCCCTTACACCCTGTTGTCCCTTTACCCATTGCTGTTCAGACACAGAGGTAATTTTGGCAGATTGCTGTTACTACATTGTACAGTAGAGACCTCTGGGTTCTATTGAAGAGTAAAGTTCTATCCGCTCATTAACAAGCATGCATACTTATGGTTTTGTGCTATTTTTTATTGAACTCCTCCCTGTTTCAGAAATGCACTGACATTAAAATAGCATTGTTCTGGGACTGCCTGTTCTCCCTTCCTCAGCTTGTGCTCACCTCAGGTTCTTCAGCCAGTGCTCATTCTCCTGCCCTTCCACACCTCTGACTGCAAACACCCTTGAGTTACTCTGCACTTGGGCAGATTTTTCTCCCATGTGGAGTTACAGGCTGAACCCTCTAAGCAAGTGCCCTAATTTGAGGTTATCAAATTCCACATATCCTCAGTCACTCTGGCAACATGCTTTTCGTAGTTTCTCCATCAACTGTAAAACTGACAATAATCCAGGATTCTCAGCTGACAAAGGCTGGCTGAGGTAGGTGAGATTCTGCAGGTACTATACACAGGTAAATAAAGAGTACCACCTTTACATATGCACAATAGCTCATTTTCTATGTTTGTTCTTTGGCTGTGCCACTTCTATTCCTGCCTTGAGCTATGTGCAGCATCAGTCAGAAAAATCCAGTCAACACAATGTTTTCTCCCTATTCTTGCTTTTAGTGAGCTTTGTAATTATTTGAGTAGATATCTTGATAGAGTGGGCCCAGTTGTTCAGAGGGGCAGACCTGGGGCTGCCTCTCTGTGTGCAGGCTGGGCTTGTGCCTGTCTGTACCATGCTCGGAAAAATTCTTTGGAAGAGTGGAGAGTCTTTGCTAGGCACCCAGAGTTTCATTTTGAAATAAACTTTATGTGATGAGTAAACCCAAGAAGGCTGTTTTCATTGTTTTAATAGAGTTTATGTGCCTGAATCAAACAATGTAAGAAAGAACCAGTTAAAGAAATCTGTGTGTTTTCTATAGCATTCTCCAGGGTGCTGTCAACAAACATATTTTGTTGCCTGCAGCCTGTCTGTTACCAGTTGTTACCTTTTACCATGGATACTCTTTTCTTTCCCTGCCCATTGTTTTAGGTACTTAATGAATAAAGAGAATTTAATTTGCCTCAATCTTAGAGCTACTGCATTTTTAAATAATTGCGACTGATATGGGACTGTCAGACCTTAGCATATTATAACATGTATTAGCTGCTCCAGCTGGCTCTTGTAAACAACCTCTTTCAGTAATGTTTCATTTCTATGCAGCTGGAGGTTTGCCTGACCATGCAGCATACATATTTTAGCCTAGAATAGTTTGAAGTACGTTTGAAAAGCAGAAATTCAGGAAGCTAGTACTCATGTATACTGGGCAGTGTTAATGTTTCCGTTACTCTGAAAGAATTTTACAGCCTCTTATTTAAAATTAATTTGTGTATTTGAGTCTTGCAGAGAACTTTTAAAAAGTCTGTTCTGGACTGGACAGCAAACCATCAGGATTTACAGAAGATATTTGTAGGAAACAGGCAGGGATGTTTCTCCCAAGCCATCCCTCCTTATGCTTCATCTCTCTGCCTCTCCTCCTTCCCTTGTGTGCAGTGAAGTCCATCTTCATTAGCATCCTCTGGAAGATAAGGCACTGAGATCCTCAGAAGTGGCCTTTCCACACCAGATGGGCTGGGTGTTCTTTATTATTCCTTTTTCCAACTCATTATGTTATTTTTACCAAGCAGTTGTTCAGGCAGATCTGCTAGGAATTGTTAATAAAACCAGCCAGCAAAGAGAGTAGAGAGCTAATACTGTAATTTTCTACCTTGTCTGGAGTTTAACTAGCCAGAGAGAGGTTTGGGGAGCTCTGAGACTTTCTGAGCAGCATGGTCAGTAGACTGTGGGGGTGTGTGTGTGTGGATGCGTTCAGGCCAAACCACCCTCTGACTTCAGTCTTGTCAGGTGTTCTTTTTCTGGTTATAAAGAAGAGAGTGCCAGGTTTTACAGATATTAAGGCCAAATATCCTGTTAGATACACACACCTCTCCTCTCTTAATTATTCTGTTGTCACACTGTGTAAGTTTCTATCAAAGCACCTGAGGACATGAATCACTGCTTTCAAACACATTTGGGGAACAGCCATAGTACCCACAGCGGGAAACTTGACCTTAAGTAGTCCTTAAAGTACATAAACCATATAGATAGAGATGTTCTAGGTGGTAGTGTAGTTTTGCAGGTTCACAGATTTTATTGTTTGACTTTCCATTATTCATTTGTTCTTTGTGCTTGCATGGTGTCTGGTCAGAAACTTTAATTCATTTACAAACATTAATGAAACTGTTCACCTATTGCTAAGTAGGTTCAGGTGCTGTATGTGCTTCAAAATTGCTCCTCTTTGGTGTCTTTTTGAGTGGAATCTTTTCTCTGTTCCTGTGTCAGATCTATCCAGGACAGAAACTGGCATGTGAAGGTCTTCCCTGCAATGATCCCTTCTTCATCCTCCCTTTGCAGTGCATCTGCTGTGGTTGACTGGCAGCTGGCACGGTCACCATTTTCTCCAAACATCAGAAAAAGTGTAGGTGATATGACAGCTCTGTTACTCCCACCAGTGCTGTGATAGCGCCAGGAAATTAAATAAGTTGATATAGACACAAAAAGTGAGAATACAAGAAAAGTACTGATAGTGACTAAGTAGAAAGTGCTGTCAAAGTAAAACCACTTGGGAAAAGAAGCATGTTTTCTCTTTTTTATATCTTTTTATTATGATAATCTCAGGAGACACAGGATCTGTTAGAAAAAATTGCATATTGTGACTAAATGAGGAAAAGCAGTATTGTAGCAGTGGTCTAGTCCTGAGCTTTTGTCAGTGTTTATTGCCTGCATGTTGTTGGGAGTGATCAAAGCAAGAGCAAGCAAATTGGTTCATTTAATAAAGTATTAAAGATGTCTTTGGTAGTGTGATCTGACCCAGAGGTTTATTGCAGGGCTTGACTTTGCTAGAAGACCAGCCTTCACATCTTGAACTTTGTAGGCAATATTGTTTCATGAGCTGGTTAGTGGGTGTATGTACCTCCAAAACTAAAATACTAAATTGCTAAAGTTCTTGTACCGTGTGGTTTATTTTCTTTGCTATTTTAGTTAGCAGCACTTCTGGTTTTTGACTCTGTCTTAAGGGAATGTGAGTCTTGAAGTTGCTGTGGTTTGTGCACAAGGGTAGCATCTGCCTTTGCTACCTGAGATGCTCTTCAAGGAGCGTGTGGGTTTCTGAAGGTCCAGTTTGGATTCTCAGTCTGTACACAGTGACCAATTTGAACATAATTCAAGCACACAGCTTATTTATCCCTTTGCTGTACACAGCTTTGCAGCTGTTCTTGCCAGTTGAGTGCAAGTGGGTCTTGTTGCAGGAGTTTTAGAAGTTGCCCAGCTCAGCTGTGGGTCTCTGCCATGCAGAGCAGCCAGCAGGAAGGTTCAGGTCAGTGCCCCAGAGCAGTGTCCTGGCTGAGCTCAGTGTGAGCCATGCCATCAAGATCAGGAGGTGTGTGCATGGGCACATGTGCTGTGACCAGAGGTGGTGACCTCTGGCAGAGGACTCAGGCAGAGGGCTCAGGGGTGTGACCTGCCGAGCTGCCAGATTTGCCAGTGGTTTTCAATCAGTCCTGAGCTGGGAAATGCAAGCAGAGTTATCAGGAATACCTGCATGCTTTGGGAGTTCATTTCCCTGTGGAAACAACAGCGCAGGCTCATAGGGGGGATGCAGATATGCTTTTGCTGGCAGGCTTTGCTCCTCCTACTCAACATAAGAACTGTGTGAGGCAGAGGCAGCAAGGCCAGGCCATTAAATCCCATGTCTCCAAGGGGCTCATTAGCTTGGGCTCAGTGCTTTTAACCACAGCTACACAGCTTCCTGCTTTGGAGCAGAGGCACATCTTCTGAGCTCAACAGGCAGGCTGAGAGCTCCCATCTGCAGACAAAACAATAAGCAGACCAACCTCAGAGTCACACTGGCATATGGGGTGCTGATCTTCTTTGAGACTGTGATGCTCTGCTGACTCCAGTAAGTAAGAAAAAGTAAAAGCATACCTTTGAGATTATACTCTTGTACAACGAATATTTAAAACTGAAAACAAATTACCAAACGAATGGCACAGGCTGCCATAATCATCTGATAATTCACTGCTGCCACCTGTCCAACCTACAAGGCAGTGACTATTTCAGGTGTTTCTTTGTATCTCCCAGCGTGAAGAGTACTTAAATCACACAGGCTGGTGCTTCTTGGCTTTTTATCTAGGAAAATATTAATTTTCTGAGATTATGTTTCCAAAATCTTCATTGTCTGAGACCACAGTAATCAGATCCCAACTGGGAAAGCTAAAGATTCAAACTTTACTAGTGTCTTTTCAAAACAATTTTAATCCCTTCTCCTGCAATACTGGAGAGCCTGGAATGCTGTTTAGAAGCTTAAACATTGACATTTCTTTTCTTAGAAAACCCTATTTTTTTCACTCTGAGTTCAATATCCTATTTATTTCTGTAGGCTTAACCATGAGCAATACACTCAAAAGTTTTGGGTTTTGGGGTTTTTTAAGGAAAGTTAACATTTTCCTTTAATTAATTTTAATACAATGTTTGTCTGGGAAATTCAGCAGGGTTTGGTCTTTGTACTGATGACTGCTGTGAATTCTTACAAAATACAGTTTGCATTTGGCATTTAGTTTCAGTAAATAGAAACATATATTTAAATTATCTCCATTACTCTATGTGTAATTTGCACTTAGCAAAACTATATTAATGGAAAAAGATTTATGTTATGAAAGAAACATTTCTGAATCAATAACCTGATCTTTAAGTAAAAATTTGTTGCAATGGCTGTTTTCAACAAGCTCCTTCTTATACAGCTGCAATGCTTTTTTCAAATTGTCTTATTTGCTCTTTGATGTGATAAAAACCCCTGCACTTATTTCATCTGAAGGATAAGTGATTGCAAGGAGGGAAGAATAGCTTGCAACAAAAGATACCAGAGATGCTCTTTTCATCCCTGATTTCTTATGACAAAGATCAAGTGAGACACCTGTACATCCACTTAGATTATTAATTACTCTTCATAAAATAACCTTCACATTTGAGAGTTTGTTTCAGCTGCAGCTGTGGAACTCTGCAGGTTTTAATCACTTTTTCAACCACTTGGATCAGAACAGAAATTTCCCCTCCTGTGAAAAGTTTCCCATTTGCAGTCTTATTGTACGTCTTTATTATAAGCAAAGAAAGGGGGTTTTTTGAATGCTGAAAGTCCAGTTTATGGAAGATGAGACAAATTTCTTTTCCTCTACAAAAATGTACTTTTATAAATATGGGTTTATCTATTTTATCATATTTCCTTATCTGATTGCTATTTTATTTCTATAGCACAGCGTGCATTTGGGAATGATTATCTGAACATGGAAAAAAAATACTTTCAGAATTTCTTAAACCTGTTGTTGAATGATGTCCATTTTAGTAATGGCTTTTCAGCCTCAGTTTTCCTAGCATAGGGACTTCCCACAGTGTGGAATGGGCTGAGAAGGCAGAACTCCTTGACATCCAGATCTGTGGATAGCAGTCCGAGAGATGTGGTTGGCTCCTGCCTGGGGCCAGCCAGGAGGGCTTGGGAAAGAGAGTGCAGAAAGATCCAGGGGTCACCAGGGGGTGTCTGGCTGCTGAACATCCCTGCTGTTTGCTTCGTGCCTGCTACTGTATGACCTTCAAGGAGCTACTTGAGAGTAGCCGATTTCTGACATGGAGAGAACTCTGTGACTGGTAATTCAGAAGAGGGAGAGGCTTTTGGTCTGGAACTGCCACCTATGGTCACATCTCAAACGTGTGGCTGCATGCTCTTGTTTTCATGTTTCAAGGCCTAGAAGAGAAAAATGATGGAAGCACAATTAAAAACAGCGTGAGAGACTGTGTGTGTATGTACCAAGATATATCAACCCACTTTCCTTGTGACAGGTCTGAGCAGAGTTCTAAGGGAATTCAGTTTTGGTGGGCAACATGCATTTTATCATCACTGTTATTTATTTATATTGAGTATTCTCTGGCAAGAGTAAGCTGTCTGCGGGTTAGGCACAGACTTCCCTGCAGTGTCACTGAGAGCACTTCTCTGTAGTCAGGATGGAGTTAGGAGTCTCTCCTGGTCTCCCATGACAGGCTGAGACTGATGAACCCCTTGGCATTACTGTAAGGCTCACATTACCATCCTAATGGTATTTATTCAAGGTCTAATGGTTCAGTAGAATATGGCTTATCAGTCAACATAATGTAGTAACTGGGCAAATAGTAAAACCAAAAGTTCCTCTTGTATTTCTCTCCTGACATTTGGATGATCCTTCATCCACCAGACCTTTTTGTAGTCCTTTGGTAATGTTCTCTGCTATTTTAACTCAATTTCCTACTCAACCTGAGCATTTCCAACTTAGCAGCTAGTTTCCCATTTCCAATTTTCAAAACAGGCTGGAGCCTTTAGAAGCATATAATGTATCTTTCAGTTCACAGTATCTGCTCTGCCAGGCTGTTTTATAACTTGGTACTTCGTAAATCACATTGGAATAACTTCTACATAAAAACACTACCTAAAAAAAAATTCTAGTCATTGTCTTGTTCAGGTGAATCACCACAGTAAGGAATTTCTGCCACAACCCTCTGTCACAGGGGCTTCTTTGTGCTATTTTTCATGAGCTGATGAAGGATAAAGAGTATTAGACAAGCCTTGTATACTAAGTCCAGATGTCCTCATTTAAATTATCTGTCTGGGTAGAACTTGGAGCATTGTTATTGAATGTATTGAGAAAGGTATTTTTGAAAAAGGAAATAAATAATGTAAAAGATTTTTAAATTATCATATTTTAAATAAAGATTAATATATTATCAGAAAAGAGGGAAAATAATGATGCTGACCACTAAAAGCACAAAATATTGGGAAGCCCTGAGGCAAAATAAAAATCTATCATTACCCTTGTTCCTTAAAAACCATTTCCTAGTGCTCTTGTAAATTCCATTTACAGAAAGTGAGAAGAGATATGAGATTCTAGAAAATTGCAAAATGTATTTTAAGCATCACTGAACAGTAAAGTGATTTTTACCACAATATGCAATAGATGAGTCTTTTTGAGAGACACCGAGGGCATGTCCCTTGGGTAAGAGATTAGGAATGAGGTCGTCATGTCAAGATGAGGAAAGCAATTAAAAGGAAAAGAAACTGTTGAAAAGCTGTAAGCAGAGCTTGACTTCACAAAGGTTGCATAGAAGGGAGGTTCAGGGCAGTTGTAGGCTGTATAAGTGTGTGCCAATTTGAGGACAAACCAGCAGGAGGAATTAACTCCACACAAATATCTTACAAGAGATTCCAAGACAGAAATACAATTTAATAGGAAAATTAAAATAAAGGCAATAGTACAGAAACGCTGGTTTAAACTGACAAAAGTCAGAATACAGCCTGACACCCTGTTGGTTTGGGCGGTGGTAGCAGTCCAATTAAATGGTGGCTACAGTCCTGTTGGAATGATGGATGTGGTTTTGTCAAAGTGGTGAACCTGTGGAAAGATGTGGTCCTTCTCTGGAGGTCCAGTGATGGTTATTGAGCTCTTGTCCTCTGCAGATCCAGTGCTAGTGCTCTCATGGTGTTCTAGGGCTCAGATTATATAAAGGTAGGAGTGTTCAGTTCCTCCCCCTGGGCAGGGCATCTCACAGTGGGATGATGGAATTCTGTGAGTCATTCTGGGAGAACTTGATGGCCCATTAGTGGTGCTAGACCCTGGGAGGGAGTTATCAGAGCTGAATCTTGCAGAAGATAAAGAACACTTCTCCAGCTATTTTAACATTTTAAGTAGATGGTAATAGAATACGTACTTTGGGTTACACGTTTCACTGTAACCCAAGACAAAGTGGTAGAAGATGATCTAACAGGGAAGAAAGACAAAGTTGCAGAAAGGTTCAGATAAGAACCTTATATAGACTTATATAGACTCTTTTTTCTTATCACACATTCTGTTTCCTGGAATATTTTCCAGTCCTTCAGGCAGGTGCACAGTACTTCAATGAAGCACATAAGTACTATGAAGTAATGAGGACAAGGTAAAAACAGATGTAAAGGGGTTTGCACAGAGAATGTGGGTTTTTTTCTTTTTCAAGTAACTTCCAAGGCAACATTACCTTGAATGTCATGGCTGGATTACATGACTGCAGATCTATGCAGGACAAAAATCACTGCTAGCCGACATAATTTCTTTTCAGATTTCCAAACTGAAATTAGGATATTATATAACCTCATATGTCCTTCATGGCTCATTGCTTTGGTTGACTAGTTGGGTAGCATTACGTTTATTGCAGAAAGCTTAATGACCCATGATTCCAATTTATAAACAAGACATTGCTTTTATTAAAAGGCTGTCTGCAGAGTGCTCTCTAGATTTGCCTGCCTAGACCTTCTGCCAGTCAAATCATGGTGGCATTTTCTGATTGCACTCGTCGCTATTTATTTGTTTATGCAGTAGAAATACAATGCCCAGAATTATTACCCTTATATGCACGAGAGCAGAAATATTTGTATTCATTTTTGGCTGATGTGAAATCTGTCCTTGAGTTTTGTATTTGCATGTATGTTTTGCAAGGGGAAAAAAGGATTCTCAAATGCTCATTGACCCAATACCTGATGTGTAAATAGGAGATGGAAAGTTCCCCTCCAGTGAAAAGATAAAAATCTGTGTAATTATTATTATTATTATTTCAATGAACTCCATTCTTGCTCATGGTGGTGAGTAGCCAGAATCCATTATGTGCCACTGTCTTAGGTTACAATGTAAGATGTAACCAAAAGTATGTATTCTATCACCATCTGTTAAACCCAGGTGGGGCAGTGTTCTTTATCTCTTCCATGACACATCCCTGATAACTCCCTCCGGGGCTTATCTTCTGTTAATGGGCTATCAAGCCTCACTGCATGACTCATAAAATTACACCATCCCCTTGTGAGATGCTCCACCCAGGGGGAGGAACCAAGCATTCCTACCTGGATATAATCTGAGGTTTGGAATACCACACTCAGCCCTTACCTTCTGGGTTCCCAGAGGACAAGGGCTACACCACTGGACCTTCAGAGGAAGACCAGACCCTTCTACAGGATCACCACTTCAACAGGAGCACATCTATCACTTCAGGAGGACTGCAGGCACCATTTAATCGGACTGCTACCACTGCCCTGACTGACAGGGTGTCAGGTTGTACTCTGACTCTGTCAATGTTTCTGTATTATTGCCTTTATCTTAATTTTCCTATTAAATTGTCATGGGATCTCCCACTGGTTTGCATTCAAACTAGTACAGACACCATACTGCCTTTTGATTAATTGCTTTTAGTCTTACTATTGCAAACAGTGTTAATGCCTCTTGACCACCATAATTGTGTTTACTGCACATTGGAGCAGCTACTGTCCAAAACTTGACGCCCTAACTGCATTTTTATTTAATGTGTCTCTTTGATATTTTATACTGATGGAGCCAACTTTAAAACAGCCTCCTTGTAACAAAAATGAGCAGGCTTTCGTGCTTGTCACTTCCTTCACCTCCAGAACAGAATTTTACACTTGTGTAATGGTGGTAATGATTTCTCACTGTTGTGGAATATTTTTTTTCCTGGAACTACATAGATATGGGGGTTGATTTCAAAATCCCTATATTACACTTGAAGACAAACTTCTAAGATGGTAACAGCATTTCTCTTTGCCAAGTGGAACATGAAAAGGATTTAAAAAAGACACTGGTACAGGTGAAAATGTCATGCTTTTATGTAAACCATGACCTCCCCACTCACAAACATATGAGTCTCATACGATGACACAAGTGAGCTCTGAAATACAGGTAGTTAAAGTGTTCTAAATCTAAAATAATTTTAAAATCTATCAGTCTTCTTTTTAACCTGTTTTGACTAATCTCTATAGCTAGTTAAAAATAAAGAATAAGTAAAAACTCCTGATTTGAGACTTGCAAAAGAAGGGGGGAAAGTAGAATAATCAACCCCGCAGGTTATATTGTTTTATAAATTAGTTCCTCATCATCACCCTCAGTGCTGAAGCTATATTTGGAAATTCATGCATATGTCTTTGTCAGTTATTTATGTTGTAAAGACAAGATCTTAGGTGTAGCAATGTCTTTTATATCCACATTGACACTTGAGACCATGGTCCCGCATGGTATCTGGATGTGACTTTCATTAATGTGTATTATAAACAAGAGTTTCTTTCTTCAAGATGGAAAAAGAGGGATATTTCTAGAATTTTAAAGAGATTCCTACTTGTGTATCCACAAGCTGTTACACATTTTGGTGTTCAACACTTGCTCAGAGACCTTTATGTTTCTAAGTTCTTTATAAAGAAGAAACTGTAACTCCAATCTAGAATGTAGCCTTAGGCAGAAATGTGACTAGATTTCCTGTATTAGGGATGGAGAGGAGAGCTCTTCTCCTAGGCTACTGTATTCCTTGGCTTTGCCAAACTTTGCTCATTACTTATCTAAAAAATAATGAACAGTGATTTTCCTGCTCTTAGCTAACTGATGCTGTATTAAAGCAGCCTCCTCGCTCTGCAAGTATTTATGTTGGGGGTGCTGCTATTTCAAACATTGGAATTCTCATAAATAATAATTGATAAGGGATTCTGTAGGACTGCTCCATCAGAAGAGGAAGATCCAGAGCAATGCAGCTCCCTCTTGTCCAGCTGTCCATGATAGCAGTCATCCTCCTGACTGAGTACATGAAGTAATTGTTCTTGAATTTTTCATAACAAGGTAAGATTGACAAAGAAACATTGACAAAGAAAGATAGACAAAGAAACAAGTTTTAGCTCCTTTGGGTGCTTGAGAAGGTAATGGCAATCTTTGGGTCTAATTTAACGCTTTCATTATTCTTCTACGTAAAATCTGATTTACTGGTAGTAATTGAATTGTGTGTTTCACCAGTTTCTGCCAATACTTTTTGTTCCATGCAGACAGTGAAGAGCAGAACTGTGCTCTACAGAAAACCAACAAGAGCATCAACAGCATACCCTTTAAAATTTTAATTTTAACCAGACATTGACATCTGGTATGGACTGTGAATGCTTATTTGCACACCTGCAGGCTATTTGATATGAAGAAATCCCAAGTACCTGGAGAATTTGTCTGCAGATGGAGTTTAGCATTTTAATTTAATATAGCAATTGTGAAGAAAGGATTGAATGTATAAGTATTGTAAAATTTATATGCCACATAGGTTCTATGTACTTAAAAGCTGTTAATTTCATAATTAACACTTTCTCCTTCTGTCAATTTTCATAACTGATAGAAATGCAAAGGCATAATCTTGACAATATTCCAGTCTTTGAGAGTAGAAAAGGTTTTGTTGAAACCCACCTTGATTTTTAATAACATGTAACACTTATAAGGGACTAAAGTGGACATCCATGAAGAAAATACATTGTACAGGAAGCTCATTTGGGCTAAGTTGTGCCTGAGGAATCTCACATCAGATTGCCTTTGCCTCATCAGAGGACGGCAAAGTCCGCTCAACATTCATAACTACTTTAATGATCTTGTTTGTGCTGGAGTTTAGTTTTAGTCACAGACTTCATATTAAGAAACAGTCCTAAACCTTTGTAAAATTACTGGCTTGTCCTACCTGTAACTACTGAATCAACCACAACACTGCAGAACCTTGAAGTGAAGGATCACATTAACAACTTTCTATAGCAATTTTGAAGTTTCACATTCCAGGATGTATAACCTACTGTCATTCTCCTCTGCTCTCCTTTGCCAAAAATTTCTCTCGAGAAATGAGAACTGGGGACAAGACCCATGTTTTGTGTTAGATTCTTCTCCCATTTAAAGTTACAGGCATTCATATTTTTCTCATTTTTCTGCTGTTTCAGGCAGAGGAAAGGGCTGAAATAAAAGAAAAAATTAAGAGGGGATTTAATTATGTATTGGGGAGAAAAAAGAAAACGTTATTTTATTACCCGAAATGCTACGTGCTGCTTTTTAAACTATCCCTCCCTTTTAAGGTACTGACTGTCCTTGCAGAGGATTGCTTCAGTTTTGCATTTTCTAATCTCAAGGATGCAGCATGAAGTCACCCCTTCAGCTACTTCAGCAACACATGAGGAAGCAATTCATCCGTGTAAGCTGCAGCAAATGCTGGAACTGCATCATTTATATTGCAAGGCCCCTTCCTTTTGGTATGCAAAATCTGACACATTGCTGCTGGGAGGGGAAGCCTGAAGCTCTGCTACTTTAGAGACTTATTTAAGTCTTGATATATGGTCTGGAATGCAAATCTTTTAATTTGTTCACCTACGGGCATCTCATACAAGGACTTGCAGGGCACCAAAGTATCTGTTTGGAGATCAGATATATAGTCTATTTTATAGGTTTGCAGCATCCGGAAGAAATTATAGCTTGTGATTTACACCTGGTTTCCAGTTCTCTTGTTTTCAGAATCTCTATCAGAAAAAATTCATTCCACTCACAGCCTCTTATTTGCTTGAAAAAAACCCCAAAACTACCCATACAGCACACACTGCAGCAGTGCCATGAGTTTGTCCTAAAATAATTAATAATTGAGCTAGGCAAATGTGGTAAATCAAAAAGTGAACTTGCCATTAGCATATATAAATTTCTATGGGCTAGATAATTTTTTTTTTTAAAAGAGAGATGGGAATAGGAGAAAATTCTTTACCTGAGCAGCATCATTTCCATGCAAACCATAAAGGAAAGGTTTGGAGGGACCAGAGCATGTCCCTTGCTGAAGAATTATCATCCCACTAGCTATGATCTACTTTTACAGCTGGTCAAAAGCAATGACTCTAAACCTTGCTTCTTAATTGCTTATTTGGCAATAGTATCAGTGGGAGATATTGTACAACCTTTCACTATAATAATAGTTAATCACAGGCATAAATGCTGCATCATTAGTGCCTCGTAATAAGGAAATCCTGCCATGCTCTTTGACCACCAGACAGGACTGAGTGACATGGCACTGATGCTGCTAATTTGCTTTGGCTACAGAATTCTAATAGCAAAAAAGAGGGGCTACACCAGATTTTTTTTTTTTGGCTGGGGTTTTTGTTTTGTCCCTGGTGCAGTCTCTGTCAAATAAATACCAAAAAAACCCCTCTATGTTTTTGCTATTTTGTTTTCCAGTTTATGTGGTTTATAAAAGCATCAGAAAGAAGTGTTGTTCTTTGAGGACGGGTACAAGCTCTCTCATACACAGGGAATTAAAGCACATTTTACTGCAGGTCTTTTCACCTGCCTTGTTAAATTTCCTATAGGAAATAGTAGGAATAACAGGACTAGAAACTTGAGTTTGGTCTCATCATAATAGGGAGATCCTTCCTACTCTCAGCAGAGTCCCTGACAGCTCCCTCCTTGGAATATTGCTCTTTTTCACTTTCCTCAGACTGTCATTCACTCAGCTAATTGGGCAGTTTTAACTAGGTCAGTCAGCTCATTCTCTGTGTGTCTGTCAAGAGCAGAGGTAGACGTACGAATGCAAACTGAAATATGTGGGATTCTGTTGGCTTTAGTCCTTGGCTTATTGTCTGGTAATACAGAATTGGGCTCAGTATCTGTCAAACCAAGCTCTGAACAGCCAGAGCCACACAGGCACAAGCGATGAAGTGTCTCAGAACCAACTGAGCACATTGTGTCCTCCTTGTAGTTGGAACTCCTTCTTGGCATATCATATACTTATTGATTAAATAATTGATTAATGAAGAGAAACAGCTGTTCTTTGATCCAGACATGCAGAATAACTTTTCCAAAGCAAGTAAATGTGCTACTCAGAAAAAAGGGAAGCACTCAGTGGTCTCTGGATATTGCAACATAATACTGCCTACACTAACAGGGTGTTAATTGAAGAAAAATGAGGACAATTGAAGAAAAATGAGACAGGAATTGTGGACAGCAACTTCTTAGCGGAAAAAAATTGTCTTTTCAAGTTCTGACTAGCACTGGAAAGATTCAGACAGACTTGCTGTGCCATGAATGAAATGGCAAAAGATCTTGCACTTAAGACAGTTTAAAAAGCATCACAAACAAGTGCAGGTCATACACAGTCCTGAGGCAAAGTGCAAAATTAGAAAGGGTCCCCCAAATACAGCAAGTGCAGGCATTACAGTGCTACACTGACCTTCCCAATACTGGCAGCAGGCATCCATGGGGACAAGACAATATTAATGAACATGTCTTCATGGTTATACCATCACCCTGGGGACAGAAAAGATGATGGAGACATATATGCATCTCCAGAACTTAGAAAATTACTCCTTTTCTTTATATTACAGTAACTAAAGTCTTCTAATTTGAAATACATAGTTTTTCCTTCCCATTGAATTGGAACCAATTCAGGAAAAGAAAAGAGCTGGCAATGAGTGCCCAGAGTTAAAATATTATGCTAAAATCAATGGCTGTGTGAAGAGTAAGCAAGTCAATTCTTGCTAGTGTTTCATGTCTTGATCATTCAGATCTTCTCCTTGTTGTTGGGTTTTTTGGATGTTTTCTGTGAGGTTTTTTGCTTTGTTTGTTTTTAACCTTCTTGTTCCCAAATCTCAGTTCTGCCCAGCAACTTTATTAACATGTTTGGCATTTCATTTCAAAGGCTAGACTTGTACCTTTTTGTCAGACTGAGACGTTATAATTAATGGCTAAAACATCCTCATGAAGGACTTTTGCCTATTATAGCAAAACCGTATAAAAGCTGCAGAGAAGACTACCTCACCCTGACTGAGGCCCTGCACTGCTCATTGATGGGGATAAGATAAAGTGGCTCAGGTCTGGGCTAGGGGAAGAAGAATCCATTCACAGAGGGCTCAGGCTCAGCACCCTCGGGCTGGAGACCTCAGCCCCGGGGCTGTCGCTGCCAGGCTCGCACAGACCCTGGCACCAAAGGGCGGGGAGAGAGGTTTTGGGTGTGCAGTGAAAAAGCCTCTGGTGAGAGGCAGTGAGCGCCCACCCTGCGCTGTGCAGAGCAGCTCAGCCGTGGGGCTGCCCCCCGGGAAAAGCCACATCCCCCTGCAGGGCAGCAGAGGAGGTGACACGGCCCCTCAGAGGCCCCCAAAGGGGTCCCCAGAGGAGGTGACATGGCCCCTCAGAGGCCCCCAAAGGGGTCCCCAGAGGAGGTGACACGGCCCCTCAGAGGCCCCCAAAGGGGTCCCCAGAGGAGGTGACACGGCCCCTCAGAGGCCCTCGAAGGAGTCCCCAGAGGAGGTGACACGGCCCCTCAGAGGCCCCCAAAGGGGTCCCCAGACCCTGCCCCAGAGCACTGCAGCGATGCAACAGAGCCACAGAGCTGCAAGGGACAGTGGCAAACCTGCCCTCCCCAGGGAAGGCACATGGCTGTTCCCACCTGCCCAAACATATATTAATCCATTGGATTCCGTACTTTTCGGTGGCAGTGGTGGGGGACTCTCACCACCAAGAAGGCCAGAAGGCCAGATGGAAGGAGGCCACGAGACATCACTGGGACCCCTGGAAGGGTGATATGCCTCTCTGTTGCCCCCACCCTGCACACCTACCTTCCTTCCTTCCTTCCTTCCTTCCTTCCTTCCTTCCTTCCTTCCTTCCTTCCTTCCTTCCTTCCTTCCTTCCTTCCTTCCTTCCTTCCTTCCTTCCTCCCTTCCTCCTTCTTTCTTTCTTTCTTTTTCTTTCTTTTCTTTTCTTTCTTTCTTTCTTTCTTTCTTTCTTTCTTTCTTTCTTTCTTTCTTTCTTTCTTTCTTTCTTTCTTTCTTTCTTTCTTTTTCTTTCTCTTTCTTTCTTTCTTTCTCTCTCTCTCTCTTTCTCTCTTTCTTTCTTTCTCTCTCTCTCTCTCTCTTTCTCTCTTTCTTTCTTTCTCTCTCTCTCTCTCTCTCTCTCTTTCTCTCTGCCTCCTTAACTAATAAATAAAATATATCACTTTCTTTGTCATCAACATCTAACCTCATTTGGTTTTAATCACGTTTTGGGGTATATTTCGAACTTTGTGGCTTCAATCCATTTTATTCACAGAGACTTAGTTTTCTTTGCTCTTCTGTGTTTTAACCAGTTCGTAACACTTCTGTGCCACTGTGGCTCCCCTGAGGAAGTCTGCTTTTCCCAGACTAAACGCAGACTTGTCACTGGTGTCAAGCTTCAGCATCACTGACAGCTGCATTGGTGTCTGGTTCCCTTCAGGTCCTGTAAGGCTGCACTGCTTTCATCCTCAGGGTAGTTTGGAAGGGTCATGGTTGCCATAAAACAACGGACCAGATGGCTGAGTACTTGAGGGACAGGGATTTTTCTGCAGGAGCATTGACCCAAGCTGTATGATCATGTGAGAAGGTGCTAAACCTCTAGCTACCACTAATGGGAAGTTAATTTATGTAATTGGCCAATATAACAGGCTCTGTAAAACTATAAAACTTCATCTGGCTTGGGATCATGGTCTTTTTGATACAGAAATTCAGCTTGCCTCTTATACATCTGGGTGTTATTAGGGGTATACCTGTGTACCTGCAAGCTTGTGCTTTGGAGAGAAGATACTAGAAAGTTAAAATGTTTAACTCTTTCTCCTCTGAAGGCTTGTTTTAAAATTCTGGTTAGATGGAAAAATTAAAACTAGCATGACCAATCCCAGAAATGTGCCATCTCATCTCATGTGTCCCTCACAAAGCAGTTCTAGGTCTCAACAAATTTTGAATACCACGTTTGAACAAATTTTGGCATCTACCTGACCTGTACAGTGAGTGCTTTGGCAAGTCCTGTGCAAATCTGGATGCAGCAGTGGGGGGAAGGAAGCAGGAGGCAGCAGAGCCTCCTGTGTTGTTACTTCAGTGCTGTCCACTCCAGTATATCCACTCCAGCTTTGCAGCTCGTTCACCCTGCCATGAGTTATTATTCTGTGTCACTGAGTAATACTTCAGGATCCAAGTCAAACATGTTAAAAATAACTATCTCCTATCACTTACTTTTATGAATTTATATTATTTTGAGCAGCAATTACTGGCTCAGTCACTCAGGCAATGGAAAAAGTGTCATTTTAAGTAACTCAGTAACTCAGGCCAAGTTTTAAACAAGAATGAAGTTACTTGATAAGATGTCAACATGTGAAGGTTGCAGCCTTGTCAGTAATGACATTGCAAGTTCTCTCGTGTCCTGTGCAAACTGTCATAACCTTTAAACAGGGGCTTCAGCAAGACGAATTGCTTATGTCACACAAAGCAATGGGTCAAATCTAGGCTGGAATAAATGGAAAGTTCAGTAGGCTTTTACTTTCTGGGGTTCTAAATCAATTCAAATATTTAATAAGTAAATAAAAGTTTAGCCACAGTTTCTGTGGCTAAAGAACCTGACTTTGTGACTTGGAGATGTAAAAGCATGTTAATGGGACTCTGTGATATGCAGTTTTTGACTTTGAGCGTGAAAATCTCAGAAGCTGGAGTAGGTGGTTGTGATTAAAAAACAAGGTGTTTAGTTTATTGTAGAATGGGTAATCTGTATACTGTTGTAAATGTAGGATCTGTCAGTACATGAGTTCTTGAATTGGAACAAAAATCTTTGTACAACAAACTGTTTCTGCTGTTGGAATAATTCCTCAGACGACCCCACCTATCAATTTTTAGAGTTCTGTTTTTCATTTGAGTGAAAGTCTACATCTAATTTAAAAGTTAAAAAAATATTATGTCAAAGAGGTCTTCTTCTTTTGAATGGGCAGAAATCCCTCCAGTACTTGCATAACTTAAATGTAGAAACAAATGGCTTGATTCATATGTCTGATGTAACCACAGAAAAACAGTGCACCTCATGGTGAACGCTCCTGCTCTGCAGAAAAGCAATTGCAATTCACCCTTCATGTTCCTGAGGATATTGGGTTGAATAGCTAAAGCCACCTCAGAAGTGAGTGGAATTGGCCTGGGAGAAGGTGCAGTCAGCACACTGAAAGGAATGTGAGTCAGCTTTTCCCAGAAGTGGAAGTCTGAGGATTCTCTGAATCATGAAAGTTGCTGTCTCAGAACCAAGTGTTTACCCAGAGCTGTTCTGTGAAAATAGTCAATGGGGTTAACATCAACAGGAAAAGCATTGAGGCGCTGATGGAAAAGAGGTGACAAACATAATGTGCCATTTTTGGCCAGTGCACAGTCACTATTACAGCCATTCACTTGTAACTGTTCATGTCCATACAGGCGATAACAGGTACTTATTATCTGTCTTTGTTAACTGCTGGTGCTTTCATCTTCCTCCTACAAAGTGAGACATTCTTTCCCAACTCCAGATGTAAGCTTTAATAGCTCCTACCTTGCTTGGACATGAGAATGTCATCTGGTGTGTTTTTCGGAAGCATCCCCTTTGTAAGGCTTTTACAACCTATTTTTATATTTGTACTTTGATTTAAGTGACTTTTTTTCCCATCCAACTCATAATACATGAAAGGAAAAAAAAGATATAGGTACAATAATTGCCAACAGAGAATATTTGACAGGAAATGACAGGGTCTTTCCATTAAAAAAAAACACAAAGGCTTTCATATAGATTTATACTAATCTCTTTAACAAATTGTTCTTATATTAAAGATTTTGCAGCTAATACGTGTTACATCAGAAAACAGTCAGACACTTTGAAAGATCCTCATCAAGTTATCGTTTCTTTATGAAAAATAATAAAAACCAGCTTTTTTGTTTCCAAAGGTATTTTATTAAAATGTCCAGCTTGATAAATCTCCCGTAGAGAAAGTGCCTGTAGTCAAGATAATAGTGACCAGCTTCTGTGACAATCACTCCAGATGACAGACAAAAACTGGAGAATCAGTTGGCAGTGCCCTGGCTAACATTCCCCACAGCTATTATTCACTTTTTCTGTCTGCTTCATCTATTCTTGTTTTCCTGCTTTACATACATTGACTTCTTGCTACTATATCTCTTGAGGTGTCTTCTTTTTTTCCCCTCCAAATGGCAAAAATCCACACTTGTCCTTAGTTTTGTGCCGTCCAAAAATAGTCTTTATAATCTTTCCATGTTGCTGTCTTTCAAGCCTCATTTAAAGAATGAATTCATGCTCCTAGATCTCATTGTGCCTTAATGTTTATTACTTCTTTTTATGGTAGAGGAAATGAAATGTCTTATCAACATCTAACTTAAAAAAATATTTTCTAATTATATCCACTCTGTTCATAACAGTCACCCTCAGGTTATAGAAGTGGTCTTCAAGAGTGCATCACTACCACAATGTGGTGCAATAGTGGAGGTCTCTTAGTTGGTTTTTCACTTGCTGAGATGTAAATGGTGTTATCTGGCCAGAACAGGAACCTGGAAGTCTCTCTGTGCTTTTCCAGAATGCTGTACTTTTTACAGAAATTGATCTGCAGTGCTTGAGCAGCATGCATAATGTGGCCTTCTTTCAATCCCTGCCATTAGAAGAGAGACCAAAAAAAAATGAAATAAAAACAAATCCAGCCTTATTCTTCTCCACATTAAGCTCCAGTCCTGCTCATGGATGGCTCAGCAGGGCTATTCACAACAGCTGAGCAGTTAAACTGAGCCTGCCCCAGCTGAGGTCCTGCCTACTGACACTCAGGTGTCCTGGGATCCAGAACAGCAAATATGTTTCCACTCCGGAACCAGATGTGTTTTCCACACACACTTCTCAGATCTGGTGCCTTACAGACACCGACTGTGCAATTTTGCAGTCGTAGATTCCTCCTCCTCAAAGCATGGCTCAGATGGGGCTGTCTGGATCATTTCAATAGCTGTCTAAGCTCTGAAGACATCTGTAGCGGGTTCAGTTCGGTTAACCAGGCAGAGACACCAATTTGTGTAGTGGTTTAAGGGTTAACTCGGGCAGTAGCCCCCTGATGTCCTTTCTGTGAGATAAGCATCAGGAGGAAAAGCAAAGCAGGCACAAAAACTTAAAGAATATAAACAAGTTTATTAACAGAGTTAAAAGAGGGAAAAGAAAGTCAGACTAAACCTTCAGAACACCTCTCTCCCCCCACCTCTACTCCCTCCTACCACCAACGTAAAAGAAAAACACAACCCTTGAGGATTCTAGTCAGTTCACCACCTATATAATTTCTGGGTTTCAGTTCACTTAGGGAGAGGAGTCTCTCTTGGTCAAAACCCATGGTTTTGATCCCAGCTCCCAGTGTGGGGGTGATTATCCCTTCCCCACTGCAATACCGACAGTTTTCTGAGCTTTTGCTGAAGATTTGCAGCAGTCTATTTGCAGACATGGGGCTTAAAGAGCCCCGTTCCTGCCTACCTGCCCTCCCCACACAGTGCACGCTCCCCTTGCTCTTTGGAAAAAGCCTGAACACCGTCCCTGCCCCACAGACGCACGGGTGGGTTCACTATTGTGGTCAGTAGCAAAGAGTCAGGAAGGAGATTTGCTTGCATTCCGGCAGGAGGATTCACTGCAACCTCACTGCTGAAGATTCCAGGGGCAAATACGAACATGATCCCGAAACTCAGTTTTATCCAGGGGCGGGGACAAGGCGGGATTAGGGGACAGGGATCAATAGGGGAACTCTGGAGGAGTGGCAAGGGGGAGAGGCTGGCAGCCCACCGGGGAATTCAAACTGAGCTAGATTTCATCACAGGACAGCCTGGGAGAAGCCCTTTGGTCCCCTTAACATCAAGTGTGTTCACCGGCCACCACAAAGCCTCAGGCAAATGGAATCGCAGGAGACAGAGCTGCCCAGGCTGAGGAAACACTGCCTGTCTAGTTTGCCAAATTAGTCTATAATAATTACACTTTTAAACAGGTCCATTTTCATGGTTAATTTGGCTGGCAGAAAATAAAGAAGCTATTTTTGCAGCATATATGCACCATATGAATGTAATCACTTGGAAGCACTGCAGTCTCCAGGATTGAATGCTTTTTAAAAAAAATGTCTAATAAGCCTGAGCAGGCTCTGCTGTTTGCAGTTGCCTGGGTAACTGAGATGAGACCTTTACCTGGCTCTTCTGGTGCCAGTGGAAGGATATACACTAATTCTGATGTCTGGGCTTTACCCTGCAGTATTTTATGGAAATAGCAAGGGTCGAAAAAACATCTTTAAGACTGCCCATCCTGCATGCATCTGAGGCAATGATAGAGCATTTGATCCCTTTCACAGGAGAGCTGTGTGTGACTGGAATAGAAAGGAGTTGGTTCCCTTCACTTCTGCATCTAATTACAAATTCTGTCCTGTGATGACAGGCACGAGGAGGCATCGCGGGTGTCTGCTCCGAGTCTGATTGGACTTTGAGAAGCAAGCATGGGGATTGCAAGGGGTTTTCCATCCACACAGTCAGGAGGTCTGCAGGAACCCCCTCCTGTGGGATCCTGGTCCCTGAGGCCCCCAGCCTGGGCTGCAGAGCACTCAGAATCATGTCGGTGCAGACAATGCCCATCTGCCTTCACAGTGCTGCTTCCTGCAGGGAACACATCTTCTCTGTGTAATTCAATAAACTGCCTGAAATTTCTAAATTACTTGTGTCCTAGTAAGCTTGGAGGCTACATTCCTCCTACTGCTGCAACAAAATTGTTAGAACTGAAGTTAAGTGGCCTTGGAACATTCTGCAAGGCTGTTTTATCTGGATGCTTGTAAAAGGGGGCAGATTTGAAGGTGAAAATGGCAGTGTTGGTATGTCCTAGGTGTGGTAAATAGGAAAGGCAACCCAATCCTTAATGTTGAGATGTATTATACTGCAGATGTGCAAGTACAGAGGAGAGGTAAGAGACAATGCAGAGGAGAGATTATAAAAAAAATCCCACTTCTACCAGGGGGTGGAAAAGATGGATAAACATTTTAAGAAATATTAATTTAAGATTTATTTTAGCTTGTTCTTAACTTGGCATTTGTGACTGAAATAAAGGCTAGATTAGCTATAAACATGCTGGGTTTTTCCTGTGGAATAATCAAAGAAAATCATTATGCAATAATTATGCCAGAATAGGCTATACTGCTAGAGCTTAATGGTAAATCTCTCTGTGTTGGCAAGTTCACTGGCTGCCAAATAGACACAGAGGCCCTGAAGTTATTGCTGCCTCTTTCTGCTGCAGTATGTCTCATAGGGGTTTTCATAGATGAGGACTGAGAATATGAAGTAGATTTTAAAATCCTTTATTTTTTAAACTGTGGGAGAACTAAACAGGGAACCTGAGATTTTTCTCCTTATTTAAGATTTCAATTTGCCACTTAAGAATAAAAATCCCTTTTCTCTAAACAGGCCAAGAGAACTGTTGCTCTGAAACATTCTTACCTGCAGCCTCTCCCAACTGCTTGATCTGCTATTTAACCTGGCATTTTTCCTAAGTGCCATTTTCCATCTGTATCTGTAAAACTATGATTGGGTTTTTCAAGTTATTTCAATCAGAAAGCATGAGTGATATTGGATCATATCGGATAACATGAAAAAATATATTCTTTTTTCCTAGGAGGATGAACGGAGTCCATGTACGATAAAAATCCACTGAGACACAAATCTTCATGTCAGAAAACCAAATGGGTGTCACCGTTGTCATCCTCCTTTATACACAGCCAAGTGCAATGGAATTTTTGCTTAAGAGAGCCATTACTGAGCATTGTGTTAACACATTTCAAGCAAGGGAGTTCTGTGCATCAGAGTAGCATGGATGAATGCATTGACAGATGCCCATGAAAATGAAGTAGCAGCAGCTCCTAAGATTAGCCTGTTTGTGAGTTCACTTTCGTTGCTCAGAAGCACCTTCCTCCTCTGCTCTTCTGCATCTGGAGTGCTTGAGAACTGAACGGGCTATTAGGGAGCACTGGTTTCATAGAGAAAGCAAGATAAGTTCTGGAAAGCTGCTGTGGCCATTCTGTGTCTTGCTTTCTCCTATGTATATTCAGTTTTCTGTTCTCTTTATGGAAAACAGCAGGGGGAGTATTTTCAGTGATCCCTGACAGGGCACCAGTTTTCTGCCACCTATGACTTAGAAACTATTGAAAACTCAACCTCATTGCTTTAACTTTCTTCTACTCATACTTGGGCTGCAGCCAGGTGAATGATGGTGAACGGCTAAGGTAGGACAGATTTCTTCAGAAAAATCTTCTTTGGGAAGGTGGCAGATTGTCAGGAACTTGAAACTCCATCCTGGGCTCTGTTGCAAATCTACCTTACAGTTTCCCAGCAAGAGCCACACATTGGCAAGAACACTTGAAAATAAGGCTTCAGTTATAGTTTGCTGATCTCCTGAAATGTCTGGCAGTAAGCTCTGCTGAAACCAGCACCTGTGCAGCAGCCAGGGACAGCCCTGCAGGTGCCTGTGAGCTCCCACACAGCTCTGAGCCTGACCTGTAACATCTGGAGCTCATCCCCAACACAGATTGACAACTGTGCCAAATGCTGCTGCCACTCTGACAGACACTCCTGTTCCTGGGTACTTAAACACCAGCTCCTGTCCAGCCACATTCACAGAGTGACCTAAACAAGCTTGAACCTCTAGGGCTCTAGATGGCAAATGCTAATGGAGTGCTTTGGGAGTTTTCTCTTGCAGTGCCACCAGCATTTTTTTGTTCAAATGTGTTGCTTGGCTGCAAGTCTTTCTTTGCATTTGAAAGCTCATATAAAAACCTAAATCAACTTCTCTAGCAGTGTTGGCTGCTGAAAGATTATATTGCTTTACAACCAGGAATCTGAAAATGAAAATGTCCTATAATGCTTTGCTTTCTTGCCACTTAGCCTGTTCAAACACTTGTGCCATCCTTTAAATAAAATCTACTTATAAATGGCAGCTGGAATAATTGGTGCAGAAAATCACAGAGCACAGCATTCTATATTTATTGTTGGGTTTTCAGTGACACTGTTTAGTGGACTTGATAGCAGTTCCTCCAAGTAAACTATGTAACATAACTGCATTATGGCTTCTTGCTCTCCTTAGCCTAACTTTGCCACCACAGTTTTTCAACATGAGCTCTCTTAAAAAAAAATTAGCTCATTTCTGTCAGTGATATGGTGGGCAGCGAGGAGGCAAAATACAAAACACACTGAGGTGGCCATGTCTGGTTTCTATTTGACTAACTGGGGTTGGTCAAGGAGTAGGGGAAAAGATTTCTGCCAGGAAATTATGAGGGTTGTACTGCTGTAGTTTGAATAATTTATCCAATATGCCTGAGTGTAGCTGTGGCTCTTGTTTGCTGACAGTCAAATAACAGCCTATAACCCCTGAACTATTTATTTGGCATTTATTGAGGTGTGGTAAGTTAGCTTCACCTCTAATCCTTATCCTTACTACCAGTCCTGTGGGAACAGCTCACCCCCTCTGATGCAGCTTAGGAACACTGTGGTCTAAGCTCCCCTTGGAGCTTCACATCTCTATTGCAACACACACTCTGCTCTCTGCCAGAGGTGGCTAGGGTTGGTCTGGCTGGATCTCTCACAGCCTTCTCTTGTCAGGCTGGGGTCACCAATCCTTACTACAGTGCCACAGAAATGTGTTGCAGTAGAAGATGGATCCACCTCAAAGCTGTCACACACAGTTTTCACATATCTGCTATGGTTTTAATGAAAAATTCATAGTTTTAATTTTGCTGACCATTTTTTTTTGTCATATCCTGATCTAAATATATGATTCCAGATTAGTTGTGTCCATTAACTGAGCTTCCAGTTAAACTCACATTTAAAAATTTAGCAGTCCATTTCAAAAAGGCTGGGTTTAGTTACATGAAAATGTTGTCAAAGGAGTTGCATTAAAGGCATTGCAGCTAAATTCTGAACGAAAACATGTCATACTTTCCTGAATATTAATTTTGATTAAATCTTTGACTCCAACAAAACTTCTCTGAATCATTCTATTATAGCTTAACTACTTTGTGTTGGAAATAATGTAGGTGTCCCACTTCTGATGCAGCAGCTAATTAGGTTAACACCCCTAAACCTGTATTAGACTGTAATTAAAAACTAGGCCACATGTGGTGGCCGGTGAACACACATTGTGTTGGGGTGACCACAGGGGCTCCCCCCGAGGTGCATTGCTCTTTGGGATGCCCTGTCCTGGTTTGAATTCCCCGATTCTCTGTCAGCCTGGTCACTCCCCTGGGCTCTCCCATTGGTCCCTGCTCCCTGCTCCTGCCTTTCCCCTGGCCCCAGGAAAAGCCCTGAATTTGCCATGCTGTTGGTATTTGCCTCTGCCCCCTCTGACAGTGAAGATGCAATAAATCCTGCTGGAATGCAAGCAGATCCCCTGCCTGACTCCTTGTCACTGACTGAATACTGAACCTGCCCAGGCACCTGTGGGGCACATGGGACCCCACGGAGCCAGGCAATTACAGTATTAGCCACACTACTCATAACAAACTAGAGGCATATCTGGCTGCAGAAATGTTTGCCCTTTATTCTGTACATCTCTGGAGCATGAGTGGATTTTACAATGCAGAGAGAAGAAAGAGTACATTGTTCCTTCCCCTATCCTTTTTTTACTATCTAGTACAATTCCAAGATTTCTAAAATTTCTAAAAAAAAAAAAAAAGCTGTAGCTTTCAGGTCATGCCCCCCTCTTCTAAAACACCTTTATTTTATATTGTGTCTGATTGGCTCAGTTGTGTGAAACAAGGGGGGCAGTCTGAAATTGCGGAGATTTCTAAATATGTCCATCAGTTTAAACTCTGGACATCCATAGTGCTACAGTAATAGTGGATGGTGCTGTTTTTCCAAGGTTTTCTGGATATTTAAGGAATTGTTATCTATCCTTTATTGGATATTTGCATCTCCTAACTGTAGATACTTAATTTAAAGCATTGACCTTGTACACTTATTTCCCTAGACCGTTTACATAATTACAAGAGACAGGTCTCTTGTATTATCTCAGATTCTCTCAAGTCATCCTTTGCAAGTCTCTCACCTTTCCTTTTGCTTAAACGAAGGTTAGGATATGAATATGGGTATTTTGGCAGTATCTCCTTAGAACTATTACCGTCACACAGCAGAATTGGTACCCTTATGACACCTGTGGTCTGGTCTCTGAATTTCTTTAAGAAGTATCTGTGGTGCCTCTGTCCTTGGAGATATGCAGAACTTGAGCAAAGGCCCAGAGCAACCTGATATACCTCTGAAGTTTGTCCCACTCCTGTGTGGGACATTGGATTTTTAGGGGTCCTGGCTAGTGTAAATTATTCTGTGCCACTAAATTAAACAGCTCAGGGCATAACCTTACAAGAGTTTCCTTTCAAGCTTTCAGTTCAGAACAGGTTCATCCCCTGAAGCAGGAAATGAAGGAGAATACATAAATCTTATATGTTTATAAATGATACAACTATAATTTGAATTTGGATAGCAAGAAACATGATCCCAGTGTATTATATATTTTCCCTTATATTTTCCCTGTGGTTTACTACTGTTCTTCAAGCTCTAACCATTCCTTGAAAGAGAAAGTGCTCAGAAACCAGCAAAAATCATTTATACTCTGTCTAGCAAGTCAGGAGGGAAAACAGTTTGGGATCTGGGGAGGCTTTTCCTTGCTCTAAGTCTACTATGTTGCTCTCTGAAATGGTGATTAAATATGCTGGATGAAAAGAGCATCCTGGGTAGAGCACTAAGTAGGTAAAGTGATCTGGATGGGCTCCGAGGGCTGCTTTCCAGCCCATGTGGCTAGCATGGATAATACGCCTGTCTCTTCCAATGAATAGCGCAGTGTGGAGAATCCAGCAGTTGCAGGAAAACAGACTGAGAGCATGTGCCAAGAGGATTGTGAGATGGCCTGTTAAGTGCTGAGAACATCGTTTAGAGTGTGTCTTGCTGAAAAGATCTGATTCAGTTGGCACTTGTTTCCAGCTTCAGCAGCGCGTCTGGAAACAGAAAGCTGCTGTGAGTCAAAGAAGGGATACAGGCAGATAGAAACAGGGAGGGGAAAGCGCCCCTCTTCTGGAGCTGTCAGCAATGTGGGGCAGGCCACATTAAGGAGCTGTCTGGGCGGGAGGTTTGAAGGAAAGCCAGATGGCTGCAGTTGCTTGCAAGAAGGCTGATATGCCAAATAACTTTTTACATCTCTAATGTGTGAAAAAGGATCTGCCCTTAACTTCAAAGTAACAGAGTGTTTGTCACGCTGCCTGATACTTTTCTGGATTTTTTTCTGACTTTTTCCTTCCCAGACAGCAGAGTTTGCTATAGCCGTCCTGCAAAAAGCTCATGAGGTACCTAGTGCTTAATCTGTGGGCTGCCTAGCAGTCCTGCCACTGCAAATGGTGGGGATGTGGTGTTATTTAGTTTGGCAGCAAATGCAGAGTTCAGAGCTATGTGTATCTGGCTGAGTTCCAAATGGATAATTACATTCTGCCTCCTAAAATTCCCCCTTACAGCTTTTTGAAATCCATTGCTCAAAGTTGTTTTTATAATGTTGCTATCTGCTCTTAATTGGTAACTACCTTCCACTCTACAGGCAACTGCATGTCAATGACATGTGAGGTGACCTAGTACGCATTGTAGTGCCCCCATCATGAACTTCAAATCCATGTAAAAAATTTAAGTTTTTCCTGCATGCTTCATCCCAGCTGCCATCTCCCCAGTGATACGTTTCTTGTAATATGTACTTGTTTCTTAGGTAACAATGTAAGATGTAACCAAAAGTATATATTCTATCACCATCTGTTAAACCCAGGTGGGGCAGTGTTCTTTGTCTCTTCCATGACACATCCCTGATAACTCCCTCCGGGGTTTATCTTCTGTTAATGGGCTATCAAGCCTCACTGCATGACTCATAAAATTCCATCATCCCCTTGTGAGATGCTCCACCCAGGGGGAGGAACCAAGCATTCCTACCTGGTTAAAATCTGAAGTTTAGAACCCCACACTCAGCCCTTACCTACTGGGTTCCCAGAGGACAAGAGCTACACCACTGGACCTTCAGAGGAAGACCAGACCCTTCTACAGGATAACCACTTCAAGAGGACCACTTCATCTGGACTGCTACCCTCACCCTGACCAAAAGACCAAAAGCATGTCAGGTCGTATCCTGACTCTGTGAGTGTTCTTGTACTGTTGCATTTATTTTAATTTTCCTATTAAATTATAATTCTGACTTGCAATCTCCCACTGGTTTGTTTTCAAACAAGTACAACTTGTAAAGTAGTTGCCTCTATGTCCTGGGGTGACGTTTTGAAGCCGCTTTATTCCTTAGCTGGGGGTGCTCTGAAGCCGCTTTATTCCTCAGCCCCCGCTCAGTGCCCAAGGCCGCTGGTTCTTTCCCGGGGCAGGGCCACAGGACCCGAGTGCGGGGCAGTTTCAGGGCAGGGCCACGGGACACACCACAACCCACCACCACACCACAACCCACCACCACACCACAACCCACCACCACACCACAACCCACCACCACACCACAACCCACCATTTCAGGGCAGGGCCACGGGACCCGAGTGCGGGGCAGTCTCAGGGCAGGGCCAGCGGCCCGGGGGCTCTGGGGCTCGGGAGCGCTGTGCTGTTTTTTAGGTTTCTTTTGTGTTCCAGCTAGCCAGGAAAAGGTTCTGTTGGTTTTTTTCTTGTTCTTTTTTCCCTTCCCTTGCCTCAATGCCTCCCTTCCCTCCTCACCGGTCCAGGGGGCCTGCAGGTGGCCCTGCTGGGTCTGCAGGGTAGCCCAAGCTCTGGGTGTCTGTTCCCTCTCTGGGAATTTGTTTTGTTTTGAGGGTTTGGAGTTTTTTTTTCCCCTGTTCTACCCTGTTTGGTTTTGTGTTAATAAGTTTGTTTTGCTTTTTCCACTTTTACCTCTTGTGACCCACTTGTCTTATTGGTGGAGGAAAAGGGGAGGCCCTTTTCCCTTCAGAGGAGACACTCACTTCAGAGTGTTCCCTCCTGAAGTTTTGTCTCCAAAACCAAGACACTCTAGTTTACCTAAAAATTAAATTTTCAAAGTTCTTCTATCACACAGTTACCTTCTGCTGTTTTAGCAATAAATCTTTTTTACCTCTTCTTGATTTTATCATTTTTTTCACTACGTGCAAAGCATCACTGGCCTGTATCCCCTGTATTTAAAATGACCTGAAATTCAGTGATGAGAAGGAGATTATTCCAGACGTGGACACCCCCTGCAGAAGCTTCCACACATCCAAAAACTGGCAGTAGTACAAAAGTAGGTAGATCAGTATCAGCACCCTCACTATTGTAGGAGATATTGTCATCCCAGTGGCTGGTCCATCCACATGATTCATAAATTCCATTTTTCCATTTCCAGGGCCATCTGAAAGCTGATGCCTTGGAGTGCTTATCACACAGAGCTCTGAAGTGGGTAGTGCCAGGTGCAGGTATTGAAGGATGAAATTATACATGTTCTCCTATATTTAACTGTAATTAAGCAGATACTTGAGTATCCGTTCATCCGGTTTGTGCTTTTTTAGGCTTTCCACCATTCAGTAAACGCATCATTTTACCTCTATTCCTCACATAAGGTATGTGCTTGGGAGTGATTAAAAATGTTAAGCTGTGCAAGGTAGACTTCACATTATTCTTGTGGAAAATGTGTTTTGATGCCATTTCCATACTGTTTCCCTCAGCCTCCTCTAAAAAGAGAAAAAAAAATTAAGACTTGTTTTAGGAAAGAGAAGAAATCAGAACAAAACATGTGCTGCACATTGGAGAGTTTCAAACTTGTTCTCAGCTTTTGCAAAAAACATCATAATGAACCTCCCACTTAGAGATCTGTAGTAAAAAAATGAATCTGTGATGTTCTTGCTAATAACGCCATGTTCCATGTTTCAGTAACCTGTTTATGCTCTGAGGCTTTGGAAAAACAACAAAACAAGCAAATGGCTGAGCAGTTCAAGTTCTAAAGCCTGGTTTAGGGCAGGAGTAGGTCTGCTGGCTGTGTCAGCCACTGCAGAACACCACAGCTGCACTTGCACTGTAGCCCTCCTTTCAGGAAAGACTCCCACATTACTTACTTGTTCTCTGAGGGTGTATTTCTGCTGGCAGTCCTGTGAATCAGATTACACAATTTAATATTTTGCAGGACTTGTAATAACGAGGCAAGTAGAACTGTCCAACATGGATCATCTTCCATTTCAGCCAGTAGGGGAAGCTGGAGGAGATTTATTGGAAAGAAATACTGCCTTCCTGCCATTAATAAAACTAAAGGGTTTGAGTAGTGCTGCTCAGTTATTTCTCCATGTGAATTTATGAGGGCATTCGGGGAGAGCTGTTTTTCTTCACCAGGTTCCCTTTCCCTTGCAGTGAGTGATGGTTGTGCCATGCTGGCTGCAAGGCGAGCAGAGAGCAAACAGTTCATAAATGTAACTACCTTGAGGAGAGCTCCTGGAGCACAGCAAAGTGCTCTAATGGAGGAAGCAGGCAGGGTGGGCAGGCTGTAAAATAAATACATTGATACTTAAAGAGTTGTCTTTGCTCTGTTTTATACCTCACCTGCTGCCTGATACAGACTGGGTGGAAATATTTTCAGCAGAGGTATCTCTGAGTCTTAGGCAGTTCTGCTCATCTTCAGTGTGCCCTGTCAGTTACCTACTGCCTCTGTGCCTGTCCTGGTGATCTCTGTTGTGCTGCACAGGGAAAATAACCCTGAATCTGAGCTGGGAGCAACTCCTGAACTTATAAAAGTCACTTATCTAATTCTACTTATACCTTGCACACTGTATAAAAGGAAAGATTCTTACTATTTTTAGTTTGTTTCTTAACACCATATAGCTCAGAGAGGAAGTTTGTTTAGTTTCTATAGGTCAAGAAGGGCACCTTCTAGGTTCATTAAGAAAAAAAAAAGGAATGTTTTTAATAAATTTGTGTTCAAAATCTAATCTAGTAGAAAAGCGGGGTTTTTTCCCATTGAAATCTGTAGATATTTTTCCCCTAAGGGCAACAAAATAAATATATTGTTTGGACTAAAACACTCATTTCTAATAAATGGCACTGACCTACTTTGGTGCTATTACATGTGTAATTGGGGCAAAATAATGTGTTAATCTTTCTTTAAATATGGGAGTAGCCTGCAAAGCTTAAGCATGTGAACGTAGGAAAAAAAATAGGAAATAGAGCCCTGAATCCATATTGTCTGCCTGCTGTTTGCCTTTAAATATTGTGCTGTTAAAATTATACCTGTGAATTTGCCAAGCTCTGAGACTTGTGAAATACTCAGCTGATGTGGGTTAACCCAACGTATTTTTCACAGTTTTGCATTTTTACAAGCAATAGTTTTATGTGAAATGCTGTTGGGATGAGTGTAAAATTGGGACAGTTGTTCTGAATTTTTGTCCTTGCTGTGACACTAAGTCATTTTTCTATTTGCAAAATGGGTGGTTCATTTACATCATCAGCTCTTTACAATGACTACCAGGTTAATGATTGCAAAACAGACAGAGGGCTTTAAAAGAAGTGGTAAACTCTTTCTTATCCTGCTCTTATATCAAGTACAGCCAGAATTATTTGATATGGCATCATTTAATATTTGAGCACTCTGCCTGTTTTCTCATGCTGCCATTAGTTACCAGTTCAGTTGTGTCCTGGGTGATTAGTTGGGGTTGTGCAACCCCCCTGGCTTGCTTCTGCACTGAAAAATCTCTAAAAAGTATTCTTTTTGTAACCTTAGCGTCTGTGTTGCTGTTCTTTGGGTAACCACCTATTTGCAGACTATTGTGTGAAAGACCTCAAGGACAACTGCCTCATCTAATTAGTGTACCACTAATTCCAAGAACCATCATCACCTTTTGGAAATGGTCTTTGCTTGTCAGCAAAAAGTGGAACTTGCTATACAATAGTCTTGAAATTGTTTTTGTTCCTTTCAAATTTCTGTAGGAAATCCCCCTGCTGTGTCTGTATATATACCTGTATTTTATGTGATTATGGAAAATTTGTTTTAGGAGAGATCCCTGCTTTATTTCTTAGTGTTATCAAATCAAGAATTCCATCAAGCACATACTTAACATAGGAACAATTTGATAAAACTACTGGCAAGTGTGGCAATAGGGAAGTATTGATGAGTGTTAACAGGAAATCAGTCTATGCACTCTCATGCCTCAGACAGCTACAAAACTGGGAACATTGACAGTCCATTTTTAAAAACAGCTCACTTTTCTCTTACCAGTGTAAGCACAGTTCCTTGGTGAGGGTGCCACAATCAGCCCTTGTGAACAAGGTTCCTAAAGTGTATGTATTGCCTTTCATGCCAGTGTTCCATGAAAAATTTGCTTAGATATTACAGATGTACCAGACTGTTGTCTAATGGCAAGGCTGACCAATGTGACCTGTGGGTTTTGTCCAAGGGGAACTTCTGAAAATAATTTCTTTTTGTAGAATTCACATGGTACACTAACAAACCATATCCTGAGGCACTGTAGTGCACTGATGAAGGAAAAGATGGTATACTGGGTACAGAAATAGATTATTTTGCCAAGAGACTTTGTCTTCTAACTGCTAAGAAAAGCAGTAAAACCATCATGCAGTAGCTTCTAGTTTAGACTGGTGTAATAGTAACTACAGATTGCTGTGGTTATTTTACAACCTTCACCCACTCAAGCAGTGATGGTGGTTAATGTTATTAGGAGCTTGCAAGTGTCACACCTTTATTCCAGGCAATGGAACTCCCAGCACCCTGTGGTATTTATAACTTCTCTATATGCTCCTGTAATGAGAAAAGACAGAGAGATAAACACCCACAACACTCAGGTTAGAGAAAATAATTAAGGAATAGAAAAGAAGGAAGAACACAATTTAAGTTGTTGAATCTGTCTCTGAATTTAGAGGAAAAGAAGTTCCACTGTTTACAGCAGGTCAGCTGGGCTTACATAAGATACCTAACAAATGCGTAAAACTCCATGAAGTTAGACTGACAGCTTTCCAGGCTCACAGTACTCCTTGTTCAAAGCAAAGCTGTAAAATAATTGTGGTTTCCATCACCCACTTCAGGGTTATAGCTAAAACCCAGCTCAGGTAATAGCTGGAGAAGATGACTGAGTCAATTTCCACGTGTAGCAGCAGATTGTAATCAACTTCAGTGTGAAGATATAAATTACAATCTGGTGCTTTTAAAAGCAAGCTTGAAATCACTGTAGTAACACACAAGTAGACTGCTCTGAC
Organism: Monarcha castaneiventris obscurior; assembly: GCA_026261815.1. Lineage (NCBI taxonomy): Eukaryota > Metazoa > Chordata > Aves > Passeriformes > Monarchidae > Monarcha > Monarcha castaneiventris. The sequence continues at coordinate 1,754,920 of JAMPIT010000371.1, forward strand.
AAAAACACAACCTCTGGCAGTGATACAGAAGCTCTCTCACACAGTCTGGGACCAGTTGTAACACTTCAGAATTCGTGAAGACTTGGCTGTAAGTCTCTCTTGTGTCAGCAGTACAAGCAAGAAGAGGATGATACGAACTTTTTTCCTTTGACTCAAGAACAGACTCATGACCTAATGCAATTTCAATGGAAACTACTGTATGTAAAAAGTCAGCCTGGAAGTGAAGTCATTTATACACCAAAGTCAAGAAGCATTAATGCTTTTTGTTGTGTTTGACTTTGAATGTCATCTGGTTTTGATTACAACTGAATGAACTGAGTACTTTGAATAACCAGCCCTAGTTTGCAACAGAAATTAGCCACCCTCAAACTTTAAAGGCAAGCAAAAAATATTTGCTATTTTTGTTCAAACAAACCTTGGCTACAAATCATCAGAGTGACTGTATGCTTCATGTTCCACTCTTTAAATACATACTAATTAAAACCTGAAATTTGTGCCAGTGTTTATGATAGTATAAAGTTCTACAGTCAAACAAGTAGCTTGCAGAACAAAAGAACAAAACAGGTTTTCATGAGTTAGAATTTAAAGTCTTAAATTTTAGAAATTAAGAGAATAATAGCAGAAAAGATGTTTGGGTTGGTTGGTTTGGGTTTTTTTTTTCATTTAATGCAAATCTTCAAAATGTTTTTGCAGTCTGATACTTATCATTCTGCTTTAAGGACACATTTCACACTTGAGCAATATTAAGCAGAATTAAAATTTCTTCATTTCCATTAGTTAAGTAGTCATTAACAACACAGATTATGATAATGTTGTCTCAGATGTTGCAACCAGATGTAAGTGAAGATCAGGTTTGGAATTAGATTTATTAAATTCATTTTGGGTTCAGCCTTAACATTTTCTGTTCTGGTATCACTTGGATTCCATTCTGCTTCTCATTTCTGGGATAAGTCAACTGATTGCTCATTGTCATGATTATTTTGCATTCACAAAAATGACTGCACAAGTAATTTGTTGCAAAGCAACAAAAAAGTAAGCCTAGGGAATCTTCAGAAGGACAGAGGCATGTATTTACTCTTTACCTTTAGGTTTCATACGAGATTTCAGACCAGAAATAAAAATTTGCCCAGGTTTACTCTTCATTTCCTTATCAGAGATTTTGTGATAAACTTTACTCGAAGTATAGAGCTTGAACATAGATTGGGAGAGGAAGTTTGAATTTGCCAGAGATTCTGACAAGGAAGTATTTGTATGTAGCCTAAGGAGATGCTCAGTTGGGATAACAGTCTGTTAGGCCTGAAACAGTCACAGCATGGAGCATTTGCTTCCCATCAGCCCATTTTTCTTGGCCTTGCCTCATTTTATAAATTAAATGCACTGCTGAGTAACAAAGAGATGCCTCATCAGGTCTGGGCCAGTTCTGCTTCCTAGTTCTGGTATTTACCTATCACTGTTCTCTAAATGCAGCCAAGCAAATGGACTAAAATAATTTTTCTGAAATTTTTCTAGACCTCAATTTTTAAGTGTGCTTTTGGGTCTCTGCTTATGCTGCCTCACTGCAGTACATCTGATATTCTGCAAAGATATTGTTTCTGATGTGACTGGGTTAATTGCTCTTACTTCAGTTACGTATTTTTCTATGGGGATAAAATAGGATCTTTCCCAAAATTACTTAATAATTCCTGTTTCCTTGCAAAAGGTCTTGCTTGAGTCACCTTGCAGTACAAACATAAGCTCTTTTTGTCTCCATGGAGCATTGCCTGTAGGCCACTTCTCCCTGATTTCTTGCTTTAGAAAGAGCCAGAATAGTGCCTAGTATTAGGCACCTGCAGTAATTTGCAGTGTGAGTGGATCAGCATTTACCTCCTACCCCTGTCCTCTCCTACCTCCCCCTGTCACTGCTGCCTGAGCTGGCTGCCTGTCAAGTGACTCATTTTATCTGGAACAAGGTGACAATTCCTAAGGTTATGTTATAGCTCTATGACCTGACAGATGGAGGAGCAAGATCACAGAAGAAACTAAATATGAATAGGATAAGGTGGTTAGAAACCTTTCTAGGAAAACTAGCCTTTACTGGGCACACTGTAAATTTTGGTCTTTTAGATTTTATTAACATGGGTGTGGGGAGAAACACCCTGTCAACAAGTGAATTTTTGTCTTATACTCTTTTGTGGTCTCATAAAATAGTTTCTGTCATATTATCCCATTTTATCTATCTAGTTTATTTAAATGCAAAAATGCATATCCTACTTAGCCTAGCCTGGGAGAGGATGGCAGTATAGGAGGAGAGATAGGATAGAAAGGAATTTTACTAAGGTTTCAAAAAGGGAATTAATGCTTCCAAGGAGCATTTCACAGGTTATTATGCATTTTATTCTCAGATTCTTAAATAGAAATTTGTGGTGGTCTTCAAGGTCGAGGAAACCCGTGAGCAGGAAGGGGAGGCCAGTTTCCTGTGTCCAGTTTAACCTGTGTCCATCCTCCAATAGCTGACATGGTCCTCTCAGATGTCCAGGTGTTCTCCATGTGGTGCACGACTGCCAGGAGTGTGTTTCTGGACTGAAGTGATTTTCATCTCATTCTTTCAAAAATCCCTGAAAATAATTGCTCCAGATAGAACCAGATCAAGTTTATGCTGTGTACACATTGTGCACACCTGTACCACCAGCCCAGGTGTCACTGGACATTCCTTTAACAATGCTGTGTGATTAGGTTCTGATTAAGCTTTCCCTTAATATTTGATTGACATGGAACTGTGCCCTAGTGAATTGGCAGTCTTTTTAGCCTCTCTGTTTTTTCTTTGCATTTCATACAAATAAGTAACAATTCTCTTTGAGGCACTTTAATATTCGGATTTGGAGAACTGAAATTAGAGTCAGCACATTCTGACAAAAACATGGTTGCATAAAAGGTTTTTACATATAAAGGATCTTCTGGTCAGTTTCCAGTTTATTTTCTTTTTTTTTCTGCTTCCTTTTGGAATTTTTCAGCATTGCTGAGTTCCCACATGAACATCTGCAACATAATTTTCTGCCTAAATGCTTTATAATCATACACACTATAAATATTAGATTGTCTTTTAGAGGCCACTTCACTTTGATTTTGAATATTAAGTGGAATAAACAAAAAAAATTATTATTCAGACAATTGCTCTAATTTTGGTGTCCTCATTTCTGGGCTAAAATTCTGCTATTGCTGGAGTTTGAAATACATGGTCTTCTAATTAAGTAGTGTGCAGGACCACAGAGAGAGCTGGAGACAGAGGTATACACTGGATAACAGGTATTGGTTTCTTTTCCAGTAGCAAACTCAAAGGACTTCTGAATAGGCTGATGAGAGCACAAGGGAACTTTTCCCTGTCCTGCAGCAGAGAATGCTTCTCATGTGATTTATTCAGAAAAACAAGAGACTGCTGTGCAAAAAGCCCCACCCAGACATAGATATTGGGCTGGAAGGGTGGATTTGCAGTTTACCTTTTCTGATTAAATGGGCTTCCAGTTCAGTGGGTCTTCAAGTTGCTTCACTTTGCCTTACCATAATCTTGACTTGCCTCTCTGTGCTTCCTTTCCTCCAGGATCTGGGTGCAGATGGCTTCTTACAGTGTTATGCTGGTGGCCAGGGTTGTGTCTACCCTGGAGGTTACTTTGCTCAAGCTGAGGTACTGTAGCCATGCTTAACTGACCTTGAGGAGGGCTTATTGCAGTCTGTTACTCCACTACTTTTTTTAGAATGTACTGGGCCCAAAATTCTTAAATACTTTTTAAATCCTTAAAGATGGACTTTTCCCAGCCATGGAGAGATGGTAAGAATTGTAGAACCCTGATGATGCTGGTTGCTGCTGTTTTCTCAGATTATTGGTGTCTTCAGTGTTTTTATAGATGAGGCAGGCTCCTGTGATGCAGAATGCTATCAAGAAGCAGAGGTGAGCTAGAGATTTATGTCATGTCAGCTGAATGAGTGAGAGACACTGTAGCATATCCAACTTTTCATTTCCTTATCTGGGTTTCTTTTTTTGGATAACCAGGTTACGGAAAGAATAGAGATAAAGTTTTCTTGAGCTCAGGAAGGAGTTAGGTCTGAAATTTTTTTACTTTTTCTCTATGAATTACCCTTTCTTCTATAAGCAAAGAAAGAATTGAATGTTTGCCAGTATTTAAGACCTTATATGGAGGCTGTTTCCAAAGGTCAGTGGTATGGGCTGTATATACAGTTTTGTTTAGGCCAATGTATGTTCATGTGGCATAGAAAATTTTTTAGTATTATTTAAAGTGAACTATAAGAGATTCTGTATTATGTCTCTCATGTTTCTTGGATAAGAGTAACAAAGACCTGTTTTCAGAAAACATCTGTATTTAGGACAGCACCTTCATGTGCATCCTCAAAACAATATCCATGCCAAGATGTGTAATTCTGACTATTTCTTAAAATGGCCACTCACTTCGGCACTGGACTGAGCCTGCAGTCTTCTGTCTGCAACTATGTTTACTTATTTGAAAATATATAGGCACATAAAATATTTTTAGGAATTCACTGACAATGTCTGGGAGTAAGAAAAGCTACAGGAAAAGTCATGAAAACCACAGCCCTGGCTGCCATTTCCATCTGATGTGTCTAAGTAACACCTTGCCATTTTGAACATTGTAAGGGCTCTGTGCAAGTGTCATTTCCCAATGTGTCCTCAGCTGAAGATGTGAGCGGGGCAAAAGTAATCCTTGTGTTGAAAGGTGGGAGAAGCTGCCTCTGCCTACACTTGTGAAAAGTACAGTGGGCCCAAATGTAATAATAGCCCACTATAGAACTCGGGCGTGCTGACAGCAGTGATATTCCTTGCAGCAAGCCAGATAATTTTAGTCTATTTAAATGAGCACATAATGTGGGAGACCAGAGCAAGCTCCTTATGCACAGAATGAAGTTAACACAGCACCCAGCATTACTGTTTGCAAGCTGGAAACTTCCTTCTTGAATAATATCTGATAATCATCCTTGTCTGCATGACCTGTATGTCAGCATATGCTGAGAGCACATCTATTTTGAATCCAGTCTTAATAATGCAGCTGCAGCCCTGCAGAAAGGAGAGCTGCCTGAGCGTGCCTCTGCTCTGCTCAGCTCCAGCAAAGGTCTGCACTGAGCAGTGAAATCTGCCCTGGGCTCAGGAAAGAGCCTTACAATTAACCTATTATTGCAAGATTTTTTGGTTTATTCCCTGAGGAAAGAGCACCTAGGCAAGACATGAAAAACGTGTCAATCTCATACAGTAATAGAATATCTCCTCTGGTCTAATGACGTATCAGATTTACGCAAAGCTCTTTTTTGTTTATTCCCCACAAACACAAACTTGCACTCAGAACCATTATATAATTGGTAATCCATAAAACATTTCTCTTGTCAGTTGAATGACAGCAGTCTGCACTGACCAGTTTTTTTTGAATGAAGTCGTTTTTTGGAGCTCTTTTTTCATTCTAGCGACTTTCTTTCATGCTGAAACTATTATAGCTCTACTATAAATAATTTTAGGCTGTGGTCTGTATCCTGCTAATCAATACAACTGCATTCCTCATTCTCCCCAGTCTCCTTTCCTTTTTCGATTAGTCTTAACTATACGATATTTTCTCTGAAATGTGACTGAGGAAGAATTTCTATATAGTATCACCAAAAAGTGAAAGAGCTTTCTAGCAGATTATTGCAAAGCAGATAAAGAAGCTTGTGGCCAAAATTTTTATAATACTCAGTTCACTTGGTAATGTTTATCTCCCCAAAATTTTTATAATACTCAGTTCACTTGGTAATGTTTATCTCCCCAAAATTTTTATAATACTCAGTTCACTTGGTAATGTTTATCTCCCTGGTCAAACCTTCCCCGAATGGCTCTTTTGAATGGATGCTGCATCATCCATATGGGGCAACAAGAAGAAAACTTGCTGCTGCTTTCAATTAGGAAATAAAATAAAAAATTTGGAATAATGGAATTAAGTCTTAGAGGGGACTTGTGTTATTTGACACCTTCTTGATTTACAGGTAATGTAGAAGTGAAAATATCAGGTCAAAACTTGGAATCATTTACTTAGTTATAATTCTTGCTAAGGCACACTCCTGCAAGCATTACCACTGCATTTTCTCACAGTACTGATTTTCAAAAATAAGCTCCACTGTGTCTGAAATTTTGCCCTGAAGTTCCAAAAGACTAGCTTTTGAAAACAAAGTGCAGCTCTCGTCTGTCTTTGATAGCTCTGAAAGTGACTGTTATGTATCTCTACCTTCTGAATTTGTTTTTACATATGCCTATGAGCAGGGTTGTTTTTCATTTAATGTGGATTCCTTGAATAAACAGCACATGAGGAATGATAGTTTAAAATTTTTGTGCATATGCAGGAGAGACAGGACTCTTTTCTCCAGCCTTTTAAGCCTGGGATGCAGAGATCTGCAGCTGAGCCTGTTTGGCAGGAATGAGGCAACCTCAAAAGACAGAAAATTGTTTTCTTATTGCTGACTTTCTGGTGAGCTTTCTCCTACAGTTAGCAATACCTTTATTCTACACAAGAGTCTTCAAAAAAGAGATAGCATTAGAAAAAATACTTGTGAAGTATATGTCACAACCTCTCCTTCCTTGCTAATAACATCAGCATAGCTCTCTAATGCAGTCTCTCTCTATCATATAAGGGGGAAGTTTTCTCTAGTATTGGATGAGATGAAGCAATCACAAGGAGAATGCTAATTATATAGGCTAGCTATGAAAAATTGAGAAGGGCTCTTTCCACCATCAACACAAGGATGCAAAAGGAAAACACCATCAGTACTCTGTTGTAGCATCCCTTTTCCAGTAAAGGGAAGTATTTCCCAAATATGTTTTGCTGGCTTACAACTGCAATAGTCACAAATAGAAGATAAAGCATTTGGGGATAAAAACACCAAATTGTGTTTACGGCATGCTAGGGTATTTAGTGCCATCTTCCTTCTGGTTTCTTTCTTGTTAAGTTCTTAAAAAGAAAGTTCACAGGTTGCATAAAAATGCCTGCAACCTGCTACTATAGTATGACATATATGCAATAATTTTAAAACAAACATGGGCCTGCCTGAGAAGGCTTGAGACAGCTGAGTATAAGGTAGTTCATCTGTGATCTGCAGACCCGTCTGTGCATGTTGTAATCCACACTTGGAAAGAACTTGCCACTGTGATTCCTTTTGTCTCTGCCAACCCAGTGTGCCTTTCAGCTCTTCTAACAAAAGGAATAAATAATTATCCTGTTTCTCTCTTTTTTTCAAATATGTTTATGTGCCCTGGATACTTTATGTTATGAATACAGGCATGGGCTGTTTGTCAAATTTTATCACAGTGCAAGCTAAATCATGAGCGCTGTGGCTTCACAGATGTTTAGGACAGAAATGTAACACAATCTTACCAATGATGAAAGTTTCATTCATTGATTAAATACAACAAGAAGAAAATAAAAGAGGATTTCAAAACATGAGTGGTGGCCTTGATTTTTATAAGATAGAGTTAACAGCTGCTTGTTGCAGTGAATACATTGCCGTTGTGTTTATTCCATATCCAAAATCCCCCTTAGGAGACAGGTTCGTCATTAGCTTTTCACAAACAGGAGCTTTTTCGGAGTCCCATTACAAAACTGTTAAGCAAAAAGTGTCTCTTCCAGGAATAGCACAATGCACACTTTTTAGTTAATAGAAGATGGATGTTTTAATCACATGCAAATGACAAAGAAAAATTGTTTCCTTACGTTGTTCCTCTGAACTGATAACACAAGTTACCAAATGGCACCCCAGACTCTACAGAAAGAGTATGCCAGTACTCTGTTTTTTGCAAAGAAATTCTCACTTTTCACTAGCTGCCTGATGACATTGTGAATGATACCATTTTAATTTACAGCATATTGTTTGCTACATTCTTCCATCAAATATCAGAAATCTTGAACACCTTCTGGAACATACTTTCCTCCATAGTTTTTTGGGAGAGGTTCAAAGTTTTTCTCACTTTTGTTTTTGCTTCATATTTCAGACATTTTGATGCAGCTTGTGAAATAATGTGAGTACTGCATCTACCCTCCTGCACTAACACCTTCTTATATATTTATCAACTCACATCTTAGTGTAATTGAGTGCCTAGCTGACGTATTTCTGTATGGGTAAGTCACCTTTGCTGTAGATGGTAGTTTAATCACTTCTATGTTGATTGTCTGGTTTATTCCAAATGCAGAAGTTCAGGAATTGAGATACCTAGACATGTTTTAGATTTTTGCCCATCTCTTGACACTGTAGTACCTCCACTGGAAGCACAGAGAAGAGTGAAAAAAGATTGGAATGTGGAGTGCTTTTTCTAAAAGGAAGAATAAAAGAGGTAATGATCGGTTATAATTTTATATAATGAATATATCTCTGTGGGTCTAGAAATTTTAAGGGGCATCCACACACCAGGAGGGAGGGGACTTGTCCTAGGCTAGATTGCACTGTTTTCTCCTAGAAAACTATGTGGGAGTTACAGATGGGAAAACTGTCTGCCCTGTTGAAAACTGCCCACAGTGCATCCATAAGTAATAGAATAGAAAGAAGGGGGGTAAACAGTTTCTTGAAACTGAAACTTTTTAGGTTGTTGATTAGGTAATGATGATAAAACAGCATTAATTGACTGAAACTTCATGAAAGACTGGACAATGAGACACTAAAAGCTTGTGCTGTCATGATGATATGGGAGTAGAGGGGAAATTGTCATGGATATTCCTCTGCATGGCTTACCTGCAGTGGCTGCCTCCTAGTTATTAGCTTTTGTGAGTTTAAGGACATAGATGAGTTCTTTTTGTCCCTTCCTTTCCAAGCCTGACAGGTGCTGAGCTGCAGCTCACCAATGGGTTGTCCATAAATTTCTCATCCTGTTGCACAGGGACAGGGTGACTGAGCACAACGCAACTTTCTGCAGCCCTGGCTGCTGTTTCTGACCTTGTCCCATGGAAAGCCTCATAATCCCAGTCAGAAATCAAGCAGGAGTTTACTGATTCCTTTTGAAGGCAGTATTTCAGAAGTGGCTGACAAAGCAAAGCTCAGGCAAGGCTGCAATAGTTCTAAAAGTGCCAGCACTGGAAAAAGCACTTGTTGTAATCAGTATGCAGAAGTAGAATAGATGGCAAATCCCAAACATAATGGTGTTGGAAAAGTCTGCATCACCTTGATCTTTCTCTTTCAGGATATGAATTGTGGTGCTGAAGCTTCACTAACCAGATGAAAGAAAGACAGCTACTTTAGTAAAAGCATGTTGAAAAAATGCACACTTCATGGGTTCTTTCAATGATATCTCTGTGAAAACGTAAATCAAATAAGTGTGTAAAACATTCTACAATTGCAGAAAGTTGATTTTATGAAGCTCTTTCAGAAAGAGGTGGGACAGACACATTAAATATATTGCCAAAAGAATGCAATATTTTTTGTGGATTTCCTGCCATGCAAAAGATGACATAACACATCAAAGTTCCAGAGAGTTGGAATATTCTTGTAAGAAGTTGTCTGAATTATAGAAAATTGTCATTTTACAGAAGGACGTATCTTTGAGTTCTTTCTTCTTTCCTGTTAGGTGATCTGCTAATATTGATGGCACATTTAGGATCCTTTATGTTTCTAGTGATCTGAAATAACAAGTTTTGTTTGCTTCTGCTACTTTTTCACTCCCAGCACTGAAGTTCACAGGTCAAGAAAGCCATTATCTTGCTGCTTTGATAATGCATCCAGTTTTGTATTTCCTTCCACTTGCTTGGTTGTGTGTGGTTTGTGAGGACATCTCTACATTTCCTGCAACACATTCAGTTCCCTGATGGCAGCAATTGGCCTCTGTCTTCATGGATATGACACTGTTTGACCACTGCCTTTCAAAGATGATCAGGAGGAGGGCTGATTTCCAAACTGAATAAAACTAAGTCATTTCATTAATTCATTTGTACACTAAGAATTTTTTTAAGATGGAGTGCAGAGAGACCCCCTCTTGATTGTCAAGCAGGCTTGCCTAATTGTGACTTGTGAAGATTTAGAAAGAGTTTCCCAGGGGAAGTTGTGGAAGACATGGTTCTATTATGTGTAAAGCTGCCTTAATTAATCTTGTCTGCTTTTATTTTTAGCAATATGCCTGAAACTATAGCTTTTTTCATTTATAAATTCTAAGGAATTTCAAGCTACCTTGATGTATCTCAGATACAGAATGAGGTGCTCTGGTAGGTAGTGTGTAACTCTGTCACCTGCAACTTATATGAAGATATATGTATGTATAATGTGGTGAAAGATGTATGTAGTACAATATGTCTGTGTCACTGTTCCATCCACTGTTCAGATCTTAATTTAAGCTGAAATCAACTGGGGAGTTAATTGCTCAGAACAACAACAAGGTGGCAAAATTTTCAAGGTGTCCAGCCTTTAGCCTAGAAAATATGAGCTGCATCATTTCACTACAGTGTTTTCACTGAGTGCTCACTGTGCAATTTTTGGTAACCACCAACAATGGAATTTCTGCCTTTTCATTATAAAATCCTGCAGCGCCACTGATTGCACTTGAGGTCCTTCAGCACCTTAAAGATTACCTGTAAGGACATGCTGGCTCTAAGACAGTATATGTTGAATATAACTTTGATTTCAGTCAAATACTCATTCATTTGCACACTGGCAGAGTAGTTTTTTTCTCTTTTTCCAAGACTCAAACATTATATTACTGAATATAATTAAGGGGTTTTTTTTCCAAAGAGGGTCACATACTCTGTATTTCCCCCAGTCTAAATGAGGTGGATTCAGTCACATGTTTTGTTCAGTGGAACCTTGAAGCTGCACAAGGCCAATGCCTTTCACTTCTGGTTTGCTTTTGCACATTTAGTGCCTTGTCATTGCACAGCAGCTTCCAGTCCTCAAACTCACACTGTTGGAGTGAGATTTTGCTGTGCTTAGATTGAGCATAACAGCACCTATGCTTGCATGGCTGGAGCTCGAGCATCTGGCATGCTGGATCACACCTGCAGTTGTGGATGTGTGTACTAATCAGGAGACAAGTTTTCAATGATAATAGGATTAGTGTTGGGAGATTTAATTCCTTTATCTCTCCAATCCATAAAACATGCATTGTTTTAGTGCTGGCTGGCATTTTCCTTTCAAATCAGATTTCTCTGAAGACTTTGGAAAACTGTTACCTGAGTGTAAATATGATTAAGCTGTTACTGCAGTTCTTTATTATCTGAGCTATTAAGATTCAACACCTGAACCAGTCCCTTTATAAGAATGAACAGGAAAAGTATTGTAAGAAAGTCAGACATTTTAAGATATCGTGGTTTGACGCTGGCTAAATGCCAGGCACCCACGAAAGCCATTCGCTCACCTTTTTCTGTTATAGCTGGGCAGAGGAGAGGGGAAAAAAGAATTAACAAAGGGCTTATGAGTTGAAGGACTGGGAGGAAAACATTCTAAGGGCAAAACAGGTTCAAATTTAAGGTATAACGTAAGTTTATTATTAATAGAGTCAGAGGAAGATAATGAGAAGTAAAAGAAGCCTTTAAAACACCTTTTTCCCTCCCCCAGCCCCTCCCTCTTTCCCACCGACAGCACAGGGAGACAGGGCATGGGAGTTTTGGTCAGTTCATCACCATGCTCTTTTTCAGTTTGCTCAGGGAGAGGAGTCTTTCTTTTGTTATGCTGTGAGTCCCTCCCATGGGCAAAATGGTCTTCCCAAAATTGTTGTGGAGTGGGTCACTCCTCCACAGGTTGCAGTCTTTTAAGGATAGGCTGCTCTAGTTTGGAAGCAAGGGGTCTTCTTCTCTATTTCTGTAAAGCAGGGGCCCTCTCTCTTTATTCGGGTCTCCCACTGGATCACAGTTTCTTCTGGCATCCACCCGCTCCAGTGTGAGCACTTTTCCCACAGGCTGCGAGTGGATCTCTGCATCCCCCATGGACTTCATGGATTACAGAGGAACAGTTTTTTTCACCATGGTCTTCACCATGGCCTGCAGAGGAATTGCACCTTCGATTCTTGTAGCACCTCCTCCCTCTCCTTCTCCACTGACCTTGGTGCTGCCATTTTCTCTCTTACATGTCCTCACTTCCGCCTCTTCTCTATCTAGAAGAAAAACTGCTGCCTGTAGGTACTATTTTAACAAGTTCCACTAATTCAAAGATTCTTGCAGCATCCCGCAGTGCCAAGAGGTTGATTTTGTTTAAGTTCCGCCTTGGAGAATCACTCGCCATGTCTCCGCTGCTGGCCATGTGGGCCCTCCAGCACCTCACAGGTGGTGGCAGCTGCCACAGCAGTGGTGGTATTTAACACCTCTCTTCATGCGGGGCACCGGGAAGGAGAGGAGGCTGCTTCCCCTGCCCTTGCTCCCAAGCACGGATGGCTGTGGGCAGGCAGGCGGGCAAGGCTGACTGCAGGCCGCACTGAAATGGCGGCGGCCGCTGCAGCGCATTGCCCCAGGATGAGGCACCACCTCTGGGCCTCAGCACCCCTGGGGAAAAATCTGTGCATGCGCTGTTTCTGATTTCCTTCATAAATACAGAGGCGTTGCCAGCCTCTCTCTAATTGGGCCAGCAGCGTGTCCATCTTCAGGGCCATCAGAGCTTGGTTCTGCTGGACGTGGTGGAAGCTTCCAGCAGCTTCTCACAGAAACTACTTCTGTGACCCTCCCCCGCTACCAAAAAAGCAGGCCGTGCCAAATAAACACATAAGAAAAATATCGGAATAGATTTGGTGGCACTTTATAATTTGAAAAATAAGATACAGGATTCATGATGGAAAAGCTGTTATTCACCTCTGTTAAATTGGCTTTATCTATGTCATTTTGCTGTTATAAGACACAGAAAATAGATTTTAGATATTTTCTGGTCCCCAGAGATAGAAATAGATTTTCTCATATTGAAGATTTTGTTGTGTCTCTTATTCTGTAAATTCTCTGCAGAAGTTCTGAGATCAAAGAACATGCAGTGCACTGAGCAGGAGACTTGTCTTTGTGTTAAACCTCTGCTTGCACAACATGAAGGGAATTTTCTACCAGAATGGAATTGGTTTTCAGCAGTTGTCATGCATTTGTCTTTCAGCCTGCCATCCCTGCTGCAAATGGCTTTGTCTGTGAACTCAGCTTTGTACCATTGGCAGCAACTAGGGGCAAAAAGTCCCTCCTAGACATTATCAGATTCAACACCACTGCTGTTTTCTGTCAGAGACAAACCAAAACTCATTCTAAACAAATGGAGGATTGTATTGCCTGACAATGGGAGACAGTGGAAAGACTGGAAACAAGCTTCTACATAATATTCTGGAAACAGGATACAGACCAAAAAATATACATGGTTCACTTTTCTGCCCCAAAACTTTTTTGGACAGTTTCACAGGTAAAAAAAAAAAATCATTCAATGATCTGTGAGATTCAAGAACTCTCTCTGAAATGGTGATATTCGAGTGTGATGGAGAAGGGCTGCTTTTGTAGTTGCAACAGTACTAAAATTTAGGTGATGGTAATTTGTAACAAAATGGCCCTCATTTGACTCTGAAATGGTGGATTAAAGCAAGTAAGCACTGGGAGTCCTTAACCACTGCTGTGACTAGCTTTCTTAACAGAATGCTGCAACAGTTATCTCTGTAAAAAACTAAAGTTTTTTTTAAAAATCCTTCTGGTTTTGTGTTGCATAAACCTCTGATTTTTAAGAGCACAAAAAAATTAATTGGATGTGTTGAGACACCTATGAAATTCTGTGGATTTTGGCAGCTCAATTTTGATATAATTTTAATGTCAGAAAGTGACTGTCTACTGATGTAGAAATAGTATATATGTATGTGCAAGTGCTAGGTCAGGTTTCTTTCCAAGTGCTGGTTTGAAATTTTGTAAATCCCCCAGCATAAATAATCAAGTGTAAATAAAAAGATGCCCAGGGAACCATCATCACAATAAAGAGAAATGGAACTTGTATATCCATCCCTAGCTTTGAAATTTTCATTCTGTATACTAGATTGGCCCACTCATAATTTGACCTTCCATTTGCAGAATCCTTCATGGATTCCTGATGGGAACATTTCCATAGTTCAATGGTTTGTTTTTTAAGGTTTGTTTGGCTTTTGTTTGATTTTGGGCTTATTTTCAACACTGAAGCGGTGAGGGGTCATTAAAAACCTTGGAGATCGCAGAGATAAATAGTGTTTTTAACATGTGACAAAACTGGAGCTAGCTATAATAGTATGAAAATGTATCTCACAGGCTCTTCTAAAGAAAAAATTAGCATCTTGGTTAAGCAGCTGATTAATTCATTCTGGAGAAAGGAAAACGAGGGTAGATGAGTGAAATTATTAAAGTTCCTTTGACATAGAATGGGGGAGTTATTCATTAAAGAAAGGATACATTCTAATTTCTGACTACTTTTGATTTATTTTATGCCTTTTCAGGCTGGGTAATCTTTACTTCTTCTTTCTGGTGGTTCTGAACTTGTTCCCACAAGTGGAAGTCTTCCATAGGGAGATCACGATGCTGCCTCTGGTTGCGGTGCTGCTTGCCAGCATGATTAAGGATGCTATTGAAGACTACAGAAAATACCAGTATGATAAGACAATAAACTTCACTAAAACCAGGGTATACAACAAGTAAGTAAACTAAATCTTCTTTTTTTCCTTGCTTCTGTTATGGTAGGAACTGCTCATCTGATTTTACAGTAATTCCCTCACTGAGCTTTCAAAGTACTACAAGTTTGGAAAAACTGTTACAAAATATTTTTTCTACCTTTAAAAATGCCTTATTTATGTCACTTAAACAACCTCAGTATCACTGAGGCTTTGTTTCATATCACGGCAGTGTGTGCTGATATATTCAGGTTTTCATTCCAAGTTTTCAAAGCATCTTGCCAACACATACAACATCCTTTCCTGATAGCAGAAGGATCTGGAGGATAAATGAAACTTACTCAAGTCTGGAACAGAAAACTGGGGCTGTTAAGAAAATTGGAGCCATGTCTTTCAGATGTTTTACACTAAGACCAGTAATACAGAAATTAATGATCAACTACATTCAAGGTGAATCATAATCAGGAGATGAAAAAGTTCTAGGACTTCCAGTAAGCGGAGAGATCAATACAGCCCAGCTTGGCTTTGGAGCTGGTACAACACCTGCAGGAAGCTGTTTGCGCAGTACTGACTCAGAAGGGAGAAATATTTTCACTGCAATTCTTGTTGCAACATTTAGATTTCATCAGAGTTTCTTGTCCAGGTACTAACTTGACTTGAGACTGCCTAACTTGTCACTACATAATGAAGCACATAGGAATTTTTGTTTAAGAGAAGTTTAAATATGTGTGCTTTCCTTTTTTTCATCTGCCCTTAAGCCCAGGCCATAGGGAAAAAAATTTCTGTGGTTTGCACACGTCATTAACTCTTCTGGAAATTAGCCCTCATCTGTGCTGACATACTTATGTGTCAGAGGAAGAAGGACCAAAAGGGAAGGGGTATCTGGGTGAGAGAGGAAGCTTTGGGGTCTATCGGGGAGAAGGATCAGTCTGAGGGGCAGTCCAGGCACATTGCTTATGGCTGTTCCTCTGGCTGCAAAATCATAGGTTTACTTGGCTTGGGGGAATGGGGGTTGGTTGTTTGTTTAGTAATAATCCATGTTATGGTCATGAAAACAAACAATGGATAGATGAAATAAAAGAGAAATACTGTCTGTACTGAGGCTTGCAGCAATCTTCTGTTGACATCTGGGACGCGGAGCTCTGCCCATTACCTTTGAGCTTCCTGGCAACTCCCAGGGTTATAAAGTCATTCTGAAACTCGTGGAGTGACCTGTGAAAATCGTGCGTATGTTCTCAGCTGTGCCACTGCTCTGTGCTAAAGCAGAGACACTTCATGAGAGCAGAGAGTTACTGCCAGAGAAATGGTCTGAATGGGGCCTCCAGGCACCTGCTGACAGGAAGAACAAAACATTCAGGATGCTTTTGGCATTCATGAGGTGCAGCTGCCCCAGCAGGCTCTAGGACCTGGTGCAGCTGAGTCAGGATGATCCCCGTCCCTGGGTAGGTGGAGGTTGGAGTGAAAGACGAAGCCCTGGGCTTTTGACATCTCAACTCTTCTCTCCACTGCTTGGGAGTTCATTTGGATTATTTAACTCTTCTAACTTTGTTGGTTTTCATCTTGAAGATACTTTTTGAAAGGAAAACAACATGTCAAAGAAAATTGTTCCAGGCTGCTTCTCTACAATGATACGGAAAAAACATTCTTTCAAGGAAACCTGCTGCCAGTGTGGTGCTCCAGACATGGAAATCCAAAATGAGGAGCTGGAGAAGAGAGGAAAATTAAGGAAAAGAAAGAGGAAAAGTGAAAATAAACGAGTGATCATCTCCAATTTTCCCTTTGGAAGTAAGAAGTGGAAGGAAAATCCGAACAGATACTATGACTCCAATGAAATTAAGACCACAAAATATACCATCTTGACTTTCCTCCCTAAAAATATCTATGAGCAGTTTCACCGCTTTGCCAATATTTATTTTGTCTTCATTGCACTGCTGAATTTTGTGCCAGTGGTAAATGCTTTCCAACCAGAGGTGTCTGTGATCCCAATTTGTGTTATAATGGCCATTACAGCCATTAAAGATGCTTGGGAGGACTTCCGGCGGTATAAATTAGACAAAGAAATCAATCATATGGGATGCTACATTTACAGCAGGTGAGCTTTGTATAGTTTTTATTACCAAAAACATTGGCTTGAGATCTTTTATCAATGGTGGGGCTTTTTGCTTAAAAAAATTAATAAATAACTGCTGAAAAATCAGTCATTAGATGAAACAGGGAAAAGTCATGGCTACTGTATATCATGTGGTATTTGTTCTCATACAGGGAAAGATTTTTTTTTTAAAGAATATTTGTACTGGGAAGTTAAGTGTGAGTTTCATTGTATTGGTGTATCTATCAGCCTCTTAGACATGCTATGCACTGAAAATAGGTGCTTAAAGAGCTACAAGCCACTGAATTTCTAAGACATTTTCAAGAGGCTTTAATTCTATCAATATAAGGTAGCACAGAACAAGATCTGTCATGGGACTTGTTTGCATTCGTAGATGCCAAGAAAGCTCTTAAAAACCTGGCCCTTTGAAATACATTTTATTTTATACTCTATGTTGTTGAGTAGCTTTCAGTTATTTTTTCTTTCTTAGGCAGTATGTAAATTAACATGTAAAAACAGTCTAGAAACGAAAGATAATAATATATGCCTCTGTTTAGTCACCTCAAATGAATTAACTACATGTGTCTGTGCTCACTTCTTCAAAGTGTTTCATGACTTCTTGCTTTTAGGACATTCAGAAGATTGAAACATATGTTTTGTTGTATCAAAACTGTTCTGTCAGCAAAGTAGCGAATTATTTCTCCCTGACAAAATATCACATCTGGGAGTCAAAAGTGTAAAACTTTCCATCTCCGTGAATGTGCCTGTCATCCCTCAAATTAATCAACAGTGCTTTATATAACATATGCTTTCACAAGCAAGATCTTTCAGAACTCTGTGGGGCTGTCATTTCTGTTTGTTTCTTCTGCATGTGTTTGTCAAATTTTTATTTTTATGTCCTGCTGGTTAAACAGGAAAGCAATAGGTTTGCTTGTTTAGGGGCTAATCCTAGGCCCGCATATAGAAAATTACTTGTAAGAAAAAAAACTGCACTGCTCTCCTTTGCAACTTTTCCAAAAGAGCTGGCATTTTATGTTTCTAAATATTGTGGATTTAAGATTTCTTCTCTTCCACAGTGAACACTGTCAATAATTGTAGGGTGGCAAACTGCCTCTTCTGCCTATCTTTGAGATTTCAATCTGGTTGAATGTTCTAGCTTTTCCAGTGTTGCATTAGCCCGTGAGGCAATGGATTATTTGTTAATGCTTGTTAAAACCAGTACAGGACAGACTAGGTGGGGCAGTAGGTGCTAATGAATAAATCCGCAGAGGGATCTTATTTATTTCCTCTTTACACACAGAAGCCATGTCAGTTTAGATCTGAAAGCCTTTTACCAGGGGAACATGAGAAGAAGGGAATACAGTAGAACTTGTTTTGTATAAGGGAAAAATGTCCACCATGGAATTGCAACATATCTTCAAATCCAGACTCAAGTTATAGCTGTGAGTGCTTTGTTATGCAGAAACACAAGATGGGCCTGCCTTAAAATTGGTTATTCCATCCAATAAAAAAGATTTTGATCTATGAATTAGTCATGTGTAGGATCTTGTCTTTCACCAAAGTTTTATGGCCCAAAAAGGTGCTGTAAGGGAAAGGAAAATGAGAAGGGCTTCAAACTACAGAATTCGTCCTGTCTGGAAAAAATGTGGGTAATGACAATTGCCATCAGATCAGTCACTACAGCTTATTACATTATAAATAATTTCAATCAGGCTTCTCTGGTGCTTTCAGAAGCTGATATTTCTTGTTCTTCTTGCTAGCTGCAAAGTCATGGAAGGGCATGAAGTCTTCTAATTTTCTTCTTATGAATCATCTGCTGAAAATAGGTAATTGTTTTAAGACAGGTGAAAGTCTTTTTGGAAGACTGCAAATTTTGTTAATCTGGTGGCAGCAAAAAGTTATTTTTAGTAGAACAACTGATCTTCCATCCTAAGATGAAATATTACTTAGATTTTAAAAGGTAATTTTGGAGCATGTTGTCTTTATTTCAGATGTTAATAAGGACTCTGGCATCAGTTCCAAAAGAAATACAAAGGCAAACCAAGCTTTTCCAAATGCTGAATGTTCTCCAAAACTTTCTTGAAGACTGGGGAAATGCAGTAACTTGCCTTCTTTCAACATAGAGCAAGGGAAATTAAAATTAAATAGGCTGGCCTGTAAACATATTTATTCTAATTATCTTTTCACAAAGATCAGCTGGAATGGGAAATCTTGTCTGCTGGTCAAATGAAAGAAAAGACACTTCCAGTAGTGTTTTAAAGAATGTTTAATTGAAAAAATGAGAAAAAATTAATAAGTATTAAAGTGTCTTGGGGAGATGCAATAACCTAGATGTTGATTGAGGAGTTTGTAGTTTTGGAACCAAAACTTTCGGAATCATACTCTGTAGACAAACTGCTGTGCTGTTGGAACAAATCACACAACACCAAAAGGAGAGAACAAAAAATTGAATTTCAGATGATATAGTCCTATGTTTAAATGCCTGATTTCACATGGCATTCTTTAAAGTATACTTTGTCTGCTTTAAAATTTTCCAAGTAAGGCAGACTTCCATTACTACAAAATGCCAAAGCATTTTCCATGATACTATGCTTTATCATCCCTTTTTAATTGCATTTAAATTTCTCAAGTCACCTGATTTCATGCAGCGCTAACTAGTGAGTCTCCATCCAAAACAGTTAATTATAATCTTCAAATATGTGTGATTTTTATCATATTAATTTTGTTGCACCCAGGCACCTTTTAGTCAAGACTGGCACAGATTGCTCTTTTCATCTTTCTTATCAGTCAGTCCCTCCAAACCTACCATGGTTATTTTTCTCTAAACTCTCTTCAGTTTGTCATTAATTTACTAACAGGAGCCAGCATTGAACGTGGTAAACCTGAAAATGAATGTCAATACAATAGTTGCCAAAAGTTATTATTTAATTTTCTTGAAGTTCTATAATGTTCAAGGAACTAATTGATATGTAATTATTATATAGCTTGGCTGTGCTATACCCTGAGGGTTATATCAATTTCTGTAAATACTCCATAGCATCCAGACAGCTTTTTGCATCAATTTCACTTTTTTGGAAGATTTAGCCTATTTTTTCCTCAGTGTTTTGGTAGACACTAAGATACAAATGCAAGGGCTATGCACAGTTCAGTATGGCACAGCAGCCACAAAAACATTAGCATTATTTAAGCTATTCATATTGCTTAATTTTAGGAACCTAAATTCAGATCTCTGAGACAGTGACTTAGAGAAGCCTTGTTTATGTGCCTTGAATCATCCTGTGGAGCATTTGGAGAAGTAGGTATTCTAAATTACAGGCATCCTAAATGAGGTAGCCTGATTACTCTTTCCATAGAAAGTTCCTCTGTAATGCTTTCAGGCCCTGTGGTTTTCAGGTAGTTCCTACAAGCATCAATCTCTTCCTCTTCCCTAAGTCCACTGATGTCTGTGGTACAAAAAATTTAAGCTGGCCTTCACTCTGACTCTTTGTCTGCTTAGTGTAAGATTTTAGAACATTTAAAGACTTTTGCATCAGCACTAACTCTGGGCTAGCCCTAGAGCAGAGGTATAGACAGAAGGAATAAACAAAGAACTCATTAACTGTGTTGCACGTAATCAGAACTGCCAACAGCTGAAAAGCTGAAAATGGCTTAGGCTGGACCCACTGGTTTGAAAGAGAATTAAAATATTTCAGTCGATTAAAGTATTGTAATTCTGTGCTGCAATTTTCTCTCTGACAGCGATGGAGATTTGCTGGCCTACAGGTGAATTTATACAGGGTACTTTATGTTTCCTTAGGGAAGCTGGGCAGCAAAGGCAAAGGCTGCCTTTCTGTTTGAACCTCCTTCCTATGCTCTGTTCTGCTGGATTTCTGAAAGGAGGAGAGATTGCACCTCCTGTGCATGCTCCCCGTGTCTGGGATAGTGCCTGGGACTGGCCAGGGCTGCAGTGACCAACAGAGGTCTGGGGCATCTGGAAGAAAGCAGAGAAAAGGGTAGGGAACATGTTTGAAAACAGGAACTGACCTACTGTCAAGTCTCAGAGTTTGAAGAAAAACAAATTTTCTCTGGACCCGGAAATATCATATGCAAGTCATTCAACCCAAGGTGAACCTGAAATTTTGTCAAGTAGAAAGCAGGATGAGAGGAAAATCCCATCCTGCCAAGGGTACAGTGAGCAGAAAGATTTCTTGCCAACACTTCATTTAAAATGTTGGTCAGCAGCACTGAGTTTTCACTTGTTAAAGACCCTTTTCTTTCTGCTTTATTATTTTTGTTTTCTGACAAAGCATAACTTTAAAGACTAGGAGCCTGCTGGAGGCTTTAGTAGGTTCATTTTATACAAACCAAAAAAAAAGGTCTGAAGCCTGTGTACCACTCAAAACCTCACCAGAGGCAAAATTGCAATCAATTTTCTTGGGCATAGCAATATCAAGGCTTCTACGCCTCAGTGGCACCTTCCCTGAACAGTGCAGAAATCTCATCAGTTGGAGGCTGAACACCTGAATAGGTGCAGTCCTACGACAGCCACAAAACATGAACTCAGATTAGTTGCAAGCTGCTACCCCCAATGTCAAACATGAGTGTGTAGTTCTCTGGCAGTGGGCATCCTCTGCTCTGTCATCCCTATAACTTTTGTCTGTACTTCATGTATTTCGGAAATTTTGTACTTAGTTTAGCTGTGGATACCTGAGTTAGCAGTGAGTTTGACTGAAGGTACAAACAGTGTCTTCTGCTTGAGGCATTCTTCAACCTCCCAGTGAGCTGAAAAAATGTCCTTATCCAACAGTATGCTCAGGTGTGTTGTGTCACCATGACACTGCTTTAAACCAGTGACACCAAAATTGTGAACAAATTAAAACACCTTGTGTGGTGTATGATGATTGCATTGTGAAGAATTATGGGACATGGTGAACTGACTAAATGCAAACCGACTCTCAGCTGGTCCAGGCAGCACCTCTTGAAAGTGGAGGAGCAGTGAGCTAGTAATTGTTGTCAGTCAGGGTGTATTGCTACAGAGAAGATCCTTGGTCTCTGTGGAATAAAATCTATAAAATACATTACTAAATCTACCACTGGTTTGTGTATTGCTTTGTCAGAACTTTCTTCAAGATCTATTACCTGCCAAGGCATTTAAAGCTGCTTCACAGAAAAGGTGCAATCGCTTAGCAGACAGAAACAGGAGCTAATGACTAAATAAATGAGAATCTGTGGGTTTGGCTCAGAGACCTGCAGAATCATGGCCTCATGGCATTAAGATTCATCCAACCTGTCTGAACTTTTAAAATACCTTTAAAACCTGGAGAGTGGCAGGTTTCTACCATGTGACCTCAAGAGCTACATTGTCATATAAGGATATGACTACCAAAAAAGCTGATGTAGGCTGTGCTTTCTAGAAACTTCACAAGTTAAGGGGAGTCCCTAGAAACTAATACTAGTGATTAGGAGACATTAGGTGAGTGACCTTGGAATTATCTGTTCATTCCAGCTGGTGTGAAGAAGAATTGTAACAACAGCATTTTGTTGTTAGCAGCAAAAAAAATTAAAAATAGATTTTCCTAAATACAATGATATACAATTTACAAAATGAACCTAGTAAAGTCTAAGCAACACATTGTTTATATCTATTTTATTTTATTTCTTCAAATGTGAGTTAAAAGAAATCCAAAACCATTTATACAAACAAATAATACTTCCATAAAGTTCTGGTACTTACTTAAAGTTTATGTAAACTTCAGTTGGTTACAGAAGTTAAGCACAGGCTTGTATCATTGAGAAAGGAAGTTACTTGTTATGATGCTATAGGCAGTTTAAGCACATAAAAAGATAGGATCTGTTATAAGCGTTGAGGAATTTGGAATGCCAGTATGATATAAGTGTATGTACTTTATTAGAGTTTAGAAAAATTTCATTCCTGTTATTTTTTAAAAGTTCTTTTGCTGTCTTAACATATTGTTCAAATACTGAGAGTTTGGTGCTCTGGGGAAAGGCTGGGGCTGGATACAGGACTGCTAAATTACATCGTTGGTGCTGCTGGGCTGATGTGCTGCCATGGAAAAACCCCTCCCACTCTGGGATGAGATGGTGGCAGGAGCCAGTGAGAAACCCACACGCACAGAATGGCCCTTTCCAGTGTCAGTATCTGCAGTATCTGCAGTATCTCCAGTATCTCCAGTATCTCCAGTATCTGCAGCTCAAGAACATTATCAGCCAATTGTGCTGTACTCTGACCTATGGACAGGTTTCAGAATCAGTTCCTGTCTGATCTAGCACCTTCCTCGAGTCCTAAATCTGCTCCTTTGTTGTCAGTTTTTTTGTTTTGTGGCAGTAGCTCCTAATGGTGAGGTCATGGCCGTAAAGTGATCTTTGAAAATGTTTTGTGAGGGGTTTGCATATAAAAGCTGATATGATCTTTGATAGCATAAAAGTGTGCGAGATTTCTATTGGCAAAAATAGACTGTGAAGGGTAAGCAGCTGTGAGATTCAACCTTTTGCCCATGTAGAACTGATAGCCCAGAATATTGGCATTTTTTATAAAATAGGCGGTTCTTGAAGGAGGCCATTTTCAAATATATCATTCTAGCAAATTTGCATTCAACAAAATATTTATATGTCAGTTTCTCTATTGACAACACTGATATATTTTTCTAGGTGTCGTGACCTGGTGACAATTTGGGCAGGGTGGGGGGTAGAGTGCAGAGCAAACAATACCTTTATTTCAAACTACAGAGGATCCCAAGATAGGGCTTGCAGTAATTCTGGGGAATAAGATTCACTGGACTAATTGTCTGATAAAATGCTTCCAGGTAACAAAAATTTCTGAAGAGCCTTCTTTAAGACAGTCTAGGAGACACGCATGCTGTGGAGTGCACATGAAAAATTACTTTTATTCAATCTTTTCTGTATAGAAGAACAGTAATTTTTATTTCCCTCCATTCACCATCCATTTTGATCCAGTTTTTGTTTGAAATTTATCTTTATTGAATCCAAGAAAGCAAAATTAAAATTGTTGACACAAAGTCAATAATTTATTCAAGTTCCCCTGTGATCTCCAACTGCAGCAGGATATTTTTATGGTCCTTTTTTTCCCAGAAATGACTTCATAAAATCTGATTAGTTCAGGCCTTCTGGTCAGATTTGATGAGTTCAATAACAGCGCTGGCATACATTGTTTTGACTGTTCAAGGCCTCTTTTCATTGGCACTATCATACTCTGATGGGCATCCTCATGATATCTTTTAACAAGGGAACACTTTTTGAATGTGCTTTTGATAAATTGCCTGGTAAAAGAGAGAAGGGACTGAGGAACTTTTATCTTACATCCTGTCTTCAGTGTGGCACAGCCCTGATGCGCCATGCTATAAGAATCAGATATCTAGTTTCCCAGCTATTGAAAATCACCACACCTTATTTTATTAGTTAGATACATTTGCCCTTTTCATATGTTTCTCGTCAGACCATCTTGGATTTATTAAGCTCCTCTGTTTATTTAGCAACCAGAGCTTGTGCTATGAACTTTAATCACTGAACAGAAAATGGGCAGTGTTCCCAGTTGCAGGGATTGCTGAAAGGAAACTGCTTCATCTGAAAAATCTTGTTAGACAACTAAGCCAGTGCTGCCATGGCGTGCACCAGTTTCCTCATGAAGTACTTTTCTTCCTTTCATCCACTGGCAATTCCCTGCAATGTTCTAGAAAAACTTTGTACTATAGCAAATTTTTCATCTTACAAGCCCAGATGAAGAGTTTTCTTCAGGAGCAGAAAATGTGTGTTTTTTGAATACTCGTTGGGATAGAGGGACAGTCAGTTCCCCTGAATGCAGGTTTGGGATTTTAGCAATCCCTGAACAGTAGCCCCTGTGCTAAGTAAGGCTTTTCCTCTGATCTGAAAGAGGTCATTTGGCTTTTCTGACTCACTCTCTCCTCTGTAATTAGTGACTGGGTAGAACCCTGAAGCTTTACGTGTAATGTAGGTTTCGTAGGGAGTTATTGAAAAAATATTACAAGTCCATGATTTCCATGGATTGTTTGTGCTAGTCTGGTTTCTTTCAGCTGATGCGGAACACAGCCAGCTGGACAAGGCCCTTCTATAGCATTTTATGAGGACAAAATCAGAAATATGTTCTTTAAACTGCTGAACTGCACAAGAGTTGACGTACAGGGAGGTGGATTGCCCTGCAGAAGTGACAGTAAACATAATATGCAAACTATAAATGGCATCCGAATGTCTAGGATGGCAAGACAAGACATCTACTTCCTTTAAACTGACCTTGTACTCTTTCTTTCATGTTTCAAACAAAAACATTAAGAAGTCCTGTTCAGAGGGTGTTTGGCACGGAAAGGATTAGTACTTTTATAGCTGATTTGTTCTATTAACTTAGTATCTGCTTTGTAGAGGATTAAATACTCAGCATACACTTGCTAAAATACTTTTCAAATAGAAATTTAGCTAGATTTTTTTTAAAACATCTAATTAACTTACAACAAACCTCTGTTCTTCAGTGTGGTCTTTTATGCCTGTTCTTGAGCAAAAGAAAAAGGACATGCAGGTAAATAGAAGAGGAATGAAAAATACAGCAAAGAAAAATTAATGTAAGATGAAAAAAATATTGCTACAACCCCATCTTTTAGTAAGTGCCTCAAAAGCAGCAGTAAAGGAATTCAAATAATTAGGTTGGGGGGTTCTTTTCTTGAGTAAAAAGTGAGTGCCACTGGGAAATGTGCAGAATTTAACTTCTTGCATAACCTATGCAGGTAACTGTTAGTTGATGTTGTTTTGCAGATAAGGGCATAAGCCAAGTGTGAGGGTTTGCCTGGCAGCATTGTGGCTGGCTTGGCTTTGCAGAGAGCCAGGAAAGTAGGTTAGCAGGAAGCATCCCTTGGCCTGGCTGTGAAACGGTGCTTGGATATGTGCTTTGAATTGTAGCAAAACACTTTATCTGTTCTATCACTGCTTCCCTTCTCATGATACAAACACTTCAATGAAAGATGGTATTCTCCAGGCAATAGATGAGGATGATTAAAAACTTAACCAGAAATGAGACTGAGTCATTACAAAAGGACTTTTATTGTCTGTCTGGTAAAGCATCATGAGCATTTTCCCTCTCACAGAGCAAGGCATAAGATGATTCAATTATTTATATTGAAAAAATAATTTCCTCTCAAGGAGTTAGAGGAATCAAGCCATTGTTGCCAGTGCAGTTTTCCCATTAACTAATTTTAAAGTTTATTGTGCAGTTTTTGGTCTGCTTAGATGGTTAAGAACAGTTGAAGGATTAAATATTGAAAATGCAAAGTCAAAAAACTCTGTTGAACTTAGTTTGTTGATGAAACAGTAATTTGTTTTCCTTGAATCCCATAGGGTCTTTTTTTTTTTTTTTTTTTGAAAGCTCTTTGTTTCTCACTTTAACTTTTCCATTAAACTTGTGCTCTGATTGTATTTTTTGTTTGCTTAATACTAAGGGGTCATTTGTCAGCTCTTCTATCTTTTGAAGTTGTTTCTGTATATTAAGCTCAAGATTTGTAATTACCTCTTGAGGGTTACAAACTGGAAAGACATGAGGCAAGTGTGGCTGAGGTATCGGTTTTCTACTTTCAGGATCTATATGCTGATCTTGGAAAGTATTTGGGAAAGAGTCGTGTGGTCAAAAACAATAGGTTTTGGTGAAGTATCTGAATTTCTTCAATAAGATACTTGAAAATATCTCTGTTAGTCTGAACTGCTTTCTATATTTTGCTGTGCAAATTATAGGACTAGTGCTAGAATGAAAGAGACCTTCTGTTGTAAAATTTTTATTCCATGTAAAGATTTGGTTTGAATGTGACATATGGTGAAGTGGTGCTATGGAAGTGTCTGAATCATTAATTTCTAGCTTCTGTGCTGTGTCCTTTAAAAAAAAACTCAGTGTGTCCCCATCTTCTATTTTCTCTTTTTGAAGCCCCACAACCCAGCAGTCCTGACTTCCTAATGTCACTTATCACCCATGGTATGTTTTTAATGAAACAGGGAGGAACATGCTTATGTGGAGAAGTGCTGGAAAGATGTCAAAGTGGGGGACTTTGTGCAGCTGCAGTGTAACGAGATCATCCCAGCAGACATCCTGCTGCTCTACTCCTCTGATCAGAACGGGATCTGCCACCTGGAAACTGCCAACCTCGATGGGGAGACCAACCTCAAACAGCGCCAGGTTGTGATGGGCTTCAGCAGCCAGGTGAGTGTGAAAATGCAGCCCATGGGCACATTGTCTCCAGCTATGGCCATTGTGCCACAGCAAAGCCACTACACTGAGGGATTTATTTCTGCATGGGAATTGGAAGAAAGCTCCTGGTCCCCTGCCAAAACATCCATGGGTTTCCTTATGGATTCTGTCTTCCTTATGGCTGACGCACTACACTCACTTCATAGGCAGGTGGAGGTGTGGTAGCTCAGCTGGGAGCTGCTCTAAGGCACACTGGGTTGGAAAAATTTAAAGAATGGAATCCTGTGTAAGAAGGAGTACATGATCAGTTTAATAGGAACTCAAGGTAAATTAATTTTTTTTAAAAAAAAGTTATATGTTTGACATCAGTCTGTGATTCAGTTTGAATGCTTAAACTCACCATTTTTTTTCATAGACTGTATAATTTCCTTTTTACACTTGAGTGCTATATTCACGTGGCCCATGTTGGATAAACCTGAAGTAAACTAGAAAATATGACTTAGGGAGAGTTGTTACTTTCTCAAGTATCTTTAAAAGCACAGCAGGGCAGTTTTTCAAATAACCCAGAACGAGTTTAAGGAGTAGCATGTGAGGAGGAAATGTTCTTCCATTGGAATCAGTCCAGCAAACAGGAAATAAAATCTCACAGGTAATTCTAGGAATTACATTAATTTATTTAGCAATTAGTACCAGCGCCATTAGGAAGATTTTGGGGTTACTGATGTGTGGGATACAGCTGCCAGGGACCAACCAGACTTATTAAATAAAAACACACCATTTCCATGGCCAGTGGGGATCAGGTGCTGTACTCCAGTGTTATTTCCTCATTGTTCAAATGGAAATCACTTTGCAAAGACAGTTAAGGACTTTCTCATATTGTGGATGCTGTAGCACATAGCACAGGCCTTTTCCAGTGCCTTCCAGTGACGATTAGGGAGAGGGTTTGTTCCTGAGAAACACTGGAAATTTTTAATATATAGATATTTAGCAGAAAAACAGTAAACTGGCGACTTAACATTTTTTTAAATGCTGCATTTTTGTCATGTAGTCCTACTTTACATGTTAGGTTTTCTATTTTTGCTTTCAGAGAACAGGGTGCTCTACCATTACACAAAATGCAAATTTTGCCTCAGTTGTTCGTAATATGAGGAAGTCTTCCTTTACATCAGAAAATACCCATGTGCTAAATTATGCCCCAGACTGCCTATTCATGGTGATTTTCTTTAGACTTTGAGTTGTTATTGAGATAAACTGTATGCCTGGGAGTGTCCATACTTAAGAACTCCTGTTACATTAGCAGAGTAGAATGCAGTTCTGGCCATGGTGACTGCCTCTGTTCGGGAAGGTCAGAGCGGATACAACCACCTGTATCACCCTGTTATTGTAGTGTGTTTGTGTAAACAGTGTGTTTGATAAAGAGCCCCAGTGTATGAAGTATCACATAAGTAGGATTTAGTGTGCTAACTTCTTCCTTGTTCTTTGAGCTTTGCTTAGTCCTGTGATTTATGAACTGCATAAAACCCCCTCAGATTAAGTCTGTCTATAAAGTGACTCTTTAAACAGGGAGGAAACACATATGAACTGAGGTTAGTTCTTCAGTTCAGGATGCAAGAAAGGTGGAGAGAAACTGTTTACAAGAGCATGGAGGGACAGGACAAGTGGGAATGGCTTCAAACTTGACAGAGAGTAGGTTTAGATGAGATATTAGGAAGAAATTCTTCCCTTTGAAGGAGGTGAAGCCCTGGCTCAGGTTGCCCAGAGAAGTTTTGGGTGCCCCATTCTTGGAAGTGTCCAAGGCCAGGTTAAATGGAGCTTGGAGCAACCTGGTCTAGTGGAAGGTGTCCCTGCCCATGGGAGGGGTTTTTAAGGTCCCTTCCAACCCAAACCATTCTGTGATTCTGTGATATGCTTAGGAATATTGAATACAACTATCTGTAAAAGACTGAGAGAAAGGATTATTATTTTTTTCCTTTTATGACATTTTTTAACTTGAGTTTTCAAACATAAAATTCTTGTCATCAAAAGAGAAAAAATTATAGCGAAGAAATGTTCTTCTGTACCCCTGTCTATCTAGAAGCCTACTAGTTTTCTTTGCTAGCAATGAACATTCCAGGTGACTTTTGTATCTTCCTGTTCTCCTGTTGTACAAATTCTTCTAGCAAAACCAAATATGAACTGATTTTCCTGTTAAGTTCACTGAGTTGAACAAGATTCAGCAGAGGTGAAAATTCTCTCTTAACAGACATTCTAAAAATACTCAGCCACAAGGGTCAGAAGGTATACACAATGCCCTTATGTTCCTGAAGCTTGTATATTTCCTCCAACAATTTTTTATCTATTCTCTGCTTTTTTGTACTTATGTATATGTATATAGTAAAAAAAAAAAAGAATATGTGTATCGTTTATGAAAAAAAAGAACAAGAGAGAGAAAATAATGTAAACATTAAAGCACAGTGCTTGCTGTAGAAAAAGGTAGGAAGGCCCAGCAGCAGACTTTATTTCCAGCTTTCCTAACAGAGGATTTTGTATTAAGTGAGCTTCAGTTCTTTCAAAAATTCTGTGGCACAGCAATAATTATTATCTTCCACATTTCTCACATCCCATTTTTATTACATTTTCTTAATCAAAAATCAAAGTTCTGTGTATTTTTCAGTTAAGACTAAATCACCACTTATGGCAGTCAAGTATCTCTCATGCTGTCTGCTTTCTGGACTGCTTCATGCAGTCCAAACCCCAAACTATTTCCCTGAACACTGGGGATCTCAAGTAAAATCATGTTCAGCTCCAAACTCTGTATGAGTGAGTCCTTAGCCTGAAAAGCTTTGTCTCATTTTGTCTCTGCCAGCAGTGTGAGTTTATTTTTCTGCCTTCTCTCTTCTGGGTTTGTTCGTTCATTTTAGGGTAAGGTGGTGGGGGTTTTATGCTTAGTCTTGCTTTTAGTTTTAATTGATTATGATACATTCATTCACATGTGTGGTCTCTTTACGATTATACCATCCTGGCCAGTAACAGAAGTCTTCTAGCATAATCAAAAATCCTGTAAAATCCTGAAATTCTTTTCATTTGAGCTTGCTCTTGGTTGAATACTGTTTTTCTTTTATAAGTAATCTGAATATTTCATAGAATCGGAGAATCCCAGAATGGTTTGGGTTGGAAGGAGCCTTAAAATTAATCTTGTTCTAACCCCCTGCCATGGGCAGAAACACCTTCCACTAGATCAGGTTGCCCAGAGCCCCACCCAGCCTGGCCTTGAACACTTCCAGAGATGGGACAGCCACAACTGTGGGCAACCAGTGCCAGGGCCTAACCACCCTCACGGGGAAGAATTTTTTCCTAATATTTCATCTAAATCTACTCTCTTTGTTATATTCACTTTAAATGAAGACAGATGTTTTCACTAATTGACATCTCTGATGTCTTGTCCAATACACAGCATTTTCTTCACTTAATTTAACCAGTTGTTATTCCAAGAGGGGGTAATACTCAGCCCTTCTGAAGCTTTGCTTCAGGCTGAATGAGCAAAAATGACTTTGTCTCTCCTTCTAGGGCAAGTGCTCCAAGCCCTGGTGGTCTAAATTAAGCTTCTCTTAGTGTTTAGCATTTCAAGCACTCATTGGATTTGTCACTCTCACTGTGTTTTCTCTTGCAGGATACTGTGTTTGAACCCAAATTTTTCCAAAACACCATCGTCTGTGAAATGCCAAACAATGATCTCAATAAATTCAAAGGTTACATGTAAGTACTTGTAATTCATAAATACATTTTGGATCTGTACTTTGATATTGCTCCTGGAGGAATTGGATGGAAGGAACAGATTTTGAGGAAATTGATGGTCACTATTATCTATTCCCAGATTCAGAAGTCAACATAAAATGTAGCCTTGGACTCTGTTGTGTGGTAAGGTAGAACCAAGGCTTGGCATTGTATTTGCAGTTGTTTCATACAAATTATTTTCACAAAGCTCCAGCTCTCTTCAAAACTTAGACATGAGCACATTTACATTTGACCTGATAGTTAGACTAAGCTAGATTTTAGATAAATCCTTCAAATTGTTTAAAGGTATCCAGCTGCTTGGCTCTAGTTTCTTCATACTTACAGCCACAGGGAAAAGGTGTTCTCCCAGTCTGAGACAAAATTGGAGGAACCTCCAAAACGAACATCCTCTGATAGAAGGCAGGTTACAGCCACACCTCCCCAACCAGGTTCGGGAAGAAATTCTTCTTAGGAAAAGTGAAAAAACTATTTATTTAACAAGTAAAGTGCCTGCAGGCATGGGGGGAAAAAACCCCATAATGCTAAATAATAAAACCTCTCGCTGTGGAGAGAACCTGGGTAGATTTCAGAGTCAATTGTGGGTGTGCCTTTCTCCTCTCCAGAGCTGGGGTTTGGCGTGGGCCCCTCTGGCCAATGGTGTAGGGCTTCCTGGTGATGTTCTGGCGTTGCTGAGCAGTCCAGAAGGGGAGTCCCAGGGCTTCATGCTTTAGCTAACGAACAGAAAACTAACTAAAAAACAAGAGGAGGCCACTCTCTTTCCTGCTGCAGAGAGCTGTGAGCCGGGAAAAGCAGGAAGGTGATTTCCTCCACTCTACAGCAGCCAGGAATGCAGGGGAGTGTCTATCTGTGTCCTTGAACACAAAACCGCTCACTTTTTTTTTCCTCCCTTTCTTTTAACCCAGGTTAAAGACACAGAAAGGCACAGGATTCATGTCTGGCAAAGGGCAGATGACAGGGAATACATTATCATACAGTCACCCCAGGACAGGTGTCCAAGATCTAATAAACAATCCAGATTTTCTTCTTATTAGGAAGGTAGAAAAAGCAAATGTGCATGCAAAATACTATTGAACAAATGCATTAGACTAGTATAAAAAAGTAGGGTGGGTTTCCTTTTTGTCATTCTTCATTAAATAATTCTGGCACAGGCATAACAGCAAATTCAGCAGATTTAACCCCATTCATGAATCATAACACAAATTTCTATGTCATGGCTCATGTCCTAAAATTCTCTTACCCTCCAATACAGAGCAGCCTGTCCCAAGGCCCTCCTCAGAGTGGTCATCAGTCCATGCTGATTCCCACACAACAGCAGAGAATTGTCCAAAATATCTACTGTCCCAGACCAAATGCATGTCCCATTATTATGCAAATAATTTAACTGCATGAATGTGCCAGAATCCTCATCCATGCCCCAGTTTTGCTAAGTTTACCAATAGATAAACTGGGAGTTAATGGCTCTGCAAGAAGCAGTGAGAGTGTTATATCTGGAGGAGCTGCAAATGGCTGGATCTCTGACAGGGTAAACCAGAGTTCTTCTCCATTAGCACGAACCGTGTCTAATCTGGTTTTGAGGTTGTGCCCTGTAAGAATGGTGCCTGTAATAGCAGTGCCATTTCTCCTTTGCTGCAACATCTTACAAGGGGAAAAGAGGTCAAGTTTGTATTGATTGCTGGCTGTGGTTGTTGGCTTCAGGGACCACTGGGTATAATCTAAATTGAAGCTATCCTTCCAATTAGCCTGCTGTAATACAGCAAAGAGCACTGAGATTATAGAAATGTAGGAGATATGTCACAAGGAATACACACAAATACACACCCTTAGGACCCAGGACTGACTTCAGGAAAGTCTGTAACAGAAATCTCTTTGGTGAATGCCTATGATCTCACCTGCTTGATGGAACACGGAATTAGCTGCCTTTCTCTCCCCTCTTCAGGGATAGAAAACTAATTTTCTGGGGAAAATTACTTGCTAAGTGTTAGTGGAGTTTCTGTCTTTGGTCTGCTGAGATTTGAGTTATTTTGTAAACACAAATTACTTGGAGCAGGCTACCTTTTTCTCCAAGAACCCTTAATAAATTTTTGAGGCTCTATTGCCTTGCTATAAAATGTCAGGATTATTCTCTGCTAAAAATGATAAGAGATAACTTAGTGACATCCATCTGACATGCCGGATCACAGAAAATTCTGTTCAAGGGGATGCAAGAAGGCTTCTATTAAATGAGTTCCTCAAGGCTGAATTTAGATTCCAAGAAAAACAGATTTCTGGCATTATGTTTCTACAATTCCACCATCTGTAGGTTGTTGGCACCTGCACCTTTTCCCTTGTCTAGTTTGTCATGTAATCATGTGCAGCTGCACTTAAACATAGGATTGTACCTAGCCCTGATATAACACCTAGCCTTGCCCTTCATTTGAGAGATGTGACTGTTTACTGGTAAATTAAATGCAAAATATCAAAAAGAAAGTAGAAAGAGATGATTATTCTAGGAAAAAATTATTTTCCCACCCTGATATTTACATAACAAAACAAGACAAAGTATCTGAAATAGAAGCTCTCAACTTTGGCAAAGATCTCAGGAGGAACCTACCAGTGTAAAATAAAAGCTGAGGTAGGGGTAGGTGTGTGCAATTAATTTTCAGAGGCAAGTAACAAATTACCTGCATGGTAATGGATGGAGCACTGACCTTATGGTTTTCATCAGTATGTTCTGCAAGCAGAAGGATCTGGTGAGTGATGGGGCATCTTTAGCCAGGATGAAAAGTCTTCTATCCAGGATGAGAAAGAGGATGAGCTCCTCAGCCTAAACACTTCTTGAGTGAACTGAGATTGACAAAGACCTTTGGTGGCTCTTGGAGTGACAGAGGCTCTTGCAGGGTGTAGATGTATTTGTCTGAACCTCTGCTCATCTTTCTAAAAAAAATTTGACTGTAAGAAGTTGCAAAATTACTCGTTTTCTTTCATATGATAGTGAATCTGCCCGATAAGGTTCCAAGTGAAAGCCAAACTTGCTTTGAATTGGCATCATGACACACACTGTGCACATGGTCTTTAAAAGAAAGACTTAGACTTCTCTAACTTTTTGCTGGAGTCTTCCTTGAAACTGAGGGAAATAAAAGCAAAATAGGGCCTTCAAAGTTGCTTGATTTCAGCTTGAAACAGACATGCACAAAAATTTTTTGTTTAACACTCCACTAGAACAGAAAAGATTAATAGCTCTATTTGATTTTATTTCTTCTAGGGAAAAGCCAAATCATGAACGGGTAGGTTTTAACATTGAAAACCTCTTGCTTCGTGGATGTACCATCAGAAATACTGAGGCTGCAGTAGGAATTGTTATATATGCAGGTAAGACGTACTTTTTATTTATCCCCATAAATATCCTTAAAGAAATAAGTATAGTCTAATATTGTAACATAAATTGACATTTTGTTTTAAAAACTAGTAGTGCACAGAAAAAGTATATAACTTTTTTTTTAAAGTAAAGGTATTACTCATTCATCTCCAAAGCCAGCAAGTCATGCACTGGGTCTTTGGCAAGTGACCGTATCCTTGTGCGTGTCAAATATCTTGTAAAAATATCCAGACAAGTAAAAAATTGCTAAGGTGTATTTAACCCTCAGCTCTGGCTATACTACTAATTCCATCTGTCATAAAATCTACACAGCTGCCCTAAGGGAGGTCTCACTGGCTCCTCAGGGTAGAAACTGGAGCAGCTGAGGAACTAATTAGGAAACAAAAAAGTCATCTGTGGATTTAATTCATCCATTCAATCTGTGCCAGTGCCAGCACGCAGGAGGCAGTGAGGCAGCAGCTGGAGGTGACAGAAAAGGCAAGCAGCAGCCCAGGTTTGTGCTGACATAGACATGGTGTGTCTGTGCAACAGTGAATTTCATGCAGGAGACACATGGACAAAGAAAGATGGTGTCAGTGCCCAGATCAAATGCAGCAGTGCCAGGTTCAGCAGTGGGTCAGTTCATCTGTTTCTCAGCATCTTTTACCTTTGGAGTGTTACCATTGCTTTTACTTAGTGAGCATGATTTATCATTGCCTTTTCCAGCTGTGCCCTCTTCTGCACCAGATAGAGTGTGTCAGGTACCATCTTATTTGTAGATTAAATCAAAGTCAATTCAAACACAACAATTAATCCCATTAGCTATTATTATTTTTCCAGTAGAGTTATATTAACTGTTTTATATCTAATCAGCAGCAAGGGGTTCAGGGTTGAGCCACCTAAGAGAAAAGAGAAGTCAAATCTTTACAAAAGTCTGAGATTAAACTCCACGGCCCGGAACAATTTCCCTGAAAACAGACTTGTTTATTTTACTACTACACAACTGCTCTCTAAATGTCTGTAGCTCCCATATCTTTCCAAGGTAGCTTTGCCTTTGTAGGTCTTTCATTGTGTGTCTCTCTGAACACCACATGCAAGGGTGGTGCCCACCAGGCAGAGGAGGAGAGCCAGAGCCAAACTCAGCAATCTTTTTTTTTTCCAAAGTAGCTACTATATAAAAATCTCAGTAGGGATCATTCCCAATATAATAGGAGTAATTTATCTTCCCTTCTCCTGTTGCAGTTCCTAATTTTCTTCTGTTTAGCTCAGATTTCTCAGTATGTTCCCTTGACCACCAGCACAGATCCTAGTGTGGATCTCCATTTATGTTGCTTAAGCTGCCAGTAGCAAAGGTTGGAGTTTCAAAGTTATTCCCAAGACATGGTGGCTTTCATATGAGTCTTCAAATCAATTTCCAGCTGAGTTCTTATTGTTAATGTCAGCATAAAAGTTTATTCTTTTTTTCCTAAAATTAGGCTGGGTTCACTCAGTATCACCTTCATTTCTAGGGTTCTTTGACATTGATTATACTCTGGCTTTTAATCATGGTCTGTGACCTTTTCTGAACAATCAATATCAGTCACATAATAAGATGGCACACTTTCCATTTTTATAAGCCTGTTACTCCTCAAACTTTCTTTCTAATGGAAATCCTTGTGAGGAGTACAGCCATCACTTTGTGAGATTGCTTGGTCTGTGCAGTTCTCATCTGACCCAAGGATTGTTATACTTTTCATGGCTACCCAAATTGTTCTACACAAAGCGATAGCATTAAAGCACAAAAACCTCATTACAGAGTGACAGCCAATGTAGTTTTCTCATTGTGGTTGGGACAGCAGTAAGAATTATATGCTTTTCATATACTAAAGTACCAGAAAGAAGTTTTAGATGAGCCCATCAGCATCTAGAAATAGAGAGACAAGGTAGCATTGGGGTGGTAGGTGAGGTGCTGTGTTTCACAGCATAGGAAAGTGTGAGGATTAGAGGAGAACAAAGCAGTTTATTCCTCATATTTCTGATTTTCTGTTCCTTACAAGGTGATAACTATATTACAGAAGTATCCTTTTCCTAATGGTCATCTGAAGTGGAAAGGAATGATGGAACTGATATTTGGAAAGAAGCTCTTAACAATTTCTTCCTGTAATAAATTCCTCAACACTTCCTTAAGTGTTTTCTGGGAGGGATTAGAGGGCTTTGGCTTGTTTTGTTTTCAACACAAAGCATTCCATTATGCCTGACACAAAAGCGAGGAACAAGATTCACGTAACTGCTAGAGGAGCAGAAATGCAAGCAGCTGTGCCCTCCCCTTCAGAGCAGCTCAGTGGTTAGTGAATTTGTTCACCAAAGGGAAGGCTTAGGGTTTGTTCTCAGTTTTGCCTGTGTGGGAGTGAACATACATCTCCTGCTTCCCAAGCTGTACACTGAATACCTGCCTAAGTGGAACAAGTGGGTTTGTACTTATGTGTTGAGTTGGAAAGGCAGGGGCACTGGTAGTATAAACTGGTCCCACTGACACAGCTCCAGGTTGTGTAAATAATTACATATTCATTGGAATAGCCAACAAGGAGCCCCAGCTCTTGAGTGAATGTCCTGAACATCAGGCTGGAGAGTAATTTTCTCTCTAGTTCTCTTCTTAATTACAACCTTTGATGTAAACCTGGAATGAATCCAGCAGGTGTGATTGAACTTCCAGATTTTTGGGTTAAATCACTTCCCTAGAGAAAGCTAAAAGGCAGCTTGGAAAACAGTTGTTGTCACACACATCATGCACATACAAACGAAAACTAAACACAAGTCTGCAGGGTCTGTATTTTCAGGGAAAGTGGTTGTAGAAATTAAAGATACCATTTAATATAGCAACAGATGGTGTCCTGATATCCCAGTTGTGGAGCCACAGTTTAGATAATACTAATAGAATTGGAAAATTTCTGCTTCTTTACTTTTTACAGCACACCTCTTTTTCCGTTGTAAGTATAGCAGTTCAATTCTAATTCACTAAGTTTAGGGATTGGGGGTTCTTTTATTTCTTATCAGTTTCGTCAGCATTTTACAACCAAATAGTGAAAAGCTTAATATTAGCATTTTTCCACTGACCTGTTAAATTTTATTTAATATACAAAATGTATCTAGTGGCTTTTAAATGCTTTTAAAAAACCAAACCAAAATACAAAATATTAAATAAACATGATGATATTCATTTGTGTTTTGAAGGTCATGAAACAAAGGCCATGTTAAATAACAGCGGTCCTCGTTACAAGCGCAGCAGAATAGAGCGACGGATGAATGTGGATATTTTCTTATGTGTGGGACTCCTACTTGTGATGTGCCTTGTTGGAGCTATAGGTATGAAGCACTGACAAAAATATGTTTCCTAAATGGTGATTGTTATGAATGGATCATGTGGGTTTAAATAAGTCCCTGCCTTTTGTCCAGGCCTCTGGCAGCAGGCAGTAGTTTTATTGATCCCATTTGCAAGTTCTTTAATAATGGCTGATTCAGTCTATTATAGAATTATTTATTAATAGACACAAAACTAACAGACATAAGACATAAAACAGACTATTACTACACAGGAATAAGACAAATGGGAATACTAGTATTATACACATGGGATTAAAGGTACAGTTAAATTTACAGCTAGCTAAGAAATAGGTAACTTAGGATCCAATGTTTCTTTCCACCAAATTGTTGAAGGGGCACACATCAAAATCCTTTCCCTCAATTTCTGGGAAAGTAACCACGGAATCTGTGTCCAGACTTCTGGAAGAAATCTTCTCACATGTTCCCAAGGAGTGTGTAAGAGACTTCTGCCTCTGTGATAATTCATGTGGACTTTTATAGACATAAGAACCATGTCTTTTGGTCACCAATGTTTATTTTCTTTTCTCTCTTTCCACATCTGCTCTCATACCAAAATGTACACTTGAGGCTGGGGCTCAGACTCTCAGTTGCCTGGAGGTGACCCCTTGCTGGGCTCTCTGACCCCTTGCTGGGCTGTTAGTCTGGCCTGAGTTCTCTCTTCCAAATGCCCCAGCCATGAGAGAGAGGGAGGAGGATGTCCTGCCACAGGGATTAAAATCAATCTTGTAGACATGAGTGAAATCTAGAGCAGAATGCTCTTGGTGTCTTTAGACCATCCTTGTTGTTTCCAATGGATGAGTTAAAATGGCAGATCTGAGCAATTCAGATGAAGAAAACCCACTCATGGCTATAAATGTTTCAGATAAGACTCATCCCCACCATGGTGTAATACATGTAAAGCAAGAGAAAGATGTTCTGTGACTTCATTGTAGGAATCGGTACTTGCCAGCTGAGATCTTCCTTCCTTCCTGAGCACTTCCTGAGGGGGTGTTTGTTCCTTGTGCATAAGAGAAAAAGTAAAATTATTTTGCTTTACTTTCATTTCAGTAGCATCTTCCTCTAATATGTTTGGGAGTGATATTAGAGAGAGACACACAATTTAGAACCCATGAGCTGCTCATAACTAATTCATTCTGTTTACATCCTCCACGGCTTCCTTCCTTCTCACAGCCCCTATACATAGGCTGTGAGATGGAATAATTGCTTATGTAGGAATAGCCTGCATTTTTCTGGGTTCTTGCAGGTGAACACATGTGAATTTAGTAACTGGTGTTAACTGACTGGAGTTTACTGGATTGCTAATCACAAAAACATCATCTTTGCTGCATGTAAGAACCTGCTTGCCTTCTAGCTCTGATTACAATCTGTCCCAGGCAGGCCAGAATTAATAGAATCTCATAATTCTTAGCAAAGGACCGAATGTTAACTCCACTGACTTTTGAATGGGGCAATGCTTTAAAGAGAAAACAGGGGCTCCCATGAGCCCATTTTTCTTTTAATTTGTTTTGTTTTAGGGATAACTTGCTTAGTGCTACTGCTCTGATTTAGTGACAGTCAAATCAAGTTTTCCTGTGCCTGGCCTGGAGCTATGGGATGTGGCACACCAGTCAGTCTTTAGTGTAATATCATGGGAAGTAAGGGCCATCCAAAACAAATGAACAACTGAACTGACTTAATCACTTCTTTCATTTTACTGCTTCATGTTGCAGTGAGCCTTTTTGGCACCAAAAGGGGATTTCGGTTTGACAACTGAGCTATGTCTGAGGGAGAGATTTTACCCTGGCTGCTGTCATGTGGATTTAGAGAGTTGTCTTTGTCTGGTATGTAGGGACCCTTGAGTAATAAAATCCTTCAATTTAAGGTTTAAAGAATTCTCAGATGAAAAAATCAGCATTTAAAAAATAATTTATCTTCTCAGCTTAAAAAAAAATCATAGTCTAAGTGAAACATGTAAAACAGTAAAAAGTCCATTAGCTTTCATCCAACCAATGTACAGAGGCTTCACCATGAGTTCTTGCTTTGCCGCCTTGTCTGAATGTAGGGTTCTAGGAAGACGTATCACTGGTGGATCAGTTATAAGGATTGTTCTTGCACACAGTGATAAATTGGGGTAAGAAGTGGCTTGTAGAGCAGATTTGTCCTTATTCAGATGTGACTGTGGTCTGAAGCAGCCAGAAAGCATTGCCAAAATAATTTGAATATTTTTGGCAGCATTTTAGTGGGCAGATGCTGCAAAACAACTGCTTGGTTAACTGGTGCTAATGGAAGTTTTATTGGCACTGGTTATGCAATGTGGACTGATAGAGGTTTTTGGCATCTGGACAAATGATGCAATGAGGGAAACCAAGTTGTTGCCTTAGCTCTGTGGGAAGTTTCTGATGCTGTAAATTTAGTAACATCCTTGAGAAAAATTTATTTCAATAAGGACAAGTGGGGAAAGTTGTAAAACAATTGTGATGGGATGTTGTTAAGTCCCGGAACAGAGGCTTTGTTGCAGCAGTGCAATAATATCTACTGGTGTTTAAAACACAGAGAAAGAAGCAGTTTGGGGTATGATTTAGTTGAAGGAATGTAAAGATGAGTTGCCCAGACTGAATTTAGGGGGTTTGTCAACTCTTAACAAAGACAGATTGAAATCAAGGATGGTGAGGGAGAAAAAGAAATTTTTTAGTTTGTCCATATGCAAAGGTTCTAAGTTTTATTTCTGTGACAGGAAAGAGAGTCTTCAACGCTGAGGATTTTTAAGGGTAGGTGATAGAGATGGAGTCTTCCAGCAGGTAAACGTAGAATGAGAAAAGATCTGTGCAGAGTTAAGAGCCATGGAGAACACCTGCTGAGACAGAGGTGAATTAAAATATCCCTGAATATTTATTTCTCACTAGCATATCAATTATGTGCATGTGCTACAGAGATCTGCAGGTGCTTTGCATTCTCCAAAATATTTGCAGCATTGCTTGGGGAGCATTGTTTTGGAAATGCTCTCTCTGTTTTATTACCAGAGCAGTCTATATCTGCACATTTCAGAAGCTTTGTCACTCACTTCACTGCTCAGCCAATTTCAATCTTGTATCTCATTCCTACAGGGCACGGCATTTGGACAGGAAACTTTTGGGAGCACCCGCCTTATGATGTCCCAGATACAAATGGCAGTTTTGTGTCTCCAGTTCTTAATGGTTTCTACATGTTCCTGACAATGATAATCCTGTTGCAGGTAAAAGACAAAAACCTCTCTGTTACTTCCAAGGAAGAAGCTACTCAAAATTGAGTATAATCACTAATGAACAATTAATATCAACTAATAGCTGTGCAGTGCCTTCTTAATTCTATTTGAAAATATTGGTAGGAGTATTTCATACCACCCAAGTGTGAAATAGTTTTTTTTCTTTTTTTTTTTCTTTCTAACTGCATATTTTTTTCTTGCTATTGAAATCACACAAGGATATAAATAGGAAACACACATATAATATCTTTAACTCAGAATATCTAGCAGATACAATAAAGAGGATGTTTACATCCAAACATCAGCTTTTTTCTTTCTGCCTATATCCAGAATTCCAAACTAAGAATGCCACTTAACATCTCAGAAAAACAGTGAAACAAAAATTGCCAGTTTGTCAGTGGGGAATAATAACTAGGTATGGTTCATCTAGTCTAGGAAAGAAGCTAAATTGGAAGTAGGATACTTGTATATCTGAGTGTGATTAAGTCTAATTGGGAAAGAATATTTTGTTGGGTGAGGGAAAAAAATACATTTACTTTTCAGATCTCTTGATGTCACTGCTGAGATTTACGTGGACAGAATTTCTTTAATATGACCAGAATCTGAATATAACTTTCAGAGCTGCTCAGGGATTCCTTGGGGGATTATTCTTCATTACTGAAACAGAATATTTGTGCATCTTAAGAATTCATTATTATTTCAGGGCAAGGAAGCTCATGGGTGGGAAATCTTGTGTGCAAAGTAATGGTTTGTGAAGCTTTTCTACACTAGGAGTTAGTCTGTGCTAGTCCATCCTTTCAGAGTTTCAGAAGGGTAAGAACAAGCATGATTCTATGTCCAGAAAATGTGCTTTGTAAGGGCATCCATCTTTGAATTTGGTACTCTAGGAATTTTGTTTAAAGTTTGCCACTTACTATCCCTGTTTCTCCATTGCTATTGTGTGCAGGATTTTTTTTCTCCCCTGAGCTATATTCATCAGTCCTATAATATGTCTCTAGTAAGAACTGTTTCCTTGGAAATTATTTGTATACCTATGCCAGGACACTGCTGGTAGAAAGCAGCAAAATTTTTCTCACTGCTTACTGAGAATTTAAACTCTCTTTCAGATTTTAATCCCCATTTCTCTTTATGTGTCAATTGAGTTGGTCAAATTGGTCCAAGTCTTCTTAATTCACAATGACATTGACCTATATGATGAAAAAGCAGATTTGCCCATTCAGTGCCGTGCCCTCACTATTACTGAAGACCTTGGACAAATCCAGTATATCTTCTCAGACAAAACTGGGACACTAACAGAAAACAAAATGGTATTCCGACGCTGTACTGTTGATGGAATTGAGTTTTCCCATCAGGAAAATGGTGAGAGACGCTTTTTTATACTTGCTTTTTTTGTCTGAGCAATTAAATGTTATTAATTTAAATATTAATACTTAAACCTACTGAGCCCTCTGATTGAATGTAGAACTTTGTGGATTAGTCACTATTTTGTGAGGGACTGCTGTTACAGAGATTCACAAAAGTGAAGGCATTTTAAATGATTCAGAAGTCATATGGGAAAATCCTGGAGGCGCCTCTGCAGGCGCCTCCAGGATTTACCCTGCATTCAATACCCACTAGAGCGCACAAAGAGAACATTTTCTCTTTCATTTCTAAATGAACACCAGACAACCTTTTATAAGCTCACAAACTGACATTAGTTAGTATTTAAACTCAATGGGTCCAAAAGTAATTACCATATACTTCTGTGTGGTATGAAAAATACAGGCACCCTTTTCCTGGAAGTTGATCCTGGCTGCAGGCCAGATCTGAAGGATCTTGGCAATCGGTGTTCTGAATTCAGGGGGTTGACTCAGGCTCCTTCTTCGTCATTACTTTCGTGCTCTATGTAGTGGAAAGGATCCTGTTAAGATGGCAAGCAGTTGCCAAAAAGATGTTTGTGTTCTGTGACAGAAAATATTAGCAAATTTGTGAATTACCGTATTTCACTCTCCTATTCCAAATGCAAAAAGCAGCTGAAGAGACAAAACATTAAGAGAAGCCCATAAAAGTGACTGATCACTTTGAAAACACATTTTCTTGCAATAATAACAATAGCAGTTGCCAGAAACTGCAGTGGACAGTGAAATTTTTCTGGTGCTGAAATGTTTTGGCTTTAGTTTAGTTTGTTTCAGGTTTTTGAACTGATCAAGGAATTCCTCCCAAACAGTGGAAAAGAGGTAAGGTTGCATTTTTCTTTCACAGCCAGGCGCCTGAAAACACACAAAGAGCTGGATTTAGACGATGAGGACTTTGCAAAACTGCAACATTTCACTCTTCCTCCCATGAATCTTGAGAGACCAGCCACTTACAAGCACAATACCATGAGAGCGTTGCGGAGGTGCCAGAGCGCCCGGGCGCGTTTCCAGGGGCACACAAGGAACAGGTCAGTCGGACGACGCGACAGCAACCAGTCTCAAGTGGCTTTCAGCAGCACCATTGTGAGTACCAACAGACTGAGATAACACCTTTTAAGTTATCCCTTCTATTCATTTTGTGATGGAGAAATCCAAGCCTTTTCAGAGCTAGGAGAGGGAAGGGGGAGACAAAGAATCACAGTCCTCGATTGGAGCATGCAGGCTGCAGTCAAGGGGGTTCAGAATCTGTTGCAGTTTAGGTCTGAAACTTCCCAAATTCACACACAGCCTAATTAAATTCAGAC
Source organism: Monarcha castaneiventris obscurior (assembly GCA_026261815.1). Taxonomy (NCBI): domain Eukaryota; kingdom Metazoa; phylum Chordata; class Aves; order Passeriformes; family Monarchidae; genus Monarcha; species Monarcha castaneiventris. Next base: position 1,798,159 of record JAMPIT010000371.1, read on the forward strand.
TCTTGGAAGGTTTTTAACAGAAATTTTAGACAATGTTTTTGTGAACACTAATAGAAGGCCATACACTTTCAAAATTAGAATTTCAATTAAAATTAAAGGCCTTGAATATACGTACAAATCTTGATAAAAAAAAGTCTAATAAATGCAGCATTCTCAGAACTTTTTTTGCTGCAGTTGTTATAAGATCCTACTTACCTCATTCAATTCCACTGTCATGTAGTAGATACTACTCAAAACTCCTACTTTTCTTGGAATATGGTTGTTCTGTCAGTACCTATCCTAGCATTTTCCAAACCAAACCTCGTGAGTTGCTGAGAACATCTCAGTGAATTCTTGAGAACACATGAGTCATGACTTCTGGGAACTTCTTGTAGATAATGACTGCTGAAAGGTGATAAAGAAATTTCTTGCCAATATATATTCCAATTACATTTTTTACTGCCCAGCCTTTTCTTTTTCTTCTAGAAATATTTTTTTTTAATTCACTCTAAAGCAATATCTGAGGAACTAGTATCAAATACCTCTTTTGTAGAAGAAGATTCAGCTGCTTTAATGGAAATAACCAGCCTTAGCTGCTCATAGGTGTCACTCTGTCTGAATAAATTGTTTAACCTGCTATGACGATTGTGAAGATGTAGTAAAAATGGAGCCATTTAGATATTGCACAGAGCCTGCCCTGTATGATGCCCTTTAGATGACATAGTAGTAACCCTTTTTGCCAGCTGAGCCAATTCCCTATTAATAAAATGGAGATAATAAATTTTTTGGGGTCTATGGTTCCTGCCCTTTGGAACTTACGTCACCTTGTCTGATGGATTTTTACTCTGCTACAAATCTGCAGCATCCTGAGTACTGTTGGTACACAGTGTGTGTTATAAGCTTGTGTGTATGTCAGCAGACAGAGGTTCGAAAGAAAAATCCATCTTTCAGCAATGGAACACGATAGAGAATTAACATTTACTCTCTCTACCTTTAGGTGTTCTTATGAATTAAGAGAATGACAGTACATTTCCTTCTAGATTTTATAGTTCAAATAAGTAGTGCCTTACTATTAGAAGCATTTAATGAAGATTTCCATTGTCCTATAGTCATCAGGTTTTCATGCCATCAAGTAGAAGAAAGGCTATAAAGTTAATGAGGAAAGCTTAAAACAGAATGGCACCAGACATTTTATATCAACAGTTTCACTAATAAAAATGTTAATGTTTTAAATGTTCATTTAAGTGACCACCATCGTTAGTGCTGTTTTATTCAGTTTTCTTTTTTTGCTTGGTTAGGGTTTTTAATATATGTTCAGGCTGAAAATACAGGTCAACGCTGTTTTCACTTAATGTGAAGAAGATGAAAAAAATTGTTCTGATAAATACTGATTCACTTTGTTTAGTTTTGTTTTTAAAACTTGTCTCTGAGGCTTCCATCAGACTGATAATTTTCTATTTCCAGAGGAAACTTTTGAGTTCAGAAAGTTGCTGCTGAAGCGAAATGCCCAGCAGTGCATTGTCCTTTTTGACAAGAACTTGAAGCAGACATTGAGGATATAGGTGAAAAAGAAATTGAGTGGGATGATGACAGATAGGAGAGACTGAGATCCACATGTAATAATTTGGTGTTTGTGGTGTTTATTCTAATTGCGGCAATGCATGAAGAAATTGGATGAAAAATTGTGCAAGGTGTTGGTGAAATTCTAATCTTTCATGTTTCAAATTTAATAGAATTCCCAACATAACTGTTTGGATAGTTTTATCTGCACATACGTATTCTTCATTGGAATTGTCCTATTAAGCTATTTGGGATTGTTCTATGTACAAAGCATAGTATTGGCACAGTCCCATTACCCACAGAACTGCTGCAGTGCAATATTGTGAAATCATTTCTTAAAATCAGCAGCTTTGACTTTTCAGCCTCTGATACTTTTTAGGAGACCTGAGAAGATAACAAAAAAATCAGGCTTATCCTCAGCATGTAATAGTTTGTTAAAGAAAAGACTGCATCAATGCTGCAAACATGTCTTTGAATGTGAAGTAAAGAAGCATTAAAACACTAAGCCAGAAGAACCAGAGCTTTCCACAGCAGGGGAAGTGCAAAGCCTTGTTTCAGCTTTGGATTTCTGTTGAGATGCAAAATGAGCAGTAGATTTATTTGCCATTATTAGGAAGAACCGCTTGTCATTTTAGCAAGCAAGAGATAGAATGTAACATATTCAGCTCAGCGCAGCACAGCCGAAAAGCTGCTTGGGTGACTTCTGTTCCATGATTACAGAACTTGGGAAAACTCTGCCAGATTGAACGAGGTGAGGGTAATAGCTGAGATGAGCTAGAAAGCAGCTAAATAACTTTGGCAGTCCCTTGAAGAAGGCATGCAAAACTGTTGGCTCATGGGAAGAGGTCCTTTAAATTTGGAAGTCCTTGTTAAATATGGCCCTGAATTTATTCCAAACCAGATTGTGCTAACATGAAATTTCCATTAAAAGTAATATTCCCATAGCTCTACATCAAATTAAATTGTAGGGAAGTGACACTGTTAAGTAGTTTGGCTTGCAAATTTAGGTTTGATTAGAAAGAGTATGCTACTAAAATTACAGAAACATTTCAGGAACAAGTAAATATGTATTTATTTATTTATTGCAAAAACTGGAGAAGAAAAGTTTGAAAGCATGTCTCTTTCTGGGTGAAAAATGAAGCTATTCTGGAAACAAAAACTGATACTGCTGTAACTAAACCATAAACACAAAATGTTCTCTGTTGAAATAACTATCAGCTTCCACACTGAACTGGGAGACCCCAAGTACACATTCATCTGGAATGCCCTTTAATTCAGGAGTTGGCAGTTTCAAAGTTAAGGGATGCAGTATGGATTCTAAGGACTTTTAGTAGATCTCAAAAGAAATAAAATTCTGAGATCATCTTCCTTTGGAAGATGCATTTCCTTCATATTATCTTGTTATGCAGCTTTTTGAAAGATACCTTTTTTCCATAAACGTTACGTACAAAAGGCATTTTCTAGAAGTCTGTGAAGTTGCCAGTTGTTCTTTGAGGACCAGTGTAAATTAAAATAGTTCTCACTAAGTAATTTCTGTTCCAGGAAAAGGACGTGACTCCCGATTGCAGGCTGCTGAGGCGCGTGAGAGAAGCTGCCCTCGAGACCGAAAGTCTTTCTCCTTTTATACATACGAAGACTTCCACATCCTTTACTGACTTTTTTCTTGCACTTGCAATTTGCAATACAGTCCTGGTTTCCACAGCTACTGAGCCAAGACAAAGGGTAATCTAAATACATGAGGAAAATGGATCATTCTTCCATTTAACAACACAGAGCAGTGTCCAGTGAAAACTGAAATGGTGAAACATGGCTTGTTTGGGAGTTCTCCTCTAGTTCCTTTACCTTTTCTGTAATATCTACTGCTTCCCTGCCTGTGCATCACTTTCTAGCCTGTCTTCTTATGTTTGATGAATAGCTGTGGTGACCACAGGATCAGCAATTTTCTTTTAGCTTTTGTATTATATATGCTGTAAGAAGTTTGTTGAATACACTGGGTTTTCTCTGATATGCCAGGCAATTGACAGAACTACAAGTGCTTGATTACATCTTTGCTTCAGAGGTATCGATACAAATCAACATCAAATTTGGATGCTAACTCAGATATGACTCCTCTATGAGTCCTTGCACCACACTTAAATGGCAGGAGAGGTGAAAAGGGGAAGTTGCAGTTATTATCATCATCATTTGGATGCAGAAAAGTAGAGAGAGGTTTTGAGAAGCTCTTGTAGTTCACACTTAATTATTTTTAACCTTCATTTTTCTCATATTTCTAGGTCACAATCCCACCACCAATAAAACCTTCAGGAATCACCCTGGAGAAGATTCATCAGATGTTTCAAAGGCTAAAATTAGCAAGCCTTAGTCAATCATTTTCATCATCTCAGTCTAGTTCAGACCTCGGTGCCAGCTCCAGTGCAAAGAACACTGAGGATCCTCTTGCTGTGCTGGAGAGCTGTGACAATGAGAATGACTGCTGTGCCAGCAGGAGAGGCCAGGAGCTCCAGGACGAGGGTAGCAAAGACATTGGTAGTGTTTCCTTGGATGAGGTTTTTAGGTCTGTGACTAAGAGTTCTCTGCCAACAGACATTTGTTACGAGGCTGAGAGCCCTGATGAGGCAGCTCTTGTCTACGCTGCTCAGGCCTACAGCTTCACTCTCGTGTCCCGGACACCAGAGCAGGTCACTGTGCAGCTGCCACAGGGCACACTCCTGACCTTCGATATCCTCTACACTCTGAAATTTGACTCAGTCAGGAAAAGGATGTCTGTAGTGGTGAGACACCCTCTAACCAAGGAGATTGTCGTCTATACAAAAGGTGCTGATTCTGTTATGATGGACCTCCTGGATGACTCCCCCAAAGGTAATTAGCCTGGGAGATATTTCTGTTGTGTCTCCAAACAAAGAAGTTTGCAGTAGTCTTTTCTGCATTAAATATTGTATCTAGGTATTTGAAATATAAAAAAAAGAATAAGCTTTCTCTAGTGGTATCCTTGCAGATCAGAACCGAGGTATTTATTTAACCTCAGAAGTGCTTAGAATATGGAATGGGCTAATTAAAACTCATTGACAGCACTAACTCATGTGGACTGTGTACTCTGCAATAATAATAAGGGCCTGACCATTGTTTTTCAGGTTTTTAGCAAGGGTGCTGTAATACTAACAAACAAAAACACAAGTAATGTTATCTTAAAAGAAACAATGATTTTTAGCAAGATTTCAGCTTCTGCACAGCCAACACTTTTGAGCTGTCAAAGAACTTGGTATTATATTGGAATCCACCAATATCTCTACTGCCCACTCTTTTTTAATCTTAGGCCATTAGATCAAAAATTATCTGTGCTTAAAATATGGAATCTTTTTCTTGTGTTTCACAGGTGATACTAGTGTAGAGAAAAGACTGAAAAGAATAAAAGAAAAAACACAGAAGCATCTAAAATACTATGCCCGTGATGGACTGCGAACTCTGTGCATAGCTATGAAGGTGGGAGAGCACCTGGCTCTGTACATGTCAATAGAATTACTAGAAAAATACAGTGGTTATAATTCTGCTTCAGACAACCAGCCAGATAGGGCCCATCTTTTCCTCCTTCTATTTGCCTTTTCTGGACTCTTTTTCCCCTCTTTTTCCTCAGTGTGAACAAATGATGGATTTTTAGTCAGTCTCAAAGCATTTATTTCTGTTTCTCTTATGGTAACTCTAGCTGACCTATTCTACAGTGCTTCTGAGCAAGAAACAAAGAGTCTGCGGAGCAGCCAACCTTTCTTTCCTTTGTTTGGCATTCAGCTTTCAAAAATCTTGATCTCAGCCTGAGTTAGTGTATCTTAGTGTCATACTTTCATACAGAAGTTGTCAATGTGCAACAAATAGGTCATATTCAAGCTCTGGAAAAATGTAAATCAACCCTCAGAAACTGTGTGCTCTCAGCTAATCAAGAATTGTGCGAGCAAGAGTTTCTCTAGGTCATATTTTTGAGTCTCTGCTGTAGGTCATTTGTACAAACTACTTGTTCTTGCAGTTTTCTCTTGGAAAATTTGTAAAGATGACACAGTATTTTTTTACCAGTAAGTAAAGTTACTTAAGTTTACCAGTTTGGCTAGGAGTTAAGGCTCTGTGATCCAGAATGTTGGCATTCCTCTCTTATTTAAATTTCAAATAACAGCTGTTTAAATTGTGTTATGCAGGTCTTGAATGAAGATGACTTTCAAAAATGGGCTAATTTTCGTCGGGAGGCAGAAGCAGCGATTGATAACAGAGAGGAGTTGTTAATAGAAACAGCACAGCACCTGGAGACCAAACTCAACCTGCTGGGTAGCTAAAAATAAGAATTGTCATTGTGTGAAGTATCACTTCCTCTCCTGTGATAGTGTTGGCAATAAGACAGACAACAGCGTTGTAGTTTATATCTGAAAGACTTCCTCTGCAGTTTGGAAATCTCCAGGCTAGGGACATGAAATCCAATGACAGTGTCTATACAAGTTCTCATACATTTTGGGCAGCAGTAACTTTGAAAAAGTGTACTGAAACTATTTTGTGCCCTGAGCAAAGAACATGTACATCAGCTGTTACTGTGGCTCAGCTAACACAGTAGATAATGAAGTTCCCACAATTTAATTGTGAGTCCATGTTCTTGGATAAACCTATAAAATACTATAAATTAACTTCAGTTTTGAGCACAAATTCCGAGGGAATTTTAGTAAGTGAACTATATTATAAAAACCAGTAACTTAAACATGTAGGCATTTTGCTGCTGAGTTCCTGCTGTGGTTGCATTGTTGTGCTTGCTTTGTGCACTTTGTAAAAAGATGCTTAGTATTGAAACTTACATTGATTGACATTTTTGCATCATTCATCACTGTCATGGCTAACATAATTCTGTTAAATTATGGAGCATTCAGTGCTTTCTGTTCTATTTTGTTTCCAAACATTTTGTTCTTTACGACTTTGATTTTTGGAGTTGTCTCAGTCTCATTTTTCCCTGAATACAATTTGTGCCTATAATTCGTTATCCTGAATTTCCATGATTGCAAGATACTACCATTATGGCTTCTCATAATCTCGGCAGTGATTAAAAAATTAGAGTAATAATAGTAAATGCCATAAGTAGAACACATAAGTGGTAACATAGATCTTGTCAGAATCTGTTACCTTTGCCAATTATTAAGGCTCTATCTGCTTTCACAATTTAATTTTCAAAAAGTGTTCCCGTAACTTAAATTGATCTCCATCTTTAATGTAACACAGTTACAGCATCTTCAAACTGACCTCTAGTGGAAGGAATAAGTATTGTAACGTTCAGATGGTGATTTACCAACATCATCAGGATGAGTGTTGGCATCTGATTGTATGTCTGTGCATTTTCAAAAAGGAAATGTACTCTCTTTTCTTCTGCATTTGACAGTTGTAGCATCTGACTTGACAATAGGGACAGCATACATTTAAACAGTCAAAGTTGCTTTGATGGGACTTAATGCAGTATTTCTAAAATGCATATAGTATGAGTCTTCTGCCAGCACATTGTCATTTTAGATTATTAGGAAGAAATTAAATGCATTGCTCTTGCAAAGAGCAAATTAAGAGACAGAACTTGGTTGTGGACACATTCAGACCTTAATCTAAATGCAGATCATGTGTCTGTGGTTTTTTGCTGGTCAGCACCTTGGCTCAATTCTCTGTAAGTTCAGGAGTGTGACTGGCAAGCAAAGACCTTTTTTTTAAGCAAGAAAATAGCAACTTGAATTTCAAGAAAAATAAAATTATTTCTCTTCTTTTCCTGTTTGCCCAGGAGCAACAGGGATAGAAGATCGCCTGCAAGATGGTGTACCTGACACTATTGTGGCTCTCCGAGAAGCTGGGATAAAAATCTGGGTGTTGACAGGAGACAAACAGGAGACAGCAGTAAACATTGCATACTCCTGTAAACTTCTGAACCAAAGGGACACTGTCTTCACCATTAACACTGAAAATAAAGTGAGTAAAGAAACACAGAATGCAGAGAATTTGCTATCTTACCCTTTCTTTGTGTCTTGCAGTTTGGTATTCCTTTGCTTTAGCCCTCACTCAACAAAGAACAGTCAACCCACATAGCATTAGGCCAGAACTCTGTAGACTACACATAATAGGATGAATTGAAATATAAGACACTTATGTAGTGTTTCATTCAATTAGAATACATTGATTATTCCTAATGAAAATATTCTTTTTAAAAATTACCTGAATTGCTAGGTATTACCTGAATTAGTACCTTTAGGAAGAAAGTAAAACGTAATTTAAGTGCCTAATTCCTTAATAACATGGATATCTGGATTTCCAGCTTACAATGGAAATTTCAGTTTAACCCTGGGTGATATCTTTTACAAGACATTTGGAAAATGCTGTATGAGTCACCCAAGAAAAAGTATGAAGGTGTAGATTTAAGTAAATTCAGAACTTTCGAATTGCATTTTCCCTAACAGGATTAGACTTAATCAGAAATTTATTAGCAAAAAATTTAATCCAGTATCTCTTCATTTAAGCAGGGGCCAGTTAAAAACATAGTCACTTTCTTGACATTCTGTGGTGGCAAACACATATGCAGATGTGCACAATTATGTTGTCAATTTCCATGGCCGACAAGAAAGGCAGGCTGTAGGCGAAGCAAACATAGTCCAAAATGAGGATAATCACTTCAAGGGCAGGTCTGACAGCTCCTGTGAGTCACTAAAACACAGTGAGCAAACTGTGGTGCAATCTATGGCTATTTCTGACGTCTGTGCAGAAGAGAGAAAATAAGAGTCATAACTTCCAAAGAGGGTAAATGCCATTATGGATGGTGAAAGTAAAAGGCTTTAAAACAACCAATTTGGCTTTTGCTAGATGTGGAGCAGTATAAGCAAGGTACCAGGAAAATCACACCTTAATTTCAGAAAGTGGAATGGCCATTACTATGCACAGCCTCACACCTCATTCCGTCAGACATCCGGTTGGGACAGATTGCCTTGGGGATGGATTATGGGGACACCATGTACAGACATTATGGTTAAACCAGGACCATTTGCTAAGGAAGGTCAGACCTGACCAATTCTAAACACAAAATGATTGAAAATGCCAGCTGTGATGCCCTTTTTGCATTTTCTTGCTGGTGACCTCCTACTTCCTATAGAGACCTGAAAGCCCCCTGAGGTGTGCCCAGAGCAGCTGCTGCCTTTTCCCTGCTCTTTTTTTTTTTTTTTTTTTGCAGCATCATTCATGGCCCTGACTCAGCAGGAACAGGAGGCACAGTGAGTTCAGCTCTTCCAACAGTTGGCAGGAGGCTGTGGAGGGCAGGCAGGGCTTCCTTGTGTGACCAGACAAGTCCCCCATCTGGATTGTCTCAGCTTTTCTCCACAGGGAACCAGGGTTTCCAATACAAGCTTGCTTTTCTCAATAAAGCTATTGTGAGGATTAATTAAATATTGTTAAAATACTGACTGTTTGCCTTATGGTAGACAATTGCATAGAACAGTGAGATGGCCTACTTTCTAACTGCTTTTCTCTGCAGCAAGTAGCTCTCCAAATGAGAATATTTTATTCTATGCAAATAGCTGTCTCTTTTAATGTCACAGAAATAGAGAAACACGCAAAGATGGTATGGAATCTGGCACGGAAAACATTCCTTGCTTCAATGTATAATTTCATTTGAAACGCCTATCTGCTTTAATCAGAAGCAGAATGAATACATTTAGGATGGAAATTAGAAGGTGGTTTCTGCCAGAGCATAGATGCTACAGGCGGGACCACCCTGGCTCCTGGAAGTGCTGGCACAGCTCCTTACCCACAGCAGCCTCTGAGGCCCTGGATCCAGTCTCAGGAGCAACCTGCTCACACAACCTGAGGTTAAGGGATACTGGAGTTTCTCCACAAATAGTCCCCTCCCTTTCAAAATGAAAATAAAAACAACCTTCTGAAAGAAGCTCCCAATAGCAGCAGTGAGGAACACAAGTAATATATACAAAGCACTTAACCTGTTAATTTTGCCAGTTAGGTCTTGAAGTGGCTTCAGTGTGAAAGGCCTCTGTTTACCCCCTGAGCCCAGTAGGCTATTCAAACACTGAAAATGAAATAGCCTCCAGGAAGATCCAACTTAAATAGGTAGCTTGGCTGATTCGTTTCAAAAGCCAAGTCAAGACAAACAAGGAATTTCCATGACTGTTTTTAGTTTGTTCACAGAAGGATGATGTTTCTTCAATATTTTTTAGGGGTTTTAAATGTGCAGGCCAGATGCAGGCTTTTATTAGAAGTCAGAGGCACATTTGATTCCAGAACCTCCCACTTAAGTGTAATTTAAATCTTGCAAACATCCTACACATGTACCTTATGCTACATAAAGTGAAAATAGCATTATAAAGCTGAATCGTCACTCAATAAAGCTGACAGAAAAGGTAGAAAAAGGAGAGATTAGCTCCTCAGATATTCATGGCCATGCCACAGAAGGAGATCTTTGAGTGTTAAGTGGGGGCAAAATATCTTTGATATCTTTTTGAATTTTCTCTGATAGTGATGTGCCAGTTTAGGAGATCTGAATGGGAGAGGTAAGAATGTTCCCCTTAAATCTGTTTCTATCTACTACCAAATCAATTCCGGTTGTTGGCATCTAAAAGGGAACTTGATCCAAAATTAAGCAGATTTTCTATGACAAAAGGACTTTCTGTTTGAGGCACAGTGCTGGAAAATATGAAGTTTAATTTCTATTCCTAATTGTGACACACAACTGATATGTGACTTAGAAAAGGCCACATTCTGAAAGTCACTGGATAATTTTGAAAATCTGAACCTCTTGTTTCTCTTACTACAGTTTATTTCTCAAGGAAGCCAATGCTGCAATATCTCACATCATTCATATCAGAACTAGATTTTTCAATAGCCTTAAAAGAAAAATTTTCTTTTTAATTTCTGAGTGCCCAGCATAAATGCAGATATGCCCTCCTGATGTAAAGATTATTATATTTTCTCTTAAAATAATTCCTTACTTCAGTTAACTGGCTGATAAAATGTGCAGTGTTTTCACTGAAGGATTGGATGGTGTGGTATTTATTTCAGTATGTCCAATCAGATGAATGAGTGAATTTCCCAGCAAGCTTTCCCTAACATTTTTCTGATAGGCTTAAACCCACTGGCATGATTATACAAACATGCACTTGGCAATGTGCTGCGCTGTAAAGGGAGATGGAGATAACTATTTCTAGAACCACGTCTGTTTTCTCACAGGAAACTTGTGAATCTCTCTTGAATTTAACCCTGGAAGAGGTAAGGAAGAATTACGAAAATGACAAACCGCGAAGTAAATTTTTTGGCATCACCCCAGCATCTTTCTCAGCCTCTGAGGCCCCCGGCCCCGAGTTTGGGCTGGTGATTGATGGACCGACCCTGAACATCATCTTCCAAGGAGGGCTGCAGGAGAAGTTCCTGCAGCTGGTGCAGTACTGCAGCTCCGTGCTCTGCTGCCGCTCCACTCCTCTGCAGAAGAGCATGGTGGTCAAGCTCGTCCGGAGGCAGCTCAAAGTGATGACCTTGTCCATAGGTACCTCCACTCTGAATCTCGCAGGAGAAAGGGGAAGCAGGTTCTTTCTTTAAGAGAAATGTGTAGAATTTATTGTACGGGGCAGATTTCTGTGCCTTAGGCAGACGCAGTGAGGAAACAGCATTGATTAATTTTTTCCTGATCAAAACCCAAATAAAAGTCCTTCTTCAGCTTTCACACAGCATGTCTGCCCCCCTTTAAATAACATGAAGACACTCTAAATCCAGAATCTCTTCATGCACAACAGTACAAACACACACATATATTCCCTCTGAAATGTCCTTGTTTTGGGCCCAGAAAGCACTCAAAATTAGTCAATATTTCATCTTTTCATAAAACCCTTTTCCTGTCAGATTTTCCCAACTGGTAAAAACAGTTATCTCCAGAGTGGTATTAAGCACTGACTCATTTGCCTTTTACCTCCAAATAATGTGAAACGCTTTGAGTTTTCTTCCACATGTTTGGTAAATGATGCCACTAAAATCCTTGCAGAATTGATTTAGATGACTCCAAACTAAAAAAATACACCTTTGTGGACAAAACAGAAAAGGCAGAGTCTGTTGTATTTTTAAAATTTTACTTTGCCTTACAGTTCAGAACATTAGCTTTCAGCCCTCTGCATCATTTACTTTACTTTACCAGCTAACTTAATTTAAAATCTCTACATTGAAAGCAGCAGTCATGGCTTTTCTGTCCCTGGAAATTTGGTTACATATTTAACATACTGTTCTGAGTTGAAATGAGCAAGACAATTCTTGAAACTGGCTTGTTACATTGTCATCTGAAGAAAATTTTTCATAGATTCAGAGAAAGTAGGGTGTTGCAAAATTGTTCCTGAACATGTGGATTTGGCCAAGCAAAACCACAAAATTGTGCAGATGTAAATGATGTTGGGGTGGCTGTGTCACCACCCAGCTGGTCCTAAAGCTGGGTTTCGCTGTGGTGGAGCCAAGTCTCCTGGGAAAGAGGGAGGATGCTCCTACCAAGACCAGAGCCTTGATGTCGTGCTTCATGCCATGTATCAGTTCTCCTGATCAAGATGCATGGCAGTCCAGAAGAGTTGAAATGATCAGCATTGCCGAGATTATGTCTTTCTTTTGATGGAGACACCTTTTCTTGCACTATTAATGTTCCCTCCTGTCTTCCAACTCTAGGGGATGGTGCAAACGACGTTAGTATGATTCAAGCAGCTGATATTGGAATTGGAATATCTGGCCAGGAAGGCATGCAGGTATCATCTCAGTTTCTTTCCTTTCCTTTTTTGTCAGGTAGTCTGTTGTGGCTTAATAAGTTTCATAGCACCCCAACACTCTCAAGTGTTATCTTAAAAATGCGAGGTGGCTTCATAAAATAATATACACTCCGAAATTATGCAGCCAGCCAAATAAAAGAACATTTTGAGCCAAATATTAGCATGCAAGGAAAACCTGTGTTTGCTTATGAGCCTGGAAAATTAGCAGATGTCTGTCCAGTGTTAGGCGAGCAGCTGAATTCTGAATGCTCTCAGCTGCTGCATTTTAAGGTTTTGTGAATTCTCTTCCACTGTCTTCTGCCCTGAATCCTTTCCCAAACATCCCCCTTCCTTATTTTTCTGAAATGGAGAGTTCTGCAGAGACTGAAGGTTCCCAATGTGTTCTTGAGGGTTAGTTTGATGGTTTCTTTCTTCTACAATATTAAATAGTAGAAAAGTATTTCAATGCCTATGTTCAAATTTCATTATACAGAGTGTGAAAAAGATACACTGTAAATGACCTTCTATTCCTTTTCCCAAAGGCTGTTATGGCCAGTGACTTTGCAATACCCCGATTTAAACACCTCAAAAAGCTCCTTCTTGTCCACGGACATTGGTGCTATTCTCGCCTGGCGAAGATGGTGATTTACTTTTTCTACAAAAATGTGGTAAGATGATTAAAATTATGAAGCTTTCATCCTAGCAAATGTTAATTCCAGGTCTGGGGGTTTTTTTGGTAGGTTGTATTTGGTGTTTGCAGGTTATACACTTACTTTCTATGAAGCTGTATTCCATGTTTCTTCACTTAGCAAGGTTATAGTATGCTTCTTCCTTCTTAGCAAGGTGCTGCATAGAGCATTGAGGCTAACACAGGCTCTAAATATATTTTGAAATAACATTATTCCAGAGGGAAAAAGGACTCAAGGCTTAGTAAGCTTATGTGGTAGCACAAGAAACTTTATTAATAATACCCATGAGCCTCAAAATAAAATTTGCACAAGGAATATCAGATTATTAGCATGCTAATGTAGAAGATGAGTGTGCACTAAGAATTGTCTGCCTGTGAAACCGCTGAATTTTTACAGGAACAACTTGCAAGAAAAGATGCAGTCATATCTGTCATTTTTATTAAAAATTTAATGTATGAGCAAATGAGGTCTGCATTGAAGTAGAACATAAAATTGAAAAAATGAAGTAATTCAGTTTCTACAAGACTGGGCAAACAATTCAATTTGACATGAAATACACTCTGAGCATGAAAGGCTTTTTATTTAGAATTCAAGGTATCTGTTTTTTGTGGACTTTTAAATAATTTTCAATAAGGATTACTTCTAAACACTGTTAAAATTTGTAGTGGAAATTAACACTTTCCTTTTTTTTCCTTGAATGTCCTTTTAGAGTCCAAAGGATATTTATTTGCAATGTGAAACAGTTCTCCAGACTGGGATGCTGCTGCTCTTTCATCTCCCCAGTAGCAATAGGGAACAGTACACCTTTAATTCCACATGGACAACAAGACTGTAAAAGGATTTTAAAGTCTCGTGCTCACGGCTGTGAATAGTTTCTTTAGTTATTCTCTGATATGTTTTTAAATAAACATAATGGCTTTTAAAAAGCTGTATCACAGTGGATCACTGTGAAATAGACACTTAAGATATATTGCGCTATGGAAAGAAGCCCAGTGCCTTTAACCAAAATCTTGTCTTCTTAGGAGACTCTGTTAAAAACCAATGTCCCACATAAACGTCAGAACTACGTGTTTGTATTTGCTTCTCCACAGTGCTACGCCAACCTGCTCTTCTGGTACCAGTTCTTCTGTGGGTTCTCAGGCAGCACCATGATAGATTACTGGCAGATGATTTTTTTCAACCTCTTCTTCACCTCAGTGCCCCCTCTTCTCTTTGGAGTCCTTGATAAAGATGTTTCTGCAGAAACACTCCTACGTCTGCCCGAGCTGTACAAGAATGGACAAAATTCAGAGGTATATCATGATTGCTGAAAAACTGCTTGATAATACCAAGGTGCACAGGATTTTTGGTTTATGAATGAGAGAAGGAAGAGGTTAGACTTACTTGGAACAGTGAAACAACAGGAAACCAGCCTTCGGTCTCTCCAGTATTGAATTCCACTCTAGGGGAGCTGTCACCCCATATGCCACTAGATAAGTTTAATATGACAAATAGTCAAATTAAAATGGCAATAAATAAGTGCTTCACTAGAAGAAAGGATTTTTGACCAAATTTATTATTCTAGAAAGAGTTTTGATAAAGAATTTGAGCTATAATATCCCTTCTGGAGGGATGTGACATTGGTGAAATACAGCTTTTAAGATTCTTTGTAGAATTGTTAATATTCCTAAGGTCTATCTTTACTAAACACAAAGATAAGCCTTTGGTTTAATGATCTGCTCAGGAGGCATTTACTCATGGAGGAGACCAATTACCAATAATTAGTAGCCTGAATGCAAGTAAAACAGACAGCAATTATGTTTGCAGGACAGACTAGAGACGTATATATCCCATCATAACTACTGTTATCTATAAACTCCTGCAGATATACAACAGGTCAACTTTTATTATTACAATGTTGGATGCCTTCTATCAGAGCCTCATTTGCTTCTTTGTCCCCTATTTGGTAAGTAACAGGCTTATTAATATTCTCAGGCTCCTGTCTTCCTTAGAAGCAGGAAATTCAGTTCTGAATAGTCAGGGTTCACGACAGTATCTCTGCCTGTTTTGTAGATGTACAAGGACTCTGATATAGACGTATTTTCCTTTGGAAACCCCATCAACACCATTTCCCTCCTGACCATTCTCTTGCACCAGGCTCTGGAAATGAAAACATGGGTAGGTGTTTGACCTTTCCTGTTCACAAGCACTCTTGGTTTTTTTGTGCAAGTTGCATCCCGTGTAAGCATGGAATATCTCTTTGAGGGTAATTTACCTGAATTCTGGGTCACAAAAAGTAAGTAAAATTGAGCTGAGATTTCACAAAATGCCGGAATTTTTTATTGGCCCCAGCTTAATATTGTCATGTGCACAGTGACAGAATTTTTTTCTATCATGCCTTTGGGCAGACTAGTACACAATATTTGCATACTTCAATATATGAGGAAGTGTTACTTAGAGAACTGAATTCACTATTGTTTTCTAAATTCATTTTTGGTTAATTCTCCTGCTGCAGATTTCAGTCAAACACACTGTTAGATGCATTCTTTCCAACTGTCTCTCTCTCCACCCAGTGAGGGTCTCACAGGCATCACTTAATTTTGTGTACTTGCACTTGCAGACCCTGCTCCAGCTGGTGATAATGCTCTGCAGTTTGGCCTTTTACCTCATCTTCTCGCTGGCCTACAACGCTACCTGCCTGGACTGCAGCCCTCCCACCAACCCTTACTGGATTATGGAGAGACAGCTCACAGACCCCATCTTCTACTTACTGTGCCTTATTACCCCTGTCATCGCACTCCTACCAAGGTTTGAATGTTTTCTTCTCATTTTTCCTTTTGTGGGTTTGCACACATGTGAGTGAAGAAACAATAACGATGTGTACAGATACATCATGTGTCAGACACGTGCTGCACAGGGATAATTGATCAGTGTGGAAGTCAGGTGCCTGAGTTCAACCTTCCATGTCAGGAACCATTCATTTATTCAGTTATGCACCCCTAGATAAGTCACTATATACATTCTACTTTTCCTATTAGGCAAACCTTTCTTACTGGGGTGCATCAAAGTTTACCAGTACAGATCTACTTGGCTCTATACAAGTCAAAGTAAATATACAGTAACATGTTGTGTTAAGATCCAAGAGGCAACTTTAATCTGTCAGGTATTAGGTGTCTACCAGATGCCTGTAGAGCAATGGAAAATTAGTTTCTGTATTTTTGATGTAGCATATGTAACAAGCCCACTGGTAAAAATAATACATTCTCTTCCTCTTTCATCAGGTTCTTTATTTTTGCGCTACGAGGAACCCTTGGAGCATCTCTTATTTTAAAAGCACGGCAGATAGATAGACTTCCTGAGGGGCAACGGGTTCTTGAAATCCAGAAATTAAGATCAAGAAAAGAAGCCACTTCGTGTGCACCTGTGGCATCATCTGCATCTACTGATGACCATGACCAAAGCATCAGCCACTTATTTGTGTCACCGTTTCTACATCAAGCAGCAGCTCTCTCTCACAGGGACAAAGAAAATCAGGGCTTTTCTGCCTCTGAAGTGAATCCTCTCAAGAGGGGGACACATGAGGAAAGCTACTTCTTCTTTAATAGGTGGGCAGAGGAGGAATCTGCTGCTACAGATCCTTCAGCAGGGCCTTTCTCTGGTCATCATCCCCTTGTACCCAGCAGGGTAGCGCCTCCTGGGCAGGAAGTTGGCAAATTGACTAAAGATTATCCCAAGAACTTCTACGGAAGCCACCGGCGGTCAGTGAGTTCAGTGACACTCTGAAAAAAAAGTCAGAAATGGAACCCACAGGCCATGTGGAGAAGGACACCAAAGGGAAAATAAAAATATTTATGCTTAGCCATTATGCTCACTAGAAATGGAGAGAGAGGGAACTGGATTAGTGCAATAGCAACTCTAATATGCAACTTCAGCTCAATTGCCTGGGTTTCTCATTACATGACTTTGTTCTTCCTGGTTTGGTCATGTTAGAGGAACATGAGCATCACGCAGTTGCTGAGAATTGCACATGTACTTTTTTCAGCAAATACTCTATCATATTAATAGGGAATACTTGTGAGGTTTCAATGGTGGTATTATTATGCAATGGAGGTAATGGAAAGAGAATCCATTCTTTTTTAAACCAAGTCTTAAAGCAATGTGTCCCACTTTAGGTTTTTATTATCAAAATCTTAAAAAGAGCTTACCAATTTAAAAATTATAATTCTGCATGACAAATTGTTACCTGCAAATAGCTAAACATACTTGCACAATAACAGCAATGGAAAGACATTAGAGAATATTCCAGATTTTTATATATGTACTTTCAGCATACAATAATATCTGCCCTAGAGCCTGTTTTCCCTAAAGACTGATTTTTATGCAGAGAGCAGTTTGACCTGATACTGTTAAGAAAAGGAAAAATGAGTTTACAGAGACAAAGAATACAAATACTGACCTATGTGAACTGCCAGGACAACTCAGTGATAAGTGGAGTCTGCTTCTTCATACTTACAAAAGTAGACAAATATAACAAGCCACATTCAAGCATTTATGCCCTAGAATTCTAAAGCTGTCCCCTGATTTTTCCTCTAGAAATTCAGTTTCTTATTTCAATTCCCTATGTTGTTACGTGGTGCAATCAATCAAGTAGGGATCATGCTCCTCCTCACAATTGGTCACATACATTAGTTGATGCATCGCAATAATGGAGATTTTGACAAGTCATATATGAAAGTCACTAATCACATTGTACGAAGTACATGGTGTAAAATGACTAAAATATGCGTAATATGTTCACCGTTTTGGAATCTCAGGGCAAAAACATGCAGGAAAAACTGTAAGATGTCACCACCATAACTACTTATTGCAATGCAATGAAAAGTGACTTTGGTATTTCTTATAGAAATGTTGACTAGCAAGAACATTTCCCAAGTTTCTCTTCACAGTGTGGGATGAAATCTTACCTAGTTTTAAATTCAAGCCATCTGTACTTTTGTAAATCTATCACTGGTTTTGATTTAATATGTTTTAAGCCTTTTTAATACATGCTATATTTAGCTCTTTGCTACCTATCACAACATGTGCTCTATCTAATAACATATTTAGCTATTGCTAATTTAACTTCTGTATGTTAAAATAATTACTGTAGCTAGAGTCTTCAAGTTCTTACTTTAATACAACTTGGGCAAAATTGAGTAGCATATCTCCCACTGGGATTTCTGGTAGCCAGAGCAAGATTATATGTAAGAACTCCTTTTGTTAGAGTATTAGTTGTCAGTTGTTCAACAATCCAGTAAATTTTTTTGCATGATAAAAAATTTGAGGAAATTAAGTGTAGCTGAGATTATTGTTAATGGAGTGTGAGATTGCTCAAATGTTTGCTTACTAGCTGGGAATGGACCTGGTGTGTCAAGAGGACAAATATCAATCCTTTACCATTCACAGACTTTTTCTAAATTAAATGGTCCATTTCCTTTGAATTTAAAGATGTCAATTCTTTACACACTGTACTACAAAATGTAAAGTGTTTTATAGAAATAAATGTGATAAAGTCACACCTTTGCTGTGTTGTTGAGAGGACAAAAACAGAGGTGAAGGAGTGCTTTTCCTACAGACATCCATGAGCAGCAAAGTGATATTTACAGAGACTGCTCCTCTGTATAGTAGGAATGTTTGCCTGAAGAAATAGGTGACAAACTTATGTGAATGCGCAAGGGGCTAGACATGTTATAGTTACCCAAATCCGGAAGAGTTCCTGAATTGAATGCCAACTGCATGCTTTCCTGAATTGAAAGGCAAGAATTAATTTCATGTTTTCTCATCAGTCTCTGCAAAAAGGTTCTACCGTGCATTTTGAGTTGGCTTAGGGTCTGAAATAGATTGGAGGGGAGGGCCCTTTTAAGAAAGGGAGGGAAAACAGGATTGATTAGGAACGCCAAGAAAATGACCCCTAAAAGTTTTTTAGTGTTGGAGTTCCTGCTATGTCTGGGAATAAAAGAAGTGGAAGAGTCCTTTTCTAGGTCGTTTCTAAGCTTTAACCAAAAATACTTAGGTCTCTTAAAAGAAAGAAATAAATAATCCAATTTTGCATGGATGCATTAAATAATTCTGTAGCTAAACATATAAACTGATAATTCTATTATGTGGTAGGTGACCACAAATGGATCCAATGGATGAATTTACCTGGAGAGTTTGCAACACAGAGAAAAATAACCCCTTCTTTTTCCTTGATCTTTGAGGAGAGAGAAAGCTGAAATAAACAGAAACAAAAGGCAGCATCATGCAAGGCTTGGCCTCTGCATTCCAGCTGGCACCAGAGCTTTCTATATCTTCCCTCCTGGGTGACAGTGAGTGCTGCCAGCCCTCTGCTGAAGCTGATGTTGCCTCAGTTCTGGACTCACAGTCACTGCTAAACAGTTTCATCTTCCCTACACTCCTGGCTGTGCACTTAGCGTGAGCTATCGCATGTTAAAAAGACAGTGAAGAGGCATTTACTACCCTTTGATAATGAGGTAAATTTGGGGTGTAAGATCAAGAAAAAAACCTTTTTTTTCCAGTGAAAACAAGCCTACAGCGAGACAGAAAGTCCTCCAAGGAATTTCTTTGGAAGAGGGGAAGTGTATTTACTAAATGAGTTATTTAGACCTAACTGGATTTCAAGGTAGCTTTATTTCAAGAAATATGTAATAATACTGTCAAGGTCCATGTTCCATTAATTCTAATGTGAATAAGAGAAGAAGGGTCTCACTTTTTAATATATCCTTCCATAATCTTCAATATTTCATTTGCTTGGACAGAAAAACATTAAATTAATGGGGGGATGTGTAAAATTACTGCATTCTTTTTATTCTTGTCTCTGATGTTATTTTAATAATGACACTGCATGTGGAGCAGTGCTTTGAGGTATATGGAGCTGTACCTATGTGAAAAACAGGAGGTTTTTCTCACACAGAGGAGAGCAGGAACTGACCTGTCAGGGGTCTTGGCTAACAGATGCCATCCCCTGCTGCTTGCAAAACTCAGTGAAGAGCCATACCTCATATTCTCAAAACAGGCAAATTCTAGGCCCTGATAAAATGAGATTCAGGAAATAAGAACATGTCTACAGTTTGTTCATGTCTGTATCGATATGGCCCGCTGGAGATGTCTCTGACAGTTATAGATCTGCTGCATGTCAGCAATAACTGTGCAGTTTAAAACCCAAAAGTCTTTTGATGTGAGAAAGGAAGGACTCCATTTTGTTCTCTTTTCTTATACACATCCATTTTAAACCTTTGCAGAGATGGGTTCTGTGCTGAAGCACGGTGAGCTGCTCCTTTTCCCAAGGATGAATTGCATATATTTTACCACTTTTGCTGGCTGATATTGCAATGTCTGTTGGATTTAGTTGGAGGTGGTGTAGGGGTGCAGGTCTATTAGCTTTAAGGGTAAGGTGACTGCAGGCAGGATGTGGCATGATTAGGCACTTGTAAGCAGCACTGATGAGTAAAAATATAAAGGTGGAGACAAGAGACTCTTGATCACAGAGGGTGGGATTTAGGGAGACGGCCAAATAGTACTGAAGTGCTTATAAAGTACTTTTGACATTGCCAGTGACTGGAACTTGCTGCAATTATCAATACGTGAGACAACTGCAAACAGAACTTGCTGTCTGGCTGTTTAATACAACACCCGCTTATTCTCATTTACATAAACAAGGTTGACACACAATAGAGTCTGAATCATTATTTTTCAAAAAATATATGGGGATCTGTTTTCTGAAGGCATACAAGGCAAGGGTTATTCACTCACATTCAGTGGAGCTACTGAAGTATGCTCCCAGCTCCAGCCATACTTTTCATGTTAGTGCTCAGAGAATTGGTGTGGTTATTGTGTTCTTCAGCAGGAGAGCAGAGATCTAAAAGGTATCAACTTAAATGAGAAAAGGGTCCAGTTTTGGGTCTCAGAGACTAAATGTTGACCTTCACTTCACAGAAGCCAGGTCACATTGCTACAATTTCTTCTAGCCAGTACTGTTCAACACTATAAAGCTGAGACAAAGTTTTAATGTGACTGGGACAGGAAGTAGTAAAAATATTTGCAAAAAGTAGCCAATAAAATGGAAGATGAGTCTAAAAAGAGATGGTTCCTTGCCTTTTGTATGCTTGTATTCCTCTATTTTACTAACATTTTCCTATTTAACCTCAAACAGATCATATAAGGAACTTCTGGATATTTATTTTTCTATTCAAAAAAGGGAAAATATAAATCAATAGACTGCAGGCAGGTCAGTAAAGCTCCTTTGAAATCAGCTGGATTCCACTGGAGTTTTATTAGTGCCTATCTCATTTTGTTACTACTTTAATTCTAAAGACTTCGCCAGGAAGAACAAATATGTTTAATAACTATACTGCATAAGGAGCAGTGCTTTGAGGTATACAGAGCTGTACCTAAGTGAAAAACAGGAGCTTTTTCTCACACAGAATGCTCAGTCAGAATGGATCCTCTTTCACAAAGTTTAGGCAGCTTGTGGCCATAAATTTCATGGTCTAAATCGAGATCTGAAGAGCAGAGCAGACTCTTCATTCTGTTCCCGTGTACAAGGGGTGGAGTGGGGGTGAACTATCAGTTTCAAGACAAGGAGTACGCTGTAATGATAAAGGAAGAATAAGAACACTTACAAGACCTCCTGGAGCATTCCAAACAAAATATTGAAATGCTTTCAAGCATTCTTCAGAGGTCACTGAGGGCTTTAAGTGTCCATCTAACACATATCATGTAGAACAAGTGTGCATCCATGCATATAAGTTCAGAGGACTCGGAAGAATTGTTAGTCTCTTGCAATAGCTAAAGCAAACTTGGTTTTAGTCACATTATGAGAAGAGGTAATGCTGTAAATATTCAAATGCGCTTTCTCAAAAATTTTAATTAATTAATGGCAATATAATACATAATTAATATATTAACATATAATTAACATATATAATATATAACAAATATAATATATAATTACTATATAATTAATATATAATTAATATATTAACATAATATATTAACGTATAATTAATCTTTTCTTAAGGTCCTTTGTTCCATTTCATAATCTTAAATTTCACAGTAGGGAAGGAATATAGTCCAAAGGCATCAAAGAGCCAAAATGGTACTTGCAGTTATTCGTTCTTAGATGAAAAAACCCAAAGCTATAATTTAGAGCCAAAAGGATTCCAACTATCCAGCACTCTTCAGTCATGCACCAAGCACCACACCAAATAAATTTTTTATGTCCTAATACTAATTTTGAAGACAGCATATTTTAAAAGAATGCTCTGGCACAATGTATGTATTTGACTTGTGTTCTTTAAAATTCAAAATGATCTGCAGTGTCTTGAGATTACTTCAAGTGACTGGTTTTCATTGTATGTTTGCACAGAATCAGCAACAGTTGAGTATCTGAGAGGAAAGACAATCCATCACATATTTTTCTACCCAAGTTTTATTAACAAAAAACCAAACACAAATCCTGTGAGGAATGAGATTAGCCCTACAGTGGGGCATGCTTGAAGAGAACATGCGTATTGGAGTTTTGAAATTCATTCACTTTTTGTCATCAAATAAAAGTTTTCCTTTACTTCTAGTGTATAGGAATAAAGCACAATAATGGTAGGGAGGAGGAAAAAGCTCATATGCTCTGGTAAATGACAAGACTTCCATAGTGTTCAAGGCATTATCAGAATCCATTTCATACCTCATCTGTTACTGTAAGCATAAAATGGGCAAATGTCCTGCACTATTGTAATGTCTGCATACTGGGGGCAAATGCTTTGATTTTCTATCAGCAAATACTGTTAAGTTATATAGTGTTTAATCACGCTTGGTGAGAGTGATGAACTTTAAAGTACGAGTTTCCTTCCAATCCCTCCATCTTCAGTTCCCCTGAAAATGTATAGCATCATTTCCAAAATCCTGAAAATTAATTCCACAGCTTGGAGGCTTCCTGATGGTTCAAGGCTAGAACCTTTAATAGAGCACTAAAATTCAAACCATTTAGATGTAAACATTACTTTGATTGAGGAAATCAGGTATTTGAGCTTATAGCTTGCAAATAAACTTTGAAAATCAGAACTCTCTGATTTTCTGGCACCTCTAGGCAGAGAAATTGCCTGCATTTATGAAATAGTCTACATTATCTGGTATGACACAACCTAAAAACAGTTGATTTCTAAATAAAGCAATTGCATTTATGAGGCCAGAATGTAAGTGGTTGGAAGGTAGGAGGCTCCACTGGAGTTAGAGAAGGTCTAGGATTTTATATTTGTGGAGACAACCACTTACACTCCCCACCTGCCCTTTCCAAAAGGAAAGGCACAGGAAAAGGCATGGAGGGGACTTGTACAGGGGATAAAGAACATAAAATTTCAAATACCAATAACATAGTGGAAGGTAATTCTGGTAGTATCTAAGCAACCAGAGACACTTCAGGAAAATCTGTACAGGGAAATCAGCTATAGCCCATTTTTAAGGCCTCTCTGTGGTTTACATTTCTTATGTTTCTGAAACTGGACTTCTCATCACAGTATTTGAAAATATAAAAATTTTTTATTGGAGGACCTCATCATCTTCAGTTTCTGCAGAGGAAGATACATTTTTATATTTGGATTGGTAGTCACAAATTTATTAGAGCATCTTCATTAGCATGTGTCAGACTTGAAGGCTGATTAGTGAAAGGAGGAGTTGGTGCTGTGCTGGAGAACCCTTCTTCTGTGAGGCCAGTGGCAAAGCCTTTAGTTCTCCAATTGCACAGAGACAGGGTCTGCATGTCCTGAGAAACAGGAAAGTTTTTTATGCCATATCTTCACCTTTTGTTCTGATTAAAATCGTTTCATCACTGTAACTACAGTCTAGATTTTTGGGACTTCTGTGTCACCCCAATATATAGAAAACAAAAGGGTTTTTTTTAAAATCACCTGTAGAAAAGAAGTATGTTCCATGGCAGTGAAGGGGCTTATGGAAAAACTTTTATCACAATGCAGAATTAATAGGCATCAGTGTATTTTAAAAATACCAGCTTTCCAATCAGTGCTTTTGGTATAAAAATGTAGAAATCTTGAAGGAAAAAGGAATTTGCAGTAAAATATTAGAATAATTGAGGTACATAAATGACAGTACATTAAACTGTCATATTCATTTGTTGCCCTTTGACTGTAGGAGTTTCAGCACCTATTGATTGCTATTATTCCTATCATAATTAACCTTCATGATAACAACCACAAACATCAGAGGTTTGAAAACTATTTCATTGAAACTATGTCGTTAAAGATGTTCTGTGCAATACATATAATGATGGTTTACTCGCACACTGGAGAGTTACAATTACCAAAGAAAAAGGAAAAACGTTAAAGAGCAAACTAGTTCTGTTTGGTAAAAAGCAGATAGCCAAAGTTTTTCTGTGGGCAAACCTCTGTTATGCAATTTATTTAGAGATGCTTGCTCTTCAGTGCTAAATTATTATCTTTCTAAAGATTGGCAAGAAATGAGAAATTATGCAGAATCCTGTAATGTAGGCACAGTAAATCTTGTCTTGGGAATGCCTTTCCCCAGCACCCTTTCACCTGTCAGATTTCTTAATTAGAGAGATGGGACTATGCAATTATAAACGATTTATTGCTTAAAATAACAAACAAGACTTCAAGTCCTGATGTGTGAGATTTTTAGCAACACATCACAACAATGGCAGATAGTCACAAGATTTAGAGTTACATGGCAATTTATAACTTTCTAACCCAATAGGCAGTTAAAACAAAACTTTGACTTGATGACCTATCACCTGTAAATCCTTCCACTGCAAAGCAGCTGTCTCTTAACCAATAACCTACCATGTCACATACACCCACATACATCTATTATAACATCTAGATTCTTACCTTGAACTATAAAATCACATTATTACACTTAAAAACCCTTCACCATAACACCCAATACATACTTATGACTATAGAAACATAGATTTGTAACTCTCTTGCTTAAGGTTCATAAATGTCTGTCAATTATGCCAGGCCTAGTTTCTTCCAGGGCTGTAAATCAAACCCACCAAAAACTGCAGAAATTTTTACTCTTCTGTTTCCCACACTCTAAATGCTCACATTCAAGACATATATTCTCTGCTTACTTCTCTTTATTGAACGCTAGTGAATTATCTGTGATGGATGGAAAAGATGGCTTCAGCTTACAAAAGGCAGACAGATAATTCATTGCAAAAACAGTCATTGGTTTGTGTATAGTTGTTTCTTTGTTAAGCTCCTAACCACTCAACTGTGCTAAAAATCAGACATTTGAGAAAAGGAAGTAATAAATTTTACTGTATTCCTGAAAAAGAAACTGTACATAAGTAGTTATAACCATGTTGCACTAAGTCTCAAACTCTATGTATTGAAACCCTCTGTCTGTCACCAACAGTAAGATCTTACAAGTCTTGGTATTTACTAGAAATTAATTCCTCTCCAGGGCCTTTATGTTTTGTTACCTGATTTGAAGTTGTCTCAAGGACAATTTTTAGTTAGAATTTTGTGGTCGAGACGTCGCTTGTTTGCTCCCCAGGCCGTTTTGAGGCAGCCCCTTAAGAATGGTCTGCCCTCAGAACAGCCATCCTGTGAGAATAAGCAGGCTTTTAGTTGTAGTGGCTGGGACACTTGCAGAAGTGGGGGATGCTGGGCAGAAAATACATGTGCCAAATGTGGAGGAAATCCATATCAGATTTATGGGGAGATATCCCTACCGATATTTTTAACCTTATGAGAACTAAAAGCTATTTTTCCAAAGGGAACTCTGAATATATTAACAAAGTGGAAATTTTAAATTACTACGAATGCCAATAGTTAATGTCTTGAAAAATAAACTGGAATTAGCTCCATGTACAAGTATAAATATTCACCGACACTATTTCATGGCCTGCCATTCTAGCAGCTGCCATCCATGGCATTCAAATACCTTTAAAGTCTTTCCAGTCAATATTAATGAGACTCTAAATACTCAGATTGCACCTGCCAATTAGAGTATATTGCCTAGTTTACTGTCTTCATAGCCTTTTGAAGCGTGATATGCACCTGCTTTGGTTAATGGAGAAGATTTCTTGATTATAGCCTTTGAATTCTTCTGGGAGGCTGCTGACAGCTCTCCTCTCTGGTTTGGAAAAAAATTTAATTAGACTGAAAGCTAGCAGGTGATGCTACATGAGAAAGCTTATGTGATGGGATACGAGATAATGCCTCAATCTCTTTATCTGAACTGTAAGGGAAAGACAGGCTGGAGAATTCAGTGAGAGAGAAAAGCACAGTGTTAATACATGGAAACCAATTAACAGGAGAGTGTTGAGCTGCTCAGTGTTACTGAGATGGTCTTAACACAGAAGACGAAAGTCATCAATTTAGGTAGTTCTGAAATTCCACTCAGGGCAACAGGCAGATAAGCAAGGGGTGGCATTCAAAGTAGCATACAGATCCATCATTCTCTCTTCCTGGAAGAACATGAAGAGTCTTGTTTTTCAGGTATTAAGTACTCAGCCCTAAAGGTGAGAATCTAAACCTTGTAATGAAAGGTTCCTTTTCATTCTGAGGATGTCTATGAAAGGTGATACCCAATAATTGGAAGTTTGAATTGTGAAACCAACAAAATATTCCCTATGGGGTTTTGTACTGTACAGGTAACCTTTTCTATTTTGCTTTCTTTTTAGCAGCAATGACTTTCTGCAGACTTCTGCAGCACCTGTGGACACACCTTTTTCCTGGAATGATTCCAAGATTCCCAGAAAGGCAAACCTCACCAGGCAGTCAGGGGATAGTTTAAGTTCAGTTGAACACGCTGCATCAACCCTACGAGCTCCAATTTGTTCAGCAGGCTGATGTATGACAGTGTCACAGAGCAAATTTTGAAGGTCATTCAGATTTGACTGTGCTGAACCCCACCGAAAAGCCTAAAAATACATTAGATTACCAATGAACAATTTTTATAAATGTGTCACAATCATCACATTTGGCATTAAAAAATTAACATTGTACAAGAGGAGATGAATCAGAAAGTATCTCTCATGCTGGCACTTATATGCAGTCAGAGGATGTAAACTAGTAATCATGAAATGCTGTAACACTGGGAAGAAAAGATGTTAATTTCCAAAATCTCTCCTCTGAAATGTATACATGCACAACTGAAGATTTATATATACCTATGTATACTGTATCTATGTGCATTATTCTACATAAGTTACATTTTTCCAGGTACATGTATTAACAAAGAGGAAAGATTATATTTGTTTTGTCCAAAGAATTTACTTCCTTGTATGTCAATTCTTCAGTAAGTCCATACAGAACTGCTCTCAGCCCACATGATTATCAAGGCATGGAGACAATCAAGGAGGCATGTTACAATCAAGTAACTTCCCATGGCACTGATGCTGCCAAGACTGATGGAGAACATAAATCTCTCTGTGTGGAAGAGTACAGCCAAAATGAACAGGCATGGTGTTCAGCAAAACTTAAGCTGCTTGAAAAACTAGAATGAGTAACAGCTAATTTAGGTTTATAATTATTTGTAATAGGGTATTTTGTGTAGTTAGTTCCTCATGGGGCTGGTGTAGGCCTTCCTCTGGACAAGAAAAAGTGTCCCCTGTAGTGATTTTCTAGGTTATATTTTTTTAATTAAAAGTGTTCAAAGGAAAAAGGGAACATTCCTGAGAATTTTCAGACTTGTAATGTACCAGGGCATTTACTAAAAGTAAGGGAATTAAAAATTCTAGAAAAAGAGGGGATTGTGTGCACATTGCATGGCATTGTCTGGCTACTTGTGATTTCCATTTACCTACACAGACTGTGAAGCTGAATTAGCTGCTCCCTGCAGCTCTTCTCTGCAGTCTATTTTTCTCTGAGTTTGCACTTGCAACAGTTCCTCACCCTCCAAGTCACACAGAGGGACTGCTCGCAGGTGGGGGACAGAGCAAGTGCTAATGGGATCTGCTGGCAGGCTGGTCTGAACAAGCTAGTCCAAAATACATCTGGGAAGTCTACAGTGCTTTAAATCAAATCTGAGCCGGAAAAAGAGGAGTAAGTTTGAGTGTGGGAAAAAAACCCAAAATAACTTCAATGGCAGCAGGAGTGGAAAAGTATTTTACAATAATTCTTGAATGACTCTACCTCAAAATTTTTTCTCTGTTGCTCTCCTCCCTTCTGTAAATCTTGGATTAATGTTTATTATAACTGGGAATCAGTAGGTTGGATACCTGGCTGCTCAAAACCACTGTAGCTCCTCCAGGCTCAGGGGGCATCATCATTTACCCACTGTGTGGGCAGAAGTGAAAATTTTGCTGCTTTTCTTTCTTTTTTCTTTTTTTCTGCATATCCCCAGTCGATATAGGAGAAAACACCTTACATATTGTCACTTGTCTGCCGTGGTGCTGGTTTGTCATGGGAAAAAACGATGAGCCAGGCAGACAACGCACTCACCCCTACACACCAAAACCAGCGAAGTGGCAGAGCTTTTTTTCTGTTACATTTGACTTCTTGACTCTCATGCTTCTCTCGTTTGTTCATCTAAGGGCCAAGGCAAGTGTCACTTACTACTCTGGCACCAAAGAGCTTCTTTTCTATAGATTGATATGCAGAGGTGCCACACACTTTTTCTGTTCCCCCCTGAATGTCAGAGGAAAAGGTTCTTAATTTCCTTGACAAATTTGTCAGTGGAGGCAGCCAAAAACTCTGGCCATGAAGGGGACAAGGCAAACTGAAAAAAAATAACATGATGATGCTTTCTGGTGCATCTCTTTTCTTCTTCCTCCAAGGAAATGATTGCAGCTAGATGACCTTAAAGCACGGCTGGCAGTCAGATCCAGGGTGCTCAGATGGATTGATAGAAATGGATGGCTCTCTTTGGTGCCTACTGACCCAGGACAAACAGAGGTTTTGCTAAATGTCATTGATATCTAGTCTTTTTTAAGCAGACAGAAATTATTCTCAAATTTCCTCATTTCTGCTCCAGCAGTCCTGGTCCAGGACCCCTCCTTCTTATGCAAGGCTGAGAGCATGTCACATGTGCTCTGCATGGCCCCAGAGAACCCTAGCACCACGAGAAAAATAAGAAAGGAAAAGGATAGACTGAGGAGCTGATTCCTCAGTGTGGGAAACCATTCTCTGTTTTGCAGCAGGGTCACTTGAATGTGGAACTCTGATGTCCTCCACAAGGCCTGTGCAGGCTGTGTGGAATGCGGCTGGGACACCCAGCCTGAGCTCATGGCAAGACTTTTTCAGAGGAAACTGCCTGGAGCAGCAGCTGGAAGAAACAAAAACCCCAGCAGTTCCTCACCCTCGGACCAGCTTTGAGGGGGCCACGTGGCTTTGAGAATATTTGTAGAGCCATGGGGTTGATCCCTCCGATGCAGGAAGGGCTGGCAAGCTCAGACTTGAAGGGCAGCAGATTTCACACAACAAACACGATGAGGACACTGATTATGCCTTGAGTCCTCTGTAATTTTAATCCATACCTTCATCAAATGATGGATAAGGGCTTCTTTATTGCAGCTGAATGACAGGCAGATTTGAGGTACCCCATCCAGCAGGGAGCTGCTGCACCCACAACCTGGTGACACTCCTGTGTTCCAGGCCTGCGAAGTGGAGTGATGATGGCACTGCTTTGGGGAGTGTAGTACAAAATAAAAGTACTAAATTATTACCCCTTAATAACATACATGTCGAAAGGAGTGACAGCAACCTCTACACATTTATTTGTGCTGCAATATCCCCATGTCCCCACAAAACAAAAATTTTATTGAGCAATCTTTCTCTTACACTGCCTATATATAAAACAGTTATATTATTTATTCAACAGGCGACAATGAAACCACACCAGAGCAGTGAGGCAATTTGTACTCAAAACAACACTTCTTCTCTCCCTTTTCTTTCCTCAGCTCCCTTCCATGGCTGATATTTTTCATGAGAGAATGTAATCAACTTGCTTTCTCCTAGAGTAACTGAGCAATGTAGATTGCACTGCAAAGAACTCAACAGGCACAAGCCTTGCTGCCTCAAAACCAAGTGTGATAAAAAGTAAAATGAGACCCCTCAACAGCAGCTGTCCCGACAGGATAGAGTGTGTGGTGTTATCTTTCATTGCTCTCTGTAAGCGTGAGTAGCCTGGAACCAAGCAGAAGGCCTCAGAGCAAAAGGCTTTCCAACACACAGTAGCAGAGGGCTGCCTGTGAGTTCAGCAAGAACATAATAAAAGAACCAGCAAAAGAAAGTTTAAAAACCCTTTATTTGATGATTTTTCTGATAGAATTGTTAAGAAATGGGAGAATGAATCAGTATGGCTTATGATCTGCATTTCCAGAGTTTTTGGTTCCACCTTCCCTCTCTAGTAAAAACAGTCTTAGCCTTTTTATTTTTTAAAGCATCCCTTTTTACTTCACCACTACTTTCACTAACAAATAATATAAAACTTTCTACTTTTTTCATGATTAATTTGCTCCACAGTTGCTGGAGAAAAGTGATGTTAAAACAAAGCTGTAAACTTTGGAAGTGGAAGTTCGGACTTCTTCATCAGAGAGAAGTTCCCATTTACAAGACAGATGGAAAAAAGTTTAATTACTTGTACAAACACCTCACAACCCATGGGCTGATGAGGAGATGAGCTTCAGTTTAATGTTTTCTCCTGTGGTTATGTCACAGCATCAGCTACTTGCCTGTCTTCTCATTGATAGAAGAAATGTGGTATGTGTGCACAGGAAATTCACTATTGATAAAAGTATTTCTGGTGGGTGGAAACAAAGTGAAACACCCTGAAAGGTGACTGGGTGACAGCAGAGGGAGGTATTTGTGAGCTCATTTTCACCAGCCTCAGGATGGGAGGGGAGATGACTAGAAGGCACAGGAGACCCAACACAGCTTTGTCTCCAGGCATTGTGTGTGCAAGAGCAACAGAAAATCAGTTTCTCTTCTAAATCATTAAAAAACCTCTTTGTGCTTATCAAAATATGCAAATTATGCAATTTAGATGACTGGTAGCTATAATGGGCTGTAGAAAGATGATCTGCCACCTCAACTAGGGAATGCAATCAGCTCTCAGAGCCAACGAGAGATCTCACAACTATGGTTAAAGGCACAGAGACCAATCAACCTCCTTTTGAGTATCCACGGACTAACAGTTGTGGGGCGTAATGGGTCTTTCCAAAGGAAACCTCCTATTGATATATTCCCATTCTGCTCCTAATAGAAGGATGAAGGATAATTAGAAGGATAATTAATGAAATTGTAAGCCTGCTGATTTTGATAACTTCCCAATGCTTGATAAATTTGTTTTCAATGGTGGAAAAGGCTACACCATTCTACTCCACCTAAGATGAGCAGCTGTAGTCTGAAGGGTCCTGCCTGCATGCTGACTGAGAGGGTCTGCCAACATGCTGATACTGCATTTCCATCCAGCTCCGTGATGC
This sequence comes from Monarcha castaneiventris obscurior, assembly GCA_026261815.1. Taxonomy (NCBI): domain Eukaryota; kingdom Metazoa; phylum Chordata; class Aves; order Passeriformes; family Monarchidae; genus Monarcha; species Monarcha castaneiventris. The sequence goes on from JAMPIT010000371.1 coordinate 1,829,577, forward strand.
TGGGCTGGAGTTGCCATCAGGATACACAAAGGCAGATGGGAGAGAGCCTCTGAAGAAATTCCCTAGAGAAGGAGTTTGTCCTCTCAACTGTTCTTGGTCTTACTCACACTCCTGTTTGATCTACCTCTGGGTAAAGGCACCAGTTAAAGCTGCCAGTAACAATCTAGGTCGTTGTTTGACACTAATGTGCAATTGTATTCCTGTTCTTAATCAGTCCCCTGAGCATGTGAGTCACTGTGGGTGTCTTAAGCTCCTACCAGACACAGGAGGATGAGCTGCTCCCATGTGCCTCCACCTTCCACTATGGTGAAGAGAGACACGTGGCTGTCATCTCATCCTATTGCAGTTCTAGTATCAGTTCATCTCTAAAAAAGGCAGAATCAAAACCTGGAAATACATTTCTTACAATTATTTATTCATCTTTCCTTTTTAGTTTTTGTTCTTGGGGGAAAAGAGAGAGGACTGGAAGGAAATTATGAACAAAAAGGCTTGTGGTGTTCCCAGTCACAGTACATAATTGCAATTTGTTTAAATGAGCTGCGTCTGAAATCCTGGAGGTGTTGGCAGTGCTTGGGAGCACTGAGTTCCCTGTCAGTGTGGCTGAGGCACACATGGACATCCTTCCTCTCCTGGGCCCCCACCTCCAAGCCACAGGGAGCTGCATGCAAGCCCAAGCAGCCCGGCCAACCCCAGCACTGCTGCAAGGTCCCATGTGTAGACACAATTCTCTGCTGGCAAACAGCAGCCTGGGGACCACGGGCCTCTTGTTCTGCTGGAGGTCTGCCCTTCTGGATTGCTGCAGAGCAACCTGCAGACAAACTAATTTGCTCGCAGACATTTTCATTTTAAGAAATCTTGTAGTATTGCAGATAGCTCTACTTTTCTCATTTTATTAATTTTGCTCAGTTTGGATGAAAGCTGATAAATTAGACACTGCTGTAAGACCCACAGAAAATTCGTTATGTAACCTCATTTTTATTTATTTAGCATGATATCAAAATTGTTTCTTATCGTTCTTCACATACATTGTGCTAAGGAATAAATGAAACTGTCTATTCAACAAAGAGGAGCTGATTTTTCTACAGTTGATTTTCCCTCTTTTGCTCTGTTCTCACTTTATTATTGGGGAAAAGATAACAGTCTTAGCTGGAGCTGGAAGAACCCTTCCAGCTTTGCACATCACGCCGTGCCATTCCTCACACGATTCAAGTGGTCCACCTATTGGGCTCTGCTTGACACGAGTACCAATGTCAGAAGTACAATGATGTTTTTCTTTACATAGTGACTTGCTGATGTTGACAAATGGAATGACAGCTGTGCCCCTATTAGAGTGAGAATTGTGCAGAAAACAGAGTCAAATAAATAATATTGCAAAGCCTGTAAATGACAGTGAGAAGGGGTAGCACGACGTATGGACACGTGCGCATGTACACCTGGGAAGCGCCTCCCTGTGCACTGAAGGGCATGAGCATTTTTGTCCCATGGCAAAGAACTTCAAATAGGTAAATGTTGAAATAACTAATCGGGACCTGACTCAGCAAATAGAAGAGAAATTGCTGAAAGGCTCCGAGGTTCAGTTCCTGAGCTAATGCTCTAAATATGTGTGTTAATCTCAATTAGGCAGAAAAGTCTATACTTACTGTAATTACCAGCTTGTTATTTGACATGTGTAAGGGCACAGAAGTCAAGTATCTGTGCAGGTGACACTGGTGAGAAAACACACGGACTACACAGACAAAAAACCCATTTGAACTTCTTAGTTTTAATAAAAGAAGATTATGACATCAAAGCTCCTGCATATGTCAAGAATCTGCCTTGACTGAGTGCTGTGGTGTTCTTCCAGGAGCACCAGAGTCAGCACAAGGGGCCGTGAAAGTCTCAGCAAGCTGGAAACTTTGGAGCATAATGCCAGCATTAAGCTGGAAGAGACATGGTGTCCAGTTGTGAAACCAGGAGAATGAAAATATAGTAAGGATGGGGGACAGTGACTGGGGCACAAGGCAGGTGGCAAAACAAACTGGTATTGGAAACAAATTGGTAAGGGAAAAAAAGGGGAAGGAGAGAAGCCAGTTGTTTCCCAGCTCAAAACACATACCAGGAGGGTTTTCCCATAGCGCAGAAATTAAATATTATGAGAAACACTTTCTGTGTCTGTGAGTGTTTACATGTGCTTTGGGGCATAAATGCAGCCAGAAATGGCACTAACAGGTAGTGATTTTCAGTATGACTTTCTTCTCCTGTTTCTTCTTCAGACTTACTGGCCTGAAAATGGCAGTTCACTGTTCAGATTTCATCATTAGCTTTGGAAGTAATCAGGTTTGTGCTTATATAAAGGCTATGAGCAAATTCAGTTCTTCTGTGTAAGTAAAAAGTAAAAAATCCTTATGTTTGCTTTCCTTTTCTTTCTTTAAAATGACATCCAAAGTGTGAACACTGGTAGGAAACTAATTGATGCATTCTAAAAAACTGTCAGGGCTGAAAAATGTTGAAGGCTCAACAACCATATTAATGCTATGAGAAGGTGTTAGACAACAGATTTATGCAGCAGCACCTGCACAGCATAAAATATATGAAAGAAATTAAGACAAAAAATCTTGTGCAAGCACCCCAAAATTTTCCCCTTCTAGAATTAGTGCTAAAACCCAGCAGCTGGCAGATGGATTCAGGGCAGGTCCAAAGTCCACCTAGAGAGAGCCTTGTCAGCAGTAATATCCCCAGGCAGTCCCACAGGGGTTCTGAGAGCGCAGCTGCCCGTGGCAAAAAAAAGGCAGAGTTGTCTCCTTCCAAAGACAGCTGGGTTCCTGTAGCAGTGCTAGTTTGTAAATCTGAACCTGAAGACCCTCAAAAAAGTCAGGTTCCAATTGTCATCCAGTATCTGTAACCAAGCTCAATAATTTGGGGGTACTTTTAAGAGATGATTTATCTGTGCTGGCTGTGGGGCTCCCAGGGGACATGGTTTCAGTGATGACCTCTTTCCCTCTCCCTACCCCTCAACACAGTGTCCTTTATCATGAGGTGCATGGGCTCTTACCCTAGTCAGGTTAAGGGAAAAGGCAGTTTATCCATTCAGCTTTTGAAAAATCCATCTGCTGTGTCAGTATACTGATAAAACACTGAGAGGAAAAAAAGAAAAAAAACTTTACTGTAATAGCTTGTGGTTCTTTCTTTTAATCAAAAGCAAAACAAAACCCTTGAAATGCATCAATTTAGAACTGAAAATTTACTGACATCCTACGATATTTACATTTCACTGTTCCAGTGACATTTCAGGAGTATAAAATGAAAAATTAGCTTTCAAAAAGCAGGATCTTGATTGACAAAACTTGTTGAAATTTTAATGGAAAGATCAGAACATCTTCATTAGTCTTCATTAAAGAAAATAAATGTTATTTCTATTCCCTTAATATACAATCATATATTACAGCTATTAATACCGCAGGAATGTTTCTTTTGTCGCAGCATTTAATGTAAAATTTAATGAAAACCACTTTGCATGAAAAACAATTTATGATCATTAGAATGACATGCAGTTCATCTTTTTTAAGTTAATTAATTTTCTGTAAGTACAGCAGAGTCCTTTTGCTTTCTTTGCAGTAGTGAAAAGCTCAGAGCAGTTTACCTTGTTACTACTTATCGTTCATCCAGGTGATAATTTTTAAAAGCTTTTAAATTCAAATGATAATGATGGTTAGGTGAAAGATACAGACTTACAGAAGGCTTCATGCATGATAGATTTCCCCACCAGAAAAAAATATTTCTCATTTAAGGAACCTGCCAGAGATACTGGCACCTCAAGCAATTGCATTTTAACGTATTTTTCAAGCAACAACCTTGTTTTAGGCATCTCGTCCATATCCATTTTAGAGCATAACTGAACCAGCCTCCTGCCTGCGTCCCCCCCAGGGGCTCAGACCCATCCAGCTGGTCCCAGGATCCCTGACAGCTTGACAGGGGGGCTTCACCCAGGTACCTGGGCTGTGACGAGTGACCCACCACAGCCTGGGCAGCCAGGAAACTACCACCAGCACAACCACCTCGGCCCCTCTCAGGGCAGGACTCAGGGCAGGAGGAGTCAGCACAATTGGCACCACAATTTGTACTTCTATGGAAACCCTCCTCACCAGAAATGCCTGTGATGAGAACGTTGCAACCATGGTGTGGGAAAAAGGCTCTCTTCTTTCCTTGGCTGCCACCCTTCTGCAGTCCTCAGACATGTCCAAATCTCTGTTTAAAAAGGACACCCTTCAAACCCTGTGTCCCGATGTCCACGGGAGTTCCTTAATCTCACACAGTTCTGGTGGCAGCAACCAGCTGGGACAGTGGCTGTGGGAATGCTTCTCTCAGAGTTCATCAAATCAAGCTTTTTTTTTTTAATAAGAGGCTTCTATGCTTCTGGTAATAACCTTTCATTTGTGTTGGCATCCATGTGCCAAACAGATCAGCCAGGACTTTTTGAAAATGAAACTTTACTTAAAATAAAAGAAGTAGAGATGAAATTGGTTCCCAGCACACATCCAGGCAGATGAGCCTGTTCTGCTACTACAGGAGCCAAGCCATGTATCCAAATAAACTGATCAAGATTATATTTTGTTTGTTTTTTGTTTGGAGCTCTGTGATAGACTATTATCAGTGTGATGTGTTGACTCTTCCACCAGCATCTCCCTCTACTCCTGCAAGAACTTCAGTTGCCTGCCAGAGGGATTTGGGATGGGTAGGAAAACGTAACTAGCTCTGGGAAAAATTTAATTTTTTCTCAATAATCTGGTTAGAGGTTCTGAGTCAAGAAGGATGAGGAAAGGCAAAACCAACCCAGAAATATTCCCCATAGGGGCAGCTCATTTGACTGTGGACAGAGCCCAAAAACCTGGCTAGCTTTGACATAGAGTTGGTGTGCCTAAAAAATGAAAACATAAAGCAGCCAATCCTCCCTTTCTCCCCCTTCACCAATGGCTCCAAGCCCTCCCAAGGTATATGCATCATAAACCCAGCTGCATGTGTTAGCACAACATTCTACTGAAATCAAACCAGGTTTCTCCCAGTTGAGATGCAGAAGTGAAGACCTCAACCCTTCCAACATGTCCAGCCCTGCAGCCTCATCACTGGAGGCCACAGGCAGCACTGTAGCATGCTGAGGGGAACCATGCAGAGGGAAGTATGTCCAAACTCTATGGCACTAAACTTGACTCAATGTTTCACTCTATATACTTTACACATTCATTTTTCCTAGCTTTCCTACCTGTTCTCCAGGGCACCTTGTTCTTACAGGCCCCCAAGACTATTCATTTAAATTTCCTTCAGCACTTGCTATCTCATTACCATACTTGTATTCTTATTATTTCAGAGTAGCTTAGCAATTACTTAACAACACATAAAAAAAGTCCAGCAGACACCCCAAACAATTCTCATTTAACAAATAATATTTTCCTTGTTTCTTTTTTCCTTTTCACACTAGTAATACTTGTAAGGTGGCTGCAATAGCCTCTGCACAATAGGCTTGCTTTGCCTAAACCTGTCAGGCCTGTATGATGCAAAATTTAACAAACATTTTTAAAAATAACAGCATAGTGGGTAGCATGTCCCCTGTCACCTGTAGGTCCTGGAAGAAGCACTTGTGGTCCTGAAACAGCTAACACCAAACACAATGCAGGTTCCAAAATCATGACCTAGATACTGAGGATGCTTCCATGCATTATGGAGTCAGTCAGGCACTACGATAAAACATAGACCTAAAATAAAATTAATACATAGTCATTATGAAAACTGATGTTCTGTGCATATCAGATCTGGGCAGTGACAGGTGATTTGGTCACCATTCCCCATATTTTCAGAAAACACTGAAGCTGTCTTCAGACTAAAAGAAATTCAGAGCTTATTATCCAAAAACTCTAAATCCAACCCCTTTCATTCCTGGTTTCAGCAGATTAAATAATGTATTCTATAGAAAAATGCAGAAGATACATCTCAGCAGTAAGAGAGTGGGAAAAACTAGACATTATTTGGTATAAGTTTTAAAGAGAATTCTTCATGAAGCACTCATGAGTGGGTTTTGCGCTCCTTGTTAGATTAGGGCAATGACATATGGCATATCAAGTGATTGAGGTTGTAACGCTACATTTATTCTTGCTCACAGTGAAGTTCTCAAGAATTTTTCAGTTTATGGTAGAATTGTGCCTGTCATAATCTACCTAATTAGAATAGATCATGCATCATGGTCATCTCTCCAGCAAACAAGGCCTCAGGCATTGTGTGCCTGCGGAGCCAGAAGTCCCTGGAAGGCACCGGGTCCCTACTTGTGCTGGCACAAACAGAGGCAGTGGCAATGGGCAGAAAATGGGCCAAATCCTGGAGCTGAGCACAGGGAGATCCCCAGACCGCCCTGCAGCCCCAGAGTGCCCAGCACTGTGTTTGCTTTTTGCAGCCAGCATTTGTCATCATGGTTTTGTGGGCATCTTAAAATTTCATGCGAACACCTCCATCCCTGGGGCTTCCCTCCCTCTCAGCCACATCCTGCTCTTTCATTTCACCATCAACTAATGAGTTCCTGAAAATAAGGAATTCTAACAGGAGTGCTGATTCAGCCTGAACTTTGCTGTACCAGCACAGGGCTCATTTAAAGGCTAAAGGACTTTACAGTCGCAAAGTCCTTGTGCCGGATGGTTTTCTCTAGGGAACTACCTGGCAAGATACCTGACAATATACATCCAGAGAAGCTTTCAGTTTGCCTGTGCTGTGCATGCCAATGAGGCCTAGAAAAAAAATCCAGGCAGCAAAGTAGTGTGTTACTCATACATCATCACATTTGTCTATATAAAGAAAGGCCCTCAATTTCTGAAAGCAAGTATCAGTTATGCCTCCTTTCTGCCTCACAGGGAGAAGCTTGAGGGAAGAAGGGAAATTTTCAGTAAAAAGTGCTCTTTTCTTCCTATCAATGTAAACAAAAACCTGTGCCACTGGACCAAAGTTTATGCTAGCAAGTAGACTGAGGTGTTTCACAGAAATCAATCCACAGGGAAAATTGTCTAAGATCATAAAAACTCAGCAGCTCCCCAACTCAAGGCCAGGCCTTGCAACAAGCTTGAGGTGAGGGGTGACAGGTAAACTATTAAGTTTTTGGAATGCACCTGATGAAATTATGTCTTCTGAGTCCAGAATGTCACACTGGTTTCAGCTTGGGTCGATCAAATCCAAGGAAAGGAGAAGTTGCAGGAGGGGATGTGAATTGAATTGGCTGTAAGCTGCAGGAATACGTGTCTAGAGAAAAGTTCTGTAGGCAGTGTGAGCAGGGAGGGAACAACTCCTTCAGAAGTCAAATGACTTGGCAGGTAATTTTCCACCACCTCTGGTTCCTTACTTGTGTTGCAGCACCCAGGCCTGGCAGCCTGGATATAAATGTCATCCCTGACTCCATCCTGAGGACCTTCTTGCCCTGCAGTGATACAGAGCACAGAATTATGGTTTTGCTGTAAAACTGAGCAAGATTATATCTTGTGGTACTGGAAAAAAAGGCAGTGAATGAAACCAGAAGTTGTCTCTTATGCTGGTAATTTGTGTGGTGCTGCTGCATCTCAGGCAGGGGTCTTGTCAAATCAAGTAAAGAAGTCAGCCAGCCTTAATTTTAACTTGCATAAAAATCCAAGGTTTTCTCTAGCTTTCACCTAAAGTTCTTGGGCTCTGGTGACTCTGTAGCTCAATCAACTGTTAATCTCCCTTTATCTTTTTAACTGCCTTTTAACCTTCCTACCTGAATCAAAAATCACAACCAAGTCAAACCTCCATTGTGCAGGAAGGTTGGCCAATTCATTATGATTATGAATAACCCTGAGATCACTCCGAGCTGCAGCCACCATATGGTGCTCATGCTTATACTTCATGATGCTCACTCTGCCAGAAAGAGTCATGAGACCCCTCAAATTCCATCCCCCATGACCAAACATCCCCTTGCTGCCCTTAGGACCATCGTCTGCAGATAAATTCTCCTTAAAGAACAAAGTTTCTACCTTCTCAGAAAAGTGTCATTTTTCTGATCCAGTTTCTGACCTGAGAAGAAGAAAGTACCTCCTTTTGAGAAAGGAAATATCATCTGCAAGATTTTCACCACGGTTTCAGTATATTTGTGTAGGCTTGGAGTCCTCTGACAGAAAAGTTTCATCAGCTGAACGTACTTCAGTACCTTTAAGCAGTGGGACCTCTTCAGCTCTGCTTTCAGTGCCAGGACGCTTCCCTTTCAAACACTTTTCGAAAGTTGAAGTGGCTACGGACCAAACGAGGTGTTAAAATATCAGCCTATAGAACATGATCTGCTGCTTAGAGCAGATTAACGCGTTCTGCATACAAGAAAAGCACTGAATGGAAACATTCCCTATATTTGGACACTGGGCAATACCAATATAATCCAAAAAAAGCAGGAACACAATCCTGCAGTGAAAAACTAAACGGCAGTGAGGCTCAGCCCAGACTTCAGTGGCTGCCAGCTTTAAATGATGATAGCAGTTTAAGCTGTGATAACATACTTTAGAGGATTTTCACCAATCTTTCTTTTGCAGCTCAATTTCTCAGGGAGTAGAAAATTTATGTAGTGATTCAATTGACTGCAATCTCCTCCTGAGTCATTACTGGAGCAACTCCTACACAAAAGTTAAACATTTTAAACAAATGACTCTACTATGCCTGAGATGGGTTGCAAAACCCAGTTGGTCACAACCAGACATTCAGACAAAAGGGATTTAAATTTTCACAGGTGAGATCCATTTACATCTACTGATGCATTTTATTTCAGCAATTCAGTGATATCTTTGAGCATCTTTGTGAAAATATTCAGTGAAATGCTACCTTTTTAACACATATTTGTAATATTTACTCATCTACTAAGATGAAAATGACACTGACTATTTGGACAGCAGCCACAGCTTTCTAGATCAAAAAAAAAAAGCCTTTACCATAAAAATTATTAAGTAATCTGAGCAGTTCTTCATTAAAGACAGGAGAGGATACTACTGTCTCTCCCATGTGTGAAAAAGAAATATTTTTGGTGCTTCTGGGAATTGTGGAAAGGCACATCTTCCCACTGGAGGGCAGTGCCGGGTCAATTTTTTCTGTTTCTGTAATATGCTTTCACAGCAACTGAAGATCTGCCTCTTTAGCTTTTATTTTGTCGTTGTGGATGGTGAGTGGCAGACACGCAGTACCAGCTCTCAGAGCACTCCATTGTGACAGGATTTTTCACTACGTCCAACCTGAGCCAGGTAAAAGCTTTCCTTAGTTGCTGTTCTGCCCCAAAGATCTGCACTCGTAGAGATGCTCAGTACTTGGTCAGGGTCCAGCCCTGGAGACAATTGGCTCAGTATTAGGCCCAGCAGTCATATAGACTTCTACCCTTAATCCCAACACCATTCTAGACTAATACAACCACTGCCTGTACAGCAGTAGCTGAAACAAATCCAAACTTTGTGTGTGTGAGATAAACATAACACATATTTGGCTTGCCTAATATTCATGCGTTTGGCCTGCTGTTCTTACCAACATCAGCAGTATTTAAAAAACCAAGCAATGCATTTTGCTACATCTGAAGAGTTTTATTTGGCTTCCCAAGCACCTCTGCAGGCATCTTCACAAAAAGGACATACACGATCCTGAAAACCATGGTTCTTCAGGGAACGAGATGAAGCAAATATTTTTCAGTTTCAACTCACTAATCCTCTGTACAGACAGAAAATTCCTGACATAAAGGCAACCTCAGAGCTATTTTGATTAAATATGACTGAGATCACTGAATCTTTCTTCCTTCCCTAGTCCTAGAAAGGAACGCTAAAAATGTCCAGTACCAGACTGTGAAAGTAATGGTTTTGAGAAAACCCCGTTTGGATTTTCCCGGTTGTTCCACTACACATGTAAATTCTTTGCTAAAACCAGTATTTTTAAATTAAAATCATAAAAACACAGAATGGTTTGGGTTGGAAGGGACAAGGACACCATCCACTAGGCCAGTTTACTTGACTCCTCATCCAACATGGCCTTGAACACTTCCAGGTTGAGGCACCCAAAACTTCTCTGTGCCAGGGTCTCACCACCCCCGCAGGGAAGAATTTCGTCCTAACACCTAATCTAAATCTATTCTCTTTCTGATTAAAGCCATTCTCCTTTTTCTATCACTCTATGCCGTTTTCTGCATTCCTTCTCCAACACTCTTGGAGCCCTTTTAGGTACTGAAAAGTGTTCTAAGTTCTACCTGAAGCCTTGTCTCCACGAGGTTAAACACCCCCAACTCTCCCAACCTGTGTCCATTGCAGAGGTTGTCCATGCCTCGGATCATCTTTGTAGCCTCCTCTGAGCGCAGTCGGTCCATGTCTTTCTTAAGCTGGGAACCCTTAGAGCTGCGTGCAAGATGCCAGGTATGGTGTTTCAAAAGTAAAGCAGAGGGAGAGAATCCCCCCTCATCTGCTGGCCAGTGTGCTAGTGATGTAACCCATGACACTTAATGGCTTTCTGGGCTCTAAGTGAACATTGCTGGGTCAATTTAAGCTCGTCAAATTACACTCCCAAGTCCTTCACATCAGGTCTCAATCCACCTTCCACCCAGCCTGAACCAGTGCTTGGGATTGCCCTGACCTGCATGCAGGACCTTCTACTTGGCCTTGTTGAAGTCCATGATGTTCTCATGGGCCCACCTCTCCAACCCGTGAAGGTTCCTCTGGATGGCATCCCTTCCCTCCACCGTGTGAACAGCTCCATACAGTTCAGAGACTTGCTGAGGGTGCCCTCAATCCCCATGTCCATGTTTGTAACAAATTTGTTAAAGAGCACCAATGCCAATACAGGCTCCTGAGGATGTCGCACCTCCTTCACAATTTCTACTGTTAGAATTCCTGGCAAAGATGCATTCTCTGTTTCCCACTCCCCAGAAAGCTCAGCTGACCCTTAGCAACCTGTGCAACTCAATGCCTACCTTTCCCCTTTCACCACTTTCCCTTCTTCTGGTAAGAGTGGGATGCTGACAGTTTGGGAAACAGGAAGTGCATATCCACGGATCCCATTCCCGGCCACAGAAGGATCACGGTCCCCGAGCAGGCTTTGCCACAACACTCCTGCCCTCTCGTGGGCCAAGGGAGCCTTGTACTGTTTCTGCTGTTCCGGGGAATGGGGAAAATCCCCTAAAACCCCGAATCTTTGGGATGGCTCGCAGCCTGGCTGGCTCTGCCTGCTCCCCCACACGCCGGGAAGCTGCAGAACCTCTGCAGCGGCACATCCAGATGGCAACACATGGAGCTACTGGGGCTGCTATAAATATTTTCTTTGCTCAAGTAAATATGCCCGTTTTCAGACTCTCCGCCAAATTTGAAGAGTATGCATCAAAGAACTTGGCTTTATCTCAAGATTTCTTGGACCTCACAGTTTATATGAGTTGGTTTTATGTAGCAGAATTTCTGAAAACAAGTGAGGATTTTTCCTTTTCCCTGTGGATGTGTGTTTCAAGAGAAAGGGAAAAAATCACAGAATGAAAGTAAAAACACACAGTAGAAAGGCCAGAGCTTGTGACATGTCTAACTAGGAAGGAGCAGTGAAAATCTAAACACTCACTAAGAGACGTACAGAGATTTCAAATTTGTCACCACACCAGATTTTTCTCTCCCGGAGAGAACCTATGAACTGATGGAGAGTAAGTAGAGGGGCTTCAAGCATTTAATTTACTAAATTAGATACGCTGGAAACATCACACTATATCTGAATAACAGTACTCAGATGGGTAACAGATTTTTAACGGCTTCTAGTAATATTTCCGCTTTTGTTTTAGTGTAAGATATCCTCAAAAACAGGTCCTGGCAGCTCCACCACGCAATCAGTGCAACAGGTAGTGCTGTCTGCTGCCACAAACTGCTCTAGCAACAATAGCACCACTGAAAGAGTGCTTAGGACGTGTAACATCCACTGGTTCCTTCAAATATTGTTTTTGTTTTGAGAACAGCTTTCACAAATTGTACCTCGTTAATCCCTTCCAGCTGTGAGCTGTTGTCAGAATGTCTTTCCATGTTTTGGGTAGTGAGGGAAATTTTCTTTTCAGTGTGAAAACGTAGAACAAAACAAGTACTGCTGGTTCCTTTCCAAACGGCATGTTTTCTTCCATTATAATTGTGAAGCTAAAATGCACTGACTTGCTGAAAAGAGTTAGATCTATCTTTAGCTTCTTGTCTTAAAAAGTGACTGAGAAAATTCCAAGTGAAAGAAAACCTTAGCCAAGGTTATTGCAATCTGCAAGATAATTTGTATAGGGCACAAATCCTCCTGAAGCAAATTAACCCGAGTCTTTCCCTGTCTATGGCCTGCTAATAGTGTCCAATTTGTTGCACTACTGAAAGAAGCCAACTGTCTTTAAAACCAAAGCAAAACAGAAAAGCATAACTCGGTGTGATAGAGCTTCTAACACAGCTTTTTGCTGCCTCTATGAAAACTGTAGATAATAGTTCTTCTTAAGTCACAGGTTTGGGTCATGGTGCTAATGCTGTTTTAGTCCACAGTTTGGCACTGCTCTGGCCATACTCATAGCACATGGATGGCAACACAGTAAAGCCTTGTGTGTCTGCGTTCTGCATGTGACACTTCCCAAACAAGGGAGAAGAGCTTAAATCTCGGGACTGACTAAGAGCTTCTATGCATAAAATCCAGTCACAGAGAGGCAGATACTACTGGATGATGTCTCAGCAGCCCTGTACTTCCAGCCTCTTTCATGCTGTGCTGGCTTGTAAAGGATCTCACTGGCAGTCAGTGATCTCAGCTTTCAGCATTCCTAAACTTTCGCCTTCATAGCAGAAGAATACAGGGCTGCCCCTGCAACTTTATCCTTCTATGTTTGGTTGATCTCTGATAGGGAAATTTTGTAAAATAAATCTGATCAAGCACAGATCCAGCCCTGAACATAAGACCTGCATCACCATGATTTTGTTAATGCCTTTAAGCATATTGCATGAGCTAGACTAGAGGGTTCTTTATGATCCCACAGTCTTATTTTCTTTGATCCTTTTTATTTCTTATTGTATCACAAACTTCCCACTCCAGTGGAGAATTCCAGCCCTTTTGGCAACTTTTTCCAAGCTCCATTAGAGCTTCACTACTCTAAATATAGTGTAGTTGGTTTAGTGCAGTCAGTGCACTGCAAAGTTCCATAATTCCATTTAACATTTTTGCAGTAGAGCAATTCCCCTTCTAGAGCCCTGTCTAACAGGGAGATATTCTTCTCTGTACAGGTAATAGCTCATCTGGTTACAGCAACAGAAAAGGTAGATGGATCCAACTCTGAAAGCCCATTGTACCCAGAGGAGAGTGGAGACAATGTCAGGCCTCCAAACCACAGAATAGGAGGTGAGAAGGTGTTGAATATTTCACAACCTTTGTCTGTTTCCTCTCAGATACATTGAGAGATATGAGATCAATGTAATTTTTTTACAGATTGGGATAAAGAAACACAAACTTCCTCTTTGAATACTGTGAAGACACCTCCTAATTATAACCAACTGTGGGGCATTTTCAAAAAAGAAGGTTTCAACACGTGGGTCAGGGGGGCAATCACACAAAAGCTGTCAGTGCTCAGTTATTCAAACGTGGCGCACCTGAGGAAAGTGCTTGCCCACATCTTCGACATCTTCCAGTGCAAACCAGTGGCTTCAGAGCAGTCCAGAAAAAAAAGGAAGAACAAAAAAACCCGAAAGAGTGATAGGACAATCAGTCACCTACAGCAGACAAAAATCCCGTCACAAAGAGGAAATTTCACTGCTGCCGCAATGGGCGCTGCCTAAAATAAAATCTCTTTCTTTCTTTTACAGCTGTAATTACATAAATGCCTCTGATGCGTTTGTGTCAAAGCCACTGATCAAGAAACAGTATTAATTAGACCTAATCCACACTTGGGAGGCACCAGGAGGTATCAGCATAGCTCCAGGCATTTAGGGCAGCTGGCTGTATATTTCAGCAAGGCTTCCTTAATTTTATCCTCATTATTTTCAAAGTGTGAAAGCGGAGATTAAAGAAAGAGGGAAGAAAATTTAAAAAAGCAGATTTTCGAATTTTGCCCTTCCAGTGTGCGTTGTCTGGGAGGTTAAATACTACTGGGGCTGTTCCTAGGCAAATTGATTACCCTGTGAATGTTTGTGCCTTTGAGGAAGAACATGGAAATATGGAGGTACAGAATAACTGAACTACAAGAACATTTTTTTTGTTTGCCTCAGAGCAGACAAACACAAAGTAATCAATGGGCAAAGAACTGAATTAACCCCCTGAATTATTTACTGCAGGAAAGTGAAGTCTGAGATCACTGGCACTTCTCCAGCTTGGTGCCAGCACAACTGGTTGCACTGTTCCTCCTGTAAAAAACTAGGGTCTGCTAGATAGAGTGGGAGGCAGGCACAGACAGGAAAGGCAGGGCTGGCATTTGGAAAGTGTTCCAGATGTGAGGCCCTGAAGAGTTAAAGCAACCAAACTAATCCAAAACAAAAACAAACAAAAAACAAAACAAAAAGCTAAGCAGCAGCACACAAGAAAAAAAGCAAAAATTAACAAGATGTAGGACCCCTTCAAAAATTCATTTCAATTTTAAAATATGCAAAGACTAAAATCTTCATAATTTTCCTGTTAAGAAACATCTGATGCTGTTTTATATTTTCCATTGAATTACATGGCATGAAGGTTGCCATAGCTACAAGCAATTTTTTAAATAACTGTTTTTCATCAGAGCAGCTGCAGTTTTCTTCAGAAATGGGGGTGAAGTGGGCAAGCTGCAAGAACCCCAACCAACTTCAAGCTCCTAACCAAGTGAGTCCAAGATTTACATAAACACAGCTTAGAGACTTTCAACATTGGTTCTGGTTATCAGAGAAAACACAATCGTTTTTTACTTGGCAGTACCCCAGAAAATGCTGTCAGCACTGCCAGAGGTCTCAGTCAAGAGAAGAGCTTTGTTTTCATGCTGGAAAATACAAAAACTTCCACTCTTAAGCCCCAGCCTGGTACAAGTCCCCAGGCACAGAGGGATGTGCCATGGCCTAGGATTGCAGTGAAGAGCTTTCTGAATGAGCTGCTTGAGTGGCAGCAGTGGGCCAAAAAATGCTCCAAGAACCACAGATTTCTGTACCGAGGAAAAGCTCTTCCTTGCCTGAGTTTATCAAGAAAACAGAGAAAGGAAGAAATGTTAAAAACAAGTGAAACTTAAACGCTGGCAGGAGGCTTTCTGAGGAGGGGCTGTGATTTAGGTGGCCCTGCCTCCAATGGTGTTCAGTGTTTGCTGGGCATCATGAGGCTTTTTCTTCTTCTGTAGGGTCTCTCCCTGGCTGGAATAGGTAGAACAGCATTCTCTGCAACAGTGTGAATGGAAAATGGACATTGCTGAACTGGGGGCACCTGTTTGCAGGAAGCCTAATCTAAGGACTTCATGGAGACAGTCCTTTCAACCTGTAGTTATTAACTGTGGCAAAATTCCAAGAAAACTTCAAATAGATTAATTTTGTGCCCTCAGGCAAGTATGTCCCTCTGTCCCAGTCCATTGAAAAGAAATAAATAAAGATCAAAATGTCTCACAGTAATACCAAGAGATTTAACTCCACCAAAAGAGTAATTGCACTGCTATGCATAGAAGCTGGAAACGTTTGGCTGGGTTTGGGTATTTTTCTAAACAAACTAATGATCATTATTATTTACCATATTATGAATGTTAAAAACATCTAAGTGATTATTGGTTTTATACGCATTGCTTCATTGGGTATTTTTCTAAACAAACTAATGATCATTATTATTTACCATATTATGAATGTGAAAAACATCTACGTGATTATTGGTTTTATACACATTGCTTCATTTACCTATGACCTGCTTCTCTGAGGTACCTCCACACACAGTGGAAGAGCTGCCTCCTGCTTTGGAGGTGATGCTTGAAGGCTTGTATTGCCCTGCTATCATCTGCACGGCAGAGGAGTTTACACGCAAGCAAGTGATATTATTCCATACCAACAAATCTTCTGGGCAAGGGAATTATATTTTGAATGGGATTTAAAATTCCCTTCCCATCTTGAAATGACATAGCTTCCTCTCCCAATGACTATATTCTTTTTTGACCCGAAATTCTTCTGAGGTAGGAGAAAAAGGAAAACAAAGAGGAACTAAGGCAGAAAAAGTTTTTAAATAAAGTTAGAAAAATGAAAGTAATTAAAGCTATAATGGCATATTCTTCTCAGGAAATGCATTTTTTTACTTATTTCAAGTACTCAAGGAATTGTCCCAGGCCAGGTAGAATGGGGCTTGGAGCAGCCTGGTCTTGTGGAATGTTGCTTTGCCCATGGCAGGTGGTTAGAACTCCAAGATTTTTCAGATTCCTTCCAAACCAAACCATTCTATGGTACTGTGATTTTATGATTCATAGGTGCTGAGGCAGTTTAAGTACTATCTTTAGCACAGAACATGAATTTTTATAAAAGTGGAAAACGTCCTCATTTTAGAAATTATCTACTTCATGGCAGGCAGAAACTTCTCAGGCACTCAGTGAGATCCTAGTGCAGCCTGTTCAGGTGACTTTGCCCAACACCCGTTTCCACATTGACAGTAAGTGATAAGAAAGTGGAAAAAAGAATGGCTGCCAGAAAGACAACCTAGTAAATACCGTTTATAATACATGTTATAAAAGTTTCACAGTGTGAAAATAGGCTAGCACAGCAGGGTGAAGAAAGAATGCCAGTGAACAGAGAATTCTGTTCTAGTGTGCATGTATGTATCCTGTCAAAGGAACAGACCTTCCTGGATATCTTGAGGCATAAAGTTCTCTGATGTAGAATATTTTTTCAAGGAAAGAAACAGAAAAAGCACAACTTACCGTACAGTTGGGCTGCCAGAAAACCCCATTTTGGGCCACTGCCAGCTAGTGAAATTAGTCAGCATTTATGACTCCATAGATTCCAGCCCTGCTGTCTCTTCACCAAGGCAGATGAGACCTGTATCAAAGATGTACAAGCATACTCATGCTCATGGTGAAACGCTATTTCTTTCAACTGTGCAGACATGATTACTGAACCCAAAATAAATTCATCATTTTCCTGGAAGCAAAAAGGGATGCTAGCCAAAAAGATGAGACAGAGTCGGCAAGAGCTACCTCGTCCTGGATTCCAAAAGGGCAGGGTGTGCAGAGCCATCTTCAGACAAGTGTGCAATGCACGGCCACTGAGAGGAAATGCCTGCAATGATCTGTTGACAGCACCTCCCTGAAGCCTGCACTGAGCCTCTCCACAGCAAGGCACATACAGGCTAAGGAAGAAATGTAGAATTTTAAGGAGAGGATGATGGATGGGAAGCAGCAAAAGGGGGTAGTGGTCAATGCCACAGGGCACCTATTCCCCTTACCTGCAAAGAGAAATACATCAGCACCTACAGACAAACTGCAGCACCTCTCTCTGTGCTGCTTTGCTGTTTGTTCTCATCCTCATTCTGAAGCAGTTCATCAGGCCCTCCAGCAAAAGTGGTTTGCCTTTTTCACCAGATTCAAGCATTATCTTTGATCAAGGAGAACACAATCCTGGGGGGTGAGCTAAAAAAAGGAAAAAAATTAACATAGGGAGGGAGAGCGATAATACTCTATATACTGCAGAGAAAAGGAAAAAAATGCCAAGATTTTTGCCCTGATAGAGGCAGGGAGGGATCAAGAACAAAGAAGTGGGGATGGAATAGCCGTAAAGCGAGGGGGAGGCAACAAATCACACAAGCAGTGTAGAGACAGTGGGGCACGCTCATACCAGTTTGTAGGTGTTTGTCCTACTTTTTTTGTTAATAGTAAGAAGAAAACCTCAAGTTAAAAGAAAAAGAATGCAAGAGGATTAAGGGCTTCTACATTTTGTTTTTGGTCTTCCAGTTTGTTCATCTGCAAAATGTAGACAGCCCTGCTAACCTGCTAGAGCTGTGCCGGGGGATTCAGCCTATTGACATGTTAAGAAAAAAATAATGAGACTGAGATCTGTGAATAAGCACCAGAAGGTGCCATGTATCAGTCCAAGAGATATGGGGATGTTATATATACTTTTAGGAAAAGCTTTACTTGTGCAAAAAAGTTGCTTCAAATCTACACCAGCACTAACAAATTTAGATTAATTCACCTGAACACTACTGTACTTAAAAATACAATGAAAAATCAGACTTTCACTTTTTAATGAAACATTTGGTGCAACAGATAAACCCTTCAGGGAAGATGCAGTCAGCAATGTTGTGATGCTCCAGCTTCTGGTGGTTGTGCACAGAGCTGATGGATTCAGTAAAGATTTATACCCATTAATACACCATGCTGTGTTGTACATTTGATAGAGCCCCAGAAAATGAGCCACTGAGTCATATTAGCTTCAGCTCCGTGCTTCTGTGTGCAGGCTGGGGGTGTGACCTGCTGGCTGGGCCATCCTGAGACTGCCCCTGTTAGAGTGAAGCAGAATAAACATGTGTATTGTGAGGCAGAACAATGAGACAGAAGGCATGTTGGTTGAAGCCACAAGTTAAAAATACTTCCTATTCTGCTAGAAAGACACAGCACTGTCAGTAAGACACCCTGGGACTTGAAAACCGATCTGGTTTAAAGATGTCAAGAATAGCTCAAAAGAAGATGCCTTGTGAGGAAAGGGGAAGTTAGCTTCAAAGGCAAATACAGTAGCCTAAGCCTATGGAAGAGCACATTGAATGGTTGGTTACTGCGGGGCTCAAAGCCAGGCTTGCACCTTCTTTCAAAATAGCTCTGCACCTATACATTTTAATCTAGTCTCTCACCCAGCAGCAACTGTAGAGCACAGAAAGCTCCAGGCAGCTGTGAGGGAAAAAAAGCTTGGGAATAATGAACTATGGGAACAACTTTTTCCCTTACCATTTTCCACATGAAGGCTATGATCAGAACATATTATAGCTCGGGACAAAAATACAGTCTTATTATTCATTACACACAGCCTAGGAGACAGTTTTCCTACATGAAAGGCCATCATTCATGGAGAGCTGAAGCCCAAAGCTAGGCAGAGGTTTCCTGACTTTCACCTGGGCATAGCCTGTCCATGCACTTGCAGAGGTCAAGCACCATGCCGACATGGCTACCAAGTTTTGGGTACTGGTAACCCACTAGCATTTCACCAAAAGTGTTGTGACCTCATGTGCGAGTTTGTGGGGGTGAGGAACTAAACTCTGGGGGTGCACATACAGGTCTCACCCACCCAGGTGGGCTAGCCCACCCCCTGGCCCCTCTTGGGGCCAATCACAAGCAGGAGCCATCATCAGAGAGAAAACAGCCCTGGATTTCCTCCCTGCCTCCTTATTATAGTGACTTTGTCACCCTTCTCTGTTTTAACTACTTAAGCTTAGTTTGAGATAACATCACTAGTGCTATAATTAGATCATTAATTACTGCACTCTTTTGAGAAAAAAAAAGCATCACTTACACCAGATTTTTGTTCTGTCCCATAGATGGCACTGCAAAGACTCCTGTGCTCCTTGATTTCACCCATGGCCTTGTTACCACCATGCACACACCACCTTCTCTGCTGCATCACTGCACAGAGGCTGTGATTCACAGTGAAGGGAGAGGATGAAGTTCCACAACATATGGCATCTAATATCCACCATGCTTCCTGCCTTAGGCATATTGTAAAAAGTTCCATCAGCCTCTCGTCTTTTGTAGATTTTGCCAAATCTGACCTCAAATTTCTTTTTCTCTTTCTGACAGGGATCATAGAGGAAAATAAAAAGCAGAACTTCAATATTGTCCTTTGCTCTGTGCGTGTCTCCATTTTGTAAATGGATATTCCCACAGCAGGAGCTGATAGAACTTGGTGAGCTCTTCCAAGATATGTAATTTCTAGACTGGTGAGCACAATATATCTCAGACAGCCGCAGTCAAAACCCTTCAACACCTAGGATAAAAGCTTATATGAAAAGTACAGCAATATGAAGGTGTATCTGCATCCACAGGAAACAGTGATTAACATCTCATTATTTTTATTGTAAATGCATATTGTTGCTTTTACAGCAACATAAAAGCCACATGGCAGTTCTAAGCTACTTATCTGAACAGGCTCTCCATGCACCTGTGGGATTTTAGCATTTCTGATTTTAAGAGCTTTGTGACATAGGGATAAGATCAGTGTATGCTATACTTTACTGAGTGGGGAAAATGTAATTTAAAAGGTGTTATTATTGCAGGAAAGAGGTGGAAAGCCCCTTGGTAATCATAACACTTTGCATGCTTAAAGACCAGAATTACTTTCCTGATCCTTGAATGAATAATATTTGCATAGGTCTTCCCAGACAAAAACATCAACCTGTGACTTGACTGAATTGCCCTATAGAGGGATGTTTGTGTTACCAAGCCTTCAAACAGCACACACTTTACCATCAGTGGTTACACGGGAAACTCTCTAGTCCAAACAATTTGGAAGCCCACCACCAACGTCAAGAAAGAAAATCTGTGTTTATGTAAGTGGGCTGGTGGCTGGAGCAAAGGAATATTCTGTATGGTAACAACTTTTGTTGAAAATGGGTGTTTGGCATAAGACAAAGCAAAAGAAGCAATAAGTGCACAAAAGTGGTACTAAGAGAGCAGAGCAGAGCATATTATCATTTGGGTAACTTAATTGTTCAGCCCAGGAAGGTCTAGGTTTGCAGTGGTCTAAAGGAGCTCACCACAGCTATCCATAGGAGAACTGTATCACTCAGCACTCTTTGGGGCCCATCATAGATCCAACCAACAATATGTCAGGGATTTATATGTAGGCTTGATAACAATGACAGGAAAGACCCAAGCTAATCAAACAGTGAGCAGCAACACAGAGCCTATGAGTTCAGAAGAGATTTAATCACTACACAGGTATTTAACATGGGAGAGCCAGGTCTTTGCAATGGACCCTCCTGTTTGAAATTATTCACATCAGTGAGTCTTCCTCTCCTACTTGCTACTATCATCATCCAGAAGAGGTAGTGGATGATCAAGTGCTTCATTCATCTCCCGTGTATGTGAAGACAAAAATATCCAAGCTGAAGAACTGAGCCCCACGGGTGTGACAGCAGATTCAATTACAACCCATGGAATTCAGTTCTCAAAGCTGAGAATAAATGATATTAATTTTCAGGCTGTCACAATGAACGGCAGTATCTCATACTCCTGCTTGCTCTCTCCAGTGCCTGGCCTTCTTCCAGAGGCTGTAAAACAAAAGTGTTTTAACGTCACTGCAGCCAAATCAGCTGTACCTGGACAGTAGGTCAGAAGCAGAATAATGGCCCCAGGACACATATTTTAAAAATAGGGTATTTGATATATTCCTTTGACAGCAGGAGTGGCCACACACAAGAACAATGTGCCCTGACACGCTGCAGAATTCCTAGTAACAAAAAAAGGAATTTACAGCAAGGACTATAATAGTATAACATTTTGCACTTTTCTGGAAGCCTTTGAAAATTTCAAAGTGGTGAGCAATAGATGTCTTATTTTTAAGTCCAGAACACGGAGAAAAAAACCTCCAGTGTCACACAGAAACCTTGTTAAAAAAATAAAACAACCAGAAGCCCAAAAGAAAGAAATATGGAGTATCGAGTTTCACTATACTTTCACATACTTCCACTAATACTCAGCCATAATAAGTCACAGCCCTGAAACAATTTCAGCAAGCTTTATGTACTGAAAAATACAGACTTTTTGGGGCTCCATGTTCTGGCATATTAGGATATATCTTCAAATGACAGGATGAAACTTAGTATAGAAGAATTTAGCAGTCTAAAGTACATACTCTGCACATTGACACAACTGCAGTAACAGATGTATTTACAGTGCCCAGATATTGTAAGAAATTGAAGACCAAATTCTCTGTGTTCTAACATGTGCAATGAAGACTGAGAGGTTAAAAACCATTGCAACTGTGTGGAATTCAACCTCTAATGAGTCTTTCTAGTTTCAGCAATAAAATCGTATTGTAAACAAAGAAGTTTCACACCAGCCGACTGAGGATGAAGGAAATTCCTAACTCCTGGAATAGAGAGCTGTCCCAAACCCAGTGACACTTGCTTCCTTGTTCAGGATATGTGATCACCATGCCCAGAGCAGATGCTGGAGGTGACACTTGTGCTCTCTCCAGTAGGGCAGAACTGTTCAGCTGAACTAATTCCTGATAAATAAAGTGGAACGGAGCAAGCTCGAAATGACTTGTCAATCTGTATGTTTCAAAAATAATCTAAACACCCAAAATAGGAAAATAGAAAAAACAATTAACAGGAAGGAGTAGATGGCCTTTTCCTGCTCCTTCCCAAATTACATATTCTAAAAATTTAAAAGTATAGGCAAAGCTTCAGCTGTTGAAATTACACAGGTATTTAGGGTATTTGTCACTACATAAATAGTAGATTAAATTACTAATAAAAATTTTTACACCCTGTAAAAGCAGTTATAAAACAAACGGGCAAACATCAATTAATCACCTTTTTGTAATCCTCCTGTTATATACATCAGCTAACTCACATCCTCTCCCTGTTAAAATTGTTGTTATTTAAGTAGGTTAAGACACAGATTTTAAAAAAAATTAATATACATAAATCATAATTCAAAGAAGATATTAATGCACATAATGATAGCACCACCCCTTATATCTGAATTCCATTGGATTTGGAGTAGAGTCACAACAGCATTAGAAGGTCAAGAGAAAAAATTCCAGTGTGGTGAAGAGAACCACTACAAAATGTGCAGATTCCCTGATGCAACAGTATTTAAGTCATTCTACATTTCTCATCACTTTAGCATAAATATAACTCAAAACGTATTTAAAGACTTGATATTCATTATATTGCATTCACAGAATGCAACTACATCGAAGCTGACAGAACTATCCTGGTCCAAAACTGGAAGAACTGAGGAATTTGACATTTTGATTCAATCCTTAATGTGCAAATTACCTTTCACATATAGAAGAAAAATCATACTGGAACTCAGGCAGAAGATAAAAAGGTAATAAATCAGCTTACTTTTTTTTTTTTTTTTGCCTCTTACGGTGGAATTCCAAAAATTAATTTTATTTTTATCTTTTTCCCACTCTTCAGCTTTTTCTTTTTCATGTTCGTTCCTCATCTTCAACCACCACAGGCTTGTATGTCTCATTTTCTAATTCTACATCACTCCACTTTCTTCTCTACAATGGAAAGGCAGGTAGCAGGGACAGAAACAGTGCTGGCCCAAGGTAACCGTCTCAGACTCCCACAGTCTGGAGGACCTGGTTCTCTCTCAAAAACACTTAAACCTTATAAAAGGAAGGGAATCAAAACTCGTTTGCATATAGGTTTGTTCCATCTCTTCAGCGCACATGTTAATAGCTGTGGAAAGTCCCTTTCTGATTCCTTGGCTGATAAAGAGCCAGGAAAGTAAAGCAGCACAGGGAGAGGTGAAAATTGTTTTGCTGGCCTTTCAAGTCGGGCTATGCTAAAACCCTCCATTAGCCTCACAAGGAGGGCCTAGCTGGGAGATTTGGGTGCTGTTTATCCTTTGGATCTCAAGGCTCAGACCATGCATGCAGAGCTAAAGATTCAAGTCAGAGAAATCCCCACTCCTGTGCAGGAAGAAGCTCTGGTCAGGTGCTCGACACTTCAGCTTCCTGTCTGTACCTGTCCTGTTCCACGGTCTCATCTGGGGAAATCCTGGAAACATTGTCAGATGCCTGATAAGCTCTTTAACTTTCAAGTACTTAGTGATTCAGTTTCTGTCAAAACCTCATTTCAATACATTTTTATAGTCTAAATAAAAAGTCAGACCCTAAAAGAGAAGACGTCTTATTAGACTTGCAGCCAAGACGTGGATGCAGACTCTGCATCCAAAACAATGTGACTAATATTTGATACTAGCATAAACTAATCTGCTTCTCCATACCTGCACCAAAACTGTCAGAGTGTATGTTGAGCTTACTAAAAGGGAGTGGAATTAGTGGTCTTGTTAATTAATGCTTTTATTTATCCACAAACAACGCAGCAGAAGCAGCAGGGATTGCTTACTCCATTCCAACATTGTTCACCACTGACACGAGGCAGATTGTTTCTGAGAGAGGGGTTGCTTAAAACTCTGGTGCCCACTCCTCCCATGGGATTTTCTGGCAAAGCTGGTGAGTGACAAGATTTATTTTGTTCCGTGTAGACTCCCCTATACCAGGTATTGAGGTTTTTCAAAACCCCGTTCACAGACTCAGAACAGGTTGGTAACATTTATCCCTGTGGATTTAGCCTCGGAAGAGTAAACCTCCACCACCCCCAACATTTTCCAATTCGGAAGGGTACTTTGTGAGGATACACCCAAAGGAAATCACACCCTCTCCACTGGTTGTCTTATCCCAGTCAGGCCAAGGGCTCTTTTCTAGGATACATTCCAGGAGGTTCTCCTTCACACAGCATCTGAAGATGAAGAAGAGTCTGGAAGCAACTAGGAACGTTTTCCCAAGTATTGCATGTCTGCAAGCAGACTGAGTTTAATCTACTTTCTAGTCCCATCACAAAAAGAACACATCGATGCAGGTTGGTAGAAATAGCTCTTCTGTGTACTAATGACCTGTGCAGCCTGCAGCAACTAGAGCTTTGCTCGTGAGCAGGGCTCACAAAAGAGGGAGGAACATGCCAAGCCAAGAGAGCTAACCTCCACGACATGTTTTTCTAAACTGGGAAGTGTTCCCAAGAGGAAATGCCTGCAGAGATTCATGCATAGGCATTAACGCTCCCCACAGAGCCTGTTTGGGTACTGAGTGCATGTACATGCACTTATTTCTTCTCCTAAAGGAGGATTTTTGCTCCGCAGTTGCACAGAGGGCTGAGTTGTTGCCAGAACAGAGCAGAGCCCCCTGCAGCTTTGCTCTGTGTCCCTCATGACAGCCAGATTGCTTGTCCCAGTGACATGAAACTTTGCCAGTGTTTTTGTACTCAGGTTTGTCATCCTCTTAATTATTTTCCTGTGACTGGCTCTAACAGCTGTGGAAACAAGAGTCTGAGAGCCAGTGCAACTGAGTCAGACCCCACACAAACTACAGTGCACACAGAGATCTTCCCCTACACCTCCTGGTGTCATGGCCCCCATCTCCTCTCATGCCTCCCTCCCTGGGATGAGTATTTGGCTTGCCTGCACCCTGCCCTCTACACAAACAGTGCTCTCTGAGAAGAATGCAGAATTTCAACAGGTAAAAATATTGCACTGCTTCCTGACAGCCAGCTCAAGTGAAAAGAAAGTAACATGTGAAAGTGCAAAGTAGCACCAGGCAGCATTGTACAATTTCTGTCACAAGCTTCATAAATGGCGTCACTGTGCAGTCAGAAGTTAGAAAACAGGAATGTTTCATACAAGTTACTGAGGCAGGAAGTGAGCCAGCACTGAGCAAAGGGGACAACAAACATCAACCCTTTCCACTGCAGACACCCAGCCACAGACATGGAGCCAGGCACCCAGAACCAGAGCGAGTGAGCCTGTGAGTAGAAAGCATCAGCAGGACAGGAACGGAGAGGAAACGAGACACCTCTTCTTCAACCCAAAGTGGGAAGATTTTATCTATCCAGAGGCCTGTCTGGTAACCAGTCTTCCTTCTCCCTAACCCTAACCACCAAGCCACCAACCTTTCCCCTGCCATCCCTGCCCAGGCACACCAAGGCCTCCTGTGCAGTTCCACTCAGGAGAAGCTGAAAAGAGTCCTGCAGAACAGCTCAGCTGTGAGTAGGATTGCAAGTTCCCTCGAGCATCAGGGAATTTGAACCCTGGAATTTCGTGCACTCATTTAAGTACTTGCTGTTGGAAATAGAAACATCAACACTTCCTCGTCAGCTACCATCCCACTCTGCCCACATCCTACATGAGATGAAATTGCTCTGGAAACTGTCACATCAGCCTCCACAGAGCAAGGAGGTCAAGGAGCATCTTAGCTTAGGCGTAGAGGAGCCTCTCACTACTTGCCTAGAAACAGATGTTTTTCAGAGAATTCATCTGCAGAAAACAGAAGAGCCATAAGCCACCAGTGCCACCACAGCTCAGCAGCATTATGGCAGGAATTTCGAGGATTTGCATTTTGGGGATACATACAAAAAAGTCCCCAGTCCTTTTATAGGTGTACCTCCAGGCTCAAAAATTACATCTAGAAATAGAACCTAGGTACTGAAGTCACACAGGCAGAGCTGAAAATTAAACTCTAGATACTGGACACTATTCCCCATCACACAAAAATTTTTTGTTCCTAGTTGAAGCGCCAGGAATATTTGGCCCATAAGCCTGGACAGCCATACAAGCACTGAGACCCTACATGGATAACAAATCCCTCCAAATTTTGCAGGTTCCTAAACAGGGTAGAATACCTAAAGGACTAGCTGTTCTACAGGTGATGCATCCAGTTCCTAATGTGTTGTCCTCTGTTTCAAACAGGCTGTTGATGATATTAGCAAGAAAAATTACATTTTGTTCCATGTATTAATCAGAAAACTAGGATAAGAATTCCAACTGAAAAAAAATTTGGAGAAAGATAGACAGATTTGGCTGGGTTCAAAAGGCCCTTGCCTGTCTGCTTTTCCCGATAATAATCTTCTGTAAAGCATCAAATCACTGTAGCAAAAGTCTTAAGAATCACAGCATGGTCACACACACCATGCTGGGGAACCAAGGCACAGCTTAATAAGAACATAAGCTTCCTCAAAGCAACCAGATTTCAATGCAAAGCATTTCCAGATCCTTCCTAGTTTCAAAAGAAAGTCAGATTAAGGTATAGGAAGCTATGCACAGAAGAAAGCACTTCAGAATAAGCTTTTTAATCCTTGAAAGGAACTGTTGAGAACTTCTTATCTGAACAAAAAAAGGGCTGCAGCAATAGTGAGTATAAGGTAAAAAGCAAAATTGGGAACCTAGTTGCAACTTGCAAGATTTCATTATCTTCCAGTGGAATAATCATTCTTAGAAAAGTGCTGTGCTGTTGGAATCAATGTTTCCACAGGACTGTTCCCATTCTCTTTCTCATTTTGGCTTTTTTCTCTCACACATGCTTCGAGAGATCACCTCAGTCCTGTAACCAGGGTAAATTGCATTTACAGAATGGAGTTTTGTAAACTAGTTTACACAGCAAGGTTTTGAAAGTTGGCTTTGGAACTAGAAGTCTTGGTTTCATAATAAGGGGACTCTTTAACTGACAGTTTTAAATACCTCAAAAAACTTTATAAGCTCCTTCACAAAATCCAAGAAAGGAAACATAATAAGCTCTACTCCAAGCAAAGGATCACACAGCTGCTAAAAACAGCTTTCTAAGGCTGTGTATTATTTCAGAAGGAATGTGATAAGCAAGGACTAGACAACACCTAAACAGCCTTAGGAAGAAAACACTATGGACAAAACTTTCAAGCTCAGATGAAGTTCAGAGAAAAGAGTTTTTTGCTACTGGGTGTATTTAGGTGAACAGAACTTCCCTGAAAATAAGAATATTCCCAAAATATTCCCTGAAAATAAGTAAATCCATCAGGGAGAATCACAACTTATTCCTCCTGCCTGGAGTTTCCACAAGCAGCAGGTATAGAAACCAAGCACAGTAAGTATCACTCTAGGGATACTTAGGAGAGCATTATTGTATTTCTATTACAGTATTTTGCTAGCATCAGTAAAACTGCAGTGAAACTCAAAGGTACGAGATTCACGGCTTTGCTAACTCTAGAGAGACCAGTTGCATCCAGGCTTCTCATTTCTGTTCTTTTTAAACAACAGAAGATAAAAAGTGCCTGGCTGATGGACTATTCCCTGTAGTCACGGGGTAACAGTGCCCATTCTTCTCCTGTTTCCCATTAATGAGGAGATGGAGCTGTCACAGCTGCCTGCACTGTGTGCAGGGTACCAAAGGCAAGCACCACCACGGCATCGAGGGGAAGCTCTAACGAGGCTATTACCGTGGTGCCACCCACTGCCAGAACGCTGCACACAGGAGGGATTATCTGATGGGCACTGAAGGAACTTCACTGAGCCTGCTAAGCGATTATTTTCATGTGCAGCTCCAAGTTCTCCTTACCTCCAAGTTCAGGTAAGGGTTTAAAGTGATTCTCACAGACAGAACAGCTCCTTTGCAGAGTGATAACCAACTGAAAAGGTCCCTATCTGTGCATTTTGTTACAATCCTGAGCTCGCACTCATGTAGCCATGAGGGCTATTAAGGCTCTTTCCAACTAAGGCCAAGCCACCACACAAGCACTCATTTTCATCACAGCCATGCATTTAAAATCCCAGCTCTCTCAGATGTTTGCAGGAAGCATAAACTGATCAAGCAAGTAAACCAAAACATTAGCAGTTTTTATTAAGACTACTGTTGTGGAGGGAAGTGCTCAAACAGCATTTTGAACTCAAGTTGCATCTATTCCTGACAATACCCCAAGAGAAAACAGAACTTGATAAGTCTAAAGAGCTGTGTGTGTTATATCAACATTAAAGCAGTTAAGGAAGTTGATGTTTTTAGTCACCAGTAGAAGTCAGTGTTAACATCTACCTGAGGCAATACAAAATTCTCCTGCATCAGCACTTCATGGGCTGACACCAAGCAGCCTTGCAGCTCTGAGGCCAGGAGTTTACATTTTCCAAAGAGAAAAGAGTGCCTTGTGACTGTGAGCTCTTGGGAGTTACCAAGAGCAGGAAACCCCATCCACAGATGGAGTCTCACCACAGCTTTGTCCCAGAAAGTCTCAGGAATGTTCATTTCCCTTTAACCTCAGTCAGAGGAGTTGAAAAGTAAATGAAATGAGGAAAATAAAAGCTGGCTGAAACAAGTGGAACTTTTATATGACTGTTACAAAATGAAGCTTTGTAAAAGCAAAAGCTTTGACCTGCATTAGCTAGAAAGCCTAATGAGAACAAAAAGCCTGAGATGAGGTTTACTGTAGCAAACAAAAATAATCCTACCACTTCCATTTTATTTTCTACACCACGGCAGCACTCATCCCTGTGCAGACGGACCAATATTCCCAAGCCTGATTCACCCCTATCTTTCCTCACATCCATTTCACCAGCTCCACAAATAACAAGTATTTGAGCTCCAAGATTAAAGTCTATCAGTGTCAAGAGGCCTGTGAATCTGAAATAATCACCTTTGTAAACATGCAAATACTTGTTCAGTTTGCTATAGAATTCTACAAGCATGTTTTAATGTGCATGTATACACACAAGTGGACATGGCACAAAAGGCTTACTTGATTGTATGAAGAGATCTAGGTTCTTGATCATAGTGAATATTTTAAAGAAACAAAAAAGATCTCATTTCATCCTAATAAACTTCCATAACACATATGAAGTACCAGTGTCTCTCTCCCAGTGAGATGTCTGTTTGTACATACAAAAAGTTACTACCTAAATTTCTGTTAATGTCATACCCATATTGTCTCATACCACTGTTCTCTAGGGCCTCACATACCAATGTGTTTTTACCTGTGTCTGCTTACCAAAAGGCCACACGATGGCACTGTGTAACCAGTTTCACCTGCCTTAGTTACAGGCATTTTTCTGTAAAAAGAAGTCTACAGCTGCCTAAGAACCCAACACACACCACCTTAGACAGCCACTGTGAAGAGCAAACAAGTTCAAAGGAAAAATGTCAGAAGAATACCAGCTCTAGTGCTTACTTTACACTAGATATACAAATTGGTTCAAACCCTTCCATGTTTAATGGATCAAGCTAGGCAGCGAGGTCAGAAGGATCTTAACCTATCACAACCACACACACTCCAACCAGCAGGTACCAACTCCTGGATATGGGTAGCAACTGTATTAAAGCCTTGCTTAGAAGCTTATCCAGGCTCTGCTTTACCTGCTTGTCAGGTAACCTCCTTCTCAAAGCTCTATTTTACTACCTACATCTTGAAAAAGGGCAAGTACAGCAGTATACAGATTAAACTAGCCTTTATTGAACATGAAAATTGAACTCAAAAGAAACTTCAGAACACAGAATAAACATCATAATTTGGAGGTGGCATGTCAATGATCTCATCCAGGGTAGCAAGGAAGTCAGCAGTTGATTGTAGCAAGTCTAGAAGTCAGAAAAAAACCAAATCAGTTTCTCAAACTCAGAATGCACACTAACATAAGCTAGCTCAGAGTTGCTCAGCATAAACCTCTTGAATATGCAAGGTAAATATTGCTTCATAGTATAAGCCAATGCCACCTAACTGATCAGTTTGCAAAGCACCACAAAAGATTAGTCAGTGTACTGCTTTTCACTGGGTGGAGTTAATCTTCTTCACAGTCACTGGTATGGGCTGTGTTTTGGATTCGTGCTGGAAGCAGTGTTGATAATTCAGGGATGTTTAGTTGTGTGAGCACTGCTCAGCAATGGTCAAGGCCTTTTCTGCTCCTCACCCCACCAATGAGAAGGCTGGGAGTGATCAAGCATCTGGAAGGGGGGACAGCCAGAACAGCACACCCCAAAGGGCCCAGGGGACATCCCAGACCACATGGTGCCACACTCAGCAGATAAAGCTGGGGGAAGAAGGAAGGAGGGACATTTGGAGTTATGGCACTTGTCTTCCCAAGCATGCATGCCTGTGATGGAGCCCTGCTGTTGGGGGGATGCCTGCTGATGGGAACTGAATGAATTCTCTGCTTTGCTTTTTTTAAATGCATGGCTTTTGCTTTAGTTATCAAAACTGCTTTTGTCTCAAAGCACGAGTTCTTTCACTTTTTCTCCTCTGAATGCTTCCCCATCCCACAGCGGGGGAGAAAGTGAGCAGTTGTGTGGTGCTTGGCTGCAGCTGGGTTAAGCCATAAGTCAGCAACAGCACTCTGAGACCACTGCCTGAACTAGCAGGGGTGGCCAGGTACACTGAGGTTGATCACACAGCAGAAGCTGTTTGATACTGCTGCACTGCTCTAGTAGTTTAGACAGCAACAGCAATTCACTGCTATAGCCAACTGGCTTTTTGCCCAAGCCACTGATGAGCACTGTGTGTACTGAAAATCATGCAGTTTCCACTTACTGGATTCCCATGAAATCTCTTCAATCTTCACAGGTGAAGGAACCATGCTCACACATCGGTCATATGTCCTTTCAAATACCATGAGGGGAACACCACTCAGGTCGATATTGCTTAGTTTGTATTCTTCAGGAAGATCAAAACTCTCAAAGTCTGTTTGAGAAAGACTGTAAGTGTGCAGTAGCCTGGGAAGCTGCAAACTCTTCTAGACTAAATGAAGTGGGAGCCAATCTAAAACAACACAAGTCTCCTCTTTTGGGGTATTTATTTGCAGTTACACCTTTTAGTTATCCATGAAATCCCATACACCAACCCTGATGAAAACACTAGGCTGCCTAACAGAACTGATAATGTAAAGCAGTTAGTAACTTCAGCAAGCAAAGCACAGATGTTTCATCAACACTGAAGTGTTTGGCACAGTAGTTTTCATACACATTCATATGAAGATGAAAGCTTTAAGAACACACTTTGAAGGACTGAAATAGAATCTCTACAATGGGCTGGCCTAAGAACACCTTTCGAAGTTTCATCTTCAACTATTATACCCTACAGCAGTAGGAATCTCTTCCGTTACAAATTATCTTGGCACACACTCGTCTATATTCCTTTGAATACTTGTCTACTGGTCACTACTTAATGAACTAAGAAGTTAATACACAGTTATTAGGAACTTGTTTCCTATCACCACAATAAGAGACTCAGAATAACACATCTGAGGCACAGCCATTACTGTTAGAAACACCATCTCATTCTTGTTTAAGTATTTCAGAAGCAGCAAGCACCCTTATGTTTCAGAAGGGACTCAGAGAAATGCAGTGCTGGCTTGTGTGCCACAATAGCTTGGATAAATTCTTACAACAGTGCCAACACTCACAAGAGATTTATTCTTAATTTTAATTACATCAGTAGCGCTTACCTTGAGGATCCAAAGGAA
The DNA here is from genome assembly GCA_026261815.1 of Monarcha castaneiventris obscurior. Taxonomy (NCBI): domain Eukaryota; kingdom Metazoa; phylum Chordata; class Aves; order Passeriformes; family Monarchidae; genus Monarcha; species Monarcha castaneiventris. The sequence goes on from JAMPIT010000371.1 coordinate 1,861,471, forward strand.
ACATATTTTCTATTTCTGGCCAATCTTCTTCAGGCACTGCATGGCAGCTTTCTAATCCACTCTTTTTGTTAGTCATAAAAAGAAGAAGTCATGTTATTTGAGCTACTGCAGAATGTTTGTAGTGGCTTTCCTGTGCTATTCAGGTCTACAGAGAGGCATACCTGTCACACTTCTCAGTCAGGCCTAAATTCTAATACCTTCAACACAAGTAAGATAGAGATGGGCTGTTTCAGCTCAGTTTATGTAGGGCAGTATTATACATGGCAGAAAGAGATGACTGCACAAGAACTCTTAAGATGTTAGTAAGTCATTAATCCAGACTATTTTCTCTAGAACCATCTATGTAGGTGCCCTGCTTTAAGCTGGGGGAGAGTTATTTTTCTTCCTAGCAATTCTCATGAACCCATGTTTTGGATTCAGGATGAAAGCAGCATTGATAGACCCAGCTCTTTCAGCTATTGCCATGCAGTGCTTATACAGGTCAGGCTTTCTGTGCTTCTCACAAGCCCACCAGTGAGGAGGCTGGGGATGCACAGCTGAGCCCAGCTACCCAGAGGGATATCCCATACTGCATGACATGCTCAGCAAGGAAAACTGGTGGGAAAGCAGGGCTACCACTGCTCTGGGACTGGCAAGGCATTAATCAGCTGGTGGCAAGGAACTGGTTTTGTTTTCCTTTGAGATTTTTAATAATTAAATTCCCTTACTCTCAGCCTATGGTTTTTCCTCACATTCACCCTTCCAATTTTCTCCCCCAGTCCCATCAAGGAAGGAGTGAGGGAGCAGCTGTGTGGTGCTTAATTATGTCAGAATTAAGCCACAACAGCAGGTAAATTATGGATCTCCCCTCCTCCCCAGCATAAGTGTGTTGTACTCACTTTGTTCACAGTGCAAGGCTGATTCTTCTGTTTTATCTTATCCATCTTGCTTGTGACTCCTTCAGTTTTATTCACATTTCCAAGAGCCTTTCTGACAGAGCGAGATACAACTGGAGAAGTACTGATTGCTTTTTTAGGAAGTGGAGTGTTAACTTGTGTTCTTTCACCTAAGACTTTTGCTGGAGTGGGGCAGGGGGGAAGATAAAGAAAAAAGCAAACTTCAGCAACCCTAAAGCTTCCCTAAGTAAGTGCATATGCTGAAAAACTAGCTGTCATGGAAATCACTTATTTATAACTCATAAGCCCCACTTATGACAAAAGCACATATTTATCTTCAATTTTATACTAACTGATGAGCTTGGAAGAACTGGTTGGGTAAGTGGATTTATGAATAGAAAACTGTTATCATTAAAAGCAGTGAATAACAAAATGTGATTTATGCCCTTCACTTGATCCCCTACTGGCTTAGGACAGCAAATACACACAAGATCCTGAAGGAAGCTTCAGCTGACTTCTGGGAGCACCAAGTTCACCATTCTCCTGATCAACAAAGATCAGAGTTGCCATCTTCAGATTGAAGAGACTACCCTGTAGAGTCCATAGAGAAAAAAGGGAAGACAATTTCTGTCACTTGTCTCTCCAAAACACACTTTTTAAGCAAGCCCCACTAAAAGAACAGAGCTATCACATATTGGTCTCTAGACAAGGGGAACAAACCCCTACTTTCCCAGCATTACACAGTAGTTCAGCTAAAAACCCTCAGGTCTGAAGGCACTACTCGTGCTCCTGCCTTGTGCTCATCACTGCCATCACACAGATGGGCAAGCAATTCCTCATTAAAGAGGTCTGCAGGAAAACTCAATCACAGCCAGAGAGGGTGGAAAAGATCTCTAAATAATCGAGTCCAACCTAAACACTACCATAGCACTGAGTGCCATAGCCAGTCTGCCCTTAAACCCCCCCAGGGACAGTGACTCCGCCACCTCCCTGGGCAGCCCGTTTTAGTGCCTAATCAACCTTTCTACCAGGAATTCTTCCTAATGTCCAACCTAAGTCCCCCCCGGCACAGCTTAATGCCATTTTTTCTTGTCCTGTTACTGGTTGCCTGGGAGAAAACACAAATCTCCACCTGGCTGCAGCCTTCTTTCAGGTGGTTATAGTGAGCGACGAGGCCTCTCCTGAGCCTCCGCACCCCAGCCCACCCCGTCAGACTTGTGCTACGAACCCTTCCCCGGCCTTATTGCCTTTCTCTAGGCGAAAATCCCTTTCTTCGTACAGCCTGACGCACAAAGCCAAAGCAAGGCTTACAATCCCAGACCGGCCCTGCCCCCCGAGCCCCCAGCTCACCTCAGAAAGCAACAGCAAAGGCACCGCCGGAGCCACAGAGAGCAAACTCCTCACAAACGCCTCAGAACGCACCGGGTGCTAACGGCGCCGGCTTTTAAACGGGCCGCGGGCCGCCCATTGGCCGCTTCGACCGACGCGCGGCAGCCGATTGGCTCAGGGGCGGCGCGCGCGCTGCGGGGCGGGGCGGGCACGGGGAGCGGCTCCGGGCGGAAGTGAGCGGGACCGCGGGGCATTGTGGGGCGGCGCTGCGGCCCGGCAGGTAAACACGGGGCTGAGGGAGCGGGGCTGAGGGAGCGGGAACGGGAGCGGGACTCGAGAGCCGAGAGAGCGGCTGCTGCAGGCTCCGAGCAAGCGCTGCCGTCCCCCGCTCGGGCCCGGGCCCGGGCCCGGGCCTGGCGCCGCTTCCCTGCGGTCTGTCTCCCGCGTCTCTTCCGGGGTACGCGCAGGCCCGGGTCTTACGTTAACAATAAGGTAATTTTGGTTTCTCAGCAGTGCGGCTTATTTTTCAGGGCAGAGCTATGTCAGGAATGCATAATACGGCGTTATTTCACTGAGTGACACAAAATCACGTTGAAGAGCTGTGATGTCAGAGGGTATTGATCTGTAAGGGTTTTGTTTTGTTTTCTAGTTTTTTCTCCGCTACGGGAAAAAGCCAGAATGGCCTCAGGTGCGGTGGCGAACGCCCCTCCTGCAGGAGGGGCAAATGATGTGAGCCTGGAGGAACCAAAGAAGATGACGAGGGAAGACTGGAGAAAAAAGAAAGAATTAGAAGAACAGAGAAAACTTGGAAATGCACCTGCCGAAGTGGATGAAGAAGGAAAGTAAGTTTTACTAAAGCTGTGGTTATTCTAAAGCTGCTGAGTGAAAATGTCGTTTCCTGTTGTGGTTACAGAAGAGCTGTCAGGGTAATGCACGATTTCAGTGTGAGTTGCTGTAAAAGTAAATAGTTGAGCTTTGTCTTTTAACGTTCTAGTCATCAGATATTTTCTAGAAAAATGTAGGTTCAATGTTTACCTTCTGTCAGCTATTGACAGTTCTGCTAAAATGTCCAACCCATGAAGCTAATTAAAAGTGGTATTTTAAAACTGAGCAAAACATAGTATAGGGGTCTTTTACTCTGTATCTCATCTGTTGCCTCTCTTTCTTGCTTTTACAGGGCTGATTGCTTCTGAGAATTGTTGCTTTTTTTTGCTCAGTAACATTAAGCCATCTGATTTGGAGCCAGGGGTTTAGGTGAATTAGATGGCAACAAAATCTCAAAGTCTGTGTTTATCAAACTGAGAATTTATGTTGCAGGGCATTGTACCAGCTTCATTATTTATTATCACTTCTAAAGCACTTGAACTTCAATGTGAAGGTTGTTTGTTAGACTGAGTTGTTGTGTGTTTTTTCCCCATGCCATGTATTCATTCACAACGTCTTCCACAGAGACATCAACCCTCACATTCCTCAGTACATCTCCTCAGTACCATGGTACATAGATCCCTCTAAAAGACCCACACTGAAGCATCAGAGGCCTCAGCCCGAGAAGCAGAAGCAGTACAACTCCTCTGGAGATTGGTACAAGCGAGGAGTTCAGGAGGTATGCAAAATGTTTTTCTCATGAAATAAAGATTTGGGTTGATTATGCAAGGAGATTTCTGGTTATGCGGTTTTGAGGGGGGCAGGAATTTTTATTCAGCAGGCCAATCACAGTATCTGGTGATAATCAAAACGTGTTGGGGCTTTGGGGAGGGCACACACACTGGAGTGGTGTTGAAAGTAGGAGCTTTGGAACACTTGTGTGAACGTGCCCGTTGTGTTTCCTCTCAGCACGCTGTGGCCACGAGGTACCGCAAAGGAGCCTGTGAGAACTGTGGGGCACTGACACACAAAAAGAAAGACTGCATGGAGGTAAACTTCACTTTTGTCCCTGTCTTAATGGCTTTGCAAGCCATAGGAATTCTTATCTTACTGAAAAATAGCTGGCTATAGATGAAATACTGGGTTCGAAAAAGCTGTTTTGAAAAATGTTTCAAGTAGTGAGAGATGGCCTAGACATTTCTAAAGAAATTGTTCTGTAGGAAAAGTGAAAGGGAAAGGTGATACAATTCAGTGTGTCATAAATCTATTATGTTTGTAATAAGATCTGAAATAATAAGTGAAAATGTCATTTTCTTGTTAATTGCATTAACTCAAGTGCTGCTGTGTCTGTCTTTGTGCTTCATCTCAGCTAGAAGTCACCCCCAGAAGCTGTTTTAATTTCTTCCTTAATTGTAGAAAATAAGAATGTGTGGAGTTTGGAGTCTGTTGTGCTGCACGTAAAAGTGCAGAACTACTTGCATTTATTACAACCCACAGGCTTACAGTGCTGAATTTAACTTGCTTTAGAGGAGCTTGATTGATAGTATTTTTAAAGGGGTGTGTGTGTGTGTAACCTAATGGACTGATCTAACCATACTTTTTTTTTCTTTCAGAGACCCAGGAAAGTTGGAGCAAAGTACACAGGCATGAATATTGCCCCAGATGAGCATGTGCAGCCCCAGCTGATGTTTGATTATGATGGGAAGCGAGACCGGTGGAATGGTTATAACCCAGAGGAGCACATGAAAATCGTTGAGGAATATTCCAAGGTTGATTTGGTATGTAGGTGCTGTGATTTACTGGGGAGAGGGTTAGTGTTTGGTGTGGCTGGGCTGGGAGGAGGGACACTTGTAATATACTCTGTTGATATTGATGCCTTCTCCAGCCACTTAGAAACAGAGACCAGACAAGAGGAAGGGAATAAAGGTCGGTGTTTATTTGAAAGCCTTCAAGGCACACCCTGGGGAGCCAGAGGCTGCCTCCATAAAATGGACCCCAAGCTGGACCCCAGGTCACGAGTTCTTCACACCTTTATAGGTTTGGTTCATTTGCATACCACGGTTAATTCTCCAATTAAAGCCCCAGTTTAATGATGTAATTCCCCTCAGCTTGCTCCCCCCTTAGAGGCTTTGGTTTACACATTTTGGGCCTAGAAGAGCCTGGCTGTCCTTGAAGGCAAAGCCTGGAGAGGCTTACGAGAGAGCAGAAATTACAGGCTACAAGGAACTTCAGAGTTACACTCTAAGCAGTACAGAAATTGTAAAATATAAAAGTTAAAACCTAAGGCATCAATATTAGACCTGGTGCTAAAAAGAAATATTTAAACAAATGCATTTTCGTGCTGCACAGGCCAAACGTACACTAAAAGCCCAGAAGCTTCAGGAGGAGTTGGCATCAGGGAAGCTGGAGCAAGTGGTATGTAAAGTTACTTAATCTATTTTTGCTTAGGCTGAATAAATATAAAACAGATAATTTCTGCTTTCTGACTCTTTTACTCTCTATATAGAGTCTGCTATTGTGTTTTTTGCCCTTCAGTAATTTAAGGGTTTTCCTAGCACCAACGTGTTCTGCATCACACTCAAGAACTTGAAGCATCTACTGTCAAATGTGAATTGCTTTGTGTTCCACTTATGGGCAGAAATTTTGTGTGATTATCATTATTGCTAAAATTAGTGACATGGAATTTTGGGTCAGAAGAGCTTGTTTTCCATGTAGTCATTTTTTTTCATATACTGAAATGCACTTCTTGTATTTGAAGATTGTTACGGTCTGACTAGCGCTGAGGTAATGGCTGTGCATTGATTTAGTAATGCTTAATATTAAGTTGGAATAGGAAGGTGTTTTCTTTATCTTAAACCAATTTGTTCTTAAGTCACTGCCCTGACTGTTTGCAGTGGCTCTGGGTATTTGAAGGCTGAGATACGTATTTCCCTCTGGTGTGTAACTGCAGAGTTTGCATCTTCCACTAAGTTCTGCAAGCTCCTCTTAGATTATAGGTTATATTGATAATCTGTGATATAAAATTCTAGTTTTAAAAGGCATTTCTGATCATATTCTAAGTTTACAAAATGGGGAGAAAATAGAGACTGCTACTGCTCAGAAGGAGGTTTTTTAAAGCCTCCTTGCAGAGGCTGTAGTCCAGAGGCCCTGCTGTCCCCTCGCAGGTTGTCACTAGATGGCACAGTGAGCTCGATCTGCCACCCAGCCCAAACTACAGTGCTTTGACCTTCCCAACAGAAGAGATTCTTCCTCTTTTCATGCCTGTTTTGTGAAGCAAACACTGTTGGCTTCTGTATATTTACTGCTTATAGAATGGAACTGTGAGAAGAAAAGTGCGTTTGAAACTTCAGAACTGTCTCTGAGAGAGAGGACTTAGACTGATTTGCATAGTCAGTGCTGGCCAGTTGCTGGTCCATGTTCCAGGGCTCACAGCTGTTCCCATCTTTGCTGCTGCAAGTATTTTTCAATTAAAGACTAAGCAGGTTAAAAAAATAAAATCTGGCTGTGTTTGTCGAACGTAAATTCTGCCTTCTGATTCATGCTTAATATTCCTGTAAATCCTATTAAATTCTTGACTTTGTATCTCCTTAATTATTTTTTAAGCTTTCAGAGTTGAAACTTGGTTATATTTACATGATATGAAATGTTATATTTTAAATCCTCAGTGTTCAAAGGTATAACAAGCTCTAAATAACAGCAACAGTTTTGGAATTTGCTGTTCTTGCAAAGGATTGGAAGTTTAGTTCACAATACAGAGAAAAGTTTTGCAACATGTGTCTGTCACAGAGACAGCTAAGAGCTTTTTCCTAGGATGTTATGTAGCAGTGTTTCTGCATTGGGAGCCACTGGTAAATTGTATTTTGTATCCAGCATGAAGCTCTGCTTTGATTGCCCTTTGTATCCCTGCCATCTTGCCTTTTTCCACTATCTTGTCTTCTCTGCTGATGTGCTCTTTGTTTGCTGCAGAACTCCCCAAGACACCAGTGGGGAGAAGAGGAATCAAATTCACAGACAGTAAGATGATTACCCACTGCATCACACCATGGGCAAAGAAAGGACCTGTAGTTAGTGGAACAGCAAAACGGGGGTGGCACAAGGGTTTGAATGTTGTGTCCATGCCAGTGTCTGCCTCTTCTTTTGGGCAGAGGTTGCTGGATTTCATAAAGAGGCTTTTTGTTTTAATTCCTATGTGTTGTCAAACCTTAGAGATGCAAGCACATAACTAGATTTTAACATGTGGTATATTTTGACCAAAATAACTGTTTTCTTAATATCATCACAGTCCTGTTTTGATAACTATTTCCATAGAAGGAAGTGAAAATTCTTTAACAAGAGTGTTTCTGAAGTGTTGAATGTTAGATTAGCCTGAGAGCACACTTAAGCCGAGGTAAACTGTGCCACCTTATAACTACAGGGATTGCAGAATTTTAATGAAACCTCTAAAATCAGGTTCTTGTACATGTCTTCAGAGTGAAGGAACTCTTTTAGTTATAAATTTTCCATTTCTCCTCAGGAAAGAGATCATAACAGTGAAGATGAAGATGAAGACAAATATGCAGATGACATTGATATGCCTGGGCAGAACTTTGACTCTAAAAGACGCATCACAGTCCGAAATTTACGTATTCGGGAAGATATTGCAAAAGTGAGTAAGGAATTCTGTACAGAATCTGTTCTTCTGTATTCTTGAGAGTTAATTTCAACAAATTATACATTCTGTTATTAATGACTTTGTTTATTGGTCTAGGGATTTGGAGGTTAAGGTCTGTTCTCAGTTCTGTTCCTGCCCATGTTACAACTTCATCAAGGTCATCCTTTTGCATAGATAAACTTTTTAAAACATCTAAACTGGGGGAATGTCTTGGGGTGACTCTATGGTGTGTAACCTCAATTCTTTTAAAATCATAAATATTAAGTATCTTTTATGTTGGTTTTTTTCCCTAGTACTTGAGGAATCTCGATCCAAACTCTGCTTATTATGATCCCAAAACAAGAGCAATGAGGGAGAACCCTTATGCCAACACGGGCAAGAATCCAGATGAGTAAGTTAAAATGAGGTCATCCTCGTATATCCAACAAAACTCTTAAAAATGAGATCAATAGTTTTACATTTTCTTTTACTTGTATGTCCTTTAGCTAATTAATCTCTAGTCTAATCTATGTGTATACTATGTATACACATAGTAGTAAACATGGAAGAAAACTGTTTTACTTAGGAGCACATTTTAGTTTAGTATATAAAAGTGGTATTTTTGTGATACTGACTGACCCTTAATCTTGAGGGACATATGGACCATGGTTTAGTGTAATTATCTGTACAAGGGCTAGGACTCTGCTGCATCTGGAGATGATGCCTATAAATAATAGTTATATTTATGTAAAGTATTTCAGTAACCAAATCTTAAACTTTATCCCATGTTCCTTGGTTCTGGAGACTGGCATGTTGTGTTTGTTGTGTGACCTAATAAAATATTTGAATTAGGAGTAAGATCTTCTGTATTAGTGGATTCTGCATAGAAAAAGTGTGAAAGCTTTGGCGTTGTCTAGATGGCTTAATTAAAGGTGCCATAGGCTGGCTTTTGGCTGCACACTCAGCTGTCTCCCTTAAACCCTGAGTCAGACACTTGACCTGTGTTGTGCTGGGCACGTACAGAGCAGACAGGCTGTGAGTAAAACATGTATTCAGAGGACAGTAATTGGATTAGCTTACTGCCTAAAATAGAATGGCAGTGCCTGAATGATAGCAAATAATGCTCTTTCCACCTCTCCTTGCCCCCATAGAGCAATGCTAGTCAGTTCTTTTTTTTAGATTCAGATGCTTTTGCTTCTCTCTCAAGTCATAATTTGACATTTGTTGACTCTTAAGTTTTTGTCACAGCTTTGCAGACTGTAAATTTTTCAGAGTGGCTTTGGGAAGATGAAAGACTGGAGAATTGGATTGCTAGCATTATTTGATCCTCAGTGTGTTTCATGTACTGACTGTTCATCTCTTCTGGGGCCATGCACAAGTGTCTCAGCTTTACTGAGGGCAATAAAAAGCTGTCCCAGGCTTTATTTAACTCGGCCAGATAGGCTGGGTCTGGATTGAAGAGTCACAAATCCAGGAGTGAGAACCACTGTGCTGGAATATCACAGACTGTTTATGCATATTTATTGTGTAACTAGATCCAAGTTTAACTTGCAGTGCTTAGCATCTCAGTCAGAACTCCAGGTCTGTGTCATGTGTCCCTGTAAACACAGAAATCATGGTTTTTGAGTGGCTGCCTAATGCTTTCACAGCTTTACAGGGAGCGTAGGTTTTCATTTCATGTATTGAGTTCAATGCACTTTCTTCTCCTTCTGTTCTTAACTTGTAGTACACAAGAGAATTTTTACTTGCCTGTTGCAATTCTATGTTTGTGTTTAAGAGGAAATCACATTACAAATGCTAAGAATTGTGTTCTTCTCTGCAGAGTTGGTTATGCAGGTGACAACTTCGTTCGCTACACCGGTGATACCATTTCAATGGCACAGACTCAGTGTAAGTGGGGTTTGAGTTTGGAGTTTTTTGAAGGAAATTGGCAGATATTTAACAATGCTGCTTTCTTGCAAAAGAGAAATAAACCTTTATAGATTGAGGCCTTCTTTCAAATTGCTTTAGAATTAAAGAATATGTAATTTGAATGTGTATGTCAGTTTTAGAATAAGTATTGAGTGAAACCTCTTGTGTACACAGTGTTTGCTTGGGAGGCTTATGACAAAGGCTCTGAAGTTCATCTTCAAGCAGACCCTACAAAATTGGAGCTCCTTTATAAATCCTTCAAAGTGAAAAAAGAAGATTTCAAGGCACAGCAGAAAGAAAGCATCCTAGAGAAGGTAATAGTCATTTGGGTTTATTTAATAGGAATTCTCTTGTGTTTGAAGTCTGGGTCTTGGGTGACAAATAAGATTACTAATCCTGTGTGAGAGGACATCAGCCGTTCTCAGCAGCTTAGGCTTAAAAATATTTTTGTATTTATACACACTCTCATCAATTGGTGAATTTTATTATTTAGTATAGGAACCTTCGAAGGTCTGCTGGTATTTCTTTATATTACTGGGAGCTCTTCCCTTAATTGTCAGAATTTCTCCACTGAAGAAATCTGAATTTCTTCCTGATCAAGTTTTGGGTGCAGTCTTCTAGATAAATATTTATTTTATATTTCCCAACTTGTTTCTTGGACAACTGAAAATGAAATAGTCCATTTAGATTCTAACCATGTCAACATTCAAGTTTGGAGGGGGACAGGAAGTACTGCTCTGGTTGTACCAGAGCTCTTTAGTTTGGTCTGAAAAGTTTTCCAGCTTTAAGTGAGAAGTATCATTGTTTTCATTCCCCAAGCATAAAACAGAACAAAAACAAACAAACAAAAGCACACCAAAAAAACACGTACACACAAAAAACCCCACAAAACTAAACACTAAAAGACACCACAGAGGCCATAGGAGATGATGTATTTCTGTCTTAACTCGTCACTAAAGAGTAAAGTGTCTCCATCCACTTTCGTGCCTTCTTCACAAGGTACCAAAGGTGCTGTTCTTGAAATGTTTCCTTAACTACATAAAAGGTGGTTTTTCTTCAAAACTACTATGTCATTTCTATTTGCATTTTAGTATGGAGGACAAGAACATTTAGATGCCCCCCCAGCTGAACTGCTTTTAGCTCAAACAGAAGATTATGTGGAGTATTCTAGGCATGGAACAGTCATCAAAGGACAGGAGAAAGCTATTGCTTGTTCCAAGTATGAAGAGGATGTGAAGATCAACAACCATACAGTAAGTCCGAGGTTACATTAAAATTTTTTAAAAATTAAATACCATCCAATTGGAGGTACATTAGGATGCAATACAATATAATTAATACAGCAAATACATTTCTTCTGTCTCAATGTCACACTCTCCCTTTTCTTCTAAGGAGAGACTTCAAATTGTCATAGGTGTGATGTGAATTTTAAGAGTTGCCTTGGTAATCTTAAACTAAAGGGGTAGTTTACTCTGTTTGCCTTCCACTTGGAATATGAGTTGACCACATCCTGTTGTGGTTCTCTTTTTTGACAGTGTACCTGTAAGGCTCATGTAAAATAGCAGAAGTATTTCTCTTAGCTTCCTTTTGGACTGTTGGAGTAATTTACTTACCAGGGTGTCGGCTCAGGAGTAAATTTCAGCCTGCCTCTTACAGGAATATCTGTGTGGTGTGTTCTCTTGCAGTGCATTTGGGGTTCATACTGGAAAGAAGGCAAATGGGGTTACAAGTGCTGCCACTCCTTTGTCAAATACTCCTACTGTACAGGAGAAGCTGGGAAAGAAATTGCTGTAAGTATTCTCTTGTTTATTCATGTGGAAAGAGCTAAAAATCATTCATATTCCTTACTTTAAGGTTTAGACTGTTTTGCTTTCGTGGGGGTTGGTTTTTTAGGGATTTGTGGGATATTTTTTTTTTCGTCCTGCTTTCAGATGTGCTCAGTAACAGTATATCCTTGTTCTTGTCTGTTGCATAGAATACAGAAGCCAGTTTAATGGAAGAGCAGCCTGGGGAGGAAGAACATGTGACAAAACCCAAAACACTGATGGAGGTAGGCTGTTTCCCTTTCTCAGGAAGACAAATATTTCTTCTCAACATTTTAAGAGATGAAAAGATCTGTCTAACTACAAAATTGTGTAGAGTCATAATAAGCCTGAAAATTCTTAGACTGCATTCTTAGAGCATTAAAATCTCCATTGAAAACTAAGCTCTCAAGTAGCATTAATTGAAATTGGGATTTAGGGGTTTGGGCATTATTAATGTTGGCAAGCTGAATCTTAACAGTAACTTGTTTCCCACCTTACAGATCCACCAAGAGAAACAGAAAGAGAAGAAAAAGAAGAAGCACAAGAAGAGCTCAAATTCTGACAGTGAGGGTGAAGAGAAAAAGAAGCAAGAAAAACTAAAAAAGGTATTCTATAATCTTCAGTGGCTTTGTGGCAAAAGGAACGTGACATATTTTACAGCATCAATTTTATATCTTGGTGATATACCATGGGACACTTTGATGCTAAATTTGAGCTAAATCAAATTTAAAATGCTGTTAGATGTTCTAAAGTACATCCCCTACTCCTCAGGCAAACATTCAATAAATATTTAGTTTTGGAAGACTTAATTTAGATGACTTAGAACGTTTCCTGTCTAGGCACCTATTACACCTGTCGGTCTATAAAAGACATTGCAAAACACAATGATCTGTGTGTTGAAGAAAGATTGAGAGATCAAAGGCACTGTTAAATCTTAACTTAGCACTTTGTATCCCAGACTTGGCCCAGTCTCATGGTTGATGTTTTAAATCCATGCCCCAATCCACTGCTCAGCAGCAGTGTGCTCCCCTGGCCACAGCAGCCTGCCTCAGGCTGCTCAGAGAAGAAACCTATTAAAACCATGGTTAATTAAAGCAGGGTACAAATGCAACTTCTTTTCCAGCAGCAACAGTAGTAGTTTGAGGAATGAGATAACACAAAGCATTTAAAAATTAAAACCCCAAATATACAACAAAAAATAACAAACAATTCATTTGTACTTGCTAGATCATGATTATATTTTAGGTAAATCCTATGAGTTTCTTACTTGATTTTGACATTTGGAAAGAGGTTAAAGTGTCTTGTTTACTAAATAGCATTTTACCATCATTTTATGTTAAATACTAAAAAATGAGCATTAAGTGAAATGTGCTGTGGGTGGGCCAGACAGATGAGCATTACTTATCCCACCCTTGTGCTTGCTCCTTATCCATCATACAAGAATCTAAGACAAACCTTCATTGTTGGGGTTTTTTTGTTTAACTTCCATTGTATAATTTTTGGTTCCCTTTGCTCTCATTTCAGGCACTAAATGCAGAAGAGGCTCGACTTCTCCACGTCAAAGAAATCATGCAGTTAGATGAGAGGAAGAGACCATACAACAGCCAGTACGAAGCCAGGGAGCCAACAGAAGAGGAGATGGAGGCCTACAGAATGAAACGGCAGAGACCTGATGACCCCATGGCCTCCTTCCTTGGGCAGTAGTCACAGAGAACATCATCCCAGCACACGAGGCTTTTCTCATGCTGTTTACAATCCCCTAGAGACTTGATTCCCTTGCATATGTCTGACATGGCAGAAAAGGCAGAAACCTTTTTTGCTCCAGAGAAGTTTGTGAAAACTTCTTTCAGCAGACATGAGCAGTCCAGTACTTACAGGAGTTTTGTAAATGTGTGTGTATGTATTACAAGTACAGGCACATAAATACACACACATATAATATATGTATAGATAAAATACATACACCTACTCTGTACATTCTTGAAGGAGAAGAGATCTGACTGAAATCCTAGGTTTATTTGGCCAACTAATATATGCATAAAGTTGTGATACAGTAAAACTGACTAGTCAGAAGAAATGATCAGCAGGTGTCAGTATAGAACAAAAATTGTTGACAAAAAATTGACACAACTACTAGAGCTTGTTTGTAAAGCCTGTCTCATGACTTTAAAAGAATACTTAGTTTCTTGATCACTTTGTAATATCTTCTTTGGAAATGTAAAAATTGATTGCTCTGTTCTGGTTAAAATAATATAGAGATCTTAAGTGCTGTCTAGTCTCTTAAATAAAAGGGTTAGGAGAAGCTGACACTAGAACTTTCAAATTCCAATTGTTTCTTCAGACATATTTCCATATGAATTTCAATTGCAGAGATCTGAGTTCTTTGGTTTCCTTTTGATAACAGTATCCTGTTACATGGTATGACATGAAGTGTCAGGCCCTGATCCCTTGTGAGAACATGAAGCAGCATCTGCTTTGGTTGGCAATATTAGTCCTTAAACTGGGAGTTTTCCCAGTTTAATAGTTTTTAACTATTAAAAGTTGAAGAACTGGGTAAAAAACTGCACAGCATTACTTTAGAGTTGGAAGGTTTGGGAATTACTTCTATTTGGACTTAAACTGTCTTTCCAAGGAAAAACTTCTCTTTTCCACCAATAATTATGTACAGAAAACACCTTTAAGTGTCCCGTGTGTGATTTCACAGACGCTCTGAGGACTGAATGTTTTGATTTGGCACAAGTAGCTAATGATGGCAATTCTGTACTGTTCTGCAGTGTAGTTCTGTATTAATATTACATGTGATATTCTCACTGGTGAACAAATTTTTAATATTTACTGTGTGACAGATCCTCTGGCACACAGTAAAAGCAAACTGCATTAGCTGATTTGAACTGTGAGGTGCTCTTCTTCTCAGGGCTGTAGCACCTGAGGTTGTGCCAGCATGCCTCCCACTGCAACTGCTGTTGGCTTGGTCCATGCCAGAAGGGTTCCTTGAGCTAGTTAGATACCCTCCTCAAAGCTGCAGTTTAGTCTAAAAAAAGCTAAGTCTGAAAGATTTAATTCTTTATAAAGGAGGTAATTCAGAAATAACACAGGAAATAACATAAAGGAATTTCAAGACTAACTTTGTAAGCTGTAGATTGACTGCATGGAAACTTTAATACATTGAGTCTCTACTGAATTTATGCAAAGTGCTTGTTCAGGGATTTAAATTCAGTCCTAAGTTCAGAATACTTGGATTTCACCAATGAGTCAAACCCAAGCACTTGGGGCAATAGTTGATCCTTGCCAGATCTTCAGTCTGAACTGTAAAGGAAAAGGGCTCCTGTTTCATAAAGGATTGTCAGGTTATTATTTTTAACCATGAGAGGACAGTGGGTTATCCTGAGACTTGTTCTCAAACAGCTGCAACATTTATCTGATGGTTTTAAAAAATCACATGCATACATTTCCAGCTTGAATATTCCAGTCAGATAGATAAACATTTGTCAGAAAAAATAGCAGGAAATGTGAAGCAATGCTGATACTCTCAGAACCTTTCAGGAATAAACAGACCTGTCTGGTTTTCATCATGAATATGAAATGACATCTCTCTTCTTTGGGTGTTTATTCTTGGTGCAGCATTCCATGCATGAAACTATGTAAGATTATTTCTTGGATCATGAGCTTTTCTGCACTTGCTCCAGTTACTGTACAGTCTTCTCGAGGAACAGGAAAGGAGTATGGTCAGAATTAAAAAATACCATTTTGCTCTTTACCTGCCCAGGAGTAATTATGCATATATACTCATAAAATCAGTCCTGCTTTGAAGCAAATGTTTCATGCTAATAATTATTATGATAATCAATATAAATCAGCAGGGCTTTTTTGTATGGAACAATGTTACTAATATAAAATGATAAATACTTATTTTCAGATTGTCAACAGCCTTTCCATAGGTTGTGAAACGAATGGTTTAGTTAGTAAAGTACTTTTTGAGGTGAGTTTTGTGACAATCTGAGGGCCTGTAAAGCATAAAGGTTTGACCCAAGGGTTTGTTAGACTTCTATGACTGATCACCATGAATCAAATTGCTGGGGTGTGCTCTTCTGCCTTTGTAATGGTCACACCAGGCTGCATATTTATTGCTACAGTTAAATTTTCTGGTATCTAAAATATCACAAGCCATTTTTACAGGTCTATTTGTAGAAGAGTCAAGAATTACTTACTTTTCACCATATGTTGCAGAAACCCAAGCATTTGCAATTTTAAGTTACTGACGCTGTCAAAATTGTCCTGAGAAATGAGCAGTGTCTCAGTTCCCCAAGCTCTGCTGAGCTCTCCAGCCCAGAACAGCTTGGCTTGTGCCAGGAGTGCTTGTTCATCCATGCTGGGTGATCCCCACAATGGCACATAGCCCCCATTGCTGAGGGATTTATACATTCAAGGGTCCTTCCAGCTTAAGATCAGACACACAGTTTATACTTCTGTCTAATCCAGGCCTAGTGTGGTAGTTCTTAGGGCAGGGATGCAGTTTGCTCCTGTCTCTGCCTCCCTCTTCCTGTTCCTTCACCTGTCCCTGCTGCTGGAGACCATTTGTAGATGCTCCGAGACAATTTAATTGTACGATCAAAGGGGTAAGAGTTCTGTCCTCATGGTGTTTGCTGCTTTAGCTGCTGCCAGCACTGCTAGGAGGCCTTGGCAGGAGTTAACCACCTAAAAATGTGTCCCACTTTCAGGAGTGTTTTGCAGCCCTTGTCAGGTTACTGGCTGTTGGTTACACTGCTGCCCATGTACACAGTTTGGTCATTCTTTGATGGTTCTGAGTATGCTGGGGGGAAAAGGGGTTGATTTGGGGGGGATTGGCGCAAAACCAAAATCCTGTACTTTCAATTTTTTTGCAGATAAGCTGAAAAAGTGATTTCTGCTACGATTTGAAGCAATTCTTTCTTATTCAATTCTTCTGATTCATTTGTCAAACTGAAGATGTGTGTGATGGACAATGCCAAAAAGCAGTTCCAGGCAGATCTTGGCTGGCAAGGTTCATGTCTGTCATGCTTCTACCAGTGCAAAATTTTGAGTTTTGCAGTTCCAATCTCATGAGAATTGCCTACAAACCCCTGGCTGAAATAAGTTGATTTACTGGAGTCTCTGACTTTCTCTGTAAGCAGCATCTGTTCCTCTGGAAGCTCAGTTAATGCTTCTGCCATGTGGTGCTTCCCAGCAAGGCCTGAGCAGCCCCATGGGTCCCACAGATGTGGAACCAGAGCCAAGCTTAGAAGGATGTGGATGGGAGTGGCTCTGGGATGTCTCAGTCCCTCCCTGCCCTTCCTTTGGCACCAGCTGCTCTCCTTTGCCCCACGGCAGATCCCCAGCACCAGCACAGAGGAGACACCTCAGTCCCATGCCCATGGTAAGCAGCATGGTCTGTGGATTTGCTTTGATGGGATTTCAGAGGTGTCTCGTGGTGGGGGTTTGGGAGGCTCAGTAGAACCTCTTCTAACACACCAATGGAATTTGAGCTCACTCATGGTACTCTTGGGCTTAAGAATCTGCAGCCATAACCTGAAGTGACCCTGCCAGTGCCCAGAAAGCTCGCCTGGGGCACAGTTATCTAACACGGGATATCTGCTTTGGTCAGTAGAGCAGGGAATTGGAAATAAACAACTTGCTCCCTTTTGCCCTTAACTTACTCCACGAGAGTGGATGAGTAGCTGTATAGCCCCTAATCTGTCCATTGAGGAGATTTCCTCAGCTCTGTGTCTGAGAAGTGTTGAGTTCAAAGCACCTTTATATATACAAATATATATATTGCAAGTAATTTTGCTTAAATTATATAAAACAGAATGGTAAAACAAAAAGATTTTGCCCTTACTAAACAAAACAGGAACTTTTCCCAGGTTTGTAAGTCAATTGTCATCATTAGATGAGACTAATAGAATTTCACATGGTGTATCTAGGAAAATGGCTTCTCTTAATGTATATAAAATCAAATTTGAAAAGCATAGTTCAGTTGTAGCATCTTGTATATCCCCTCATAGGACTTTCAGAACTGACACCTTGTGTGCTTCCTGTTTTCTGTTAATAACTTGCAACTTTACCACATGAAAAGCATCTTGAAATTTGTTCCCGAGTTTTTTCCATAGCGAAAACTCTCGCAAAAGCTGTTCAGAAATTTCCATTGTGGAAGGCTTGCAGGATAAGGTTCTTATTAGCAGGAATGTTTCATAGAAAAAAAAATATGTGCTTCCTAAAAATATTAAATGTAAAATGGCTTTTATATCATTCTCTCATCCCAATGCCTTCTGAAGTTCAAGGAAACTCCAGAATTTCAATTATTAACTGGCATTTCCGGACTCCTGGCCAAACTAACACTTACCACATCTGAAAGTTCTGTTATTAATGAGCCAGGTTTGCTTGGAGCGCTCTGAGACCCTTTCCAGTGTTTGATTATTAGAATAATATTGCTTTTACTTGTGAAAATATGTGCTCAAGTTGCATTGGGAGACAGCCTGATTTTTTTTTTTCAAAAGCTACATTGACAGAATCACAGGATGGTTTGGGTTGGAAGGGACCTTAAAGATATCCAGCTTCACCCAGTCTGCCCTGAGCAGGGACACCTTCCACTGGACCAGGTTGCTCCAGCTTTGTCCAGCTTTGGCCTTGAACACTTCCAGGATGAGGAGTCCATAACCAGAGTCTAAATTGCAGAGACATTGTTCAGATCCTGTTTGGTCTATACATTTAAAAGCTCCACTGCAGAAAACAAAAGCACATGAAAAAGAAACGTCTGTTGTCAGTCATTATTCTGAATTAGTCTGCCCTCAAAACCCAGATCTTCATGTTCTGTATCTCTGTTGTCTCCCAGTAATTTTTGCCTCAAGCCCCCCCACTGCTGGGCTGCAGCTTCATTGCTGTACCTTGGTTTATCTGGGGCCTTGGCAAAACTGCCTTGCTCTGTACCTGGAACTTAATCGTGTAATGCTCCTTTTTCTTTGCCATCTAATGAGCACATTATTTATTTAGCCTCCTGTAACAAAGCCCCCATTGTGCTGGAGTGTTGTGAGGGAAAGCAGAGTCAGCTGCTGCCTCACTCTGTGACAGCCTGCCAGGAGCCCCCCCTTGGAATTTATTTTTCTAAGTGCAGAGGAGAGCAGTGCATACGTGATGGCAAAAGCAGGCAGCAGCTGGCATTGCTGCTTTTCAGCTGGACCCTTGACCCAGGAGAACCATGGTGTCCCTCTCTTCTTACTTCTCTGGCATTTTACACTGTTTAAAGAAGCAAACAGATCACCCTTCCTATGGGAGCTGTTTATTTGCACTCCATGCTGCTCTTTTAATACCTGGCTGCAAATGTGGTTCCTGAACACATTTTTTTTAATGTAGTGACAAGTTGTGTTTACATTCTGGTTTTATGAATATCTGGGGAAATGAAAGCATACAGCTTCTGATGAATGACACATTCCCTGAGCAAAATGCCCTGACTCTTTTTTGAAGGCTCTCTCATATAAAGAAAAAGTTTTGCCATTGATTTGTGTGGAATCATTATCAGACTCAATGCAGGTTTCTGGTAAACCTGTTCTGTTTGATAGCAGAGTGCTGGAAACACATCCTTGTTCCAGGTACATGCCTCTGCAATGAGATCAAGGTATCCCAGATGGGAGGGACAGGCCCTAATGCTTTTTATGTTTCATGCCCACACTCCTTTTCATGTTGAAGGAAGCTCAGCAGCATTCTCCTCTCCCTTCTCTCTCCTTTCTCCTGACATTGACTCAACATTCACCCAATTCCTCCATTAACTCTTTCAGCTCAATAAACCATCAGTAAATGAAATAAAAACCCTGATCAGCTTCTGCTAGATCAACAAACTGAACCAGCTCAGCAGAGTTCAAGTACTAGAGATGTAGCAAGGCTGGTGTGGTGGACAAGGGAGAGATGAGGTGAAGGCAACCTCTCCCCTTCCAGCAGCAACTCTGACTCATTTCCATTTAAATGGCTTGAGCAGATTCTGCTCTGAGGCTCAGGGATAACTGGTGATCTGTGAGCCATATGAAATGAAGTTCAGCTGCTTTGAGAAACAATATTAAACAGTGAAATTAATTAAAACCACTTATCCAGTCTGGTACCGCCCCTTGAATCAGAAAGTGAAAATGTCCCAGTGCTGTGTGACAGGATATTCTCTGAAGAGTTTCCTATGGGTTCAAAGAACCCAGACATTGCTGGTGTAGTACTTAAATGTGCTCACAATATGGTTTCAGATGGAAAAAACAAAACTTGGTTGGCTAAATATCTGTTTACTTTTCTAATGAGGCTTCCAGATATGACTTGATTTTTCCCACATAAAGATCTACCCTTATATATTTATTTTACCAGGGACAAGTCATGTAACCTTACTCAGTCAAAACTCCTAGTGAAGATTTACATGACTAAAAGCAGCCGTATCAAATTAAGGTAGTTTTTGGCTAGTGTGCTTTCCCCAGCACATAGCTGCTTCCTTCTGCTCTGAGCTGCAGCCAAAAACCCTGTTCCTTGCAACTGCTTATAGTGCTGAGAACTGGGAAACCAGCCTTGGAAGAAGCATGAGGAAAGGAAACTCCTCTACGTTGCTTTGGCTGCAGAACATTTTTTATTAAACCAGGGAGTGAAGAAACACGGGGACCTGTCTTTGATCCATCAGGATGACTTAGAACAATAGTAGTGATTTTGTTAACCTTTCTTCTATAAACTATTACCAATTAACAAGATAATAGGCAATGGGGAAAAAAAAAAAAAGCTGGTTATGTTTGTTATAAGGTCATGCAGAAGAATTAACTCCTGTAGGAATTATTGGTTTCTTGTGAAAAAATAATATGTGTCTGTAATGACACTGCCTTAGTCCTGCGCCCTAGTGTGGTCACTAGGTAGGGCAGCCACATCTGTGAAGTCTGGGGTTGATGAGATCTCTCAGGGATATTTTGTCCATTAGGCTGCTGTTACTTGGATGGTTTTGGTGGCTAAACCCCAGGACTGTTATTTTTCCTTGATATCAGTGCTGCCACTGGCCTAGTTCTGCAGCAAGTAACTGCACAGTCACCTGTATTGCAGCTGATGCCAAGGAATGAAACACCCCTCAGAGGTAACAGCCCTCTAGCTGAAGGGAGAGTTTATGGGCAGCATTTGCTATTTATGTTGTTTCCCCTTGGGACTGCACCTTCCAACACCTGGTAAAAAAGCCTGGGAAGGTGCAGAATGCTGGGGACAGCCCCGCAGGGCTCAGGGGGCTTGGCCAGCCCTGCCCACAGCTCCTCACTGGGCTTTACTTTATCCTGCCTGGGCAGGATATATCAACCAGTAATGGTTTGGTGTATTTGGGGCTCTTTGAGAGAAGAGCCAGTCACAGCCATGAGAAATTATTTTAATGCTGAGTTTCTCTGCTGTCCCTGCTGCCTGTACATATTTCTGTGGTGTTGGCACTGTCCACTGGCACTAAAGGGGCAGTGGCAGAATGTGGGGTGCCAGTGAACAGGGAGCAGACATCTCACATGGTTGTGTTGATCTTTGATGTTTGCAGGTTTTATCCAGAATTGTAAGTTCCTGCCTTCAGGGGCTGCACATGAGTGCAGAACACATCCCAGCACAGTGCAGATTAGGCAGCAAATCTGTAAAGTAGCACTGAAATGCAAACTTTGGCCTATAATCCTAGTTATTGCTTTTCTGCTCTCAAGCAGTTTTGTGCAGTGACTGTGGCAGTGCTCGGAAATGAAAGTCATGCTGATGGCAACCACTGACATGATTATCAGGGGTGTCATGAGATTTTATGCATCTCTGAAAGCAACAGCTGTAAAAATTCAAGGCTTCCCTGAAAGTCTTAGCTTTCAAATAAGAAATTCACTGTGTATATCAATATTTCTGAGTGTGAAGAGAAGTTTGAAAACACATCAATGTACTCTAAAAGTTTAGGTACTAAAGGACAAGTAAAATGAATGTCAGCTCTGTTGTTTTCATAAAATCCCTTGTTTATTTTAACTCTTGGCCCTGTTTATTATTGTTACCATAAGTTTATCAATTGCGAACCTAAGCAAACTTTGTGATTTGTAAATATCTTGAGAATACTTTGGTTATTTCCTAGTGGTGATGAATGGACTGTGGAGCGCTCGTGGCTGGTACAGGGGTGAGGTTTTTGCCTTGATTCTCTCATGTTCTCTGACACTAATGTGTCCTAGTGTTTTTAATTGCCAAGAGCAGCTGTAAATTCTCTTTTTGGGGGTGTCCCGTCACATCTCATTCAATCGTTATTAGTCATTAAACATCTTACCCTGTGAGTGAATCCAAGGATAGAGCAAAGGGCAATTATTCAGCCCAAATCTACAGTACTTCCAAGTGAAGGCAGTGGGAAGGTTTAATTGCTAATACTTGTGACACATGGATTTACATTTAGTTGGGGCCCTAAAGGAGCTTCCACCCGCTCCATCTTAGCTCTGCTCAGTGTCCCATGTGTGAGTGCAAGTGCAGAGCCCTCCAGGAATCCAGCCCTGAAGCAATTTGCCACTGTGAGATACACACCACTAGAGCTGCAGACCACATGAAACATTTAATAACTTCTTTACAAGGCAAATGGTTTATAAGTGAGGAGGAGCATTTGGAACATGTGATTTATAGTTGGGAATAATTTTATAATTACTGAATGCTATTATCACACTCTCAGTGCTGTGTATTAGTGCAAGTTACTGGTAAAATTCCCACTGGTTTAGAGCTCAGGTTCAGTGACGCTGTGGTGACAGGGCTGTTTTCCCAAGGCATTGCAGTTTTGCAGTTTCAGGGGGTCTGCTGACACTCTGCACCTCGCAGAGTCTTTCAGCACCCTCAGGTTATGCGGGGATTGTGTTTGCTTTCAGGACTCCCACAGTTTTTAATGGGTTTATCCTGACAACAGTGTGTTAAGAAGAGTGTTGTTCATCCCCAATTAACACACAAGAGACACTTCATTTAAGGACCCTTGAACTTGGATGTCTGCATAGTTGTCTCACAGAGACAGAACTTGGGCACTGTGCTGTGTCTGGAAAAGCCTGGATACTCTCAGCTCTGATGTGTTGAAATGTCTTTTAAAAATCTCCTTATAAAAGGGCCAAGCCTTACAAATATCTGTGACGAATCCCAGAGCCAAACCAAACTCTCCACGGTGAACAGCTCTGCTGCAGGGTTCAGCTGCTCGAACCCTGGGAGGGGCAGGAGCTGGTGAATTAACCCTCTGAGGTGCAGGGTGGGAATGATGGCTTTGACTTCCTTTATTTTCTCAAGTGATATGCTGGAACCTTGATTATTCCTGTAGCACCGAGGCCAGGCTTGTCTGCAGCACTGTCCCGTGCAGGTCATTCTCTGAAAGACCTGCACAAACATTTCACTGGCAAAAGGAATGTACAGAAGTTCCTGTGCAGAGGAAGCACCACTGGAGTTGCCAGCTCTGCCCCCAAACCAGAGCTCTGCTCAGCACCTGGCAGGAGAATTGCTCAGGTTTGCCTTTTTTCCTGCAGTGCAGGATATTTTTCCGTCTCATTTCTCAGACTGCTGAAAACATCCCCTCACCTTCTATTGCAGAACACTTGATCAGATACCAAGTCACTGCTGGGTGAAAACAGGATTAAATGCAATAACCAAACACTGAGTTAGTTACTGAGTAACTTCTCAGGAGTCCTTCTCCATACTTGGGGAGTTACTGAACACATGTACTGGTGAAAAAAATTGGGCTGTGGGATGGCCTATTTGTATCCAGGATTTTGAAGAGGAGCCCAGGTGGTTGCTCACAGAAAAACCTCAAATATGGATTAAATGAATAATCAGTTAATAGTATTCCAGAGTCTCTTCATGCTCAGGACAGGGATCATTTACCAACAAAATGATCCCTGTCCTCTCCAGCTGCTCTGCAGTAAACCCAGCTCCAAGCTCTCTGTGATGGCATTGGCACAGCCTTGCTGGAGAGCAGGGTGAGGCCAGGCACAACCCAAAGTGTCTGTGTCCCACTGGACACCACTCTTCTCCTTCCCAACATGTAAAAACAACATAGCCACAGGTGAGCAGATTATTTTTGTAGGAAACATGGAAGGAATGCCCAGTTTTCCCTTGAGAGACAATACATAACAAATTGTAGAGCTGTGGCCTGCATGGTATTATCCAGCTTAGTTTGAGAGAAAAAAATAGTGGCATAAAATCAGCTTATTTTTTAAGCCCAGCTGGAAACTAGTGGCAATTCATCTCACCAGATAAGGCCATTATAAAATATATCAGGCTTCATCACATATATTTGGAGGCAGAAAGAATTTATTGCAGAGGCTTGAGTTGATTCAGAGTCACACAGCATAGATGAAAGCCTCAATCTGTGTGCCTTCTGTGCCTTTTAGTAACAAAATACTTAGAAATAATTTAAAAGCCCCACAAAACAAAACCTGTAGCATATAAAACACAGCTTCAGGGTTGCCTTGAGCTGCATTGTCTTTTACTGTACAAACCTTTTTCTCTCCCCCTAAGAAAGCAGTACATAATCATTTAAGAAAATCAAATCTAACTACTTTATTGTATTAAATCTAATTACTTTCAGTTGGATTTAATTAGTTTTTGTCTATCAGTGCTTCTCCAGAGCAAGGCCCTTGGCCCATGTGCTGTGACCCCAGGCTGGGGACAGCATGGGACAAGGTGAGGGATACTCCTGGAGTGGCGACATCCTGGTGGGATGCACAGGAGTGCTTTGGGTTGCAGGGCAGAGAGGCCTCACCTGGTCTCTCTCCTCTGTGGCCTTGGCAGCATATTAATGGAATTTTTCAGTCGTGCTCACGTGGGAGTCGCGGCTGCCAGCCAAGAGCTCAGGCAGAAACAGCCCCGTTGTTAATGATTGACTGGTGAGATAATGAAATAGCCCAGCCCACTGTTTGCTTGCTTTCCTTCTCCACTGCCACTGTACTGCTGCTGTGCACCAGAGTACCATAAATCCAGGGCAGTGTCCAGCCTGTGACAGTCACCCTGCAGCCCTGATGCCCACGGAACGCCCCCTGCCCCAGAGACACCCCAGTGATGTGGTGACCAGGTGAGAGATGGGAATCGCCTCTGACACTTGGGAGTGCATTGAGAACTCTTCAGGCTGTGATCTGCAGAAGTTCTGCTTCACTGACTTTGAGATCTTTCCTGTGGGCACAGCTGGAATGTGGAACCAGAGCAGTGGCTTCTGTTTTATAAAGAAAATACTGGAGGTAGAAAATTTGCACTGTCTGTACTCATTGTGGCCATGCCTTCAGATTGCTCGAGTTAACAGGTAACCTGGTGTGTGCAAGGTGTATGCAGGGTATGGCAGGGAGGGTGGAACTGGATGAGCTTTAAGGTCCCTTCTAACCCAAACCGTTTTGCAATTCTATGATTCTAACAAAACCAAACAACATCTCAGTGTGTATTTTAGATGCCTGTACCTGGTACATATTGTCTCCAGCAGTTGCTGTGCTCCCTATTTGTATATTTGCTTTATGCAAGGAAAGAATGAAAAGAACATTCTGGTTACTCTGTTGTTTATATTGTGTTTGCTGTAAGTCTGGAGAACAGTGATTCTGATGATCCATGGTCTAAGTAACTGCTTCTTAGCCTGTGGATAAGTGCATATATTTGGGGAGGGATTCAGTGAGATCCTAGGTGCAGACCTTTGAGAGTCACAGCATGTGGTGGATGAGCTCACTCGTCTCTCCTGACAAGCAGATTTTCCTTCATCTCAGCAGTGTCCCTTGAGCAGCTGGGGGACACCACACATGTCCTTGGACCTCCCAGGGTTTGATGCAGAGTTTGTGTGATACATGGGTTTGGGTGCTTGAGACGCACCCAGCCATGCCAGGGGCCTGTGGCATCGTGGCACATGTACCAGTGTGTGGGTGCTCATGGCATCATGGCACATGTACCAGTGTGTGTGTGCCTGTGGCACATGTACCAGTGTGTGTGTGCCTGTGGCACTGTGGCACGTACCAGTGTGTGGGTGCCTGTGGCACTGTGGCACATGTACCAGTGTGTGTGTGCCTGTGGCACTGTGGCACATGTGCCAGTGTGTGTGTGCTCATGGCACTGTGGCACATGTACCAGTGTGTGGGTGCTCATGGCACTGTGGCACATGTACCAGTGTGTGGGTGCTCATGGCACTGTGGCACATGTACCAGTGTGTGTGTGCTCATGGCACTGTGGCACATGTACCAGTGTGTGGGTGCTCATGGCACTGTGGCACATGTACCAGTGTGTGTGTGCTCATGGCACTGTGGCACATGTGCCAGTGTGTGTGTGCTCATGGCACTGTGGCACATGTACCAGTGTGTGTGTGCTCATGGCACTGTGGCACATGTACCAGTGTGTGGGTGCTCATGGCACTGTGGCACATGTACCAGTGTGTGGGTGCTCATGGCATTATGGCACATGTACCAGTGTGTGGGTGCTCATGGCACCATGGCAGCCATTTAGAGGTGGTTTGGGAAGTCTCAGCAAAAGAGGACGTGCAGAGTGTGCCTTGTCCCAGCTCAGCAGCATGGGGCAGGCAGAGCCAATGGTCCCACTGGGGAGGGATGACTGAACACGTTGCAAGAGCCCATCTAGGGCCAGGCATGAGCTGGTGGATGGTGCTGGGAGAAGAAAGCAGAATGCTGGACAAACTGGTGCCCAGGTGCTGTGTTTTCTATCAAACCTTTCTCACCACCAAGGGCTGACTCAGCTCTCAGGTGCCTTGCAGAGCATCTGCTGCCAAAGTCCATGTGCTCCTATCTGAGGCACTCTTCTGTAACAGACAGCCTGGAAACAGAAGAAGGGGCAGGATGTATCTTGGAAAATATTAAACCCACATTTTGAAATGTTTAACTTGGGGCTGGAAGCTGTCTTAAGCACACATGATTGCACCAGGCCACCTGAACGTCAGGGCTTGTCCTTGGGGTCTCTGACTATGAAAGATGCCATTTTCATAGGGAAATATGTGAATGTAACCAAATAATTGAGGACAGAACTGAATTTGTAACAGAGAAATTATCTTTAAAATGCTAAAATTATCAGTGTGTTGTAGTGTGTAAGGGACCAATCTCACCCCTGCTGTGGACATGCAGAGTCTAGAGTGTCACCTGAGTCTAATAAAAACACAGGAGCTCTGCTCTATACTTGAGTGTGCAGATTATGTGGGTTTTTTTAGAATAAATAAAATCTAGGTCTATGTTTAATAGGTCAAGTGAGGCGTCTGGCAGGTACACAGAAAGTTTTTACACAGAAAATAGCTACCTTGGTACAAATGTACTTAATGATCCTCCAACATAGGCAATGTTTGCATTGATGCTGATTGCAAGTTATAGAGGACTGATTTGGGAACTCAGAGGGGAAGTTTCTGTAGAATGGGTTAAATGTAGAAAGGTGGAGCTGCAAAAACTCCCACCTTTCTGTTTGGGTGGGGACTCGTTGGCATGAAGTGCTACAGACAGGGAATCACTTGGTCCCTTATTTGTACATACCCAGTATGTACAAATCCTCTCACTGAAACTGCCACTGCTCTTTGAACTACTCACCCGTTCTCAGAAGTGAATACTGTCCTGGCATCACCTGCTTTGGGAAAGTCTCTCACAAAAGCTCTGAGTGCTGCTTTTTCCCAGAATTGAATTAATTTATGCTCCCCCCAGCATTTTTCCTCTGACATCTTCTGCCAGTTTGGCAGCGTGTCTGGAGGGAGGCTGAAGGAGGGTGGGTTTAGTTTATAGATATTGGGAAGAAATTCTTCCCTGTAAGGGTCATGAGGCCCTGGCACAGGCTGCCTAGAGAAGATGTGGTTGCCCCATCTGTGGAAGAGTTCAAGGCCAGGTTGGATGTGGCTTGGAGCAACCTGGGATAGAGGAAGATGTGTGAAACAAGGTGATCTTTAAGGACCCTTCTAACCCAAACCATTCTGTAATTCTGTGATGCTCTTTGCAGACCAGGGGTTTGATTTCTGCCCCTAATTCTGAGCAACCCCCACCCCACCACTAAACCTGCTCTAATGTAACTACTGGATATTTCCAGCTTATTTTTAACTACTAATCCAGGTTTTCTTTTTTTGTTGTGGAAACCAGTGATACATTTAGTGAGATTAAGCAGAAATGCTTATGAATCCTGCCCGAATGAAAGCTATGGGAAAATACTGGAATGCAGTATTTGCCAAAGGAACAGAGCAGTCTAATATATTATTTCTTGTGTTTATTTGGTGGTTTCCTCTTGTTCCAGCGAAATGTTCTGTAGTAACTGGATATTGCATTACTGTCTGCCCCAGCCCAAAGGCAGGCACAATTATGTTTAACATCTGGATGAATTGGACTGAAAACAGACATCCTCTGGAAAGGAATAGTTTCTGTCTCCTATGTTAAAATAAGAAAGAGCTAATGGCTTTTTTTTAAATACCAAATTAATTGATAAGTCTTTGTAGTCCATGATTTTTATACAAGAGAATGGAAGTGCTAATATGGTTTGCTAATTTTATTTTAGACTGCTGCTATGAAAGAATGGAAAAGTTACATGATTTTCTGAGGGTAGTAAAGTATTAAAAAAATTAATTTGTAGTTAGGAGGAGTGCTGAGAAGGCAAGAGGCCTGGGCTTTGCTCCTGCTGTGGGACTCAAATGATTTCATGGAAAGGCAGAGTCCTACTGGTGTGGCAGTGGATGATTGAAATTTGTTAGATACACTCTGAGTTACAGGGAGCTTGTTTTGTTAGATGAAGCTCCATTTCCACATCTGTGCTTGCTCCCTGTCTGGTTCTCTCATGTTTTCAGTCTCCTCCTCACCTGTGTTCAGTGCTTGGAAGTTTTCCACTTAGCACAAGGTAATTCCTGTGCTCTCCTGTTCTCTGGGATATTCTGGGTGAGCCAGCTTGACCATGTCACCCTCTGCCCTGGGAAAGTCTGGTAGGATTCTCTATCCCGTATTTTACCTGTCAGTATTCCCTGGATGGAAATGACTTTGGGAATGTAGTGAAGAGAGTGTTTCTGCATCTTCATGAAGTTCATAGCACACAGTCTAAAGCTTGCAAAGTTCAGCAAAAAGCTTCTTAGTACATTTAGGGACCAGAAAATGAATTTTTTGATCCATCTGGAGCCATAATTTAAATTATGCAAACACATATATTTATATATGTAAATAATAGATATAATCCCACTTCATTAAGGCAAACTGGACACTGCTTCTTCCCCAGCCAGTGCCTCTGGATCCATCCTTGTCTGAAACTGGAGCTGCAGCAGGAATGTTTGTTCTCATGGCAGGTTTGTCTGTGGAAAGCATAAATACAGCATTTAGAAATTGGAATCTGCAGTGTTGTTCTGTCAAGGACTCTTGGACTGCAATTACAGAGCCATTCATAAAGCTTCTGAGAATAGTTTTATATTAGAGTAAAGCATATGTAGGTGCCAGAAAACCACAATTCTTCAAAGATAAGATGACTTCATGACATTTCCCAACCAGCCAACACTCACTAAGTTTGAGTGAGCGTCAGCTCTCCCAGAGCTCTGATAAAGCTGGAAAAGGCAAATTCTGATCCAGGCAGTGATGGGCATACACTGGGTTTGGGATGTGTGGCAGCTGGTGAAGCTGCCTGTTATAAGCACTTGGGTTTTTATAATTACGGGCAATTAATAATGAACATTTTTTAAATTGCTTGCAGTTTTACTAAGCAACTACCAACTCATAGGATTCTGGACTAAAACCACGTCAGTGGAAGGAGATGTGGAACTGGATTACCCCTATTTAAAGGCCAGTTTCTTCTCTTGTGAGCTTGACTTGCTGCCTAAGCAGCAGGAAGCTCAGTGCAGCCAGGATTAGGTCAGGGGGATTATGAGAATTTTATTTTTCTCAGATGTTTCTTGGACAGCCTTACTGGGAAGCAGTCAACAAGGTGGAAATGAGAAAATATCTTTATTATATATATTAATTAAATTCTATTCTATTAATTAGTTAATTTAATAATATATATTAATTCTAAAGACATGTTTAAAAATCAACAGTGTCATTAGATTTTTTTTTCTTTTTGATTTTTAGTACTTTAGAGTCTGTAATTTTTTAACGCTCTTGCGGTGTTTTTGTAGCCTGTAAAAGCAGTATGAGGGTAAATTTATGGCATCAAATGAGCTTGGTTAGATTTAAAAAAGAAATAAGGAAAATTATGATGACATTAAAAGGGATAAAATGGAAATGGTTGTGAAGAAATGCATATATTTGGGATGAAACCTTGATTTCTGGCAAAAGCATTTTTTGAGAAGCACTTACAGAGGTAGAAGAAACAAAAAGTGTTCAATGTTAAATAGAATAATGCTGATGGAAACCAAGAGAAATTCTCGAGGCTGAATAAGGGAAGTCAGGGAATTCAAGGACAATGGAGAGGTATGTGGTGGGTGACTGCTCTAATTAAAAGGTCAGACTCTGCTGGGTGCTCAGAAAAGGTCTCTCCCAGGGCTGTGAAGGATTGCCAAACCTGATCTTCCTCATTAAATCCTTGGCCAGGGATTGGGTCACAGCTCTTATCTCCAAAAGCAGTTCATTTGGGCCACAGCTTTTCATCACCCAGTCGGCATGTTAGGCAAATGCCAAATGTTCCTGTCCAGCAGTGAGATGTCACCCCTATGGGAAGTGATGCCAGGAAGGTGTAGGATGGACCCATTCTGGCACTGTGGCTCCAGCAAAGCTCCCATGCTGGTCACTAGGGATCTCTTCCTTCTGTAGAGAGCCTGGCATAGCAGGGTGACGAAGTTTAGGAAGGTTTGTCTATGCCCCTACACAAAAAAGGGGATACTGAGATGCATTATTATTATTTTCATCCTTCTCTAAATTTCTCACAACACTGATAGCTCCAGAAAGCCTCAAGTGTGTATCCATGGGTTTTGCTGGAAATGTTTAAATTCCTCAAACTATGGCAAAATTTATTTTGTGCACACAAGGCATAAACCTCCTCTAAATCCCACTTAGGCTCTGTTTTGGGACTGTGTGACACTTTGGCTGCCCTGGCTCCCGGTAGCAGGGTAAGACTTTCACTGAGCCTGGAAGCCAAATGTGAGACTTTGTCCTTGGGTGTTGATGCACAATATCCTTGGTGACCATTACCTACCTGCACAGCAGTTCTGGAAACTGCACTAAATGAGAAAAACGGTGGTTAGAGTCTTCAGAAATCGTAGCAAAAAAAATACAGATTAGCAGAAAGTGTTTTCAGTCAACCAAAGGCAATATCATCTGCTATGTTTGCCTTCCTGCTCGAAACCTAAAGTTGAAAGTCCAAGGGGATAAAATTGTTGATTATAGGCTAGAAACAAATAATAACAAAAAGAAAGTATCTATTAAAAAGAAAATGCAGAGAAAGAGAGAAATAGTGACTTTCAGAGAGGCTGGGCACAAAGGCAATGCCAGCCACACTTTCCTGAATGTGGTATCCTTCCATTTCTCTCACCCTTTCAACAGTCATGTCAAAGTGATGGAATTTGAAGACTTCAGACATTTGTCTGGAATTTCTGGATATTTCAAAGTCAGGTCAAAGGACCAGCTCTTATTTCCAGACATCCATATCTCAGAGATAGAGTCACTAACAATGCATCCATGTTGTGCAGGGGCATGGGTTTCTGTCCAGGAAGACCTGGATGGAGAACAGGGAACCCGGGCTAGATCATCAACTGATGACCTGCTGAAGGTTTCTAGGAGAAACTGCACCTGCCAGAGACTGCACCTGACTTCCCCAGAATTCTGGCCTCTCTAGGCTGCCTGGGACAGCCAGGAGGATCACCTGCTAATGCAAGAGTCTCTCAGGTGATCTTTTGTAGCAATGAGATCTCATGGTCTGGGGAGCAGATGGGTCAGGTGCTGCGCACTGTGCAACTGATTGAAATCTGAAGAATTTCAGCTAATATTTACATCAAGTGTTTACCCTTTGATAAGAAACAGGTCATTCACAAATGTGGACATGACATAATATTGGTGGGTTGGTCAAGGTGTTTGTTTTGCATTGTGAACACTTGTTCTCTTCTGGAGAACACTTGTGTACTGTAGTTTGATCCAGATTAGCAGGTGTGGGTTTCCCCTTTATTTTCATGGAGCCATTTGTACAAAAAGGGCAGTTCCACAAAAAGAGAGCTAGGAAGGTTTGAACTGTGCTTGTGTTTATTAAGGAAAATGCTCATTCTTGCTTCTGCGATGGGAAGATTGTGTTGGTCACTTCAAGGGAACTCCACAAATACAAAATTAGTACAGACTGTATTATGTGCCAAGGGCTGTTTTTCCTGGGTTGTTGAGGGCAAATGAGACTTGATAGAGAGAATACTTGTGTTTCTGATGGGTGATGATTTGTTTGGGCAAGCATTGTATGTAAGTGCAGATGAGTTATGGATCAATTGTGGCACCTATCAAACTCTAAACGAGGTCAAACAAGATGAAACTGTAATTATAATAAATCTTGCCCTTATAAGACAGGTAAGTTGATCACTGAATGTGGTCTGGAGACATTAAATTTTCTTTGTACAGAGTTAATTTGCCAGATATGAGGCTCTGACCTACTGAATTGGTTGCAAAGAATTCAAGCTTATGCAATGCAAATCACCTTTGCCTAGAACAGAACAGGTTGATGTGGATGGAAGTCAAGTTCACCTCTGTTTTTAACAACAAAAAACAACACGCAAACAACTTGGGAACATAATAGGTTGATTAGGCTTTATTTCTTCCTTGGGCATGGAATGAATATACTTCCCTGCATCCTTACTCTGTTAATACAGTTCCCTTCATCTTTCAGTGGTTTTGGTTCTGATACACTTTAATTTAACATTTTTCCTCTTGTTTTCAGTGGTTCACAATGCAAGTATTGCAAGCCCATCTGGAATGTGCACATTGTATTCCAGCCTTGCCAGAATATTTCTGAGACCCAGAGACAGCGCAGTCCATGAGGGAGCTCTACCACCTCCCTGCTGAGAGCAATAATGACATTGGTCATGTTAGTTGAGTTTTAAGGACATTAATGATTTTCTCTTACATGGGACAGAGAGGGCAGTTTCCACATAGTACTTTGAACACATTGAGATAAACAATTCTGCTGCCAGAGTTAAGGAAATAGCCTCTTCAAAAGAACTAAGACATGTTTTCCTTAAGGTGTGTTTCAGTATGAGTCAGAAGTTCTTACCTCAGTCTTCCAAGATACTGAAATTATATTTCCTATTATTTCTGGTATCATCATAAAAACTTGAGTCAAAAATTCTTCACTGTATTGCCAACTTCACTGTAAATCCCAATGAGGAGCTTGAAACAATGGGGGAAAAGAGATCTTGGGAATGACTGGTATAGGAAACCAGGAGAGTACTTCCATTGATAGACATGAACCAAATCACAACTGTTACTTGGATTCTACACGTTGCCATGAAAAGTTAGAGCCAAATTCTCATTGTAAATCAGGGTGGCTCCATTAATTTCCATGGAA
Organism: Monarcha castaneiventris obscurior; assembly: GCA_026261815.1. Classification (NCBI taxonomy): domain Eukaryota; kingdom Metazoa; phylum Chordata; class Aves; order Passeriformes; family Monarchidae; genus Monarcha; species Monarcha castaneiventris. The sequence continues at coordinate 1,894,293 of JAMPIT010000371.1, forward strand.
CTGTGCCAGCACATCCCAGACAAAGACCTGGCTCAGTCTATTTACAGCACTGTCAATAAGAGCTGCTTGGAGAGGTTCCAATGGGAGAAAAATTTGATTAAAACAAGGGAGATAAGAATGACAGAGGAATCTGTCTTCTGTGTCTCTTGTGGACAGTGGCTCCTGTGCAGTTTGATCCCGTGCACCCACAGCACCTCCAGGTACCACTGAGCTCTCCCAGCTCAGTGAGACCCAGCAGCCACTGCCATGGGCCAGACTTCCAGGGCATTCTGTTTGCCTAGGAAATGTAATGGCCATGTGATACACCATGGGACCCTCCCAGTCTGAAGTTAGTATCACTGTCGCTTTTTTTTCTCAGTGGTTTCAGAAAATCCAAGGTTTTCCTTTCACTAAGTATCTAAGGTTTTTATTTCTTTAAATTCCTCAATGCACCATGGTGAAAAGGATGGAGAATGGCATTACCAGCCACTGATGCTTCCTATTTCCTTTGTGACCCTGTTATTCAGGGACAGACAAATTTCATAGCTGGGTTTTAAATGATCTGTAAAGAGGGAGAGAACTCCAGACATCCTTGAGTTGGTTCCTTACTGAAATGTTAAAAAAACAACCAAACACAGGAAAATCCCCAAAAAAACAGCAGGCAAATTCCCACTTTGTGGTGTTAGGCTGTTTTCATTTCCCAGAAACTAGTTAATTTATTTAGCATGCCCCAGCAGTCCAAGTTTCATTTATAGATTAATTTATGTATTTTGGCTCCCATCCATCTCTTCCTTTGGCTCAAAATTAATGATACCAGGACTGTCTTTGAAACAAGGCAGGAATGTGATTTTTCTTTTTTTTTTTTTTTTATTAAAGAGAAACATCACCCTGAAACCTCTCTTTCTGCCAGCTTTATGAGGCCCCACCACAGAAATATGATATTGGGAATGGCAGATTAGTGTCTGGTGAGTTCAACCTTTATGAATAAATCAGACATGTAATATTCTGGAGGGATCTGGACACAGTTTGTGTCTCCTCAGAAGGCCTGTTACTGGAGCAGCTTGTTGATGAAGTTTTTCAAGAGTGTTTGTTGGTTTGTTTTCTTTTAAAAACTAATCAGTTTCCAGAGCTGGTTTAATTGAGAATTATTAAACAAGTCACTGGCTAGCACCACTCTGGTGCCAGGTTCACTCTTTTATTTGGGGCTCCTACTGCCTGGGAGCATGTCAGGGCGTTTGAGGCTGGCAGAGGTGGCTGAGAGGGTCACACTGTGGGTGTGAGAATCTCCTGCTTGTTTTCTCTTGGCCCATTGGGCTGCTGCTTGTGGAGATCCATTTGTTAAACGAAACCTATGGGCATCATGTACAGCAATCAGAGAGGAACAGTCAAGTGCTGCTGATAAACACAGGCTGTTTTCCACACTCTGAGAAAACTGTATATTTGTCATACATGAACTCTATGCTGGTGCTTTTCTCCTAGTCCAATTGAGGGTTTGCAGGAGAGTTCTGAGCTGTAGCCATAAATATTTAGCCATCTTTTAAAATCTGTGATTTGGGACTGACAGCAGAATGTCTCATCAAGATGGTCTGTCACTCTCAAGCCACTTTTTACAGGACTCTGGGAAAGGTTTTTCAAGATGTGCCATGAGAATCCTCCCACTGAGTCTTTTTAACATATTTCTCTTTCATTTTAGGATCATCTAGATATTATTGCAATGTGACTGTAGAGAAAAATGCTGATTTCTAACAACTTGGTTGTGGACTTTTAATGACACTTGCATTTCTGGAAATACAACAACATGACTTCAGCTGGGAATGAGACAGAAAGATGGACTCAGAGGCAAGGTGGCAGAACTGGGAAGCTGGTAGAGCCTGTGACCTCTTCTGAAAATGATGGTATTTCGTCAGTGAAGTCAATCAGCAGCACGGACCATCTCTTGCACCTCCCTGGAAGGGCAGATTCTGCTTACAGCTCTTTCTCAGGAGGATCAAATGTTCCAGAGTACCCCACACCATCATGCCATGGTGAATACTGCTGTGTGCCTCCAGAGCAGGTCTCATACATGGACTCAGAATATGTAACAGGGATTTATAATTTCAGTGCTGCACACTCTGACCTCAGACCCCCCCAGCCATACCTGAACACCCAGAACAACTCTCATAGCACTGGTCTCACAAATCACTGTGGGATCACTCCTACCCAAAGGACTTCAAATCAGGGACCTCCAGCCCTGGCAGCACCTCCACCGTTCCCTCCCACGCGACTTGACAGCTATAACATCACTAATAGATACTTGGAAAAGTCAAGAGGGAGACAAGGCTCTGCAGGGCACACTGAGTGCAGTGTGCAGCCAGCTCCTGGTGCCCAGGGCAGCCAGCTGGCAGAGAGGGATGTACCATGGACTCAACACTGGGATGCAGTTACAGAGCAAGGTGTAGGGCCTAAGAGAGAAAAGACTCTGGAAAACAAGTGCCTTTCTTCTGATTTTACAAATGAGGTATCAAAAGTTCAGGGGTTAAAGATGGAGGAAAACGGAGAGTGGAGCCCATCACAACAACCTACAAAGAGAAGCAATCCACACGTTTTCAGCAGACCTTCTTCATTCATTTTTCAAGAATATTTAAAGACAGACTCTGTGACAAATGTCCCCAAAATACTTTCTGCTTATAATTCAGTCCATGCTAATAAAATTCCCAAAGAGATGAACTCCAAATCCTATCACCGAGCACATTCCAACCCCAATGCTGTTAATGATACACAGGAAGTCAAAGAGTGTCCCTGGGGTGTGCCCAAGCCAAGTGCCAGAGAAGCAGCTCTGCCAAGCACTGTGCCAGGGCCCAGCCAGAGGAAAGACTCCTTGCCCTGTGCTCAGGGCCTGCTCCATGCCAAGTGGCATTCAGACATGGATCAGGATGTGTTTGAGGACAGCTCGGAATTAAAATATATGGAGAATGCTCTTCTAAATGAAAATGCTCCCAGGAAGCTGAACAGCTGTACAGACAAAAATCAGTGCTATGATTCTGAAGGAAAAACTGTGAGTGGTATTAGTGAACCAGTCCCAAACCAGCAAAACAAAGTGCAGAGATCACCACTGTCCTGCAGCCACAATGCTATGGAAGTGGAGCACCCTCAGTGTGAGGAATTGGATCAGGGAAGGAAGCAATGCTGTGATGGCACAAGCCAAAGGGCTTTTTTCAGACCAAAGAAAGATTCCACATCTCAGTCATTATGTGAAGTCCAGAAAGAAAACCAGGGTAATAACAGCAGTCCCGACCTCAGCATGCATCTGGAACAAGAGGAACCACCTGCTCAGAAACACCAGCCTGTATTTCAAACACAGCTCTCCAGACAGCTTCAGGAGGACCCTGCTGGTGAACAAATAACCAGGCAGGCAACTCCCATGCTTTATTATCTTTCTGCAGGGAAAGCCACCAATGTCCTGCACCCCAACAAGCTCACCCACAGTCACGAGGACTCAAGGAGCTCACGAGAGGAAATTCCTTCAAGCAGCTATGCTGCCTTAGCACAGTGTCTAGAGATACAAAGAGAAGGCCACCAGCTTCAGAGGAGCAGCCACCACCATCAGCACAGTGCTGATGATCTCCTGCTCCACACCAAAGATCTTATTCTTAGGAGTCCTGCCTCAGTCACGGAAGAGAGTTTCCAGAATGACTATATAGAGAAAATTAAAGTAGCTCAGAAAAAGGTTCTCAAAGAAACCTCCTTTAAAAGAAAAGACTTACAGATGAGTTTGCCTGTCAGACTGAGACAGAAATCCTCTAAAAGGCCATCAATTGAACACCTTCGGTCTTTCTCATTATCCAGTGCAAGCCAGGATGCCAAACCCGTTCCTTGCTCCCCTTCTCATCTAGAATCCTTGGAAATTTTCAACAGAGATGAAGAAATAAGGAGGCCACAAAAAGGTCAAGCAGGGGGAAGGAAAAGGGTAACCCAAGAGCAAAAGAAACTGTGCTACTCTGAGCCTGAGAAGCTCAATCACCTAATGGATAAGGAAGTATCATGGAGCCAGGTTAGGGATGACATCACTGAGCAAGATGCAGTGGCATCCAGGAGAAAGGGTCTGGAGAACAAAGGAAGGGCACTTTCCAGTTCAAGTGTCTCCAGGACAGAGCTGAAACAAATCCAGCACAGTGCACTGATCGAATACATGGAACGAAAGATCAGTCAAAGACCAGGTGGCTCACAACACCTCCCACTGCATAAGCCACCCCTGCAGAAGAGGCTGTCGAATCCCAAAGGGCCTCCTGCCCATATTTCCAACCCAACTGGGAGCAGGAAGATGCAAAATGATGAGGTTTTCTGCCAAATTCTCGTTCCCCCACTGAACATGACCAGCAGGTGTGATCCCAACGAAGGGGATGGGAAGTGCACCAGCAAGTGTCCATCAGCTGAAAGTCTCCCACAGGCAGGTGATTCTGCATCTGGGAGAGCTCCTGAGAGATCAAAATCTGCTCCTTCTTCCACACAGGTAAGAAACCAGTACCTAAAGGGGACCTTAAAATGTCAGAGGGACTCTGGCACTTGGAAGAGGCATTTGCAGGGAACATGTGTTGTATGCAGGATGAGGCTGTTTGTGCTCCAGCAGTCATTATTGTTCATGACAGCAACTTCATTAGAGCCCTGTCCCAGGAAAGGTCATTATAGGGAGAATTTTATAAATGACCAACCTTTTTTGGCTCCTGAATTTGAAAGACAGCAGCTGTCAATATTGTTGAGGAGAATAAAGAAGATAAAGGGTCAGAAAATAAATATTTTAACATACCACTAAAATTACCCTACTGAAGAGACTGACAAACTTCCAACAGTGTTGAATTTCTGAATTTTTATGACAGTAGAGGTATATTTTGTTGACAGCTGTTCGTCTGGTTTTCTAGGAGAAAAAAAAAACAAAAAGGACACTACCCAGGAAGAGCATATAGCAATTTAAATAATAGCAATTTAAATAAGCAATTTAAAAGATTTTAAAAAAACCCAATGAACAAAATCCAAACCTTTCCCCCTAGAAACAGCAACAACAACAACAACCAAATGAAAACCACCCAACAAAACAAACCACAAACAAAAAAGCACAAACCTCGGTGAATCTACTTGGGGATCCATCATCAGCTTCCCTTTCTGGGGTAACAAACACGGGAGTAAAATTAGGCAGCTGCCTCTGCTGAAAAGCTGGTAGCCGCAGTGCGCTGTTTTCCCTTCCAGGAGCCGTGCAGATGTGCCAGAGGTGCAGCAGCACCGTTCCGACGCTGCGGGAGCTGCCCCGGCACCTCCAGGTAAGGCTGTGGAGCTGTGCCTGGGTACAGCCGATGTCCCAGCGCTGCTCCCCTCCTTCTCCCTCGGGATCCTGCGTTGTCCATGTGGGGATATTCACCCGCTACTGCCTGGGTCAGTCTTTAAAATCGTTTCTACCGCGTGAAGTGGGAAGTGCCGGGTGCCCCTGAGAGCTGTCCCTGCACAGCCTGGCTCCATCAGATCTCTGGGATCACAGCTCCCTCATCCGAGCTCTGGGGAAAACCGCATTTCCAAAAGCCCGGATATGCCCAGTCCTGGAGAATAGGTGTGATCAGGACTGGTGTAATAGGGGATTTTGGTGTGTTTTTTAAAGGGAAAAAATACTGTGCCGTTTACACGTCACTAACTAGGAAGTTTGTGTTTTAACTCCCCATATTTGCTTTGCCAGTTTGAGGAGCATCAAGGGAGATGAACATCTGAACTCTGTCTCAGCAAGGCAGTGATGCTGACTCTTCTGTAGTAAAAGAAATTCCACTCTCAAAAATATCCCAGTGGTTTCTGAAGACTTGAATGGCTTATGAAAAAAGAAACCAACTTTTTTTCTTAAATTTCCTAGTTTAGCAGGTTAGCATAAAAGTAACTGAAAGCTCCAGACAGAACCATAGCCATTTGATCATAGCTCTTGAACAGTCCGCAAAAATATCTGTTGTAGAGGGAATGTCTCAAATAAAAGGAATTGTCTTCTTTCTTACAGTTTCCATGATCCTGAGAAAGAGGATTCCAAGAATCATGAACACAATGACATAACTGGACGAGTGTGTGGTCAGGAGGAAAAGGAGCAGATTCCTGAAACCTCTATTCCTGTCCCGAGAAGGGGAAGCAAGGAGGGTGCTCAGGTGGAGGAGGAATGCAGAACTCAGTCTCTGAGTGGGAATGCTGCACTCAAGCGTCCGGAGCAGCAGCAGCCTGCAGCTTATCCAGAGCAGGGAATGCATCTCTGCACAGCAGTGGCTCAGCCTCACCAGGGAGACAAAAACCCAGCCAAAGGTTTACTTGCCCAGGAAACATCTGTGCACATCAGTGATGATGTTCCCCTGGAGAGAAAGACACACCTGTCTGAAAGGAGGCTGCAGTCTCCTCAGGACCAGCGATACCAAGAGCTTGCCATGGAGATCATTGCCAAAGACAGCTCTCTGGTGGACATTCTCATGACACATCCTCTTAGAAAAACTGCTTTGGACCTGATGGAGGGTTTGTTTCCTGTTAACATTTCCATGCTGGATAAATCACACAGGAAAAGGGGGAAAGTACAGCATGTGCAGGAGAATGAGTAAGTAGACAAAATCAATTATCTAGCCTTTGGTCTATTTTGATATATGAATATCATGTACATACTAGTAGTAACATGAACACATTGTTTTACTTTTGTTTCATTAGAAAAATATTTAGCTTTCTGATTTACATACCAAGAAATATCTGAGGCTAAGGGTATATGATGGAAGAAAAGTGGTTCAGTGATGCCTTAATTAAAGGCACTGTGACAGACCTAGGCTGCAAATCTTTTGCTCTATATCTTCTAAAAAATTAGAAGATCTCCTGTGGTGAGAAGAGAGGAGAGTGATCCTGAAGTCAAGATGGATAAAACCATGAATTCAATGTTTGTGAAGAAAGCTTTGCTACAGGTGTTTATTTTCTGTTCCAATAGCAGGAAAAGTCATGGAGATGGACCAGAAGAATGTCCTAAGCCTGAACATGAAGCCAAGCAAAGGGGCAATGATCCTGCCTCTAAGGGAAACCAAGTCCTGAAAAGGAACAGAGACAGCACAAATGAGCTAGATGACATCACATCTAAGAAAGTATGTAGATGACCACCACAGGAACCACTGTTTCTCCATCATGACAAAGAAATTCTTATTAATCTCATTATTACTATGGATATTTTTATCCCAATAATATTTCACAAGTAACTTTAAATCAGTTTTTTGCCAGTAGGTGAAGTCCTGGCAAATTGGCATATTGATCATAAATAGTAGTATTTAAATCCTGCCTGATTTGACTCAGATCTCACCACGAAAGGTTTCCTTTCCATGACACTTGCACAGCCAGCTCCCATGCAGCAGCAGCAAACTCCCAATTTAACACTCTAATCTAATCTCAAAATCTGTAAAATAAATTAGAACTGGCAGCCTAAATATGAAATATTCTTTAGTCTAAGAACTGGCAGCAGCTTCTGCACATTGCAGTGTCCAATTAATTCCATATATGCAGGGAATAGGGGACATACCTGGACAGTGGTACAAGTATGGAGCATGGAAGGGTGACTATGTAGCTTTGCAGAGTTAGGTGGGCTTTCCTCTGGCCATGCTCCATCTCAGCTAAAGACAATCTGCCTTCCTGAAGCTCCTCCTGCTGTGCACGTTACTTGCTGTCTTACTGCTCCTGCTGTTCATGCTGGCATTGTCCAGCTTTCAAAGAAGATAATGGTGTGATCCCAATCCAGTCTTGAGGCCTTTTTCCATATAATTTCCCCATGAAACAGCCTCCTCTGATTACTTTTCTACCCAGGCACCGTGGCCTGCTTGAATTGCCCATGGAACTGACTTTTTGTGTGCATATGATAAGTGAAATTCCAATCAGTTCTTCCAAAACTTGGTACAGAGCTGGGACTTCATGCTCATGTCTTAGAACAACAACTCTTTGTAATCTTGTTGTAATCTTTATTGCAGTTCCCCTCTGACTGATTGGAAGCTCTCTGAGCCAGGGAATATATCACCAGCTAAGGTGATTACAAGTAATTTGCTTTTCAGAGTTTGGGAATTAAGTACAGCTTAGAAAATACTGCTTCCCCCCCCCCCTTTTTTCTTTCCTGTAGCTTAAAATTATTTTAAAAGTCAAAAATTTGGCAAAGACAACTTGAAGAAAATCCATTCTCGAGAACTGATATGGATTCTCTTTGGCAGTAACAGCTTTCTGTGATTTTTTTTTTTTTTTCCCTTTGCAGTTGGAACTCATGGCTGGTCTCCAATCCAGGCTGCAGGCACTGTGGGAGGAACGGGAGCTGGTTCTCTCGGAAGCCAGGGAATGTGCCAAGAGAGGCGAGGAGCTGGAGGCCGTGGTGAGGAACCTCTGCAAGCCAAATGAGTTTGAGCGCTACATGATGTTTATTGGGGACCTGGAGAAGGTGGTGAGCCTCTTGCTCTGCTTGTCCAGCCGCCTTGCCCGGGTCCAGAATGCCATGAACAGGATGGATGGCAGCGCAGATGTTGAGGAGAAGGTGAGTGACAACAAAGGTGTTGAATTTGTCTGGTTCACTTCTTTCCAGGTGCAGCTATGCTCAGCTCGTTTGTCTGACAGCTTGTTCAGCTCGTTAGTTGTACATTATCCCAACCAGCCACTGCCCAGGCAGTGTCTGTATCCCAGGATGGGCCATGTCCCCATGGCTGAAGCAGAGCAGAGCAGGTTTCTGGTGAGGACCAGGGTTCAGTGCTGGAGCACATGAGTGCAGAGTGAGCTCTGCAACTGGGTGTGGGTGCTGGGGGGCAACAGCAAAACCTTGAGAGGCCCCAAGCCAGAGAGGTGGCCTTTGGACCCCTGGGCTTCTCCTTGAGGAGTAGCTCCAAACCTGTGTTTCATAGGGCTTTTTGCAGGTTTGTTTCACCACCGGTAACTTCATTGCACTAATTACTGCCTCTGAAATCATATTTCACTAAATGGGTTTGTCCTAGCGAGCAGGAAGATGTAGTCGTAACTTGAGATAAAACACGCTGTAGTTTAACTGAACTAGCCAGCTTTGCTGGAAAATGAGGAATTGTCTCATGTCACCGGGAAATTATTTAAACTCTTGGAAAGTCTCATTTTTGCTGTAGAAGAAAAGCCAAATTTATCCCAGAAATTATGCTTCCTTGCTTGCCATATGCTCTTAGACGTGTTTTTATGAATACAATACCTGCTGCTATCTCTCATTTGGAAATTGGAAAAGCACAGAGTTAGAAAACTGGGATTTTCTGGAGCTGTGCTGCTGCTGACCTTTATCTCTGGGGGGTTCATCATCGTTCATACACAGAATAGCACTAAAAAGGTCCTTCCATGCAGTGTGACATGGAGAGCCAGGATTCACCTCTTCCAAAATGTCAGTTGTGTTCATGTGAATAATTTTAAACAGTATTTCATGCTTACTTTCACTGTATGGTAGGCAGGGAGGGTGTTGTTTCTCTAGTATTACATTTATACTCTTCCTAGGAAACACATTTAAATAATTTATTCAAATATTTTAATAGCATGCCTAATAAAGACTTGGTTTAGTCCCAACATTTTTAACAAACATCTCCCACTAACTGCATTTGCCCTCATGTCAGCAAAACCAGCAGTCTCAGTCTTTGACTCCATTTTTAGGGTGTCAGTAGTGACCATTGCTCTGTGCTATGTCTATGGGAAACAGGACATTTTCCAGCAGTGTAATCACTATGAAAATTATTACTGCTGAACGAGAACTAGCTAAAGGTGAAAGGTACTAAAATCCTGTAGAACAAGCAAGGCCCAACTCTTTAAAAGAAGCCTTTGATGAACAGTTACTGTCTACATCACAGTTATTTTATCACACGGACCTTTTAATAGAAACCACTCTCTCTTTTTAATATGTCAGTGGCACTCTGGCCACAGGCAACACACAAAACACAAAGACATGTGCCGTAAAGAGCTTTTAATTGAATGAAGATTGTTACTTTAAAATTACCAGAATGTTAAGTATATTGATTTTTTTCGTAAGGGCCGCATGGGAGAAGTGAACTTTGATGGCATTTACTGTGTCTTTACCTTACAAGCCACAGGAATGAGTAATTCAATCAAGAAAAAACTCAGGTGGAACACAGAGCCCACAAGAGGAAGTAATTAAATTAAATCGACTGTGGCTTCCAAATGAAGAAATAGAGCCTGCCAGGAGTGATGGGTTCTCATGGTGTGCTGCTTTGTTTTTTATTCCATTAGCAATCGCTGAATGAACGGCACAAGCTCTTGTCTCAACAGCGGGAAGATGCCAAGGATCTGAAGGAGAATCTGGACCGGAGGGAACGTGTGGTCTCTGGAATCCTTGCCAAATACCTGACAGAGCAGCAGCTCCAGGACTATCAACACTTCGTTCAAGTCAAGACCTCCTTGCTGATTGAACAGAAGGACCTCGAAGAGCAGATTAAATTTTTCAAAGAACAGTTAGAAAATCTCGAGCAAAGCATTCCTGTCTAACACCCACCAGCAAGCCAGACATTTTTACACGTTATTTGTCATGTTTCCCTGGAAATCCCCAGGCACTCTCATCACAGGGCTCAGTTTGGTTGATTCTTCCAATCTGTTTGTGCCACAGCACTGACAAGTGCTTAGATGCTCTGGGATGCTCTAGGCACACTCTGGACATGCCTTCCACTCGGACAGGCCAACTGACAGCATCTCAGTGTGCAGCAAACTGCCTTGTGGACGTGACTGATAGGATTCATTGCTCCTATTAACTTGGCGTGTATTTCCCCTTCTTCTTGTCCATCCATCTGTTCCCAGATCAACATAATCTCAATAAAAGAACTGTACAAATATTTGCCTCTTGTGGGTGGGTTGAGTGTTTGAAATAAAAAATGATGTGGGTGCTCAGATTTGAATTGGTGATTGCACAAAGCCATAGGAAATGTTCTGGACCATTTCAGCGAAACTCCTGCACTCGTTTCTACTGTTTATATGTGTGACACAGTAAAAATACACTGTAATGAAAGAAAATAATTACTTCCTTTCTTGGCAGTTGCCATCCATGAGTCTCTCCTGGCTCTGTGTAATCCTGGTAGGCTGTTCAGAGGAGGTCAGAAAAACGGTGGTCTTCACTGACATCAAAGAGCCAATCAGGGATGTAGCCAGTTTAAATGAACAGTTTTGGGAATCATAAACTCTGAGCTCATCCTAAACAGTCATTTTCAAAGTCCTTGCTGTGCTTTTGAAGCATTTATTTTTCAAGTAGCACCTTCAGGGTGTTGTTTTTAGGTAGTTTTCAATTGTCAGCATGCATAAAAAGCCTGAACATAGGGGAAAAGCTCTGCTGCAGACTGGGCCAAGTGGAACCACTGGAAGAGATTATTCAGTTTAAATGAGACTTTATATAAATCCCTTGGCAAAAATCTTTTAAGCTAGTGTTTGCATCGAGTCAAACCAGTGATGTTGCTGTATTTAAAATCTCGGTGTGTTTTCTTTGCAAGAATTCAGTGAGAACAATATGTAGCCTAAGGTACATACCTAGACCATGACTAACGCAGCCACTAATTAAACTCAAGTTTCCTCCACAGCCAAAATAGATGTTCATTGGTCTATGAAGCTGGGCTTTACCAAGAAATGTTTTACTAGTGGTGTGTGTCCTGGCTACAGTAAGTATCACCACCACAGAGAGAAGCTGTACTGTTCCTGAGAAATCTTCTTTGGCATTGCATGTCACTGAGCCCAAGAACTCTGGGAGCACAGTGACCAAGCTGCCAAGTGTACTGTGGTTGCCTTAATACGTGGGGGAAAACGGCCAGACACTGTAGATCCTGTGAGTAATCTGCACAGTGGTTCTCAGAAGGCCATAAATACAAGCTTTTAATATGTAAGGCTGAAAGGTGCCTTTTGAAAATGGTCTTTAAAATAACAGAAGCAATGTTAATCGAGTCAGTGGAGAATTTAAAAAAATATGAGCAATGTTAAATGAGCTGTTTGCATGATTTGAGAAGCCTGACTTGAAGGTGCACTTTACTCTTATTATTTCTAGTTGAGGGAAAAACACCTGATTGGAAATAAGTTTTTTGTAATTGAAGCTAATGCTTTTAAGGGGGAAAAATGTGCTGTCCTGTTTAGCTTATCTTTTTAGGGTTTTGTGCCATGGCGGGGGCGAGGGCGATTGCTACCCCTTCCACAACTGGCACTCACACATATGCCTCAAAGACCAATAATTAAAAACAACTTCTACTTGTTTTCAAAAAAAAAGAAAACAAAAAAGACTCCTTAGTACAGTATTCAACTGTGAATTCCAGGCATATTGATAGCACCAGAACCTCTGTAGACAAGCAAAGACCTGCTTTCAAAGCACCAGCACATCTGGATTGTCAGGTGGGTCTTGATTTTGATACTGATCATTTGTTACCAATTTATTTGGACGGTAATGGTGAAAGCTCATGCTGGACCTCAGCCGTGTGCAGCATTCCCAGCACACCAACATCCTAAGACATGGTAAGTGTCCCTTTCTGCTCCAGTCAGCTGCGGCCTCTAAAAGTACAGACTGAAGCCAAGAAATGGTTTAAGCATGTGCTTTTGAATCCTATCACCTTTTGCTGAAACTTTGGTATTTAGAGCACTAATTACATCCCCATACCAGCATGTGGCAGCTTTTTCCCAACTTAAGTCATGCAGCATAGAAGGCAAGATGGCCAGAAATGCAGAGCATCTTCATTTGACAGCACTGTGATCCCACACTGCTCCAGACAGTTTTTTCTGACCCTTTACCATCAGAAGACAAATTTAAGACTTGAACTGTAAATAGCAGTAACTGGTGGTCTTCTTGTGGAAGCAAATCCATAGGGATTATGGAAATAAAACGCTGTGCAGTCAGTCCTTGTATATAATTACTGCTCATACAGTTACTCACCAGCCTTCCATCTGTGACTTCTGCAGCAATGACACTGAGTTACCCCTGCCCGGAGCCCTGGGAAAGTACCAGCTTCAAGAAACTTCTGCACCTTGGCAGTGCCCCTGTGCTGGGCAACTTAAGTAAACAAAGTCAGGTGTGTGTGAGTTGGGAAAATGCAAGGAACAAAGAAGCTGCCTGGTACCCGACCCTCTGGGAGAGCAGGCAGGAAATCCCCACTGCAGCCCAGCCTAGGGAATCTCCTGTTCCAGTCTTCCAGCCTGATACTTCCACAGGTAAAACGTAATGTGAGCCCAGCTTCAAGGAGAATTGCAACCGGAGCTGTGGGGAGCTTGTGGGGAGCTGTCTCTATGAATCAATGACAGCTGCATCCAGGAGAGTGCAGAACAGCAGTGCTGAGGAGAAGGAAGAGCTGAAAGTGGGAAAATGCAAGTGCCCCGATCTCCCTGTGGGGTGCCGGCAGCGGGAGGCTGGGGGATTCCGGGAACGATCTCTGCATCCCGCTTGGCCACCCACAAACAAGTGGTGAGGGGGGAGACTCTGCAAGAGCTTCTGTTATGCCAAGCAGAAGCAGGTGGGCCTGATCTCGGGATGAGAAGATGACTTATATTGCCTTATATTATATTGACTTATTGCACAGCATGAGCCTGTGGTGCAGGTTTGGGAGTGGTCAGTGGCAGCAGCGGCAGCGGCAGCAGCGGCAGCGGCAGCAGCAGCAGCGGCAGCAGCAGCAGCAGCAGCAGTGCATCCTGCCCGTCTGACAGTGTCCTGGCAGCAACTGAGAGATTTTAGACACAGTGGCTCGTTTAAAACCATTTAACACCCACTGCAATGTGTGGGAGTGGACCAGGAGCTGCTGTTTCAGCCTGTTGGGAAATAAACTGAAGGATTTTAAGTATTTTATTTTAAACCTCAGTCTCATTTTCTTCACTGGGGTGTTATGGTGGAGGACTTCTGCATGAGGAACTAATTAAGGAACAGAGGGTTCCAGGAGTTAATGCAAACCTACTCTGCAAAAGTATCTATTTGGTGCTTGTGAGAGCTGCATTTAATAAGTAGAAGGATGTTCTCCCTGCTTTGAGAATTCATGGCAACCATCTGAACAAATTTTTAAAAATAAACTCAGAGCAGCATTGCAAAACTAATCATCTGTGCCTGGAGGGAGCCCACATAGACATTAAAGAATAATCAGCCTGTAGGAATCATGTAACCTCTGGGATTCACAAAAGGCTCTCAAGAAGCAGCACTTGAATTTCACTGCTAAATGAAGAGAGGCATTAATGGTTATCAGAGATTCTAAAATACCACATGAGCCTTGAAGCTGAGTCATCTCCTAGATAAATCCACAGAGAAAGAATTATGGGCTGCACTGATAGTCTTGATTTAGAAAATAAGAGACATTTCTAAAAATGTGCATAAGGAACCAGAGGTCTTTCTAATGGGCTCAGCCCATGGTGGAAGAGCAAGAACATCCCAAACTACGTCAAAAGGGAACCACTCGTGAAACAATCTCTCCAGAGATCCCTGCCCTGTGGCAGCTCCTGATGGCACAGCTGGTGCCTGCAGGACTCCCTTCTGTGCTTCAGCTGCTCCCTGCTGAGTGCAGGGTCAGTGTCACCCATTGTCACAGTGGCTGCTTGGAGAGGTCTGAGCTGGTCTGGTCCAGAGCTGATCCCAGCCTGGAGTGGAGCTGTAGCTCTTTGTTGCAAAGAGGAAAACTACTATGGGAGAGTGGTGGAAGAAAATACAACACAAATCATGGTGAGAAAGTGTCTGTACCACTGCAGTTTGTTATTGTGACCGTATTGGTGAATCTTATTGGTGTGGCCATCTGCCCCATGCCTGCAGGTGAGGACACCGGGGAGGGCCTGGCACCACAATACCATGACCTCACGTCAAGGGCTTGTGCATTTGGGTATTGTGTTCTATTTAGTGGAAATGAAGGTTTGCGTCAGCTGTGACTCCACAGTGCTTGCTGTGCTTCTCAGCTAGTCTCTTACCTTGTCTGGAGGGTCTCAGTGTGATGATTTTCCTCTTGGGAAATAGGGATTTGGGTTTGGCTGGGAACCCATGCTTTAGGTGAAGAAAAGGAGTAATGCTCTACCTGGGACAAACATAGAGCAGAGGTTCTACCGAGAAAGGGCAAGATGAACATCACCAGCATAATTTTTATTGTGCACATCTCTATTTTCTGTTCATAGACAGGGAAGAAGATGTACTAAAGCTGTGCTAATATTAACAGTAAGGATCTATTTTGCCTGGTTCAGGGTTACACATACAGTATAAAGGCTCAATGTGCTTAATGACTTGCTTTGTCTTATAAATTACTGAAATAAACCTCCAAACTGGAATAGAAATATTCTTCATTAGGATGCAGAGTTTTTGATCTGTGTTGCCCTGCTCTGTCCCTGCTCTCCCCCTGCAGCAAACAAACACCACACTGTTTGTGCCCGTGCTACGTGCTGGCCAAGTCCCTGTTAACAACCTCTTAATTTGGGGAGTCCCACAATAGTACAAACGACTGGAAAGGGCAAAAACTGCCATGTTGCCATTTTACTCAGATTAATATGCATATCAGGAGGCAAATACATCCAAGGAATGTAGGTCATGGTGGAAACATGAAGAGAGGGAGCAAGACATGAGCAATGGTGAATTAGGGGACTGTCTAGAAATGCTTCCTCTACCTCCAGCTGGTGGCTGCAGCTCCCATTGATTTTTTGGTGTAACTGTGACTCTTCCACTGGACTGTGGGTTTGTGAAGAAGCTGAAATCTCATTACGACTCCTATGCAGTGCAGGAGTGGCATCTCCTGGGTTTTCGTAGTCCACGTTTCTGTGCAGCACTCACAAGGGAATGAAGACAGCCAAAAATCTCTGTGAGCCTGACCACAACCACACTGCCTCACACTGCTCAAACAGCCACATCCGGGAGGACAAAGTCTGTCACTTTGTGCAGAATCATGGTTTGAGGTTTGTTTGCAGAGCTGTTCATAGCAGGTTTTTGAGCTGATACTCCTCAGAACAAAACGTGCCAAGGAACAGACAAACCAAATTATCCTTAGCAGGCAGACCGAGCCAGGGTCAAGGAAACATTAGCTGTGCTGATCCCTAGTGCTGCTGAACTAAAATGTGAGCTAGTTTTATTTGTGTAGGCAGTCCACTGAATGCGCATTCACAGGGTGGGGGAATGACACTGCTGCAGGTCATGTCTGTAGCATGCAGCAATGATGCTGCCTACAGGTCTAAAAACATTATCTTGATTTCAATTTGCATATCAGTACTGACTGTGTGCTTTAAAGAAGTGACCAAGGGGATTATCTCCATTTTATGACAGGAAAACTGAGACATTCTGAGAGGGCAGGCTAGTAACCAAGGCAAATTACAACTGAGCTGCTGAGTCCTGCTCCTGTGCCTGATCTGTGCCTTCCATCTCCAGCCTTCCCCACCACTAAGCCCTCTCCAGGATGCAGGAGCAGAGCCAGGGGTGCTTCAGGTTTTTTGGTTTTTACCTTTCCTGCTATTAACTTTGATGGTGTCTAAGGCAGCTCCCAGCTCTGGGCTGGGCCAGGGATTCAAAGGCTGCATGCCCAGCCCGTGGCACAGCTCCTGCCCTGGGTCAGTGTACTGAGGGGAGCCCAGTCCTCCTCTCAGCTGGGCCTGTGAAAATATCCTGGCTAAACTTCACAGCCGTCATTCATTCAGGCGAAAATCCTACTGCATTCAGCCAGATTTGGGCTTGAAAATGAGAATTACAGAGTATCAGTCAAGATGAGGGATTCATAAAACAGTCCTGCCTTAACCTCTTGCAGGAAAATGCTCTCATGATCACTCATTTCCCTACAGTGTCCCTTCCCACAGTTTGAAGGGTGACATTGGAATCTAAAATCCAGCCAGGCTGATGGACTGGTCTTACTTCAAACTAAAGGCACTATATATATCTGTAAGATTACAGCAGTGTATTCTCAGTACCTCCCAGTATTCCTCGGCACCCGAAGTTGTGTGGAACTGCATGTACTCATCCCAGCCTGCCTAAATACTATCTTTTCCTTCATCGGCGCAACAAGGAGGAGGAATGAGCTGAGTCACTGCACAAACTCGCTGGCAGAGCCTGGCCCGGCCCATCCTACCCACAGCACCCGGCCTTGGGAGCTCCCCACCTTTGTGTCGCCACCCTCCTGCCAAGCCTCCAGCACTCCCTGGGGAACGCTGGAAGAGGGCTCTTGCTGCTGGGCGTTTTTCTATCACACCAGCTAATCGCTGCGATGCCTCTGAGGAAGGAGTAGTGCAGAATTTCCTTGATAATACGTGCTGCAATGAATCTTATCTCAGCTGTGACCTCTTTAACAGATCAATAGAGAAGCAATGAAACCTTTTCCCTACTTTCCCGGGGGTGAAATTACAGCCACGCTCTCCAGGTTAGTCAGGTGGGGTTTTTAAATGCAAAACACTCCATCCTTGAATCCTGCCTCTGGCTCATGTAGGCTTGACTCTGAACGAGCACTAAAGTTCGGCTATGTTATCTGGACAGGTATCAAGCCTATACCCATAATTACTGAACAAACTTCTCCATAAGGCCAAGCCAAACTGGAGTGTTTGCAATTCCCACAGAAACAGAACACTTTCACCAGGCAGTGTCAGTGCCCCAGAGGTAACATGAATGCACACACACGCTTCCGTGGTTTCAGGAAATTAAAAAAAAAAAATTATATAAAAAAAAATTTTTATAAAGTGGTTTATGTCAGTACACTTGGAAAGACATTTTAAAACAGAGCCCTTTTTTTCCAGGAACTCTGCAAACTGACAGAATGCAGCACAAATCAAGGCTTCAAAGGACCAAGCTGGTCAATGGTCACACCAACAGCTAGAGAGCAAATTGGATTTTATTTTTTTTAAACCCTACTCCAGATATAGAAGTCATGAGGTGCTTGATCATTAACCTTTGCTTAACAACTTAATTAGTTCAATACAGAAGCAGACCCGTGCAGAATAATCCAGTCTCTTCCTAGAACAGGTGCATCAGACCTGGCTGCAACCTCTGATTACACTCCCAACGAATGTCACCAACTCCAGGAACTTCAGGGAGAATGTTTTGAAGTAAAGAGGGCAGTGCCTCCATATTCAGTCCTACAGCATTCCTTGTGAGTGCTTGGGACAAGCCAATTAGAACCAATTACAAGTACTAGGTTTAATGCAAGGCGGAAAAAACCAAAACATTCCTGAAGCCACTGACTTGGAAGGAAAGGCAAAGCATGCAAACAAGAGTTTCAGAGCAGAAACCCAAACAGAGCCAGCGCAGCACTGCTCTCACCTTCAGCACCTCTCAATGACACAGGTTTCTAGTCACAGTTTTAGAGAAAACATGCTGGTTTAGCAGACTTGCCCCAGAAGTCAGACAGTTTCTGTTCATAGCTCTGCCTCTTTGCATTAACTTTAACCAAGCAGTAATTAAAAAAATAATAATCTTACTGCAAATGTATTATTTAACCTGCGGTTACCATGCTTTTTGAGCTACGTGTAGTTCTATAAATAGAACAATTATGTTTATCATATAAAGGAAGAAGAGTTAGTTTTAGGTCAATGATTCATGCAGTTGAGACAAACATTGCTTCAAGAGGTCATGCAAAGGTTCTGTCATGAAACACCTAACATTACATAAAGCCCAATGTTTATAGATATTTATTGTAAATAGATCAAAATGAAAGGCCAAGTTTTAAACAAAAAGAATTAGACACACAAGCCTAACTTTGTTTCCAGTTGGCTACTCAGAAACTCTGATGGATCCAATTCCCAGTTTTTCAGCTCAGTTTTTCACTATCAAGTATCAAGAAGATTTTTATTCAGATTAAGTTGATTGAACTACAGTAAAGTTTAAATGTTCACAGTATCATCAAGATGTGGTAAGTATCACCTGGTCAAAAAGTCTTTCAGGAAGAGAGAAAAACTTAAATCACCAGCCAACTTTCAAACTGAGGTAGACAAGTCATTGCGACTCGAGTGCTGAAGGTCACGGTCTATCTTTTTAAGTAATTAATCTATTAAAATGCATCAGGCAACAATTGAGATTGTTATGTTAGTATTTCTGATAGTGAGAAACTTTGTTTTGAAAAAGTATGCAATTTCTGTAAATAGAAATACCCTTCTTTTGCTACCAAAATAATCAGAAACATTATAGAAAACTATGCATCTTTCCTCTGATAATTTAATCCTGTTAGATAACAGGCCTTGTTAAAGTAGCCAGCTACCAGCTTTCTGTTCACAGTGTAAAATATGCAATCCTTCACCTTGCTTCTGCTCTCCAGCTGAGGAACACAGATCAAGAAGGCTGTACCTCAGGCATTTTTATCTGTCTACACACACATAAGTTGTTTTAGTTTTTCAACCAGTAAGTATAAAGTTTGTGGTCTCCACCAATACAGCAGCACAATGGTACGTACAGCATGGATAGCACATTCTGGCAGCTCCCTTTCCACAGGCACATAGAGCTGGGCTTCATGCTGTGGGCTTTGGATGTAGACCCTATCACTGATTCAGTTAAACATCCAAAAAGACAGATACGGAGAGAAAAAATCCAAACTGCTTCTGCAAGAGAAAGCTGAGACAGCAGCCGTGCTATTAAACCATTTTGATCACAGTAAGGCAGAGGCTAGTGGCCAAAGAACAGCTCAGAAACGGGTCTGCGTCTCACGACAACCTCTTCCTCCTCCTCCGTTACCTCAGAGAGGGAGGAATATGAAGGGAAGCCTCCTCTGGTTTTTGGCTTCCTCCTCGGACCCGTAGTGGCAGCTAGAAGCTTGTTTAAAGTCGAGGGCTTCCTTAAACCTTTAGTGAGATCGTAGAAAGCCATGTCATCAGATATGACCCCTAGAAAAGTGCTAGTGGAGCTCAAGATTGAAGCCGCAAGCTTTGTGCTCTTCTTGATGGGCATGGAGTGCTCCATGTTTTGGGAAAGGCTGGGGTCCCCCAGCAAGCGCCTGATTGTAAGGGATGTCCCTTCCTTTAAGTACTGGTGCGGTTTCTTCCCGCTGTAGTCCCTCAGGTCAATCTTGGCATGGTAGCTGTAGACGAGCATGGTGATGATCTTCTCCTGGCCGTGTATGGCAGCCAGGTGCAGCGCCGTGTAGCCACCATGCGACCTGGCATCCACATTGACACGGGACCCGCCCTTCTCGGCCGTTCGGATGATGTTGGTCACCATGTCGCAGTTGCCGCTCTTGGCGGCCCAGTGCAGGGCGGTGAAGCCGGAGATGAAGTCCCTGCGAGCCGCCAGGCTGGCGTCGCCCAGCAGCAGCCCGTGGAGCTGCTGTGTCCACTGCCCGCCGGCCGCCAGCACCAGCCACTGGTGCTCCGCCTGCTCCAGGGGCACCACCGTCTCCTCGCTGGCCCGGTGGTTCTTGGGCCCCCTCCGCAGCCCGGGCGAGCGGGACCCGGTCTCCTCGTCAGGCGGCGGGGGGGACAGCGGGCTGGCCGCGCCCTCGGGCGGCCCCGGGGCGGCGGGAGGCAGCACGCAGCGCACGGGCAGCATGCAGGGCTTGGGCGGCGGCTCCCGCCGGGCTCCCGCCGCGCCGCCGGGCAGGGGCACCCCGCCGCCGCCGCCCTGGAACAGGCCCCGCAGCTCGGCCACGGCCCGCGGCCCAGGCGGCTCCTCGGGGGGCGTCCCGGCGGGGTCCGGGTCGGGGACGGAAATCGGGACAGGGGCGCCGGCATCGACCCCCGCCGGCGAGGCAGCGCGCAGCTGCCGCTTCAGCACCACGAACTTGACGCCGTCGATCTCCTTCACCGTGGCCACGGCGTTCACCGCCGCCTTGAACCGCTCCCGCCGCGCCGCTCGCCCCTCCGCCTCCCCGGCACCGGCATCGGCACCGGCCCCGGCCCCGCCGGCCTCCAGCAGCGGCCGGAAGGCGCTCACCAGCTCGGTGTTGCGCACCCGCCCGCCGCGCTCCCTCAGGAAGCCCATCACTGCCTCCGCGCTGATGTCGAGCTCCGCCATCCCGCCGCCACAGGTGGTGGTGTGGAGCCGCCGCCGCCTCGGCGCCGTGCAGGATGCCGGGAGCCCGCGGAGGTGGCCCGGGCTGCGGGCGGGAGGCACCTGCTGCTGCTGGAGCCTCCCGCGACCGCTCCCGCGGAGGTGCTCGGGCAGTCCCGCCCCGCCCCGCACTCGGAGCGCAGCGGCCGGCGCCGGTGTCGGCCCGCCCGCGGGGCGGCGCTGCCGGGAGGGCCCGGCCCGGGCAGGGGCGCAGGGAGCGGCGGGAGCGGCACGGAGCCGGGCTCGGCCCCGGAGCGGGTGAGGGCACGAGGGAGGGCACGGAGGCTCCTCGGGCAGGACCGAACAGTTCGTCTTCCAGCTTCCTGAAACGATTTTTTGGGGTGGTTTTTTTTTTTTTTGTTTTGGGTTTGGTTTTTTTTTTTCCCCTGTTTTGTTTTTTGTTCTGTTTCAGTAGCAAATAAGTGGAGCAACGTTGGGTAGAAATCGCTCTGCAAGGTTCGGTCTCCATTCCGGGAAAAGCCTCAGATGTTCTGCAGAACCTGTGCGATCCTGCTGGGCAAGAGGCTGATGCCTCAAAATTAGTCAGAAGATGGGTGGATGGGTCAGTCTTCTGAAATATATTCACCTGTACGTGATACTATATATACATGTATATATATGTATGTCATACCTATATATGTAATCATATATTATTATCTGTGTCTTTTACCTGTATTGGATCCACAATGTAGATGTACATGTCTATTTAAACAATTAAATATTTACAGAATGGCTGCATCTGTTCCTGTCCACCGGGAGAAGAGAGAGCTTCTGTTTTTATAGAGAAGCTGTCTCTGCTGTCTTAACAATTACTTGTGCTTAAGCATTTAACATTACTGTTCTCTGCTCTACAGGAGAAAATAAATCTCAGACAAATGCTTTTCCCCAGGCAAAGTAGGAGGACTGAGGACCTCTCGGAGGGATGTTCAGCCTGCAAACTTGTTTTCTCCTCCTCTGAGTGTTGCAGTTAAGATCACTAAATCGATGCCTGAACAGTTTGTCTAGGAGAAGAGAGAGGCTGAGAATAGAACGAACAGTCAGTGTGTTATGAAGACAGATAAAAGTAACTGTATGAGTATGGTTAAGAAAAAGCAAATAGATTTGGAGTTGTTTTCACTGTCCGAGAACTTAATAAAATGGAATATCCTTTTATGACCAAGTGACCGGCCTAGTGGATGAGGGGAAGTCTGTGGATGTAGTCTACCTGGTCTTCAGCAAAGCCTTCAATACTGTTTCCCACAGCATTTTCCTGGAGATGCTGGCAGCCCATGGCTTGGAGCCCAGTCTTCTCTAAAGGGTTAAAAACTGCCTGGATGACTGGGCCCAGAGAGTGGTGGTGAATGGTGCCACATTCAGTTGGTGACTAGGCGGGTTATTGGGCCCAGTCCTGTATAACAATATCTTTATCAACAATCTGGACAAGGGGCTGGAGAGTACCCTCACTGAGTTCGCAGATGACACCAAGTTGTGTTGATCTGCTGGAGGGTAAGAAGGCTCTGCAAAGGAATCTGGACAGGCTGGATCAATGGGCTGAGGCAAATGGTGTGAGGGTCAACAAGGTGAAGTGACAGGTCACTTAAGCCACAGCAACCCCCTGCAGAGCTCCATGCTGGAGCAGAATGGCTGGAAAGCATCCCAGTGGAAAAGAACCTGGAGGTGCTGGTTGACAGTGGCTCAACATGAGCCCAGGTGGGCAAGAAGGGCCAGTGGTATCCTGGTCTATATCAGCAATAGTGTGGCCAGCAGGACCAGGGCAGTGATTGTCCCTCTGTGCTCAGCACTGGTGAGGCCACACTGCAAGTGCTGTATCCAGTTCTGGGCCCCGCAGTTCAGGAAGGACATTGAGGTGCTCGAGGTGTTTAGTCTGGGGAGACCTTATCACTCCACAAGTACCTGAAAGGAGGCTGTACCAAAGTGGGGTTTGGCCTCTTCTCCCAGGCAAACAGTGACAGGACAAGAGGAAATGGACTCAAGCTGCACCAGGGAAGGTTCAGGTTGGGCATCAGAAGGAATTTCTTTACAGTAAAGATTTCAAACCCTGGAATGGTCTGCCCAGGGAGGTGGTGCCCACTTCACCAAGTGTTTCAAGGAATGACTGGAGATAGCACTTAGTGCTATGGTTTAGTAGACAAGGTGGTGTTTAGTCAAAGGCTGGACTTGATGATCTTGGAGGTCTTTTCCAGCTTTAATGATTCTATGATCAGTCTGCGCCAAAGTCTCCATTTTGAAGACAATGTGAGGTGTGTCCTCCTCACTGATGCTGACTTCCCTTCTGCCTCTTCAAACCTTTTACTGAGGGTAGAAGAGCCTCTTCCCACAGATTGCATTTGGCATTCTTTCCCCTTCTCTCTCCATCTTCGTGCAAATGTCTGTAAAACTGCTTCATCTTTTGCTAACGAGCTGGTGCCGAACCAATTCCTCAAAATAATTTTGCTGCTCTAATGTTCTTTCACATAATAATCGTGTGTAATCTTCTTGTAGTAGTTCTGCATTTCTATGTGAATTGTACACCTCCTATTACTGCCTTTTCACATGGCCTGAACAGCAAACTCACCCTCGCTGAGGCAGCCACTTGAGCAGTGTTCTGCAATGCTCTATAGCTCATGGCATTGCCTGCCCTATGTAGAGAGCTAAAAATGACCCTGCATCCAAATACTTATTGCTGTCCCTTGCTTTCATTGTTCAGATCCTTATTAGAATCCCTTGCAGGCGTAAGAAAATCTCAGCAGTCTGTGATTTTTGTATTGCAAACTTCCAGCTATACCCTAGGATTATAGTTCATATCTGCAAATGAGAGCGAGGAGGGAAAATGATTCAGAAGAACAGGCTCTTTTAAAAAACATTTTCTTATGTTACAAATTTTAAGGGAGAAGTTGCTCCAGTTGCTTGAGTTGGTTCAAGCATGGGGGGTGGGGGGGGTTGGTTCTCAAGCTCACTGCACTCCATCCCTGCCTGCACAGCATCACACCCCTGCACCCCTATATCCTTTGAGACCCACAAGGGTGCTGTCACACCCCACCTGCCTTATCCTCAGCCCAGCACCATTCCTGCAGAGGGATCTCCCTGCACCAGGCTCCCAGGACACCTCACTGCTCCACACCCATGCAGCCAAGCCTCTCCCGGGGCTTGCATTGGGTCAAGGTCCAAAAAGAGGGAAGTTACTGAGACTGTTCCCCTCTGCAGATCCTGGCATTCCCCATGGCTGCAGAGCAGGACACATACCCAGGAGATCATAGAAGAGGAGACAGGATGTTTATATGAGCACCTCGTGCCATGCAAAGTCTGAACTCTGGTTTAACTGCCCTGACACAATGACCTCTTTGCCCAGGTAATGCCTCCAGCCACCTGTTCCACACACACTCTCTTCATTGGCAACTCATGGCTTGTGATTGTGCTCCTTTTCACAGTCTTTCAGTGGGTGTTAGTAACCTAACACATTAACCTCCTATACTATCTGAAATAAAGAAGAAAACAACACTTCTGGCTAATCACCTGTACCAGTTCCAGACCACAGCACAGGGCACATCCTGTTTGCCAGACTTTCCCTTTAGCTGTTGATGTCTTTTTGTTGCCCACCATTCAGGATGAGTGCCAAGTATCAGAGGACCAGCTCCCAGTGAGCTCCTCTTAGTCTGCTGAGTGCTGGTCACACTGATCAGATTATGGAGCAGAAATTAAACCACTTGAATGAATGTTATTAATATAGATAATAAAATTCTGGAACATTAGGGGTGTTATACTCGTCAGTCATCCAAAATTTCCAGCCTCAAAAAACCATGAGAAGCTTTGTCTCTTTCTGTGTCACCAAAAACCTACAAATCAAATATTTCTTGTTGGGCTATTTACAGAATACTGTGGGTTGCTTTGTAGGAGATCTCAAGCCAACTGTCTTGATATTTTTCATATACTGGCTGAGACAAAAACAATGTACAGAAGCCCATGATTAAATTAATTTACTACTACTTTTTAAAACACAAATATTATAGTTTGCTATTTCTGCATCATAGGCTGTAGAGCGCTGGCCTCTATTTATAACCAAGTGTCTGATGAGAGTTACCTTTTCTGTAAAGAAGTTTCTGAAACTTAAATTATTGTTATGTTGGGGTTTAAGGAGTTCTTCTTTTGCTTTCTTTATCTCTTAAAGAATTTTCCCCATACGTGTTGCCAGAGGGACAAATTTCTGGGTACTTAAGGGAAACAAAAGACCTGGCCACAGCAGGAGGGGTCCAACTGGGCTACTCTCTCTCACCTGGGGTTTTCTTGTGGAGGGCGGGGATGCTGCCAGATTTGGACTGAGAAAAAGGGGTTGGGTCCATCCCCCAGCACTCCGGTTCTCCCGGTACTCAGGGAGGAGGGCTGCCGTCGTTGTGGGGAGCGTTTGTCGGCGCTGCAGGCTTCTGCTTTCTGCTGCCTCTCTTCTCCCGTCAGTGGAGCTTGCTCGCTGCAGTGGCTGCTACACTGGGGCCCTCACACCCTCCCTCACTAAAAGAGGGACCTTTGCACCCTCTGCTCGGGGAGAACCCCGGGATCCCAATTGCGCCTTTCCCTGCCCCGCTGGGAGCCGGGCCGTGGCCGCTCTGCCCCTGCTGTTCCTTGGAGCCTTCGCTCCATCACAGCCGCAGGCTCTGCTGGCTGAGACCTGCCGGGGTCCTGCTGCAGCTCCGCAGTTTGATACAACCAGGAAATAAAGTGGGAGATCAAACACAGTATCTAGTCAAAGCAAAGTAGTTTCTACTGCCTAAATCTGAAGGAAATGGTGCCCTAGGTCTTGCTCTTCCCCGCATGGTTGTCCCAGAGCCATAAGGAAGATGAGATGCCAGGCTGGAAAGCAAAAGAGGAAGAAAAGGGAATGTGGAGGATAGTCCCAGTCAGACAGGCTGCTGCTGCTTTGCAGAAAGGCGAAGCTTAGCTGCTAATAACTACAGATGGGACTTTTACCTCAAGGAAAACTTACTTTCCTCCAAAATGAAATCAGCAGTCCCTGAATAAACAGGATGACAAAGCCCATGATTTCCCACTTCTCTTGTTGATATTTTCATGTGAAACAAAGACCACACATTGCCAGGGAAAATAGCTCTTCCTTTGTTCCATGAAGAAATGCAGTAACCTTCCATAGATAAACAATTGAGCAAAAGTCTGTGAATGGACAGCTGGGGGGAGCGGGGGGGAGCTGATTATTTACAGATAAAAGGCGTTTTCTCATAAATGAGAAGGATTCGGCTCTAACTCAAGGACCTCAGTAACCAGTTCAGAAGACTTTTCTTAACAGCAGCCATTCAAACACAGTTTTCTGTGTATCTCAGTCTGTATGTATTAAATACTGTTTGTTCCACACTGATTGATGCAAGGACTCATGTCAAGCATCCTCTGTTTTTCAGATGGTACCTGCAAACTTGATGGGATTTTAGCAGGATAATGCAAACCTTGCACGAGGTTCAGTGTGGTAACAGAATCATTGACTCGTGGAATGATTTGGGTTGAAAGGGACCTTAAAGCTCCCAGCCTCCCTGCCATGGACAGGGAAACCTTCCACTAGACCAGGTTGTTCCAAGGCCCATCCAGCCTGGCCTTGAACACTTCCAGGGATGGGGCAGCCACAGCTTCTCTGGACAGCCTGTGCCAGGGCCTCACTGCCCTCATAGGGAGGAGTTTTCTTCTAGTACCTAATCTAAATCTACCCTCTGCTGCACTTCAGCAGGTAAATTTGGGGTCTGTTTCTGTACGGACATGGACCTACAGCTCCTATTGACTTCCAGGTTAAAAAGATAGCATTTCTGTAAAAACGCCTTATGAGCTCCATATATTGTCAGCTCCAATGAAAGTTTAATAAGGTGCCTAGTGGCGTTGATGCTGAAAGAGTAGCTATAGACCACTTGATTTCTAGTAATCTCCAGGACACACAGTGAGAAAAGCAGTTATCCAAAAGCTGTTTCCACTGGCCTGTGTTGAAAACCCTGAAGGAGATCTGTTTATCTGCATCACCTGGATTTAAAAATCAAGGATTTTATTCAGCCCTGAAAGCTGGAGCCAAGCTCAGAAGGCTTTGGTCTTGCTGCTGCACTCATGTGGCAGGTGGGATGATCTCATGCTCTCTGTGTCTGCCTACCAAGTCAAAGGGGTTGTGATAGCATTAACTTCTCACCACTTTAATTGCCTTTGTGTTCACAATGTGAAGAGGTAAAGCACCTCCTGCTGATCTCCCCACCATCAGAACTGTGCTGCTGCAATGCCACCATCCGTGAAGAGAGGGGCGTTTCCCTTGCTCTCTCCAGGACAAAGAGATTCCAGGGACACATTTGTGCCTCTCCAGTCCTTTGTGCTCTCTGCCCCAGGTCTTCACCTGTAGAAAGATCCACAGCTCATCTTAAATTCACTGTGGTTTTAGCAGGTACAAATATCCCACGAAATCTGAAGTCCTTGCAGGAGCATCCAGAACTATAATATACATTTAATTACGGAGCTATTTGCATAACAATTAGCAGCTAAAGGAGTCATCAAATCCAAGTCACTTTTATGCAACTGAACCTTTTGAAATCAGCAGGATTTCTCTTGAATTGGCATTAGAAATAGTGTGCTTTTTCAAATAACAAGGTGTTTAAAAATAACTGTGAGCTTTTATACAGTGCTCTGCTGTCACAGAGATCTGCCCCACGCTGGTGGCAGAGCTACGGGAAACTTCCTCTGTCAAGGACTCCAACTACAGGAGGTCTGAGCAGCACAGCTCAGAGACAGGAGGCAGCAGTGTTGGCTCTTGATTTGTTGCAATGTCTCACAATTTTCTTTGTGCTGAGAATCTTTGTATCTGACCTGCAGCTCACAGAAACCAGCAGCTGTTTGGGAATCAGCTTTTGTGAGCCTTGTCTTGTTACACTGTGCACTTTATTGTCAGGGAATAGAGCTCGTAATGAATCAAAATCAATTGCTTCTCCAAAAGTACCTGGCATTATGGCGTTTAGGCACGTGTTAAGCAAGAGTTTTACATTGTCTTAAATAAGGACTCACAAAGCTGATTGTAAAGTATAAAAAAACAAAGCAAAACAAAAAACCCAAACCAACAACAACAAAACCCAACAAAACCAGAACTTTCAGGTCTTTTTATCTGCTTATTTTTGCTTCTTTGTGATATATAAAAGCAGCCTGGAAAGTTAACTCTGCTTCTGTATTAACTGCTTGACTTACATCTGTACACCAGAAATACCGGATTTTAGCTTCCACATTTTTGCTGAAGGAGCCAGGGAGAACTGGAGAACCTTTGGGAATCAGCCAAAGAAACAAGGTGATAAAGTGAATGTCTGGTCTGCAGGAACATTTCACTCACAGGGATAAATTAATAAAAGGTTCAGCAAACTTGTAACACTGCTTAGGCTTGCCTTCAGGTGGCAGAGACCAGCAGGACAGCTTTGGTGTCACTGGCAGCATTAAGAACTGTGGCTGTGACAGGAAAAAGGTTGGGGGTGGTTTTGGTAATTTTTGGTGAAAATAAATTAACAGATGGTGTTCAGCAATGACCTTTTTAGAAAAG
Organism: Monarcha castaneiventris obscurior; assembly: GCA_026261815.1. Classification (NCBI taxonomy): domain Eukaryota; kingdom Metazoa; phylum Chordata; class Aves; order Passeriformes; family Monarchidae; genus Monarcha; species Monarcha castaneiventris. Next base: position 1,922,711 of record JAMPIT010000371.1, read on the forward strand.
TACATTTTTTAAAACCTGCCTTTATTCACAACCAAAACACGGATTAGCAGAATTAATTTGGTTGTAGGCAGTCTGGTCAGGAAAGAGAAAAACAGCTCCTTTGACCTGCACTAGATCTATCATATTTCAAAAAGCAAATCATTTGGATTACACCATCTCAGAAAATGCCTTGAAATTGCTTAAAGGGGGAACACAACCTTCTTCCTAATCTCTGATCCCTCTAACCCTTGCCCTCTCCCTTCAGTTACCTACATCTAAGTTTATATCCTGTATTATTACTCCAGCATAAGCACCGTGCCTTCCTGGATGAATAGTGCTTCCCAGAGTTCCTGCAGCACTGTGCAGGTGGAACACAAGGAGGCTTAGGAAGAATCAAAGATATGGAGATGTAAAATATGGACACCTGCTGTAACCCAGTGACTCAGTGACTGCCCTGTGGCTGGTGTGTGCGCTGAGGGAGAGGCAGCCCTGAGGATGGGCTTTGAGCAGCTCAGCTGAGCAGATGCTGCCTGAGAGCAAAGGAGAGAGGGCTCTGAGTCCCCAGAGCTGCTGGGGGGTTTCTGCTGGGCGCTCAGAGTTTGCACAGTAACTGCTCCATTTTTGTGCACACACTGCTTCTTCTTTTTTTTTTTTTTTTTTTTTTTTTCCCCTCCTGTGTGTAGTGGTAAGAGGGATTCTCTTCTTGGGGGGTTCAAAATGATCCTCATGAGCCCTTTCCTCACAATGAGTGTTGTACGCAGAAGTATTTGATCTCTTTGACCAAACTCAGCTCTCCAGATCTGAAGGGTGGATTGCTCCAAGAGAGAGGATGAGGAGGAAAGGACATAGCAGGGACAGAGCGGAAAGGCTCAGACAAAACCAGGGCTACAGAGAGATTAGCGGTGCAGGTCTGGTCTAGTGACCCAGCAGCAGGAGCGAGAGCACACGTGGCTCTGGTGAGCTGTTCCTCGGTAGCTGCACTGCAGCAGAGGGCACTAGAAAGCAACAGAAACCGCTCTGTGCTATCAGCTCGTGAAACACCAATGTCTGCGTTACAGACACTGGCCGTGGCCTTGGCTCTGTGCCTTAGGTGGGAAGGAACGAAGAACAAAGACTCGACAGCCTTCTGTTGCATACTTTAAATTATCATAAACACGGGCAGCGTTAATGGCCGTGAGCTCTCGTGGCCCGGCTCAGACCCACGCTGTGGCCGCCACTTTGGTGTGGCTCCCGTGTCATGGAAGCACCTCTGTGCGGAGGCACCGCTGCCCTGCGGAATGCGATGTCCTTCCAGCACGCTGAACGCTGGAGACCTCCCCGAGATGGGGAGAAGGGTCTGTGTGACCGCTGCAGAGGATCTCCCGGCCCTTCCACAGCCGCACTCGGGCCCGCAGCCGCCCCGTGCGGAGGGCAGCGCTATCCGGCGCTCGCAGCCCGCTTCCCCTGCCGGGGCCACTCGTGCCATGCGCTCTCCCCACACGGCAGCTGCCCCCCGGCAGCCCCGCCGCTGCTCCCCGCTTCCGCTGCCCTCCGCGGTGGAGGTGAGGCTGCCGCGCTGAGGGCGGCGGGACCTCCCCTCGGGCCCAGTGAGGGCTGACCCCGTCCCGCCCCGTCCCGCCCCGCCCCGCCCCGCCGGTGCCCGGCCCCTCGGCTCCCCGGTCCGGCGGGCGGGCGGCGCCTGCGGCGGGCGGAGGGAGTTTCCAGGAAGTGGCCATATTGGATCCATTCAGCCGCATCCACCCGCGGCGGGCAGCGACAGCCCCGCTCCCGCCGCCGGAGCCGCGCCAGCCCCGGCCATGGCCGCCACCGACCTGGAGCGTTTCTCGGTGAGCGCCGCCCCGCTCTCGGACGCGCCTTTGCTCCACCGCACAACTTGGGGTTTCTTTGTCGCTCGCAGGCGGGGGAATAACCCAGCGGGCGGTGGGGACGGGACACCGGGGGGATGCGCGGCCTCTGCCCCCTCCGGGACCGCGGCGGCGGCGGGGGGAGCGGGGCAGGGAGCGGGGCGCTGCCGGTGCCCGTGGCGGGTGCGGGGAAGGTCCTTGCGGGAAGGTCCTGCCCGCGCCGGGGGCGGAGGGAGCGGCGGCTGAAGGGCTGCGGGGCCTCGGAGCCCCCTCTGCTGCTGGCACCGGCACCGGCAGCGCCGTGCTCGGGGAATCCTGCCGGGATGCCCTGGATGCTCGCAGAGGGTACCCGGGATCCGTGTGTCTGCAGGCATGCAGCACCCCGCAAAGACGGGCGGCAAGAAATGCGGTTCGACCTTCCTAAATGCGAGTTGTTTACATACCACTGGTATCCAAACACTCTGCGATAGTAACTTAGCGGTGTGTCTGTAATACAGCGAGAGACATGCTGATTCAAACACGGGTAAAGCAAACCCTTGAGGCTGGCTGCTCTGTGAGCCCGTGTATGAGGAATGCTGTACAGCAAATATGGAGCGTGACCTGTGCACCGCCGCCTCTCTGCAGCTCACATGTTGTATAACTGCTATCGGAAGTCGATCTGGCTAAAATCTGTGTCGGCTCGAAATTATTCTTTGTCTACAGCTTAAATTTTTTGTTGTTGTTGGAAGGCTGTTCTCGTTAAATAGCTTGGTATTGTGTCTTGTACGTTCTCAGACCTAAAAACATTTTTACCGCATTAAATAGCATAGCTCTCCAAAGTCAAAGAAGTCTGGTGTGATATTACTAAATAAATGGGAACAGCAGTGGTGGCTGTCTGAATTATAGGCATGCCGTTTGAGCACAAACAAGTCCCTGCTACTGTTTTTCCTGTAGGCTACTTTTTGCCAAGAATCTCAAACCCTGTTTCATTTCTTTGAATCCTGGCCCAAAAGTTTCCAGCTCAAGAATGAATTTGCAAGGCTGTAACTTACTTAAAACCTGCATAAAGGAAAATTGAATTGGGGCTCTTATTTAAGAAAGCTAATGTTTCTAGGCTCTGGGAGGAGTAGATTAAGGTAAAGACAGTGGCGGAGAGTGAAAACACCAGGACTCTCACTGCAATTCTTTTCTGCATTTGTATCATATAAAAATACTTTTAATGTTAATTTGGTATGCCTGCTGCTGCCTGTGCAGGTTTTCATAGGTGTTACAGGAATGTAAAATATTGCCTAGTTCTGGAGAAAATTTAATTAATTTGCATTCTTAGGTGTGGGTACTTGAATGCTTGGTGTACTTACATCAGTACTCTGTCACTTTGATTTTTAAAAAAAGGAAGGGGGGGAAAAAAACCTCTTGAAGTTGCTAGGCTCTCATTTGGGCACCAAAGGGAAATGGCTGGGCTCCAGCATGGCTTGAGTGCCCAACTCCGTTAGGAAGAAATCAGCTGGTTTGTGCAGGGAGCTGGGATGAGTTTGTAGGGATCTGCAGGCACGGTAGGTCTGGTGATTTGATGATCTCAGTTTGCCTTTTGCCTGGAGCCATGGATGTGGCAGAGATGAGTGGGAGAGCAACATCTTGTTTCCGTTTGATGTGGGGCAGATGTCTGTCCCCTTTACCACTAGCTGTTTCCTTTACCCCTAGCATGTGTCTCAGCTGGTTTTCCTCTAGCAGTATCATGGAAACCTCATGATTCAGGTGTTCTGAGTTTTTCTTTCTGCGGCACTTACAGGTTTCTTGTTGCCATTTTATATCACTGTACCCCAGCTTCCTGAGCATGAAGTCCATGTGGGAGTAGCTTGTTACTGCCAAGCAAAGGTGATGATAAATTCACTTATTTTTGCCAGCTGTTTGTATTTGCAGTAGGAAGTAATGTTGGAGAAACCTCTGAAGTAGGGTTTTGATACACAATGGGTCATGCTATTCAGATTGGTGAAGCCATTTATAAGTGTCCAGCTGACACTGACATCCTGGAATGTAGTGACCTTTGGGTTTGGATAATGTGTTTTGAAAACTCCCCAGATGCATGCTTCCCTTGTACAGTCCTCCAGAACGCCTCTGTCTCCAGCACAATAAAGTTCCCTTCAAGTGCTGCTGTTGGAAATGACCAACAAAAGCAAATGAAAGGAAGTTCCCCCATGGAAAGCTGTCTCTGAGGCAGCAGGATCACACCAGTGGTGCTCAACACCACCTTTGTTTTTCTGGCTGTAGTGTTGAGAGAGATTTGCTTCAGCCCCTGGAGACTTAAGTTTTCTGCTGATCTGCTCTGAGAACACGGCTCACTACAGCTAGGTTCAGGTGTTGGGCTGCAGGCATTGCTTCTGGAGACCCAGAGCTGCTCACCACCAGGGTGGAAGGAGAACTGATAAAGTTTGGTTCATTTATTTTTTTCATACTTTTATTTTTTCATTAAAGCTCAGAGCTTCTCCATTGCCTGGGCTGGCCAGTGCTGAGTTAGCACATGTGGTGACTGTGCTCGAGCAGACACTAGCAATATTAGCAAGGATGTTGGGATGTTGAGTGGGAAACAGCCCAACCACCATGTGCAACTGCCAGAATTTGCTTGAAATGTAGCAGGGAAATGCGGAAGCTCTGAAGGAGCTGGAAAAGCTGGAAGGAGAAAAGTGTCAGAGAAGCGACTGGAAATGCGTAGGAGAGTAAATGGGATGAGATGTGAGACCGAGACTGCAAGACTTCTGTTTTCCCAAATGTGTTGCTTTCTCTCTTTTTAAATAAAACCCATTGGCCTCACAAAATGCTGTTGCTTAACTGTCTGCACTAACCCATGGCCTGACATGGAGGTGCAAAGCCAGTGAGCTCCAAACTGAATAGTTCTTGTGAGAAGAAGCAGGTGTCCTCAGCCTCAAGGTTGGGCTGGGATAAGAGTTTAGCGTGAAAAGCTGACTTTTGGCTGATTGCTCTGTGTGGACACTGGCACTGCCTGCATGGACAGGGATGTGTGAACACTGATACCCAGGGCAGAGAGCACTGGACACGTGTGTGAGCTGTGGTGGGGGATGGCTGTCCACATGCAATCCTGAGATTTCCCTTCATGTAAGTGATTGACAGCTAGGCTGGTACTGGCAGCTTTACTATAAATTAATGTCCCTTAGAAGATCTTGCCAAAAAAACACCACTTTATACAGAGGAAAGCTGAATAGCAGCTTCTTTGCTGGAAGTAGACAATGGGATTTGCTTTGCCTCAGCAAGTTGCTGAGCTTGGGGAGGATCCTGGTGAGTTTGACAGCTGTGTGTGAGTGCTACCTGTTTACACAGCACTGCCTTCTTGTCACCTGCTCCCAGCTCTGTGGGAGGAGAGGAACCTTGGGATGGTGCTTGTTCCTTCCATGACTGCCTGTGTTGCGATAAATTTCATGTGTTGCTGCTGCTTCCTGTGAGCTCAGGGTTTGCTTAATGACTGCACAGCCTAAACCCACTCTTTCATTTGAGGGGCCAGTGTGATGCCTTAGTCTGTGAAAGATGGGCTTAAGGAGTGAGCTGAGAACAGCTCTCTGTTCCATGACCAGAAGTCTTATCATTGCACATCCTAAGCACAGGTACATTTTCTTCTAAACAAACTCTCAAGGAAAACCTTTCCATGGCTCAATTCCAGTGGAAAATGGGGTTGATTTGAATTCAGACATTCCCTCTGCTCTCTTTTTTGCACAGGCAGTTGGCACTATTTGGAAGTTCCAGGATTAAATCTCCTTGTCTGTTTTTGCTATTCAGTTATTTTACCTTTCGCCTGGAAAAACTCAGCTGATCCCCCGTGCAGTGTGGAGCACAAGTGACAGATTTTTCTCCAAGCTGGTAGCAGGCACCAGGAAGCCAACCCAGCAGGAGCAGCCCTTCCCCTCCCTGTGCTGGCCAGCTCTTCTGCCTGTAGCGTATGCTTTTTTGGGAAGGAACGATGCAGAAAATGGCCTTCCACTGGAGGGGACAAATTGGTGGTTGCATCTCCGAGCCCTGAGATCTTTCCCCTGGAATTTTGCCTGTCCTCACACAGGAAGCCAGCTCTGACTGCCTTAACCACAGAACCAATTAACTCAACCCCAACCCATGGCAGTTAAACACTTATTTTCAATTTATGCCCTGGGTACGAATGTTGCCCAGAATAAGATTTTTTTGGGTTTTTTTTTCTCTTCCCTGCTGCGGTGCTGTCACTGCTGGTAAATCCGGAGTGTCTCTTCCTCCTGTAGCAGAGGTGCAACATGTTGTTCTGCGTGGGAGCTCCAGAGCTGCTCTGAACCACTCATGACTGCTGTGAGTGCTGAGGCAGTGGGTGGAAGGACGTGAGCTGGTGGAGACTGAGGCTGTGTGTGCCCTCGGCATCAGCAAAACAAATGAGAGCCTGAAGAATAACTCCCTTTCAGGAGGCCGGCACGGTGTCAGGGCTTGTCATCTGTGCTGTGGTGGCAGCTGTCAGCCAGTCCCCAGCGTTGCTGGAAGACCAAAAGCTCCCTAAATATTATCTTCTGTGGCAGAATACCAGTGCTGTCTACAGCTGCAGGGAGAGGCACAGCCCTGTCTCTGAGTCCCCCCGCTGTCCCCAGTCCTGTCGTCTCAAGGCACCACTGTGCAAGCCCAGGGCCCCAGCACTGGGCTGTTTTTCTGTTGCAGGAGCAGCAGTCACGCTCATCCCCTTTCCTTCCCATGCTCCTTTGGCTTGGAGCTTGGGAGGGGAAGAAACTGGTATGATGCTGAATTGGCTTTTCCTCGGTTGTGCAATTAAGAGGAGGAATTTGGGAGGTGATGGGGCTGAAGGAGATGTTCAGGGCGTGGGCACGCTGGTTCACCCCGCCTTTGTAGGGTAAGGGCATGTTTCTGGCATTAGTTTTGATTATTCAGAATGTGTTTTGGACACACTTCAGGCTGTGGATGGGAGAAGCTGCCCTGTTTGTTTCAGATGCCCTGTTTGTGCAGCCTTTGGAAATTACATTGCCCTGTCCCGTACTTGTTTTGTTGAGGTCAGCCTTGTGTTCATGCAGAATCCGCTTGTTTCTCCCCTTCCCTACATCTGCGTAGCTGTAGTGAGCTCTGGGTTTATACCTGAAGCTTTGCCTTTGTATTTGTGAATCATAAAAGTGTCAGACAGCTAAGAGAGTCCATCTCTTCTCCCAGAGCAGCTCAAGTGAGAAAAAAAATCCTGAAAGTGCTGCTCCTGCTCAGTCCCAGCCATGTGCTTTCCTTCCAGAGCCTCTTCTCTGGCATAAGCAGCCATGCTTGCCTCCAGCTTGTGACACTGGGATGCAGAAGGTGAACCCAGACAGGGAATCATCCTCCAAATGGGGTGACAGGAGACTTTTAGAGGAGGATGGTGCCAGTGAGAACCGCAGGATTCTTGGACACAGCCCTAGTTACCACTCTCGGCTTGTGGCTGACCAGGGCCCATGGGGTCAGGGCTGTGAAGGCACCACTTTTAGATGTTCAGATTCCTTTGTGAAACCAAAAAGTGTCCGTCTCCCACGTGCATGGAATTCCAGAGATGTCAGACAGCTTGAGCGAGGTTCCCATGGAGCGCCCTGTCTCGGAGCTCTTGCCCTCTCTGGCTGCACTGCCTCAAAACCAGACTGTCACAGGGAGCTGTGGAGCCAGAGAGCCTGGGCTGGATTTCCATCAGAGGGTTGGGGTTCTCCTATCCTCGCCCACCATTGCATGAGATGCTGTGGTGAGTCTGCATTTTGTGTGCAAGGAGACATGTGGGGACTGTATCAAGTCCTGCACAGGCAACCAGCACACTTCAGCTGGCTCTGGCTGCAACAGAGGCAGGAGTCAGCCCTCAGCCTCTGCTCGGCTGGGTTCCTGTCTGCCTGCAAAGGGCTGTACAGGCATGCCTTCAGCTGGGGCTGCTGTGGAGCGTGTTCCCAGAGCTTGTGGTGATGCTGGAAGACGGAACCTTCCCGTGTCTGCCAGGATCTCCCATGCAATCCTCAGGTCTGTTGCTGGGAGAGGAGATCATCCCCGCTGTGTTGAACAGTGTGTGCATTCCTGGGGTGCCTGGAGTGTGGGAGCAGCTCAGGGCAGAGGGGCATTGCTGGGTCTCTGGTCCAGACCCTGCTTACAGCAGCCTTCCATCCTGAGCCACAGTGATCCTGGCTTTCAGCTCTGCCACAGGAAAATGCTACCTGAGGAAGGCTGGCAGCTGGCCTCCCAGCAATGTTCCCCTTCCCTTTTTCTGCAGCAAACGTGCTTCCAGCTAATTTTCCTGGATATAGATTTATTCTGTATTTTCATACAGAACAAATAGTCCTTTCAGCTTATCTTTTTGCTACATGTATTTTTCAAATAGAGGTTTTCTTTTCCTTTTTTCTGTTGCTTTGATTCTTCAGATTAAAGGTATTCTGTGCTAATACACTTGGAGGCTTTCTGGAGGCATGTGTTAATAGGATATATAGCAGTCATCTTATTAGTATGATGACTCTGGTTTAGCCCTCAGAGGAGCTAAGTTGCTGTGGTATATTGTGGGATATTCTCTTTCTGGTGTCTTCCAGGCATTATTACAAGAAGATGTGGTGAGTAGCTGGAAGACCTGTTTGTGGAGATGCTGTGGGATGGTTTCATAAGGCAAACTGGGAAAAAGCATACAGTGGTGACCAGAAGCTCTTGGGTTCCCATTATAACTCTGTTCCCATCTCTAAAAATATACTGGATAATAGTATTTATTGTAATTGGGCAATAAATTCTGGAAATGTATGTGGGAATTAGCCATGTTTTATTTTAAGTGGTAACTAAAGTAAATAATCTTGGTGGCTGATATCCAGCGTGGCTTGTTTGGTGTGATGGCTATCCAGATCCTTTTTCCCTTCTTCAACACTTCTTTTAAACTGCTCCAAACTTTTTTCATTCCACTCCTTAAGGGTAGGCACTCAGTTTATCTCCTGGCTTTGTCCCACAGCCACTTGTGTTTGCCAAGTGTCTCCTCTTCCTCATGGAAGGATGCTGGGAAAGGGAAGAGATTCCACAGCTCAGAGCAGCTGAGTGTAAGCTGGGAATGCATCTGCTGCCTTGGGTGAACTTGGGGAAGGTCTGTGCTAGATAAGGTGCTGAGATTAACCTCTTGACAGGGGTAATTGGGAAGTGCATTAAATTAAAAGCCTTAGCAGCTTCTGAATAAAGAATTTTAAAAAGAAACTGACTAGGGCAGTGTCGGGTGTTGTTGTTCGTCTGTATTTTAGTTTTTTTTTCTTTCAGTTTGTTTAAAAAGTTTTGTTTGTGTTTTGGATTTGCTTGGTTTTGAATAGCTTATGGGGGATGGAATTCTCACGCTGCCGAGAAGCTGAACTTTCTCATCCTTTAAGGTCATTTTGGAGGAAATGTCTTTCATTTTTGGTTCCATAGCTTTCTCTGTTTTAACCAACTTTCCTTATTCTCAAAGGCAACATTCATATTTGCAAAACACTGTGTACATAATGCCTGGTAAATCCTGCTTTGCTCCATTGTAAACTCTCATCCAGGACTTGTGATAGAGACAAAATGCACATTTAATCCTTTCTTGATTAAGAGAAACTTCACAGTTAATTAATTAGGCTTTATAAATGTTATAGGGAAATCACTAAATAACAGCTTAAGAAAAGGAAGCATGTGGGAATTTTGCTTGTGGTGTAAAAAAGAGAGGAATTTAAGCCAGAAACAGTCAGTTTGTTTGCAGAAAATTAAAACTGATGTTGCATTCACAGGTTGTGAATGGATCGTCTTGGATGTGTGTGGTATAAGAAGATGAGGAGCTTTGCTCTCCCTTGAGACTTGGCTCTGAGCATCAGCAAAAACGGATGTTTTAGCCTGTGCCATTTGATTCTGTGGATGTGTGTAGGATTTTTATGTTCTGTGGTTTGTTGTGGTTTTTTGAAGGAGGAGAGGCTGCAGTGGAGTTGAAGGCAATGCCGTCAGTTCAGCCGTGTGCTCACACGCGTTGAAGGGAGCAGGCTGGTGCAGAGGGGGAGCACGTGGAGTGTGCAGGTCCCTGCTCCTGGCTGGCTGCTGGGAGTGCCCTGCATCCGCCTGGTTGCTGGGATACAGCACAAGGTGTGCCGCAGGAATCCAAGCGCCTGTTGGCACCACTACCTTGGATACAGGAAAGCAATCAAGGAGTTTGCCTAAGGAGTTCCTCCCTTCAAAGGAGCTTGGCTTTCTCACTTAAATCCCTGTCCACCTTCCAATGGGAGGAGGCTGCAGTGCGTGTTCAGCACTGGATATTGCAGGTGTGCAGCAGGGCCTTTGGCTCCCTGAGACTGCACTGGGGCACATGGGACATTGTGAAATGTTGGCACTGGACAAGAGATTTTTTTTTGAAATATTTGTTTTCCATAGGTGCTGAGCATTGCACTTCACAATGCACTCACTGGTCACTTGCTGGTCTTAAAGTTTGTGAGTAGCTCTTGGGTCCAAAAGTTAAAGGCAAGAACCTCAGCTCTTGAGCCTTCTTACTTCTGTAGTATAAACTCACTTTAATTTTTATTTGGCACGTCTTGGTGGTGACTCCATATGTGGTTTCTTCAGTGATGTTTTTGCCTGCCTGGAGTGCAGCTGGGAGCCAGGAGGGATATGAATAAAGGCTTGAGTGTCTGGGAGAATTCTTGGCATTCTTAGAAGAGCGGTTTAAGGGGCGGGGGGGAGGGCTGGGAATTGTGTTGGTTTAGTGTGAGGTTTTTTGGGGGGACTCCAGTGTAGGCTAGGAGCTTATTGTGAATATGCAGCAACTGGAGATGGCTGGCTGGCACAGTGTCCCACACACAGAGAGCTGGCTCAGACGTGGCTGTGCTCCCGTGTGCTGTGTGTTAGAAAACAGAAGGAAGGGAAGGCACTTTGGGCTCTGCCCTGCCATTGCTGGAGCAGGGTTAGGCATCACTAGGTTCGCTTTTACAGCTCTTTAGGGTTGCTACAACAGGGAAGAACAACTGTTGCCCTCCCTGCACACAGAAAGCAGAATTGCTCATGGTCTCAGGTGCATCCTGGTTGACTGACCATGTACCACCACCAGAGTGGGCAGGAGCAGGAGGCAGCAGGGAAGATGAAGCTCTTCATCTTCTGTTGTTGCTATTGCAAGACAAATGGTAAATCAGCAGAAACCCCACATCTAAAACTTTTTCTGTGGGCTTGTTTTTTCTTCCTTTCTTCTTTCCCCAGCCTGTTATTAAATGCTCCATGATGGGGATCTGAAATTTTAAGCCCATGCTTAAGATTAACTGAAAACCTTCAAAACTGAGTGTGTGCTTGCACTTTGCAAATCCTTTTTGAGATAGGTGCCATTTAGATGTGACAATTTTAGCCTAAGAGGTGCTGAGAGCTCCACTGGCCAGCCTCAGCTGAGTGTGCTTCCTTTTGTCTCCAGTGCCAAAGGCATCCACAAGGTCATGCCTACTCCACCTCTGTTAAGCCCTCTGTTAAGACTTACTATGCTCAGAATCCTCTGACTGTCAAATCTGGTCTCATTACCTCTCTTGGACCATCTCTTTCTGCTTAGTAGACTGCAAAGTACAATCTCATTCACTGATGCTGTTATACATCTAATAGTCGTTGTCCTGTGAGTACAAGACAGGTAAAACATTCACGTGTGCTAGTGACTGTTTTGAATGTTGCTCACACTACAGAGATGTATTTCAGACATGCGGTGTTGTCTTGCTGTTAATTACCCCTCAGCTCTGAGGTAGGCAAAAGAGGTATTTTCTTCATGGAAACATAAGTCTGTACTCACTGCTGTTGCTTTGCAAATGTCAAGTGGCATTTATTGAGCCAGCATTCAGAGATTGAGAGATTCTCCTGAGAGAGGTAATTTGTCAAATTTTTCTGCATTGATCCAGAAGCTGGGCCAAGCCTCAGGGAGTGCCTGCTTGAACAAAGAAGCTGAATTTGTCTTCTGACACTGTTTGCCCAAAGGTCTCTAGGCAAGTACTCAACTGCTCCATAACTCAGTGTACTTGTGAAATGATGATGACTACAAGTGCCTTTGTAAGGAATCTTGCGGTGGTGGGCATTTGGGGGAGGTTGTGAGGTTGGGCTGGGGACCTACATATGCTGGACCCTTTGGCAGCCCTCTCTGTTTCGTGGTTTGTGGAGCTGCTGCCCGAAGTTTCCAGCCTGAGAGGGGACCGGCAGTGCCTGTGGCCGGCAGTGCAGCTGCTGCAGTGCCAGCACACACGAGCCTGTACCTGGGAACAGCTTGCTCTGCTTGGACTGAATAAACAGCCAGATATCACTCAGTCCTTTCTCTGCTCAGCTGCAAAATGAGACTCCCTGCATCAGGATGGAGTTATTTCCTGATTCCATGCCTTTCCATGCAGAAGACAAGGGAATAGCGTCCCACAAAGCCCACTGGTGCACGTATTAATCTCTGTGTTGCATGCACTGTTGTGGTTTGTGGACGGGGCATCAAAGAGGGTGAAGTCATTGTTCTGTGCCCAGCTGTGCCGGGTGCCGGGCCAGCCCCTGGGAGCAGCGTCCGTCCTGCCGCAGGAGCGCTTCCAGCAGCATCGCAGCCGTGCGGAGCCGGGCTCAGGGAGCCTTCCCTGCTCCTCCTGCTGCTGCTCTCTGAGGCGCTCTGGTCAGGGGCCTGCCATCTGCTAGCACTGGTTTCTTTCTCTGTTTTGATTTGACTGTGGATCGGAGGGGAGAGGATCTGTGCGTGCTCTGCACTTTGCCGGGTGCCTGGCACTCCGTGCCCGTGGGTGCCCTGCAGGGCAGAGCGATGCTCCCCTGGGAATAGACAGTGCCACAGACCTGCTGCAAGGCATCGGTGTGGCACAGATAGTGCCTGCACCCACGCTGCAGAGCACTGGAAGATTTGTTACGGTGTAAGGTCAAGGTGACATCCAGGATCGAGGAATTTAGAAACAAAAGTGTGCCTTAGTAGTGGGAATTGAAGTGCTGTGGAAAAGTGCCATGCAAATGTTGTGATGTTGCCTCTTGCTGTTTTCTAAGTATGTGTGTAAAACGTAAATGGGAAAAGTCTGGGAAGAGAAGGACCTGAAATACAGCTGCCTTGTGAGCTCTTGGAAGACACAAGCTTTTCCCTGTGTGGGGCTGACATGTGGGGTGCTGCAGCCTGGCCACAGATCCTGGGTTGATGGTGCAGAGGTACTGGAGGGAAAGTTTGGGAGCAGCAGACACCTTTGGGTTGAAGGTTACTGCTCAAATATAAGCCCTATTCATGTAACAGAAAGGAGAGAAAACTTAATTTCCTTCCTCTTTCCATGTAGGCCTTTGCCTACAAGGTTTGGCCTTGGTAATTGTGATCACTTATGTTTTGTTGGGCTGTAGAAATGGGAAAGGGCACCTCAGATACAGAGAAGTTCTGTGCTGTCCCTCAGTATATAAGTCTGGGAGTTGTCACTGTTTATCAGCTAAACCATGTGATTTTTGGTTTTCCCTCTTGATTTTATTCACCAGTTGCTTGTACACTGATGAATCTGCTGTAGTGGGGCCCAGGGTTTACATTACAAGTCCCATCATGCCATGTTCTTAAAAATAAATATCACCATTTAAAACAAATAAGTATTACCATTTATGATTGTGGCACTCAATTACGCTTTTGTTTACCCATATGCTTTCACCTGCGTCATTCAGGGAAAAAACCCCAAGAGTAATCTCAAGCAGGAAACACAAGCATATGTCACTAAGGAGAACTTTGCTGTGGGATTAATTGAAAGATGATACTTCTAGAAATATTTATTTTTTTTAGCCAGCTGATATCAGAGTGGTCTTTTCTATACCAGGTCCAGTCTGTTTATAGTGCTTCATGTAAAAGCAAGGGAAGCACATCTAAAAGCAGTGAGCTGCTCTGCTCTGCACCAGGAGCCTCAGCTAAGGAACACTCTGCAGCTGAGGGGCAGCTGAACATGGATCTGGTCCCACTGCTGACATTCCCCTGGGTTGTGCAAGCAGCGATAAAATCACTTTTCCTGGAACAAGCTGCTGAAAAATGTAATGATGGAGAGTGAAACTGATGCTAATTTGGAGGCGAAGCAAGAAGAGAATCTGCGATGGGTTTTTTATTTTTTGAAGAATTATAGGCACAAAGTTTGAAGCTGTAGCCTGTGCACTTCTCACAGGTTTCTTTAATCACTGTCTATGAAGAAGAGCCTAATTAGTACGTGATGCTGTGTTGACCCTCTTCTGGGGATCTGGGTTTGGTCTCTCTGATTGTGTTTCTCTGCTGCCTTTTCTTGTCTGACTTGCAGTAGAGAACCAAATAACATATCATCTGCAGGGGATGTGGTCTGTGGCCAGCTGCCCGCAGCAATACTGCTCCATCTCCCTGCCAGCCCTGCGGTCCTGCCACAGGGCACAGCCTGGGCAGCCCTGCTGGGGATGGCCTTGGAAGCCAGTGTAGGTTTGAAGCACAGTTTTTGGTTCCCTGGGTAGCTCTGTGCTGGTGTGGCCACAGGAATGGACTGGTGTGCCATTGCTCACCCCAAATGCATCCTCAGTCTCCGGCAGGCCATGGCCAGGAGCTGGGGTGCCTGGTGCATTGCAGTGCATTTGAAGCGCTATGGTTGGAGGTTTTGTTTCAGTTCTTGTGGTGCTCAGCTAAATGTGTCCATCTGTGCTACCAAGGACGTGTCTGTCTTTCTGCTGCATGCTAAGAAAAGGGTTCTGTGATGCTGCTGTCAATTCAGAGCTAAAGATTGATGTCTCTCTGGATTGGCTGTTGTTCCTATGGGCATGCCCCCAGATGCCATTTCTGTGCCTGTTGCCTGGACAGAATATTCGTGAAAACCTTTAAAGGACTTTGGATTTGAAAATACATAAATTCTGCTCTGACCTTATGATGAATCTTTCATTTCCCACGAAATTCCAGATTCAAAATATGATTTATCCCCTTGGCTCTCTGCTTCAAGCCTGAAGATCAGCTCAAGGCACAGAAATCTTTGAAGAGCATGTTCAAAGACTGCAAGTAAAACCCTGGTAGCTGCCCCATCATAGGATGTTATTAATGACCCAAGAAGGGATGTTCAGGACTGCAGTGGCTATTTGAGGTGAGAGTTCCCACCGGGAGCCATTGCAGAGTCTTAATTATCATGTTGCATAATGGTGAAATGGGCTTCAGGAAAGGTTGGCTGCCTTGTGGTCATTTGCAGCCCCAGGATGGGGCATGCATGGTAAGAAGCAGTAGAGTTATCTCTCCAGGCTGTGAAATGGAGGGAACTGGTTCACACTGAGTGCTGTGGAGGGTAGGAGTATTGCAGGGACCAGTGCAACTGGAAAGGGCAGGGCTGTGTTTCTCCCTGGCTCTTGCATATGGTTCCTGCCTGGCTCTGCCATATGATGTGCCCAGCTCCCATCCTGCAAGGCAGTCTTATTGCTGGTGCAAAGTGTGGAGAAAGTTGTACTGAAATCCTTAGCTTTTGTTTAAAACAAACAAAACCACAAACAAAACCCCCCTACATTGCTGCATTACTGCTGCCCTCATTTATTGCAGCATTTGTGTTCTGGATTGATTATTTATGGTGAGCGTGGCAGGCTGGCTGCTTCTGCTGGAAAGGATTCTATTTGGGGTGTGACCTTGTCTTTACTAGCAGGTGAACTGTTTCAGGCTGTCCTTGAGCCACCCTGGTATGTGGGAGCTGGCCAAAAGGGCTGGTCATTTGGGGTTGCTCATCAGGGTGTGGGCAGGTTCCTCTCCAGCTCAGGTCCATACACTAAACTCCACAGGTGAGCAGAAGTAGTGGTTGTATTCACAAGGCTGTCAGGTTTCCAAGCTCAATGGATTGGAGGGAAAGAATAAAACAGTGAAAACTATTTTCCCCCTTTCTTTATTTTCCTAATCTTATTACTTCCCAGCAGCTGTCACCATTGTTTTTCCTAACACAGCAAAATCCTTTTGGAGCTGAATGACAGCTGAACACACTGCAAGCGCAGCAAATGGTTTTCTGCTTTGGTATTGGCAGTGCCTTGAACTTGAAGCAGATTATTTCTGCTGCTTACAGAAATAAAGGAAATCACATTTCAAGGTCACTGGCAAAAAATATTCCACTGAAGTTTGGCTCATTGGTTTAGCAGCTTTGAGAGATGGCGAGCAGTTCTGAGCAGGTGTATTCCTGTCCTGTAGTGAACAGCGACTGAGTGCCAAAAGAAGAAGAGAAAAAACCCTGTGTAGATGCATTTGGGTTTCCTGCGGCCAGGCATGACTGAGTTCTCAATGCAGCCTTGCCTGGCTGGAACCTATTTAAATGCAGCCTTGCTGAGCTGGAGCCTATTTTAAAATCTCGAGCAGTGGTGCTGCCTGTTGCCTGGAAACCTCCTTCCAGCCTCAGGCACTTTCAGCCTAATCATAGTCATCGGCAGCCTTTATTTATTTCCTATCCAAAATGTCATTCCAGGCTTCTGGTTTGTGTTTTTGTTTGCTTGTTTTTGTTTATTATTTAAAATGAAAAGACACAAAGTGTAACCGTCAAACTCGGTGACTTTCTGTGGGAACAGCTTGTTTGGCTGTCACTGCATTGCAGTGGTGGGAACTGGCATTTTAAGCTCTGTAAAGTGGTGGCTCAGAGGGACATGGGGAAGAGGAGAAGCGGGGGCTGAGAGATTGGGCTGAGAGCCTGAGGAAGCCCCCCAAGCTCAGCTGGTGCCTGCAGTGGCTTCCTGCACCTCGTGACAGCCTCTTCCTCAAGGGGAAAAGCAGACCTAATCAACTCTGAATCTTTTCCCAGCACACACGTGTCCCAAGTTCCCCTTCCCTGTGCAGTTGTACCACCCCATGCGAGATCCACAGCTCAGCACTGGGCTGACTGGAGCAGCACAGACTCAATTTTAAAACAGCCTGTATCCTGGGGTCTGAGCTGTAGCATCTCCCTGTGCTGACAGGTGAATGGAAGAAAGTTAAACTTGGAGATCTTCCTTTTTTAGGGGCCCTTTTTATTTTTAGTTTACCTAAACTCTCTGGCCATCTCAAAACCTTGATTACTGACATCAGTTACACATGGAAACTTTAACTGATTGCTCTTTCTGCTAAGTTAGTGAGTGTGATTGATCCTGATTGGATGGAGCAGGATGGATCACAAGAGCCCAGCTATGATTCAATTGTGTTTTTGTCCAGGGAGCCCCTTGGGAGAGCACTGGGCTAAAACCATCTGAAAGTGGATAAAAAATACTAACCAGAACAACCAGAAGGTTTATATGGGAGGCACAGAACCTGTTTCAGCTGTTCACAAGTTGTTCTTGTGATTTAAATGGTTTATTTTACAAGGCTGAGAGTATTTGTTCTACCAAAGGCAGAGCTAAAGGAGGCTTTGACTCAAGATGCAGTTGAACAAAGGTTTGTGTTTTGTTTAGCAATCTTACTGCAGGCACAGAGCAATACACAAGGCTTATCACATCATTTATTTTCCTCTTGACTTAATTAAGTTTGTCAGGCAGCTTAGGCTCTTCTCAGGGATGCCTCTGTCTTTCAGTCTTAGTGCTGGGACATTAAGTTCCAGTTGCCAGGAACAGACAGAAGAACCAGAGCCAGACCAAGGGCAGACATTTGTTCCATTCCCATCTTCTCTGTGTGCTGGTGATTAAGAAAAACAATCAATTACCAAAGAAATTGTGAGGGTGAATGACTTGTGCTCTGAAGTCCTGTCTCCTTGCTTTTCCATGGGTGAGTAGAGTGCCTGAGAGGCTCCAGGGATGGTGGTCTGGTCCCTGGGTTCAGATGTCGTTGCTTAGTTGTGCAGAGAAGTGTGCATCTGTTGAAATTCCAAACTTTCCTGGTTTTAGCCACTAGAAAGAGAAATTGTCCTTCTGTCAGCTCCTCTTTGCTGGACTTCATAGCTGCTCCACTCTGCCTTTCTGTACAGCATGGGTCATAGAGCTGCTGTCTCCTCGGATTTTGTCATCTTACTTCCTAAGCAAAGCCTCTACAGGTGATCAGCTTCTCTGGGGGAGGGAGGAGACAGAAGGGAGAGCAAAGTGCACACGGGGGAGGCAGGAACAGGAACAGCAGAGGAACGATGGAAAATGTGTGGTCACAGATGGTAAATCAGGAGGGTTCCTTGCACTGCCTGTGCCATCGGCACCCCCAGCGCCTGAGCAAGCAAACCTTGCCACTTGTGGCAATAGCAAAGGGGGAAAGACAAGTACTCAGGCAAAAATGCAGTCTGTCAAGCTGAATTCACTGCTGGAGGGTTTAAAAAAATAAAATAAAAAAAGTCAAGGAGAAATGAGTGCTAAAACACACTGTGCTGGGTTTTCCTTTGCTAATCTCTCCCAGCTGAATGTAGTTGAAGCTCACATTAGTGTTTTCTTTTCTTTGGAGCCTGGTAGCTTCGTTCTCCCAATTCCCTAGGAAGATCAGTACTTCACACCCTCTGTCCTGTTGTTGGTGGCTGTTGGGGGGTTTGTGCTGTGGTGTGTCAAAACACAAGCTCTTGAGGGCACTGATGGGGTTTGTGTGGTGGCTCTGCAGTGCCCAGGAGGGTGAGTGATTTTGGTCTCATCAGTCTGATTTGCAATCTCAGTGCAGTTTGCTAATCTGGCTCCTTCTCCCTTCCAGAATGAAGAGAAGAGGAACCTTTCCCTGGGGGGCCATGTGGGCTTCGACAGCCTCCCCGATCAGCTGGTCAGCAAGTCTGTCACACAGGGCTTCAGCTTCAACATCCTCTGTGTGGGTGAGCACAGTCCCCTGCAAACAGGCATGGGGGAGGTTGGGACCAGAATTTCTTGAGTGTCCTGCTATGCCACAAGCCTTGGCAGTGATTTAAGCAAGTCAGAAATGCCAAACTCTTAAAAAACGCATTGAGTCAGACCAGGAGAATTTCTGTAATCAGTGGGGTATTGCTCATCATCTCTGCTGCAATAGCTTTGCAATAGGAAGGATTAAGGGAAGGCTGTATATAGCAAGTTAAGTACTTCCATATGCAAACTGGGGTGGCTGGCACGAGCAGCTTTTGCTGGGTACTGTGTCTAGGTAGATGCAATCAGATGCACCATGGGTTATGTGAGAGCTGCTGGTGATAACTCGGTCATTTCTGAGTGTAAACCTGCACCCCAAATCTGGGCCCAAGAGGTTTTGTCTGAGCTGTGCCTGGTCAGTGCTTTATCAGGTGTCAGAGGGCTTGAAGCATGTTCATCTCTGTACTTGGAAAGGGAGGGCAAGTGCTCCTTATTGACTTTAAAATAACCTCATTATATTCTTGGCTTTTAATTTTAGTATTGATGGGGTCTAGCAGGCGATGCTGGCTGGAGTACTAGAGACCAATTCCTTTCAGTGATGAGATGACCATCACTTTTGCTTTGGCTGGTTCTTGTACGGTGTATGACCAGCAAGAAAGATGTCCAGAGACAGCAGCTCCTATGGCTTTGTATAGACTGTGCAGTGACACCCTGACAACTTACACAAGGTGCCTGTGTCATACCCAAGTTGTCATTTTTGCATATTCACAACACAAGTAAAAAGCATGGCTGAAATCACAGTTGAAATTCACAGACTTGTTCCTTAGCAGAAGGGTAATTGCAGCAGAGGTCAGTATGTTTTTAATCAGTGTCATTCTTGGGGCTACCAGAATGGATATTGCTACATTCTCATTTAGCTTTTTTTAAATTTTTTTTTGGACAAGAGAGAAAAAGTCCCGCGCTGTTTGGCAGTTCCTACTCCCAACTGGACAGCGCCCACAACTGAACAGGAGAATGTAGCTTACATCAGGAAGTGAGTTCTCCTGCTTTCAGATTAATCTAGAGCACCAGCTGGCTTTCTTTCCTTGCACAACTCTTAGCCACAGCTGGTAGGAAGCAGTGTGTGTCTCTGCTGCACTCTGAGGTGTTTATTCTCCTGTGAAGAGCAGAGCCTGAGGTGCTGGAAGAAGGAGAGAGTCCACAGCCCTTGGCAGCAGGCGTGGCACCTCCATGGAGCAGAACCTTTCCCACCCTCCTGCTCTCCCAGCAGTGTATCTGCTGTAGGGCTCCTCAGCAGAGCCTGTCTCTGCTGAAGTGCTAGCAGCATGAGTAGAGAGTAGAAGGTTATTTCCTTGGATTTTGCCTCTCCTCACCTCCATGAGCAATAGGGCTGTGTGTAGTGAATAAGGAGTTTAAATGGGGCCCCTTCTAGGCCAATCTGGAAAATATCAGTCTTGTTTAGTTACCAGGAACAGCAGTTCAAAGCCTTTCTGGCTCACAAACAGCTTGTCAGCCAAATATTCTGGGATAGAGGTTTTTGTGATGCATCCCAGGTGTCCTTCAATGGCTAATAAAATTGTCCTCTCCACAGCTTCTCTCGTGCAGAATCCCAAGCAAAGTCAGGGGTCGTGGAAAGGAAAACAGTGTGCTTTGCTGTGCTGGTTTGTTTTGTATGATACCAGGAGATGAGACCCAAGTTCTCTATGTTGTTTGCATTGAGCATGGGAGGCCTTCAAGCAGGCAGACACCTGTGTGACAATTACATGTCTGTTCA
The DNA here is from genome assembly GCA_026261815.1 of Monarcha castaneiventris obscurior. Classification (NCBI taxonomy): domain Eukaryota; kingdom Metazoa; phylum Chordata; class Aves; order Passeriformes; family Monarchidae; genus Monarcha; species Monarcha castaneiventris. The sequence goes on from JAMPIT010000371.1 coordinate 1,942,934, forward strand.
CAAGCAATTAGTGGTGACCTTCCACAGTGTATTTTAGCTCTGCTCTCTAATTAGTGTGCTTTGAAGTACCTGTGGCACATTCATGCTGCAGTGAGCTGATGATTTGTCCTCCCTAGGTGAGACTGGCATTGGGAAATCCACGCTGATGAACACCCTGTTCAACACCACGTTTGAGACAGAGGAAGCCAGTCACTACGAGAGCGCGGTTCGCTTGCGGCCACGCACCTACGACCTGCAGGAGAGCAATGTCCACCTGAAGCTGACCATTGTGGATGCGGTTGGATTTGGGGATCAGATAAATAAAGATGAAAGGCAGGTCTTGTGCCATCTGCTCGGCGTTTCTGGGCATGCCTCATGCTTAGACATCAACTGCCTGCGGTTCCCCTTGCAGTGCTGCAGCAGTGTCTGTGTCTCTGCTAAAGGAGTCGCTCCCTGAAGTGGCTCTGGTTCTGGGGACAAAGGGTAGAGGGAAACGAGTAAACAGCCAAAAAGAGAGGTCACAGGAGGTCGTTCCAGCAGAGAATGCTGTCCTCCAGGAGCATGAGCTGTTAACCAGCTGTCCTCAGAGCAGGGTCAGGAATTATCTGTTCTGGCAGTGATTGGTATTTCTGGACATGTCTCAATTAACTACACAGATGTATTTTTCAAGCCCCAGGTAAAGGCTTTCTGGGACTCCAAGGTGTCTTCTTGATCATGTTACATTGCTACAGACAGATGGCTCAGCCCTGAAATCTGGGCAAAGTTTGATCTGGGGAAGTAGATCTGTCTATCCATGCTCTACTGTCCTTAGACTTTGAAGTGCAGCCTCAAGAATCTCCAGCAACCTTTGGCTTATAAAGGCTGTGTGTAAACACCATGCTTTTCCCGTTGTGAGGCTAAATTGTTTGAGTCTTAGAACTTGTTTTTAAGTGGTATCATGGAATGTCTAGGAGAATTCCTTCAGCCTTTAAACTGTTTAGATTTGCTCTCCAGTAGCTGGTTTGCTAATGGGATGGTTTTAGTTACAGGCCAATCGTAGAGTACATTGATACGCAGTTTGAAAACTATTTGCAAGAAGAGCTGAAAATCCGCCGGTCTCTCTTCAACTACCACGACACAAGGATTCACGTCTGCCTCTACTTCATCACCCCCACTGGGCACTCACTCAAGTCCTTGGACCTGGTGACAATGAAAAAGCTGGATAGCAAGGTAAGGGGTTGGAGACTATGGTCCATCTTTCTGGAATGCTTTTGTTGGTACTGACTGTCATGTGGGAGCTTTTGTTCCTTCTGTGCAAGTGCTGGACTCCTTCCTGCATGGCAGGTGAGCCATTTTTAGGACTCTAGTAAAGCTTTGTCTGGCCTGGTGGTTGCTGAGGTCCTATGCTTGTTTTCTCACTGACTTTCCTGAAGAATGGCAGGAAAAACCTGTTTTCCAGCTGATTGTGTAAATTCCAGAGTGCCCCTCTACTGTAGGAGTCTTAGCCAGATTAGCTGATATTTATCAAAGCCATCAGCTGCAGCTCTCTTGGGTGTGCAGGTGAGGATACCTTCCAGTATCAGCAGTTGAATTGTGGAGTCCCCTTTGCTGTCCTGACCTGTCAGCAGGGACAGAGGGGCTGAGACATCTACCCCTACAGATGTCCTAAAGGGGTGGTCAGTGCTGAGGAGACAAGGGCTGAGGAGAAGCGTTGGCTGTGTGCTGGTGCACAGGTAGTGTGTGAGCTGTCACTGCTGGCAGTTCCAGGTGATCTGGATAGGAGATCACAGTACCTTAAAGTGTAGATATGGGGAGGAATTCTCAAGGTCATAGGAATCCTAAAAGTGGGTCATGACAGGGTCTGCTGGGGTTGTTTCTTTGTGCATAAGCTGTTCTGCCTTAGGGGGCAGCGTGTTACCTAACCAACTACTTGCTGATGTTCCTGCAGCTCAGAGCAAGTTTCTGTCGTAGTTTTGGGTGTTCCAGCTAGCTTCCAGGGAGCTGCAGGAGGCTTCAAAGGTCTCTGGTGGCAGCAGAATCTCTTCTCAATAATTTCCTGTCTTTCAGAGCAGTGTTTTAGCAGCAGGGTGGTTCCTTTCATGTGGCAGATGCTGATCAGCCTACAGAGGGACAGGCGTGGCAGGTGGGACCCTGCAGGACCTGGGGATCCCCTGGATTACACTGAGGGAGCACTCACCTCTCTGGCTGTTGTTCACATGCAGGTCTGTTGGACTTTCCTGGTGGGTTGAGTTCCTGTCGTGCAGTCCCTGCTGCTTGCCCTCACCACCTAGGGCTCATGGTCTGCTTCTCCTTGCCCCCAGTCCAGAGCAGGCACTGGCTTCCCGTTGCAGTGGGCTGTTTGTAGCTGTAGCGGCTGTTCCACTGACTTCATCAGGAATCTGAAAACTTTCCCTTAATAAACTTCTGTCTCTTGGTACAGTGCCAGCATTACATGTTCCCAGAAATATTTTTGGAGGAAAGCTTTCACACGATTCCCCTTGGTGCTGGTGGTCCCACAAAGCATTTCTCTCCTTTCCTTCTCATTCCCTGCTTTTCACATCTCCCTGCGGTTGCCTTTAATGTGGTCCTTGGGTAGAACCAAAATAAATCCTTTGTACTTGTGCACAGATGAAAACTTTGTGTGCAGGCAAACTTTTTATATTTCCAAACTTCCACTTAAAAATAGTCCTCTCTGGAGTAATTTTATCCCTTTGTTCTCATCCCCCTTCTTGCCACAGCATGAGAGCATCCTGGATTTCATGTTGTGGTGGCCTCACACAAGCAGGCACATGGACACGAATAAGCAAGTGGAGCCCATTGATATTTTCTGGGCATCAGGGATATATGTTGTGTTTCTGCACTGGTGTCATCCCAGGACATCGGGGTGCTTTTCAGGCACTCCCTGAGGGTTTGTGCATGGCAGTGTTGTGCCCCTTTCCCAGTACAAATCAACCATTTGTGCTGGGGGCTGGTGTGTGGGCAGAGTGAAATGGAGTATCAGCAAAGCCCAGGCAGTTCTGCCCTCTTCAGATGGGAGCAGCAAGTGGTTACTGAGCAGAGGTGATGTGCACTGACTCATGTCTGCTGCTGTGTGAGCACACCTGAACCTGCCCTTCCTCTTGGAGAGCTTTGTGTGGCTGGTGGCCCTTGTTTTACAGTTGGAGAAGGGAGCCTGTGGAGATGGAAGGTACAGCAGAGGCAGTGCTTTGCTCTGTGCTCTACTGGCTCAGCCCCTGGGACTGGTTTAACAGGGAATTTATAGGACCCTGGCTCAGTTCCATCTTTGCTTTAGCCCAACAGTGGCTTGATGTGTGGTCCTGGGTAGGCTTCTGGCTCTCTGTGACAATTTCAATAACCAATCTTGCTTCTAGTGTGAAGTTTACGAAATCCCTTCTGGGTAAAGCTGTTTTGTAAACAAAATCTTCCATTGTACTGTAAGACAATATCTGTTTGGCTGAGCTCATGGCCAGCTGCTGTCTGGGGTATTTAGTTGCAGCCAGAGAGCAGAAGCATCTTCAGAAGTGGTTTTAGGTAGATGGAATTTGGCTGTCCGGCTGCCAGTGGGAAGCACGTAGGGCCTGACAGGTGTAGGCTTTCCACTGGGTTTAACCTGGGAACAGGAGGAGATAAACAATAGTACATTTTTATCAGATGAGAAGGTGATTTATTGATTTAAAACCCAGCCCTGTCATGGGAAGTGGTGGCACACTCTGTGTAGCCGTGAGCATCCTGGAGCTCCCTGATGGTCCCTGGATGGTTTTCAGTCAGCATGTGCTGTTTGAGCTGTGGCTAATTGCCTGTCCTCTGAGAGATGATGCATCCCAGGCAGGTGGGGATGCTTCAGGCAGCCTGTGCCTCAGCTCTTTGGCTTCCAAAGTAGGACTTGCCTGTTGGCTTCACTGCAACTTGCATTCAGGAACAGTTTGGAGATGGGGAAAAAATCAGCTATATTTCACAGGGCAGAAACACCTGCAGTCTTATTGCATCAGCAAAATTATTTTGTACCAAATGACAAGTTCTTGTAAATTTTATTTTTGGACATGAGAAGCAGCTCTGGTCAGAAAGACTTGAGAAGGAGATGCATTTTGTGTGTGTGCGTGGGAGTTCCCTGTCCTGTCTGAAGCACAGATTTCCTCTGGTCATAATTCCAGCTCCAGCAAAGCCCTCCAGCACATGGACTGACAGGCAAAGGGACACTGCACCCCTGTCACATTCAGTGGGGTGACATGCCAGTAGTCAGCTGCATGATTTTATTACTAGATCTTTAACTAGAGAATATTGCTCTTCCACCATGAGATACAAGAATGTTGCTCTAGGCTTTTGCCTTCAACCCAAGGTCAACATTATTTGTGTAAAAAGAGTGGACAGAGAACCCTCACGTAGTTCTGGCATTTCTTCCTTTTATTGGGGTTTTAAAGCCTGTTCAGGAGAAGAGGTGACTTTTCTTGTCTAGCTAGATCTATAGCAGTCACTAATCTCTGTGCCACAGATTTGACCTTTGCATGGAGGTGGCTGTGTGGAAGGTGCTGTGGGGAGGTAGCCTTAGACATGCAGTTCAGTAGCATCTCATGGCTCGGTGGTTTCTTGTTTCCAAACTATTTCATCCTTTCTCTGTATTGTGAAGGAACGAACCCATTCTAGACTTAGGACTACACCCAAATGCCATAGCTATGCCTCCCCAGTATTGATGTGGCTATTGATTATTGCAGACACGACTTGTACAACCCCTTTGGGCTGTGAACTCTGTGTCAGCAGGTGTTCACTGAGTTGCCTTTTCAAAATACAAGAAATCTGGTTGAGGGCACTCGAACCAGCCTTGGTTTGTGCTTTCTTTGAGTGGTGCTGAGACCACAATGGTGACCACAGAGCCTGTTTCCTCTGCTGCTCCAGGCTCTGCACCTCCTGCCTTGCTGTAAGCAGGACTGAACTGGTGCCCCTTAGAAAAAGAAGGGGAAGTTGTTTGGGCCAATTGAAAAGGGATGTGAGCCCTGGGCTGACCTTATTTCTGTGGGAGATGGTGAATTCAAGCCTCCTCATCTCTTAGCAGGTTGGGGAGACACCCAGCTGTGGTCATGGCCCTTTTATTTTTGTCATGAGGATATGGACCTGCTGAGCAGTGGAGTGAGCAGCAGGCCTTGTTCTGTGGGGGGTTGTGGTCCTTGGTAAAAGAGGCCAGGTCAGTGGCTGAGAAAAAGAGGAATTTATTCTCTCAGATACATTTGCAATGAGCAAATTTAGACTATTTTAATTTGGAATGAGCAAATGCTTTTGTGTTTAGTGAGTACTAAACCACTAAACAGAGGCAGGGGAGGGGGAGTGGTGATGGGGGGGAACCCAAGAAGTATAGAAAAAACACTGAGCTACAAAGAACTTGTTCTGGGAAAGCAAAGCAATTTATTTTAATGGGCACCCACTGGAGACCAGCTGGTTGGTATGAATTTCAGCTCTGTAGGTCAAAAAGCGTTGGCTGTTGAGAAATGTTAGATGGCAAATGAAACTTTCGCCTTATTTGTCTAAATTCTTGTGTTTCACTTCTATGAATCTGGCTGCTGTTCAGACAGATGAGTTCTGCTGTTTGTTTAGGCAGTGGTTTGCAGTATCACACTTGGCTTTTCTGGGCACGGCACCATTATCTAGCACAGGTTGCTGTGATAGATCCAGCCCCACTATAGCTCTCTTAAGCACAAAGCCATAGTAAACCCCATTGCTCCTGATGGATGTGGGATGTGGCCCTCGTTTACTTTTGATCTGGGTGGGTACTGGGCACAGGGAGACCTCCCCACTGTGCAGCTTGTGGGTGCCTTTGAAGCCCGGGTGGATGAAGTTGTGTGGGGTATGGTGACTGCTGGCTGATGTGAAACCAGAGCTGAGAAAGAACAGCATGAAAACAAATCTGTGTCTGCTGTATGGCACCCTGCACCTTTCCCAGGTGCTCCATATAATCCACACAGCACACCCAAGTTGTGATCCTCACCGGGAGGCTCAGGGAGTCCTTGGAGAGGATCAGCAGCTGCTGATCAGAATCAGAGCATCTGAGAAGTCCCTGCTCTTTCTGCTTGAGCATGGGAAGGCTTCACATCAGCTCAAATGCAGCGTTTCATGCTTGTGCTTGTCTTGTAAAAAACATCCTGTCAGCACAGCCAGGTCCCATCTGCACAGAGTGGATGGTGGCAGCTGGGATGTGATGGCTGCATTGTGTCTGCCTCCCTTGTTGTGTGTAACATGCATAGGTGAGAGCAGGGCTCAGGGGCTTTGATCTGCTCCTTGTGTACTTAGTGCAGGGTGTTGAGTCCGTCTGGAGTCTTGTAGCCAAGTCCTGGGAAACTCTTCCCTCTAGTGTTCAGCTGAGCCAGGCTGCAGCTCCTGTGTGAACAGAGCTCTGAGGTGATTTTCGGAAATGTAAACCAGCCAGTGGGGCAGGATCCAGGTCACCCCCAGGCTGCTCACCCAGTTGCCACTTACCTGGGTGTTTGTCCTGTTCCTCCCTTCTGCTGTAGGTGAACATCATCCCGATTATTGCCAAAGCAGACACCATCTCCAAGAGTGAGCTGCACAAGTTCAAGATCAAGATCATGAGCGAGCTGGTCAGCAATGGAGTGCAGATCTATCAGTTCCCCACGGATGACGAGGCAGTGGCTGAGATCAACTCTGTGATGAATGTGGGTAACGCTGCCAGTTCCATCGCTGCCAAAAGTTGTGACAAATTAAATTGCTGCACAAAAATGCATTTGAAGGGCGAGTTTCATTGGGAATGTCCAGACACTGAATCTGTTGGAAAGTCGAACTGTGAGTCTCGCAGATACCAAAAGCTGTTGCATACAAAATTAATTAAAATGTGGCTCATGTTTAGTCTGGGGGCTCTCTGGAGAAATTTAGCTCTAGAATTTATTGAATTTTTGAAAAATACTTTCTTCAAAATTAATTCTGCCTGTTCTTAGGCTACTTTGCATTTGTGGAAGAAGAAACTTTGAATAAAAATGAGACAGTTAAGATTTACATTAGCCTTGTGACCTAAGGGGGCTGACCAGAGAAAACCCAATTTAAAGAAAAGAAGAAAAATTGTTAATCTCTATTTTGTCTTTTTTGAAATTCAAAGATCAAATTCAGACCTGGCTGAAGCACATGCTAAAACACGTTCAAGCTTCCTGTCTCCCAAATCAGAATACTGCAGCTATGGCAGTAGAAACAACTGAAATGTTTCCATGTTAATTTTATAAATCAAAAGAAGCATTTTCATCAAAATGAACATTTTCCTGCATAGCTGTTTCTGATTAAATGCTTTGTCTTTTCTTTCACCCTTCCCCCCACCATTTTTTTAAAATTCAGTCACCAGTTGGTTTTTGGGTTGACTAGATATGTGTTTACACTTAATAGTTCTTTTTTGCTGAAATCATGAAAAATTTGGAGGATTCACTCTTAGTTAAATAATTGCAAGCTGCATGTATTGGGGAGAAAAACAGGAGTCATGCTTGCTTGGCTTTTCTTTTTTTCCTTCCTTCCTCCAACAAAAATACATTTGGCCACTTCTCTACAAGTTCCACACTTGTGGATCCATTTATTTTTAAATGTGAAGGATTTTGTCAGCCTCACCCTGCTGAAGCACCCACTCTGTGGCTCCTTCCCTGCAATCCTGAAGAGGGTGTCCTGTTCCCTCCCTGTGCCTGATGCTTTGCAGGCTTGGAGAGCAGCAAGCACATGTTGTATCCTGCACATGTCCCTTGCAGTGCCCACACACTCACTGCTGTGCCAAGGCCTGTTTGTGGCTATCCCTGCCAGTGCTTTTGGGAAGGCAGGGAGTGCTGTGCTCCTGGTGCGTGCAGGAGCAGCCTGACAAAGGGATAGAGGGGAGCAGTAATGACTGTGGTGTTCCTACAGTATTCTCCAGCTGGTGCAGCCCAGGCAGCATTGCTGTGCTGTAGCCTGACACCACTCTCTGCAGTAATATCCCCGTTTGTAGTAGAGATTCCTCCAAGTATCAGACATTGGTAGGTTCAGAGGGGGGACTCATGGAAGCAGCTCCTGTGCCTGGGTGAGGGGGATCTAAGGGTCAGGCTGATCTCTGAGGGGTTACCCCATGCACTGAGTTCCTGCCCTTGGCTCTGTTCCAGGCTCATCTGCCCTTTGCCGTGGTTGGCAGCACGGAGGAGGTGAAAGTTGGGAACAAGCTGGTGCGAGCTCGGCAGTACCCGTGGGGAGTGGTGCAAGGTGAGGGGCTGCAGGCCCACCCCAAACCCCTCCTGGTGTGTGCTCAGGCACACCCTGGCACCTGTCCAGCTCTGCCCTCCACCAGCACCTCTGCATGAAGGTGCCCTGTGATAAGTGGTGCAGGCACGTCCCCTGCAGCCTTTTGTCTTTCCTTTGAATTTCCATTCCTGCCAGCAGATAGGAAGGTCAGCAGGAATCCCTGCATCCAAGGGGTTGTGTTGTGCCCTGAGCAGGGCAGCAGCCTCTTGAGGATGCAAGTATCTGGAGTCAATCATATATGCCCTTGTCCCTCACCACACCTGCAGTTTGCTGACTTGTCCCCTCACTTCTGTTAGTGGAGAATGAAAGTCACTGTGACTTTGTGAAGCTGCGGGAGATGCTGATTCGGGTCAACATGGAGGATCTGCGGGAGCAGACCCACACCCGCCACTACGAGCTCTACCGGAGGTGCAAGCTGGAGGAGATGGGTTTCAAGGACACAGATCCAGACAGCCAGCCCTTCAGGTGAGTGGCCTTCACATCTAGCATCCATTTTAGAGTGAGAGTTTGGTACTGACAGCCCCAAAAAATGGGAGGCTTGTAGGTGAAATCTACAGTGCTGGGCTGGAAAATACCAGCACTGGATTTGAACCTTGCAGCTGATTTGGATGTTCCCTTCCCTGTCTGTTTGTCTTTAAACAACACAGACAGGCATGCATTTCCCCATCACTAACTCACTGGTGTCCAGAGAGTCTGGATTTCATTTGCTTTCTTCCTCAGCCTCCAAGAAACATATGAGACCAAAAGGAAGGAGTTCTTGGGTGAGCTCCAGAGGAAAGAGGAAGAAATGAGACAAATGTTTGTTAACAAAGTCAAGGAGACAGAGGCAGAGCTGAAGGAGAAGGAGAGAGAGGTGGGTGTGCCAAAAACCGTGTGAGGACCCCAAACTACAGCTAGCAGGGAATCTGGGTCTGGGCAATGCATGAATCCTGGAAAGCACATGCAGCTGTTGAGGAAACCTGAGGCAGCTGGGCTGGAGTCCCCAGTGTGAGACTTCAGGCAGCAGCTGTGACTGCAGAGGAATTAGATGGACCATCCTCAGAGCTAGTGAGGAGCAGAAGATCCTGCCATGTGCCCACCCCCTGTGCAGTGCTGCAGGCTGAGCCAATATCCCCTGTGCTCATCTCCAGGGCTCACACTGCCTCTGGTTTGCTACGTGGTCTCAGGCAGAGCTGAATTTATTGTGTCTTCCCTGCTTTTGGTGGGCACTGGGTGCTGTATTCAGCCAGATTGGTCCCTGTGGTGGGGATTTGGGTGGGAGGTGTGACAGGGCTCTTGGGGCAGGGTTGGTACAGCCCAAAGGAGCTGAATGCAATTCTCAGAGTGTCTGTCTCCCACCAGCTGCATGAGAAGTTTGAGCACTTAAAAAGGATACACCAGGAAGAGAAAAGGAAGGTGGAGGAGAAAAGGAGGGAGCTGGAGGAAGAGATGAATGCCTTCAACAGGCGGAAAGTGGCAGTGGAAACCTTGCAGTCCCAATCCTTGCAGGCTACCTCACAGCAGCCACTGAAGAAGGACAAAGACAGGAAAAAGTAAGTGTCTGAACTGGAGTCTTCCTCCTCTGCCACTGAAAGCTGAGAATCTGCTCAGATGCTCTAATGTTTGGTCAGTTGTTCAGAGAGCATACAGAAAAGGGGATTTTGGAATCCTAATTCCCATCCTTCTGGTTCTTTGCTTAAAGCAGAGGAGAGGTGAGCCCCTCCTGTGCCTGAGCACTGTCCAGAGAAGCCTGGGCAGCTGCAGGTGGGAGGGATTTACAATTTGGGGCCATTCTCTAAAGGCTGATGGTCCCATGGGGTTCACTCTTGCCTCTGTGACAGCCAACTCAGGTTGTAAAATGGGGCTCCAAGGCACAGTTCCGATTACAAGAAAATTCTTTTCCTCTAAAGGCAGAGCTATCTTAGCTTGCTGCTACATTAACTGACATTGCTGAAGCCAGCAGGAGCAAGGGTATGTAAATATTGCTGTTCCAGCCACCTGATTGTGTAATGATAGACCAGGAATGGGACAAACAGGTTTTGTCACCTGTGCTTTTAACACCCCCCAGTGGGGGGATTATCCTACTTCAATTCAAGCCAGTCTCTAAGGAACACTGGCTAGGGAGCAGAATAAAGAGCACTGTCATGCAAACTGGTAATTCTGCTACTGTGGCATTTTTTGTTACTTCCCCTTGCATGAAGGAGCTCAAGAGTCAGAACTGCATTCTGTCAAACCCAGAGCAGGCTGGTGGCAAGCCTCTTAATGATGGCAAGGAAAAAAGACCATGAAGAGCAGCAGCACCCAAGTTTGTGCTTGACAGCACAGCATTCAGCTTGACACTGCTGATGAGATCCTGTGGTCTGTCATTTCCCTGCTGTGAACTGCAGCACCAGAGGAGCTCATTCTGTGTACTGACATACTAGAAATTTGTTTCTTCCTGTGGAAGATAACGGGGTAGATTATTTGAGTATTTCGTTGGAATGTAAATGTGTTGGTGCTAAAACCAAAGCACTCTGTTGTGCACACTGCTCAATGTACTCTGGGCATAGCCCACCTCACACACAGAATCCAAATGGCTTGTAAAATACCTCGCTGAAAATAGGGTTTAATCCGAATTAGGAGGTGAATCCCAGGGCATTCTTGGGCCCAGGACTGCTTTGGGGAAGGTGAGCACAGTGATAACTTGTACAAGGGATGCCGGTGGCAGGGATGGACTGTGAGCATGGGCCAAGAAATGCTGCTGCTTCCCCTCTGCTCCTTCTGGCTGCAGCAGAAAAAGTTTTCCTGCACTTTGCTGGGTTTAGCTCACCTGCAGATGTGAGTCTGGATGTTTCCTCTTCTGGGCAGCGACAGAAACGAGCTGTGGTCAGGAGCAGGACTGGGAGGCAGCTCAGTGGCATGCAAAGGTCTGAGGGGCACCCACAGCCTGTGCTCTGCGCAGTGAGGGACCCCATGGTGCTGGGGCAGGGGGACTCTAGCTCTGAAGCACAGCTAGAGGAAGTGCACCATCACCAGGATGGTTTTGGATTGGGGTTTTTTTTGGTTGGTTTTTTTTTTTTTCTTTTTAAATCTGTGAGCTAGCTCAAAATATGGGGTTTTGATATTTCTGCGCAAGTAAAATTTTTAGGAGAGCTAGTTGAACTCTTTATCATCTCCTGGTTCAAGACAGTGTTCTTAGTAGCTTTAATAAGTAAAAATGGTGATGGAAGAATTGCAGAAGTTGGGGGAAAGAGAAGTGTTTTTGGTGCTGAGCAGGTTGTGCCAGGCTGCTCTCACCTGAAGTCTTCAGCTGCCCCAGCAATGTTTGTCCTCCTCCTTTTTTTGGTTTAACATCGGTTAACATTTTGGTTTCACTACACTTTGCTTTTGTTTGATTTTCATAACTTTAATTCATGCTTTTTTATGTTTTGTTTCTTTCAGTTAATCACACACAGGCTTTCAGGCCAAGAGTGGACTTGGTGCTTTCATGTGTTAAGTTGCTTGAGTTTCCCACCCTGTGACCCTTCTCATAACATTGTGTGAGTGGACCAAAGTGAAAGAGAAAATGAGCATCTCCAGTGGTTGCAGTGTTCCGACCTGCTGTTTTCTTTTCAGAATTATCAGGAGGTTTGCAGGAAGTAACCTTACATGTACATTTTGTTAAACAAAGCCAACTAATCCCACAAGTAAGATGTTTTGTTCTAAACCCAGTGATTGAGCAGCCGTGTATGAAGCGACCGTAACTGAACTCATCTTACCCATCAGCTAAATAATTGCTTTCTGCTTTTTCTTTTTTAATTGGCCAAGGTGACTGCTGGAGGTTCCTCAACCTCCACTGTACCTGCACAGTGAGAGGAGTGGTCTGAAGAATGCTGAAATGTTTATTTTTCTAATAAAATTCTCAAATAAGTTTTTAGAATGAGTAGAAAAACACAACACTTAGGCTTTCTGCAGGAATCTTTGTCAGAGTAACCCTCATTCTAGTAATTTTATATTTAATCCTGAATTACTCTAAACACTTTCTACATCATTTGTAATATATATATATATAAGGAGAGAGAGAGAGTGGTTAATAAAATTAATGGGACAATGTTTTGAAATTTCTTTACTGCTAAAGTAGAACATTTATAGAGAGGTTTTTCATAAGAGTTTGTTGTATAAAGTAGAACTACAGGATTTGTGTAACATTTCAGTTGTCACTTACCAATGTATTTGCTGTTGTGGAAACTATTTAAGCCAACATCTTTACTTTTTTTCTTTAACCTTAAACCTAATATGTGCCTAATAAGGAGAATCCCCTGCTCTTGAGTTGTGCACTGTATTTATGCTGACAGTTCCTCATAGAAGGTGCTTCTTTTGACAACTCCTCATGCCTAGAAATCACAGCCTTGTTTTCCTGGGCAACTGAGCTTAGAAGAATAATTAGGATCAATATTAATTTTTTCCACTCAAACCATTTTGTGACTAGGCAGGGCAATAACTAAACAGAGTTACTAGCTATGTTGTCATGGAAAAACAGTTGGACCCAATTCCATCCATCCATCAGATCCTAGGCTAAATGAAAGGAAATATTTTATATTAGCCCCCACATAGTGTCTTTAGAGTTTATAAAAACACTGGCTGGCTAAGTGTTAGTTGTAAGTGTGTGCATTTTTATTTAGTCATTAATGTTACAGGATTTTCCTGATATGTTTTTTGTAAAGACTTGTCTTTAAGCTGTCAGGAAATTCCTGATGTGCTGTGCAGAGGGAGATGTAGGGCCTGGGTCTGAGCTGTCACAGGGCTGTTGCAGGGCAGCATTTTGCTGGATTCTGAGGTTCTTTAAATCTCATATCCCATTAAAGCAGCTTTTTTTTTTCCCCCTTTCTAAATACATGCTCAGGTGTTAGACTGTGTTTTCCTATGGACACTGGCCTTTTTTGTGGGTATACTGACAGTGTTACTTGATGCTTGTAGAAAAGAACCTCACAAAGATCTCATCGGTACCTTTTAGAATAGGCTTTTGTTGAAAGAATAAAAATTCAGCACTTGTTGGGAGTCTGCTGAAAGCTGGACATTTAATTTTTAAGGCTGTGCCTCCAGGTTAGATGTATTTTAAAGAGTAACTATCAAAAGTTAGGAGGGTGAGTGTGGTTTTCTCAAACACGTACAAGGAACCCAACCTTCTGTTCCATGCAAGAAGACAATTCCACCTCACTTTTGACTACAGACCAATCATGTAGCAAATTATTTGTTATTAATCTTTTGTTAATGAGAGAGACTGTAGTGCACTAATTGCCTGAGAAAGCAGTGCTCTTTGGTTCATTGTTTTGCTTCTCGAGGCCAATGCTGGGATGAAACAGTAACTGGTGGTACTGGTATGCACCCAGCTGCCTCACCAATATGTTCCCAATCAATAGTTCTCTCCTGATCTCATGCTGCAGCCAGCAAGATCTATGCAAATGATTTCTTTCTGCCCTGGCTCATCAGAGATCAATTCTTTTTTCCTAGAATAACAGGTAGTTAAGAAAAATTATTACAGCAAAAATTTTCAAATCCATGGGCATTGTGGAGAAATTTACAGCATTTTCTGAAGAAGACATTCAGAATGTATGTAACACTATTTTAATGATGATGATTATTATATTACTTTGACTTTATGTTGTGACAGACATCCCTTGTCCTTGTAGTTGCTTGTTCAACGTCATAATCTCCTCAAGGGGACCCAGTAATTTTTTTTTCCTGAGTTTTTGTTTTTTCCTTTTGGCCGAGACAAGATTTAAGAATTGTGGTATATAGGGTAGTTCTGTATCTTATTTTTATTTAACGAATTACAAATATGTTGTGATGCTAATCTCACCCAGTCTGAAGACTTACATCTTGTAGGCTAGAAAAAGTGAAAGAAAAACCCTTCAGAAATGATCGAAACCATCCAGTTACACACCTTTCAGCTGTTTTATACATTCATCTGTAAAAGATTGCTATTAATGGTAAAAACTATCCAGTTTTTTTATCATTTAAACATTTACCATCCTGTATGTTGTCTGCTTCCTAATTTAAATTGTGTTTTGTGGGTCTCTGAGGGGGGCATCATGCATGGCTGTGGTGGCTGCCCCAGGGGTGAAGATGGGGGATGTTTTGGAGCCATTGGGGACCTTGAGGACCTGCCTGGGGTACACAGCCCTCTGGGACCTGCTGCATCCCTTTGCTTTGTCATTCCCAGCCTGTTGGGGTTTGTGGTTTGGTTTTCTTTACTTTCTTTTCTTTCCACTCTGTAATTTTTTTCTTTTATTAAATCTCACATGTATTTTGAGTTTTTGTGGTGTCGTTTATTTGATGGTGCATTTTCTGTGCAATCTAGTCATTTTCTGTATTATCTGTCAAAATAATAGTGTGTCATGATTACAAGCTTACCAGTCACAGCCTGTCTTATACTATTGGGAGCATTCAAAAATATAGTTAGCTAATTAATTGACAACTAGCTAATCATAGAGTGTGCAGAAATGTACTTCCTATGTAATCTGGGGAGAAATTCTAAGATATTAATCCAAAAGCCATCTGTGTTTGGGCAGAAGGAGCTTTGAGGCTTGTTGGTACATCTCCTTTGGGAGATCTGGTGACTGAGCAGGGGGATGTACCAGCAGCTTTGCTGATGTGATGGTGCCCAAAGAGGTGATTCAAAGGTAGGATGAAAAGGGAGCAGAGGTGGAGAGGGTTCCTGGTGGTGCATCCAAAGCTGTGTGCCTTGCCTGGAGAAGGACATTATACACTTGGGTCAAGGCCAACAAAAGAGCACAGTTTTAGTTTGGGGCTCTACTTTCAGAGAGCTGCTGAAGCTTTACCCAAAGATGTGTTCTCAGTGTCTGTTCTCTAGGCCATTGCTACGTACCAAGTTATATTCACTCAGCTTTGGGTCCTTCTGGGGTTTGTTTGGTATTGGCCTGAGTTCAGTGCTGCACTTCAGACACAGCCAATGTGAAGTTTGGCTGATGCACAGTGTTTGCTGTAACAGTGCTTCTGGTGGGAGGTTTTTCTGCAGCCCCAGCTTGAAGAACAAAACCAGGCTGGTGATCCTGGCTGCCTCTGAGAGCTTTTTAGGAATATGCAGCTGGAAATCTTTTAGGCAGAACCTTTAGTAGGGAATTATCACTTGATACCAAGTGGTTTGTATGAAATGTTTACATCCTTTTCCGTCCCAATACGTTTTAAAGGCAAATCTAGGAGACCAGAGAGGAGCATGTGCATTCAGGTACATCAGAATTCAGGGAATCAAAGGTGGTGGAGGAGCTGTTCCTTTTAAAGATCAGCCACCTGCTGATTCAGATGATGTGCATTGGTAAGTGTCTTTCCAGAGGAGCAGTGTTAGGAGCATTCATTAATATTTGTGCAAAGCTCATAGAGATGCTTTGAGGAGAAGGAGAAATGCACAGGTTTCTTAGAGAAGCAGCTCAGCAGTGAGGCAGGTGCTGCCCAGGCTTTGCAGTTGCAGAGGCCCTGGGACAGGGGGGTACTTTCCTTCAGGAGACAGCCCAAACCCAGCCTTGTCCTCAGCTGTTCCATCGGGAGAACTGTGCAGCTGTGGGGGATGGAATGAGGCAAGGACCATGCAAAGCCCCTGCTCTAGCTGTGTGTGCTGGTTGGCTGCTCCTGCAGGTCTCCATCACCTGGCTGATGGAGCATTTCTTATGTTCCATCAGCAGTCTTTTCTCATTAAAATTTTAAATCAATCCTCTGATTACCAGTTCCAAACAAGATGTTGGCAGCTATGAGACCTTATCCAAGTTGCAATGGGTTAAACTCAAATGTCTGTACAATAGATTGGTACTTTGACTTTTCATGCTGTCTTTACTTAATGTAAATGACTGAAACTTAAACACTGATTCTCTTTTGTTCTTTCTATAGCTTTTTTAGTCTTCCCAGTGCGTACTCCATAACAACAGGAAGATATGTTAATTAGAAGATTTATTAAGGCCAAAACATCTCATGCAGAAGAAATTAATTGGTGCTTACACCTTTAAGCTTGCAATATGTTGCACAGAAGAGAATATGTAGCAAGGACTAAAATTCACCGTGTCTTTTGATGGGGAAAAGTTTGCTTAATCAGGTTTCTTGGTAAAGTTGAAATCCAAGATACTTGCCAAAAGGTAAACTGCTAATTTAGGCTGCTGCATGGCTGGCACTAAAACCAGAATGCTAATTTTGGGGCTTTTACCCCAAAGGAGTTAACATTGACTGACTGCAGAGAGATGAGGGACAAAGCTGTGGTAGTGTGAGGAAGTTTCAGCTTTGCTGCTCGAGCTGCTGCAGTAACAGGGCCCTGCAGGTCCTCTTCAGTCTGGTTTTGGGGTGTAACTGGGGAACCTGGTGTACCTAACCTAACATCCCTAGTCTGACATCCCTAATCTTTCAGCTGGATTCTCACCTTTCATAGCAATAATTCTTCTGTGCAGCTTGCTTCTCTATACTTACAGGTTTTATAACCAAAATGCTCCAGCCTTCAACCCTTTAGTTTTCTGAGGGCTGCACGTGGTGCCTCACACCATAACCCCTTCCCCAGAGCTCCCTGCCCACCTCCCACCTGCTGCTTCAGGGCCAGGTAACACTGCCTGGCCAATCCAGTCTCTACTCATCCTGCTGGGATGTGATGGGTGAGAAGGGAACCATTTTAAAGTACAACTAAATATTATCTATTAATGGAGGCGAAATGGTTTAAAACGGAAGACTCAGTGTTCCTGGTGTGAGTTCAGTGTTTTTAACAGACTGACTTCCCCTTACGCAAATACCTTTTTTTAAAAAGGAAAGGGGAAAAACAAAGTGTGATGTCTGTGCCCCAGTAACTTCACACAGGAACAGGGAGCGGCCCCAGTTTCTTTGTTTTAAACAACCTTGTAAATGAATCTCAGGAATGATCTGTACCAAAGTTGGGTTTAATAAAAACAAAACTGACTTGTTTAACAAACTTCTGTTAAAACCGTGGTTTGTACACCAGTTATAACCAGAACAAGGCCCTCTGTCCAAATTCCCAGCCCTCTGTCAACCCGTTTTCCCCTCGTTAACCCCGTTGCCGTGTGATTAAAGTGTCATGTCCCCTGTGCACCCCTGTGTCTTGGCAGCTGCTGTCCCCAGTCTCCCTCCCTTTTTCCAGGCTGCTGCTTTCTCCACTGCCCTGGTTCTGGGAGGGCAGGAGTGGCCAAAAGCCAGTCCTTGGCAGGAGGTTTAAAGGAAGTCTCACCCTGTGCCCCTGCCTCGTGCTGGGTGGTGTGACTGCAGTGGGACAGAGGTTGAGACAGGGAGTGGGTGTATGTGACAGGAGCCCTCTGAGGCTCCCACCAAGGACATTTTGTCTCTGTAAGCCCCCAAGAGATGGAGAGGCTGGTGTAGAGGTACTACCTGCCCCAGGCACTGAGTGCCTGTCCCTAGGCTGTGTGGTACATGACAGTCTCTGAACCCTCTGGAATGCCCTCAGCATAAATTAGAGCTGGGAAATAGATTGCAGCTGTAACACTTATGTGGCCTGAAAAGGACTAAACTGGGCCCCTGGAGAAGCTGTGGAGACTCCTGCCACTTGCAGGCATTAGGGATGAAACCCCATGACAAACATGTTCACCCCGTGTTCTTCATCCCTGCCTGCTCCTGCTGCTGCAGTGGGCAGGGATGAGGCCCCACTTGTGTCAGGGGAAGTGGGAGCAGCTGGGAAGCACCAGGGCTGACACAGTTGTGTCTTGGGGGCCCATGAATTCAGAGCTGGAAGTCCTCTTAGGAGTCTGTCTCCATGCCTGTGATGCCCTGCACAGAACAGGGGAAAGCTGAGGCTGTGTGTAGCCATCAGGCTGAGCTGAGCTATGAAACAGCCTTTGCTGCTGCTTTAATGACTGTTTTAAACTTGCTTGTGTTCCCTTTTGAGCCCAGCCACTCTTAATTCCTTTGGCAAAGCTTTCATCCAGCTTAGAGCTTTTGTCAAGTTAGATTCCCAGCTGGATAGGTTAATTGGGAATAGAAGCTTTCTGTTCTTTTTCCAAATTGCTTGGAAGATTTGATTAAGTTCTGTTGGTTGTGACCGTAGTTGGGTCACCAGGGGGATTCCAGTTGCATGCCTTGCTGAGGAGGAATGGGAAGAAGTTAATGCATCTCTCCATCTCAGTGCACTTTTCTGCCTTCCTAAAGAATTGAACTGTAAGTACTGTTCAAATTGAATTTAACACACTAAAGTTAATTAGCAGGAGAAAAAACCCAGCAACTTTATAGATGCAACCCCACAAATGAGGTTTAACTATTGCATTACTCTTCCCTTTGCAGTTTTCTTGTCTCTTGGTCAATTCTCTGACCACAGGAATTTCTTTATTTGTGCAGCTGTGTAAATGAACTCTTCTCCTAGGTCGTCACCCACCCTCCATAAGTAGTGACACCAAGTCAGGTTTATTGTCAGAAACACCCCAGTGAGTGCTGTCTTGAAATGGGGAGGCTCCATCCTCACCTGTAATGGTTCCTAGGTGTGAGATGTGGCATGAGATGTGACATGGTTCCTTTTGGTGAGGGTTATGAATGGGGATGGGAGGATCTGAAATCCTTTGCTGTTTCCATAGGTGGTTTAAAACAGCCACAGAAAACAGTTCAGTGGGTGTTTACCATAGGGGATTTTAGATGTAATTGCAGCTTGGTTTGCAAGGTGGTGGTTGCTTCAGGCATGTGGAAATCTAGCCTGAATTGAGGCAACAAGAGGAGTCTGGGTTTGAAAGGTGTGCCTCACCTGGGCCGTGATCCCCAGAGGGAAGGGACCTTACCAGGTCAGAGCTCTTTGAAAATACTCTGTAAGCATTCTCTGTCATTTTCCTGGGAGTGAATATTCCCCAAAACAACAATCCTCAGAGAGCTAGCCATAACCACATGAGACCTGTGCCAGCACTCACTGAATCTGGCACATTTTCACCAGTAACTGGTGTGTAGCAAGTGGGATCCACAGTGGTGAGTTGAGCTGCAGTTGGAATAAACTTGTGTTTATTATAAATAAACGGGTGAGATGTCATCCTCTCTGAAACGGGCTGGGCAAAATAATTGTTCCTGTCACTGCTGTGTGTGGGGAGTGTTCATCTTGTCACTCATTACTTGTCCAGGCAGGGAGGGGAAAGGTATTAAAGCTTCCAACCCTGTTCTGCAAGAAAAAAAAGAGATTTGGTGCTGTTCTTGCTATCCAAAAAGTGCTTTCTGTAACAAGAATGGTCCTGTGCAAGAGCAGCTCCTTCCTGTAGCTGGCAGCTTGTTCTTTGGGGTAGGAAGGTCCATTCTGAGCCGTGGATCAGGAATGCAAAGGTAAGTGACATTTTTAACCAGGTGGAGCCAAGACAAAAGTATTTTTTCCTCCATGGTAACTACGGTGCTGGAATAGGTGTGTGGGAGGGAGCTGTGCTGCCAGAGAAGCAGCAGTGTCCTGGGAGTGCAGCTAGGCTCCAGGTGAACTGTTCTCGTCCCAGTGGGGCATCTTGCACTCTGACTGGGAACACGGAGCCCTGATGGGCCTTCCAGCACTGTCTCTATCTTTTAGAATTAACTCCTGTTAATGTATGCTTTTCAATGCTGATCATAGAGATCTGCAGAGGTTTTGAAAAGCAAGTTTGTTCATGGGTTTTAACACATCATCCAGCTTATAGGCAAGAACTATATACATAGGCTCAAAGCTGTGGGGAAAACACGAGGTTACTGTTGTGGTGTAAAGTTACAGCATGTTAAGTACTGGGTGTAGAACTTTTCTGCTGGCCTTTCCATGGGCAAATGCAGCTGGTGACAATGCTTGAGACAGGGCCCATGGATGGGAGGGAAGCAGAGCCCATCACACAGCCCAGTTTTCTGCAGGGATCAGTGTGGGCACAACCTTTCAGCTGGGCTATGCCAGGGCCACAGAGAACAGGCAGACCAAGCTTATGTTTTATTTAGTGGAAACTGTAAAAGACAACTCGCCTCCTCCCAAATGCCAGGCAGTAAAGTCACAGCTGGTGAGAGAAAAGGAAGGTGCTGCTCAGGAGGAGGGAAGAGCCCTACCATTAAATGAAAACCTCCCCTGTGGTAGGATGAATAAATACCGTGTCCCAAGCATGCTGCTGCGTGGCCCCCGAGTATGTGGGGACCTCACAAACCTCATCTGGTATAAGCCAGCTCCCTGAGTCCTGCTCCTGCAGCACCCCCAGCTTGATCAGAGCCCCCCCTCAGCACAGCATCCACAGCTTGAGGTAGCTTTGATCTGGTTCATGGGAATTCTGTGGGGTTCACTGCAGGTTCAAGTCATGTCTGCTCACAAATGTTATTTGCACTAAGTCTCCTATACTGGATGTTACTGGAACACTTGGGCATTTCCTTTGTGGTTTAAAGAGCAGCATGGCTTTCTCCCTGCACACACAGAGCTCGCTGTGTTCTCAGAGCCCACTCTGGCAAATTCAACATGTGAGAAAGTGTGAACAGCTACTCAGCACATCAGTCCTGCAAGTCTGGCATTCAGGAATTCCTCTCCTACAAGATAGGACAATGAGGAAGGGAGGAGAAGGCCAGAAACTTTCTTCTTGCACTGATGAGCTCTGCTGTTACACAGCATGAGGGTCTCCTTGCTCCTGTCCCATCTCTGTCTCCAAGTTATTTATCCCATGGCATTACATGAGATACCTGCTCAGTGTTTAGCCTGTGCCAGTCCATATGAAACCCCCTCCTGCTCCATGACAGGATGGCAGGTGTGGTGCTGTTACCCATCCCATACTGGCTGGATCATTGTTTGGATTGTATGGATTGTTACCCTTCAAGCTAGGGTAACAATCACCTAAAAATGCCTGTTGTTTAAAACAAAACCACCACAAATTTTAAAAGGATGTGTGAGGCTGGGTTTTAAAAGTGTAAGAGTGGTTTAATCTGACCTTTGTGAAACCACTTTGCTATGAAGATTAAGCAGTTTGTAAGAAATAATGTGGTTGTAGTGGTGGAGGGGAATTAATTAAAGGCATTTTGTATTGTCTAGTCTGGTAAGACAGAATTTTTAAAACCCTGACCAGCACATGCTGGTTGGTAAGAGCCCAAGGCAATGGTGATTGCCCACAAGTGATTTCCCACATTTCGTAGGAGCTATGATTGAGTCTGTAATGGTTTAACCAGGAAGAAGCACAGATCCCAGACCCCTGGATTACAAGGTAAGGCCTTAAGGAGTACTGGAGGTTTGATTCAGGTTTCTCACTGCTGAATCAAAATGATGCTTGGCTCCATCTGAGAGCTCTTGCAGAGGCAGCAGTGGGGGCTGCCCATTCCTCGACAGCAGCTCCTGTTCAGGCTCCCATGGGCCGAGTCAGGCTAGCTCTAAAGAGAGAACAATGGTGTGAGCTGGATGAAAGGCTCAATCTGTCAAACTTCATCATGGCTATTTTAAAAATAAAGTCTGAGGCATTTGGTTCTCCATGCAGTCTGTAGCTGCCTGCCAGCTGGATCCCTGGGTTGAAGGACTGTGACCAAGTCCCTCCTCTCCTCAGCTTTCTGTCTTTACATAATGTTAAAACTGAGGGGTAGCACACACTCCTTGGGGAGGACATAAAAAATAGACTGGTAATACCAACTGTCTTTATCCTCTGAGAAGCACAGTCACACTTTTTCCCTGTTGTTTTGGCTGTTCTGTTTGCTGGGACCTGCTGGTTCTGCAGCAATATTCCAAGGCAATAGTTTTCCACTAGTCCTTTTTGGGTGGCTGTAAGGGAGGGCAGGGGCAGCTCGGTTGAGGGCACGAGCCTCCTGTGTTCATCCTCCCAGCAATTACTTCCCCATCCTCACTGTGCAGGTGTCTGAATCCATCACAGCATTCTTCAGTCTCGATGGTTTGATCAGGAATTTGGGCTGTAGTAGGTGTGAAACAGGCTGACTTACAGCGACCCTCAACCTCCCTTGATGGGAACTCTTCCATTCAGAAGGGTGATGGCAGGGTAGCCTTGCCTTGGGATGGCCCTGCACAGTTTGGCTGATGGGAAAGAAAATATAAACAGCATTGGGTGGCTGCAAGCACATTAACTCTTGATTCACAAGCTCTTTTCAGTGGATTGATTCAGCACTGTTCACCTGTAAAGAAAGAGGCAGGTTTATTGTTAAGTTCTGGATAAATGACTCTTGTCTGGGCACTGCTCCTGTCACTTTTTAATTAGGGGGAGGGCAGGGACAGGCTGCATGCCTCAGTAGATGCATAGCAGCAATATGCTGTTGATCCTGATGGAAAACACTTATCCAGGAGCTCCTGGTAACTACTCCTGTAACTACTACTACTCCTCCTACTACACAGAAGGCAGGCAAGTGCTTCCTCTTTCCAGGAAACAACAGGCAACAGGGACAGCAGGAGGGCAGGTTATTTCAGACAAATTCAAGACCTTAAAGTGGGTGGATGGCAAACTGACAGCCTGGGTCTTTAGCCTTCTAAGTGTGCTCTCTTAAAAGGCATGTGTTTTATGAAACTGGGGAAAAGCTTTAAAGTAAAGTAAAAAAGAAAAAGATAGAGCTTGTCTTAAATCATTAGAAGTCAAACTGATTATATTTTAAGAGCAATGTGACTGTACTTAAAAGTTTTCTCAGTGTTCAGTGGGAGGCTGAGGAAACTGGGCAGATTTCTAGGTGCTCTCAGACTCTCCCATCATGAGAGAATCTCTCCTGGCTCAGGATGCAAGGAGCTATCTGTGGCCAAGAATTTGGAACCCTCCTTTCCCTGCCAAAGGGATGTCCTTCTCCCCAGTTCCACACCTGAACTGCACTTTTGTTCCATTTTGTTAGCACCAGCAAGGTCTGCAGCAAAGGCAGAACCAGGACACAGGCCTCAGGAGCTGCTGAAGTGCAATACTGCCTGTAAATACACATAGCTTTATTCATTTATCATGTTCTGCCTTCAGGATTTGTGACCAAAGGCCATTTTGCTTCCTACCTGTGCTTTTTTTAGCAGATCAATAGTAACAGGAACCCAACCAGGAGTCTGCCTCTCCAGCTCCAAGGTGATGATCACCAAAACCAACGTGGAGCCCTTAAACTGCACGAGTTGGTGGCAGGCCATACAGTGCTGCAGCTGCTTGGTCAAGAGTGCAACGTGGAGGGAAGGATTCCTCTGAGGCAGTCTGGGTGGGAGATGGGGCCAGCTGGACATCGCCGTGGCATGGAACTGCAGAGAAGATAAAGTGTACACATATATATATACACACACATATATATATATATAAAAGAAGCAGAGGTTAGTGAAGTTTATATGTTTTCATGTCATTGCCCAGAAGTACAGACTCATTTCATCTCATATCAGGAAACTCGAAGGCTTCCCCCATCTTTTTTTTGTGTTTTGTGTTCGTACTTGCCAATCATTGAACTGTTTTTTTGAGCTGATAATGAATGTATGAGGTCTGTGTTTCCTAACAATTTCTGAGGCTTCTACATTATCCAGATTGCTGTGCAGGAGATTCAGTTCAGGACAGCAGGTCCAAATCCAGTAAAACCAGTAATACTGCACTCTGAATTGACTGAGGAAACAAGCACCTACAAAAGGAAGTTTTCACAATCAGCAGCCTAAAATGGCTTAATATTTGCACATAACCTTAAAAAAAGGATCCAGTATGTGTTCATATCACATGAATTTTGCCTTACTAGCACATGATCGCTTCTTGAAGACAAAGTTTAATTGTTTCTATTAAATGTTTAGTAACTGCAATGTGAACTAAGTGCCAGATCAGGGTAGTCTCATTGCATAAATAAATAATTAGTGGGATGAAAAGGAAAATGGTTTAAGAAAAAACCTGTGTGTGAAATGTAGCAAAACTCTGACAGCTTTCTATGTACAGTATTAATAGAAGGGAAATAGTTAGAAATATTTTTGCAGCCTGTATTTAAAAAAAATAAAGAAGGCATATAATTGTGCATTATGAGAATCTTTTTAATGTCCATTCAGTTCTCCTTTAAAGATGAGAGTAAATTTTTTTTAGCAAAATAAAGTTTTAAATAGTATAAAATTTAAAAAATAAATTTAAAAAGAAAATTACTGCAATATTCTTTAAAAGACTTTCAGATAGGTAGAAATAGGTAGTTTGCCAAGCATCTTGGGAAGGATGTATGGGTGTGTGTGTGCACATCTGTGTTTTTTAGTCTTATTTGATAAGGCATTGTTTCTTTAAAGAAAAAAAATTGCAAAATGTAGTGCTTACAATGTTTAAGAAATCCATTGGTGTTGCTGTGTAAAGATCCTACTGAAGCTTATCCAGTATAATTTTTTCCATCCTTGAGATCTCAGCTGGAGAGTGTTTACACCTCCTTTGCACCGCTAGTATCTGCACCGATGGTATTACCTGTAAAAAATTTTTTAAAAATTAAAAAAAAAAAATAAAGAAACCGGCGTCCTACACAGTGCTGCGTGTGCTTCTCTATATTGGGAAGGGATCTAACAAGTTTAAACAAGTTTATGTTAAGGAGAATGCTCATCCAGGAGACCTTGTTCCCAGGTACCTCCCATCCTAAATGAAGAGTGGTCCCTGCTCACCTCAGGGCAGCTGCTGCAGACCCAGCCCACAGCAAGAACGATGCCCTGAGCCCCCTGGGTCACTGTGATCCTCCCCAGTGTGGCATCAGGGATGCACCTTCCCTGCTACCATTAGTTTTGCTCAGAGGAGGCTCCCTGTCCACCTGTTTTATGGGGCCTGCTGTGGTTCCCTTGTTTCCTGTGGTCATTGACTCAGCTTCTCCTTTGTAGTGGAGAGGAAAAGAACAATAACCTCAGTGTAAGGCCACCTAAGAAAGGCTGTGAAGAACATTTCACTACAGCAGTGGCTGTTTGAAGAGATGTGTATGTCTGACTCCAGCTCCTGGATTTCCTCTTTTACAAAGCAGAAGGAAGAAAAGAGGAGGAATGCAATCTGAAATGCTTTTGGCTAATGCTTGTAAATGCCTGCAGGAGTCTATCACTGTGTTTCTGCTGCGAGAGATATCCTGTGTAATTTCTCACTGACTGCTGACTTTACTTGCTCATCTTGAGGTGCAGAGCTGAGTCAGTTCCTCACCAGGTTCAGAAACCAGTTTTGGCTCCAAGCAAACTCATCTATTTAAAGCTTCCTCTGAAGAACCTCTGCTCTGCTCTGTCACACCTCCTGTGCCCTCCCAGGAGCTGTAGCATGGGCATTGCAGCCCTCTGATGTGCATCTAAGCTCTACTGTGAGCCATGGATTCTGAAAAGAGCAGAGAGGTTTGGGGGCAGGAGAGAAACACATCAATGACATGAACAAAACCAAGTCCTTCATCTGTAAATGTCACAATTCTTCGGAGCAACAATGAAACAGGCCTGAAAATGCTACTCTCTCCTCTTAAGGACTACTTAGGGTAAACAAATTAACACTTTTTCATGATGGTTAAGTTGTTGAAAGACCTGGAAACATGAACAACTTTTAGCATGTTTTAAATGAAACCTACTGACCTCATCTTCATTGGTTTTTGCTGCAAGGGCAAGGCAGGAACTTGCAATGCACTGCAGATATTCTAATTGGGCCTGAAGGGAGAAGAAGGAAACACTGAGTAAAGACGATAAGAGTCTTAGGGGAAATAATTGTCATTCTATGATACATACACAAGTTTCAAACTTTCACTTAGGTTACAGTTGCTTCTGAATTAGTTTAGCTACAGAAGCTGGAAATAGAACAAGGAAATTCAAAGTGAAGCAGAATAAATCCTCTTATAGGTGCCATTTTTATTCATGTATCTCACAATTTTTAGACTATGTAATGCCACAGTATTTACACTGCAATGTTGCTCCTATTCTCACTTTCAGATATTAGTTAAGGTTGACTTCAGGAAGAATTTCTTCATGGAAGGGGTTATTAAACATTGGAACAGGCTGCCCAGGGAGGTGGGGGAGTCACCATCCTGGAGGTGTTCAAGAAACTACTGGATGTGGCACTTAATACTATGGTTTAGTTGACAAGGTGGTGATCAGTGAAAGGTTGGACTTGATGATCTTAGAGGCCTTTTCCAACCTTAATGATTCTGTGATTCTATATGCCTATATCAACCTAAATAGAATTGAGAGCTGCAAGGCTCAGCTCAGCTCCTACCTTTGCTGTAGCTTCAGTGGCAGAAAAGATCAGCCTCACAGTTTAATTAAAAATAGTAGTTTAAAAACCAAAATATTTAAAGTGATAATGTGAATAATTTCTGTTTAGCAGAGAAAAACAGATGAGTTCTTTGTACTTACCACAGCAGTTGGACTAGGTTCACACAAACAATTCTAATGAGGACTGTATGTCAGTGCAACCTCATCAAACACTCGAGTTCATATGTGTGTGTACATATAAATATATATATATATGTATATATATTTGCTAAATGGCCTTCCCCAGCAACGACCCTGACTGCTCCCTAAATCTTCTGCCAAACATAGTCCCTGCTTTGTGTATAAACTGATTACATGCTCCTTATATTCTCAGTCAGTAATCTAGCCAGGGAAAAGCTGACAGAGATCTCTACCTTTACTGATGCCAACAGCCTGTTGAAGATGCTGGTGGCTAAGGCAAACGTTTCTGGGTAAAACTGGATCTGGGAGCTGATTTCTGCCATCCAGAGAACTGCTTTTTTGTTACCCGACAGAGAGATATTTGTGCCCTGAGGGGAAGGAAAAGTTAGAAGAAAAATACAGTTAGTGCTTTGATGATTTTGTTAACATATCTCCAAAGGAAGACTCAAATCTTTTTAAGTGCTCTAATTAGCATTTCAGATGGCTGGAGGCTTGAAATGAAGGAAGTTGTCGGCTGTGTCCACAGAGGGAGGGCAAGGGCACATTCTGGAGCAGTTTAACACACTCACTCATGTTGCCCATCCAGTCTGGCTCTAGCTGTGCTTACACAGGGCTGGTGCTGGATTGTACTGGAGCACTGAGTGGGGAAGCACCCAGCCTTCCCAAACTGAGCTCTTATAAACAAGGTCATGAGCGTGCTCATTACTGCCACCCTGGGAACACTGAAGCCTCGATGCAGCACATGTTCCACTCAGCCAGCCTCAACAGAGCAACTGGAGACAGGAGCAAGTTTTCATTTACTCTGCAAGAGTTTTAACAGCCCTTGTATTTGCCAAGTGCTGGGACCAGAAACAGGTTTGTGACTCCCCAAAGGTACGTGGCAAAATGTACTGAGCTTTTTCTTTCTTATATCTTATTTGAAGCTGCATTCAGGTGAGAGGGAGGACCTTGACTGCCGTGACAATGGCACCCAGGAGCCATGGAACACACCCGAACATTGTTGTAGGAGAAGTGAAAGGGCCAAGCAGCTACACAGAACAGACAACACTAACCACCAGCTTGTTTAATATTACTCATCACATTATATGTTTCACTATTTCGCTTAATTTGGTAGTAAAATACTTGGTAAAAAGTAGCATTTCTAGACTATTTCAAAAAAGAGACAAGGCTGTCAAGGCACTTCTGTGCATTCTTCCATGGTTCTGATGCACTTACAGAAACAGCCAAGTGAAACTGTTTGCATTGTACAAAGACGCCATGGAGTCTTGCAGCTTCCTAAGGTAGGTTGGAATGGAATGGAACAGATGGAATTCACAGAATAGTGCTGAACACAATTAGTATGCCAAATTTGTGGGTTTACTGTTGCTTAGCTGCTCTTACCTGTTCTTCCATATTAGCCCAAACTATTTCACATTTCCCAAAACTACTACTGTTCTGACTGAGCCAGAACAAAATGCAAAGCCCCTGTTTTATACAAGACATCAATAAAATGAAAAATGGGAGAAATACAGACCCTCCTCCCCCTCCATTCCTTTAGCCTAGTCCATGAGGGTTGACTTTTGCATTCAGGTGAGTCAGATGGCATGACCAGCACTGCATCTCTGCAGGGTTCTTTAGAGAATTCCAAAAGGGACAGGGGAGGATACCTTCAGGGTGAGATTCTGGAAAACTGGCACTTTCCAAATCCTGGCCTCTCTGGCTAAGGCATTTTCCAGAAAAAAGGCAAGTCATGAGCTCTTTGTATGTCCAGGACACTTCATGGCAGCTGTTTGAGCCAGTTTCCTGATGGAAGTCACTGACAAAAACAAACAAAATTATAAAACAACATTCCAGCTCCTTGTACTAAGTATGATTTCCTCTTTTGATGCCTTTCCAGCACCGAGAGCTGAGGAGCAGCCACAGGACTTGTTTTTTTGCAGACAGAGCAATCCTGATACGCATTTTCCCTGGAAGTTCCTGATGAAAGAAAACATGTCCGATGGCTGAACAACACCACAGTCCAGCTTTTTCCCTCCTGAGCTGTGTAATGGCTTGAGAAACCTTGGGTCGAGCAGTCCAGATTACTCCATTTATCCTGTTTCACACATTTGGCTCTCCATTTGCAGAGCTATTACATTGCACCCTGTTATCACCTGATTTCTGTTTCTGGCAAATAGAGGCTTATGGTTTCCATACAAAGGCTCAAAGATGACTGTTGTTAGGAGGTTTATTAATTCCCAATTAAAACTTTTCTTCAGAGCAGTTTAATCTTTGGAGATAACTACTTTGGAAATCCCACTCTGCAGACTAAGGAGAGTATTTACAGGACATAAATATCTCTGAATCATATCAGTACCAAGTGAGTGAGAACATCCAGCCTGAAACTCTTTCAAGGCTTACAATTTTGTGTCTCTTTAACAAAAAAAAAAAAACACAACAGAAAAAAATATGTTACTATATATAAAATTGCTGCTTTTCTTTCCAAAGAGTGGTGAATGTGGGCTTCCTCACCATTTTTTTTCTGGAAGCTCACACCATTATCTCAGCAGTTCCATTAAAAAAACTCAAAGTGACATGAATCCTCTGGAAACAGCTCTCCATTTCTAAAGCTGGAGCTCTGTGATGTTTCCCTGAAAGCAGGAACCACTTTAACTTCGGCTTCATGTCAGAGCATCCAAACTCGGGCCGTTTCAGCAGAGGGAGAGCTGGAAATGATTTATCTGTCCGGTTTGATGCACTGAGAAGTTTACTATTGTGTAGCTGGGGTGGGGGAAGTAATAATTAAAATCTCGCCCTCTGGCTAGTTTCGACTGTCCCTGAGAACGACACGGAGCAGCTCCCGCACCGCCGGGGCTCAGACAGCCCCTCCAGCTCTGCAGAGCGTCCGGGGGGCGATGGGGACCCCTGTCCTGTCCTGTCCCGTCCCGTCCCGTCCCGTCCTTGCCCGCCTTAGCTGTCCGGGGTGCCGGGCAGGGGGCACCGGGCGGGATCTCCCCGTGAGGGCGGCGGGAGCGCGGCGGTAGCTGCGGGGCACAGCCCCCACGGGCGCTGCGGGACGCCTCCGCCGGGAGCTTCGGTGCCTGATCTGCGGGGCACGGCTTGGCCGGGACACCCATCTCGTCTCTCGGGTTCCAAACCGCGCGGCAGCTCCCAGGTGAGCGCTGTCTCAGCCCGTGTGGGTCTGTCTCACCGGCACAGGGATCGTTGTTCCAGGCAAAGCGCTCCCGGGATCGGGATGAAATTCCGCCACGGTGATAAACACTGTAGCCTTCAGCATAGCCCCCAAATCCACCTGCCCCCCTTCCCTGGCATCGGCTATTGTCTTGACAGAAGCGCTGCCCCTTCTCTTTGAGTGGGCACCCATTTGCTGGATCCACACAATCCCAGCACCTGCCAGGACCTGTTTGTCTTCCAGTCACAGGAGGTATTTTTTCTCTGTGTTTCATGGAGCATGTGCACCCTTGTTCCCTCCCAGGGCTGGGCCTCTTTTCCAGCATCCATGTTTTCACCCCACGTTTTCTTCCACCCAGGATCTCTCCATGCCTCAGTTTTCCCCTCAGCTCCTGGATCCCTTTGTTTTCCTCCTGCAGCATTTTCTGTGGGAAGCTGGCTCCAATACTTTATGTTAAACCTTTTCTTGTTCCTCAGCTTTGCCTGCCTGCACACGACTCTCTGTTCTCTCACCAGCCCCTTGGGTTATACATTTTTTGGTGCTGAATTATTAGTCCATGAATCTGTGCATGCAGCAGAGCTCTGAGTAACACCGTGGCAGCGTGTAAAGAGCAAAGAGACTGTTTGCTGAATGCCCGCTCCTCAAGCTTCCTGGCTCACCCGGTGCCACACTCCTGGGGCTGAGGGAACGGCGCTGTCCTGCCATTACTGGTGTAATTACCAGTCACTGTCATTACCCAGCCCTGTGACACACCGGTCAGTTTGGTGGGCGAGTTCTGCAGGGTACAGATCAGCTCTGTCCACATTCCTGCTGCTGCTGACATCCCTCTGGCAAAAATACAGCACCACTGAGGTACAGCCCTGCGTTGGTGTCTGTGCTTGGTGCTTGGTGGTGGGGATTCCTGACCTTGCCTGGAGATTCCTGGCCTTGCCCAGGCATCCCAGGCCCCAGTGGTCCACAGCAAAGGTAGCAAGGGGAGGAGTGGGACAGGACCAGTGCCCTGTGACCTGCCAGCAGGATTTAGCAGCAGAAATACCTGGGGGGGAGCGAGGCAAGTGTGATTCAGGGCATGAGGAACTGGGAAAACTATTCATGGACCTCTCCCGTTGAGCAAAATTATGTCTTTGACTCTTAAGGACATAGATTATGAAAGGACAAAGTCGGATTGTTGGAATAATTTAACCTAATTCCTGTAAATAAGTGACACATGGACAGTGTGATGTTGAAATGCTGCGAGCAGGTGAGGCTGTGGAGGGTCCCAGAAGTATCCCATGAAACTTTACACTAAATGACAAATAACTTGGAAATGTGCCTCATCAGTATGGGCTGATTTGTGTCCCACTTGGACTGTATTGCTTGTTTATATTTAAGGTACCCTGCAGACCCTCTATTTCATCAGCAATCCAAAACGTTACAGTCAGGAAAAGAAGGAGATGGATTTTCTTCCTTGCGTGGAGAACAGGTTGGGGCTGCAGCCCGGTCAGAGACCCAGAGCCCCGACAGACCCCCTGGAGCCCTTCCAGAGCAGTGGAGTCTTGTCAGAGCCTCTGGAGCCCTGTCAAACCCATTGAAGAGCCCTCGGAGCGCGGTCAGCCCTCAGAGTCCCGCCCGACCCGCGGCCGGGCCCCGCCCGCTGTCCCCACTCGCCCCGGGCGGTGTCCAGGACGCCCGCTCAGGCCCCGCCTGAGGCCCCGCCTCGGGCCCGCCTCGGGCCCGCCTCAGGCCCGCCTCGGGCCCCGCCATCGCCCCGCCTCAGGCCCCGCCACCCCCCGCCTCGGGCCCCGCCTCGGCCCCGCCTCAGGCCCGCCTCGGGCTCCGCCATCCCCCCGCCTCCGACCCCGCCCCGCCGCCTCAGCCGCCCCGCCCCCGGTCCCGCCTTCCCCCTCCCCGGCCCCGCCCCCGGCCCCGCCTCCCCCCGGCCGCCATTGGTTGCGCGGCCTCCGCAGCGCGCGGGGCCGGCCGCGGGGCGGGGCGGGCGCAGGCGCGGTGCTGTTATTGTTCCGCGGGGCTAGCGCCCAGCTGGGGTTGTCGCCATCGCTGTCACCGTCGCCGTCGCATCGCCATGCCGGTGAGACCCGGGGGGAAGGCGGGCGGTGGCTCACGGGGCCGTGCAGTTACTGCGCACCTCGGCCCGCCGCGCTCGGGCTCCGCGGGCCCCGGCGCCTCCGTTCCCATGTGCGCGCAGGAGCCGCGGTGCGGGCGGCGCCGGTCAGGCCGAGCGGGGCAGGGGGCGGTGAGGGGCTGCGGGCGGGGCGAGGCCCCGCAGAGGCGGCGGCACCCTGGCAGCAGCGGGGGTTCGGCCTCCCCTGAGGGTCTCGTCCCATATCCCGGGTGGCTCGTGGAGATACCCGAATCCCGCACCTGATTTTGGCTGGCGCCTCGTGTGCGGTGCCTCCCCCGCCCACGTGGGGCCGAGCCGCTCTCTGCGTTCAGCAGGGCGGCAGAAGCCGCTGATGAGGCCTCAGAGGAATCGGGGCAGGTAGCAGCCGGAGGGAGAGGCGCTTGGAGACAGGGTTTGTTTCGGCTTGTCATCCAATATAGATGCTCTAGGAGGAGTTAAACGCTCAGCTGCAGCCCTTCCTAGGGGAGTGTCTCAGGCTTAACTAGATTCATCAGCCGTGCTTCAAGATTTGTTTTGGTAACTACATGAAAGGAAATGAATGTGGGGTTTTGTAATACTACATTCAGGTTTTCTAAAGGATTAAACTTATCATGTACATTGAGGGTTGTAATTGAAATGAATTCCCTTCAGCCAGCACTCTCTGGTATCTGTGAGGTTCGAGAGTTTGTACTCAGTGTTACTGAAGAAGAATGTCATGGCTCGCCAAATTCCAGCAAACTTGTTGCAGATTGCAAGTGTGAATTTGTTTCTTGAAAAAATTCTTAGATGATGTTGAATGTGAAATGCTCAAGGTTTACTCATTCGGTTTCCACATTGGTAAACAGAAGAAGATCCCATTGCCTGAGTAAGTGTGTTATTCTCTCAGTTTTAATTATAAACCAGTCCTGGCTTTAAGTCCCCAGGTTCATGATCCTTCGGAGATGTAGTTGCTCAAGCTCATTCAACAGTGTTTGTGCTTAAACCCTCAGTGGTTTTTTCGTGAGAGAGGGCAGGACTAGACTGGATATTAGGAAGAAATTTTTCCCTGTGAGGGTGGAGAGGCCCTGGCATAGGCTGCCCAGAGCAGCTGTGGCTGTCACAGCCCTGGAAGTGTTTAGGCTGGACAGGGCTTGGAGCAACCTGCTCCAGTGGAAGGTGTTTCTGCCCATGGCAGGGGGTGGCACTGGGTTTCTTCCACCCCAAACCTTTCTGTGATTCTATTTTAACACTAGTGTTACAGCCTGTGTATTTTTTTCCCAATAATTATAGATTAACAAGCCTGAGAAGCTGGACAAGCCGGAAAGCTGTGACAATGTCAAGGTGGTTGTTCGCTGCCGGCCTCTCAATGACCGGGAGAAAGCTACAGGCTACAAAATGGCAGTGAATGTGGATGAGATGAGGGGAACCATAACTGTTCATAAAACAGACTCCTCCAATGAGCCTCCTAAGACGTTCACATTTGACACAGTGTTTGGACCAGAGAGTAAACAGCTGGATGTCTATAATTTAACAGCAAGACCCATTATAGATTCTGTTCTAGAAGGATACAATGGTAAGTCCCTTGTTTGTAAGGGAAGGATCCCATCCTGTCTCCTGTTCTTTGCTTTGCTGAATTTCCTGCCGACCTTGTGTAAGGGAGTTTCACTTTCTGAGGGCTGTAGTCCCGAATTGTTTCTGCTGTGGCCTCTAATTTAAAAAAGCCTGAAGGTACTTGCTGTTTTGAGTGCTCAGTAGTTGTATCCACTGCTGTCATTAACAGTGGGAGATGGGTGATGAAGGAGACTGCTGAGGTCAGTTAGCTGCATGTTTTTATCCTTTTTCTTCTCTTTGCAAAGGATGTGCACTTATCTCATTATCAGAATTCTCAGTGGCTCCTCACTGTACAATTTCAGTACCCAGGAGCTGCCATGACCAGGCAGTCACTAGGTATGCATACCAGACCTCTGCATAGAGCTGCTGCATATTTTCCTCTGAACTTTGTTATTTTCAACTGAGATGACTGCTTAAACACATCTGCCCTTCCCCACAGATAGTCTGTTGCTTCCTGCAGCTGGGATGAGCATGGCCATGATTTGTGTGTGTGTCTTATGCATGGAAATATAATATATAA
Source organism: Monarcha castaneiventris obscurior (assembly GCA_026261815.1). NCBI lineage: Eukaryota > Metazoa > Chordata > Aves > Passeriformes > Monarchidae > Monarcha > Monarcha castaneiventris. The sequence goes on from JAMPIT010000371.1 coordinate 1,976,685, forward strand.
CGGAAAGCAGATTACTTTTTTCCATAACAGTATGCTACAAACAATAACAGTTTACAAAGTTTTCCAAGGTTTATAAAATGAGTAATAATCTCTTGTGCTAACAGACACTGGTTTCAGCTGATTAAAGTTCATGGTTTGAAAATGAATGGTTTAAGGCTGTGCCTGGGGAGGTATAGACTGGATATTAGGAAGCATTTCTTTACTGAGACACTGAAACAGGCTTTCTAGAGAGGTGATCGATGCCCCAAGTTCGATCAAGTTAAGAGACATTTGGACAATGCCTTTAACAACATTCTTTAATTTTTGGTCAGCTGTGAGTTGCTTGGTCAGTTGGACTAGATGATTATTGTAGGTGTCTTCCAGCTGAAATATTCTATTCAGTTTTTCCAATCTGTAATGTCAGTCGCTTGATAACAAAAACTTGAGTTTTCAGCAGTGCTAGGCTAAATCTAAGAGCTGGGATTCTTCTGGAGTTTCAGAGCCTGGTATCTTAGTAACATTTCTGGATGCCTTTCTGTGCAGGCTGATTCTTTAGTCCAAATTGTAGCTGTATGTGCAGGTTCAGAGCTGGGATTTTGCTGTGGATCTGCTGTAGAAGCCTCACACCATTTCTGCTGTGGCTTAGAGATCAGGCATAGTTGGGTTTGCTGTTGATATATAATCATCTGCTGCTAATTGGCTGTGTTATTAATTGGGCTTGCCTGTATTGTTTGTATGTGGAATTGAAGTGTACTGGCATTCCATACTTTAATCACTCTGCACTTTAATTAAAACAAGTGGACCTTTCTATTAGACATTTTTCGGGCAGGATTAAGCAGCAGCTAAGTTGGGTTTGCTGTGTTTGCCCAGCATTTCTGTTTCTCCAGCCTTGTACTCCAGTAGCTACTGGAGTGGGTGGAAAATTTTAACTCCATAACAATAGAGGTGTTTGGTGCTCTCAGGCTAAGAAGGGGTGAAGTAGAACTGCAGTTAGAGTTCAGAGAAGACTCAGCTTCTTAAAGTTTGTTCTTTTGTCTTATCCTTCAGGTACTATTTTTGCATATGGGCAGACTGGAACTGGCAAAACTTTCACCATGGAAGGGGTCCGAGCAGTTCCTGAGCTCAGAGGCATCATTCCCAATTCCTTTGCCCATATATTTGGTCACATTGCCAAGGCAGAGGGGGATACAAGGTAAATGCCTTCTCTTCACTGCTTCTGTCTTTTTTTTTTTTTTTTTTTTTTTTTTTTGAATGTGAGTCCATGTGTAGCAGGAGCCTGACCTTGACAATGACAATAGAAATGGTGCCTCTCCCAAGATGAAAGGCTCCCACTTCAGCACTGCTTGAGGGGCAGCAGGACTGTGTTGGTATTTCACTGTTTTCCTTGCATTCTGTGACTGTGTTTGTGGGACTTCAGCAAATGTTTTGCTAAGTGAACTGCCCAGCTGTTCACCTGCAGGTTCTTAGTTCGTGTCTCTTACCTGGAAATTTACAACGAGGAAGTGCGGGACTTGCTGGGAAAGGACCAGACGCAGAGGTTAGAGGTGAGCCTCCTCATCTCAATGTGGTGTTTGTTTTGAATCAGAGCAATGTTCTGTTTTAAAGACCAGAGGAGCACTTGCAGGGAAGTGGGAGGTTGGACTCCTCAGCAGTCCTCTTTCCTTTAAGATGCAATAGCTGTACGTTACTGCTGGCTTCTCGGAATCTCTTCCACTTGGTCAGTTGCACAAACTGGCTGTTCCACCTGAGGCAGTTTTGTACCTGCAGTTCTACCCCAAAGGCCCCTCAGCAGTCCTGGGAATTGGAGACTGGGATTTAAAATCATGTCTTTCCCCCAGAGGAAAACAGTAACATATTGTCATGCACGAGTCTTTATTCCTTATCTGCTCTGATTCCAAGTGGCATGTTTTATGTGCAAACCCCATGGAGGGGTAAACCACTGTACTGTTACAGGTCACTAGAATTGCTGTCGGGGATCTCCTAGGGATGCTCAGTCTGAACTGTTTCTCTCTTAGGTGAAAGAGAGACCTGATGTGGGAGTTTATATCAAAGACCTTTCAGCTTATGTCGTAAACAATGCAGACGATATGGACAGAATCATGACTCTGGGCCACAAGAACCGTACGTAGCCTTGCTGTGGGCAGGTTTATAGCTCAGGCAGAGCAAAGGTCTGGTTACCAGGCCATAGTAGGAGATCCTAGTCCTGTTGCTGGGAAGATTGTTTGGCTGAACAGAACAAAAAGACTATCTCCTCCCAAACCCCCTTTTTGCAGGGGCAGGTAAAGAAAGCTGTGCCTCCTACATCAGCCAGTGCAGGGGGGATCAGCAAAGGGAGGATGCAATGAGGGCAGTGTTTTTAGAACTTCTTGTGTGTCTCTTGGTCCTTTTTCCATTTTAGTTCTGATCAGCAGGAACATTAGCCCTGTGCTGCGTGTGGGAGGTGGTTTGTGTTCTGGAAGACTTCTTAGTTAAGCTCAGATTATTTAATGACTTAAAGTTCTGACTCCTGTTGCCCTTGGCATGCATTGCTGTGTTCTTATTTCCCAAAATACAGCTGTTTTCAGGAATCAGCTGTGAACACTTTAAGCTACTGATCTTTGTAGCCTTAATGAAACAGGCGAGGACAGTTGCTGCTTTTGGGAATCTGTGGTTGGCTTAGAGCAGGCTGCAGGACCTTCTGCTAGTCCAGGTTGGAAGTGTACTGCAACTTCAGTGCCCAAGAATACACTTTGCTGCTGAGTCTGAGCGTCCCTTTGCTATCTTCTGGAATACAGGGCTGGGTAAAGAGGTGGGGATGAGTCTCCTCCTGAGAGCAGGAGGAGTTAGGGGAAGGTGTGAGTAATTCTGAAGACATCACTGCTTTTGTCTCTATTAAAAGGCTCTGTTGGTGCCACAAACATGAACGAGCACAGCTCTCGCTCACACGCCATCTTCACTATCACCATTGAGTGCAGTGAGAAGGGAGTCGATGGCAACATGCACGTCCGCATGGGCAAGCTGCACCTCGTTGACCTTGCTGTGAGTAGGACCAGCCAGGTCTTTGGCAAGACATTTGGTTTGTGTCGTTGAGTTTTTTCCAGAGGGTTGTGACCATGTTGTTCATCACTTGCAGGTTCCTTCCCTCAGTGTCACACTTTGAACCAATGTAATTGTGCTGGTAAAACATGGCTTTAGCCCAAGATTTATATTGAGGTACCTTGGCTTGGGGAAGATGCAGAAAAAGCGAGACTAAAGGCATTCACCTTAACTTAGTTATATGCATTTTAACTTATTTACATGATGTGTGTATAAGATGCTCTATGAAACTCTTTAAAATAATTGCAGTGTTGCTGTTCTCTCTTGTTCTGCTGGTAGGAAGGGCTGTAGATGTCAGTTGGCAGCTCCAGCTGGGGGTGCCTTTTAACTGCCAACTGACTTCCCATAACGGTTTTGTTCGTGGGGAGGAAAGTCTCCGTTATCTCAGCTGCATTGCTTTGAGCAATCCAGAAGTTGCTAGTGCTGAAGGCTTCTGTTTAAGACCTGTTTGACTTGTCTCTTTAACAATGTCTGAGATACTTAGCCAGGTTCTCTAATAATGGATGAGGTGGGTAGTGGCATGGCTGCTAGCAAGATTTCAGGTGTAGCTGGTTCTGTTTGGGGGGAGGAGATGTATTAGAGGATCTGTTTTAACTCCTGCTTCACGTTCCCTTTGCAGGGCTCTGAAAGACAGACAAAAACGGGAGCCACAGGGCAGAGACTGAAGGAAGCCACTAAAATCAACCTCTCTCTCTCCACACTGGGCAATGTTATCTCTGCACTGGTGGATGGCAAGAGCACCCACGTGCCCTACCGTAACTCCAAACTCACACGGCTGCTGCAGGACTCCCTGGGGGGCAATTCCAAAACCATGATGGTAAGCTAAGAGATGCCCTTTCCAGTGCCAGCTATTGGGCTGCATTTTTGCAGGGATAGCATAGTGACTTGAACAGCCTGGCATTTACCTCTCTAATCTGAGCTGTTTGCAGCTTAGAGAACCTTCTATGTGCATTTCTTTCTATCTTTTCTCTTTGCCTCTGTACAGATGAGGTTCTAAACACAGCATACATGTACGTACATGCGTGAGATCAAACAACCTGTGCTTGAGTAGTCAAGAGTGGCTTCAGTGTAGAAGTAGCTGGAAAGCTTGGGAAAGAGTAGCAGTGCAAGACTGTCGGAGCTGGGGGTGGGTTCCTGCAGTGCCTTGTGCTGGGCTCTGACACTGGCCTCCAGTAACTGTCTCCACGTGTTGCAGTGTGCAAACATCGGACCAGCAGACTACAACTACGATGAGACCATCAGCACTCTCAGGTATGCAAACAGAGCCAAGAACATAAAGAACAAGGCCAGGATTAATGAGGATCCCAAGGATGCTATGCTCCGCCAGTTCCAAAAAGAAATTGAAGAGCTTAAGAAAAAACTGGAAGAAGGTGAGACTCTCCTTTCTCCTTGTGTTCCTCTCTGCACAGTTCTGTTTGAATTTGCTTGTTCTGTTTGAATGGGAACATTCTTTGCTACTTGAGTATGTATCACATGAGGTTGGCCACTGGTGCAGGTCGGTGTCCTGGTTTTGTATGCTGAACTGGATGCCAGGAGAGGTGTCTAAGGCTGCTTGTGGGGGCCCGGCTTTCCCACTAGGTGGCACTTGGCACTAGGGTGAGGGGTGGCCTCCAGGCTGGGGTCGGTGTGCCCGGATTTCTCTGGGTTTCCCTAGCAAGCACAGGAGCTCTGGACACGGCTGACATGGTATAGGGAATTAAACTGGACTGTAACAACAGGTCACACTTTTTCTCTGATTGGAGAGGAGGGATACATTTATCAGGAGGGAAAATGAACCAAATTTGTGCAGCTGGAACTGGGGTTTCAAACACTGTGGGGCAACAAGAAGCTTCTTTAAGCCATGTAACTTCATAGCCTTGTGTCACTATTAGTCCATCAACATGGAGTGACCCTGCTAGAGGGATGCTTGCTAAACAGTGACCTTGTCACAACATCTCTCTCCAGAGATACTCACAGCACAGAACAGCTGTAGCAGTAACTCCAACATGACTTGCTGTTTGGTGTCTGCCCCATTCAGGAGAAGCAGGAAATGGTCAGTAATGCTTCTTTTTCTTTCAGCTGAGATAGAAGTGTGAGGTGGAAGAGAAGGTATGGTAGATTCCTGCTAGCAAAACTTTGTAGCTTCAGCTGTGCAAAAATGCTTTTTTTTTTTTTTTTCACAAAAAGCAGCCTCTTGAACTTTAATACATACACACTGACATCACAGCATTTAGTTACTTATCTTGATTGTCCTTAATTTTGCTGAGCCATGGCAAGCTGTCTGCCTGCTCAACAGTTAAGGACTTCTGCAGGTGCTTGTCAGTGATGTCAGGCACTGCTGTGTTTGGACAAATGCTGTTGTCACAGTAACAAGCTGATATGAGGTGAAGGACAGCTTTTGATAAAAGCACTCTTCTCTTCTAGGGGAAGAGATCTCTGGTTCTGAAACCAGTGATTCTGAAGAGGAGGAAGAAGATGGGGAGATTGGAGAGGAGAAGCGGAAGAAACGGCGGGGTAAGGCAGTAGAGATTCCTGTCAGTGCCACTAAGTCTCCTCTTATCCACGAGCTGGTGTAGGAAGTGTAGCCAGAGCCAGGCAGGGACAAGAGCAGTTGTAGAGCTGCCCTACGCCGCTGCAATTATCATGCCTCTCCTAGAAACGAAGCCCTTTGGTGCCGTCTCCGCAGATGGACAGCTCCAAACCTGTGTAGTACCTGCTTCCACTCGGGTAGCTGTGCTTGTGGTGGTATCCTCTGTGGTGGCTCCCTGAGTGCCGCAAGGTGGCTGCGTATGGCTTGTGACTGGTGGTGTGGAACTTCCCCTGCTCACAGAGGTGGGAGGAAGAAGATGCCAAAGATTGTTTGTAGGCAGATGTGGTTTTTATAGCCATGAGTATGATTGGAGGGGAATTTCGGCTGTGGTTTAGGCAAAGGATTCATCTGTCTTATGGATCTTCAGTAACTGACTCTTCTGGTGTCCTATTTTATACTGATAGAGGGAAAACTTTAACTTTGGGTGTCTTTGTGCTAGCTGAAAAGCTTAATGGGAGCTGCATTTAATTTTTTGGGAGCAGTCTGCAAATCCCATGGTGACGTTTCCTTGGTCCCACAACAGTGTTCAACTACTGTGTATCATCTAAACTGCAGAGGGTGTTGCTGAACCTGGAACTGCAGGTCACTGTGTACCATGAGATGCTGTGGCTTCTTGGGAGCTTGCTGTTCTCCTAGAACCCTGCTGGTAATTCCTTATAGACAGTGGAGAAATCAAGCCCGGTGCTACATCCCAACTTCCAGCTTCTCTAGTAAACTTATTTTGACATTCAAATTGCCTTTCTGAAGCACCCACATCTGTTGAAAAAATTCCTGTTAAAGCATTCCTGCTTTTAGGTGTATTCTCATAACTTTGGTGTCCATCCAAGTAGTCATAAATGACTTTTGCCATGCCTTTGGTGATTGTTGTAACAACTTTGTTTTCATTTTTTGGTTATTTCTAGAAGTGGAAAGCTTGACCACTGTCTCCAAATGTCCTGCCCAAATCTCCTCCCAAGAGGAGACCCCCTTCAAAGTGCTGCTTGGAAGGGAGTAGGGGGTGAATAACTGACTTATTCAACTCCCAAACAAGCTATGCAGTTAAGTTCCCTAAGGGATCTGCTTCACAGGAATATACACTGACTCTCCCTGTGTAAGCTGTTTCTGCCTTCCAGAGTGAGAAGTGCACATTGCTGTGTGTGTCAGACTGGAAAGGCTTCCTGGTCACTGAATCCTCTGCTATGGCAGATATCCACAGCCTTCTCCACTATGATCTGGTGTTCTCTGCTGTTGTTGCTTGAAATGGAAGCTGCCCTGGCATGTTGTTTTAAGCTGTAGTCTGGTTAAGATGGGTTTTAACAAATGTATTTCTGAGCATGCAGTTTTGTGCTGGGAATTGGTGGCTTTGCAAGCTGAGTCTGGGAGGGATCCTAGCAAATGCTTTCTAATGGGAACTTGTGCTTTTTTTGATCTAGGTTGCTGGCTTTTCTGGGTTTCTTTCTTTTAGAACTAACTTCCCATCTGCATGTTTCTTCCTCTCTGGGTTGTTCTGTGGGACGCATTTCTGTTTTCCAGGCAGTAGCAGCAGCAGTAGTTCAGACTCCACATGCTCTGTCATAGAGAAACCTCTGGATAAGTCCTTCACTAGTGAGTGGGAGCTCTTAAGTCCTTTAAGCTTTGGCCTTTCCATAATCTGCACACTCCATTTTGCAATGTTGCACTCTTCCCTGCTTTGTCTGTTGGAAAGATAAACCTCAAGCTATAACTCTGCTAAAGCATGCCTTTCCTTTGCTGCTTCCATGCTTGAAACAGTTAATCAATGTGCACATTGTTAGCCAGATATGTGAGACAATAGGAAACAATGCAGTAGGCTGCTTGAGCAAGATTTAAAGATAATTGAGAAATAATAGGTTAAAAAAGTCCAGCTTGCAACTTGTGTTAAATATGCCTTCTAAAATACAGGGGATAAGACTGAGCTAACTTTTTAATGAGAATTGCTACAATATGAGTTCATAAAAAGGACAGCTAGACAAGTATTCTATGTTATATTGGACTCTGCCTTCTCAAAATTAGTTTTGGAGAAAACAGCCAAACAGCATGAGGTTTATACTTGCAAAGAAAATGTGGCAATGCTTGGTTGATCGGCTTTATTTTTGCAGATACTTTAAAAAATATCCTTGGTGGTTGGGGTTTAAGCGCCCCATGATACTAAGTTCTTGATCTCTGTGGGACTTAGTGCAGAGGAACAGGAGATCCAGATTTTGATCTAGCAGTGAGGAGAGTCTGGGCTGCTCCTGGTCAGAGAGGCTGCTGTGTGTGTAGAAACCCTACAGTCAATGAGGATTGAGGAAACAAATCACATCTCGGGACTCAGCTTGTGGGGGCTTCACCCACTGTTGTTGTTACCCAGGATAGAAGCACTCCACTCTTCTCCCTGTGTGGAGAGACCCTGGAAAGTATTGCTGTATAGTTCACTCACTTTTACAGTAATGATGTTAGTGGAAAGCCTCAGCTCAGAGAAGGGTGGTAGCAGGTTTAGAAGGAACACAACCGAGGGGAGGCCTTTGGTGGGTCATATGACTGTAGCCTGGGAATTTGTTTGCTTCAATCCTGCTCCTTTAAAGCTTGCTTGCAACCTCAGTGTTTTATTTGGATGAGGACAGTTAATAGCAAACTGCTGATGTGTCAGCAGGTGGATGAGTCCATCTCCTGCAGGTTTGGAGACAGCTCTGTTGGGGAAGTTGTGCTGGGCTTTGCTTTGGCAATTGGGATAAGTGTAGCTTTTTGTGGTTTGGGATATTAACTGTCCTCTAGTGTGACCCTTCTGCATGTGGTGTCTTTCATTATCCCTTTCCTGTCCTGCCTTTTTTGATGCACTTGCTTGAATAACCAAAAGTGGCTCTATACCTCTATGGAAGCCCAGTTACTGCAAATTAACTAACTAATCCCATGTGTAATTAAATGGAGAAATCTTGTGTTGAGACTGTGTGCAACTGTCTTGTACCTTGCTAAGAATTGGCTTGGAAATTTTGGTTAAAACTTAGAACATGTATTCAGTATGCTAATATTTTACAGGTAATATAACAGAATTGGCTCCCTTGAGCGTGGGGAGCATTAAGTTTGTTAACTGAAGGAGAAATCACCCCCTTTAACTGTTTCTTAGGGCATGATCCTTGCGGCAGGCTCCTAATGTTGTGTTTAGATCCAGCATTGCATTGAATGGGCAGAAGAGCACAAGAGTGAGCTGAAGATTATCCTGGATTTGCAAAGCAGTCTGAAGTACAGACACATTCTCTGCTTTAGCATAACATAATGCATTAGTGTTTGCTCTAATGGAGGGGTTTTTAGTTACGATTATCTCGTATTTTCTACCCTAGAAACATGAATATAAAATTTGATGTTTGTTCTGGTGCTGATGATCTTTGTCCAAAATGATCAAAGCAATAACATTTTCTCTCCTCTTTTTATGTGTTTGCTGCCTTTCTGCGATTTGCTTTCTACTTCCTCTTAATGCAAGATCAAGCAGGTTGGTGTAATTGATTTTCACCTCCTTACAATTGCAAAGCTTGTGAAAGGATCTTACAACTTGCTTCACTTCACCTTTTTCTCCTAAACTGAGAATATGGGGCTATGTCCTAATAGTAAGAAGCCTTTATCTGGCTTATCTCGTATGATGAGCTCTGTATAGCACTTCCAGAAAGCTTCTTACTCAAACACTAATTAATGAGAGATTTTTGCACCACAAGCCCAGAAAGAAGTGCTCATTATCTGATTCTGAAGTTTAGCAGATGGCAATGAAGATGTTGTTTGCTGTAGTGGTGAAGTCCTTGCCTTGCAACAAAACTAATTAAAGCTCTTGTGCACATGAAGAAATATATATGCAGATGTGAAAATATGTGCATGCATGTTTACATATGCAATACACTTTGTTGGATTGTGTATGTGTGTGATGTATACATGTATATAAATGAAGGTGAATGTCTTGAAGACTGGAGGAGGAGAAGCCTTTTATTGAACAGCTTCCTTGAGCACGTTCTAACCATAGGCATTATGTCACTATTGGAAAACAGGTGGCAGTCAGTGGCTCCTGTTAGTTTCAAGTACAGCTGAATTCTACAGAGTGGGGTTTTTTTTGTGTCTGGAGAAAAGCAAAGAGGGGAAATGATGGATTCACTTGTGAATAAAGGGATATTTAGAACTCGTGGATTTGAGGAAATGCATTCTCATTCCACATAACCCCTCCAGAATCTGTGTTGACCTGCTTTGGGCACTCCTAGGATTGCAGTGAAAGTTGGCTCAAGACTTGCAGAGTGGCTTTCAAGAGCAGCAGCCTCACACTTTGTTTCAAATTTGGGGTGTTTGGGACCAGCCCTTGAGGAGAGTATGTTCAGTGAGTTGCTCTGGCCAATCCCTTTGTAGTCCTCCATGACATGGACCTGGTTCTGTTGTAAAGACACAGCTAATTAAGCCAGAGCAAACCTTGGTACTTTCGAATCTGGGTAGTCACTGTTACATAGACCAAATATTATCAAGAAGTTTCTTTAGTTGCCTGGTTTTCATATGGCTGTTCTGAATTTCTCTATTTTCATAGTAGTGTGTTATTAAAAATATCTACATGCTTACTTTGGAACAGGTAAGCCTGTAAGGAGGGCAGTGAATGAGGGGGAATGGTGGAGGTGCTAATCTGAAATTTGAGTATGTAACTTCTGCTAGCTGAGCTCTTGTAGATGTAGGTCGAGGCAGTCTTCTGTTTTCCTTCTGGCCTGATCTGCATTGTTAGAACGTCAGAGTTTCCATACTGGGCTTCTCTTTAAGTAGTGTTCCTTTTCCAGGTGTTCTACATATGTTTTGTATTTTGGGGGCATTAGGTTCCAGTGTTAGTTACACAGCATGGCTGCTCTGTAGGAGCTGGTAGCAACTGGCCAATGTTAAAACAGGATTTGAAGGACTGAGTTTTGTCCATTTTGAAGCTGATACCTAATGAAGTTTTTGTTAAATGCAAGTCTTGAGTCTGAACTTGGAAAAAATACTACAATACAGAGGTTGTTTTACTTTGAAGTGAAATAATTTGTTTTCCCCATGTCTTTCAAAGGCAAAAAGAAAGTTTCCCCTGATAAGATGGTAGAAATGCAAGCAAAGATTGAAGAAGAGAGAAAAGCTCTTGAAACTAAGCTTGATATGGAAGAAGAAGAAAGAAATAAAGCCAGAGCTGAACTGGAGAAGAGAGAAAAAGACTTGCTCAAAGCTCAGTGAGTACCATGCTCTGAGAAGTTTGTGTGGTTGTGTGGGTTGTTCCTTCCTTAATCATATGAATATCTGGGGATGCATGGTAAGGTGCCCATCAAACTCTGTAGAAAGTGAACATCAGCCCTTGCTATTTTCAAGGTGAAAGAGAAGCTTATTCTGCTTTGAAAGCTTAGAGTATATGGAAAAGACAAACTTCTATCCTTTTACCCCTTCTTTTCTTAACTTTACTTAGTTGTGCAAGATAGCCTAGAAACATAAATTAATCTCCCGGGACCTGTGAGGAGCAGCAGTACTGTTCTGTGACAGGCCAGGTTTCCTGCAGTACAGTCGCAAGCATGTCATTTTGGGTGTAGGGGTGCTCCCTTCTGAAGCCAAAAAGCTGCTGGGGTTGCATTACCCTATGCAAATAGACTGCTCCAGCAGCAGCCAGCATTCCTGGTTTGCACCTCAGCTGCTCTGCCTTGATCTCTGTTCACTCCCCTCTTATTTCAGCAGCTGCCTTTGGGCATTGCTGTGCTGGCAGGGCCCTTTTGGGCAGAGGGTGCCTTGAGTAGCCTGGTGATGTCACTGTGTGCTTGCAGCCCCTCACAGAGGTGACTCGCAGCAGGAGACACTTCTCTGCTGACCTGGTTTTGCTTGAGAGATAGTGGTGGGAGCTGGAGTTTGGGGAACTCGCTGCTCTCACTTGCACTGCCTCACCCCCACTTAAACCCTCATCGGCAAGACAAGTTTTTCCAACTCTGTGAGTGCTGTCTGGGCTACAAAACCAAGCTGGATCTGCTGCCTGCTGAGCACAGTAGGATAGGAAGTCTCACACCTACCTGTCTGTCTAGGCAAGAGCACCAGTCCCTGTTGGAGAAACTGTCTGCATTAGAGAAAAAGGTGATTGTGGGAGGAGTGGACTTGCTGGCAAAAGCAGAGGAGCAAGAGAAGCTTCTAGAAGAATCAAACATGGAACTGGAAGAACGAAGGAAGAGAGCAGAGCAGCTTCGCAAGGAGCTCGAGGAGAAGGAGGTGGGGTTATCTGCTGTAACTGTCTGCAAACAGCAATGGCATGACACACCAGGATGTGTTACCCAGGTGTGCCTCTGCTCTGGAGGCACTGCAGAAGCCAGCCCCTCCACAGGTCACTCACTGGCTGTGCAATCCCTGCAGCTCTGAGCCAGCCTGGGGCTGTGTGCCCTTGGCAAATGCTTTGTTTGTTCAGGTAGTTTTTCCTCTTGTTCGTACTGTTGCAGAGAGTTTCTGTGGTTGGTAATGTGTGCGTGTCTGTGCTAAATGTTGTCCACAGCAAGAACGCTTGGACATCGAAGAGAAGTACACCAACCTCCAGGAGGAAGCACAGGGGAAAACCAAAAAGCTGAAGAAAGTTTGGACCATGCTTATGGCTGCAAAGTCAGAGGTTAGTGTCTAAACTCCTCAGCCAGTGATCCTGGGAGGGACTAGAGCTGGGAAGGGTAAGCCATCATCTTTGTAATGCTGGAAAAAGTGCTATATGTTTAGAAATGTCTTTCTGTGCTGTCCATTTGGCTCACATAATTAAAAAATACCTTAGTGTGGAGTTGGAGCTGTAGAACAGCATGTCATAGAGCTTTTCCTCAGGCCAGGCTGAGAAGGGTTATGTGTGAGACCCTGAGATATCCAGAAATTCAAGGAAAAACACTGGTTATTTCTGAAATAAAATGCAAATTGCTTGCTGGCAGTCCCGTGTCTCTCAAAGGCTTCTCTGCTCTGAGCTGCCTGTTCTTTATGACCGATGCCCTTGTTACCTCATCCTCAGTCACTGGATGAATGTGTCCTTTGGCTGGTAGCTGGAGTTCCTGTTTCATAAAAAATGCATTTAGTCTTTGGGATCAGAGATTTTCCTTGAAACTGTGCCAGGGATATAACTTGTCTCATGCTCATCATCTAGTCTTAACTGAAGCAGCTTGGATTGGCAGAAGGCCAGTTTTGGGTTTATGAAACTGAGAACTTAATGCTATTTTCAGCAATCTCTGAGTTGGAACATTTCAGAGGGTTTATTCTTCAGAGATAAATATTCTGGTACTAATAACCAGAGTTTGCTTTTGTTTTCCAAAAACCTCATACAGACATAAGACTGTTTTCTTTAGGCTGTTACCATGTCTTGAGATAACTCTGATGCCTCTCAAATGCCTGGTTTGTTTTCAGATGGCAGATCTACAACAAGAGCATCAGAGAGAGATTGAAGGGTTGCTGGAGAACATTCGGCAGCTGAGCAGGGAGCTCCGTCTTCAGATTCTCATCATAGACAACTTCATTCCTCAGGACTACCAGGTGAAGGCAAAGCACCTGAGCCTGGGGCAGGGGCTGTGCTGTGCATATCTCAGTTCTCTTTCAGCATATTTTCCTAAAGGCTTATAAAAATGAGAAAATCACATTCACCACATAGTTAACTGGCATGTTTGCTGTGTGCCCATATAGTGGGTCTGGTCAAAATCTTTTTTTTTTGCACTAGCTTGAAGTTGTGCTTGCTAATGTCTGATATTAACACAGAGACTGGATTTTTGGATCTTTGACATTCTTTGTGACTCCAGTATACAGAAAATTCACGATGAGCTTAAATATAATGCACACTATTTAATGGGAAGATCAAGGGAAATTCTTTTTATCGTTTTCATTCTCCATATTACAGTGTTTGTTTACTGCTGTCCTGATGGTGTTGGCATAATGGGAACCTCATGCTTTAGGGGGCTCTCCAGTACATACAATTTGGGAGTGGTATTTTCTCTTCTGTAGTCTTCAGAGTATAAATAGGGTTGTTTTTCTTTTTTTTTGCACGGGATATAGCTGTCCTGATAGGAACAACTTGGAATGGATCAAGACTGTTCTTAAGCAGCTTGTCCAGGCCTTAGGATGTATGTTTTGGAAAGTGCAGCTGGAGGGTAGATTGTGCAAGTCTAACACTTACTGTCCTGACTTCTTCGTAGGAAATGATTGAGAACTACGTTCACTGGAACGAAGACATAGGAGAATGGCAGCTGGTAAGAATGGCTGCCTGGCTTGTGTACAAGCTAACGTTAGCATGAGTTTCTGAGGGGTTTAACTGAGCCCAGGAAGAAACTGGTGAAGCTGTAGTCAGTATTACTGTGCACAGTAGACTTTACTAACAGATCTTTCTTTCTGCTTACAGAAATGTGTTGCATATACAGGAAACAATATGAGGAAACAGACACCTGTTCTGGATAAAAAAGAGAAAGATGTGAGTGACTATTGAATTGATGTATTGAACTGTACAGGCCCAAGTCCTGCCTGAGACTACCACTCTCTTTTTAGAGCCAAACTGTCCTATTTCAATTTTCTTTTCTTTTGAAGAAATGAGTCTTTGTAGTGTCATGAAAGCACCATTGATCAGTGTATAAAATTACTCTGATGATTTTGTCTTACGGGTTTTTCTGGTGTTTTTCTAGCCCTTTGAAGTGGACCTTTCCCATGTTTACTTAGCTTACACTGAAGAAAGCTTGAGGCAATCTCTGATGAAGCTGGAGAGGCCAAGGACTTCAAAAGGCAGATCCAGGCCCAAGACGGGTAGAAGGTGAAGAACTCTGGGGTATCTTTATGAAATGAGGGATTTACCCAAGGGAAGGTTTAAGTTTGTGTGTGCAAACTTACCACAAGTCTTCAAATATTATCTTAATGAGAAGGCAAAGGACAAAAATTTTGCATGGTGTAGTTCAGTGTTGCCAGGTGTGACAGAACCAAGTTGATATCTCTTTAGTGCAGTAAATCTTGTCCAGAAAGACTTGTCTGGGGATTTTTCTGATGTTCTTTTGCTGCATTCTCCTCTTCCAGCTCCTTGCTTTATTTTGCTGCATTCCATGGTCCGGTTTGACACAGTCTGGCACGTTGCCAGTGCAAACACTAGTACCAATGGAGAGGAGAGGGCTGTTGGAGGAGATTTCAGCATGTGCTTTCTTGTGCTTTTTGTTTGGTTGGTTTTGCTTATGGAGAAGTCATGTCATGTAGTTTTGATTTGAAATGTGGCTGGTCCCTGTCTTTTCTAGATAGCATAATGATGTGTGTGTGGTGTTGTTTTTCCCTTTCCTTTCTGCTCTCCAAACAGAAAACGTTCGGCCAAGCCAGGAGCTGTCATTGATTCCCTGCTGCAGTAGTGTGACCTGGTCAGAATTGCTGTAAAAATCAGTGAGTGTATAAGGTTTGGCCAGAATATGGAATTTAAGAGATGGCACAGTTTGACATGGTTATAATTTTTTATTTAAAAAAAAGTATTTTTCCTTAGTTGCCTGTATATTGTATGTTATATTAACATAATATTAAACTGGTATATATGATTGATGGTTGTGAAATTCCATGTGTTAAATGTGTTGTGCAGGGAAACTTGTTGGTAATTCTTGTTGAAATGTATAGAAAATAAGGGTTCTAGATGTGTGTGTAAGTGCTAGACCTGTTAGTTCAAAACAGTTAATGAAATCCTAAAATTAAGGCTGGTGAATCTGACTTATGCCCTGCTTTGCACATAACTGGCAGCTTTCACTGTTGTCCTCTGTTGCACTGATCTGTGTTTGAATGTGGTAGCTGCAAACCTTTAAGAGCTTCAAATCTTTTTATTTAATATTCCTCACTGTGGCTGTTAACCTGATCATGTTGTGTGTCAAATACACAGTCCTTTTCCCTTTTTGCTGTCTTGCTGTACAGGGAAAGTAGCTGGGTAGGAAAAGAACCACAAAAGACTCAGATGTCTGGAAAGGGACCATGCTCTATTTAAGTGCAGCAGAAATCAAGGGTGTCTAATAGTCCTTTTATTTTTATCAGTTTGTTTGTGATCTGCTGGCACTGTGGAGAACAAGACCTTGGATATGAAGGCAAAAGAGAGCTTTTTTTCCTTCTTTTAAGGCTATGTTACTTTGGCTGCTTTTTATGCTTCAGGGCTGGAATTTGTGTGAGTAGTTTTGTAATCTGAACAGCAGAAATGATGTAAGGAGGATGCTCTAACACCAGGACTTGATGTGAGCCTTGGGGCTGTGAGCACTATGGCTGCTCCATTTCCTCATCCCTGGCTACAACAAACTGGGCCACTGCTCTACACTGAAGATGAATTTGACTCTCCTTTAGTAAAACAGAATGAATTGCTCAATTTTCTCAGGCCAGTATTCCCTGACATAACTGGTACTGTCTGTGTTCCTGTGTAGACTGTGTGTGCATCTCTGGCTATGCAGAGGAAAAAAATTCTGGTCTCTGATAATAACCATTTATGTGTGATGGCTGCTCTTATTATTTGGTATTTATGCTGCTAATAGACACGTATCACTTTAATATGTTGCTTTTGTGTCACAGAGAAAATGCATCTCCTTCAGACTGTGTGTGTTTTATAACACATCACATCAGCTGTGGGTATATCAGCAGTTCCTGTGCCAGGGTGGGGGGATGAGCTGTGACCTCCCTGTCATCTTAGTGTCACCTGGGGGATTGAAAGCTGTGATTACTGACAGGAAAAATTGAGTCCTTCAGTGTGACAGAAAACAAGACAGCTCCTCAGGTGCCCTGAGTGCTTGCTAGTAGCCACATCTGCTTTTACCAGAATATTTCTGTGAAGTACTTAGAGAAGTTAAATGCCCTTCCTTCCTGTCATGATGGTTATCTGGAGGTACCTTGGGGTCTGTGACAGGATCTGTAATAGTTAAAACTGGTCTTGTAAGGATATATTTTGCTCTGAAGGATATATTCAGTGCTATTCTAAACAAGTTCTAAGCTTTTTCCTGGTGTTTTTGAAGTTTTTTTCAGGATCATGGAAGAACATGCTACCCTCTCTATTGGGGGGAGTGTCACCTAAATTCATACAACATACAGATACAAACACTGGCATTTGTTTTTTGTAGCCTAGCACGTAGAGGCAAATGCTCAGAAACTTTCTTGATTGAAGCTGTATTTGGTTTTGCTTGTGGAGAGCTGACCTTATTTTGAATATACTTTAATAGAGTTGGATAATCTCTTATTACATACTTGTCATAAAAAAAATCCAGACTGAAAATGGCTTAAGTGCTGCTCAAAGTCTTTCAGTTCTGAATCCAAGCACATAGATGCACAGCTGTGGCCTGTACTAGTTCTCAGAACCAGGGATAACTCCTGTTTCCTTTTTGTGTTACATCCTGTGCTAACATTTATCTGTTTTTAAGGGAGTTAAACCAGAACTGTGCTTTCAAAAAGACCATTAAAAATCCTTTTACTTGACAGGTATCAGTCACTTCAAGATACCACTGTGAACCATGGCACTCCATTTAAAAAATTAAAATGTTTAAAATATTTAAAACTTAAAGGCATATGCTTTACAATTAACATAACACTCCTGCTGCTGAAAACCTTAGTACTCTGCATGTTTAAGTGAGCCTCGGAGCAGGGAAAACTATAACTAATTGCTTGCACAGCTTTAATTGGCAGATGGGAGAAACTGGTTATCTCCTGTTACAGAGGCTTGGAGGACAAATTATCTGCTCTATAAGAGGATTTTAAATAAAGTGAAACACTCTTCATGGTCATGTGCCCTGTCAGTTTGGCTCACCTGTTAACTGGTGTGTTGTGTTGAAGTTCTGGGAAGTTTCTTGTAAAACCAGGGAGTCTGGCTTGTAGATTTACCACATGGGCCCTCTCTAAACCCCTGCCAATCTGTGAATGTCAAATGGGCCCATAATGTGTTTTAAGAAGGAAAGGATTTGATTTATATGGACTTTTAAGAGCTTAATACAGCCTTTCTCATTGCAGGTCAGTATGTGCTCTATAGTATTTATCAAAACTCGTATTACATAACATATACTGTGTGTGCTCATCTTTGCATCTTGCTACCAGAAGATTCTCCTCATTCCAGAACATTGATCTTAACAGTGAGATTTTTGTTTTATGTTGTTTAATGTTGTGTAAATGAATTATTTCATATTTAACTTGTTCCTAATCCTTTAAGAGGAGGGGAAATGGTCCTTAGTGCCTTCCACTGACTACACTGTCTGCACATGTCCAGCTTTCACCTTTCTCTACAGTTCTGCTTAGCCAGGCCTGTATAGAGGGAAGAACTGCTAGTCTGTTTGTATAATTTGTCTTCCAGTTAATTGGTTTCTTTAACTCTGTTTATTCCTGACTATTCCTTGTTTTATTAAAGTTAATTCATTATACTGTATATATAAATATTGTGCCCCTGGAGCATGTTCATACCATGAAATAAAATTCTTGATTCCTAATTCCACCCTGTGTGCATTTGTCTTGGGGGGATTTTATGACGATACTCTATTCCCTACTCCTCTGCTTGATGCCAGAAATGCCTGCCGTCTCTTTGAGGTGAGCCAGGGTCGGGGCCGGGGCCCGGGAGCGCCGGGCGCGGGCTCTGCTCAATCTCAGTCCCTCGTTACTTCGTTGCCTTTCCCGCATTAATTTTCGTCAATTTAGACAAGACGCGTCTGAGGCTTTTGGGGTTTTTTTCTTCCTCTGGCCTGGAGGCTTTTCACCGGCAAATCCTTTAGGCGGCTTTCTGTTTTAGTTTTTTTTTCTTTTTTTTTTCCTGGAACTGTCTCGGTTCGTTTTTTTCCTTCGGCCCAAAGAGCCTGCGGGGGGCAGCCCCAGCCCGTCCTAACCCCGGAACGACCAAGCCAGCGAAAGAAAGGGGCATTAAACTCCAGCAGCTTCACCTGCTGCCAGGAGGAGACGCACACCAGAAATTCAAGAGGTTCCCAGCTGCTGCCTGGACTCTTTTCTCTCCTCCCTGAGACAAAGCAGGGCAGCCGTCATCTTTGCCTCTTGGCCCCAGGGCGAGGTGGGGCTGGCTGTGACGTTCAATTTCTTTTGTTCCTGTGCTTTGCGGGTATCTTGCTTTGCTAAATAAACAGTTTTACTTATTTTCACTTTCATCCCGTGGTATGCATTTCTCTCATTGGCAGAAGAAAAGGAGAGTTGCTGAAGTCCTCTCTCTCTAGAGAAAAACACTCATTTCAGCGTGGTTTTTTTCCTAGAATTTGTTTCCGAACCAAGACAGCGTGTTTTCCAAATAATATTGTGCATAGGACATCTTGGTAATTCAGTAGTGTCGGGAGCTGGGTGAGGAAGGTGAGTGAGATGCCTCTGTAGCTGTGAGCTGCACAGCGCTCTGGAGCAGTTACTGCAGGCACTGTGGGCTGTGTGGGGGCCTTCTTGCCAAGCCCAGGGCAGTGGGCAGCAAGGCCTCGTGAAAGAGGTGGACAGGGCTGAACAAGAGGATTCTTTGCAAGACCACAGAGAGAACCAGTAGGATGAGGCTGCAGAGCCAGAGATGTGCCTGAGGAGCTGCTTGAGCCCCTGTTTAAGCCCATCCTCTGCTGGGGTGGTCCTGGACTGAGCCAGGGCACTGCAAGAGCAGCTTCTGGGCCCCTGCATGGTCAGTGCTGCCCGTGCTGTGCTTCTTCTGATGTGTGCATTGCAGGAGGAGGTGCAGCTGATGAGGAGAAGTCTGCACGCTGTCCTGGCTTTGTCTCCTGTGTTACACAAACCAATCACACCCTGTACTGGTGCAGGTGGTGTGAATTTACCTGCAGTAGCTGGAAATGTTCAGTACTGTTTCCTTTGCTGCATGAGCTGTGTTGTTGGGCAGTGCCTGTGGCCCCCCCCCAGCCTGCTCAGCCTGTAGGTACCAGGTTTTCCATGGTCTGCAGCCTCTGCAGCTCCCCAGAGACCTGTGACTCAGCTGATGCATAAACCAAACCCTGCACAGTCCTGGCCTCTTCACTCCTGGCCCACAAAGGGCTGTGCCATATATAGATAGATAGATAGATAGATAGATGGATAGATAGATAGATAGATAGATGGATAGATATATGTTACGATATAGGCTTTAAGTAAAGTGAGGAGAGAACTTGCTTAGCTCCAGACCTGGCTTCTCCCTTTGCAGCTCGAGCATGTTGTTTTGAGTTCCCAGCTTTCAGAAGCATGCCCCATTTGTGGCCTGGCTTCTCCCCTCTGCCTTCTCTTGGGCTTTTCTTTCTGCTTAATCCTGAGTTCCTCACGTTAGCATGAGCTTAATTCCATAACAGGGCAGATTGTTTGGAAACTCCTAGCCACACCACCCTTGTGCCTATAAACTTGTAACTCTTAACTGTTGCCTTTTGCAGCATCCTATGCAATGCCAGTGCATTTAGTCCAAAAATACATTTATTTAAAGAATTATTATAAATAATCTTTGACAAATAGGGTCATATTTTAAAAACAAAAGACATCTTTTTTCACTCCCAATTCTTAAACTCTTCTTGGAGGACTTGTTGTAATTCATTGAGGAAATTCTGTAGTGAGGTGGTGCTGCCTGTTGCCACAGGACATGGCTCCTGGAATGGGAAAAAGGGGCTGTTAGGAAGCTTGCTGGGGTGGGATTGGGTTCTGCAGCCTGTGCTGGGCTGCAAACAGTGGTGGGGGAGTAAAACAAAAATGGTGACCGAGGGAGAAGCTTGAGGGCTGTGGGCAGTACAGGGGAATGTGCCTCACCTTGTGCCCTCCTCTGGCCCACCAGACCAGGCTGAGCAAGTTGTGGTAAACGCCCTGAAGGTGCCTGGTGCAGTTCTGGCCCTCCCGAACAATTGTAGCAGCTTTGCATAAGATCTCCGTATTGTTACCTCTCTGGGAAAAGACACATGGCTTTTTTAAAAATTCTTTTGTATAGTCATGGCTTATTCGCAGCAGATTATAACGCTACAAGTAATATATTTCTGTTCTAAAGGATAGGTGAAAATTGTGGATTAAGGTGCCAAAGCCTTCATGAATCTTCCCAGCTCCATCTGTGCACCCTTGACGCTGCTCCCATTCCTTTCCTGGTGAGGAGTAACCAACCCACGGCAGAAGCTGTGGCAGTGTGGCACAGCAGCAAGCACCCCTGTGATGGAGCATCGTGCTCCTGCTGCAGGTGTGGGTGTGGGACCCTGTGGAGCTGCTCCGTGCAGGTTCCCTGGCGGTGAAGCTTGTTTGAGCAGGCAGAGGTTGCTACAGGAATAACAAAAGTACCTGGGAAGAGTTTGCCTTCATTAGGGGCTTTGAGAAGTCCTATAGCAGAGACACATGGAAGATGAGGAGGAAATAAGTGAAGTGCTGATGGCAATACAAAAACCTATTTGACTTTCTTCCCCGGGGGATGTT
Organism: Monarcha castaneiventris obscurior; assembly: GCA_026261815.1. NCBI lineage: Eukaryota > Metazoa > Chordata > Aves > Passeriformes > Monarchidae > Monarcha > Monarcha castaneiventris. The sequence continues at coordinate 1,997,605 of JAMPIT010000371.1, forward strand.
CCCAGTGCTGCCTGCTCTTTCTCAGTTTTCACCTCAAACAGTGACCAGCCCATCCCTGTGAGCTGGGCAGCTGTGAGTGTGGGGCTATGCAGCATCTGAGGCATCTCTTCTCACTACCACGGCTGCTCCCTGTGGCAGAAGGGGTGCGGGGATCCCCTGAGGGGTGCTAAGCCCCAGCCCCCCAGGGAAAGCCACTGCACCCCTCAGATGCCACCCAATGTGGCATGAGGTGAGGGCATGGGCCTTCTGTGAAAGCAGGAACTCAGGGGCTGGGGAGCCTGGCTTAGGCAGCAGTTTTCAGAGCAGAAAGAGGCCTTATTATCTGCTATTAAATCTTGTGCTAACTGTAGAGCCTTCCCTCAGATAAGGGGCTAAAGAGGGATAGTGTGTCTACCCAGCACTCGAGATGCCGTGCAATAGGCATGTGTAGGTGTCTGAGCTGGTGACAGCACTCCAAGGCAAAGGGAGATGTTTCTCTCTTCCTTTCTGAAAAGCTGAAACCTCTGTTTGCTGCCCAAGCACAGGTGCCCATCCCTGCCCATCCTCCAGCATCCCTCTGTCCCCAGGGTGGCCAAAAGCCACTGATGCTGCTTTGGCTGGAGGTGGATGTGGGTGTGGGAAGGTGGGGGCAGCTGTGCAGGGCACCAGGAGTGGTGAGGACCAGCTGGGCAGCCCAGACCTTGTGCTGGGGGCTCACAGTGGGCTCCTTGCCTCTCCACAGCACCATACCAGGACAGGCAGGATCCTGGGCTTCCCACCTGCCTCCCACTGCCCTGTGCTCTCCTCTGGCCCCCAGTATCCTCTCCCAGTACCCATCAGGGCTATATGGTTGGGTTTTTTCTTACCTTATCTTCTGAAAAAATATTTGTCACATTCATCTTGTTACAGGAAACCTTTAGCAAGACACAAAGGAGAGGAGCAATCAGGCCCCAGACGACATGGATCCATCCTGACGTGCACACACAGACACACGTCCATCCACCCACCAGGCCCCAGGAGCCCTGTGAACCCCGTGCTCATCACCTTCCTCTGAGCATCGCTCCACGCCTGGTTAAATAGTCTGTCCCTCCCATCAGTGGGTGAAATACCAACCAGCCCTACCTCCATCTTCCGGGCATGGTCCAGCAGCTCGATGCTCTCCTTCAGCATGTTGGTCTGCAGCATGTGTTTCCGTGGTGTGACCACATCACCCAGGTAGGCTGACAGTGCCAGGAAGGTGAGCAGGACCTGGACCAGGATATTCATGGCCTGCTTTGGCTGGACCCCTTCAGCTCTTAGTCTCTGGATTGTTTGGTGATCTGTACCTGTGTGCGCTTCTCTGGAGGAAGCACCTCAATTTATTACTGTAAAATTGCTGAACCAGAAGGAAAAACTTATTTTTCCCTTATCTGCACTTTCCAAAGTTGCTCCCGATTAGGAGAGCAACAGGTCTTTTTTTGTGCAAGTCAAAATTTTCTTCTGATCTTGCATTATGAAATTTCCACTGTAAGATGACAGTGTCAGGAGTCAGGTCACATACAGTATATAAGCTGCCTGATTTGGGGATTCTTCATTTCTCTGTATCTCAAGGATCTCAATTGTATCTCCAATTCTCTACACCGTGAATTGGGAGTAGCTAAACTGGGTAACCCACTGCTCTGGCACACTCCAAAAACTACACTTTTCTTTTTATTTTCCTTTGAGTATCCTGCAACGTTTTCTATCATGTTTCATTTGAGTATCGTCAGATCACGTGAAGCATCCTTCATCTGCACACAGATTTCCGTCCCTGAGTTTCTCACCCTGGGGAGGAACAGAAAGTATGGCAGAGCCATGTGGGGTCAAACCTGGGCAGGAGCAGGGCATCACCTTGGGGGGTTTGTGGAGAGCTGAGGCCCCTCCTGGCCAAACAGGATCCCCAAACCTGTGTGGCATTCTGCAAGGCTGTGGGCAGGGAGCTGGTGTGGATAGTCCTTCTGTGTTGATGCTGGGAAACTGGGACTCTGTGGCCCTGTTCCAGCATTTCGGGGAGCTGGAGGCTGCCCTGTCCATCCTGCCCTGCTTGGGGAACAACAGCTTGAGTTTTCAGGCAATGGGCTCTGCCAGCCCCACAGGAAATGGCACTGAGAAATGCTGAGCTGGGAAACTTTGGAGTTTTGTAATAACTAATAGGGATTTTTCTAACTCAAACAGCAACTTGCCACCAGATAACAACTTGTGAGCACTCGATGAATCTGGGACTAGCCAGACTGAGAGTAATTTTGTTTGTCTGGCTCTGAGATGCCCCAGATGAAGTTAGGTGAAGTTACTGACTCAGAAAGACCTTTGTGAGGGATTTGCCAGTGGAGAGCTGGGCTGTTTCCTACCTCCCTATTATGGAGAGCAGATTAGGGAGCATGCTCTGGCTATGTGACTGCATCCATGGCCTTCAAGGATGGTGGCTCCTCATCAGCATGCCCAGAGCTGTCCCACTGGTCTGGGATGAGTGCTGGTGCTGGTAGGATTCCTGCTTGAAAGTGATGCTGGAGAAGGTAGGAGAGAGAGGAGGGTGGATGGAAGTAGTAGCTCCACCCTGCAGACACAGGGATTTCCCCAGTGATCATGGTGGAAAGCTCTAAAACTGGAATCAGTGAAGAGAAAATGCTCAAATCACAGAAAAATTTAACCTTTCTCTACTCAGGCTGAATCATGGTGGAAAACCGCATCACTCTGTGATGAGAAAGTCAGTCACCAGCCGTGTTGGGTTTGCATGGCAAGGCTTTGATAGTGGGAAGCTACAAGGTTGGGTTCTGTGAGAAAATGCTGGAAGATGTCCCAATGCCTGATGGAGTCAATGCCAGTTGCTCCAAGAGGGACCTGCTGCTGGATGAGGCCCAGCACATCGTCAACAATGGCAGTGCCCTGGGGAAAAGCCCTGCACAACTGCAGAGAAAGGAAGAGAAGAGAGAGAAAAGCAGGAGTGAAGTTAAGCCTGGGAGGAGGGGATGGGTGGGGTTAAGGTTATCCTCCTCTGATTTGATTGACAATAAATTGAATTAATTAAATAATTAAATAAATTTTCCCCCAAGTTGAATCTGTTTTGCCTATGACTGTAATTGCTGAGTGTTTTTTCCTTGTGCTGACTCACAAGCCTTTTGTTATGTTTTCTCCCCACTGCCCAGCTGAGGGTGACAGGGGGGCTGTGTTGGGACCCTGACATCCATCCAGGGTCAATAATCCAACACAACAGTGAATGAAAAGATCCCCATGTCCTTTCCCAAGGGTGGGATGGAGCTGATGGCATTGATGGCCCCATCACTCACTGAAGGGACAGCTACAGCCCCAGTGGGGTCCCCGGTGTTTCTGGAGCCCTGGCTGTGCCTTCATCCCAGCCACCATCCAGGGATAAACCTGCCCCATTTCCCTACCAAAGAAAAGTGCTTGATTCAGAGATGTGTCCTCAGTTTTCCTCCTCTTGGAGCCCCTTGGGCTCTGTGATTTGGAGCATCTCCCATCCCACAAGGATCCTGCCCAGGATCTCAAGCACCAACATCCCTATGCCCACTGAGCCTGGGCTCCACCAAAAGTCACAGCCACCAGCTCAGCTCTCCCCTCTTTGTCCCGAGCCAGAGCAATTCCAGGACAGCCACTGAGACAGGACCATGAGGGTTTGCCCAGGTGTCACATCCTGCCTGTGGTGACTGGCAGCTGGGTTTTCAGCAGCTGAGCTGATGACAGCAGGGATCACGGAATCACAGAATCACAAGGGTCATCGAGTCCAGCTCCTGGCCCTGTGCAGCACCATCCCCAAGGGTCACACCATGTGCCCGAGGGTACTGTCCATGTTCTGTCCTCATGCATTTCTGCTGCTGCCATGCCTGGTGCTAATACTGCTGGGGTTTATCCAGGGCAAATCCCAAGACTGCAGCTGAGCCCCTATTACATGCATTTAGAGCATGTATAACAATTTGCAGCAGTTATTTTGCGGATTTGTTTCCTACACGTGTGCTGCTGGCACTAAGCAGGTTCTGGTCCTTAAGCCAGCCCCATCCCTTCTCTCTCCCACTGGACAAGCCTTCCCCTGCCTGCAGATCCACTTTGGCTCCTGCTGGCTCCCCTTCCAGCCCCCACTGCCCCCGGACCACAGCCTGCACCCCAACGTCCCCCTCCACCATGGCCCCATGCACAAGGCCCTCTTCCCAAACAAAGGCTCTCATCCTTCCTCCTCCACCCCTTCCTTTCACAAATTTCCTAAGCCGCAAGCCAGGTGAGTTCTTCTCGTTTCTCAAGGCCTTGCTCTCAGTGGCAGAGTGGGTACATTTATTGCACATTGCCCCAAAAATGCCAACATTCTTCAACCCAGTCCCCTGTGCTGACCAAGGAGGCAGCTCCACTGATGCTCCTCATTAACTGCTGAAGGTAAGACGGAATTGACAGCATAAAGCATGGGCACCAAAAGCTCTTTTACTCAGTCGTTTATTGCTTAAGCCCTGAGACACTTCAATAACATCAGTGCATAGTTGATATGAACAAAATAATAAAATGAAGACATTCAAATACATGGTAATTTGAATATATTAACTCTAGTAATACAAATATTTTAAATAGAGAAGAACAATAAATTACAAATCAGCACAAGTTCATTCGTTGTTGTGCAAAGGCAATCAGACAGTAAGAGTTCCCTAAAGTGAGGTAGCTGTATTTTAAATATGATTGTATTCCACAGAACAACCATGTAATTTCAAAATAAACCACTTGAATACTGGCATTTCCTTTTTATTTTGGGTCCCAAGCAAAGAAAAGCTTTCAACAGCCAGGACTTTTTGGTCTTGAATCTTTAGATTACACACTATAAAAATAAGTTATTTAAATAACATATAACAATAAATAAACTTCAGAAATATGATGCCAGTGAGCACCCATTAGATTCAAAGTTATCCTACAGACTGTCCTGTCTTCACTATTAATAATTTAAAAGCCACTGACAATAAAAGAAACACATTGAAGTTGCAGTAACAATTCCAGCCCCCTCTGACCCGTTTCCCCTCCCAGCTTTTGCTCTTAAATGCTGCACTTCCCTAGCTCTGCTCCCAGAAGTCGGCCTTCCCCTCAGCTGCTGTAGTAGTACATCAGTGAAAAAATCACCATTTCAGCCTAGATTTTGATCTCTTTAGGAAGAGAAGATGATTGTGAAGAAACCTCCTGTCACTGAGGGGAACAGGAAGCAGATAATCTGGTTTTGGTTTTGTAGGTGCTGCAGGAGCAGATGGATGAGTTAAGAGCTCAGGCTCCTCAGCAGCTGGTCCAGGATGCTCTGCTCCTCCTGGCTCAGCAAACCCTCCTGCATCCCTCCTGCCGGGGAGGGGGCCGGGGTTGTTGCATCCCAGCTGGATGAGCTGCAGGACTGCAAGGAAGAGCTAAGGGCAGCCTTGTCCAAGCGAGACCGCTCCTGCTGAGGCTGAGTAATATCTAGCAAACAGCACTCGGACGGAAAGTCCTGGGCATGTCAGGTGCCTGCCGTGCAGGGGACACTGCCCATGGCAGCTGAGCACCCCGGGTGCCCGGCGAGCCCTCTGGGACAGGCTCTGAACATTGGTTGGGTTTAGGAGGGCTGGAGCAGGGCTGAGGAACTGCACAAAACGAGGAGCAAAAAGAAAAAAAACCAAACAAACAAAAAAAAAAAAAAACCCAAAAAACCGAAACAAACCAAAACCACTCCGCAAAACCTATTTTAGAGCTATCAGCAATGAGATCCCGGGGCTCGGGGCTGGCAGCCGTGCCCATCTTACGGGGTAGCCGATGAGCCCTTGCGCCTGTACATCCCCTGGGTGAAGTTCCCCAGTGCTGGCAAGAAGTGGCGCAGGTAGATCTCATTTTCATCGCTCAGGAAGCAGTTCTGGGGAAGGAAAAGTGTAAATACATTAGAATTGGCGTCATGATTTAGCTGCTGGGGCGGTGGGTAGACATGCTCCCAGCCCAGACCGATGCTTTGTTTGCCTCTGTTGCCACATAAATAATTCAGCAAATAACTCAGAGTGGTGAGGATACTGGCCTGGGATCTCAGGAACTGTCCTTCGCTCTGATCCCTGTGCCCAGCAGTGTGACACCCATGACCACTGGTCTGGGGTGGCTGGGGCTGGTGGGGACTGGTAGATAGAGGCAGATTATCCTGAAGCACTGACAGGTTTGCAATGCCCAGCTCTGGCCCCAGTCAAGTGAACAGATTCTGGCCAGCCCTGTGGTACCCTCAGTGTGGGGGCCCAGGCACCACGGGCCCAGAGCCATGGAGCACAGCACGAGTGGGGAGGTGCAGCCCCTGCTTACCTTCTTGCCATGCAGGCGCTTCAGGTTGGTGATGAGTGGCTCATAGACTTCCTTGCACCTGGTGACTTTGGTGAGTGCCTGGTCTGCCTGGCACAGCAGCTCCTGGTCTGGCAGCTGGGGAACAAGGAGGGGAATGATTAGAACCATGTAGCTGAATTAAGTTGAAGCTGCTTATTCGGGTGTCCAGGACTGGCAGGAGGTTCCACAGTGACTTCCTAATCTGCTTTCATGTTACAGCAGTGACCGGGGCCCTGGTGTGTGCCCCACGGCTGGGGCTGGGGGGGACTGGGGGACAGAGATGTGGGATGGACACAGGTGCTCAGGCACAGCCAGCATTCAGCCAAGGCACTGAGCAGCCCTTCAGGGACTAATGAAGCTACCTCGGCTACAGATGCTGTGCCCCATGGGGAGGAGGGCCCTGGCTATGTCTGGGTTTATGACAAATGCATTTTCTGCCTATCTCTGCATAGGTGTTTACCTTTCGATCCGTGAAGGGGACCTGTGCCACTCGGGTGTCATTGCAGGGGACCTGGAGAGGCAACACAAGGAAGAGTCATGGTTATGAGACTGTCATTATAAGACCATCATTATGAGACCATCCCCAAGGAGTCACCAGCTGTGCCCTCTGCCAGGAAGGGGCACTGTGTCTCCATCCCTCTCCAGCAGGCCATGTTGTGGATGCACCCTTGTGCTACCAGCACTGAGATCCATCTTTCAGCAAATTGTTTCCAAACAGGCTCCTGGGCACAGGACCTGGGTTTGCGCAGCACTTGTTTGGGAAGGTGCAGGAGAGTCCCTGTGTTCTCAGTGGGAGTAGAGCAGGGACCCCCTGGCAGCTCACTCTGCCCAGACCCCCATGTCCACATCCCCGAGCTGCCTTTGTCACCCTGACACAGGTTTTCTTGTTCCTCAGCACTTTTTTTCTGCAAAGTACCTAGTATCAGGTGGAAAACTTCACCTCACCTGACCCCAGAAGCTGCTTGTACCACCAACTCAAGTGCTGATCACACAGTCTAGGCTGAAATGAGTCAGGGTGCCCCAAGCAGGAGGTGGGATGGAGTGGATTGAGCCAGCGGGAAGGGCTCCTGCCACCCAAGCAGGCACCAGTCCCGTGGTGGCAGTGCTGTCCAAGGCAGGCCTTGGACACTGAAGAACATCATAATCATCATCACCATCATCACCATCATCACCATCATCACCATCATCATCATCATCAATAACGAGATCAGTAAGCAAAGCAAAGCTGAGAGGTGTAGCAGCATTTACCTGCACTCCTGAGTTGAGCTGTTGGATCAGGACGATGACTTCCTTCAGTATTTGCTGGGAAGGTGGAGCCACAGCTCTGGAAGAGATGAGCTGGAGCAGGGAGAGGAGAGTGAAAGCTGTCTTCAGTGAGGGGAGCATCCTGTCACCACTGTCTGAGCACGTCCTGTGCTGGCTGGGCTGGATGGCCAGGGCCTCTCTGCCTCTGCTTGAGACAGCACCAGTTTTATAGTGTGAAAAAGGACCTGCATCTCCATTGTGACTGCCAAATATAGGTGTCTTCCTGTACAGCAGAGGATGCAGAGGATGCAGTGGGAAGTGAGACACCCCAAAAGAGGGCATTACGTAATGGTGGTGAAGGCTTCTCTATACGTTGAATAACGTTATCTATTATTCTATATATACATGCAGATTTTAATCACCTAACTGATAGATAAGGAGATACTGGGATGAGAAGATTAAATTTTCTTTTTGATGTTCAAGGATCTATTTACTATCGAGCATGTTTGTAATGTGCTGCATGTGGAAAACCATGGACATGTGCAGGACCGAGCCAAGCACATTGCAAGGCTTGAGTAAAGTCAAGGCATGATCTTATGTGCAGAGAAATACCCGTTGGTGCTTTCCTGGTCTCCACGATGGAAAAGACAGTTATGCAGAAGGATCACCTCTAGAATGTGCATGGTTGGATGCCTGCCAGGCTCCTGCCCTGGGTGCTGGTGTCTCATGGGGGATGACATGACACCAGCAGGTACCTGGACCTCTTCTTCTGCAAGGCTCCTTTTCCCATGTCCCTGGGCCATGCTGGGACCACAGTGCCCTGTGCTGCAGCTTGGCCACCACCATCAGAAAGGGGGATCGTGGGCAATGGCAGCACTTCAGGGAAGGGCCTGGCACAGGGATGCTGTTGGAGAGGAAGAGCTGAACTGTGTGCCAGAAAAAATTCATGTCCTTTGGTCGTAATAGCAGCAGCCTCAGCAAGCTCAAGCTGTCAAAGATTTGAAGGAAAAGAAAACCTCAAAAGTTTTATCAAGATGTTAAACATATGCAAAAACAAAATAAAAGTGCTCTTGTTTGTAAAGGAAGAAATAGCTGAGGGTGTTTTCTGGCATGTGGGTATTTGGTTTCAACCAGGACTTACTCAGCTCTGTAACACAAATCCCATTGTGGGACAATGGCTCCTGTAGTGCCCAGCTTGGCATTTCACACCATCCCATGGTGCCCCACACCATCCCATGCCATGCCACGTTGTCCCTCTCCCACCTTCCAAGGGAACATCAGAGAATCAACAGTAGTTCAGGGATTCAAATCACCATATTCTTGAGCAGGAGAACAGACACAAACCCATAGTTATTTCCCACTATGGGTGGTCTTGTTAGCAGAAATTTTGTGGCGATAAAGTTGACTTGACAAAATGGCTCATTTCTTCTCCAGACTCTTAAATGAATTTTGCTACATCCTCCTGCATGCACAGGTGAAGCAGCACCTTGTGGCTCTGCTGTCACTAGCGCCCCGTGGCCCTGCAGTGCTGCAGCCCCAGCTGGGGCAAACCCTGTCCAGGGAAGCCCAACTTCAGCTGGTACCTGCTTGGAGGCTTATAAATAGTGCAAATCGTTAAATGAATCTAGAAAATGTAGAAACATTTAAGTTTAAACCCCTTTTTTTATTTCCAAAATTTCAGTCAAGTCAAGGTGTCACAGAGCCTGAGGTAGCCTGAACTTTATATTTCAAACTAACCATTTCCCACTTCACTGCTCTTCTTCTCTGTGGGGTGACCATTGGCCTAAGGTTGCAGTGGCAGGACTGGACTGCAGCATTCACCATTTGTTCTGTACTAGCCTGAAAAAATTTGTTTTCCTGAAAAAAAGATGGTGACAGTTCCCAGTCATTGAATTTCCTGTGAATTTGAGAGGCTAGGTCAGAGCCAGATGGGACCCTGTAGTATTCCCATCACTTCAGGTGGAGGGGCTGGTGTATATCCAGGGCTACACAGTGCAGAGTGTGTCATGTCCACCAAAGCTGGTGTCCCTTGAGCCAAACTGCTGGAGCAGGATGCACCACGACCTCAGGAAAGGTTCTATGGTCCCACCACTGTGCCCTGGCGCAGTGTCCCAGTGGGATCACAGGGCTACAGGTGGCTGTAGAGAGTGGTCCTGTGGTTTGGATAACCCAACTCTGCAAACCATGCACGGGAAAGTGTATGTCACCTCCCCCAAAGGCAGATAAAATCCTTCCCCAAAGTACTGATATTGCAACACGAACCTGCTGATGGGAAAAGCTCACATCTACCAATTTGCGTTGTGGGGGTAGAAAATGATACCTAGAAAGGGGAGCCCAGTTCTGAGAAGCAGCATTGGGGGAGGCTCATGTGAGAGGGTATCAGAGCCACCAGGAGCATGGGACCTGCAGGGAACCAAAACAGCTCCTTCCAAGAGTCTTGGTCAGTCAAGCTGTCCTTCCCAAAGGGACTAGGGTGCTGGGACACCACGACCATGAGCCCAGTGCTGCTGGTAAGGGTAGGCACAGAACCCCAGGTATGTGAGTTTAGCCTGAACTGGGTCTCCTTGGCATAGAAGAGATGGTTTTGGTTTTCTGTTTTTTGCCGGGCATGTCCAGCTGTGGCCAGAGGCAGAATACAGAGGGGTCCCAGAGGTCTGTGCCCACCCTGCCTTGCCACCCCATGCTCTTCATGCTTGATTTAAGCCACCCCAAGTAGGTCCCAACCAATTCAGAGAAATTATCCAAGTGGTTACTTTAGGTACATCGTGCTCCTCTTGCCCCCATGTGGAGGAGAGCCCGGGGGGTGATGGTGCACGTTGGGCCAGCATTGGTTGGGTCTTTCCACAGCTGCATCTCTGATGATGACACCAGAGAACAGAGAAGTCATCTGGAAGAAACCCTCAGTGCAACCAAACCCAGAAATGTTGCTTCGTTCTGTACCCAAAGCCATGGCTTTTTTCTTTCTTTTATATTTTTTTTCCAGAAGCAAAGCCAAGGTTGGATGCCACAATCACCACACACAAATGAAGAGCAGAGGGGTTGTCTGCAGCCATGGCCATGACCAGCATGGGGTAGCATTGGTGGACATGGATGGAATTGATGGAAATCAGAGGAAAGAAATGGGTACGACCAATGGCTGTCAGATATCCAGGGGCTACAGCTCCCTGTGGCAGTGTCCCCTTCTCTAACCTGGCTCTGTAGGGAATGGGGGAATGCCAGTCCATCATTTTAGCCAAGCTGAATTTGTGCCTCCCCAGTTAAACAGACAGCAGCTTCACCTTGGTACTGGGCCATCCTAGTGGCAATTGGCAGGCAGGAGTGGTGGGAATGTTCCCACCCAGCTGCTTTAGCCATCTCTGGCTCAGGATGGGAAGAGGACCCCAGCACGACTGGCAAGGAGGGCACCTGCTTCTCCTGGGTGCCTTTCCTTTCCCCAAGTCTCCTCATGCTCAGCTCCCTCTCCCTGGCAGTTTGAGCAAAGGTAGGCAACTGAGTCACCTTCCCACCTTTGCTTTAGCAGCCAAATTCATCCCTGTGGCAGGTGGAGCATTTTTGGAGGGACAGGATAGGATCATAGCATTAAGAAACAGTGTCAGAACTCAGAAGGTCCAGCAGATGCTTTAACTGAGGTGATACAAATAACTTCAGTTTGTCCTTGAGGGCCTGATTTTGGATGACCCTACTTACTATTTTCTCATTTCCAACACTATCCCAGTGTTGCCTTCTATTAAATCCTCGTGGAGAAGCCACTACACATCTTCCAGGCCATTCTCTCGTGTGCTGTTCCTTACCTAGTAGAGCAATTAAATAAAACATTTTATAAGCTGAAAAAACCCAAATGTGGGTCACAGCATAACGTGTAGCATCAGCACATGCAGTATCTCTTGAATCAGTGGTTGGGTTTATTGGCTTTATAAGTGAGCTCTCCTTTGCGCAGGGTTGGCTGCTCTGGAACCTTCCTGCTTCCTTCAGCTGCTGCAGCTGGAGAGAAGGGTGCACTACAGCTCCAGCAATTTACTTTTCCTGCATAGATCAAATTACACAAATAGGATGGAGCCAGATAAAGGAGAATTTGCAAATTGTGTGGCATTCCCCAAAGGTGTCCCCTTGCAGTAGGCAGAGAGTAAATGCTGGCTCCTGGCAGATTGCCTGGGGGGCAGCAAACCCTGTCATACTGAAATAGATAAGATGATACTTGGTGTGACATTTAAATGCAAAGTTGCAGGGAGACAGCAAATGATTAAGCTTTTGAAAGCATCATCTATATTTATTGCTTTGGTTTGTGGTGTTTATTTGTAGATAATCTCATCTGCTTGTGTTTTTTAATGTAATTCTAGGGCACATAAAAGCTCTTTGCCTAAAACATGGCATGTAGGAGGAAGCCACATGGAGAAGTTGCACCTGGAAGTAGTGAGTTAAGCAAGTCAGTTTTTTTACTTCAGGCAGGCCATAAAGTAGTTTTTATTAAAAAAATAATTTTAAAATTAATCTTCTCTGAAGTTTGAAAATCCAAAGTACTTTGGGGCAGGTGTTATGCAGCAGTCTGTAAACAGGCAGCAGAGTTGTACTGCAGAAATAATACTGGAGGAAGCATCAGAAAATCAAACTATTGGTTTTCTATTGCTAATGTTAATTCCAATTAGAAACAAAATGTTCAGACAGGGGTGTCTTGGAGGCGTCTGGGTTTTCTTCCCAGTGAAAGTAGTTGGCACCTTGCTAAGTGTAGATAAAGCAAAAATAAGTGATGATACTGAAGAAATGGATGCTGTGGCACAGAGGTGGAAGGAATTAGCTGAGTGGAGCATGCCAAAGCCTTCCATCTCCTGTAGATCCCTGGCTTCAAAAGCACTTGCCAGGAGTGAGGCTGCAACCAGACCAAATCCTTTGGAAGGGATTTGCACCCAACCAAGCCTTCCAGGCCAACAGGCACAGCTAGTGTTTGGTGCTCTCAGACAAGTGGCTTTGCAATTCCCATCCCAGGCAACTGCCTGAATCTCAGCTCATGGACCTATGGCAGTTCCACAGACTTGATGTTGTTATTTTGCAGCTGTAATTTTTGGCTCTTAACCACCGTGTATGAGTGTGTGCCTGTTCCTGTGAGGTGTGTGCATGGATTGCTGTCTGGAGGACAAGTGCTGTGGTCTCCCTGCTGAAAATCCACCCTCACTCCAACCAAAATGGGAAGTGGACAAAGACTTTCTTCACCAGTTTCCCACCTGCCCAATGAATTACAGCAATAAATCTGTGCCTTGTTTGCCATAAAACGTCTCTGCTCGGTTCTGCACTTTGTGTAGCATCACGTAGGAGCAAGAACACCTCTCCTGGGATGTTCTGTTCCTGTGCCACCCTCCCCTGCGACCCTCTGGCCGTGGGTGGTGGCTGTCCCCGTGTGACAGGGCAGGAAGCCGTGGCAGGGCAGGGATGCCCCTGACGTGGTGCTGGGGGTGGCTGAGTGCTCCCATGTGCTGCTGCTGCTGCTGCTTTTTCCAGCAGGCACGGGAGAGACAGCAGCACCACCAGGGCTGCAGCCAGGCCATTGTGCCCTCACTGTCCCAAGGCACCCAGCAACAGCAGAATAGCATGGAAGCGTTTGAAGTTTCTCCTACATTTAATTTACATAAGCCTGTTTTTTGTTTTCTAGTCCACATGAAAACCATGGGGCTGGCAGAGTCTCTTTTCCATGCTTTTGGCTGTCAAGGAGTCTATGAATTATTCAAATTATTCAGTGGATTATTTTTTGTCATTTTAATTTATTTGATATAGGAGAGGTTGGTTTCCCGCTACATTTCCTGTGTTTTCCCTATGTTCTGGCAAAATGTTTAATGTCAAGGCATGTGTGAGGATAAACTTGAGAAAGGGTGATCAGGCAAAAATGTACCCAAGTACTTCATAGAAGAACTGTGGGCCATGGACCTTAACTTGCAACTTAAAAATGTTGGGGAGCTGCTTCTGGTGACAGTGCAGAGCTGGGGTGTACGTGTCATGCTAAAATAAACAGGTTGTACAGGAAAATTTGAAAAGGCAAAGCATTTTTTTTTTCTGTTGATTGTATCTTTAAAAAAATTTCCCTTCAGGAAGTAGTACTAGAGTCAGTGAAGCTTCTTATTTAAGACGGCAAACATAATGAAGGGTATTAGCATTTTCCTTTTCCTACTCTCCCCCCTCCCTCCCTCCCCAGATGTGTGTTCTATTGCGTTTTTGGGGAATTGGTGAAAGCGTAATTGGTAGGAAGTCCCACGCGTTTTCTAATCTTTGAGTGCTTTCCCAATGACTGGGGTCACCCTGACACAGGTAGCTTGCAGTTTTAGGAAATTTAGGTGGAAAAAAATCCTTAGCTGAAGATCTTGGTTTCTGCCATTACTCTTTAAGGCACCTACTGCCACTCACCCAGGACAAGGCTGAGGCCTAAGAGTCTTTGCCACAGAGAAGAACCAGAGCAGGGGTATACTGGGCTCTGAGCTTCTCTGTGCAGACATCCAGACCCCTCAGGAGGTGGTGCTGGGGGTGTGTGACGTGAGGGGCTCAGCTGCACCATCTCCAGGGGCAAAGGCTCTGGTCCATCATGCTCAGCTGGCCCCAGGCCCTGTCCACAGAAGCCAGGTCTGCTTGCACCCCTCCCGTGTCAACTGCTCCCTATCCCTGCAAAAAAAAGGGATTCCTGCACCCTGGCAGAGGAGGAAGACAACATGCAGTGTTTTAAGGTCCACTTAAATATTTGCCAAAGAGAAATGTCCTGATGTTACAGAAATTAACTTTCTTTCATGGTGGTTTAAAGGTTCTTCCTCTGAAATTGTGCTTTGGTCATACACCACTGGCTGAGGATTTAAAGAATTTCAAGTCCAGCTTCTGCTTGTGGACACGTACCCAGAATTCAAAGTAGCCCCTGACTTGATTACAAAGAAACAGGGACCCAGAAAATCCCTTCCCTCAGGGCTTGAGTGGCTTTGGAAACAGCAAGGCATGGCAGGAGGAACTTGTGTGCAACCTCAGGACTCTTGATAATCGGGTCCTTTGCATTTTGCAGCAAGCCACATCTCTCCCACTGAGAAGCGGGGTCCCTGGGGCTGCCAAGCTGCAGGGCCCCTGGGTGTTGTCACACCACGGAAAAGGGCTTCAGGGAGAACTCAAAGTAGGGCAGGTGAAGCTCAGCATCCACACAACCTAACTTATGTTCCATTTTCCTGTTCGCAGACACTGATGAATCAGGACATAACTCACTGAGCAGAGAATTCACTCATTCATCTGGTTAGAGATGGGCCTTTGCTTTATTCTGAAGCAAAGCTGACTTGGGGAAGATTCTGTCTTTAAACAGCCAGAGTTAGGTTACCTTATAGAGAAGGTAGTAAAAGTTCTCTTTGAAGCTTGAGAATTCTGGGTAGTTTAGGTCGGTAGCAATGAACATCCCTTCAATCAAAGTGACACCCATCACTGCTGACCTGGCCAGGGACGGAGAGCAAGCCATATTCCACTGGCAGAGCTGTAGCTACTCCAGAGAATCTGCAACTGGATCTCCCCAGCAGGACATCCACAAAGAACATCACAACTTTATTTTCACGTTTAAAGCATAAAATACATCAAAATTTAACTGTGTGGTGTTCATTTAAATTCTTTCAAATTATGGGGATTCCTAAACCCAGGCACAGAAATATGTAGAAAGATAAGAAGTTTAAAAGTCTCACAGTCTTAGACTCTGGCTAAAATTGTTACAAATCTTCCATAGAATATGATAGGAAGGAACTACATTTTCAGACACCTACACTGAGCTCTATCAAGTCAGGCAATGTATAATGTATCAGGTTATGCTGTCTATAATATGTAATTACTTAGCATTCTAATGACCAGAGGAGCCTAGGGAGCTGACACTGCATCTCATAATCTCAGAGCACTGGTCAATGTTCTTCTTTATCCTGTAGAATGTCTCCACATACTCAGAACGGCCCAGAAGTTCAACAAAATCTTCATCATGAGTAATCACCAGCAGCTGAAAGTTGCGTTGGTGTAAGCGGCTCTTTATTATCCTACAAAGATATATCAATGAGTGTGCATTTTTCTAAATCCCATGTTAGCATTAGAGAACTTGCAAACACAAAGCACAAAAATATTTCATTATTGATAATGAATGACATGAACCATTGAGCAATCTAATGCTGATTAGCCACTCTTTTTACCCACATAAAAAGCCCCCTCAAATTATGTAAGAAATATTTTTTTCTTTTCCAGATAGAGAGGGAATCTAAAACTACTCACAACAAAGATATGCCAGCTTAAAATATAATTCACTACTGCCAACTGGGTATTGAAAAATACTCATTGTTAAGTATCACAAGGAGACCTCACTTACTCTACCAGGGCGTGTGCCAGGGACTCGATGTTTTCTCGGTCAAGGTTGGTCGTAGGCTCATCCAGGGCCAGAATGCCACAGTTGAGGCAGAATGTTTCTGCCAGAGCAAGGCGAATGATGAGAGAAGCAAGCACCTGAGGGAAAGGAAAAAACATGAAAATCTCAAGCTTCAAACTGTTTAAAGAGAGTCTACATGTAGCAACCTGTTTTTAATGCCATTACAAATCATGACTGAAGGTTACAGAACAATGTGCTGACAGTTCACAAAATGACAACAACTAATTAATTACTGAAAAACTATATTGAAACTTCAAGTTTGAACTCAAAGATTGACTCTACAAAGAAGTACTCAAAATTCAGAAGATACTGAAAGTAAGGATTCTAATCTGAGGTAAAGAAGCTACAACACTGCTGTTTGCATTACCCAAACACTCTGCTTGAGCCCACCCCACTGCAGGGGGGAGGGTGGAAATTTGTCTACATATTACTAAGTTTGAGTTACTGAACTCCTGACTACTTACTAAAATGGAAGACAGTAGGATTTTACCACCTTCTATGTTAGTTTTGCATCAACATGTGTAATCATATTTACAAGATGTACTGAACTACCAAAAATTACAGAACACTCGATGGAAACTGTGCTACCAAAAATATTTTCCAATTATCACGACTGCTGGCATCACATTTCATGATCAAAGAGGAATTCTCAGAACTTCAGCTAAGAAACTTGAACAAGTTTCACTCTCATTTACATAGGACTCTTAACGCAACATCCTAAACTACTCTAGGGGAGGACACACTTAATAGAACAGACAGGTGGAAACAACCCTCACCCTGTGTGGGTGTGGTTAACTGTGATGCACCTCTGACCACACTGTCACAGCTGGTGTGTCATCAGAGCACTGGCCAGTGTGTGGTATTGAAGCTGAATGGGCAGACCACAGAGCTGCGAGCTGACAGCACAGGAGGAAATGCAATGCCTGGGAAGTATGGCTAGGTGTGATATGGGTGACATGAACTGAAAGGTTATCGTCAGCAGCAGGTGAAAGCAGCGTAACTTGGAGGAAGAGAAGTCCTATCAACTTAGAGGTAGATGCAGTTGCAAAAAGAAGACCAAGGGCTCAGAAAGAAAAAAAAACAGGGAGCAAATCGGTAGACCTGAAACTGAGGAAACCTCCATGGTAACTGGAAGAGACAAAATGGGAGGACTTGAACTTGAGGAGAGAGGGAAGTCAAACCCCTCACTCCTGCAGGGAATCAGCCTAGTGCCCACTTGAAACAAAGGATTTTGGCAGCCCAAAGCAGGGTTCAGATGTTCAGAGTCATATACTGTTCATATATCGTCATGCAGACACAGTGAAAGGAAGTGGTACACAATAATAAATTAAGAGTTGGAGCTGCCTGTTCTTTGGTCACTTGACTCCTGCATTCACCTGAGTCAGTTTTCAGAATCCCTGTTACTGTGTGTGTACTGAAGATAAAGAGCCATTACCTTCTGCCCAGCACTACATCTTCCTCGCATATCCAGTGCTGTATCTCCCTTCACCATTACTACCCTGTAATTGTAATTTCTTCTTTTGTCAGTGGCTGAGACATTCTCATCTGCATCAGAGCGAATTTCTATATATTCAATATCTGAAAATGGGAAGGAGACCGTTTTTGCATTATCAAAGATCTTGAAAAATATCATTGGATTAATGGGAGATGAGAAGTATAATATGTAGTAACAACAAAAATTCAGTTCAG
Source organism: Monarcha castaneiventris obscurior (assembly GCA_026261815.1). Taxonomy (NCBI): domain Eukaryota; kingdom Metazoa; phylum Chordata; class Aves; order Passeriformes; family Monarchidae; genus Monarcha; species Monarcha castaneiventris. The sequence continues at coordinate 2,015,237 of JAMPIT010000371.1, forward strand.
AACTCCCACTGATAGATTGGAAATTAATTTTTCCAAAATGGAAGGAGTGAACTCATGCACTTCCCCTGTCTCAAAGCAACTTAACCTTTGCAAAACACAGAAAAGTGAAAATTAACTCAATTTATCCTGCAAGTTACTATATAATGTGCAATGAAAAGATTACAGAAGAACAGTTACAGCCTTTAGAATGGAACCAGCTATTTCCCATCTTGTGAACAAACACTTTTCCATATGCAGTGCTCAATATCAAATGGATACATATGGGTAAAACTTTAAAAAAAATTATTACATACCTTGTCCTCTGTAAATGGTTCGCCACAGATCCCGAATTATTTTGTTGATCTCTTCCATTTTCATGCTATGAAATGTCATTATTGCTCTAAAAAACAACAGCAAAAAAGGCAAATTGTTAGAGATGCAACCATGGGCTGCTATGGACTGCTAGGAGCTTTAAGGCAGGTGGCAGCTCCCTTTCCATTCCCTTAATACTTTTACTAAAAATATAGAAAATACTGGTTTATTTTGGATGGAGAAGTACCTAAAGAGTAACGACATGCCATTGTGTAAATAATTCTACGATCATAAACAGCTCAGTTTTAAGAAATAGGAAAGTAATGACGACAAATATATTTGCAATCACTCAATGGAGAATGACTTTACCTGACTTTTAAAGAGATTTATTACTTATTTTCAGTCTGACACCAAGAAGATGAATCTGATGTTCAGCTTTCCAGAACCAGAGTGTTACTCTTTGGCACAGTTGCCCAACAGGGCAAACAACAGCAGGAAAGGAGAACCTGAAGTCTCCTGAGAGCAGAGACTTCCTATTGAGAATGTAATTTGTGATTACCCAAACAGGCATCATGACAAGAACTACTTTTCTCTTTAGCAGCAAGAGTAACACAAGATAATCATTAGTAATCTTAAATTTAATTTCTCTGGTTAATGTAGCAGCGTGACTTTAGTTCATTAACAGACAAAATCTTACAAAGCACTCAAAAAAGGACAGGACACTGCATTTCTAACTTGGCTTTTTACAGAAAAGCTACTCTGTAATGAAAAGAATGCTCACTAACTTTATGGCAATATGGTCTTCTCTCAAAAAATGTGCTGGAAATATCCTTCTGAAATGGATTTTTACATATGCTTTTTCTACCTTTGCTCTTCCACCTGTTCTGGGGAATACTGATGTATCAACTCTAATAGGTTTTGTTAAGTAAAAATCAAATGTTTTCAACTGTTTACTTAACCCCGAGAATGCATTCCTCATCAATATTTATCATAAATCTATAAATAAAGTCAATAAAGATCATCTGATAGCATGGAACACCCAAAATGTTGGTTTTCCCAGCCACAGATACAGGTTTGGCCATTAGAGTTAGCATTTTGTCTCACCGATTTTTCAGATGATTACCGCTAAGTGATGCTTATCTATTTTTCTTGAAATTACAAGACTGTTTTCCTGTTTAGCCTTAAATAGAAACAATAGATGATTTGATACCATACCAAAAAAATTCTAAAAAGGAAATTCTTGGAGTGCATTTCCATTACAGCTGAATGGGAAGACTTATACATGCTCTGAACAAATTACATCTTCAGACAGTAAATTTTGGATTAGCTTACATTCTAGTATTATGTTTACTTTATTTAATGTTATTATCAGACTACGTTAGAACAGGGTTCCTTTAGAATGTCCCTTCAACTTGGAAAGTTCTCATTTATTTTGCTTCTCTTCTTGACCATTATGCTGTCTCCTCAGCCACATAATTACTCGTCTGTGCTCCTTTCTCCAGCACTACATTTAAATAGAAGGCCAGAATTCCATACTTTATTCAAGACATGGGTGTATTGAGAATTCCTACAGTAGCCAAAATATTTCTCTTTCTCTTTTTTTGTTCCTAATATTTATATTTCTGCCACTGAGCACCAGTTTTCTATTTCCTGAAATGTATCCACTGATTCAAAAATCCTCCCACATTGTCCATCAAGTTGTTCACTGCTATTCCATCATTACAAACAAACAAACAGGGTTTTTAGGGAGCTACACGTTTTATTTTGTATACGGTTACAAATTTTGAGATGCCCTTTTTGGCCAATCACTCCAAGACCAGCAAACAAGCTTCCAGAGGAAACAGCAACAAGCACAAATTTGTTAAACTTCATCAAATGCCAGACACGTTTCTTATGATCTTACCTTCTTTAATATAAACACAAAACCATCCAGATTGGAAAAAGGGAAAAAAACCCTCTATATTGTAATATTCTTTAAAACACAATTATCTACCTGAGAAGTTGTCATGAGAAACAAGAAATCTACCTGGCATATCTTATTCATGTTAAGACGTGACCAGAAGATGATAAAATATATTGCTATAGAAATGAAAGTAGGTTAAAAATAAAGGATTTAAACATTGATTTCACCTTTCCTTATCTCTCTCCAATTGCTGTACTGCAAATATAAGTCCTAACATGTACAACCAAAACTCCAAATAAGTCTTACAGAGAACTGGGAATACAATATCATATCAGACTTACCTATATCTGTATTAAATTCCAATTATTACCGTCATGGCATTTAATATATGTACATTACAGACATTAGCTTACAAATTTCCTACATCATACCAATCCTGTGCAGTTTCCAGCAGAGTTTCATTAATTTACTTAGGAAGTTATACCTTGTTATGTTTTCTTAATATTTAAATGCCAGACTTTATAAAGAGAAATTATTATGTATCTCAAGGAATCATAGCAATTTACTACTTCTAAGTTACCCTGGAAGCCTGAAATGGAAAGCTCCCTTGCACCAAAGTTATCAATACCAATACAGATGAAAACACTTAAGAATCACCCTCATTTGACAATACTTACTTATCAAGAGCCTTGTAATAAAGATCCAGATCTTTGTTCACCAGCTCTGTTGTTCTCATGACAATCATCATGTCCCTGTATTTTTCCTCTGCATCTTTGAATTGTGGCTCTCTGAGCTCCTTCCTAAAGCGAACAATCTCCTCCTCAAACCCACGCTGGCGGCCCAGTGCAACGTGATGGTTCCTCTTCAGACCTTCTATTTTCTCCTCCAAATGTTTTCGTTCACTGTGAAACCATAATTGATACACAAGTGATTTCTATTTAGTGTTTCAATTTTTTAATCAGGGATCTAATTTTGAGTTTATGTTAAACAACAGCTCATTGTATCATATCTATATAGTCAGTAACGGTTAAAATCATAGTACTAATGCCACTGAAATGAAGACACTGTTGAAATAAAAATAGTTTTAAGTTGGTTCAGAACATATTCAAATCACTGTTATGAGTGGGAGAAGCAAGTTGTCAAGTTCAAATACTAAAGTGCTATATGCAGAAACAAAAAAAAAATTAATTTTATAGATGGATACTGAGCAAAATAAGATTAATTACTGGGTAAGCTTCAGCATGCTAAATAAATATTTCACATCCAAGACCCAGAAAAGGGGTAATTACTTTTCAAAAGTGTTTATTATCTAAGCAATTATTACTAAACTACTGAAATAAACATAAAATTTGCTGCTGGGAACTAAGTGAGCAGACTGAAAATGAAAACTAAATACTCTTATCCAGAAGCATGAATTATTTAAATGTGGATTTCTCAGTAAACATCATGAAAAGGATTGGATTGGAACAGGTATGAGCAGGTATCTCTATTTCTGGCCAGAAGCACTGTATCATTTCACTGAGTCATTTACACTGTCATCACGGGGATATGAAGCAAACACAGGTGTCAAGGACAAAGTGGTTTGCATGAATGGGGGAAAAGTGGACCAGGACACACCAAAACACAGTGACTACAACATTCAGATATTCAATGAATTCTTGTGCAAAGCACACCATTCTGTTTTGAAGGTGCTTACTTTTTCATCTGGGGGACTTTCATTTCTCCCATCTCTTTTGTAAGTTGTTTTATATTGTCTTCAACTTCTTTTAGCTCTTCATTCCGCTTCCTCAAAGTGAGATTATCCTCCAGCCACCTTTCCTGTACCTAGCGCCAAAGAAAGCAACAAATTGTGTAATGTTTCAGTATGTTGGTTATCCATTACAAATGTATGAATTCTGCACAACTCTAAGACATGCTGCAAGCATAAAATAATTGACAACAACAAAAATTATCACAGTGAGAATTTAACCTTGTCCTAGAAATAGAGTATAATGGGAATCAGCAGTATTATTTCATCTTTCAAACTGGAATAACACTTAGCAGTGTTTACTGTCATAAGTGAACACAAGACTGGTTGGTTTTGAGAATATTAATCCATGTTTCAACCAGGACAATAGGTTAGGATGAGATTTAACCAAGTCCTCTATCTCATTTCTACAACAGAAGACAGTAAGTGAAGGGGTAGAAAGGGGAAAGACGTATTTCCTATACGGAATGTCGACAGTATTTGAAACATACACACAAGAATTATACACCAGCACGTGACAAATCTGCAGTAGCAAGCAACTTTTGGTACCTGCAGGTTGTACTTTACTAATAAAGGCAGGTATCCTCCACATAAACATACTCCTGAAAATGCTGACTACTATCCCACCAGACTTAACTCTTAGAAATACCATAAGATGATGGTTAGAGATAAATGGTTTTTAAATTTGCACATACAAATCTCAAGACTATTTTCAGCCTAATGCACATATAGCAGCTATCCTGATGAACAAATCAAATAAATCAAGAGGAAAGTAATATTTAAATTACAGACATAGGCAGACAAACCAAAACTAGGAATTATTTCAACCATGCCAAGTATACTTTAAACAATATAACCACCTTTTGAGTGTCAATATCTTGTCGGGTCACTTCCATCTCTTTACTTATCTTTTCCATCTGCTTCTCACAGGCAGCCAAATGAGAATTTACTTCATCAAGTTCAGACTCCTTTTGCTAAAGAAATATGAAGAAAATGGTATATGATTTAAAAATAAAAGTGCTTTTGATGCTAACTTTTTATTGACTGGCTTTTAGATTACCTTTTTATACTCTTCTTTTCCTTGTTGAATATAGTTTTCAATTTCTTTCACATACGTGTTTATATCTTTAACTTTCTCATTTATGCCATTCATCTGGAAAGGAAAGATTTCAAATGAAATATGGCCTTATGTCCAAGAACAGATGCACTCTGCATCAAAGATACTGCTAACACTACTGCCCAAGTACAAGTCCTTATCATAACTCCCTTTAGTTTTCTAATAAAGTCTTCAGCTTCTAAAATCCCAATACTGCTTATAAGCATGAAAATGTTTCCCAAAACGAATGAAGGCCACTTAACCTGGGAAGACCCATGTGTCTCTTGGCAAGGACGGGTGAGGGTCATCCTTGCTGTTCCGATTGGGTCTATGAGGAAGGGCTTTTGGATGCCATCAGTAACTAAATATTGCCAAATGTCCCAAGAAGCCTTTTGTCAAGACTGCCAAAGGCTAATTACAATTGAGTTCATGTTCTGAATGACATGTTCCTTTTCTTCCCTAAAATCTTTATCAATCCAAAGCATCTGCTGGAGTCACGGATCTTTCCTAAAAGCAAACTCAGTACCACAGCTTCCATACATGCCTGAAAAACAATATCTAATCCTATGTCACAGCTATGCCAAGAGCAAACAAACCTTCTCTTGAGTTTCTTTATTACTTGCAGTCCTTTTATTCACCAGCTCCTCCTTCTCCTGCTGCAATTTGTCTAACTTTGCATCCAAAGGAAGTACCTGCTCTTTTGCTTCCTGAAAAGTAGTTGGAAAAAGTAGTTCTTATTTTCGCACTCTGGTAAAGATCAATAATTTTTCAAGCAGTAAAAAAAAGTAATGTGGTTACTTATTTCTTTTTTGGGGGTATTAAAAAAAGAAAATATGAAAATATGTATTAAAAAAGTTCTGGAAATTCCCAAAGATACACAATAGCAGCACAGGACAAACATTTAAAAATCCATCCCATTTTCTAGAACTAGAGACAATATTAAGTATAACAAGATCATTATTTTTATTTCAAGGCCAGCAAAGCTAAGGGTTAGACAATTAAGAGTATTTCTCACCTTGATCTCTCTGCATAAGGACTGAACCTCAGTGGTTAACTCCACAGTCTGCTCCTCCAGCTGCTGCCGCCGCTGCATGCTGCTGACAATCTGCAGCTTCTCTGCTTTGAGCTCATTAACTGCACTCTTCAGCTGCTGAATCTGGCTTTGCTGGTCCTGCTTGAGTTTTTGCTTTAACTCAATTTTACTAGTAACTGCAGATGAAAACAAACAGAGTCACTGTTATTAAAACCACTATTGTAATCCTTATGAAAATTCATCTCTAAATTAAGCTGGTATGACTCCAAAAACCAGTAACAACAAACTAGAATACAGTTATTTGAGAACGTAAAATAAGTAAACTAAAATTTTAATGGAAAGAATTTTAGAACATTACTTTCAGTATAAAAATGAAATAACAGGTTTGTAAGACCTACCTGTATCCCACAAGTGTTTTTTCTCTTGTTTTTCTTGGCTTACTTGAGGCACAGTTCTACTTAAATCGACCCCTAGCAGCTTAGCCTCCTGCTGAGCAATTTTTCGTTCAACATCCCTAATATCAGTCTGAAAGGATGAGGAAAAGTACCATTACTACTAAATTAGTGTTCAACAATGGATTTTTTCATCTTTGGCACGTAAGAACAAGCTCAGGGCTTGAGGCACTCAAGACCTTCAAATTTACCCTCTCTTCTGGAGCAATGTCCCATCATTAGCAGTAGGGCTCTGTCAGCTGCTAGGAACTGGAATTCCTAATTGTGGATGGAATCAGTCAATAAGGATGCACAGACCTTTGACATCCCCAGCCCACTTCAGGACACTTCCGTGTGCAACCTGGCCCTGCAACACTGCAATTGTTAGAGCCTAAGGAGCTGCTGATATCTTCACCTTGTGAAATGCTCTCAGTCCTCTGCCTGGCCCCAGGTTCTCTAATTCCTCCTCTGAAGGTTCTCAGTCAAGCAAAGATTTTGTGTTGGTAATAAAGGCATGAAGACTGCTCAAAATGGTCTCCTATGCCAGAATAATAGAAAGTGCATGATTTTTCTTTCCCTTTACCATATATCCAGATGGCACAGAACCAGGAAACACATGTGAGATGGTGGGAATACAGTGACCTACAATGACTATGAGGACTGGAAACACTTTGGTTGTGTTTTGTGTGCTTGTGGTTGTGCTCAGTTCTGCATTACACCTCTTTTTTCATACAGCACAAAAATGAATCAGAACTCAAGGGACGCTCTGGTCCTAAAAAAAAAAAAATCTGTAAATTGAAATTTTATTAGTACAAAATCATCTATGTTATACTGTCTTTGGAAGTATTTTAAAATAAGGACCTCAAAGTTTTGTCACATTGCTGAGTAACTACATATTTAAATGCAAGTGAGTATCATTTTATATATTAAAAAAAAAAGTTACCAATGCATACCTGGTACCGTTCCATCAGAGTTATATCCTGTAAACATGCTTTGGCACCTTCCTCCTCAGACAAAGCTGTCTGCAGGACTGACTCCTGTTCTTCTATCTCACTCTTCAGGCCTGTTAAATCTCTGTTTGCATTCTGGATCTTGTTCCTCAGGTCTGGAATTTCCTTATCTTGGAGTTCAACTACAGTTCGCCTAAAATAAAATATAAATCCCTAAAATTTCCTTGGTCAAAATCAGCAGCATAAATTGAAGACATTCAAGATCACAAAATCCATTATATGATTTAGTAGTGGAAGACTAAATTTAGCTAAAATAGTATCCCCTTAACTTAGCCCACATCTAACTAAGCTTACGTTACATACCCAGCTAAGGTTATACATCCCTCATTTTAGGTGAGATGATACAAACAAGCAAACAAAATCTCTTTTGGTTTTTAATTTCATTACAGCAAGTAATCTGGAGATGGTATAAAGCACTGAACAAGAGTGCCCTCTTGTGAAGGAAAGCTCTACCCTCATACAGTCTCAAATTCTCTCAAAATATTTATCCCAACAATGACATTTTGAAATTAATTAACCAGCCCTAGAATAAAGCTTCCTTGATGCCTGCACAGTTTTTAATCATCAAAACCCAAGCATTTGAAAGAAAACAGCCTGCAACAATATGCTCTGCTTAGTACTTTACCGCAGTGGTTTAAGACTCATCATTTCATCACGTTTTTTCTCTTTTCTTTTAAGCTCAGACTCTGTTGACTTCAGTTTATCCGGGGCAAGGCGCAGTTTAGACTGCAGATCACTAATGACATCTTGCAGTTCAGCCTCTGTCTGAAAAACTCTTTGGCAAACTGGACAACAAGACTGGTTCTCCTCTGTCAGTTGTGTAATGAACTGTGAATAAACTGCAGTGGCTCCAGCAAGGACAGCTGGGTGAAAAACAAACAGAAGACTTATGTCAAATAAACAGTGCATAATCAGCTAAATTAGTGTTTCAGGGAAAAAAAGTAAAGCTATGCATGACTTTACCTCGCTGTTTGGAACTTTTTTCAATTTCATCTTGAAGTTTGCTCAGATCACTGTCAAAATCTTGACTTCCACAAACATCAAAAAGTTTTGCTTCATGATCAGACAACTGGGCTTCTTTGTTTTTTAGCTCATTACTGGCATAAGTTTTATCATATTCTACTGATGCCAGTCGCTTGCTGAAATATTAATGCAGAAACCCTTTTATTACCCAAACCCACAGATTTAAACTGTTTAAGCAAAACCAAAAACCATGGGAAGGTAATCTGAAATTGGTGTTAAAGAACTATTCACCAGTTCTTCTTTATTGATTTTTCAGGCAATCTATAGCATCAACTTTTTATTCATCCAAGTACAGCATAAGTGTTTCATTTTAAATCCCTTGTGTTTTCTAGATCATTACTGATGAGAAACTTCCTACTCTTTCTAACTAATTGTTTTATATAATCAAGTGAAATCAGGAACAGGTAATCACACATGAACTTGTGATATAGTCACTAATGACTCTGTGATTTGTAAGAAAATCAGAAGACCAGCAGTTTCCAGCCCCAGGCACATTCATTCAGCTAGAATTAGTACAAACAACTAAGGATGTTCCAGATCACTATTTTGCTATCTGCTTTTAGTGCTGCCTTTGACACACTACAAATATTGTGATTTTATTAACTACCACAAACTGTATCAGCTCTACATCACAGGAACTCTGCAGGATGTTTTCTCTCATTTTGCAGACACCTAAATAAACACTAATGAATTAAAGTAAAAAGTATTTTGAACGTATTAAACTTTCGAACATTTAAATTCATAACTACATAAATACTTGTGGAGAAATAATCAATTAAATTAATACCTACTTAAGATTAGCAAGAGTATCCCTTGTCTGATTGATCTTTTTATTTTTACCATGAAGCCAGTCTTCAAGCTGTTTTTTATTGGGGAAGTATCCCAGCAGTGATGTTAGTTCCTCAGAATGTCTTGATTTTACTTTTCTAATCTGGTCTTCTTTCTCTGCCTGGGGAAACAAAGCATTTCAAATTAAATTCTCCCATCTTCAGGTTTATAACAGTCAATGCATTCATTAAGCTACCAGCTCCTGTGAAGTCAGACAGAAGCTCTACATCTGATTGCTGATAAACACCTGAAAAATATACAAATGTTGGAGGCACTGTATCAATTTCATGTCCTTCTCTTATGAGATATTGATAAAAACATTACTTTGTCTTTCTTCAGCATCTCCATTTGGGTAATTGTTGTGGTGTGTATGTTCAACTGCTCCATCTCTTGATCCAACCTCCTAAGAGCTTTGTCCAGGCTTATTTTCTCATTTTGCAGAGTCTGTACTTCCCGTTCGAGTGTTTCTACATTGCTGTTCCTCTCAGCCTTCTCCAGCTCATGTTCCTATCCAAAAAATAAGAGCCCAGAAGACACAAATAATTACAAAAATCAATGAAGTTCTAACTAAAGGAAACAGAAGAAACCTCTTCAGCTACCTGGCAGCAGCATCAGTAGCTGTTACAGGAATGCCACAAGCTTTGTAAAGAATACATGCAAAAGGACACAGGCTGGGATATTGCTGTGGGGCAAGGAAAGCCCCAAGCAGATATTGGATGCAGTCTTGGAACGCAGTACTGCCCCAGCTTGCTCATGCTTTTACCAGAAGCTCACTCATATTTACTTTGAATTTATGTATTTTAGTATCGACTGTGTATTAAATTTTGAATTACCCTAGTGAGGAGGCTAGAAAAAACACTGTCAAGCAGAATTCATATACTGCTAACAAACATAAAATATTTGGCTACAAAAGCATAACCAGCTGTTCAGCTGGAACATAAAATGCCTGTAACTTTACTTCATCAGATAAAACACTTAAAACCAACTAGTCCACCTCACAGGCAAGTTATCTCTGAAAATGTAGAGAGTATGGAACTTTCATTTCAAAGTTTCTGGCCCAATAATTTAATAGTAACCAATCTCCTAATTGCTGGCTGTGCTATTCCCTGGTTTACAACTCATCAAGCAGAAGCAGCATATTCTACATGTGCACTGCACAAAAACAAGGCAGTGAACAGACCCTGCCACAAAGGTGCACTATCTAAACAGACAAAGGATACAGGATATTAAAAGGGGAGAAACACAGCTGAAAGAGTAAATATCAAGGGGGGGTTATGGGTTTTGGTGTATTTTTTTAATGATAAAGCCAAAAGTTTTTACTCTAAGCTTCTGTAATTTTTTCAGTTACACATTAACTTACCGTCTTGCCAATCTCCTCATTCAACTCACTAATTCTGTCTGAAAACCCCTCCAATTGCTGCAATTCACATCTTACATTCTTCAGCTCTGCTTGTTTCTTATTTTGAATGTCTGATTTCAGCTCAATGGTTCTTTCTAATCCAGTTTTCTTGTCTCTTATTTCGTCTATCTGTTTTTGTTTCATTGCTTCTTTCTGTGTAAATTCTCTCTGAAAGAAGATCAGCAACAATACATTATTTTTTTACAGGAAAGTATTTTGAAATACTTTTTCACACTAGTGTGCCAATATTCAGCACAGTAAAGCATTGAAATACTGAGAAAACTACAACTTGTCCAAAGTTTTCTGCTGAAATGTTTTTAATAGGAAAATGCAGATGCATCATACCAGTAGTGTTCTGTGACAGCAACTCCATTTTAAACATGACTTCAACAAAAATTGGTTTATTTTTAAACCAGCTGTCCACTATGGATGCTGAAAAAGCCTCAGCAGAGAATTTCTTCAGCTCTCAGCAGTAGTTTGTGAGAGTTCTGTCTTTCCCATGCAGATTACTTTAAACAAGATTACAGTATTGTAAACTTCTTGCACCTGCGGGTTGTTTTGAATTATTGTTATGGCTTTGACCAGACATATATTTGGGAATGGGTGTCTTAGAACTTGACCAATCCCCTCAAGGGGTGGATGTCCAAAAGACCAATTACTTTATGCCATTTAACACACTCTTGTGAACTAACACATAAGCCTTTGGAAAATTTATTAAATCGCTTCCATTTATCCCTGAGCCTGGGCTGTGTCATTTCTCTACTCTGCTGCAGTGAGAACAGTGACAGTCCACTGTAATTCTCAGATTTTTGAGCTTATCAGTGATCCACCTGCATGAGGGCTGCTAGAAGAACCTCTCTGACAAACTGCCTGTTCAATAGCCTTGATGACCACTCTTAATTCCAGAACTAATTTCCATGGAAGGATGAAGATGACACAAGCAAGAATTCTAGAAAAAAACCAGCTTCAGTTCCCCCCCACCAACACTTTCTCCCAGCACCAAGACCCATAAGGACCAATAACACAGCAATGGCCAATACAAACTACACTATTTAAACAACAATATACTTACCATCATACGATTTGCAGCTTCTGTATCTCTCTCCTGTCTCTCCTTCACCAACCTGCGAAAACTGGCAATGTGCCTTTCAGTGAAAGGTGCTCGCTCAAACCCATCTAATTCCAGCTGTGCTGCCAGAGACTGAATTAAGGAATCCCTGGTCACAATGTGCTCTTGGTGACGATCTGCCTGCAGTTGAAGACGACCTTTACAAAAAGAAAAAACGACATATATGTTCAAAAACTGAGGCAGAAGACACACTTAGGATTCAAAGCCAGTTCTGACTATTAAAGCCTTTGAAACCTTGAAGTATTTCTGAACAACACAAAAAGCTACAGAAGAAAAACAAGCTGTAGGTAGAGATTGCCATTTCAGGTAACTAATTTTTTATTAATTAAATAAATCAATAATTCAAAAGCAAGGCACTAAAATCACGAAAAATATTAGTCTGATAAAAAAAACAAAGCCCAAACATATTTTATGTCAGCGTATATTCTGTGACTCAACTACTACAGCTTTGCTGAAATTCCCACAATCCATCAAAAAAAGGATACACAATTGAAAGAACATTACTCTAAAGCCCTCTGACTTGTCCCAGTGCCCATGTGAGACATGGAGAATGCTGGGCATTCAGCTTTCAGGGTTTTTCTCTGTTGTAAGACAAAATGTGCTACATGTTGTAATTATAGCTCAGAAAAAATGCACATATAAACTCTAGGAGAAAAAACACCAAAACTTGTCCACCAGAAAGACTCTCACACCCCACTGTGCAGCTGAACCTGAACTACTACACATTTTAGGAGTTTTGTCCAGTTTAGATCACTTCAATTATCAGTACTTCCATTTCAGATCTTAATTACACTAAAAAACAAGACTATAAATGAAGTCTAAAATACCTTGTTCAATAAGCAGCTCTGATTTCTCACTGTTTAATCTCTGGCACTCCTTAGTGGCTCTATCTAAATCACGCTTACAGTCCAACAATCTCTTCTCCTTCTCCTTCACTATTCTCTGGTGGTTCTGGTATCTCTCCCTTAGTTGTTCATCCGTTCCTTGAAAAACCTGTACACCACAAATTTATAAGTCAATTATTGACATTTTAAAAATCTATGGTTTTCACCACAACAGAATTATAGAAATAAGAGATAAACACCTCATATGCAGAATTTCTATGCTAAGACATACAGGGGGGAAATCTGCAGCAAGCAAAACTGGAAAACTGTTTTTCTTAAGCTGATAAAGTAAAATAATCTAAGTTTTTTGTCATAAAGGCAACCTTTTCCATCTTCTGTTGCAAATCTTGATTATCTTTTTCCATCTGCCGCTTCCTGCTCTCAAGGGCCTTCACGTCATTGTCCAACCTCATTACTTTTGTGAGATTCTGTTCAACTGCTGCCAGAGAACTCTGCAAAAGAATGTGGTAAGTAAAATATCTCATCAGTTTATGAACCCCATAATCAATTATTTTAAGTGCAAAACCTCCAGTTTTATTAAATATGTTTTTAAAATAGGGAATGTTAAGTTTTAGCTTGGTTTTTGTTTTAGTTATAGCTGAAAATGGTTTTAGATACCAGCTAAATTTGAGAGAGATTTTAAATTGACAAAAACACAACTCTGCTATAAGAATTCTGTTCTTAAACTGTCAGTGACTGTTTACAGATTAGAGCAGCATCTGCCAGGTGAGTTGAGGCGTGCTTCATTCTGCTGCAGGGCAAATGATTACATAAAAAAGTGCAAGATTTTTATCAAGAAATTCATCCAGCTTTCACTTCTTTTATTGTTTTGTATTAAAATATTAACATAATCCTCATGGAAATTACCTTTAGAGGCTCAAGCTGGCTCTCAATTGATTTTACATTCTCCTTAGAAGCAGCCAATTGATCTTCTCTATTGCTGAGATGATCCTGGATTTCCTGTGCCTTCTCTTTATTCTGTTTTAGATATTTCAGTTCTGTCTGACACTCTTTTACTTTCAAGCTTTGTTTCAGTCGTACCTGACGCAGAGCTTCAAGTGCTTTGATATACCTTTAAAAAAAGCAAAATCTCAGCTGCTTTGGCAATACAGCAACACTGATGTATGAAACAGTATCTTAGACATTTTCATTAACATTTATGTTATGAGCAGACATTTTTTACTTAGTTTTTTATTTAATCATAGTAAAGGGAAAAACCTTGTTGCTGAAAAGATCTCATCAAATTTTTGTTTCAGGGCTTTGCCTTCACTTAATGGCCAGTTGGATTCTTCTTGGTGACAGAAAATGACATTGTTAAGCACAGCTTTGGAAACACCAAGGGCGCTGATCATCTCCCGATCTATTTCAGCACACTTGGAACTCAGACTGACCTTCTCCCCGTGCCTATGGAGATAAAAGAAAATCCCCAAAGAAGTTACTGGCAAATTCTTAAAAAAGTGAACTGCATTTTAACACTGTAACCTCATTTTAACATACCCATTCAAAAATTTATCAAGTAACAATTTTTAAGCACATAATTACCATGCTTAACACAGGCATTTAACACTGCCAATTTTTGAAGGCAGACTGAACACAGACTGTTTCTGAGGAACCACCAGAGGGAGCAGGAAAGCTCTTGAGTTAAGAGAATATACTTAAAACAGTGGACATGGGAGTTAAACATGGGCCAAAAACTATCTGAAACTGAAAATGCTACTAAAGGAAGTAAAGCCTACATACACCACACAATGATACTTTCAAACTGTATCCCAGAATAATGGAATGATTTGGGCTGGAAACGTCCTTACAGCCCATCTCATTCCCTTTGCTGTGGGCAGGGATGCTACTCACAGAACCAAGTTACTCCAAGCCCCATCTAGCCTGGCCTCCAACACTTCCAGAAATGGGGCAGCCACGGCTTCTCTGGGCAACCTGTGCCAGTGCCTCACCACCCTTATTATTAATAGAGTTTTCAAATAAATGCAAGTCAACAGATATAAGGATTTCTTAACACCATGGCTATCAGATGCAGGATTTTCCATTCACCTAACAGATAAAGTAATGAAAGTACACATCTTCACAATCTAAAAGCACTAAGTAGCTATGTTGAGGGATACATTATGTAATTTTCTCTTACCTGATACATAAAAATATACCAAATCCAAACTCGTCTCCATGCCAAAGTAAGAGAAAGCACTTGACAACTTACCTTGTTCTAGTAATGACAGATTCCAATGTTTTAAACTCTGGAGTCTTGCCTTTCTGGGTACAGACCATGGAGCGCTGGACAGCTAAAGGCTCCCCATTGACATCTCGAAACTGTAACCGAATCTGAGCTCTAACGTCGGTTTCATTGGCAACCTTGGGTAGAAGCAAAAAAAACCAGAATGAGGGAAATTCTCCTCAAGGTCCAAAGGAATATACGCCTCTCCAGCTGTGGGGTATGTTCTAATCACCCCCAGCTCTCTGCTTTTCCTCATTACAGATCAAGGCTGGCTATGACTTGAGCATCCCAGTTTTATTCACAACCTGAGTACACTGGAGTATTTTACTTAGGAGTAAACACACATTACATCTAGTTGCTATGACCTACCTTTGGATCATGAACAAACGTTTTTCCTTTGGTGCCAGGAGGAAAATCACCAGTAGACATATATTTAAGACATTCAATGATAGTCTAAGAAAACAGAAATAAGTATGTAGTTATAAAGACGAATTTAGAGTAATGAAGATGGACTAGAGGCAAATCCACAGTAACAACCCAAACATTTACAAATTAGTTAGATATGTAAAGAAAGAGAAATAGTATTTTAATTTTTGAGTATCATGAAAATATGATACTTTGCAGATACTTTGCAAAAGCAGTGTTAATCAGGATCTGGATCAATTTCCTAAGAAAATATATTAACCAGGGCTCTGCAAATTCCAGGCATGAAAGCAGATTTCTAATAATGCTACAACATAGTATTTATAGCAAACAGCATGACTTTTGCAGTATTACTAAAACCTTTCTGTAGAAATTATTATTCACATGTTAAGGCTTTCCAGACCTATTTACAGCTCAAATCCAAACATACAGTGAGCCTTACCGTTTTTCCTGCACCATTTGGTCCCACCAAAATAGTTAATGGATTAAAGAAAGTGATAACTTGTTTGTCTTTATCCTCTATCCCGAAACTCCTCACTCCGAGGATACTCATTTTTTCAATCCTCGACATTTTTGCTGAACAACTTCTGTTCCAAAGTCAGAGGTATAAACACTGCAAATCCTGCAAAACAGGGCTTTGTGAAAGATCCAGAAGGCAGAAATCACAACAGATTACTGAAAGCTGACTAAACACCTATACAAGCACAACATATGATGAATGTATTTAAAAACACGACTAAGGCTCTTCAGTTACTGCTCAAAGTACAAAACACATGAAGGCCAAAACCCTATTTGTTTCAAACTGAGAAACTAATCAACTCCAAGTGCCATACTATGTACCATGAAATCAAACACAATGGCCCCAAATAACCCTTCCACATCACAAACACTATGCACGTGCCTTCAGAATGCCCCAAACACAACAGAAAATCCAACCTTTTTTTTTTTCCCCTTTTGATAACCTATTGTTGCACTGCAACACCCAACACCGCGCTAGCTTTGTCAATGCCTGTTTCTCACAGGTATATCCAGCATCACCTTGTCCTAATGCCTGCTGTGAGGGGAAGACTCGAGCCTTCCCAGGCCATGGGGCAGGCACAGACCACTGGGCCGTGCACGGGCGGGAGCTGCCCCGGGCACCGGAGGGGTCTGGGGAAGGCAACTCCGACCCCACGGCCCGTCACTGACCCACGGCAAACACGCCTGCCTGGTGGGGGTATGGCTGCGTATCCCGAGCTGTTCCCCAGGGCCGATGGCCCAGGCCCGGACCTGCCGCGGCTCCTCCGGAGCGCCCGGCGGGGCTCGGCCCGGAAAAGGGCATTTCCTGCCGCGGCAGAGGTGGCACCGGGGCTTTCCCGCCCGGAGCTCGGCGCGGCGCCGGGGGCGGACGCTTTCCAGGGGAGGCCCTGGGGCGGCCCTTCCCCTACCCGCCGCCCGAGCGCAGCCGAACCGAGCCCGCCGCGGTACCGCGCCCCCGGCCCGCCGAGCCGCTTTCCCCCCATGCCCGCGGTCACCTCCGGCCGCCGCTGCCGCCGTCCCGCACCCCGGCGGCCCCCGCGCCCGCCCCAGCCCGCCCCAGCCCGCCCCGCCATGGCGGCCCCGCCCGCCGCGCTCGCACCGCCCCTCGGGCCGCCTGAGGGCTCCGCGCCCGCAGAGCCCCAGCCCGGTACCGGAGTGCTGTGTGCGGGGTGCTGAGTCCTCTCAGGGCTCAGAAAGGAGTGACGGAGCTTCGAGGCGGTATCGTGGTTTAAGCCCAGCTGGAAATCACAGAATAAGCTGAGTTGGAAAGGGCCCACAAGGGTCATCGAGTGCAGCTCCTGGCCCTGCACAGCACCATTCCTAAGAGTCTCACCATCTGCCCGAGAGCCTTGTCCAAACGCTTCTTCAGCACTGTCAGGTTTGGTGCTGTCACCACTTCCCTGGGGAGCCTGTTCAGTGCCCAACCACCCCCTGGGTGAAAAACCTTTTCCTGATATAAAATCTAAACCTCCCCTGACACAACTTCAGGCCATTCCCGCAAGTCCTGTCACTGGTCACTACAGACAAGAGGTCAGTGTCTGCTGCTGTACCCTGCTGCAAGATCTCCCCTCAGTTTCATGCAGGCTGAACAGACCAAGTACCCTCATCCATCCCTCATATGGCTTCTTCTCCAGACCCTTCCCCATCCTCGTTGTCTTCCTTTGCACACACTCCAATACCTTTAATGTCTGTCTTACATTGTGCTGATGAGGCACCACACAGCCACTGGCTTGTTCTCCCTCTCCCCCCACCAGCCTCGGTGGAATGGGGAGAAGAATCAACTCTAAAACTTGTAGGCTGACGTAAGAGCAGTTTAATAATAGAAAACAAAGTAAAATACAACAGCAGTGGTAAATCATAATGAAAATAAATAGGGGAAAAAACCCCAAATAACTGATGACCAATGAAATTGCTCACCACCTGCTGACCAATGCCAGACCCTTTCCAGGTAACTCCCCCAGTTTATCTACTGGGCATAACATTCCATGGTGTGGAATATCCCTTTGGCCAGTTTGGGTCACCTGTGCCAGCTGTGCTCCTTCACTGTTTCTTTTCTGTACCTCCTCACTAGCAGACCATGAGACACCAAAATAATTCCTTGACTTAAGATACAACAACTTAAAAAAAAAAAAACCAAAACATCTGTATACTATCAATATTATTCTCATTCTGAATCCAAAACACAGCACTGTACCAAATGCTGAGAAGAAATTAACTCCACCTCAGCTGAAACCAAGACAGGCAGTTTTAGGGACTGCAGGAAAGTTCCAGATGATCAGAGGTAGGAAAGGGGATCACACCCTTTGGCTTCTCAAGTTCATTTCTCTCTAGGGCAAACAGAGCTCCTTGCCCCCTTGTTCCAGTCTTCTTCCACATCCTCTTCCACTTTGCTCCCTATCCCCTATTCACCATCCGGTTAGAAAAAAGTCCAAGCCAGAGGACTGGCCCTTCCTCCTGCTTCTCTGGAGCTTTGTTATCCTGCTCCTGAGGACCAGGAGTCCCGCCAGAACCAACGTAGGGTCAGGCTGCATGTGCCATGCACACCCTTACCAGCAGCCCCCAGCCAGCTGGGAGCCATCTCAGGTTCACTGTGCAAGCCAACAGTGTTGGGAATCTAATTTATCTACACTTTCAGCCAACTCCAAAACTGATTAATAAAGTGGCAGCATATTTTAGTGCTTACTGTATTTTCTCCATAAAGGGAAACAGCACAAATAGTTGTTGTGTCAGATCAAGTCCATAGTTAGAGGCAAACTTTGGAAAACAGCCTTTGTGCTCAATCTCAGCATCATCTGTATTTAAAATGAGTAACAGAGATGATAGGTGAAGTAAGTCTGGACCAAATCCGAAACTGGTAGCCAGCAGATGGTTTTGTAGCCAACAACTCAGGCTTTTACTACAGTTCTACTCTGGTGATAATCCTACCTTTTATGAGTGCAAAAAAAAGTTCACAAAACATGTGCTATGGCCACTTCAGATTTTGAGACAAGAAGGAGTTAGTGTCCGTACTGGCAGAACAACCTGTAAAATATTGCCAAAGTTAACACCCATCTTTGAGAAGCCAGTACAACTTCTCTGGAGAGATGACACCAGATTATACTCCATTTGTGTGTCACCTCCTGCCCTGTAGCTGCTTTGGTGTGACTCAGTTGTTCAGCAGCACAGTGATTTCTCTATGGCAACACTTTTCCACATTGCTTTTAGATGATGCATGTATCATACCCCGATTCTGTAGCCAGTCCGACCTCTGGAATATTCTCCAAAAGTTGATGATTAGGAGACAGTTATTGGCACTATTTCTGGTAAGAGTTTTCTGTTTCCCACACACCATTTTCCCACCAATATGAAATCTATTCTCTAAATATTGTGTGTGTGTTTATGCTGCTGTGGGATGGTTTAGTGGGAATCATTTCTTCACTTGTGATGGTCCTCCTTTGACCAGCACAGTTATCAGCTTTTCGGAGTCTATAAATCTATGAATATGAGTGTGAACATGAAAAGCTGAGGAGCAGAAGGGACAACCTCAGTCACTCTTTCCTGCAATGTTTATTATCATGCCATTCCTTCTAGAAATCTGTCAATCTGTTTGGAACATTAGGTAGAAGAACAAATAGCAGTTGCACACTTTTCTCTTTCCAGTCTAAACTACTATAAGAGCAGCCAGATGCTGATTTCTGATGAGGAATGGAAGTATATCTTGTATTGTATCTACATGCTTTTCTAGGAGCCAGACATTTTCATCTGTGGATCTCTTGTGTTTCTTTGGCTGTGGCCTGACATAGCCTGAATAGGATGTTCCATAAGTTTAAAGGCTTTATCAGGAGCTTTTTCAGTTAGGATCAAAAGATCCTTTCAAGATGGCTTTTTTAATTCGTAGATATGCTTTTCTTGTAGAATTCTAGGTCAAGAATATAAAAACAGTATTTAAAAACTTATTTAAGCAGTATTTTCAACAAAACTTAAACAGATCTGCTCGTGAAATGATGCGTTGAGAAACTGATAATTCGATGTGTACAAGGTCTTCTCTGTTTCTGGGCCTCTCAAGCAGGTAGCTATGGAAAACCAGATGACTCTTCTCACTGTTGAATGATTTGTCCAATTTTGCTGGAAAATTGTAACCTTTTAATGAGTGAGTGTTACCCTCTCACAAGCCCTTGCCAGTCATCTGAAAGTAGATTTCAGCCATTTGTAAGTGCTTTGGTTTTTTTCAGTAGATAGAGTTTTTCCATTTACGTTAAGAGACAAGGTTTTCACCGGGTGCCAGGAAAACTAATTCCAACCATTAATACCTGCCATGCTTTCACTGCTGGGCTGTCAATTAAACCCATGCTTTTTCCAGTCATGTGTTCTATGCTGAATTTTCCCAGACAATGAGGGTGAGGGAGGAAGGGTAAAGAATCCAAACTGGTTAAGTGGTGTTAGGATCTGTGTATGTCTAAGAAGGTGTATGTTGCAGGTATTTTTTACTCAGCCTTGAACTGCAGTTCATGTTAGAAAATCCCACTGAACAAAGGATGGCATATTACTGAGTGGGATGTAAAAACTACACAGCTTTTCAGATCTCCATCTCTCTGATTATGTGATGCAAAAGTAAGACTAGAACCACACAAAGATCTGTATTACAGAAGGAATGCTCCTATTTCCTGTGATGAGTTTTTGATATCATGTAAGAAAATGACATCTCTTATCCACAAAGGTATTTTCCCCTTACTTGATGTCAGAAGGAAGGAAACCCCCAACCTGTCCCCAGTGAGGCATCCCACAGCGCCTATGATAACTCACACTATGGTCTTGTGCCTTTTCCTATATGAGAAAACTTTCCCTTTCATCTAATATTCAAGGTGTATGTGGGTATATATAGGCAGCGTATAGTGCATAAATCAAATACAGCTTTCCTTGAACCCAAAATGCTGCTGCTCTCTATCTTCTTGGTGAGTTGCTGCTTACCTGGCTCAATGGGAGGTGCAACAGAAGAATTTCAAGAAAACCTCAAGGCTCTAGTGGCTCTAGAAAACAAAGAGGTGGGTCGTTATCTCTTTTTCTTCATTTCCTACAGTTCTTTTGATGGAAATATAAAATGAAGTCCGGGCTAGTTTCAGCTCTAGTTGGCATGTCCTGTGTTTTGTTTGTTAAAGTTGAGATGCTCAAGGCGCTGCGTGTCAAGCTGTCCTCAGAAGCTGGTGCTGTAATTGTTTCCCCAAAGGAAGTTCAGAAATAGAAAATCTGATGAAGATGATATGTAGTTAGAGATGTTTAACAATGTGGCAGTCACTTAGAGAAGAAATACCTTCTAACAGCATATTCTTTTTAAAAATTTTAGATCTTTCTTCAAGTACCCAAGGGGAGATTTCAGGTAAGACTTTCAAACTTCTTTATGCTGCTGTTGTTAATTATTTGAAAAATGATGATGCTTTGTAGCAGATCTTGAGGGAATGAGACTACTAAAAAAGACTGAATCTGACTAAGAAGAATACATATGCTAATGGTTCATGGGCAGTTCTGTCAAATTCAGTGAACTTACTTGTATGGAAAGCTATGAAAATAAATAACCAATTCTGTGGCCATGGTCTCTGGGACTTGGTTATACTCCTGCTGAAGGCAATCTCAGGAGTTCTTGAAGAGAGATTACTGCTGAAGCTGTTCTCAACATTACTGGGTGAGGTGCAGACCCTGAACATCACCAGCTGTCATTTAGAACCAAGGGTGGTGAATGGGGTTAGTACTTGAAGCACTAAAATGTTCTCACTTCTTGGCAAACAAACAAGTTTAGTGTTATAAAGCACCATAAAGTTTGTGTCTGAAGAAAGCAATTTTCTGGCACAAGAAGTTATTGCCCACAACCTTGTTGATCAGTGGTTTCAGTTTGTGGTCTGCAGATTTCTCAAGTTCTGTGAACTGAAAAAGGTTCATGAGAAATTATTAAGAACAGCCAGCCTGTTGTTTTAGAGGAAAAAATGTTTAGAGCTTGCAGCTTTAAAGGAGGTTAAGATGTAGACAGAGGGGTCCAGTGCTTCTATTGTGTGTGGGAGATATAGCTGGGAGAGGGATTTGGCAGATCTAGCATCCTTGGGTTACTCAGTATGGCTTTGATAAAAGTGCAACCCCAATGGATTTTAGTCTACTTTTACAATTCTTTTCTCTATTTTCCTTTATAACAACTTTTTAAATGTGTTTCTTTTCTCTCCTTGATTTTTAATCAAACCCCAGAAAACATAGGAAAGTATCTCTTTCTGTATTTGTACAGAAATAAAGTAGACAGTAGGTAATTTCTGTTTCTGCTATGCATGCAAATATTTATTGAATTTACTGAAAGATAAGAGTCAACCCATTTGGCAGAAGATAATTTTGCTGCTATTTGATTTTTTTTTTTAGTGCAGTCAAGTTACCTGTCAACTTGAAAGAACCATAGCAGGACTGAAACTTTCCTTTAAGAATGATACAGCAGGAACCTATATTTCTCGGATGGAGAAAAACCTGGCTCACATAACATCAACTTTAAAGAAAACACATACAGTAAGTTTCTCATGAATTATTTATAGTCATAGAATCATGGAATGGTTTGGGTTGGAAGGGACCTTAAAGCTCATCTAGTTTCAACTCCCCTGGCTGGATTAGGGACACCCTAGGTAAAAATATGAAATTATGTTAATGTACCACTCACTTTTTTTCAAAACATGAAATGAATCATCTCAGCATCCTGGCCAACTAAAGTCAACAGCAAAATTTTGATGCCATCTCTGCATACCCTTAGTTTCTCAGTGTTGAGCATTATGGCTGCTGCTCAGCAGTGGTTTTACAGGAAATACCTGAATTCATAGAGTCTGTATGGGAATTAGAGTTTCCTAAAAGATGCATCACCTGTAGAAAAATCCTGGCACTTGTCATTAGCCAGGACGCTAATAAGAAAAGGCCCTAAG
Source organism: Monarcha castaneiventris obscurior (assembly GCA_026261815.1). Taxonomy (NCBI): domain Eukaryota; kingdom Metazoa; phylum Chordata; class Aves; order Passeriformes; family Monarchidae; genus Monarcha; species Monarcha castaneiventris. The sequence goes on from JAMPIT010000371.1 coordinate 2,038,094, forward strand.
CCACATCTCAGTAAGCAAAGTTAGCCAGGAAGAAGTATTCCTGATACTCGAATGTCTTCTCTCTGTTCATTCATGCAGATCTGTCTTTCCTTCTGACTAATCATCCCCTTGAACTGATATCTTCTCAGCAATATGTTCTTCTTATTTCCTCCATTATTTTGACTATTACCTGTTGCTATTATCATTATTGCAGCAACCTGAGAACACCAGAGCCTGTTCAATGAGAGACCTGCCCCAACAGACAGCCCTGAAACACTTCAAGAGATACTTCCAGAACATGCACGAGAACTGCTGGGAGTCTTGATGACAGGTGTTGGCATCCCAAATACTTGGAGACAACTCTTACCCAACACTAGAGTTGGTTCTGATGGAAGACAGAGCACCAGGAAGAGACACCACAATGTTAACATGAATGTTTCATATATGAATTATCAGATATTTATGCCTCACTGCAAGTATTAATGTATTTATTTAATTTATAGAGACCTTTTATATTTGTACAGAGTCCTAGTATTCAAAGTGATAATGAATAAAAGAACTTAAAACTATTAATTATATTGGAGAGGTTATACACTATAATTACTAAAGTATAAGTCAAGGCTATATAAGTGAAATCAAAAAATATACAGATTAAGTGTCAGATCCATTGATGTGCTCTTCTGCAGGCACTTAGAAAATTGTCAAATACTTACCATCTGAAAGCAGGAATAAAAAGGAGAGAAGGCTGTCTTTTCAATATGTGCATAATTAAGTTTGAAAACAATTGTTTCCCTGTAATTCTAACACATAATTGCAGTGCAGTATATCTGCATGATACACACTCTTTATTTAATTAATATATTCAGTGTGCAAGCAGATCATATTTATTTTAATATTACTCCAAATTTTTTTTCAACCCATGGTATCTTCAAATTTTGTAGTAGAGTCAGGAATTAGTGTTGTTGGCTCAGTGACAAGCCAAAACAAAACCCTGAGCAGGACTCTGGGTTATTGCCATAGAAATATAGAGATGATTATCAAACAGAAATGGTGGTGGTAGCAAAGGTTGTCTAATTTAGGCTGGATTTATTTTTTGGTTTTTCTTCTCAGGATAGCCTAAAGCTGTATTTTTTATGAAGTGAAGAATGTGTTTACTAGTCACTTTCCTAAATAAAAATATGACATTTTTCTAGAATTTAAAGTGTCAGAGGAAAACAACACTTTTGCTAGTGTGTGGAAGCATACCCTGAATTCCAAATGAAATGCAGTGGATTCACTTAGCTGGCTTTTGGGGCATGAAGCAGTTTGAGGACCTGCCCAGCTAGACATTGTGTAAGTTTTAAGTGAAAAATACTTGGCATAGATGTATTTTTGGGAAGTCGTAGCCCATCTCTACTGAAATAAACAATAGGATTAAGTAATTGAGCACAGTTATGTCCAAGGAACCATCCGGTTTGTGATGACTGTAGCAGATAGACAAGATTTTACAAGAAATGAAAGGGTGCACAGCAAAGAGATTCCTCTCTTGGTTAATGAGAAAAGCGAGGATGAATCCAGACATTGGTATTAGGAGTGTGACAGTGGCTAATTCAGTGAGGAAGCCTGGAGAGCGCTGTCCCACGAGGCCGTGCCCTCACTGTTAGTCACTGCCGGAGGTTTAGCAAGAGCAAAAAATGACCTTTGAATGAGCAGACATGACAGGGCCCTTCTACACAGCTCCCAAGGAATCAAAAATGCATCCAGAGAAACACAATAAGCCGGGAAACCTGTCTCACACAGAGGAGATACTTAGTGCATAAAAACCAGCTCTCACAAGTAAGTGTAGATGAGGCACAGCTGCTAAAATTGAGGCAAGGCTGGGAAGCATCACTTTTTTCTAGTATTTTATGTTTCACTCTGGCTTTCTGCATAAAACTGAAAAGTAGGAGCAAAGGCAGCATTTTACCACAAAGTTTGCAGAAACTCTATAATCTTAATCAAAACAAACACCTTTCAACCGACCATTGCTGAGTGATTGTAATATTAACACAGGTCATGCTAAGAACTCATCTTTCCTTCCAAAACATGCTAAAACCTGCTATAAGTGTGAGCTGTAATGTGCTGTACCTGCTCTGGGGACAATACTGCTCACCCACACCAAGCTAAACCTCACAAGATAAGCACAGACAAATGCTACCAAGTGCTTAAATGACCAGACTGGAGCTTAATTAACTAATCAAGCAGAAGACATCTCTAATTACAATTATGCAACTTTGCATAAGCTCAGCTCATACTTTAAAGTGTATTCTTTCACTATTCCATCTCATTACCTTGTGGTGGGTCCATCCACACAGCAAAATCTCTTTTCTTTCTATTTTGTTCTTCTGGAAGTGTTTTACTTTCTTCATTAGCACAGGTTAACAGAGTTTGGAGCACCTGTAATCCTTGTTTTATGCTCTGTGCTCTTCAGGAATAGCAGTGCCAGGATTACAAGAGAATTTAGAATCCTTGGGAACATTCTAAAATAGCCTGAGTGGCAGAAATGGATTTTTAATGTGCTGCTAACATGGTGCATTATCCATTTACCATGCTGTCAACCTACTGACAAGTCACTTCAAAAGAGAAAAGAAAGGTGCTCTTTCAAGCCAGAGTCACCCAGGCACATGAAAAAGGTTTTTAGAGCCCTGTCAGGGAAAGGCTGCACGCACAAGAGCAGAGAAAGTTGCAAGACTGGCTGCACAACTTTAAAATTCACATGCAATATACACAGTGCTGTTTACCCTGTGAGTGAAGAGGAAAAGCCTTTTAAGACTTTCATTTTCAGGATGTATAGGCAAAAAACCCACCCAAACTGAGGCAGAGCCTGCTCTCAGGAAGGTCTCGCTGGGTGCAGGGGGCAGCTGGCACTGAGGCAGGCTCCTGCTGCAGGGTGTGATGCTGTGGGAACTGAAACCCAGTGCATTGCTGCCACCATAAAAATCAGAAAACAAAGAAACAAAATATTTAGGGATAAATATACTGAGTGGTTTAGGCTGAAAAAATCATAATCACAGGTTTCTGAGCTCCTACAAGTTTCATTTCCTGGTGAGGGAAGCAAAAGGATGTTAGAAAACAGAAAAGATTCTATAGCTGCTGGAAGGAAGTCCTGAGATCCAAAGCGATAAGCATCCCACCACTGTTCCTCTGCCTTGGCACTTCAGGGAGATACATGACAGTGGATTAGGGGTTTTTTTAAACATTTTGCTATTCTGGCTACCATTCCACTGGCATTTCCCATGGTGCTTAAAAGCTTTCTAGTACAGTCTGGGCCAATCAGCAGTTGTGCCTTTGCTCCAGCCCAGGGCAGAGAGTGAGCAGCAGATGACATCCACATTTTGTCTGAGTCTTGAGCAACAGTTCCCTCCTTTGTCTTTGGTCTTCTGCCTTTATTTTTCTCTATAGGAAGCATCCCATTTTGTGCAACAGCTCAGCCAAGCTGGTCTTAGAGTGGGATCTGACAGAGTCCCACGGATGGCAGTGTCCACTGGTAAAAGGGACCTGTGAAAAAATGGCCAGATATTGCACATCTTGTTTCCAGAAAGCAGTCACTCCCACGGACTGCCACAGAACTGTAAATAAAATTCTTCCCAACAGCCTGTTTCCCAGGAAAAGATTTTATTTCATGTAATTTAGGTCAAAACCTAGTCTTCACTAAATTTCACAATTTCACTGGCTTGGAACTGGCCTTTGAAGAATCACCAGGGCAGTTTTGGGGCAGAGATGCTCCAGGAGCAGCACTATGGAGCAGCACTACTTTGGGATGCAAGAACAAAGCACAGGCATTTATCTTTGCTGTCCATTGTAGGAAGCAGGAATTCTGCTCACTGCTAAGAGCATCCAGACATGCACATGTACCTTGCTGTATCAGCCACCCTCACAAGGGGCACGTACTGCTGGAAGGCAGCAAAAAGCTAAAGAATAATTCATTAAATATGGTGAATATGCCTCCCCCCTAGTGACCTGCTTTTTGCACTCACCTGGCTCCTCTCCATTACTGTCTATTACAAGCGAGAGTATCGCTAAAGGTTAAAACAGTCTCTACAGCTCCAGGAGACTGGATGAGTTTGAGGATCAGAAAATTTGTCAGGGTGAGAGAAAACTCCATTTCAAATGGATTGGTTTAAGCTAAGTTCCCAGCACAAAATATTGAACTAACCATGTGAGAAAGCAGAGCATCTCTCCAGGAGGTGTTCCCTGGTTTCCAGAAATTTCCGTTTTCTTGAGCCTGGCAGGTTAGGAAGGCACAAGATACTGCACCATAGCAGTGCTGCATTTTCTGCTCACACCAGTAAAGGAACTTTATCTGAGCATTGTAACTTCACGTGTATCTAAATGAAAGAGCAAAACCAGCTCCTACAAAGAGTTGCAGCTCAGTTTTTACAAAGCATTCACTGAGTCCATCAACCTAATGCAGGCATATACCTGCAGGAGCCATCACAATTTCTTGATGCAAAGAAGCCCTTGCCAGGGATGATCCCAGCTGGCATCAGCAGCACCTTGCACAGCCTTGGGAAAACTTTGTTTTCACACTTAGCATCATCTGATTGTTTTCTTAAATAATATTCCTAAAGCAGCTCAAATATGAACACTTATCACACCCTGACTCCCGCTGAAATGCCTTTTTCATTAGTATCAAAAGTCATGAATTGACTGATTATTTATTCACTGCCATCCTCCTGATCACTCCAAATTGAAATAGAGACACTTTGGATAAATCCAGCAGTGTGGATTTCCACTTGCTGTCTGATACTCCAGTCTCCAGAGTTTCTTCTGAAATATTTTCTTTGCTTATTCTTATTCCTATTCCTACCAATTCTGTTAGTGTTTGTGGTGCCTTCACTCTACTTGTACTCCCAGATCAGACAAATTTCAGAGCTATAGGTACCAGAGATGTACAGTATTGAGGTCAGGACCCATTGCTTACATTGCCCTATTTTTTTCTTACATCATCCTTCAGCTTCTTAACCCTGCATTCATGTTAAAAACAAAGCCCCAAACCATCTGTACAATTATGAACCTGTCGGAAGATGGGACTATGATTTGTGTCGGGCCACTGAGCCAGCTTAGAGAGAAAAACAGGCACTTGAGCAGTTCTCTTACCTCAAGCAAAATAGGGAAAAAAGTGAAGGAAAAGAGGAAAAGGAAAAATCCCTGCATTGAAAAGTACAGTGATTTTGGAATATGTCACAAGAAGAGAGAGTGGCAAAACAGCTAGCAGTGAAGGACCAATCTTGTTCCTTTGGAGCTGGGAAAAGCTGAAAGATCAGCTCATGCTACTGCTATATTTAACAAAAATACCCGTGTATTCTTCAGAACAGGGAATTACCCCCTACAGACTAAGTTTATCAAGGGGAAAAGAACAGTCACGTAGGTCATACACAGTTCCAGGACAGTGCTGAGATTCTGCAGAAGTGACTGCAAATTCCAAATGCAAGAGAGGGAGAAAAAGAAAAAAGCCTGAGACAAAATCTGTTGGCGGTTGTGCTGGCCAGAATGGAATTGAAGACATATGTGCTCTCTGCACTGAGCAGCCCTGGCGCTGGGAGGTCTGAGGTGGGGGGACACAGCAGTGTCCAGCAGCCCCGCGGGCAATCCTTTGCAGTGGGGATGGAAACACCATTCTACAGTGAATGGGCCAACTGTTGGCCAAGGAAAAGGTGAAAAACGTGGGGTTTTCCAACAAACCTTGAGTTAAAACAGAGTTGCCTGCAGAGATCGGGGTCAGACCTCAGCCTGGCTGGCAGGTGCAGCCCAGGTACCAGCCAAAGGGGAGAGGAGGCTTTGCCTGAAAAACCAGTGTGAGTTTGAAGGAGACCAAAGGAAGCAAGCTGTGGAACACCAAAAACACAGTGAGCCAAGAGTGGGGCTTAATCTTTTCAGTTGTATGGCTTACAAATTCAGCCCAAGGGCAACTGGTAGTGCCAGGCAGGTTCTTTGCCTTTGCATCTCCCAGAGATGCACTTATGCAGAGTCCACAGAATCACGGAGTTGTTCGAAATGGAAGGAGTCTTAAAGACCATCTAGTTCCAAACCCCATGCCATGGGCAGGGACACCTTCCACTAGATCAGGCTGCTCAGACCCCCACCCAACCTTGGTCTTGCACTTCCAGGAATGAGGCTTTTCCAGATAACCTGTGCCAGTGTTTTACCTCCTCATTGTAAAAAGTTTCTTCCTTATTACTTGCCACATTCCTACAAGAATACAATCCTCAGAGCTGTGTGATGAGAAAGTTCTGCAGATAAGTGTGAAGTGTGGAAAAAACCCTCATCTTGTTAGAGATGACAAACGGATACAGCAAAGCAGGCAGCAGCCAGCTTTCAGGTTAGCTTGAGCTAAGCCACATAACCACTACTGACTTTTGACTTCCCCAATTCAAACTATTGAGATATTGAGATGCTTACTCTGAAATGCTGTGACATCAGACCCCATGAGTGAGGCCAGTGGATCTGCTCCTGCCTGGCAGACATGGGGCTGCACTGCAGCCACCACTGCTGCTGCCTTCAGTTCTGTAAAATAACATCATACTTTTTAAAAGGAAGTAAAAAAGGAGTTTTGCAGCTTCTGGGAAAGAGGAAAACACAAGTCACTGGCTGATTTGGCCAGGGAAGATACCACAATGCCTTCAATGAATGAAGACCTTAGACTGGACGCTTGCAAACCCTTGTCAGCTCCTGGTCAGAGAATGGGGCAGTAAGGGGAGCACTGTCCTGACACCAAATCAGCTCTGGGGCACCAACTGTGCCTACGGGGTCTGGGCTGATACACTCAAGACACCCTGCTTCCCTTCTTCCCATCCAAAAAGGGCCACTTTGCTGTGCCTATCCCCAGGGCCACCCTGATGCTCCAGGGCAGTGGCTTCTCCTGCTATAAATTTATTAACTCATACAGAATATCTGCATTTTGTCAAAACATTGCACAAGTGCTGTAACTTTTCGTTTCTAGGAAATGGGCCACGTATTTTCCATGGGATTCCCTTGGTGGTTTTTTCTTATACCAGTCATTTTCCTGATGTCTACCAGATGATCACACTCTGTGAACCATGAAGCTTTGATTTCTAGAGAAGTGCTGTGGAGATGGCATCTGCTTGGTCATGCTTCGGGTCATTCTGTGCTTTACTAATTTTCAAGTTGAAAAGCCACTCCTATATATTTACTACCTACTTTCCATGGAAAAGCTGATTGGGTAAGGAGGCTGGCCCAGGGCTAAACACCAAATTTACTGGAACCGTTCTCTTCCAGAAAGTCTCAATTAATGGCTTTTTTTTTTTTTTTTTTACCAGTTTTAAAATTCAACCTAAACAGTTATTTCCTTGTAGAGACCATAAAATGGTAGAGGACTGGTCCAGAACCACTTACAGGTTTTCTGAGCACATCAGGAGGATGAAGACCCATCTCTACCTTCTCTTGCTGGCTGCAGGCATCTCTGCTGCTCCCCAGATGAGCAGCGTGGCTGAATTACTGACACTACTACAGCAAATGTGTGAGGTGATGACAAAGGACATTCAGGTAAATTCAATTTCCATTTTTCTAATGTAAAATTTAATATCCTGAATCTTCTCATTCATGAACATTTAAATTTTTTTGAAAGTAAAACAATTGATGTTTTTATCTATTATATTTTTATCAATGTTAATGAAGATATTTGAAAGGCTGAATTAATGTGTTATTTTTCAGAATCTGAGGATCGAAACTCCCAACAATATAGATGTAAGTAAAAGATTTTAAAATTTTTTTAATTTTAAAATTTTATTTAATTTTTAATTAATTAATTAATTAATTTAAATTTTAAATAAAAGTAACTTTTTTGGTTGATTTCTTCACTAGAAATTGAAATAGTTCTTAAATTGTTTTCTTCTAAAATGTTCTATTTGTATTCAAGAGCAATCAATTACTTAAAGTGTAGCTTTATATAAGATATAAAATTAATTATAAGATATAAAATGTCATTAGATATAAAATATTACTAAAAGCAAATAATGTGTGAAAAAAGATGCTGTAATATAAAAGGACAGCAACTATACTCGATCAATGTTTTTGGAAATCTCCTGCAGAACACACACATACACAGAGAATGATTTTCTGAATCAGTTTTTTGAATGAGATACAGCTAAAAAGGAAAGAACACGTTCATTCACACTTCCTGCTTGTATGTCTGAAGAATCCTTCTGTTTAGTCTACTTCATTTAGTCCACTTCTTTTTTGTGGACTTTTTATACCCTTACCATAAATTAGGGAATTAAATAGTTGTATTACCTCCTCTTCTCTGAAGGATGGTGTAAATGCCCCCTGAACAGGACACTGTGACGGGGTGTCCATGAACAGGGTCTGTCTTAAAGATCAAACTTCCCTTTATGCATTTCCCACCTTCTTTTGCATCTCCAGTAAATTTCTCCTCTCCCCTATCAGATTTCCTTTCTCAGATAACTTTAAATGACTCCCTCATCATGCAGACACTCTTAATGAGGCTTTTTCCTTTGCTGTGCATCTACTAGAATCTTGGTTTCCACAGTCCACAGTCCGCACAGAGCCCTTCTACTAATACTGTGGCCAGATGGCTATTTCTAGGAATGTAATCTGAGTCATTGATTTATTGAAGGAGCAGAATAATTCCCATTTTTGCCCTAAACTAGCTACAGGAGGGTGAGGGTTTCCATCCCATTCCATCCCAATCCACCCCATTCCTTGCAAATTAGGTGTAAAGTTCCCAGCTCTATCACTTCTCTCTGGATCCTGTCTGGAGGAGCTCTTTTCCTAGGCTGGGGCTTGGGCTGGCTTTAGCTCTGAGGTTCTGACCCAGAATCAGCAGTGCCCAATGGTGGCAGCTCACTAATCCCTTTCCCTGGTGGTGCCACCACAGCCCACTGTGCCAGTGCCCAGCTCTCCTCTGGGGGGACGAGCTGCTTCCCTCTCACCTGTTCTTTGGCTCCAGAGGTGACAGAGGTTTCCTCGGTGTCTCTGTGCTTGCTGCTTGTCAGTGGCAGAAGCATGCAGCTTCCCAGGCAAGGCTGTGGGGAAGATAATCTCGTTCATTGTGCAGCATCCAGGAACGATTAACAGGAGATACAGGCAGGTCAAGAACATCATGGGTGCAATTCTGACCTTCAGCAGCTGCCCGCATTTCCTCCAGTCTTCAATGATTAGGTTTTTCTTCAGTTTTCATCTCTTTCTTGTCCCATAACACTTAAATCTGCTCCTGCTGCTGATGGTCGTGTCCTCTCCTTCTTTCCTTCTTTGTGAGTTTAGCTGATCTCTTTCAAAACAATGCTACACTGGAGAGAGTTACCATCATCACTCTTTGCTTGGCTTCCTTCCCACATCCCTTCTCCCCCTTCTGGTGGCCTTGTCCAGACCACAAGGTCTCGGAGACGGAAGCCAGTGACTGCTTTGTGGCAGAGGACCAGCATGGCCATCCTTAGGATGGGACAAGGGCCGGGAAATGAGAGGGTGACCACTGTCCCCATCTCTCCTGGCACACAGGTGTCAGATGTCACATGGGTTCATGTTTGGACTAGCTTCAAGTGCATTTGAGACATGTTTTGAGACAGGAGCAGATGTGAGAAATCAAACTGCTCTTCACATGGCTGCAGAAGAGGCAGGGCTGAGTCTTTAGGCAATGACGTTTTTCATCTGGACATTACAAGACATGCCAGCAGATACTGTCCTTCGCCAGGGTTCTGTCTGCAGAGTAAATAAATGTGTACAGCAGATAAGCACACCGGCCTAAGTTTTTTGCAAACTCGAGCCCAAAAGTCAATAAGAATGAATTTGCCACCCAGGCAGCAGGGTAAAACTCACAATGATTTTTAATAAGGTCATTATAGCTTGTGGTTATGAATTATTGTATCTCAATTTTTCTGTTTCTTCCATCTCAGGATGTGAATTGTATCAGCACAATCTTTGAAGGAACAGAACAGCTGAAAAATAATCCAGCTATAAAAAAATTCAGTGGCTTTTTCCAAAAATTTGAAAGACTGAAGCAATGGCTCATGCCAAGCCTGGAAAAAGAGGTAGGAATTTATTTGTTTTCTACCAGACATGCAGCAGAGATGTAACAAAATAAGATCTATAATTCACAAATGAGTCTTTACATCTGCAAAAGAGAGTAATTTCTGTACTGGCTTCTTTTTAGTACATGGAAAAATAAATCCTGGCATTATTTCACGTTTATATACTTCCCTTGTTCTAATATTCAGTTTTATTCCCCTCTAAACTAAGGACTCACATGTGTGATTAGCAACTTAAAGAAAAATTGGATCATTTACAAAATTATTTTGAAATTTAAAAGTTCTAAATAATGATTAAATATTAAGCAATTTAATTTTCTTGATTCATTTTTCAGGGGAAATGTGATACAGAAAGAAGGAGCACAACAATATTTATAAAAAAGCTGATGACATTCATCCGAAAAGTATTAAAAAACACAAGAGTGGAGAGTTAGAAGTTTCTAAAAATGCTGTAAATTTATATCAGCAGTAAAAGCTTTCCTTGTTTATGAAGTGTTCCTCCTTTGTGTTAAAATCTGGCAGGACCTTCCATTTCAGTGGTACTGCACTGGTGCCTGTTTGACTTCTCAAAGTATTTGGTGGCAAAATGGCATTTGTATTTTGAGACAAAAATTTAAATGCTTGATAAACTAAATCATGCAGGGGATTACAGAAGGACTTCACTGGGCATCAAACCTCTGTGTTTCTCATGAAGAGTTAATTTCTGAGTCACAGGGAGCCTGAACAGGGGCAGGTGTGAGCAGAAGCAGCTGGCTCAGAGCACACCTCTCATCTGACCATTGACCATCGCCTGGCTCCAGGGCTTGCTGTGCCATCAACACCGAGTGACAGATGGTACAGGATGTGAATATATCCCCTCTGCCTTCCTCTGAAACCAGACTGGGCCAGTGCAGGGGGGAACAGCAATATGGGTTGGGGATCTTCTAACTTTGAAGGTTTAAGGTCAGATTTCTACTGGAAAGTTTTACTGCTCTCACTTAACCTCCTTATTCCACAAGCACTGAGAGACACACCCTGGGATTTTACTCTAGCTGCAGCTTTGGTAGATCAGTGTAAATTTGACAGCTAAAGATTTGTAAGGATCTGAACATACAGCACTTACAGAATTAATGGGTTTTTTATAATGTTAATGGATAGGGGTGTTTTGATCAGTACAAATTTATTTCTATTGTGTCAATTAAATTATGTTATATTTTATAGACATAAGTGTTTTGGAGAAAATATTTATTCTGTATTTTTACTACTTTTAATAAAGTGAGTAATTGTTTGTCTCTGCCTTTCTCCCTCCTTGCCCCCCCAAATTTCTTCCAAGCTATTCCCACACTTCAGGAAATCTAGTTACCCAGTCAGGGAAATTAGATCCTTGAGGTGAGTGAGCAAATGCATTGCTGAAAGCTATTTCTAATGATGCGTGAATTAAAAACCAGGGAGTCCATTAAGGTATCCACCTCTGTAACAGAGCTGAGCTCACACATTCTCTCTTGCTCCCTGGATGATGTTTGCATTTTCTTTTCTATAAATATCCCATCACAAATTTATTTCTTAAAAAAAATATAGGAGAAATAAATGAGAACAAAATTGAGAAGAGATTTTAGGTCAGAGAGAGAGGTGGGTTCCTCCAGTGTCTTTCCAATCATACGAGAAGCTTCTTCCAAAACCTACCAGTTCTGGCATGGTGAAAAAAGAAGCTGAGCGGAAGAGCAAGGCCCTTGTCACAGTGTTGCCAAGAGTTTGGTTTAAGGTGTTCCAAACTCTTGAGTCAGACATGTCCTGATACAACATGTCAGCGTCCCTGCTCCTTTTCCGGGGGCATCCTCGGGAACACTGGGGGAAGGACAGGTGAGAATCCTGTGATGATAGAACAAACATGCAGAAACAAAACATTTCCTTGCCACACCAGTGCTGATTTTCCCAGTGCTTTCTAGTGTTATCCAACTTGTATAAAGGAAAAATAGTCTTTCACAGCATTGCTCCATAAGATGGGCAAAGCAGGAACAACTGCTGGTGAAACAGCAAAATTATTAATCAGCTGGTTAATCAGCAAAATTATTACCTATAAGTTGTTTGTGCAGACGTTGATTTGTCAGACGCTTTACTCTGCTGCAGCTCAATCCCCAAAGCAGAGCAGCCTCCGCACAGGAGCAGGAGGAGGCTGTCGGCGGCTGACGGCAGGTGGCAACAGGAGATCAGAAATGCTCGATGCATCTTCCGGGAGAGCTTTTGGGCAGGAAAAAATCCTAGACAGGGCTTTCCTTCCTTCTGGTGCGTAGAGCTCCTTCGTTCTTTTCCAGTCCCCCATTTCGCAGTGACTCCGATTCCTGAGCTGAGCCCAAGTCCCGTTCGTGCTCAGCACATGCCCACAGCAATCCCCGTCCCCCCAGTGCCAGCCAGAGGAAGGCAATCCCTGGGGGACACAATCCGCCGGGCTCACCCTTTGCCTCGGGTTTCACTGGAGCAGGAAGGAGGCGACAGCCCGAAAGTCCTTGCCTAAAGAGCAAGGCGACATCAGCAGAGCCGTATAACCCCGGGTGCAGCCACACACAGGTTAAATCCAGGCCGGCGAGTGCTCTCGGGGAGGTTCCCTGGACAGCTTTCCCTGGATTCAGTGCGTGCACTTCAGAGGCGGCAAACGGCGGAGAAAAAGGAATGGGTTGATTTGGCTTCAGCTATAGCGGGCCGTGGGAAACACCCAGGAATGGTGAGGAGAAACGAGTGTGCAAAGCCTGAACAGGGCGTGATGAAACTACCCGGGAGAAAATGAACCACGCTGCTGGCACGAGTCAGCAGGATGAACTCAGGGTCAGCAAAAAAAAAAGGGAACTTTTGAACTCTAAAGATGCTGGGAGCTCTGTCTAGGTCGCAGTACCCCCGAATCACTGCAGACACCTGCCCTCCGACCCACCTGGATCCTGCTTCAGGGGGTAACTGCTCCAGCTGTACTTTAACATTAACTATGACTTTATATAGAAAGTTCAAAAGAATTATCTTTTCTATCATGTCCAGGGAAAAAAAAAATCATATAGATAGTACAAATATGTGTTGAATTATGTGCAATTATTTATTGTATTTTAAGTGTAATATATATTATATATAGTATATGCTAATATTCTGGGACGTTCTAGACTATATATATTTTAAATATAATATACAATTAACAACATATATATTAAATAACTGATATATAATATTATGTAATTTCTCTATTTTACATATAAATCATTTTTTCTAGCATGCCCAGGGAGAACAGCATACCCTTAAGGTGAAACAACACTCTAACTCCAATTCACCTTTAATACTTCCCTTTCACACTCTAATTGACCCGGCGAGCAGCATTACTCATCCCAGAGAGCAATTCTGGTTTCCGGGCTCGCCCAGAGGTCACCGGATCGAGCGGGTGCCGGAGCCCCCTCGGGACGTCCCCCACAGCAGCTCCCCGGTGCCCCGGGGGACTTTTCCCGGCGCGGCAGGGGATTCCCGGAGGGCAGGCTGGAATTCCCGGCCAGCCCAGCCCCTGACTCACGGCCCGGCCCCGGCCCCGGCCCTGGCCCCGTTCCCGTTCCCGGCCCCGTTCCCGTTCCCGATCCCGGCGCCCAGCGCCCTCCCACGGCCCCGTTCCCATTCCCGGCCCCGTTCCCGTTCCCGACCCCCAGCGCCCTCCCGCGGCCCCGTTCCCATTCCCGGCCCCGTTCCCGTTCCCGTTCCCAGCCCCGTTCCCGGCCCCGTTCCCGATCCCGGCCCCCGGCGCCCTCCCGCAGCCCCGTTCCCAGCCCCGTTCCCGTTCCCGATCCCGATCCCGTTCCCCGGCGCCCTCCCGCGGCCGCGCCCCGCAGCGCCGATTCCCGGAAGCCGCTCCCGCCGCCGCCGCTGCCGCAGGAAACCGAAACTGGGCACGGCGGGACGAGGGGGAAGGGAATGGGAGGGGAGGAGGAAGAGCGAGGATGAGTAAGGGCTGGGCAGCGGAGGGCTGGGCAAAATCGGAAACACAAATTAATAGGAATTTTAAAAATTCAATAATATTAAATAGATAGATAGATAGATAGATAGATAGATAGATAGATAGATAGATAGATAGATAGATAGATAGATAGATAGATGCACACAAAGAACGGCCACACGAAAATTAAAGGAAAAAAGAGGGGGGAGGGGGGAAGGATTAAAGAAAAACGGGGGGGGGGGGAAGGGCAAAAAGGAAGGAGGGACGAAACAAACAGGCAACGAAAGGGGCAAAAAAAGGAGGGACATAAAAAGGGGGAACACAAAAAAAGGGGCGACATAGGGACACAATAAAAAGGGGATACAAAAGAAAAGGAGTGCACACAAAAAAAGAAGGCTAACACCAAAAAAAATGAGGGGACAAAAAAAAGCAAAGGGAGGGGACAACAAGACCCCTCTGATCTGAGATTTCAGCCACAGCTGGCAAGTCAGTGGCTGGGAATCTCCATTGGGACAGCAGAGGATGTTAAAAAAATAATAATAAAAAAATTAAATCTGTGTTTATTTCAGAAAAAATCACTTCCACCAAACAGGAGAAGGTGATGAGTTTGAACAAGAAATTGTGTGGGACGGCTGGTCCCTTCCCCAGGGTCCCCCTTGCTGGGTGCTGCTTCAAGGGGTCCCCCCATTCCTTGGTCAGGAGAAAGTTGCAGGAGGTCCTTCCCTCATTGCAGATCCACCACTGCAGAGGTTCAGCTGAGCCACAGTGGGTTCCCTCCCCAGTGTCCAGCTGGATGTGTCACTTGGCTTTTCTTTTTTTCTTGGGGGGGACACAACAAGTGCTTACAGCACCCCCTTTGAGAGCATCAAAAAATGAGCAGCCAGGAGTGACAGCTGTGACTGCTCTGACCCCAGCAGGACAAGATTTGAAGCACCAAATCTGAGTCTTGTGTATGTTAATTGTGGTATTATCCAATATAGCCGCTGTTCTCCTTCATGGTCTGTGTCTGGGCAGAGATGTTTGGAGTTGGCATCAAGGTTAAAAGCCAATCAATAATAATTGAAATATAGGGAATACAACTCAGATGTTTTAGCACATGATTTTCACTCTTTGCTATGGTCCTACAAGATCCTTGATGCCACCATGGTGGCCATCAGCACTGGGACCAGCAGCCCAGCCTAGAGCAGGGTCCTATCCTGCTGTTCACCTGCAGTCTATTCCAGATGGGACAAGCCACCTTCCCACTGCATCCTGCCTCCAATTCCCATCCCTCTGCTCCTCATGGCACTAACATGACCGGCCCAGGCACTTCTAAGCTTCCATAAGAACTTCCTTTTAGGCATCCTCTTTGCACAAGGACAGGACAGAGTATTTCAAACAAAACAGGCATTATGGATGTTCTTCCCAAGATGAAGCAGAAGTGAAACACTCGCAGGTCACTGCACTGCAGCTCCACTTTCAGCTGACTTTTCCTGGAGGGCCACAGTCCATCCCCAGGGTCTCCCTGCATGCTGCTCGCAGGCACACTGACCCCTTCCAGCTGCTGGACTGCAGCAGGGTGCAGGCAGGGGCTGGGTAGGAGGCGGGGGGTGGCTTCCATGAGCCCCCAGCTGGCCCCTGCCTACCCCTGAGAAGGGCTGGAGGCACAGCACCACACTGCCACAGGCACTGGCCTGTCCTTCCCTTCCGATAGCTGGGAAGTTTGGCACCTTTTCCAATCAGTCCAGGATGGAGCAAACTTTCCAAGCCAGGAGCCAGACAAGAGGCACAGCCAGCCTTGCCCACCATGTGCTGCTTGTCCCTTTGGCTTGACTCCTGCTCTGCAGATGGCTAGTTAGGCAGGAGGTCCATTCCCACTCTCAGGTGGATACTCTAAGGGCAAATAAAAGAACTTGAAGACAACTCACCTTTTTTTCTACTGATCTCAGCCCCAGCTTCACTGGCAGGACTCCAGCAGTCTAAAATGCATGGATCCCCATTTGACTTGGGAGGTTACTGGCCATGATGCCAGGACCTCAGGGCACCCCGGGTCAGCACAGCCCTGTGACTGTCCCACACCTGACCCACTGTGCCCTGGATGAAGACCCATGTGCACCAAGAGAGGCCTGAGTCTCTTTGGCCTTTTTCAGGGAGTTCAGGCTGCTGCAGGTCTGTACCCTTGTTAGCAAACCTGCCAGAGCTGCCAGGTGCCTGCAGCTCATAGGACTTCCCTCAGCAAATTGTTCATGACACGTCTGTGTCCTGCAAGGTGGAGAGGAAAGTAAGGAGCAGGGAAAGTCCAAGACCACAAGTGAAGTTTTTGGAATTTCCTTTATTCCCACCAAAACAAGCACAGGGTCTCTTTTTGGTTTAATTAAAAAATTCACTGTGCCATAACTGGGAAGAGCTGGAATGATTTTGAGTCTTGAGATAGGTCTTTCCAATTCCAGGAAACCGTAAACGCCCCATCCCAGGATATATTTATTGTAGCCTGCAGATCAGAGCACTTGCTGGGATTACATCATGCCAGTTGGGCAGAGTTTCAACATTTCTGACATTCATTCTCCTGCATGTGCTTCAACCAAAGTTCCTTTCTGTAAAGTAGGCATTTATAAGAAATGGAAACAGCTTGCAGCAAGCCCTGCAGCCTCACAGCTTCTGACCCAGAAGCAGCTAGTTTTTGTTGTCTGCCTTGGCAGCTTTTACGGCTGATACTCCATCCCTGCTTCTGAAAAAAACCACTTTGCATTAACCCCTCGCAGCCTGGAAAGCTCTTGGGAGGAAGAGGCATTGCCTGCCCACAGATGACCTCTGTCACCAAACTGTGACAGCAGCTAGGTGCTCCTTAGTGGGGAACCATGACAATGCTGAGGTTACAGGGATGGCTCTGAACCCATTTTTAATGTCCTGCTCCAAAAAGGAAGTTTTGTTTCTGAGTTAATGGGGAAAGGAGACAGAGGCAGGTGGGGGGGGGGGTGGAATTAGAAAGGGCTTGAATTAGAGCAGGTTTTTCTTAAAGCAGGTAGAAAGGAGGAACAAACAAACCTTCACAGGGTGGGGTCTGGAAGGGCTGTTGAGGGCTGGTGGGCATGGAAAGGTCCTGATGTAGAGATGGAAGGAAGCAGCCAGGGCCACGAGGAAACAGATAAGAGGCTCCTTTTCACCATGCTCCAACTCTTCCCCTCCACAAACCCCTGCTCCATCCTGTGGTTGTTCACTCCCCCCACACAAATACTGCCTGGGCATGCAGACCTGGGGCTCTGCTGCCTCCCTGGGTTCACTACCAAGTCACCAGAGGCAGCATTCTGTGGCAGCCCCCAACCCCATCTCCCCCTGTCTCCATCTCCCCATCTCCGCATTGTAAGGGCATACATTCCCCACTGTGGACCTTCCTTCTCCCCTGGTTGAATTCACAGTCAGGGGAAGGGAAGATCTTCAAAGCAAAGACTGTCATCAGCACTTGGTATAATGCTCAAGCTCTTTCCCACCAAGACACCTTAGAGATTTAGAACTGGAGGCTCACCTGGAGGTGAATGCAGCTCTTGAGCCTTTACCCATATCTGCAGTCGTCTGCACTGATGTGTGCTGGTTTTCTGCCCTTCACCTTCCATCTCCTCGAAGTGTTTCTGGATGTTTGGAGCCTCATGGGTTCACCCATGGCACACTGGGTTCTGTATTAACCACGATTTCTTTCATACAGCACAAAATCAGAGCCATCCTGAGCTGCTTAAACAAGAAGAGCAATAATGCCAGAGAAAAAAGACCTATGTTTGAGCCTCTATATCTGATCCATAACCCTCCCTCCTTGGAGGCCATACCAGGACCTCTGTGGCTGATGTCATCCAGGTCACATTTTTGCATCACAAATTACAGTCTTCCTAGAAGCTCCTTATCTCAGGGCACTGGCTGAGGGGGAGAGGTACATGTTATAGGAGAACAAACACAACTTGCTGGAGGATCAGTTTGGGATTGAATTTGGTTCTAAACAAAGATACGATTAAATATGACTTCTGCATTCAACAATCCTAGACTTGGGATCTCCCTGGATCAAGTAAATGTGATAAAATATGCCAGTGATCTGCTTCTCTGGGTCTCAGCTTACCGGTAAAACAAGGGAATTGGAAATTCATGGAGGGAATTTGTAAAAAGGTGCCAAGGTAAGACCCCTGTGAAGTAAAACTGGAGCAGGGCTATCATTCTGCAGAGAATAGAGATGTTGACCTTATGGGAATTCTTCTTGGGTGATTAACTGGGTGGAGCAGAAGGGCTTTATGGCCAACCATTTATTGACTACTTGAGATTATTGCTTCTTTATACTTTTATATGTGACAAATTTAAGTGCATATTCTTGCTACATTAGGTAAGTTGATGAAAGGGTGGTTAGTGTAGTGGGATAAATGAGAGGAAGGAGTCAGTTCAATAAGGAGAAGTCTTTGTAAGTGTAGTGTAAGGGAGTCTGACACTCAATAACATCGTGGAGACACAAGTTGTTACTTCCTTGTTTCAGTGGAGAGATAGCAAAAAAGCAAACAAACATAAGGCATCCCAGGCTGGGCAGGTCCTGCTCCATGGAAACGTGCCACGCGGATGTGGGACAGGACACAGACAGAAAGGTCAGTTAAGTTTCATTAAGTAGGATCTGTCTGGGTTTAAACCCAAGGAAAGAAGAGTAGATTCAGGGGTGGGGCTGTAAACCTTCCTTCATGCATTTCTATTCTAGGTCTATTTATTTGGTGTCTGGTGTCAATTCCTGACAAGATACAGACTAAAAAGCCAGTAAGGGTCTCAACAGTACTGAAGTTGTATAAAAAAAAAGTTGCTGTTCAAAATTCAGTCATTTAAGGTGTTTGATACATTTGCTGTGTTCAGACCTTAACCCATGAGACCAGCAAGGTCAGAATTCATTTTCCTAAAGCTGCGTGAGTGGTGAAAGCAAACCATAGGAGGTTGGAGCTCAAAAGCAATCAGCATAATATTTTTTTGTCAATATTTATGTTGTCTAAGAGGTGGTGTGACTATTTTTGTAGATGACATTTACACTGAAACATCAAATATCTTCTGTCTTCTCTTTTTCAGGCTACTTGCATGTTACCTTCTATTTGTCTAGTAATATCTAGTATCTCTCCTTCTTTGATTATTTGTTTAATATACTTAATATGTTGTATCTTTACCTATGGCGAAGTCTCAAACTCTCGGTGCTGAATGGTGCCTCCCTCAGCACAAAGAGCCAACTGGAGGATCCTACCACAAGTTACATGTGTCAAGCAGACAAAAAAACATTAGTTAAGAGAAAGCATGGGACTCCTACAGGGAGTTTCTCTGCACTTAAAACCAGGTCGGGGCTTTTCTTTCATCTTTATAGTAAAAGAAGAAAACTTGCCAGAGCAGGCAGGCAGTGCGCTGGTGTCACACTCCTGTCTCAGCTGCCCATGCATCTTTGTACCTCTCTCCCAATATAACTTCTTGTTGCATATGACTACAAACCTTCCTTGAAATCATGGAAGTAATTAAAAATGCTCTAATATTCTGCTGAACGGAATGCACCTTGAAGACACTGGGTGAAAATCTAATCTCCCTGTCATACAGTTCCAGTGGATTGAGGAGAAATCCTGATGGTTTCAGTAGCATTCTGTCATGCTATTTCCTTTCCTCAGGCTTCATCCAAGAGGGATAAAAGGGGACAATACCATTGGTCACCCTTTATCGTAGAATCACAGAATCCCAGGATGTTTTGGATTGTAAGAGACCTTAAAAGTGCCAACACCTTGTGACAAGGACACCTTCCACCAGACTAGGTGGCACCACTAGCCCCATCCAACCTATCCTTGAACATTGTCCAGGATGGGGCATCCTCCCTGGGCAACCTGTTGCAGGGCCTCACCACCCTCACAGGGAAGAATTTCTTTTTAATATCTGATCTGAACCTGTCCTGTGTCAGCGTGAAGCCATTTCCCCTCGTCCTGCCACTGGTCTGCTGAGGCCAGGCAGGTACCTATCACACGCTGGTCCCTGGTTTAGGTGCACCATCATGTGCACAGGAATTGCTTTGGCGACTCCACCGTCTCTCCTTTACAAGGAAGGGTAGATCCCTCCATGGAACGGGGGCTGGATCCCTCTGTGGGACGGGAACAGGACATCTCCGTGGGACGGGGCTAGATCCCTCCGTGGGACGGGGCTAGATCCCTCCGTGGGACGGGGCTAGATCCCTCCGTGGGACGGGGCTGGATCCCTTGGGGGGACGGGGACTGGGTGCCTCGATGGGACAGGGACTGGATGTCTCTGTGGGGCAGGGACTGAATCCCTTCAAGGGACAGAGACTGGGTCCCTCGGTGGGACAGGGGCTGGATCCCTGTGCGGCTCGGCGCTGGAGCCGTCCATGGAGCGGTGCTGGATGCCGCGGGGGCAGCGCGGGCGGCGGGGCGGGGCCGGAGCTGGCGGCGGGGGAGCCGCGCCCCCCCGGGCCGCTGGTGCTACAACAGCGTGATTTCCCCGAAGTGATGCTGCGGCGGCCGCCAATGCCGGGCGAGTCCGCCCCTCGCCGCGGCGCCCATTGGCCGGGCGGCGGCCGGGCCCGGGCGCGGGGAATCCCGGAGCCGCCGCGTTATACCCGCGGGCGCGGCCGGCCGCAGCCAGAGCCGGGCGGCGGGCGGCGGGAGCGGGTCTGCGGGGGGACCCACGGCTCGGCTCGGCACGGCACGGCACGGCACGGCACGGCACGCATTTGCACAGCTCGGCACTGGACGGCACAGCGAGGTGGGTCGCGGTGCATCCTGTCCTGTCCCATCCTGTCCTGTCCCATCCTGTCCTGTCCCGTCCCACCGTTTGCCCCTCGCTTTGCGCAGCACGGAGGTTCCAGGAGAAGGCGCCCCGCAGGGCCCTTGGGAGCGGTGCCGGCGGCACGGCGCGGCTCAGCTCTGGCCGCAGAGAGGCGGCAGCGCCGGCCTCTGCCGTGCGGAGGAGTTGTGGAGGCGGAGCGGGCGCATCGCTCCGGCAGCCCTCGGGGTGGGCACGGCGCATCCCTCCTGCGGGCAGCGGCCACGGCGCGGTGCACAAGCCCTGGGAGGGAAGGGCCGGGGCGGGCTGGCTGCGCACCCGCGGGGCCCGGCACGGCTCTGCTCCGCCGATGAGCCCGGGGCGGAGCGGGCGGCCCGAGCCCCGCTGCTCGGGGCAGCCCTTGGCAGACCCTGGCCCGGGGTGGGCGCTCTGCAGGAGCTCGTCCCGGCCCCGCCGAGCGGATTGCTGATGAAAGTTAGAAACGCGTTCTTTGGGCAACCTTGGGCTGTGCGGCTTGGAAAAACACCTCAAACAGGAAATTATTTGTGCAAAGGAAGCGCCAGGAGGGCTGGTCCTTGCGGCGGCCGCTCCTCGGGACGGGTCGTGGTGGAATTGGGGATACCCACCTGCAGCAGGGCCGCTGCCCTCCAGCTTGCGCAACTTAATTAATAATAAACTTTTAAGAAGAAGACCGTGCAGTCGGTCGGTGGCTCTCCGTGGCTGGAGAGAGGGGGGACACCCGCACACAGTGGCGGTGCTCCGGGACGCTCCCTCCCAGAACGGGGTCGGGGTCGGGGGCGGGCTCGGGCTCCCCCCGGCCGGACCGGTCCCACACAGAGCTGCCCACGCAGCACGGGCTGAACTCCCACTGCTGCCGTCGGCCTCTACCGAATTCCAAACCTGAGCCCTGATTTGGAGCTGAGCCAGGCCGAGCAGGAAGCACTTCCTTCCAGGAGCAGGTGAGAGGCACTGAACGAGAGTTAACTCTGGGAAAGTAGATCTCGGTAGCATTGGTGGTGATGCTGAGCACAGAAGGTATGGGGAGGGGCGACACTGCAGAGTGATTAAAACAGTGATGAGAGCTGGGCTGACCTGTTTGTTCCTTCTTTCACAGCCAACATGCCAGCCTCAAGAATGCGCATGAGGCCATGGCTGGAAATGCAGATTGATTCCAATCAAATACCAGGACTGATATGGATTAACAAGGTGAGGCTACTTTGTACTATTGTCATCATTATTTTTATTATTTGTGTATCATTAGCAATCCTTCTTTTTAAATGACACTAAACACAAGTCAAGATCATAAAGAAGAAAACATGGAGAAAACTTACCAGCATTATGTTTAAAAAGCAACAGATTTTGTTTGCAGAAAAGGTAGCTCTGATTGGTACACAGTGGAGTAGTTCCATTTTTCCCTCAGAAAATTCCCAGGAGGGGAACGATAAATTACAATGAAAACATTCTGAGCATGTTGGAGAACCAAGAAACCTTCAAGCTCTCTTTTAACTCCTGCTGCTCATTGAGCCAAGTCAGCTCCTGTCCCAGATAAGCAGCTGCTGTTACACTCCAGTTACTTCCAGTTTTAAGATTTGGCCCGAAAGAAATGTAATTTTTGATCTGTAAGGCATATCCCTGTTACCAGTGTGTAGCACTGTGACCTTACTGAACCAGGTCTCTGAAGTTTCCATGTCCATCCCAAGAGGATATTTAAGCTACATTCTTCTGTAGGATTGCTGCAGGATCTTATGGGCAAGTTTAAAAAGGGGATTCTCTGACAAAGTGTATCTAGAAAATATGCTGTAATTTATGACATACCAATAGGTTAGATGCAATGTATTGAAATTATTCTGGGATAAAGTTGATAATATTGCTTACTTCTACCATAAAAACACATTTGGGTTTTTTCCCAGTTTTAGAAACCATAAAAAGCCTTAAATGCCATCAACAAAATAGATGGAACAATGGCTATTTAATTAAAATATAGAGCAGCGGGGTTATAACATTTCTGAGCTGCAACTGAGAACTCTGATTAAATCCATCGTTCCAAACTGGCATGTGATGCTTCTTTTTTCATTCAAATCTCTATTGGTTTAATTTCAGGATAAGAGGATATTTCAAATCCCATGGAAACATGCAGCTAAGCACGGCTGGGACATGGAGAAGGATGCCTGCCTTTTCCGGAGCTGGGCCATTCATACAGGTGTGTGCTGGGTTTATGTTCCATCAGTCATATGACTATCTTAAACAAAACATTTTTTTGCCTTGACTTACCCTTGACTTACACTGGTAGTTAGACTAACTACTAGTCTGTATGTCAGAAAATAGAATGTTGGTATCTTTTGGTGGGAAAAACCAGCGCTGGAAAGTCTTAAATACGTGACCCATTTCTTATTTATAGGAAGGTATAAAGAAGGTGAGAAAGATCCTGATCCAAAAACCTGGAAGGCAAATTTCCGCTGTGCCATGAATTCCCTGCCTGACATTGAAGAAGTGAAGGATAAAAGCATCAACAGGGGCTCCAGTGCTGTCAGGGTTTACAGGATGCTGCCACCCTTGACTAAGCATCAGAAGAAAGGTAAACCCTTGGCAATCCAGCTGGAGTTACACTGCTTAAACAGCACTTAGATGTCCTGCTCCGTGTAAGCAGGGGGTAACAGACCTGTTGGTAGCACTGGTGCTACTGGGCTTGCTCACTGGTTATTGCTGGGAACAGCCTGTACAAACAGTTAATTTTTTCCCAAATTACTTAAACATGCCTAAGGCAGCATCAGGAGGTGATGGGGACTGGCTGCTGCTGGCAGTAGCTGAGCAGGTTTCAAGGCTGCAGGAGCTCACGCTTGCCTAAAATGTGCAGCCCTTTCTCACATTCGTCTTATTTTATTTCACAGAAAGGAAGTCAAAGTCTTCAAGAGAAGTAAGAAACAGATGCAAGAGAAAGGTATGTCTGTAGAGGCAGCTGAAGAAGCTAGAGGTTCTGGTGGTTTTCTTGCTTAACTTTTTTTCATATGGGAACTTCCGTGTTCTTAGACAAGTCTTTCATGCTTTACCCTTGTTTTTGTAGTGTTATGAAGACACAAGGCTGGAAGAGTCAGCAGAAAGCTTAACCAACACTCCTTTGCCAGATGACCACAGTGGCTACACCATTCACGACTATGCAGGGCAGGAAGTGGAGGTGGAGAGCACAGCCATCACCTTAGGTGAGACGCTGGGTTTAGGTCTGAGCAGAGCAGAAAGTGCTGTTTGTGCTAAATGCACGGTCAAAGATGAATCTTGGGGCTGGGGCAGCTGCAGCAGCAGACTGGCAGGGACCACAGAGGTGGTTGTCTCTCTCTCCTGTGAGTGCCAACTCCTGGTGCATCCTACAGACCTGTCCTCCTGCGAGGTGAGCGGTTCCCTGACCGACTGGAGGCCAGCAATGGAAGTCACCATGGCTGACAGCACCAACGACCTCTACCAGCTCCAGGTGTCTCCCCTGGCATCATCCTCCGAAGGTGGGTATTTCTTTTTTCCTACCCCAGTCTTTCACTGGTCTGGAGGCAAGGCAGCAGGATAAAGGAGTGCCTGGGCCAACAGGAAAAACAAGAGCTGTTTCGTAGAAAAACCAACCTCCATCTGATAGATTTGAGAATTTGGGAGTTACCAAACTGGCCAGGGTGCAGAATGGAAGAGCTGGCACATGCCCACCTGCCCATGGGTGAAAGGCTCTGAAATGCCACCAGCTCCAACAGAGACAGTGGAGGTAGCCATGCTTCTCACTGGGGAAATAAATAATTAACATGGGTATATTAGAGTGGTTCTTCACTCAGGGTGCAAATCATCTTGCTCCTATAAGCTTCCACAGCAAGTGGGCTCTGCTCTGTTGAGTCCTGGGGAGGCATCAGAGCTGGTTGGAGCCCTGCATCTCAACGTGCAGTTGTTGAAGAGCATCAGAGATGAAGGGCTGTGAGGAGTCTGGGGTGGGTGTGAGTAAAAAGCAGTGGTGTTTTGTGACACGAGAATATGAAGCATGTTCTGTGGTGAAGAAGCAGAAGTATGAGGGTTAAAAGTTGACATCTATATTTTCTTCTCTTTTTTTGTGTGCTTCCAAAACAGTCACAGATGAAGATGAAGAGGAAATAAATCCGGATATTTTTAAGGTAAAACCAGCCCTTCTGATCAGAATAAAATTGTCCTAAGCTGGTGTTTGTACCTAGAGAGGCGGGAAGCAGGTATCTGATCCAGTCTCATGTGAGATGAACATACACTTACTTAATAAGGAAGCCTGAAAAATTAAATATGGAAAGAAAGCTGCTTTGCAAATATGAACTGGAGAGGACACACCCATGAAAATATTTACCCTTCATGTGAAAGTCAGAGGAAGTTACTGAGTGCTGCTAGGAGTAGAGGTTCATAGAATCAGTCGCAGAATCATTAAGGTTGGAAAAGATCTCTAAGACATCAAGTCCAACTATCAGCCCAGTGCCACCACCATGTTCATTAAACCATGTCCTCAAGTGCTATATCCTCATGTTTTTTGAACACTTCCAGGGGTGATGACTCCACTGCTTCCCTGGTCAACCTGTTCCAATGCTTGACAATCCTTTCCATGAAAATTTCTTCCCTAATATCCAATGTAAACTTCCCCTGGCACAACTTGAGGCCATTTCCTTGATCTCAGGTTGTTGTATTAGGGTCTGCAGAGATCCTCCAGATTTTTCTATTTTGCCCTTCCCTCCACCTCTTACATGTTTAGCTCTCACTCTGCATTTCCAGACGTCACACTCATCCCACTGATAAGATAGAAAAAGGTGCTCCAGCCCTTGCTGTTTTGCATGAACTTTTTTTTTAAAACTATGAATAAAACACGTTATATTTAACTTAGCATGAGAAAACAGAACTTGACCTTGTTGCTTACCTGTCTTCTAATTAAGGGCAAGTAATCAAACATTGCACCCACAGCAAGAAGGAGCAGTTTTTACCATCTCCTTCTTCTCTTCCAGCTGCTTGGACCAGCCCAAGACTGGCACAACACCAGCATTGGGGGGAAAGGCTTTCTCACCAATGAGTCAGGCACCCAGACCCTGTGCAGCACCTACAGCTACAAGGAGCAGGATGGGGACATCAACACGACTTCAGGTACAGGCTTCTGGGCTATCCCTGACAATCAAGGCCACAGAATGATGCAGATAAGACACTAACTGGGAGGCAGCAAAGGAAATGGAGGAATTGACTGTCCTCGTGTTCTGAGACTTCCAAGCAGCCTGTTGGAAGGCTGTAAGGAATTAGTTGACAAAAAGGAAAAGCCATCTCCAGTAAGAGAATCCTATGGATTTCAGGGTTATACGTGTGTAAGTTAGGTCAGCTTTCAGGACTCCTTGGAATAGAACTACAGAATTTCTTCTAGTAATAGCTTAAATTAAACAGTTTAATAGAAAGTGTTTGATGTATTTTAGGAAAATAATAGTCTAAGGTATTTACTCTCATCTGAGAAATCTTTCAATTTTTGATATTTATTTTTAATATATCTATACACTATTTTGCTCTTGCTGCATTAATTCAGTGCCCGTTCTTGGTTCCTTTTATCTAGGAGAGGTGGATTTCAGGTTCTTTGACCAGAAAAGCAGCCTAGACCTCTCCTGGCTGGATACAGTGAGGCCGACCATGCAAGTCATTCCCTGTGGGTTGTAAACCCTTGGCTTCCTCCAACCACAAACTGTTCTTGGGACAGAAACGTCAACAGGTGTGGAGAGAACGGAAGAAATTCTTTGTTACTGACTGAAGGAAGAAAGTAGCTTTTCTGATCCGTTTCAGTTGTAGGCCTGGAAAGGTTAGGATGAAAACACCATTATCAATGTAAAAAAGGAACCCCATCTCACTAGCAGGACTCTGGCACCGAAGGGGCTCAGCTGCAGCTGCCACCTTACTGCTCTGGAGGTGAAGCTTTTGCTGGAAGGTGTCACTGTGCCATGGAGTCTGACCTGGTGGGGTGCCACAGGCCTGGGGAGCAGGTTACCATCCTCCCCACGTGTGGTGTGCTGAGCACTTTACCCACAGAGTGCTTAGAGGAGACACTGCAGATAAGTCTCTGACCTGTTAGTTTTGGTTGCTGCTTACCTGTGCAACACTGGTGACATTGAGCTTAATGACTATCATTACATTTAGGCAGAAAAATTGCACTAATGGGCCATCTCTTCTTTGATTTATTCCATCATATAGTTCATCTTTCAGACCTTTCAAACTCTGTAAATAGACCATTAAAATGTGAAAATTCAGTTTAGGCTTTGCTTCCACCAAGTCCATTCCCCAGGTGCACTCACAGGTTGCTCTCTGCCATAGGCATGCCCTATCCCTTTCCTCCTAAGAGTTCAAGAGCTGCTGCATGAAACAATTTTGCACTGATAGGGGCAGAGCTCTTTATTTTTACCACGCCTTTTGCAGATCCCTTCTGGCACTCTGTGGGGATCCCTCCAGTGCTGCACACAAGTTTTAACATCCCACAGATCCTCTGGACCAGCATGTGCGGGCGAGTGCTGGATGGAAGAGGTTCTAATGTGTGTAATAGATAGGAATCAAATCACTAAGCTGTAACAGACTATTTTCTTGTACATTTTATTTTTGTATATAAAGTGTTGTATATTTGTTTTAATAAAATGTTTTATATTTGACATGTTTACTTTTTCTCATGGAAGAGCTCTGAGGATGAATTCCAGCATCCTTGAAAATACCCAAACAGATGTGCTGTTGACAGAGACAGTTGGAGGGGTTTTTTCATGACTCATGAAAGCACAAGGAATTTAGTTTGCTCTCATTTTCTACCCACCAGCATCTTCCAAGTGCAGCTGATGGGTGGAATCCTACATGTCAGGGAAGGGGAGCTCTGGTGCTGTGCATTGTGGGGTAGTTGGCTTGTGTTTGTCATCATCTGCATGTCAGACCTGACTCAGGGCAAGGTTACACTAAAAAAATCCTGTACAGCAAGTCCCTGCTATGGGTGTTCCTATCAGCAATACCATTGGCTTCTGGGATTAAATCAGCCGTGAAGCCCCAGTTAAATACCTCAGGTTTGCCTAAAAAGGAAGCACAAGCACAATTCAGAAGGCAAGGGGAAAGCAAGCTGGTTTTCCCATGAATATTTGGTGCACTTGCTATACTTCATGCTGTAAAGGTCTAATGTTATTGCATCACTTGTAGTGGGATGCAAGTGAGGCTGAGGCAATGTGTGAGAGCCACAGCCACTGACACGGCCTGGAAAACCCCTGTGCTGTGCTGGCCTTTGGAGAATAACTTCATTTTCTGGGCCAGAGCCTAGGAGAATATTGGGCTGCAGGAGAGGAAGACCCAGCCCAAAGGGCTGGAACAAAGAAGACGTTTCCTACTGCCTTTGGCACAGGCTCTGCTGCAGCCTGACCTGCAGGGCAGGAACAGATGAGGGGCTTACTGAGGGAAGAGGAAACACTGAGTGCCAGGTTGTGGGTCTCAAATCCAGCACAGCAAGGTGGAGGGGCAGCCTGGGGAGGGGGAGGCTGGGCAGGGTCCCTTCATCCTGTTAGTCCTTAGCCAGCCCTCCCTGGCACAGCCTGGGGCAGGCAAGCCCAGGAAGCACCTACCAGGTGACACGGGCAGAGAGCAGCTTCTGCTGTCCTCATCCTGGCCCTGCAGGGGTGGCAGCTGGGAGTGTGGGGACTGTGCTGTCCCCCCAGAGCTGTCACGCTCCCTAGCAGGGTATCTGGCCTGAAGGTTCACATCGGGGCAATCCCATCCAGCTGGGAATCCCGGGGTACCTGGGCTGCCTTGAACCACACACACCTGAAGTCCTCCAGATCTAGAGCAGGAACATTTGTGCACAAGCAAAGAAATCACCCACCAGATTCTCAGCCTTCCGATACTTAAAGTGAGCTTATAAAAGAGACAGAGAGCAACTTTTATCTCGGGCAGACAGTGACAGGACAAGGGGGTATGGCTACAAACTGACACAGGGCAGGGTTGGATTGAATAGATATTAGGAAGAAATTCTTGACTCTGCAGGGTCATGAGGCCCTAGCACAGGCTGCCCAGAGAAACTGAGGCTGCCCAATCCCTGGAAGTGTTCAGGGCCAGCTTGAGAGGGGCTTGGAGCAGCCTGGTCTAATGGAAGGTGTCCTTGCCCATAGCAGGTGGGAGCAAAACGAGCTCTAAGGTCCCTTCCAGCCCAAACCATTTGATGGTTCTATGATTCCATGACCAGATTTGTGTCCTGGTCAGCTGCAGCAGCAGCTTCTACCAGGGAAACAATGTGGGGCTGCAGGACCTAGAGCTACCTGTAGCCCTGGGACAGGACACCAGCTCAGCATCACCAACACAAGGAGGAAATCAGTTTTAAGAGCCCTTGCAAGTTTACCACACATGGGGGGAGGGGGCAGGAGAGAGAAGGGAAACTTTCTATGATGCAAACACTGCTAAAAATAAAGTAGAGATTAATTCACCCATTCATGCATTAAAAGGGGCACGCTTTTCACAAACATGCTCAAATACAACAGAAAAAAAACCAACCCAGCATTGAAATGTTCACAGGTAAAAGGTTAGACCAAGATCTGGGAATAGAAGAAAGCAGCAGCAAGTGCCTCATACCCAGGAACCCGAGACATGCTCCAAGACTATTTTATCAGGATGTTGGAAATGCTTTCCCTTCTTACTTCCCAAGGTACCTGCGTGTCTGACTGCGTGTTGGGTATTTTACCAGTGAAAAGTGGTAAAGTCCCATGACAGAATTTGGTAGTTATTCAGCCATTGAAGCATCAGGACGGATAAATTCCACCCCAGGTATTTTGTTGTCAATGTTGTTGTTTTGCACTCTTTGGGAGGGGAAGAAAAACAGAGTGGTGCTCTCCCGCTCATGAGTGGGGTGACTTGAGGGCTGCTATAATGAGCTGATGCCTGAATGGCTCCTCCATCACCTCCAGGGCAGGTGGGACTTGTAGAAGCAAGAGACTAAAGAGACTTTTAGGCTGCTTGTACACAGAGGAGCATCATCAGCTCTTTAGGATAAACTCTCTGCATAGGCCCTGTGATAGAAACAGTTTTAAAACTTGACACTGGATTTTTCTGAACTTGCCTATCCTAATTAGGCTCTTCATAAACCCAGTAAACTTCTGTTGGAATAAGAGTTGTTTTCACCTGTCATATGCACACAGCTAAATTCAGGTGGGAGGTATTCACATGGCAGGGGAGCAGGTCCCTGGGGAGAGCTGCTCGGCCCTTTCAAACCCAGCCTGAGCACTGTGGGTAGGGCTCAAAGGGCAAGCAGCTCTTATGCTATGAACCTTGCATGACAGAGAGAAAGATCTAAAGGCAGTGAAGCTGTTGCAAAAATACAGATAACTTCTCTGTGGTGGAAAACAAAAAGGAATCGTTGTGTAATCACTGGTCATTTAGGAAATAAATGGAGCGATTGCTGCAGGCTTGGAAGGCTGCTCCAGCGGAGGCTTTCCACTGTCTGCACCATCCTTACACCATCACTGGCTGCAGCTCACTTGTAAGCCTTGAAACCATTCAAAAACAAACTAAAAAAATCCCTTTATTTATCTTTAGAGCCTTAAACTATTAACAGGACAAAACTTCCTGAAAATAACAGGACAGTCTCAGAAACATTCCCACATCCTGTATGCAGGAAAGCTCTGCAGCACCTCAAGCACAGATTTTGCCCTGCAGCATCCTGCATCAAGGTGGAAGAAGCTCCTGGTTCATGCCAGCAGAGGTTTTCAGTGCTGCAGAGGCAGGATCTCGCCCATCTAGTAACTGCAGCTTTTGCCAGGGAAAACCTGGGACCTGTAAACAAGCAGTTGTTGCTTTTCCCCAACTTTGTCCAAATGGATTCTTAGTGAGTGGCTCAAGGGTGCCTGGAGAAGGCCCTGGCTCTTGGCTGCCCAGAGCAGTGGCACCTCGTGTAAGCTTTGCCCACCAGGCAGTAGAGCCTGCAGTTATCCTTTCACCTTTGTTTGCTGTGGTGATTGAATCCTGATAATCAGACACATTTCCAGGCAGTCACACAATTTACAGTATCACACCTGGAATGGAGAGCAGTGCTTCAGGCCACAGGTATGAATTTATAACTGAAAAACCAGTGGGATATTTATTTGCAGTGCAAAGGCAAACTATTGCTTAGAAAGCAGCCAAATGTCTTGGACTTCAAACATTTCTCTGCTGTCGAGGTTCATTCCTCTTCTCCAGTTCCACAAGGGCCCATTTTCCTCCCATATTTGTAAACACAACACAAGGAAGACAGAAACTTTCTAAGGGCAAAAGCCTCTCTCAGAGACTTGGAAGGGCCAAGGAAAGAAGTGTTATCTGTAGAAAAGTCAGTGTTAGAGCCTAGATGGGGAAACACCTTCCCTAGAAAGGGAGATAGGGAGGAAAGTCACATTTTCATGGACCAATTGTACCTAAGTTGTGTCCCTTTCACCAATTGCTTCCATCTGCTGCCTGTACCCTCTCCCACCACAGTGCTGAACTTCAGAGCTGCTTTTTCTCCCACATTTTTCTGCCCCCTTTAATATTTCTCTCAGTGTTAACTCATCCCTGTCTCTCCCCAGACATTCTATGTGCAAAAAACCCCACGGCAGTAATAAAAGCAGTAACAAAAGCAACAATAGAAGCTCATTGGTGCAGCAGCATGGTGCAGGTAGCTCCTGTTACTTGCACTACCACTAACCTTTGGTCTCATTTGATAAGGTCAGGATGTGAATTCAGCCAGCGTGGTTCCCTGCCCTGCACTCTGTCCTAGCACAGCTTCCCCAGAAAAAGGAGGGGCTGGGAAGGGATGAGCTGGGAAGGGATGGGAAAACTTCTCATGTCCCCTTCCAGAGTTTCAACAAGAGCATGGCTTGCACTGCCATCAGCTGAACTCTCAAAGGCACATCAGCCCAAGCCAGCAGAAGTTATAAATTGCCTAAAACCTAGAGAATCTGCTCATCCTGCTGGATTTGGTCACCAACTTGACATGAGCAGAGATGTTACACAGTATGAAGGACTCAGGGCTGCCAGGCATGAACATTCTCAACCACTGACTGCCTTGCTGACCATGGTGGAAGGGCAGTGCCAGATCACAGGCAGCATGGCAGGAAGATGGGGTAGCCAGGAGGATCTGTAGCCACAGGGCTCAGAGATGAGGAGGGCCAGGGAGTGGGCAAGGAGCAGATCAGGTGACCCACCCAACCAAAACCTCTGTGCCAGAAGTTACCAGAGTCTGTGTCTGCATGAGCACCAAGGAGTTTCCATCTGTTCTGGTGTATGAGGCTGGAAAACTAAGTCAAGACAAACACATGGATGAAATAGGCACTGGAAGACAGTTAGCAGGAGATACCCAGGAATAAGGAATCTCATCTCCAGAGGAAACAGGACAGCAGATCCAGCCTTCACCTTGCTCTCTGACAGCTGACACAAACCGTGTGGCTGTTCTCAGCCTTTTTAACCTCAGAATGATCTACTCCCTTCATTTTGCTCATGATTCATACTGAAACCTTACCATGAAGCCTACTGAAGAGCCTGGCAGTCAGCACCTGGCCAGCCTCAGATGTCAGGTGGGACGAGGGGTGAGATGTTGTCACAGCCCACTCAGCATAGACCAGCCTCTCACAGCCCACCAGCATCTCCCAGCTGCCAAAAACCAGTAGGGAGGAAATGCTGAGTTGGTGGCCCACCAGGCTGCTGGGGCACCCAGTTCCTGGTCCAACACACATTACCACATGAGCATCCTGAGCTGTGATGAGAGGGTGGGTACTCAGCTGTCACAGCTATCCACCTATTTTGGGCTAATAGTGTCACACTTCAAGCAAGGACTCCTGCCTATTGTGCTTGTTTCCCATCACACGACATGCTTTGGGCATGTGGTCACAGCATCAAAGCTGGGGCAAGCCAAGATGTGTCCAGCATCTTCTGGGGACCTTCCAGGGGAATTCAACCTCAATAGCATTACACGACAGCCTGAGCAGAAACAGCTGCCTGCCAGCCACAGGCAGAGGGAAGGACTTTGTTCTATTTGAATGGATCAATGGTTGAAAACACAAAAACAAGGGAGTGGTAAAAGGCAGGTTCTCAAAGGGAGGAGGAAAGAGAAGAGTCTGAGGAACAATCAGACAGTAACTGGAGGTTTTGCTCCTTTCAAAGCATGGGTGGTTTGGCATTGATAATGCAAGAATGAAGGACAGAAAACAGCATAAGGATGCTGGCCCTAATTCAAATTGAATCCAGCACAAGCATTACACATATCAGCTATTTGTGAGCAGGGTTATTAAATAACAAGAGCCAGGTGAACCACAGCATTTCCACTAAATATGCCCAGTTCTAATATCTCCATTGCAAGAATATATTTCACTGAGTTTGTTCTTTCATCAGCTTAATACTACAAAGATTTCACCAACAGTCTCCAGGCAGCAGAAACTAACTGGGAAGACAAGTCCATACAGGTACACCTTTGTTTTCACCAGCTTTATTGCTGAAGAAAGCAGATGGAGCAGGGAGCAGAGCGGGGACTGTGCTGTTCCAGCCTTGTGGCTAGCTCTTAGCATATTTTTATCAGTTCTGGAGGGATGTGGCATAGATTACTAGTGGCAATACTTAAAATCAATAAGTGAACCATTTAGACATCTACATTTCACACAATTAATAATTCTGTGTTATATCCAGCAGCTGTCATTCCTACTCAGGGCAATTCTTCAGCATCAGCTTTGGAGGGTCCTCAGTGGGTTTCTCCTGCCTAGCCTGTTTCACCCCATGCTTCTGGAAGCACCCAAACAGGCTTCCCACAGAGAAACGTGAGGAGCTTTGCTGGAAGCACAGGCTGAGCCCCTCAGTCCCATTCCTAATGAAGAGCTCAGCTCACTTCCCACCAGTATTTCACTTGTTAAACAGGTAACCATGTCCTACCTAATCAGCATCCTGAGACAAGCAGCCCACCGAGGTGTTTGATTACAACACACATACCTCTAGGTAACAGGAGCATCCAGGGGTTAAAGAGTGGGAACAGCCCTTGACCTGCTCACAGGTATGAGGAAGCCTTGAAATAACATTTTTGTGAGTTCCACAGCAGGGTGACATCTCCTTCCACCACAAGGAGCACAGCCAGGCTGAGTGGGTGTCCTGCCAAGGCAGTGTCTCCAGGATCAGGAATGACTCTTCTCTGGCAGCTTTTGCAGGGACTAAAATGGTCTGGAGAAAAGGAGGCTCGGGGGGGAACCTCATTGCTCTCTACAACTCCCTGACAGGAGGGTGGAGCCAGGTGGGGATCAGCCTCTTCTCCCAGGCAATAAGTGATAGGACAAGAGGAAACGACCTCAAGTTGTGCCTGGGGAGGTTTAGATTGGATATTAGGAACAATTTTTTCACGGAAAATGCTGGAATGGGCTGCCGAGGGCAGTAGCAGAGTCACCATCCCTGCAGGGATTTAAAGACAGGTATATGTGTCACTCAGGAAGGTGGTTTTGTGGTGGGCCTGGCAGTGCTGGAGGAATGGTTGGACTCGATGGTCTCAGAGGGTTTTCCAGCCTAAATGATTCTGGGATTCTGTAGCTCCAGACCCCCACAGTGGGACAGAGGCAGGAGCCTGCTGGGGTCAGGGGAGCTGCACATGGCTGACATTTGACCATTCCCCATGCCAAGGCTGGAGTACTGATGCTGTGCCACATAAACACATTGCATGGAACCTTACAGACCCAAGTAGAGACAAAATTTCTGTATTTCAGGGGAAACAGCTAATTGCCCTGGGGAAGGTCCTTGTTGTGAAGAACAACTTGCTCCCTAAGCCATGTTTAAAAGCTGAGGGCTCATATTGGAGCAGAGGTGTTTCCCTGCTTTAGAAATTAGGAGGTATCTGCAGAAGCATTGGGAGCCACCAGGGTGACGGGTGGCAGGGGCTGTGCTCCCACCTCCCACAGCCTCGGCTGGAAGGAGCCACTCCATCATCTCCATGACTTATTCACATGGCCCTTGTAAGGACAAGGAGGAAGATGCTGGTCCTCCAGTTTGTTTCTTTTTGCTTTCAGAGCAGGACCTGGTGAGATGCGAGTGGAAGGACCCGGGTGTTACCCTTACCACAGTGCTCTCCTCGAAGTGGAGAGAATGTGCAGGAAACCCCCTGGTGCCCTCCCACACACGGGATGGGCACAGCACCCACTCAGCACAGACCTGTTCCCACCACTTGGAAAGGGCCTGCAAGGGCTCCTCTTCAACCCCTTTGCAGAACAACAACGCAGGGGCAGCTGAGCCACCTCTGTGGCACAGTTTCACAATGAACTCACTGCAGTTCAGCAAACCTCAGGCACCTTGTGTCTGGGGAACAGGAACCTCAGCCACCGAGATCTGCAGGATGTGAGCCCAGCTCTGCAGGAAAATGAACTTGCTACAGTGTCAAAAACTCAATAAAAAACTCAAGAACTTGGCACACAGGACACATCCGCTGCTGCAGGCACCCCAGGCTCACAAGTGCCTGCTGGGGTACCCCACTGTGTGCCATGAAGAGACCTGCACAGCTTTCTGCTCTGGAAAAAAAAACTCAGAAAATTGAGAAAAACTAGGAGAAAGGCTCATGGTACACTCGATAACAACTTACAGCCTCCTGCACCTCTGCAGAGCAAACCACCATTTCCTGAACTGAGGTGTCAGGCATGAAATATTTCACATACTGGAGCAACCGTCACCGTCTGCTAAGTGACAAACAGAACTTCAGCCTTTCCTGGTATTTAATGCATAAATCGGGGTGTGTCCTGTGTGTCTGTTTGTGATTCTGTAATTGAAAACTTGCTGTCTTGCTTGGGGAGGCAGCTGCAAAAATGTTTGTGTGGCCAGTATAGATTTAGCTCAAGTGACTTTCTAGCCAAGAGTTTCTACCATGTGCAGTCTCATGCTGCTGCTGCAGGAGCACTGCCAGAAGCACCCGTGGGCATCAGGTAAGGCCACCATGTCTGAAAAACCAAGAACATGCTTCCTTTCCCCCATTTATCCATGGATTTATCCATTCCTTCCATTCCACATCTCACCAATGGGAAGTGACTCAGCTGTAACTCATGAGCTCATGGATCTGGCAGGCTGATCTCTGCAGAAGCACTTATTTCTGTCATTATCCCTCCAGGCACTCATTGATTATCCCACCAATTCCATACCCCAAAGTGCCAGCAGCCAGTGTGGTCTGGGGCCACCGAGTCAGCTCCTGCTTGGGTCTCCAGTTCACACAGCCTTTTCTCTTCAGGCCTCCACATGGATATACACCAAGAGAAGCACACCAGAAAACAGAAGGAAGGGATTCTCCCCTCTGCTTAGAACACAGCAGACCATACCTAGAACACTGTGCCCAGTTTTGTGTCCTTCCAGTACAAGAAAGACACTGACAGAACGGAGAAATAAGCCCCCAAAGCCTGAAGCCACCAGCACAACCAGGGCACTGAGCCCTGGATGAGAGAGGAGGGGACAAGGGGAGTTGTTCTGCTGGAGAAGGAGAGGCTTTGGGGGCTCATAACATTCTCCTGCCTGGGGCTTATCAAGAGAGTGGACCCAGACTCTCCCCAGGGTGCATGGTAGGAGCACAAGAGACAAGAGGGACAAGGGACAAAAGCTGAAATAACAGATTTAGCCAGGATATCGGGGATGTTTCTTCCTGCAAGGTCTGCCAAACAGCAGGACAGCTCATCCAGAGAGGTTTCTCAGAATGGAAGCAGCTCAGGGCAACTTAGTCTAACCTAGTGGCAGGTGCTGGAGTACCACCCTCCTGAGGTCCCTTCCCATACAAATTATTTTACGAGACTAATTCTGCCATGTTCTTCATACAGAAACCAGATCTTTGCAAGTGGTGCAGCCCACCAGAACTCTCTGCTTTTCCCCACCTGTTTATCATCTTTCTTTAATCAGCAGCCAGCTTCTGACCACACTAAGAGAGGAACTATTTTTCTATTCAATTTTGGTGATGTTTCAGTGAAGGTTTATGATAAGCCTCCTGTCCTTCCACTCCTGCCAGCCACAGGAATACCTCTATCAGTAGCTGTTCCCTCACTTGTTACGTTTCTCTGCTGCACAAGTTCAACAGCATAAAGCTCCCAGGTGAACCCATCCATAACAGCTCCAAAAGCAGAGGTGAATCCCAACAGACTGTACATGGCATTTCTACCAAAGCCTTTCACACCAGCTATGGCATCCTGTACACTGAAGTGCTGGCTTAATATTGGCTTTATCACACTCCAAAAAAACCCATTCTAAACTTATTATCCAAGGAAAGATGAAACATCAATAACAAAAACACCCTCCTTCCCCAAACCAAGACATACTGGACCACAAGCTCTCACTGAGTTGGAAGGGAGGAATTACCTTCACAGGCTGAGACTGCTGCTGGAAGATGTAGAGGTCCATCTGCTGCCCTGTTTCTAGCTCCAGAGGGACAATGAAGGGAACACAACCAGCAATTCTGCAGAGCTCTAAGAAGCCCAGCCTGTCCTGGGCTCTGATGTATCACAGCTGGGCTCACAAGTGCTTTCAATTTCTCAGGAATTTAATTTCTCAAACTATCTAGATGCAAGAACTAAAGCACAGGAGGCCCCTTGCCCTCTATAAAATGTGAAGGCAATTTTAATGTGCATTATTGCTAGAATAAGCCACAGTACACAGTTCCTCATTTCTTACTGAAGTATACAGGAGTGGAGGGTAACTGGCACAGATGAGTTAGAAAGAGGCAGTCAGTGCCTTGGAAGTCCCTTCCTTTTTTGCTTGATATTCCCATTCACACACAGCAGACTTTGCCTGCCCTCACGCTCCATTGGAAGAGAGGAACAGGAAAAATAAGCAGAGAAAACAAGAACATGTGCAGGGAAAGACAGGGAAAACCAGAAATATGGAAGAAACAAAAAATAGAAAAGCAAAGTTAAGAATCAGCAGAATTTGGCTTCCACTATGAATGAACAAAAACCAAAACAAAACCTAGCCAAAACAAAAAGTTTCCTTTTGAGAACGCAACACTTTTTGTGCCAGTGATACATCTGTGCAGGCAGCTCCACTAGAGCACTTTCCTCATTTTCCTCTACTTTTCAGAGCACTCAGTACTGCTCCCAAATTAGTTTGATTCATGCCAACCCATGATAGCCCACAGCACCCACTGCATGGAAACCAGTTTTACTCATCTTCAGAGGGTAAAACAGAATCAAATCCAAGGATGACTGCAGCAGCTTTAAGCCACTTGCAGTTCAAACAAGATACAAACTTCCTTATATGTATTTCTAAAACAGCATTGGAATTGCCTGATCAAGAATTATTAAAACTACAGGGTCTGGGTTTTCCTGCCCTTAATTCTTCTTCCAGTGTCCCAGTAAATTAGTTTGGGGTCTTCTCTCCAACCCCAGGATATTAGCAAACCAGTGTACCCCCACTGTCAGGACTGCAGTTCTGGCATCTCTCAACCACTTCTAACCTTGGGTAACAAGCAATAAAAAATTCAAATTATATCAGAGTACCTTTGCAGAGAGGAGCTGATGTGCTGCCCGCTCCCAGCCTGGCTCTGCTGCCCTTGGGAGCCCTGCTTCCAGATAAATGGATCTATTGGCTCCTTTCCCTTCCCCCTGTGCTAAATAGCATCACTGCAAAGCCCTGGCTGATGGCAGGATGCAGCCACTGAGAAGTGCTCCTGGGTCAATTGCACCATGGAAAACCCCAGTGCTGAGCTCAGCTGAAGAGCTGCAGCTGCTGGTTACAACATTCAAATGCAAATGGAAATAAAGAAAACATTCACAAAGTAAACAGCACCACACTGGAGCATGCAAAAATGCATTACAGCAGCATTACTACCTATTTCATTTTCCTTACAGCTCTGAAAACAATAGCTGCAGAAGTCAGTGGGGCTTTTGGGGACAGTTGCTTGTAATCAGGCTGCTGTGGGACTGGCTGAATACTCAGGAGCCATGTACCACAGACCCACAACTTCCACAGGATCATCACTTAGGGTGGAAAAGCCCTTTAGGAACTATGGCCAGAGCCCTGCAGATAGCATGGCGTAAGTGTCTTACTCTAGTTTGTATTGGTTGTAGTCATAAAAGAGAGAAAACTTACATAGAAAGGATAATAAAAACCCTTTTGAAGACAAAATGCAATAGGAACAACAAAGAATAATTTAAAATAGCCCAAGTATGTCTTTGTCCAAGGCTCAGAAATCCTGGACAAGCAACTGGGAAGAGGACATGGAGACAGTGAAAGAGGCAGTATTAGGAAACAAGAACTGAAGCAATATCTACTGATGGGAAAAGAGAAGTGACTGGGATATTTCTCAGCTGGTTTCACATCCAGGCACCTCCTTTCATGCACAATCACTCCTGCTTTATAATGGGTGGGAAAATGAGAGGTTGGAGCCAGACCCCAGATTGCCCAGGGTATGGGGCTGATGGAAACACACCATCGTGTGGGGACTGATTCATGAGGCACTTCTGATTTAAGAGAGAATTTTCCCTCCCATGCAAAAAGAACAGGCTGCCAGCAGGGATACTCAAGTTTGATGTGGTTGTAGCATCTGCATTACCTCCCTCAAAATATGTGGTTGTGGGTTTATTTTAGAATAGCCAAATACACAGGAGGGTTTATGTTTCTGCTTTCTTATATTTACATATAAATAAACCACTTAAATATACCCCAGCACCACAACAGCCAGCAAACCCAGCTACACCCACAGAGACTGGGCTTGGTTTAATTTCTAACAACTCTGCCAAGCAGGACTCCCCACTTCTTCCTATAGTAACTTGTGGTGATGTACTTAGTTTAAAGGCATGTTTGGAGAGGCTGTTTAATTGCAAGTGTTTCCTCAGTACCAATTTGTAACTCACATTTTCACCTATCAGCTGCTTCATAGAACCACAGAATGGTTTGGGCTGGAAGGGACCTTAAAGACCATCTCATTCCAACCCCCCAGCACGGGCAGGGACACCTTCCACTAGACCAGGCTGATTCAGAGCCCTCTCCAACCAGGCCTCGAACACTTCAAAGTCTCCCATTCAAAGCTTCACACCACTGGAACACTGGGAGCTGCTGGGGGTCCTATGATCAGTGGCTGGGGGCTTCCACCCTGAGCAGCTTTTTTCCTTCCATCAAAGAGGAATCCTGTACCTCCCATAACAATGAGCTCATGCAAGATTTCTAGTGCAAAAGAGGAAAGCAGCACAGCTGGAAATGCAGGGACATTCAGGTAAATCACAGCAGAACACGTGGGATTGCATCCACCATGGGGGTACAACTGAGCGTGACCTGAGCACACAAGGTTCTGTGTTGCATCCCCATCTGAAAACACAAGGATGATGCAATTTACCACAGGTTCATTTTTCACAATCTATTATCAGAGTAATTTAGAAACACCAGCAGACTCTGGTGAGAGGCAGTGTGATGACTGAACTTACCCTCACTTTGAAGCAGCCTGGGAAATTAACCACAAACATGAAATGAACATACCACAGCCACAGGGTTCTTTCTTTTTATTTTTTTTTCCCTTTTCTCAGTTATTTGGGGTTTTTTTTTAGCTCAGCAGCCATGATACCTTCTATAAAGGTATTTGTAATACTGCAGAAAAGAACTCAAAATTCCAGAGGTGCATTTCATGCAGTACAAAATAGGGTTTCCTCCAGTTTACTATCTTAAATTTGACTTTTGCTGTATCCCAGTATAATAATCAGCTTGAAAGGAGCATATGTCATAATGGCATATGGGAACCAATGTGTTATAGGTACAAAGGAGAAATGACTCCTGCCAGCATCTTTGAGGACACTTTAATTGCTAAAATAGGTATTCTCCTTTTCCAAAACATGTTTTATTTAAATTCCTTTTTAACATCCTTAATTTAATTTTCAGTGCAGCAGCCAAATAATCTCTAGATAATATCTGACTAGAGTATAGTACTCTAATTTTAGGAAAATAAATCTATATGGACTTCCACAGATAGTTAAGTCAAGACCCAAAGCGTGGTGTGAGAACTGATCCCTGGTTCAAAACTCCTTAAAATTCTAACAGCCCCAGAAGACTAGATAATTAAGATACAATGTATACACTCATGTCCCCATGTGCCTATGGGAATATATGATCTATTTTTCTAATTAATAAAAAATCCAGTTTC
This sequence comes from Monarcha castaneiventris obscurior, assembly GCA_026261815.1. NCBI lineage: Eukaryota > Metazoa > Chordata > Aves > Passeriformes > Monarchidae > Monarcha > Monarcha castaneiventris. The sequence goes on from JAMPIT010000371.1 coordinate 2,078,856, forward strand.
TGATGCATCAGGTGGTTCCAGGAAGGCAGAGACCTTCTCAACACAGAGATTAAACTGAGATGAACTATTTCAGCAGAGGTTGGGCTTTACTTCATATCAGGTAGAGGGAAGCCCTTGCTGCGAACTCCTGCCTTCAAGCATTTGGCCAAAGGAATCAGGAGATGGTCTGATAATGGTCTTGGTAGGGTCAGTGTCTGCACATCAGTGAAGATAAATCAAGTGGTAACAGGAGTGTGAGCAAGGCCAAATCTCCAAGAGCGAGGTGATGTGAGGTGTAAAGTGTCCTTCATCCCACCCCAGCACAGCTGAATGTCAAGGTGGATGGCTGGTCCCATCAAAATGAATCCACTTCTCACACACCCGGCACGCCAGCATTTCCAGAGCTCTTACAGAGCAGGCACGGGCTGTGTTCTGTATTCTGGCTGCAGAATGCACAGGAAATGCCAAAATTAAGATCTTAATCTTCACTAGTTGCAAAGCTATGGCTTTAAACTTCCACTCAAATTCAGAACTAACTCAAACATCTGTATTCCACTTTTCCCTGTGGTGTCCTCTTTGTCACCTCAGACACCCCAGAGACAGTTCTCCCAGGGCCATCTGCAGCCAGAGCTGCTGGGTGTGGAGACAATCAACTGCTGCTCCATGAGAATCACATCTCTGCTTCCGAGAGGCAGGATTTCCCAGCCTTGCCTTCATCCCGTGCCTCTTCCAACTATAATCCGTGTAACAAGAGCTGTAAGGAAAGGGACAATGTTAACATATTGATTATCACTGTACTTCTAGATCAGCCTATAGAAAGTATTCCTTCTTCAACAAAGTGTATCCATTTCTTCACATGCTGATACTCAGTCTCCCCGCAAGTGTTGTGTGTGTATCTATATCTGAATCTGTATTTATCTGTTTTTAAAACACGGGCTTCAAGGCAGCTGGCAGCACGTTACCTGTGATACACTTTATAAAGCACTTCTGCCACTGGCGCATCTGTCTACACCCTCCAATCTCACAACTTAATTCTGGCTATATCAGAATGACCCATATTCTTATTTAATAACTTATTTATCTCTAAAAAACGTTTAGAGTTGCAAGTCTGCCATAGATGGCTGCCTGCCATAGAAAGGACAGCCTTCAAGACTTGGACCTGTAAAAATGGCTGATGACAGCAGATGGACTTTTCTCAGCCACAGGGCGAACAAAGTATATAGTATAGTTTCTTTTTAACTATTCTTTTTTCCTGGTTGAAGTAGTTCCTCTGTCAGTAACAAAAAAAGAAGGTTGGAAATAGCTGATGTCTACTCCAGGAAAGCCCTTGCAGAAGCCTGGTGGCTTCTCAGCCAGTTATGCTCCACTGGGACTGACTCATGCATTGTCCTAGGAAGAGCTGCACTGGTATCCTGTATTTACAGGGCTTCAGACCATACTTAGGCTGAATTCCCCTGGACAACAGGGGTGGCTGGTGGCAGAGAAAATTATATAAATGGTATCGTTCTCATGGCATCTGTCACCTGCACCTCATAACCTGCCAGCGCTGGTGACAGTGAAAAGCACATGAGCATACAGGAATCACTCACTTGTCATGAAACAAGATGAAATCAAATACTTCAATGTGCAGAGCATTATTTGTTTCAAATAACTAAAATCAATTTTGACATAGGACTTGTTTGGAACTTTCTCGTCTCAGCATTTTTGGCTTAGAAAACATGAGCTCAATCAAAAGGGAATTTCCCACAAGTACATTTGAATTTTGCTTAAATCACCCCATATAAATATAAAATCAAAATAAAACATTTCAGTTGTGTTTATGAAAAAAAAAAACACCAAAAAACAACCCAACAAACAGCACAAAGGATAGCTGTCTTATTGAAATGAATGAATATATTTAATTTTTGCTCAGCCTGACCATGACCTGTGTCCATCTGAGCTACCATCAAGCCATGAACTTTCTAAGTAATTTTTGCACTTCCTGACCCTTCTTCTGTGGCCAGCGTCCCTACCCAGACTACATCACTCATAACACAATCTATTTAACCTTTAATTAATCTTGGAGCTACCCCATGGACATACCTGATCACTAGTGAGACTGGTGCCAAGGGATGAGCCCCTGATTTCCAAGGCACCCTTCCCTGTTTCAATATTGAGGTGGGTGACTGCTCTCAGAGCAGGACTCAGTGGAGACCCTTTCTTTGCTGTATATGGAAAGGGTGACCAAAACCACTAACAATTCGAATTTTCAGCTTTGTACCTGACAAATTCTTTTCCCTCCATTCATACCCAGTAGCACACTCATAAGGCAAGACAAGGAGAAAGCATCAAGACCAACAGTGACATAACATGGCTAATATTAATAAGTTGAGTCACAGTCACTATGTCAAAATTTCCTGTGAAGACTGTGTTTCATTTTCTTATGGTATTTTTTTTTTAAGTTGATGGAAACACCTTTTAAGCCCATCTAAAGACAAGCCAACAAATGCAAGTAGACATTCAAACATGCAAGATGTTAAAACAGGTTAATTCCTCAAGGCAAACTGAGCCCTCACCAAGAACTGTGCCATTATTTTCCTCCTGTCACCCCCTGCTCCTCCCACTGCAGCAGCAGCATCCACCACAGCTCTCTGCAGCTTTGCTCACCACCAGCCCTGCATTCACAGCTATTTTTGGCACCGCCGCTGTGCAGCGGCCAAGTTCTCAGACTTTGTTTGTGTGATTCTTCAGAACTTCCTCCAATTAGGCATTTGGGTTTTTTTCTCCATCCTGAACTCAACGTTTTTACTCTTCCTGGGTCAACCAGAAGGCATCTAGCCTTGGCATCCTTCCTATCTGTCTGGGCCAGCTGCAGCAGCTCTTACAGCCAGTGCCAGTTCCCAGGTGGGTGGAGCAGGGTGGGAGGGAGGGGGCACCCAACGTATTTACTAAGAGCCCATCAAAAACTCTCTAGAGCAAACTTAGCCCCTCCAGAGCTAAAAGGGCAAGGATTTGGGTGCATCCCCATAGGAAAGCAGTTCCCAGGCAGCTTTCTGCTGGGTACCTGCTTTGTGGACTGAAGGCAAGGTCTTGGGGGTCAAGGGCATCACCAAAACAGAAGTAAAAGTCATTATCCCATTCTACTCAATGCATGCCAGATCACACGGGGGATACTCTCTTCAGTTTGGTCTTCACAAAGATGTGGACAAGCTGAAGAGGGTCCATAAAAGGGCCACTAAGATGACCCAAGTATTGGGAAGTTGCTGCAAGAGGAAAGGCTGGGACAACTGTGGTTGTTCAGCCTTGAGAAAAGAAGGTCCCAGAGGAGATCTTATCACCATACTTCAGTATTGGCTACAAAGAAGATGGAGACTCCCTTTTTACAAGGAGTCACATGGAAAAGACAAAGGGTACAAGTTACTCCTGGGGAGATTCTTCTTAGTCAGAGGAGGAAAATATTTCACAATAAGAACAATCAGCCATTGGAATAATGTCCCCAGGGGAGCAGTGGATTCTCCATGTTGGACATGTCTACGATTCAGTTGGACAGGGTGCTGGGTTATCTTGTCTAGATAGTGCTTTTGCCAAGAAAGGTTGGACCAGATGATTCTTGAGATCCCTTTCAATATGGGATTTTAGGATTCTATTTTTCTTCCCATCTGTGTTTTTTACACTCATTGTTGAGCCTGTGCTGGGTTCCCTCCTGCTGAGGACTTCACCCAGCACCTGGTACATGCCAAGGCTCTGAGTTATTGAATGTGGAGGGGAAGGCAGAGGAAATGACACTGTGGGAGGTTAGTGCAGAGGTGCTGTGAGCAGAAAACCCCCATACACCAACAACATCCTGCCAAGAACAGAAGGCTCCATTCACTGACAGCCCTGCAGATCCCCAGTGTGGTACACAAGGTCTGCACAAGGGTCCTGGATGCACATCAATTGAGTGCAGATATCACATTGTCCGTGCTTGCTTCACAGCAGGGGACAGCTGACCTCTTTAATCGCCCACTTTTGTTCACTGACAAAGCACCAAGAGTAGGCTGGGGGCAGGCTGGAGGCACCGGTGCTGCTGGGGCAACCTGTGCCAATGCCTCACCACCTTCAGAGAACAATATTCAGCCACATTACTGAATTTTGGCCCCTCAAGTTGCTGACTCAGGTTCAGCTCCTGGTGAGCTCCTGCTGCCCCCAGGCAGGGCAGGGCTGCAGGAAGGACAGGGCACAGGCAGCAGTTATTGCAGCCCTTAGAAACAGCTGAGTCAGCCCTAACACATGACAGACTGCTGACTCATATTTCCAGTTTCTTTGGTTTTAATCAAAATGCAACTGTGGAGAAATCACATGATGCCATGCTCTCACAGGAAAGCTCCAAATGGATTTTTATCATTTGGAGTAAACACCATGCTTCTCCCTTATTATCTGGTGACCTTAAAATGTTAATTGCAGCATTTTTCAAGAGCAAACACAATTCTGAAGTTCCTGTTTTCTAGAAAAGCCCAGACACCTGGTGAGGGTACAGATGGCAGTAAGGATGAGATGAAGCCATTGCTCAGAGAGAGCATCACACAAGCAGTGTGACCTCAGCTGCAAAGTTCTGAAGTCACAGAAGAAATTAAGAGGCGATTCCAAGGCAATACCATGAGAACAATCAATCAGAAACGGGAAATGCCACACATAAAAGGAATTAACCACAGAAACATGCCTTTGGTGCTACCTGCCAGGATTACAAATGCCAGCAAGTGAGTTAGGGAATCAGTGCACTGCTGGAAGCCTCCACCAGCTCCACAGCACTTGCTCCTTTATCTGTAGCTCCTTGCCATATGGGCCTGATCCAGCACCCATACAGATGTTTTCTTGCATCCCTAGCAGGCTTGCTTCTGGTTTTGGTGGATCTGGAAGCTTACAATCCTTGTGTGTGCCAGTGTTGGAAAACATACCAGTTTAAAAATTTTTATATATGACTTTAGCCAGGTTCGTTCATCTTTGCCCCAGGGGAAGGGAACTGAAGCTTCTTTCCAGGGCATTGTTTCCCTAGGTGAGGCCTGATGGGCTCAGCTTTTCAACAGATTGGGAGTAGCCCCAGCGAGATGAGGCCATCGACTGGACATCAACAGAACATCAGCGGCCATCTGCCAACATCTACCCCAGACTCTGCCCCTGCCAGAGCTGGAGACATCTCTGGAAAAGACTGATAGGAAAATCAAGAAATGAAGATCTAATTAACATCAGAAGAGAAGAAATCCGGATCCAATACGAGACCAAATACTAAGAACTACACAACTTGAGACCAATGAACACTGACCCAATTAGAGTCTATAAGTTTTGGCTGAATAAAAGATCTGAAAAACCTAGTAATGTCAGGTGTCATTGAATGATTCTCTCTGCACACCCGGGCCATGCATGGATGAGATGATTTCTGTGGTACATCCTGACCAGAGAATAAAGTAATGCCTTGACTCTCCAACATTAAAAATTTTGGAGGGTTTTTTGTTTTTTCCCGCAGTTTTGGTGACACTAACATGGCCCAAACCCCTGACTCTGAAGAACCCCAGGCATTTCTTGTGCTTCCTCTGATGTGCTCAGCATCAGCTCCTGTTAGAAATTCCCAACAACTCCCAGAAGTTTCCAAATAGTTGCTACATCTGCAGGCAAGACATGCTGAGCAACAGCTTGTTCTTTGGGGCTGCTGGACGAGCAGCTAGCAGTTCCCATGTGTGGAGCACGTCTATGTCTGCATGCCCAGAATCTTCCCATACCATTCTTCCCATGTCACATAGCACTTCTTTTCAACTCTGAGAATTCCTGTAGGAATAATGCTTCATCTCAGGAACACCAGAGATGTTATTCATCATGTAATTATCACCTAAATTGAGCTTTGGTTTATTCAAGCAGTTAAATTAAAACAACAAAGCAAGGCTGAGAGTATGGAAAAACCTCAGCTGCCTGGATATCTACCTAAGAAACTCTGATAATTTGATTCACCTCAACCATCTGAATCACCAATACCACGAAGGTCACTGGGGCAACTGCTGTGTATGAACAGGAAGCACAAATGGTGCTTAAAGCAGATTAGGATCAGGAAATGTGCCGCTATTTGCTTTTCCTCTCTCTCCTGTACATCCATTACCTCTAAATCAGTAATACTGCCATTTTTCCTAGCCTACAGATGCACATTAACAATTATGGAGAGGTTCAGGTGACAAAGGGCTGAAGATGTGAAACCACAAAGGCTGTGAGCAGTTCAGGAGAGCTGGAACCTTGGGAAGCACTTAGGTGCCAAGTGTGAGTGTTGGCTGCAGAACTCCTCCTGCAGGCAATGCTGGATGCAAAATAAGCACAAACCAGGGAAGAGAGATGCTCTGGGAAAAAAATGAGAAAGGCAAAAATCTACAGCTAAGTACCTCAGAAGCTGTCCCAGATGAACATTGTTTTTTGAATTTATGATGTTGCACAGGTTGATAGAGACCCATAACAGAGGCCTTTATTTCCCCCTCACTGCCTAGAAGTCAGAATTTTTTGGATCATTTCTTCCTGTCACTGGAGTCTGGGACAGAACAGATGCTCCACATGGCAGCTGGAATGGTTATTACAGGGTTAAACTAGTAAAACTACATTAAAGCTAATTTATTTAAATAACTATAGGAAATATCGGCTGTAACACAACTGCAAACCTAAAGTGCTAGCCAGGTTTGTTAAATAATCATAATTAAATCAAATACATCTCCATTAGCAACTTATCATGCTTTACGACAGAATTCATTTAGCAAGATGGTTCAAATTTTTATGAGTTTATTTTATAATACCTGGATATCAGAGTAGAGTCTTTTGTATACAGTCCAGAAGCCAAAATTATGATTGCTTTTAGGCTGCAACTAATCAGCTATGAAGCACTCTGCTTACACTTCACTATGTAAGCACAAGCACTGCCAATCCTGGGGGATTTTTAGCAAAAAAACTGAGTTTTTGATGAAGCTGTTTACTTGCAGCCATTATTTTCATTTCAGGAGAGTTCCCTTGGTGGTATTTTTAATTTTTAGTGGGTTAAACACTGCTGCAGCTTTCTGTGAGTAGTAAAATACTTTCTCTTTCCCATTTTCTGGAACATGGGTACACATTTGTACCTCGCTTTGGGCTGAGTTGTTTCTTTATCCAGACCACACCAAAACAGTGCCCCCCCTGCCCCAGCCTGTTCACCCCTCAGCTCTGCACGCCTCTGCTACTTCACCCTGATCTATGGGAAGCAATATTTTACATTCTGATGACTCAAGGTTCACACAGCACATCATAATGCCCTATTTATGGCACAGTGACCCTTCACATGACTCCCCACCCTGGCAGGTTTAAAGCGATCATGGACACGCCCCAACACAGTAACCCTCATCCTTGAGGTCCGGTTTGTTCCTTCACACTTCAGGATTTATTCCTACGGGGTCTCATTCTTGCTTAATGCAGCCTCTGTGGCCAGGCTTCCACAGCACAGCTGGGGTGACAGTGACAGCACTGGGGTTCTGCTGGCCTGCTGTGGTACAGGCACACACAAGTATCTCCAGCACCCTGCATGCACTGAGTTATTTCTCATTCCCTTATTGCTAGGTTTTCCAAGTTACAGTGAAACTATAGAGGATTTGATTGCATACTTCAAAATACAGCACCAGTAACAACCAGATCACAAGAGCAGGAATCAATGACCCAGCAGCAGTAACCTCAGGTTTATCACCTCTCCTGCCTCCTGCCAGCTCTTTGTGCTTTCATCATCATCGAAGTGGCATAAACACAGAATAGTTTGGGTTGGAAGGGGTCTTAAAGCTCATCATGTTCCAACCCCCTTTCATGGGCAGGGGCACCTCCTCCTAGACCAGGCTGCTCCAAGCCCCGTACAGCCTGGCCTTGAGAACTCCCAAGCTTCTCTGAGCAACCTGTGCTAGTGCCTCACTACCCTCTCAAGGAAGAATTTCTTCCCAGTATTCAATATAACCCTGCCTTCTGCCAGTTTGAAGCCATTTTCTCCCTTGTCCTGTTACTCCAGGCCCTTGTCAGGACACCCTCTCCAACTTTTACATTTGCTGATCAGCTTCAAACCAGCACTAAAGGCAACACAGAATATTGCTCCTGTTTCTTTATCTTTGATTTTTCTTTCCTTAGCTGGGTGTGTCCTCCAAGAACACAACACTAACAAAGGAAAGCTTCTGCTAACACAGGGTCCTCAGGGCTGTCTCTGCACTACAATGCGATCTGTCCTTAGAAAGGCCAGGAGGAAACCAGACACTTCTGCAAATCAAATACGTCAACATTACAAGCCCTAACAAACAAAAAACTCACTTGAAAGCTACAATCCTTCCTGCTCAAGGCCATAACACAGTCATGTTCTTGGGCTCACCTTCATCAGGCTCAAAATAGCCCAAGAATCCCCAGCCCAGTGCAGCCGACACCAGTGCCCAGCCTGCACCAGCAGCACCAGCCTGGCTCTGGTGGTGGGGCCAATACAGGACATTGGGAAGGCAGAACTCATCCCAGATATGCTCATGGTTAGAAACACAGCTGCAAAGTCTGCCAAGTCATCCAGCCTTGAGCCTGAGTGTATTTACAAGGTGGTCTAGCGAGCCTGGCTCTGTGTCTCCAGCTGTCATGAAGAGCTGGGTGCTCCAGTTCAGCCCAAATGCCCTCTGATGGAAAGCAAGGCACAGGGAGAAGGGGGACAGGGTACCTCTGCCCTGACATGGAGACCCAGGACCAGGACTCCTACAGCCTGTACAGTGAGCAACAGTTACAACTCCCAATCCAAAAGCTTATCTCTACTCCAACTGTATTACTTGCACAAAAAAATAGTGTTAGCCACTAGGGATTTTTTTTTCTCTTTCCCATGATGTTTCCAAGGCAAAAGAATAGACATTATCAAGCAGGTTTGATGACTATAAAAGAGAAATATCCTACCACTGAACACTCACAATCTTTTTCGTCCCTTTCTCCATGTACGTTCTTAGTTCTAAACAAAGGAGAGCAGACAAGATAAATTACAGAGGAAGATATACTTGAACAAATAGATATACTTCTTTTTTCCTAAAACTGTCTCAATCCAGTTTATACTGGCTGGGAAACAGCACCCTCCATTCTCCTCAAACAACAAACAAACCCCGAGCTACTGATGGGTTCTGCAATCAAAAACAGGCCTGGTTTTGCTGGAATAGGCACTGAATGCTGTAGGGTTCTAGGCTGTAGGCTGCTAGGGCAGAACTCAAAACCTCATGTAAAATGGGCTAAGAATCAACAATTTAAATAATTTGCTGAACAGGAGGAAAAGCACTTAGGGAATGTTTTTCTCACAAAAGAAAAGAGTAAAGTTGGAAAGCTTGTGGGTCATCTTGAGTGCTTCCTGCAGAGGAAGCCACAGGGAGGGCTGTGCTGCAGCAGCAAAGCTCCTCTCCACCTGCGTGAAACCAGGACTTTGCTCCATCTCCTTTAGGCTACACCCAACCAGGAAAGAGGGCCGTTCAAAGAGAGAAGGGATGGCTCAGCGCTCAAACCTGTCTGCAAAAATAAAAGTAATTTCCCAGCTGAGAAACTCACTTGGGGTGTCAGTGCCTTAAAATAGCAGCTGTGACTCTGCACCGCAAACAGCGGCTGCTCCGGAGGCCGGATGCGCAGGAGGGATGCGCCCCGGGGACACAGGCTTTCCATTTGTTACACTGTCACTATCCTTGCCCCTCTGCACCAAGCCCGTGAAAAGCTGCAGGAATGTGTGTCCTCAGGAGCCCAAAGAGGGCTTGGTAGCCCTCTCTGTGAAGACATTTTTCCTAATATCCAACCTAAACCTCCCCAAGTTTGATGCTACTTCCTCTTGTTCTATCGCTTGTTACCTGGGAGCAGAGACCGATTCCCACACGGCTCCAGCCTCCTGTCAGGGAGCTGTGGAGAGTGAGAAGGTCCCCCCTGAGCCTCCTTTTCTCCAGGCTGAGCCCCCCACAGCTTCCTCAGCTGCTCCACATCAGTCTTGTGCTCCAGATCCTTTCCCAGCTCTGTTGCCCTTCTCTGGAAACACTCCAGCCCCTCAATATACTTCTTGGCACAAGGGGCCCAAAACTGAACCCAGGGTTTGGGGTGTGGCCTCAGCAGTGCCCAGCCTAGGGGGACAGTCACTGCCCTGATTTCTGCACAGCAGGAGCTGGTTTTATCTGCACTGAGTATTTGATATAAATTAAAGCTCTGTTGGAGACAGCTCCTCCAGAGCTCCTTTATGTGCCAAGGGACCTCCCATATTGATGCTTGTTATCACCAGGCTGTCCCAAACTACAATTTTATCAACCATAACACTTGTCCAGAGGAAGATGATGCAACAGCTGCATGGGAAGTGTCAGCTATTTTATGCAATGCTGTTTATTGTTTCAGAAAAGCAACTTTTAGAATGGAGTGGTTGCAGCCATGTTTATTGACCTTCTCAAGAAGGCTTTTGGCTGTGCCTTTTCTTTCCTCTAAGGGAGGGAAAAATATGAGGATGAGAAAATTGGTGTATGATAGTGAAGAAGAGAAATCAAGCAGGACTGTCCCTGACTCAGGCTCCTCCTCTGCACCCATCCTGGCTTCTCCTGGGGACTGAACTCCAAGGGTTGAGCAGATAAGACAAACCCTTTCTCTATCTTATCTCTTGTCCATTGCATTATCTTAGCACAAACACACAGTTGTTTTCTCCACTGCTCAGGTAAATTCCCTCGGAGGGAGCAGCAGCCACATTGCCTGGGATGCAAACAGGGCTGGGGGAACTGGTCCATCCTCCACTGGCATTGCTGGAAGAGGCGGCAACAGTCCCGAAAAAGGACCATTGCACCATGCAAATAACTCACTTGGAATAAAAACGTCTGCCTGCTTTCTTTTCTGGAGCTTGCAGTTACCCTTCTCTTTCACGGGCACAGAACCAGATCAGCTTTATCAGCTCCAGCCACCTCCATCATCACTAACCTCAGGCCATGACAATATTACATCAACAAAAAAAAGGATGGCAGCAGGATTTGGGCTCCTGAGGACACACATTCCTGCAGCTTTTCACGGGCTTGGTCCAGACAGGCAAGGATAGTGACAGTCTAATAAATTAAAGGCACACTGACACCATGTTAAAATCAATTTCATGCTTCCAGAAAGGCCAGTTCAGTTCCTCCCATCAGCAGGTGTCAGTGCCTCAATAATGACAAGCAGGTAACTAGCAGGCTGTAATTAGCAGGCTGCCCAGGCCCACACACCGATGTTGGCAGGACCATGCAGCCTGTCCCTCTGCATTATGGCTCAGCAGGACTGGGGCAGGATGAAGCCCAGGACCCGTGCATCTTTAATTTCCAAGGCTCACAGCCCACATTCCCCAGGAAGGAGCAACATTTTAATTGTCCCCAGGAAGGACATTTTTTAAATTTGCAGGACATGGAGGTCACCAGGTAAATGTGTTAGGTGGCCAGAATACAATAAATGCCTTTCAACAGGTCTTATGGAAAACCCAGAGAAAAGAAAGCAGAAGTTTAAAGTTTGTCACCTCCAAATCTTCCTGTTCTGCACCTTCCACCATCAGAGGGTAGAAAGGCAAAATCTGTTTCACCTGTGGAGCCATGAGCAGACAAAGCTACTGAGCCATGTCCAGGGGTCAGCAGCCACCTCTGATCCACTCAACAGTGCTATGAGAATAAGGTATTCAAGATGAGCCCTTCCCTGTAACAGACTGGGAAAACTGGTTTTGCAGCCCTTCAGTCATGCTAATTTGCTGATGGAAAACAAGGTGTTTGTAAGGGAAAGCCAGTTAAGTGGGCTTTATTCAGGTTAATCACGGTATTAATTGTATAGGAGATAAGCACAATTTAAGTTGTATAACTAGTGTACAAATCTCCTTAAGTAGGGTTCACTTAGAACAAGAGCATCTCAGCCATGAAAGCGCTTTCTCTCCAAAAGTGTCCCTCCCAACAGCTGGCAGAGGTAAAGAGAGGAGAGGCTGCCCTGAGGCTCTTCACCACAACCACGAAGGTCAATAAAGTCACACAAGGCGTTCCCTTTTCTCCAGGGACACGGTTTCATCTGCAAGATTGGGCAGAATAAGTCGTGGACATATTTTGCTAAAATAAATGCAAAGGCTCTATGAGGCAAAGGGGACTGACTCAAACTCCTCTGAAGCAACGGAGTGCTTTTAGCAGCAGCTTAACTGCCCCGCAGGGGGAACACCTCACATCTCCTTTGCCTGTTTCTTCAATCAAATCCACCTACAGTTTCTCTACCAGACCCAGCTCACTTCTGCTCTCCTGCATCTCTCTTCTACAAATAATCCCCCTCCAGGTTTCCCCCAGGCCCCATGTTACTACCTACACTCAGTGTACAGTGATTTTCCCACAGTGGTCCATAACACTCATTGAAAAACCTGGAGTATTCAAAAAATTTACTGTATTTGCTTTTTTTAGCTGTGTAGCTGAGCTGGCTCCAGGATAGGGCTGTGTCTGGCAGATCTCCATAGCTGCTGTGAAGTGATAAGTGCAGCGGCCGCAGCAGCTCAAAATGGGACAGGAAAGGGTGGGATGGGTGTCAGAGTGAGAACAAGCCATGACAAACATGAGGCAGGAGACTGAAACTCCTGATGAACCAGAGCCACTGACAAAGATGTCCATAGACTTCCAGGGCCATGAAGGAAAGGAAGCCCTGCAGAGCTGCCTGGCACACATCATTGGTCCCAGAATGACAGATACAAAGCCAGTTGTGTTTTTCCTATCTTTATAGATCTTTCATTTCAGCCATGCTGCAGTTCTTTGTTGTCACACCACAGACCTGAACTTGACCTAGAGCCCTGGGGATAAACTCAACACAGGGGTGAATCCAATGGTTTGACTTGCAACCTGTGGAAAGGCCCCAACCTGGCAGATGTGACACCCATCCTACAGCTCAAAGCCACTGCTGGAGGATGATTTTGGCTTCCAGAGGAAAACAAAATGGACAAAACCAAAATGGACCCATGTCTAGGTTTTGAGAACTGAGGTGGAGGGGGGTGGGGGAGAGGAAGGGGCTGACAGGTGGAGGTTTGGGAGCCCCTCCCAGCTTGCCTGGGGTTGCTTTGGGGCAGCTCCTCCAGCACCCAGGGCCACCTGCAGGTCCCGTGGGCGCCACTGCCCTCTGCAGTCCCCAGAGGAATGCACAGCTCGCCTCCACACAGGGCATTCCTTCCATCCCCTCCCTCCAGCCTCACCTCACGTGGGCTTCCCTATGAAATTCCAGGCCAGAAGAGCAGTGATCCAAAACAAAAGCATTTACCTGCAGCGGGAGCACTGGAATCAGCACGGGAGGGCAGGAAGGTCCCTGACCTGTGCATCCCCACACCTCGGGGCTCCCCAGCAGAACTGAGGTTCTTGTAGAATGTGCTGAGGAAAGACCAAAAGCCCCGAGCAGAAAGCACGTTGTCCCACACTAATCTCTCCTCCCATGTCCTTTTGCAGGAAACCCCACACCTTACATCAGCCCTGAGAACAGAACGTGGCTAAAGTTGCCCTGCGCATCCGAGAGGGGAGCTGTGGTCACACACTGCCTTCAGTCTGGCAGTTTGGGACACACTTGACTCTGCATGGGTATTTTGGGCTAAATGGGATACCTGAAGCTGATTTAGAGTCAGTGAAGACTCAGTGGAGCATAGCACACTCAGCTTGAGCTCAAAGTGGATGTTGAAGCGGTTGCGGTGGGGAGGCAGAGAGCAGCACCAGGAGAGGACACGTTACAAGGATAATCACCAAAGATAAACGTTTTGGCAACTCGCATAAAGGTCCTTGAAGTTTTCTAGATCACTGAGATATGGCTGGATCAGGATCTGGCAGAGGGCAGGGAGGGACAGCCCAGAGGGAGCCAGCACTTCTGCAGCCACCCATGGAGATGCATTGCTCTAGAGGCAGAGAGCTGTAAGCCTCTGTAAGGGACAATTCCAGAGTCCCTGCTGCTCCCCAGCCTGCACGGAGGGACCAGGAGAAATCCCCATGGAGCCTGCTGGCTGCATGGGACCTGTTTTGGAGGTGTCCTGGGAACTCCTGCCTGGCCCCCTTGCAGGCTGCCAACCAGGACAGAGGTTGGTCAGGCTGGTGTGCTAGGAGCTGTGGTTTTGAATAAACATTTCTGCTCTGAAGGCTTTTCTGAAGTAACCCAGTCAGATTATTACACAAAAAATCTACACCTCAATGCAAAAAGCAGAAACAGAGCCAGTTTTATGTGTGTTTTAGCACACAGTATTTACTTTGAAGCAGAAAGTTAATCATAAAAGCAGTCCAGTCTGTGGCATGTTTGCAAAACAGAAAGCTGAAGATAAGAAAGGGCAACTGTGGTGAAGGTTCTGGCACCTGGGTGTTTTCAACACAGAGACTAACCCCACCTGTGACTCCTATGCACTGTCCCCCCACTGTACCCAGGACAATTTTGAAAGCCCTGATAATATTGCTGTTATAAATACAGCAAGGGAAAGAGACTGCGAGTCTGGGCTTATCCCTGGGGGAGAAGTGGAGGAAGGATGTTCCCTGACAGAGCTGAAAATTTAGTTATTCACCAGGGTGCCCTGATCCCAGTGCACTGTGCTCAGCTCCCTGCAGCATAAACTGGTGTCAGTATCCAAGACCTGATAAGCTGAACAAGCACCCATGGGCCATACTTAGCCAGCATTTCCAGTGTCAGAGCTCATGCACTTTTCCCAGTGATGAAATTGTGTCTTTAGGTACAGAAACATAATGGGCTCAGGTAGTTTCCCTTGGGAGCAAGGTTTTGATGGAGAAACAACAGAACCATGGTCACAAACTCAGACCCTGAACACTGAAATCCCCCAATGATCATTACAAGACACACAGGCAACACCAATGTGTCTGTGCTGTTCCTTGCCCCATTCCCTGCAGCAGCCAAAGGGTGCTCACTCGCTTACACTGTTTCTCTGAACTGCCCAAGCCTGGTGGTTTCTCTGTGCTGGTAAAATCCTGCTCTGAAGACAAACTGCATCATCTCACTAGCTCTTCCAAGGTACTCAATGCCAGAATACTTCCTGCGCGATGCCAGGGCTGGGCATGGCAGTCTGTCTCGGGGTGACTCTATGATGTGTACCCCCTATCATGGCTCTATGCCAAAAAATTAATTTCCCTGTGCCTTTAAACTGAGCTTGAGAGGAGAAGAAAAAAAAAAAACAAACAAACTTTTCAAAGCAGTTCCCAAGGACACAGAGATAGAGACTGAGACTCCTCTGCGTTCTCCGGCTGCAGGAGCACAGAGGGAGCACCCTGCCTCTTTCTTCAGCCAGCTTTTCGGGCTTTTTTCCCCTTTTCCTCCAGTGTGAGACAGAGAGCTGAATTTTGTTTTCTTGGGACTTTGTTTTTTCCCTTCTTCTCTTCTGGACTGTTCCAACAACATCAGAACACATCAGGAGAATTCCCCACTGGGGTGGGGGGGCCACCCCCACGCCAGCTCTGAGGAGGAGAGAGACCACATCTACAGTTGGACTCTGAAATCTTCCCAGGTTCCTCTCCACAGCGAGAGATTTTATTATTTAGCACTATTATTCTTCTCCTGTGTGTTTGTTAAATAGTTTTTATCTCTTTCACTTTCCTTCGAGGAAAATTTCTTTTTTCCCGAACCTGGTGGGGGGGGAAGGGTGGTTGCAACCTGTTTTTCTCTCAGAGGGTACATTGCTAGATTTTGGTCAAACTGGCACACAGTCTCATTTCCTGATCTGAGACACCGCAGTAACAATAATATTTTCCAGTTCTAGTGACTGACCTACAGCACCTAATTTCCAAAAGATATCAAAAGCACTTTACACACCCAAAGATCAGCTCTGTGGCTGCTCTGAGCACTCAGCAGCTCTGAAAGAGCTTCTCCTCAGGTGTTGCTCCTGCGTGCACCATAACCACCAAGCACACTGCAACCAGGCTGGGTTCTGGAGACAGCCAAGTTCCCCAACTGCTGCTTCTAAGAGCACCCTCCATCCCAGCTCCTGAGTAAACACACAAACCTGGGACCGGGATGCCTGAGCATCTTTCATCCAGCCACTGCCCAAAGCATTTGTCTGGCCCTAGGGCCTGGCTCCAGCCCTCTCAGTGCCTGCAGGTTACCTGGGCCAGGTGCCTGCCTGAGGCCACCGCACACTCAGTTTAAAAACAAGCAAATGTGAACATAAGAACTCACAGCGGCATGAGTATGGGCTGAACACAGCCTGCCTTTCCAAGCACACCCTTAACTGCAGTGGATCTGCTCCCCAGCTGCAGCACCCATTTTTGCCTGCTCCAGCAGCCCTTTGCAGGGGAACCTGAAGGATGTTACTTGTTCTTCACTGACTTAGAACTGGGCTGGTGGAAAGGCAAGTCCTAAGCAGGGCCTCAACTGTTACGTATTGAAGGCTCTGCTCTCAGAAGGAAAACAAAGATCACATCAGTTGCTAGAGGAACAAACTGAATTTCATCTGCCAAGGCCAGGGTAAAGCCTGTGGCACTGAGCTCCACAGCAGCTACCTGTGGGAAGACCCTGTCCTCGCTGGTCTCCATGCTCAGCAACTTACAGTGTAGTCTTAGTCCAACCTCACCATTATCCCCTTATCCCAGTCCCCAGCTCACACAATGCCATGGTGTCCGCTAAACCCACATTAATTCCTCACCCTCTTCAGGTTCCTGACCATTCCTTCACACTCTGGCTCCACCAGCAGCAGTGTGTACCAGAACTACCATCAATACTTGACAGAACAGAAGGAAATTAAATTTATAGTTTATTATAATTCGTGCAAATCAGCTTATGCTTGGGCAACAGATCTTTACAAAATCTGTTCTCCCTTCCCACACATAAATTCCTTGCTGGAGTTAAGAAGGACGCTGGGCAGGCAGTGCTGCTCCAAGGAAAGGGTGCCATAACTACGGCCATCTGAGAGCCAAGGATCAGTCCCTGCCTCCCTCTTGGATGGAAGAAAATAAATGAACACAGAAAGCGAAGCCAAGCTGAGGCAGTCACCCAGGTCAGAACATTTTCAGCTTAAACAACTAAAGCTGGCAGAATTATAAGCAACTAGAAACTTGAGGACAGGAACTTGCTGTGGGATAAACTGAACCATCAGAGCATTAGGCAGAAGCGACCAGTGCTCCAGCAGTTTGGGGAACACAGGCACCAAAGAAACTCCCCAGGCAGAATCATAGAACCACAGAATGGTGTGGGTTGATCAGGACCTTAAAGCTTGTTCAGTCCCAACCCCCTGCCACGGGCAGGAACACCTACTAGCCCAAGTTGCTCCAAGCCCCATTCAACCTGGCCTTGAACAGGCATCCACAGCTTCCCTAGGACATCTATGCCAGTATTTTACTACCTTCGAGTGATAAGTATATGCGAAGGTCAGACTTTCAGAGGCTTCAGCGGGAGCTCACAACACCCGGTCCCTGGGGCGCAGGAGCCGACGGGACCCGGCAGCGGCTGGGGGCGGAGGGGGCTCATCCACCAACGGAGGTCCCGAGCTCGTACCTGCCCGCGGAGAGGAGGAGCAGAAGGATAAGGAGGAGGATGAGGAGAAGGGGAGCGCCGAGGGGCCGGGCCGGGACCCGGCTGCAGCCGCTGCCCCGTCCCCGCTGCCGGACCCGGAGGGGTGGGCTCCCTTCCCGGGGCGGGCTCCCTTCCCGGGGCTCCCTTCCCGGGGTGGGCTCCCTTCCCTTCCCGGGGCTCCCCGGCCCGCTCCGCTCCCGCTCCGCTCCCGGCCCCGCTCCCGGCCCCGCTCACCTCCCGCGGGGCCGCCCGTGGCCCCCAGCCCCACTCCGGCCGCGGCCCCGCTCCGTGTGGCACCGCTCGCCGCTTTCGCTTTCCCTTTCCCGGCGAAGGAGGGGCGGCCCCGGCTGCCGGCCGCCCTCGGGGAAGGGTCTGGGGGAGCCCGGGGGACCGGCCTGTAGCCGGGGGCTGCGGGCAGAGAGACTCCCACAGCCCGCCTCCTACACTGCCAGTTTATCTCTTCCCCAAACGCTCGATCGCGATATTCCCCTGACCTGGAGTAGGACAGGTGAAGAAGCATTTCGGTTCGTCACTGAAGGGACCAGAGGGGTTTAACAAACACGTTGATGTGGCACTTGGGGACAGGGTTTAGTGGTGGGCTTGGCAGTGCTGGGGAAATGGTTGGACTCAATGATTTTAGAAGGCTTTTCCCACCTGAACGATTCTACGAGTCCCTGCAGATATGGCAGACCCAGCTCCCAAAGGGTCATTTACCTCTTGGGACTTGAAGCGGAGGCGCTTGGGATGGCAGGAGCATCATTCTTCATGGGAAAGCAGCAGTCCCGTAACAGGAGAGCTCCCTCTAACCAATACCCTCTCTGCAACTGAGAGCAGGAGCTACATGAACTCTGGTGGCTTGGAAAAAGCTATCGGAGCCCTGAAGAGTTCTGATGGCTAAGAACAATTAATGAATAAATCAAAAGGAAATTAAGTAGGTTCACTCCAGGGGCAAAGAACCCTGGTTACAATTAAGATGCTTCAAGAAGTCTCACTTCCAGCAGAAAGCCAACACCAACACAGCCAAGAGGAGAAAAGCTGGGGCTCTCAGAAGTGCTTAGCAGGAACAAAGAACATCCTCCTCAGCTGGTCTGCAATACCTCTCCTGCACAGCTGCTCACTGCAAGAGGCAACATCTGCCACCAGGAATGCTCCCTCAATGACTGTAGGCTTTAAAGGCATTTTCTTCAGGAATTTGATCAATTACCTGGTGTTCTTGGGCAGCTGCTGCTTGTCACTCATAATTTACCTTGCCTTGACATAAAGCTGATCTAGGAGCCAGTAGTAGATCTAGGAACACTTGTAGTTTCTCAGAAGGCAGGCAAAGAGTCACGTGATGGAGGTAAGACTTGCTGGCCTGAGAGGTCAAAGATGTACAGGCAAGTGAGGCAGGAAAACTGTTTCCCTGCAGCTATGGACATCCATCTCCAGAAACTACTGGCTCCACACGGTGCAGTCTCTGGTTTGGGGGATTTTTTTTTTCTCTTCTCAGAAGCACTTGTTTCTGCACATGGATTTCTGGAATGCTGCTCCCAGGCTCTGCTTAGAAGAATGACCCCAAATGTAAGAAGAAACACAGCACACAGGCTGCTAGAGGCACCAGGGGTTTTACAAGAAACCACAGACTGTTTTGGGTTAGAAGAGACGTTAAAGGTGATCTCATTCCAACCCCTGCCATGGGCAGGGACACCTTCCACAAGATCAGGTTGCTTTAAGCCCTTCCAACCTGGCCTTTAGCATTTCTAGAGATGGTCCAGACATAGCTTCTCTGGGCAACCTATTCCAGTAGGTATTTGCCCCTCCACAGTCGAGAATTTCTTTTCAATCTCTAATCTAATCCTGTCCTCTGTCAGTTTAAAGCCATTCCCCCTTATCCTGTCACTCCAGGCCATTGTCCAAAGTCCCTCTCCAGCTCTCCTGGAGCCCCTGTAGGCACTGGAAGGGGCTCTGTGGTCTCCCTGGAGCCTTCCCTTCTCCAGGCTGAACAGCCCCAGCTGTCCCAGGCTGGCTCCAGAGCCCTCAGAGCATCTCTGTGGCCTCCTCTGGACTCGCTCCAGCAGCTCCATGTACTTTTGATGCTGGGGGCCCCAGAGCTGGACACAGCACTGCAGGTGCAGTCTCACAAGAGTAGAGGGGCAGAATGTTCTCTCTTGACCTGCTAGTTATCCTAAAAGGGCTTGTTTCATTTTGCTCAGATCCCAGGGAGCACATCTGGGCTGCACAAGTGCTGCTGGCACCTCTGGCTGGGCTCTGGGCTGATGGGCTCCTTGGCACTGCAGGACTGTTGCTATTTGGATGTACACAGTGACCTCTTACACAAGGATCCAGGGTACAGACAGTCCAAGAGATCTCAGACTGGCTGTTAAACAATGAAACTTCACACCAACAGCCTTTAGATACTAGGATATATTTCTAAACATGAAGATAAAAAAATAGAAAGAATATGTAATTTAAAAGATAATTCCAGATATTTTATTCTGAATTTTACAAAAAACAAGCATTTCTCTATAAAAAAACTAGGGTAAGAATCAATGTAGGTACAGCTAGGAATATTTACATTCTTAGAAGAAATTCATATATCTTTCTGTATACAAGGCTGTGGCCATTACCAGTTTAAGGTATTCCCAAAGACATTTCTAAGTAAGGCTTTATGGTCCTGAGCCAATTCTATGTTTTTAGAAAATCATTTACAACTGCCAGGGCTAAGGTTCTATTTCACAAATACTGAAACAGGTATTGCAGTCCAGCTCCCTGGGCAATGCACCCCCTTCCTGTGTACCCACCCACCCCAAATGCTCACTTGGAAAGGGGAGAAGAGTTCACACCTCTTCACAAAATAGTGTCAGAAGTCAGCCAAAGTTGCCTCATTGTGGAAGATGAAATACTAAATGATGCTCATGGGAGCAATTACATTCACTGTCAGGAGAGTCAGAGATTCTAACAATTATTGACTGTGGAGCACAAACATCACAAGTAGTTGGGGTATCTTTTGAGCCAATGGCATTTCCACTTGCAGGCAAAGAAACCGAAGTCACAGGATTATCTGATGTGCCTCAGGTGATGACAGGAGTCAGTCTGAGAGCTGGAAAGGAAGGGATCCTTGTCCCCAACTCGAGGCCATATGCTATTTCCCTTGGTGAAGATACTGCATTGTGATTGTTCTCTGGCAACAGGGAATCTTGCCTAACCAGGTAACTGTAACATGGATTGCTGCTGTGATACAGGTTATAGGCACCCAAACCATGCAGGATTTCCCAGGTTAAGGTCAGTCTAGATGTCAAAGTCTGTTTCATCTTCCTCCTCCACAGCACAAGCTCACAGGTTTATCTCAACTCCTCTTCCAAAGGTCAATTCTGACCTTTCTCCCTATTCTGCAGGTGTAGCTGTAGTCCCACTCTATGCTGCAAATCTTATCTGTTACAGATGCCACTCTAAAATTTGCCCATGACTTTATCAGGTCCTTTTTTCTAAATCTTCTTTATTAAAATATTTCCTCAGTATCTTTTGGAGATGCCTGTTAGCTGGATTCTATCTACCCACTAGAACAAGATCCTTGGTTTAAAGCTGAACTTGAAAAAAGTAGGATAAAACAGTAGGTACAAAATAAGCCAGTCTGCTACATCAGTTATCTTCCACATTTCTGACTCAGACTTTATGTTTTTAAAAACATAAGCAAGGGAAAAACCCTTTTTTTGACACAAAGTGATTGCCATTGAGTTTTGTAGTATTAATCACAACCAGGAAATTCCCTGATTTTTCTGGATTAAGAAAAACCACAACAAACCAAAAATAACAGAAAACCTCACAAAGAACTCCAGTAAACATCAAAATATTTAAATATTCAAGAACAAAAGTCTCTCTTTCAAGGCACATACTTTGATAAAACAGTGGGTAAGAAATTATAGCTAAATCGGATGTTAAACGGACACTGCACTTTAGGACTGGAATTTCCAGACTAAATCATGGATCAGGCAAGCATGTATCTTACATTTCAGGGTATTTTCTGAAGCTGTTTACAGGAAGAGCGTTATGGGACATGGTTGTTTACATTGGCAAATTCATTATAAGGAAGTTGCAGCTGAATGTGTTTTGCCTCAGATTCCTGTGGTTATCAGATCGTTCCTCTACAACACACACAAAAAATGCTGCTTCTCAATGTTCCAGTTCCTAGACATAAGGTTTACAAAGGAAATTATCTGTACCATGTTTTACAACATACTCTTATGCTTGCAATGAGTATTTTTGTAAGGCTGTAAGCCTTACAGATCAGGTCATATTTTTGGGCAAGGGGGACTGGCTGTTACATGCACTCCCCTAACATGTATTTACTCATGTCCAGGCTGTTCTGTCATGTGCAGAGAGGCTTGTAAAATCCAGATTCTCAATTTTGGCAGTAGCCTCAAATCACACACTGCATTTTAAACCTGCCTGCTCAGGGCTTGTCAGCCTACTAAACAGGAGTGACACAACCTGACCCAAGCTTTGGATTTCTTTCCTTGGAAAAGCTGACAACACTATGTTTGTCAGTATCATTCTCTGACCCAGTGACATTGGTCAGCTTCCTGCAGCATTCAGACATTAAAATCCTAAATAAAGGGGTGAGAAAATGCAGGAAAAGTGAAGCAAACCCTAGAGCTCAAGACACTGGTAGGAAGAATTTAACCAAACCAAACCACTATAGTCTAGACAGCATTTCCTACTCTTCCTTGACAAGCAGTCCAAGGCACACATCAGTCCCATTGCTGGAGTCTGTTACCAAGGCAAGAATTTGGGATATTGATTAATGAAAGACTGGAATCAGCCAACACCACCTGTATATTTAAATACCACAGGAAAATGCAAAACTTCCCCAACCAGATGCTGCAGTAGAGTAAGGACCCTGAGAGTTTAGGCTACAAAGGTTTAGGCTGTTTATTATTATTGTCTTAATTTAACAAGACAGAACACAACACAAGTGCCATGAGAGAGAAACCTTTCACCACTCACATCTGTCACACTATAACCAGCAGAGCACAAATGAGATTGTGTGTACAGATATATTGTATATTTAACAAAACACAGGTAATGCCAAACTCCATAGCACAAGGAACAATCTCTTGGCAGACTCAACAAGATCTGTGGGTTTGCTGGGTTTTTTAAAAACAATTTAAAAGCAATTCACTGATTACACAAGTTAAGTGGAACAAGAGACCTCACAGCAATCATACAGTTGACACTTGAGGATTGGGAACCAGTGGTCAGAAATATATTCGGAGTTTTGTTCTCAGTACATTCCACGATGAGATCAATGCAGTGGCATGATTAACACAAAAATTTACAACTGAATATATTAATTGTGTGAGTGTGTATATGCACAAGTGGGGAAAACACAGGACAGGAGAATTGTTTCCATCATCCAAATTGCACAGAAAACATTAAAACAATTTACACATAAAACTTTCACCACACATTGAAAGGGGACAAGCCCAAACAAACACTACTCCCTCAATACACAGGTGAAACCATTTGCATTATTTAGAATAAATCCAGCCTGAAAACAGGCCACATCCAAGGTCAGATGTAAACAACTTCACCAAGAAGGTACAGTTGAAATCCAGCATTGGAATCAAGTGAATGTTGTGAACAAAATTTCAGTGCTAAATACCTTGAGCAAGACAATCCTTTCAGTCTATGCTGAATAAAAACATACCAGATTTTGAGAATTAATTCCAACTTTTCTTTGCATCTTTCTCAATTTGGTAACAAATTCAGCACAAGCAAAGTCATTTGAGTAAGATCACAGAGAGGTGCATTCTCATAACCTTCACTATAATAAATAAGTTTCCTGTCCAGAAACAGAAGTCAAGGAATCAAAAGCAATGAGCAGCTTTTTCAGGCAATTTTTACCTCTTGATGTAAGCATTACCTCTGGAGAAGGTTCACTGAAGAATCCAGGCACCCTGTCAGCCCTTGAACTCATTTTCAAGTATCTTTCAGCTGAACTATACATGTAAAGTTACAAAGGATTGATCAGATTCTGCTCCATGGTACTACTGCAGGAACACAACCGTGGCTGAAAAATCTCATTGAAGGCTACAAAGTATTTATGTTCATATAAAAAGAGAATGTAGGGAACACAGTGTTTAAATTAATAAATAAGGTTAAAATTACAGAAAATGAAGTGTTGCCACTAGCCCTTTCTAGAATGAATTTCAGAAGAAAAGTCCATTTAGCTCTCAGTCCACCAGGAAGTACATAGGAGTTCCATCAAAAAGCTGTGCTTTTAAAAATCTCTGGATTTTCTTCTTCCTCCTTGGAATCCCTCGTGCTACTAGATGGAGCCCTGTATTCTAATCTGGGGGGTCAAAGAAAGAAAAAAGAAAGTAACTTTAAAAACAGATCAGAGAACTTAGAAAAAAAAAAAATCAGAGTCCTGTCTGACATTACAGCCTCCTAATTTTAATATCCTGTTGACTTCAGTTGAACAGGTCCCTTTCTTATACCACATCTATGCTCATGTATCATCTTCAATCAGAGCCATGGCAAAAGGCCAAGTGCTCTCAGTGCCTTTTAGATTAGCTGAACTAAACTGAGAAAGTTCAGCTCTTCCCCAGCACTTAGGAGACTTTCAGGACCTAAAATAATAGATTATATAACCCACAATGTGTCCCTACACCTTGATAAAGCAACACACTTTTACAATGCATTCCTCAGATGTACTTTTATTAAGTCATCAGAGTCAAATGATAAATTTGGAGCTGAGAGATGTACACATGAACATTTACACTTGGGAAGAGGGACCAAGACTTCAGCCAAGCTTTTGTTCAAGAGAATACTGCCTTTCCTGCCAAAACCAGACTCTCCCTCTGATCATACCTAGGTGAGTCCACTCCCCAGAGCAGAGCAGGGTTAAGATCAGATGGCACTTACCCTTTCACCAGCAGCATTTGATCAATGGTGTCAGGGAGAGGCATACCATAGCTTTCAGGCAGAAATAGTGTCAGAATTCCTGACAGCACAGTCAGGCTCCCCATCAGAATGTAAGGCAGGAATCGATCATAGGCACCTAGGAAAACACAAAAAAGAAAAAAAAAAAAAAAATTGTAGCATCAGCTCTAAGTCTCTGATAATTGCCCAGAGAAGCTGTGGATGCCCCATCCCTGAAGAGTTCAAGACCAGGTTGGACAGGGCACGGAGCAACCTGGTCTAGTGGAAGGTGTCCCTGCCTATGGCAGAGGGGTGGAATGAGATGATCTTTAAGGTCCCTTCTAACCCAAACCACTCTAGGGTTCTGTGGTAATGTTTGTACCAAGGTACAGGGTTTTACCCGTGCAAGATCTGTGCTTTCAGTAAAAACAAAACCAACCAACCCCCATCCCAGCCTGACATTCAAAGTGTATGTTGTTATAAATGTTGCTGTAGGAACTCAAGGGAGTGGAAATAAATAGCTGTATGAAGTGTCCTTATGGAGGCAAGAGAATTGAGTCTCCAGAGCATCTCCAGCAGACCAGTTAACTCACCGAGGTAAACAAAGTAAGGCGAGAGGATGCTGCCCAGCCTGGAGGCCATGGAACTCGCTCCAACTCCCATGTTTCTCACTACTGTTGGGTAGAGCTCAGCCGTGTAAACATAAACCATTGAGAAGGCAGATGTGATTCCAAACTTGCCCAACATCACCAGCAGAATAGACAGCGCACGGATATCTGAATTCCAAACACAGTGAGGACTTAAGCTCTCGCAATTCATGGTATTCCTTAATTCCTTTGTGTTTGTGTAACTCCTGCCTAATTAACTCCAGTATCTGGTGTCTTTTTTCCCTGTACATATCCACAAACATAAGCAAAGTTCTTTTTGAATTTTTGTTTTTTAAATAACTAGAAGTCAACATTTCCATTTTCTCTTGAGAATAGGGCTCCCTGCCAAGCAAAAAATAAGAACGGAGCCAGAACTGCTGAGATCCTCTCAGGTTTCAAGGGCCAGACCTCTGCTATTGCAAAAAAAAACCATATATCCCTTTTTAATAAAATGAACAAAGTAAAACATTTGAAACAAATAATTTTGTTTTAGGTTTCCTAAAAATCTGGTTTTTCATTAACATTCTTAGCTACAATCTTAGTTTCATTAGCATTCTTAGCTATAATAATTTAATTATAGGAAGTTGGGTTGACTTTAACTGTGACAGTTAAGATTTGAAAATCAAACCAGATCATATCAGTGTCCAATTGACTCAAAGAACAGGGAAAAAAACCCCCTGAGAATGCAGCACACATATTACCTGTATAAAATAAACAAGGCAGTTCTTGCAAGTTCTCCTTTGTATATTCTTTGATTTGTAAATGAGTCCTAGGCAACAACATCTCCCCTTACATTCAGTAATGACTCCACAGCCCTATTAATCTAACTGGACTAAAGATACATATGATTTGAGATCCAATAAATGTTACTTGGCCCTCCTTTCCAGTTGCTACACATTATTTTAACTATCAACACTAATTCAGTACAAGCATCTCTGCTTATCAAAAATGCTTCCACAATGACTTCACTGAATGTAACACTTTAAACAAGCTCTAAAGTCATCAATAGCTGTTTGGGAAGTGAATTCTGCAGCCTCTTGGTAACTTCCACTTACCAAATTCTGATTGGTCTAGTCCTGGTTTTACACCTGGACCTTACCAGGACACCCTGCCAGAGATGTACTTTAGAGGCAAAACTGGACTACAACTCTAGTCCCAACAGATCACAAAGCCAATGCCCCACCTTTCAAACTGTGTCTGAATGACATGTGGGAGTTCCTTGTGCAGAGCACTGAGAACCAAGGAAGAGGGGCAAAGGTAGGACATAAATATCTGTATTTAGTTCCCTCAGGACACTTTTCCTCCACATCTGCCCTGTGCACGGTACCTATCATACATATGTGAGATCAACTAACGATTCCATACGTGAAGGCACCAGCTGAATGAAGAGAAGAACACAGCCTCCCAAGAATAACGCAGCAGCCATTGAGTACCGTCGGGGCAGATTGCGAAGCAGCAGCCAGGAAATGATGTAGGCTGGGACTTCAATCACTGCTGACAGGAAGCAGTTCACATACACATCTCCGTGCAAGTTAGGTGTGTCAAGAGAAAGTCCAAAATAGCCAACCGAGATTATCATCCTGAAAGAAACAATAGCAGGGTCAAACAAATCTCTCTTCTTCCTCAGGTTGTCATGAACCTCTTCCACATTTCCATCAAGCACAGAAATGGCTGTGTAAGGCAAATTCAGCATCTGGCAGACTTGTACACCTCTGAAGCAGCTGAAGTGCTGACTTCAGAAACAGCAAGTCAACAATTAAACCATGCAGATGCTTTTGATCTTTCAGACTGCTCTTGATTTCAAAGAAAAAAATCTATTACCCTGTGAGGAAAGCAGTGATCATTCACACTGCAGTAATGCAGTAGTTGCCATTCCTATAGTTTATAGCCTTAATCTGAAAGTCTGAGCTACTGAATTTTACTGCTGCTGAGGCCTACAGCAACTTTTCATTATGTTTACCAGGGAGCTATGGGTGGAGAGCATTGTTTCTGGGTCATTATGCTCCATGCTTTCTGTACAAAGTCAGAGAAGAGGAGTATGGTAACCTGGCAAGCCCAAACAGCCCGTGATTTCCTCTGGCTGGACAGCATCCAAATCACATTGGCATGGCTGGGTGCCTGGGCTGGTCAGTGCAGCAGGACAGAGCCTGGTGACTGGAACACCACCATCTTAATTTCCTGACAGATGACAGCTGGTGATCCAGGGAAATACACAACTGGCCTTGGAGACAAACCCTGCTGTGTCTTGGGAGATGCTGGGTAGAGAAGGTTAAGCTTCACCAACAAGTATAATGTGGTAAACAAGGAAATAATGGGTAGTGGATCAGGACATGTCCAGGTGCAAACATGAGGCACTTCATCTCCTCCAGCATCTACCTTAGAACAGAACCTGGAGCAAAATCACTGCACAGCACCAAGTGCACCAAGGACAAAAGATTCACTCTTCCTCACTGCATACTGGAAGAGCCTTCATGGTCCAGTTGCTTAAAATGAAGTTGCTTAGTGTACCTGGGAAGGTATGAAGTGACACAGCTGAGAGTAACCCCCTCCCTGCTGCTGTGGTGCCCTGCCCTAAGCTGTTCTTCTCAGAAGTAGTTCTGCAGTGTTTTTCACACCCTGTGCTCCTTGGAGTTATTTTTATATACAAACTGTAATGCTGGGACTCCCTTTTGGTAGCAGTTTGCCTTAGCTTATCACACTGGCAAACCTTGATATGGTTATATATTTTGTAGGAAAACTTTAGTGGTAGTGACACATCCCAGGGTGCCAAGAAGCCAAACTTCCTCATCCCTGGTGCAAACCCTGCAAAGGGAATAGTTTAATGGCCTGTTACTTAGTCAAAATTAACAAAACACTCAGCACTACGTAAAGGTGATACACTGCTGTCTGCAACCATCCTTTTTTATAGCCTTTTTTCTGTGAGAACTTTTAATTCATGATACAGAATATACCATCAGTATACCATGGGTTGGAAAACCATGTGCTGTGAGGAAGCACAGGATATTATATCTTTATATTTTGGGAAATTATTTTAAAGGAGATTAAGTCACTGACATGCACATTAGAATAGATTAGAAAAAATTGCCCAACCTAACTGAATACTTTTCTGCAAGACAAGATAAGATTGTGCAAGTCAACTGTACCTGTTTGACTCTTCCTGCCTATCATAAAACTTGATTTTTCATGTGGTAAAAAGCCCTTTGGTATGGGTTACTGAATCCAGTAGAATGGATTACATACTGTCATGTCAGTGTTTCTCTCAGCTGCTTCATCCTACTAGAAATGCTGTTCAAACAGGTTTTACCTTTGATTTCTACAACCACACACAAAACTGGCTGTGCCCAGGAGCAACTGCCCCACATCAAGGAAATGAGGAGTAGGGCAGTCCCACTTCCAATTAAACATGAGAGTCAGTGACTGGACTTGAGAGGTAAGACATTATACAGACACCTTACTGACATTTCTGCAAGGAACAAACATTACTCTTCTTTTTGAGCTGTTTTTTGCACAAGTTCCCTTCTCAGTGCTTGTGGCCTTGTGCTTGGTAACGGGCCAGAGAATCTGGCTTAAATATTAGCCAAATCATCCTCTGACCCAAGATGCCACATCATCTTGTATGTGCTGGCAGGTCAGTGGACTGAACTCCAAGGCTCTGCCCCACTAAGGCACAGGAACATTGTTCAAAGGCAGCATATGAACTTAGCTGGCTCAAAGCACTTGAGGGACCTTCTTGGTTTGGTCACTAGGTACATGTACTAATTAAACCTCACTTGTACAGCCTCTGGCAGGTTGTAAGTTATCCTCTCTGTTTACAGCTTTACTGAGATTTCTAGTAAAGGAAAATAACAACCATTTAATCAAATCGAGCATAAAGTATGGCTTCAGCTAGTGAAAACCAAGCTGAAGATGACAAGTAGACAAAGCAGACAGCAGGAAAATATAGGGAAAACTCATAAGAGAACTTAAAAGGCAGCATTATCCCTTTAAGAGCCAATACAAAAGAAATGGAAAGATTCTCCCCTAAGTCAGGGATTATGTTCAGCTCCCTGGGCAAAAGTTCTCTGGGCAGAAGCAGTCTCACTGGGGGTAGGGCATGACTCATTCCTCTAAAAAGACTTTGTTACAGCCAGAAGAGCATTCCCCGAGGCCCAGGATCAGGCAGCATTCCCACACATCCATTGCCAGCTGATCGGATTCTTGCTCACTTCAGGATAAGCCTGACTGCTTCAGAAAGGAACACCAATCCAGATGTTTCTACACTGTCACCAACATAAAGAACCTATGTAAGCAGAATGTTGCTGTTTCAGCCAGCTAGGCATTGATTTTTGAGCTGGTTTTGTCCGTAGCTCTTCAGAATACCTTAGTATTTAAAGTTACATACTCCTGAATCACACCTGCTTACCAAAGAAGCACTGACATAATTGTGATAGTTAGGATATTTCGCGTTTTCATTAGATCCAAAATGGTGTATGTCTGCTGCTTCTGGGAATTCACATCTTGTAGCTGTAAAAGAGCAAACAACAAACAAAACATGGGAACTTTAACTTCCTGAAAAAATAATAATTATGAAACTAAGTCCTACCACCAACTTATACCTCAGTATTTTGATCTGCTGAAACAGGTGCCCGACTTCTAACAATGTAAGAGCCAAAACTACTTGTGAAAGTAGAAGCTCCTCTCTAATTTAAAATCACTTAAAATTTAGACTGAAACTCTTAACTCCCGTGACCAGTGACAGGACTCAAAGAAACTGCATGAAGCTGAGTCAGGGAACATTTAGGCTGGGTATCAGGAAAAGGTTCTTCACTGAGAGGGTGGCTGGGAACTGGAAGAGGCTCCCCAAGGAAGTGGTCACAGCACCAAGCCTGACAGAGCCCAGGAAGCATTTGGACAATGCTCTCAGGCACATGGTGTGACTCTTGGGGCATCTTGTGCAGGGTCAGGAGTTGGACTTAATGATGTGTGTGAGTCCCTTCCAGCACAGCACATTCTATGATTCTATAGTAATAATCTTCTTTGCCTGAGGCTTCACAAAACAACTGCATTTTGTTACTTGAATTATAAAGCAACAGCATTAATTCATGATTTATATGTCACTGCTGGAAGGGTTCTTATGTCCAGTTTCGAGCATTGTACTTTAAGAATCAGGTGAATCAACTGCACTCAGACTAGAAGAGAGTAACAAGGATGAGACTTCTGAAAAAAAGTAGAGGGTTTCTTTAGCCTAAGGGCCAGAAGCCCAAGGACATCTTTAAAAACCCAGAATAGTCTTCAAATACCAGAAAAAAAAGTGATAAACTGTCCTCTATGCCCATTGCAGACACCGCTACAATTAACAAGATTAAACTGCAGCTGGGCAGAGTTAGTAAATGACTCCTCAAGCTGGACCTAAGAGTAATGTATTTAAACTGAGACAAACTGGCTAATGAGCTGAAGAGTGCCCGTCATTATCTAGTCTGTTTTTGAGATCATCTTCTAAGAATATAAACAAAAAGACAACAAACTTCTCCTTTTCCCATTAAACTTTCCAGCCCCTCAATATAAAATCCCTTCCACGTAAACAATGCAAGGGTAATCATCCATGAAGTATGAGAATAAGTTTTGTGCTTGGTAAGATTGTAAAAAAAGAAAGATTTTTTTTTTTTAAATTAGGACTTTAATTTAGACTCCTAAAGAGGGGGCACCAAGGGAGAAATTTTTCAAAATATGGAAAAGTGATTTAAGAGGACAAATTCCATTGATTAAAACTATCAGCTCTGATAAAGCAACCTGCAGTTTGTGTAATCTCTGCAGTAATTTTTCTAAGCGATAGCTGGTTCTGAAGATCTGGATAATGAAATAGCAGTCTGGTACATGCCAAATTTCAGTGTATTTGCTTTCATAAATCTCATTTTCTACAAAAGGCAAACAGTCCTTTACCTTTGATAGCTTTCACTCTGCCTGAAAGCAAACTTGCATCACACAAACTGTAGTCACTTCACAGCTCATAGCCCTTTCTCATAAATCACGTGATCTTTCCTAAGTATCCTCCAGTTCTGCCACTATTTGTTGCCAAGAAACAAGAAAAAAAAAAAGAAGAAACAAGCAAACCATAAAACAAAACCAGGAAGAGAAAAATTCAGAGTCAGTTGATGAGAAAAAGGGCCCTTGTCTGGGCTGGATAAGCAGACAACATGATCTTTACCAGGACAGGCTTGAACAAGAAGCTATGAGAGAAGGGCAGGGAAGCCAAAACGATGGTTTGAAATTAAACCTATCATCCAAACATTTCTATCCTCCTCTTAAGGTATAATTCAGCCAACCAGGCCTTATTTGTGCTCTGCAGCTGGTTTGTGACTCGTCACCTGCTGGACTTCAACTGGCTTGGAATCTCTGGAGTCAAAATCCTGCAGTTGCTGCTCTCCAGCTGCATGGGTTTGAGGGACTCTCCGAACATAAGCTCGGGTGGCTCCTCCATCCCAAACTCACGTTCCAAATGCAGGAAGGCAAAGGGCCAGCCAGATTTCTGAGCACCTCTCTGCAGCATAAACATGCTTCCTACACCCTCAAGAGGCTGTAAGCCTTCTGCTTTCCAGCTCTTCAGATAGCAGACACAAGAACAGCATAAACACACCACTGATGCAGAGGAGTTTTGCACAGATCTTTTGGCCACAGCATAGCTTTTATCTTAGAAAGTAAAGAGAGGGACAGGACTTCTGCATGTTGATCAAGCTCATTTCCCTTTGATGGTCAGAAAGTTAGTATGTTTTCGAGAGCTGAGGTGCTAATGTCTGTAAATATGCACATTCTCCAGCCCACCCTGCTGCAACATCAGCATTTCCCATTGTCCAGCATTCTCTGGCACAAAATCCCTACTCTTGCCCCTGCCTTCTGCTGCTTCACTAACCAACCCCATTCAGAGACAGCAAACATATCAGTGTTTCTAAGAATGAAAGGGAAGATTCCAGGAACAGTGACCTTAGGCAGATGTTGGAGCCAGAGCTTATTTTCTGTTCTCCTGCTGCAGTGCTGGCAATAGATGAGTTTTCATGGCTACAGCATAAGAAAGAAGAAGAAAAAAAAGGAAGAGGTGTATTCTAACAAAGATCCAGAGAAAAAGGTGTCAGAAGGAGTGTGTTTTCTTGGCATTCTCACTCTGTTCCAGGATGTCTGCCCTACTATCTACTAATAAGTCTGGACCTCAGCTTTGTCTGCACCTCAGCTGACTTCAACACAAGGAAGCTGGTTCAAACCTCAGCTGCAAACACCTATAGCTTAATGGCTTCCCATTCTCCTTAGCCCAGGACAGAGGCTTTGTAAAGCAAATGAGTATATTATACTCATTATATATATATATATTTTGTAAGTATTCTCACTTAAATGACTAGACACTGTCAATTGTCAAC
Source organism: Monarcha castaneiventris obscurior (assembly GCA_026261815.1). Classification (NCBI taxonomy): domain Eukaryota; kingdom Metazoa; phylum Chordata; class Aves; order Passeriformes; family Monarchidae; genus Monarcha; species Monarcha castaneiventris. Next base: position 2,111,230 of record JAMPIT010000371.1, read on the forward strand.
GAGCAACTGCCCAGACAGATTCTGGAGATCTGTGGAGGAAGGTGCCCAATCTCCTGGAATATGCAAATGGTTTTTCGGAGGTCATGTTTGAATGTGTATGGAACTGCTTCTACACCATAAGGGCACCCACCAGCTCAGACAAAGGGAAGATTTCCAGAGAAAACAGGGGCATGTAGGAAGAAGGAGATGGGAAAGATACCTGTCACTACTTCACCTAAAAGGGGTTCAAGTTTTGCTTTCCTTAACGTGGATTAGAAATTGGAATTGAATATGAACTAGAATAACAGTATTTCCAATGTCACTGGCCAGGATTAGCCCTGTGTTAGACTTATACAGAGTTGTATTATAGACTGAATAAGCACAGAATCTGTTTGGTGCAAGTATTTAGACCATTAAGCAATAGCCACCTCAAATTCATTATCTTCCCCTGAAAAATAGAGTTTAAAAGGAAAAAGGGTGGCTGTAAACTGGATGAAAAAGATGTTTGCATTAGAATTCATGTTGGTATTCCCATGGGAATGGGATCACAAAGGCTTTGCAAATCTCAGTAAGGGAAAGGGTATTGTGCTTTTCAGGAGAAAATGATGATCTTTCATCCACTTCAGAAGCATATAATACAGTGCAGGCATAACTCCATTCATCTGTCTGGAATTAATTGCTTTACATAAAGTCCAGCAAACAACTGGACTGCCAAACAAATCTTACCTCACTAGGGTCAAGTATTACATCTGGGGCTGTAATGCCATTAGTTTTTGCAGCTTTTCGGATGATGTCTTCTGCCTCCTGAAACCTCCCCTGGGAGATCAACCACCGTGGAGATTCCGGAATGACCCTGCAGAGAAGGCTCAGGATAACAAGCCTGCATTTCCATAGAAAGCACTGCTGAAGGCACCAACACACATTGTTCCAGGCAGGAAGATGTCCAAACATGCCACATATTGCAGGAATTAGTGCAATGACAACAGAAATCAGATTTACAAGAGCAGACTAGTGTACAGAACAAGACCAGACTAATATGCCCTTATGGATTTCAGAAGCACTGAAGGAATTAGCAACGACTCAGAAAAAAGAGCAATCCAAACATTCAAAGTAAGGGAAAACAGATTAAAGAAATTCAGAAATGTGAACACACAAGCAGCACGCTGTACATTAAGAAGCACATCCTTAGCGGCTAACACATATAAAATTAGTAACTATAAATTCTGTCACAGAAAAGCAAGTCAGAGAGGAGCATTCCCCAGCCATTCGACTGTGTAAGAACCCGGATGGAAGCACAAACACAACTGCTACTTAAGTGAGGGAACACCACCACCACGTGGACTATTTCAGCTTTACATGCCACCCAAAAGTAGTATTTTAACAACTACAGAAGAATACACGGAAGTCCCACAGCCGTGCAAGTACTGTTTTGTAGTTTGTCATATCTGTGTCACCTTACCAATGCCCAGAACAACTGGTTTTTCCTTCTGCCTTTAGTTCACACCTATACTTAAAAGCCTGTGGATTTCAGTTGGTGCAGAAGTATGAGTTTTATTGACCTTTTTTTGCTTTCTTTGCATGTGCAAGACCTAATTTTACAAAAGCCTACAGAAAATGAAGCGTAGGTTTTTTGGGCATCAGTCAGATCACATACAATGCTATGGACTGACAGCTAAATGACTGGGAGAGTAAAGGACACAACATCCATTCTTCACCCACCCATTCCTGAATTTCATTAGCTTGAAGTAATCTTAAAAATCTGCAGACAGGACCTTCTAAAGACTAAAGTCTTGTAAGTTAGTTATACTCACCACCAGAGTGGGATGCAGAGCAGCCCAGGCAGGGTGAGAGCCAGCAGCAGCATCCGCCAGTCTCGGATGAAGAAAGCAAACAGAGGCAGCAGCATGTAACCAAATGCATAAAATATGCACACACCCAGTGTGCAGAACAGCACCCGGACTGATTTGCCGAGGATTTCTGTGCCTGTCCAAAACAACAAAGGGATTATTAACATTTTACCTTAATAGCAACCAAGTAACTTAACAAAAATACCCCTAGCAATTGGCTTTGAAATGCACTGCAGAGTTGCAGGATATAGTACTCTGCTGTCCAGCTGGAGAGGCACCACAGAGCTGCTTCATGCTGTGATCCTGCATCAGTGGGGGTAATTACTACATGTGTAAAAGAATGAGAACTGGGCCACACAACATTTCTGTAGCTCAGTGTATAGGTCATATTTCTGTAATTTTATCTTTTAGAATCTCACATTTTACCTGAGGAGCTGAAATCACCTGACATTCTCATCAGTTAACCTTAGCTTGATCTCCAGAATCCTCTCCAGCTTATGAAGAGTAACCAGGTTCTTTAAAGAATAATTCAAAGGTGCTTAAACTAAGTTCCCAACTTGTATCACCCTCTAAAAGACTATTTAACCAAAAATCCTCACAGTCTTTTGGGGTAGACATATGAAACTCATGTTGGTCACAAAGACCAGGCTACCGGCAGGGGAATTAAATGCACAAACAGAGGTCAGTACCCTGCTCTGAAATGTTTTGGAACAGAGAAAAAATACAATCTTTCTTGTTTCCATGGAAATCATAGAAGATTCCAGCAGTTGCAGAAGGCTGTGTGTATTGAGGTTAGCTAAGCACTGCTTTCACCTGAAGTGGCCTTCCTTGGCTCAAAAGGAATTTATTGCCACCATTTGGTACTTTGGACAGTGAGGTCACTGAAAATAACATTAATAACTTATTTTTTTTAAACATGAGATTCATGAGGTAAGTCACATTCCCACGATTAAATAAGGTCTTAGGTAGCTTGAAAGTATACAAAGCAAAAGCCATGACGACATACAAATTTTTACTGTAGGCTGTTTAAAGAAGAGTTTATAAAAATTACTCTACCTAACTTGGCTCTTTTGCAACTTTTAAATTAAACAGGTATTTAGGCCCCGAAATTGACATCAAAAATCCCTGAAAAATCATAGAAGCACGGAATGGTTTGGGTTGGAAGGGACCTTAAATATTTCCTAGCTCCAAACCCCAAAAAATCATGTTTTACATGTCTTATCTCTCCAACTAGAAGATGGACTTTATTTCAAATAGTCAGGTTCTGGGGTTTCACCTCTTTTAAGATGGTCAACCACAGAAATAGTTCGAATTGCACATGTATCAGCTGGAAGTTTCCAAGAAGACAAGTTATCCATGCATGGTGAGGCCACACTCTTAACAGTGTTGCTTGGCAAAATAAATCAACCCTAAGACAGTACTGAAAAGGAGCAGGAAAAGCACAAGATGAAAGGACACATGCAGCGCCCAGCAGGACTTTCATACCAAGAACAAATGCTGCCACGTAGTTAGATATCTGTCCCATGCCAACCAGCACAAACAACACTGAAAACATCTCCCAGCTGGTAGAGAAGACCTGTATGAAACTGAAGCCAGTCTGCATTGCCAGGGTTGCAAACAGCACATTCTTCCTGCCAAATCTTCCATGGACAGATTAGAAAAAGAAAGAGAAAGGGAAAAAAAATATGATTAAACAACATCATGAATGAAATCTTCAGAAACAGAAAAATAAAATTACTTATATGCATACTTAAGGAGACACAAAATGTCTGCAAAAAGCAGAGGTTCAGGAAATGTGACACAGGCACAACTATTCTAAACACATTAAAAAAATCACTGGCCAAGAGAAAGTAATATTGCAAGGGCTGCTAGTTAAGTTGTCTTTAAGTTTATGCTGGAACACTACTCCTTTCTTACTGATAGGATGAGCCAGGAAATAAATCATCAGGAACTAGTTACTTAAAGTGCATGAATATCCAATGCTTCTCCTTCTCCAAGGAGCACACAGTCCATGACACAGATCAACACATTAAAAAAAGAAAAAAAAGGAAGGTTTCTGGAAGAGAGGTAAAACTCAGATTTGGAAGATGCTATTGGCAGTCAGTGATCCCATGCCACAATCTTCATTCCATTTGGTTTAAAAATGAACAAAATGATGAAGTATTAAAAAAAAAAAACAAACCCCAAAAACCAAAGAGAAAAGAAATTCAACTAAACTCAACCCATCAAGCTGCTCTAAGAGTGGTTGCTGATGTCCTGGCCCAGGCAGCCCCACACTGCTGGGACAGGATGTGCTGAGTGCAGGTTTCACAACTCCAAAGTCCAAGCTGACCTGCAGGTCTACAGTTAGTGCCATGGGCATCAGGTGGGTCACAGTGCATGAAGAACAGACTGTTACTTGAACCTCCCAAATATTTTGTCAACCTTCCTGTCTCAGGCTCACTGCAGGCACCAGAACACTGTAGGCAGCCTCACTGGAGCATTCTCCTCATGGAGAGAAGGAGCTCTTGACCATGAGCTTGCTGTCCTTCAGTGGCTACAAGGGACTGGATGAGCTGCATCGATGGCCTCCTCACCTGCATCTGGTGAGAATCTGTGCTACCACGGGAAGGAGCTGCAGGAGACTGCCAGGAGTGTGAAGGTAGGAAGCTCATGGATTCCGGCACCGGAACAAGTCCCACTTCACCTGCCGGGTAGTCACCATGGGAGACACTCAGGATCCTTGTAGCAAACAAGGAGCTCTTTGGAAGGAAGTACCTGAACCTTCTGAAGCAATAGCACCAGGAAAAGGTGGTGAGAGATTCCCCAACAGGGAAGAGGGGAATTGCCCCTCACATGGGAAGGCAGCAGGAAGGCATGGAGCTCTGCCTGGGGATGGGTGACAAGCCAGCTGAGACCTTGGGCTGGGATTAGCAGGGTGGTGGGTGCCTGCTGCAGCCACCTCATCAGGAAGGAGCAAACAGGGCCTGCTGCAGAGCACCACGGGAAACCTCCTTACGTCCAAAGGCACTGGCCATCACAAGGGCTTCTACCACTCCAGGACATGCTGGAAGGACAAAACCCAGGAGGTTTCTGGAGCTCACCAGTGATGACTTCCTACACAGATGGCTGAGGAGCTGACAAAAGGGAGACACTGCTGGAGCCCCATGCAAACAAGGGGGAACTGTCTGGGGTGTGAAGGCTGGCAGCAGCCTGCTGGCTGTGCAATGGTGAAGAGCAGGATCATGAGGGGAGGAACGAAGCAGAAGGCAGGATCACAGAGAGAGCAAACACTGGCCTGCCCAGGGACATTTTTGGAAAAAAACCATGGCATATAGCTTTGGAGAGAAGTACAGGAGGACTGGTTAATTTTTAAAGATCATTGTCTCTGAGCTCAAGATTGGTCCAACCTGATAGGAAGGAAACTCTGGAAAGGCTCTAAATGATGCCACAGGATTTGTGGCATAGAGATTATATTTCAATGAAACAGAAACTCTGCAAATATCAGCAAATTAGAGGACCACATACTGTTCTCAGGGAACCAGGAAGACAGCACACAATGCACTGCACAGCAAATCCCAGGGAGAGAATCAGAAAAACTGAGCTTTACAAAATACAAACAACTGGTGGCATCACAAAAATTAATGGTGTCTTCCTTCTTTTTTAACATTTGTACCTATAAACAAGAAAGTCTTGTTTCTCTGGAGTACAGCTGAACAGCATTTATGCTTTGGAGCTTCCACAAACACAGATCATTGGACTTCAATGCTGTATTTGATGATAAGAAAGAGAAGCTATAGCTGTTTATAAAAAGAGAAATCCCAATTTGACCTAAAAAAAAAAGGAAAACAAGCCTCAGGGATCCTTCTGAACATAGTCCAAAATACAAGAGAATGTCATTGATCTGATTTTTGCAGACCAAGCTTATCTCCTACACCTGTTTTCTGGCATAAAACCAGTTTGCTCTAGAGTGATTTCGTTGCAAGAACAAACAGGTAGAGATAACACCTACTAACAATCTTTATAACATTCTGTTCTAGTTCAGGCCATTTCTCTACACACTCTGTATACAATCAGGTTAGACAGTCACAGAACAAAGACACATTAGTGGTTGCAGAAAGACACTTGTAGGAAAGTTGACATACAAGAACTACCTACAAATGAGCATCAAAGAGACAGCAGCTCTGGTGTATATACTTTACTTGTCTGAGAGCTGTCCTGAGATGAAAGATCCCAGCAGGACACCCACAAAGAACAGGGAGGTGCTCAGAGGTCCCTTCCAGTCGTTGGCACATACGAGATTCCACTGCAGGGAGAGAGAATTGGAAAGTCTTTTAATAAACAGGATTTCCCCTCCCTCCTAAACTCTGCTGAGCTGGGTTTGGAACGAGTGAGTACAGAATTACAGAATGTTTTGGGCTGGAAGGGGCCTTAAGGACCATCTCATTCCAGCCCCCTGCCAGGGACAGGGACACCTTCCACTATCCCAGGTCGCTCCAAGCCCCATCCAACCTGGCCTTGAACACTTCCAGGGATCCAGGGGCAGCCACAGCTTCTCTGGGCACCCTGTGCCAGGGCCTCACCACCCTCACAGGGAAGAATTTCTCCCTAATACCCAATATAACCCTGCCCTCTGTCAGTACGAAGCCATTCCCCCTTGTCTTGTCACTGCATGACCTTGTAAATAGTTCCTAACTTGATTTCCCTGCAGATAGTAATGTTTCCTTTTAAAAATTCACAAATTTAAGAAAAATTGAACTATTGAAACAAGAATATAGAAGGAAAGAGCCTCTTTGTTACATTTTAATATGGTTTTGAGAGACAGGAGACTGCTCATTCTTCACTGGAAATCTAACTAACCTCAATTAGAATCTTTGGAATACAAATTGAAATATACACCAAGCAAACAAAGATTTCAAAAATTAAAACAAAACGAGAAATAAAAGAAAATATTTATTAAATAAAGTCTTCAATAGTTTTCAAGGTCCTACCCAGTTCAGTCAGATGTTTTTGAAACAGCATTCATGTTATTTTTCCATCTACATAAACAAGTATTATTAAAAGATTCTTAGTTCTGTTTTGGTTATCTGGGGGGGAAAATTGTATAAATATTAGAAGAAAGGAAAAAACCCAGCAGGGATCCCTCATCCCCTCCTTCACAGCTATGTTGTGACTGGAGGAGTTCCCAGAGCCCTCCCAGTACCTGCTCCCAGAGGGCAGGTGCTGCAGCCCTGCAGGAGAGGAATTGGGAGGCAGCAGATGTTTGTGATGTGAGACCAAACCCTCCTGAGCTTAGTTATTCAAACAGCTCCCTCACGGCCCCTTCTGATGTTTTAGCAATGGAAAATTTTATGTTTTAATCTGTATTAAAAAGGCTGAAATGAAAATATTCACCCTGACCTGAATAATTAATCCTCCTTGTCTCCCAATTACAAATAATTCAGTATATTTTTTTTCAAATTGTACTGGAACACCCTTCAATGCTTTGATCTACTCCATAAGAAATGCAGTTGCTGTGTGTCCCAGTTCCCCTATCCATCTCATTCGCAGTCCCACATGTGGGAATGCTGATGTTTTGCTGTCTGCCAGCCCCACCTCTTCAGCACCAAGCCTTTGACTCCAGGAATCTCACAGCCCTCAGCCTGTTAACAGTCATGCTACAACTACATCCTAGTCCATGTTTTAAGGCTGGAGGATCACTCAGAACTATGCACAGAATGAACAACACCAGCAGTGGCCTTCCACTGCCAGATCCCTGTGTCAAAATGCAACTGAGCCATCACTTATTTCATGGAATAGAATCCAGTTTTGAATTAGAACTGGGAACTGTTCCAGAGATGAATTATGGTCCTTCACACAGGCTGCACTCTCATCAGCTAACTTTAGCTGCCAGCTCTTACACTATTTTATATTTATAAGAGTCACCATAATTATTTAGGTGCATTTAAGGTCAAAATGCGCCTTCTTCCAATTTGTAACTGTATTCAGGTCATTTCATAACCTCTCCATTGATAAATCTGTTTGTGGTTTTATGTCTGTAAAACCTCTCCTTCTATCAGATTTCATAACCCTCAACATTTCTTCCCCAGACCTTTCCAGCCTCACAGCACCTGAAGTTCAGGTAACAGCACTCCAGGCAGTGCTCCAGTACATCCCACCAACACCATCAATTAAGCATCACTACAGAAGTTCCTTCTAGAACTGTGGCTTTCTAATGTGTTAACAAATGTATCCCACTCATGGTAAGGAACTGAACTTACCATAGCTATCAATGTCATTTAGATTATGAACTATAATTAACATTTATAGTTAAATCTGTATTATTCAACAGAAGCTGTACTTCATTTTAGATTAAAGAAAGTTTGAGCCTCTCTGTGATGACCACAAAGGCTAAGTCAGCTAGGAAGCTTCAGTAAAATATACCTGGCAACTTGGAAATACCAGCAAAATGACTGTTATCAAATTTATAATTCCTACAGGCCAAAGGTTTCAGTGGTTATAATAAGCCTCAATATTGATAACACCTACCAGAGAAACGAACACCACAAACACAAATCCTGCTGTTATAAAGACTTGCCTACTCACAAAAAGTTATCTTTGTATCAACTACTGAAGTCAGACATTCTCAATAACAGAACTAAAATCTTTCTTGATCACCCTGTGCCTGTGAGTCCATCATCTCCTTTCATCTGTCCTACACCCTGCACTTTGGCACAAGGCTTGCACAATACTTGGATTTCCAGACACTGGCCTGTTTGTGTTCTCTAACAAACATTTTCTTCAGATCACTGAGGTGGAGACCTTTCTTGGAAAAGGTTATGGTATTAAAATGTTTAGCACAGCTCTGCCAAAACCTTCTTGCATTTTACTAGGCATTCAAATGTGGCAATGATTACCAGCTTGTTTTTCTGGCCTCTCTGTTAAAGCACGGTGAGGAGCTGTCATGCTGAAGACCACTTGAACTAGGCACCAAAGTGAACTTCAACACCAAATTTCCACGTAGAACTACCTTGGTTGTAAAATACCAGTTATTTACAGACTCCAGAGAAGCAAAACAATTAGAACAAAGGGATTTTAAGGTCCATAACCCTTTGCCCCAGTACATAAATGTCAAAGTCTTCAACTTACTAATGACACACCTATAAGGTCTATTATATTGCTTGTCAGTGATGATGGCATCAGCCTTCCAGAATCATTTTGCAACCATAACCTTTCCCTCAACTGCACATTGCCCAAAGGAAGTCACCAAAGCATCACTGCTAGAAGACCAGCATGGAAAAGAGCAAGTATCCCAGGAGTAGTTACTAATTAAACCCTGCTGCTGGCAGCGCTGTTTGGACACAGCATACCGTGACCCAGTGCTCTAAAATCATGTGCTATTTTCACTTCTTAGTATCCTCTGAACGAGCCTGCTAGCTGTAACAGCCTTTGCCCCAGTGAACAAGATAAGGTTAACCTCGGCAAGGTATCTGGGCTTCAAATGGGAGAAAAACATTTCCGCTCTGTTTTCAAAGAGCAGCTGCTGATGTTGTGAAGCATCAAGCTGCTCAACACTAGTACCCAATGGAACAGAGCATTCTTGCTCTATTTTGTTGTAACTTTAGGACATCCTCTGTTGCAGTTTAAACTTGTTTTCTCACTCATCTTACAGGTATCTTGTGATTTTTGTACTTCCCAGGCAATCCATCAGGTTTGGGTGATGCCTGTCAGCAGCCCCACACCCAGCATAAATGATCACACGTGCACTGGAGCTGAGGTGTGCTTATGCGCCTCTGTAAGCAGATTCCTGGCTGATGACAGTCGCTGGTGAGGACAGCTGGGAAGAGGGGATGGGGAAAAGAGGACAGGCTACGGACATGGCCAGGAATGTGGATAGCTTGGGTTAGAAGGCAGGGGGACCAAAAATGAGAAGGACTGAAGCAGTTGCTTCTCAAGCACAGGTTTGGGGCCTGAGTATGAAACAGTCCCAGGCACTTACAGTCATCACTTACACACCTCTCTAGGAGAGCACTTTCCAAACTCTGCTTCATCTCTTACATGCCAGCTGCCTGGAACCATGTCTCCAAATCCTTTGCTATAAAGGCAAGCCCAGTGACAAAACTGAGAAGAATAAAAACTCCATGAATTATTCCCTCATATCTCCTCCCTCCCACAAACTCAAGACCCTTCCCTAATGCTATTACAAGAACCCTAAACAAAGCTGGATGGTGACAAATACAAAACTTCAAGAGCCTCACTTGGTTATAAAGCCTTATAGGAAAAAATTTTACAGCTACAAGATACTGTGTCTTCCTATTCCTTTATTTTATGTTTTAAACTCTTTTCTTGTCTTGCTGAGAATAACATGCATAATTGAAAAATTAAGTGGGTAGTTCCATGTCTTAGTATTTTCTTTTTAAAAATCAACATGTTAGCAAGACTTTTTGAAGCTAGGCCAATACCCTGTATTCTCTCCTCCCACTTGCTCCTCTCACCAAATAGAGGCAAATTCTTCAAAAAATCTCAGTCTCGCAATCAAGTACTGAAAACCTTTGATTCTGAATCTGGTTTTGTTTATATCCATACAAGTATTCTCTGCTTACTTGAGAGTGATGAGTGTTATTAAACACCCTTTCCTCTAAAAACACATTTGTATATTCCAAATACTTAGAAGTTCTAGATGTTACATTGAAGCTTATTATCTAAAGCAAACAGAAGTCTGTATCTACAAAACACACATTCTGCTTGATTGTCTCCCCTCTACTTGTTTTACTTTTTTACAGAGATAAAACTTGCATAGAACATGAAGGAAATTGCCAAATATTTTACAATTCCAGTGCAGAAACTGAACTGTTCCCCATACATCACATTTTTGAGATGGCTGGAGAAAAAGGAAACGGGGCACTGCCATCAGCAACTGAGAAGCCTGAGGTGAGTTTGAACTTAAAAGTAAAGGCGACATAAAGGGAATTTTACCTTGTCACTAACTGTCCACAGTGCCTCTGAAGGAGCACTGTTTCCATTTAACAATATCAACTGCAGGCCTATCATTCTTTAATAATACTAATCTTATTTTATGTTGCAATGTCAGAGATACCTGTCCTTTGTTCAATTCTGAACAGTACTGCATGATGTGCTTTTTAAACCACACCTTGAAAAACACAGCATTTTACAAATACCTTTGTATATGTCAGACATTCATATTTACTTATTAAATGAAAACTAGACTTTCTTTTCCTTCTTCTGACAAGACTAATAATACTAAGCTTTTGTACCTGAAAATCACCTAAAGGTCTTCCCACAGCTTGTTCAGCTAGCAGAGCTGAGAAGTTATCAGTATGAACTTCAGCCACAAAGATAAGCAGATAATTACCTACAACAATAAAAAAAAAGCACCTGTTTTAAAAGATGATACATAATGGAGGTGGCTAACGTTAATGAAGAGCTGGGTGAGAGCTGAACCTGGATCACACAGGGCTGATTTACAATTCAGCTGCTGGCTCCACTCCTGCAACAGCCTGGTCTAGTGGAAGGTGTCCCTGCTCATGCCAGGGGGGTTGGAATTAGATGATCTTTAAGGTCCCTCCCAAACCCAAACCATTCTATGACTCTATGACTCTGTAATCTACAACGTCTAGCATAAGCCTGTGTTTTTATTTTGGCGAAGTGAAACAATACATCCCCTGTCTTCCAACAGGGACAACACTGAAACCTCTGGTTAACCAGCTGTGCCACAGAGCCCATTTGTGTCCTCCACATGTCACCACTGCAGTCTCCCCTTGCTTCCTGAAGCCCTGGCATAACCCACTCGTCTCCAGGGAGTGGGATCTGACAGCACAGCAGGGCATTTGAACCCCTGAGGTGCAGAGAATGGAAACCTCTGTGCCCTTGTCTCTGCACAGAACTTTCTCTCCCTGAACACCCACACAAGATGGAACACACCAGCCCTGGGCTAAGCCTCTGAACACCTGGCATAGCAATTCCTACCTGAGCATCCTTCCTCTGCAAAAGCCAACAGTCCCTAAAGTTTGCCAATAGCAAAACAGAAACAAACCAAGCAAATCTGGCATACACCAGCTGCACTGATTTCAAACTGATGACCAATACAACACCTTTTTTAGAAGCTGAGGATGAGTAAGTGTATCCAAAATTCAGTGACTGTTTATGGTTCGCTGTTTAAGAATTACTCTTGTGTGAACTAAAATGTTCAGACTGATGTATCATCTAACACCCCATTATATCATATTTCTAGTGCACTCGTGCCCTTAACTCCACTGCTCAATTCTACTCTTGGTTATTCTGTATAGCCCCATAACAGCCATGACTGGCAGAAGTTAACCTTTTCCCCTAATTACTCCTGGTTTAATCCTTTTACTACCATGTATGAACTCTTACTACTCCTACCTTCATTTTTTACAGGACTTGTGGAGGAATTAGAATTACACAGTTGGCTTCTCGAGCCAGAATAAAGCCCTTCTTATTCCCTGAACTACAGCATTTCAAAAAGTAAAAGACAGAATGGGATTTTGTTACACTGGAGCTGGTTAAATACTGCAGACTGGCTAATAACAACCTTCTGTTGTCAGTCTGTGAGAAAAGAAAGTCTCTCTTCAAGTGGGAGAGAACTGAATGTTTTAAGTCTCCCCTGAAAAGCAGAACCATAAACAAGGTCTCTCTAAAGTCATGAGAGATTCAGCAAAAAACTTTCTTCAAAAAAAAAAATCCCCCTTCCCCCACCCAGTGTCAGCTATAGAAATCTGGGACAAAGGTCCTCATGATTATTCAACAGGTTAGAGATATGCAACTAAACACAAGATTAGTTAATCATAAAAGCAGCACCACCAAGCCAAGAAATTAAACAAGTTTAACACTGAAAACCTGTAAGTGTGTGAAAGGCCACAGGTCTTGCAAAACTCCCTCAGAAGCATTAATATTAAAGGAGAAAAAAATACTGCCTCAGGGCATGATGCCTGGGCAGACAAACATTGCCTCCCACGGACACGGGACTTCTGCCAAGTCACACAGACAGGGCCAGGGCTGGCGAGTCTCAGCACTATGTGAGCAGCTCCCTTTTCTTATAGATTGTAAAACCCCTGGACGATACCCCAACAGCTCAAGACATTTTAATTTACATCAAGCCAAAGCTGAGTGACGCTCCAAAGACAAAGCACCACACCTAAGCCAGGATAACCATCACAGCACAACACTCCAAACAACACCCATGTGTCCGCCTGTGAACAGGCCTGCCTGAGGAGATGCCAACTGCCTTACACTGCCCTGAGAGCACTCAGCCTTTCACAACAGTGCATTTTAGCAAGGACTGCAGCCTAGAAATTCTGAGCAGCTTTCCTCTCGAGGAAGACAGCAGGTCTTTAGAAACAGATGAGGCAATGCCTTGCACCACTTGTCAGAATCACTCAAACCCCTGACTGAGTTTCCAACAACTCCAATGTCCCCATTTCCAATCCTCCCTGTGCTGCCATGGCTCCTCTCCTGTGTTCCCCAAGTCACCCCTAGTCCTCTGTGCCCAGATCAGCTTATGGTCATTTAGTACTCACGCCCATCACTATCCAAACACTGACCACAAACCCAATTTGAAAAAAAGCAAGAAATAATGGCAGATTTTTTATGGAGCTCCAGCTCCATAAAACTCATGTTCAGGCAATGGGATTGCACAAACTTTTTAAGCCTTCTGAAAAAGGCCTATACTTGCATTGAAATTCAAGTATTCCTCAAAAGTACTTCTCAAAATCCATTTCCTTGCTCCTTAAGTCAACCTGCACCTGTAGGTCTGGACAGCTTTCATCTGAAAACAGTGACAATCAGCACAGCTTCACCTTTGGTTGGTTGCCCACACCCCAGACTTGGCACTCAAGGTGTGTATCTGCACAGACAGAAACGTGACCTGTCCCAGCAGGTGAGCACAGAGACCAAAGCAGAGGCACTGAGGGCACACGGCAAAGTTCAAGGTCCTTTGAATAAAGCATCAAACCAGGGCTCCCCAACCTGTGCATCTTGCACAATTCAGGATGACTCTCAACTCTGAGAGTGGTGACACACTGGCACAGACTACCCAGAGAAACTATGAATGCCCCATCCCTGGAAGTGTTCAAGGCAAGACTGGACAGGGCTTGCAACAACCTAGTGGAAGGTGTTCCTGCCCATGCCAGGGGGTTGGAATTAGATGTTTCTTAAGGCCCCTTCCAACCCAAACCACTCTGTGATTCTATGAGTTCTACCACCTTTATTTTTTTAAAGGAAGAACACAGATCTCCACAGTTCGAACAGACATCTCTGTCCCACCAAGCAAGCTGAACCCAGTGCTGACCCTGCTCCAGGCCACTGCACAGACACCTGATGAACCAATAAGCAGTCACACACGGTGACCAGTCTCGCTGGGCAAGGAAACAGGCTGCACTTCGAAGCTCATTATAGAAATAAAGAATGTTAACGGATTGGAATGGACCTTAAAGATCATCTAGTCTCGGCCATGGACAGGGACACCTCCAGACAACACCAGACCAGGTTGCTCACGGCCTTATCCAACCTGGCCTTGAACACTGGGGATCCACTGCCTCCCTGGGCAACACGTTCCAGTGTCTCACCACCCTCACTACAAAAATTTCCTTCCTCGCTCTTATGCAAACGAAAGCGAACAGAAGACCTCAAAATAAACTCTGCACGGCAGGTTTCACAGCAGACCAATGTGCCGGCAGAAACCGCAGAACGCGGCGGAGCTGCAGCGGTGCTGCGATAACCCCACGGCTCTCCCCAGCATCCCGGGGCTGCCCGAGAGTCCCCTCCCGCTCCCGCGGCCGCGCACCTCGGTGACGATGGTGGAACGATAGACATCGCGGCTGTACTCCCAGCCGTCCAGGCACGGCTCCTGCTCCACTGCCTCCAGCTCCACGTCGGAGCCGGGTCGCAGCCCCAGCGCCGAGAAGTTGGCGAGCGCGGCCAGGCGGTAGCGGCGGCAGCGGCTCGGCGCCTCCTGCCCGCCCCGCAGCTCCAGCGGGATGCTGGCGTTGCGCCACTCGCCGCTCAGGTTGGTCCCGTGGGGCACGACGCACCGGTGCTCGGGGGTGCCGGCCAGGAACACGATGGAGAGGCCGTTGAAGCCATTGGGAATGATGCTGGCGCTGAGCAGGAAGAAGACGAGGCGCTGGAAGCGGCCCCACTCGCCCAGGAAGGCGGTGGCAGCATCGTAGTCGCGCATGGCGCGGCCGAGCTGCGGCCGCCGGTAGCCGCAGAGCGGAGCGGTCTGGCGCGGGCAGGAAGCGGCGGCCCCGCGCCATGGGCCGGGCCGGGGGTGGGGTTTGCAGGCGGAGGCCGCGCAGGTGGCGCCGGCCCGGCGCAGGCGGGCCCCGAGAGCTCCGCCCCGAGAGCTCCGCCCGGAGGCGCGGCGGGGGCGCGGCCGGGCCCGCACCGGCTGCGGGAGAGCCCCGGGCGGGCCGGGCAGGGCCCTGCGGCGGGCGGGGGGCACGGACGGGCTGCGCTCGGCAGCCCCGGAGCCCGGCAGCCCAGGCAGCCGCGATCGGGGCCCGAGGCCGAGCTCCGCTCCGGGCCTGGAGCTGCTTTCCAGGTCCCCTGCCCTTGGTGACTTGTGGTCAGGAACGGCCCATTAATACCGGCCTGGGATCCCGTATTTACCGCCCAAAGAATTCAAAAACCAGCGTGGGGATGAATTGTAGTCAGTGAGGTTGGAAAGAACGTCTCAGATCATCGCATCCAACCTATGACCGAACAGCACCTTGTAACTTGATCATGTCACCCAGTGCCACGTCCGGTCTTTCCTTAAACACTCCAGGGACAGTGACTCCACCACCTCCCTGGGCAGCCCATTCCCCCTGGGTGGTAACTGGGCTGCCCACCTGCATGTGAACCTGCCTGCGGTTCTTCTATAAAACCTTGTTGGGATCAGTACCATGTATGAACCAGGCGTCTTCATGGATTGTTCTGCTCATCAAAGCAGGGCAGTCCTCATTTCACTCTGTTGCACCTTTCCACAGCTGCCATCATCCTTTCAGCAGGATCAACTGAGGCTGTAAAAAAGCTTTCCTAACCCTGACTGTATTTTCTCAGGCGATGTGTACTACATGCTTGACAAATAATACATTTAATAAATAATATTCTAATCTTAGGCCCAAAATCCCAGCTCAGTACCTAGTGGCACTGTCAGGAAGTTCACAGAGTCCCATATAGATGTCAGGTCAAAAGCTGAATTGTATCATTGCAGAAATTTGGTCTTGCTCTCCATAAGGCTAATTCACATTTTCAAGTGGCTTTTTATGGCTGATATTCTTTCTCACCTCTAACTGATAAAAAAACCCCCAAAAGTATATTTTTTATAGCATTTTTGAGCACTTGTATTTAAAATAATCTTTAATCCTGGGTTGGAATCACACAGCTGTGAAAAATCTCAAAGGCAGAAACTGAATGACATAATAGGAGTTAAATTACAAAATCATCCTTGAGCTTGGCCAGGGTCAGCTTCCAGGGATTTGCAGGATCAGGACTGAACCACCTGAAAGGCAGAAAAACTGTACCACACCATCATAATCTTCCTGTGTGGAAGAACGTATTGGTGGAAGAGCTTATTTTAGAATTTTATTTTCATACCTGATCCCTGCTAAATTTATTTATTTATTTATTTATTTATTTATTTATTTATTTATTTATTTATTTATTTATTTATTTAAACTTCTTGGCACCAAGCGTTTAAGTTTGGAGACTTGCTCTTCAATTAGGAGAACCCACACAGGAAGCAGGTGAAACAATGTCAGTGCACATTTTTATTACAGTGAAGACAGAGGTCAATGACTGACAGTTACTACAGCTTCATATAGGCATCAGCAGATCCAGTAAGCCAGCTGAGGATCAAAGGTTGCACAGAGAGACCCCAGTAAAGGTGACAGAGGTGACAGATGAGGCACAGCATGATGGCCCTTGCATCAGTGACAACAATCCAGCTGGGGCTTCCCTCATTTCCACCACACTCAGACACCATAAGGCCTCATAACAACATCACACATTTTTAAGAAAGACATTCCACTCCTCTGAAAGATTATTAAATCTGCTGCAAAAAATACTAAAATGTGACGCTAGCTCAAGATTAATGGTTTAAGTAAGAAAAATGAGACTGGTTAAAATACGGTATTTTTAAAAACATGATATTTTTTCTTACTTAAGAAAGGAAAAACAGGTTTTAAGATACTAAAAGGCTCAAGAGTACAAAAATATTTACCTTTTAGAAATACCCACGCCCACAATCACATAAAATAAGTCTCAAAATAAAAATCTTCATAAAAATATGGCCACCTACACTCAAACCCAAGTCCTCAAACCTGTCCTGTGCTGATGAAAAGGCTTTCTTGAGAAAAGTAGCTACATCTAGACAGTCATTCTTTAGATTAACTCTGTAAAAGTAAAAATAAGATTAAATACTGCTGTTAGTAGAGAAATTGACTAAGAAGGAATGAGAAGATCAGGAGTCACAGGACACTGGTTCCCTCATGCCACGTTACATTTATGGCAAAAGTATAACTGCAGGAAATTGAAAATAGTATTTCCACTCCCAAAAGCAGCTTGAGTTAATTGCACAAGTTCCTTGCATTTTTTATAAAGCTTAATATTTGTGCTTGAACTTCAGGGAGAGCCTTATTCTTGTGCCAAGGAGCCAGCACAAGACAACCTACCCTGAACTCATGCATTAGAGATGAGACACTGTGCTTTTGTTGGCCCTTATAGAAGGTGAATCAGGGCTAATTGTTATTTCTAGCGGATAAAAATCAGTCTACCGGGTCTGATAGACTTTATGTGACCAAGAAGTGCACATACAGCCAATAAATACAAAAATAAAGGGAATTACACTCTACAAACAATGTAGTGTTCATAAAACAGTAGTAGCACAACTCTTAAGCTCTACATTTGTCTTCATCCAATCTAGTTTTGCCAAACTTAAAAAAACCCCCCAAACATACATAATCTGTAGGATATGAAAAACAAAACACTGGTTTTGTTGGTGTTTGGGGTTTTTTTAAAAAAAACCCTGTGGTTCCAAATTAGTCCTTTTGAATTTTTAATAACTGAAGGCGAACATATCCAGTACAGAATATCAGATTTTTGTGAGCATCAAATCACCTTTAAGTTTGTAAATAGTACAAAAGTTTTGCGAAAGCTTTTGAAACTGCCATGAGTCTTCTCTGAAGGTGCAGAACAAAGTGGTATATATTCAAAGGAGAAATTAAATCCTTCGGGAAAAAGAAAAAAACAACACCTCTAAGAGATCTAAAAAACTGCTTATGCCAATATACCATGAAAATCCTGAAAGCTAAAACTGCATGGCATGTTTGTACAGCATCACTGACTTGGTGCAGCTCACTTTTCTGTTGAAAGTGGGCGTGGCCCACCGTAAAGTCAGCAAATTATAGTCCTTAGTGCTCAAGATTTCCCCCCTACCCCAAAGACACTGAAGGTTCACAAAGCCAAGGGTTTGGTTTGGGGTGGGCTCAGGCTTTATGAAAAAGCAGCAGCTTTTACAGGAACAGGGGGATCCCAGGTCCTGGGAGAAGCAAGTGACATCTAAAGCCACTCTGATGTTATGTTTAAAACCCATGTCCTTGCAGTGAAGTCTATATCTGCTCTGCTACAAATGAATTCTGACTCCACTTAGTCTATGGGCTTTGGTCACAGATTTCAAAGAGGACAGGATCTTTCTTTCAGGTTTTGAAAGGCAGACACCCAGCTCCCCTTCCTCCAGTCAGCACACACAGTGAGAAAAAACACCAGCATTACGTTTGTTACTATTTCTTTTTCCTTTCAGCAGCTTTCATCAAGTACCTGAATGTCGGGAGTCACTGCTGTATTATTCCTAATGCTCACTTCTAGCTTACTCCTCGACTTGTGTTTAGCAGAGACAGGCCCCTCTTTCTCAATGGGGACTGTGTCTGCTGACAAACCCAGGAATCAGTACACTGAATTACAGACTAAAAGTCCTACAGGAGTAGACAGCATCTGGTCAGTAAACTATGTAATTTGAAGACAGTAGCACAGGATAACAACTGTGGTGCAGTAGCTGTTGGGTTTTGTTAATTTTCCTCTGGCAGAAAATGCATTTTGAGATGATCTTGTTCTTCTTTCAGCCCCTCTGAGAGGTGTGTCCTTCTTCACAAAGGTGTTATCACACTTTTAGGACTGTCCTTGGAACTTCTAATGCCAGTGGTTTGTTGCCCATTTCTGAAACTGAAAGCAAGTAAGAGACTGAGAACTACAGAACATTTTCCAGTGTCATCAGACACTTCCCTCTCCTGTAAGCCTATAAGGAATAATGTATATTCCTCTACAATAACCATGTTACACTGCTAATATCAACATTAGATGAAATCTAATGCTCTGTACTGTGTGCCTTGCTGGATGGAAGCAGCAGTGCAGCAAACAATGCTTGGATCTTGAACATCATTCAGCAACTATAATTCAGTTACTTCAGGCTGTTGATGCAAGAAGCCTGTGAGGTGAGCCTGGTTTAACTCTAGGATTTCTAGCTACAGTTTGTCAACTGCAAAGCTGAAAAGCCACAGGTCATACATGTAAGAAGTCCCTAGCTGTGACAAAGAGCAACATGTCCTTTCTCAAGAAACCTGGCCTAGGAATTTTTCTTATTCTGAAAGCATAATGACGGCTCCTTATACTGACCAGGAATTAGATACAGGGAATTCTAACTTTTCCATGCTATTATTGCTTACATGGGTAAATTCTGTTCTACTAGCAGTTCTCACTGAGCTGAATGGTGGCTATGCAGCTGCTCTTTGGTTAATTCAGTGTCCCTCTGCTGCTCTAAGAATTCTTCTCACACTGTAGCACATGTGCATAGATTTGAGTGGAAATGTCTGCTCAGGGAACCCTAAATAGCAATGTTGGTGGGGAAGAGAACTGTCATTGCTTACAGCTAAATCATATAAACCAGAGGAAAAGCTGTCTTGGCCTGTCTCTGGCTGCCCAGAAAGAGGTTAGAATGTTGAAATCCTGTGTTTAATTTTGAATAGTACCTAAAGAACTTACACTGGAAGAATGAAGTCTCATAGTGCGTATAATCCTACTAAATAAATCGTTTAAAGGAATAGTTTAAATAAAGAGTTAAGGGGAATGAATGATATAGTAGGATGGAAAGTGTTTAGAGATCTGAAGCAACAGCCTCAAAAAATTAAAGGTCAGCCTTGCTTTGCCAGCACACATCAGCTCTCAGGTTCAGACATTCTGGAGAAATTTTATGATGTCATTGTCTGTCGAATTAACAACCCTAAAGAAAACAATCTGAAGGGCACTTTGAAAGCTTTGAAGTTTTGCAGTGGACCTGAAGAAACATGTTTCCTGATTGTGAAAAGGGACTGTCTTCTGAATTCTTGTGAAGCACAGGATGAATGAAAGCTGCCTTACCATTTCACCTTCAGCATCTGCTCAAAGCTCT
The DNA here is from genome assembly GCA_026261815.1 of Monarcha castaneiventris obscurior. Lineage (NCBI taxonomy): Eukaryota > Metazoa > Chordata > Aves > Passeriformes > Monarchidae > Monarcha > Monarcha castaneiventris. The sequence goes on from JAMPIT010000371.1 coordinate 2,131,477, forward strand.
CGGGCAGTGGATTGCCGTAGCTCTCAGGGAGAAACAGGGTAATGATCCCAATCAGCACAGTCAGGCTCCCCATCAGGATATATGGTAGGTATCTGTCATAGGCACCTGGCAGAACACAGAACATTCCAACTGTATGTAATGTCCACAACTGACAAACCCACATGTAAAGTTTATATTCCAGACATTGCTGTAATGCAGAATTAATTTGGAATAATTAGCTGAAAGATGCATCAATAACAAAGGTGAATCCAAAGCTGGGTTACATCTATTACCTGCTAGCAGTCAAATTTTAAAGCTTCAACATGTGCTCTTGGATAGCTGCACCTACCATCATTTCATGCCAACCCCCATGTTTGTACAGCAGCTAGGAGTTTGGGTTGCTTTTCTTTGTTTGTTTGGGTTTTTTGTGGTGGTTTGTTTTTTTTGTTTGTTTGTTTATTTGTTTGGTTTTTTTACATTTTCAACTGGGATAATCAACATCTTTGCAAGGCAATAGCTCTGCTGGAGTCTTCAGTACCACACTGTCATCAAGAACCAAATCCTCTGTTAAATAATACAATATGAGGGAACAAAATTGCTTGTAAGCAATGGAGCACTCATCACTGCCTGAGATCACGTATCTTGCTGGACTGATGAAAAAAGAAGGGAAGAGACTAAGTCAGCTGAACAGGTCAGTTACAGACTAACAGCTCATTAATGGGGAAATGCTTTAATGCCTTCCTTACTGCCAAGGGAGAGAACATCAGGCTTCCTGAGACTCACACGAGGCTCTGACCTTGGTCTACTCAGAATATTATTTTGGACTTGAAGGCAGCAGCCTCTGCCAGCAGCTGAAGCTGGCATGCATGCAGGATGCAAGATCCTCAAGTCACAACAGCACAGCAATGAAAAGGTCTTTCAGAAAAGGGATTAGCTACAAGTTAAAGTATTGAGGATAGAGAAAGTACCAAACTGGACTTGACAGCTTTATTTTGTAGTTGGGATAGAGCAATATGCTTTATAATGTATGGAATAAACTCAGATTAAAGAAAGGACCTCTGGGTGTCTCACAGAGCCGAAGTTTGTGATCTGATCTCTGTGTTTTTGAGCTGGATGAACTGCAAGGTCCTAATTTAGCTGTAGCAAATAGCAGCAGCTGACAAGTTTCTCCTGAAACCTCTTAAAGTTTAAGAAACTATTTTGATGTCTGGAACAAGATTTCTTAAAGACTGAGCCTATGGATACCTGGGAGAAAAAATCCCCACAAACCCACAAAAAAACAATGAGTAAAAATGTTATTTTGTATACATTTCTCTCTTAGTGCTGCAATGGACCTTAAGGAGAAGACCTTAAGGAGAGCCAACAGTCCTGCTGACCCTTTTACTTTACATTTGCACTGTACAAGTATGAAACTAAGACAAGGTATTTTCATCATTTTTGGTACAGTGTGTTCCAGTTGCACTGGACTGCAGGTGTGAGTCAACCCAGATTAGTTACAGATAGTCATCTCCTCTCCCCTTTCCTGGCATGGAGAAATCAGCACTAACCCCTCAGCAGTACAACAGCAATGTTCTGCCACAGCCAGCAAAGTCATGCTCATGTTGTATCAAAGATCTCAGCAGGAAGCAACACTCGTTAGGGGCAGAGAGAGTTGAGATGGCTTCAGTGATGGCAGAAGGAAATAAATCATGTGTGAATGAAAGAAAGAGGAGATTGAACACCCCAGACTGAACAGCAGGTATTTACAGATAGTTCCACCCTTAGTCCCCTAATCTCTATCACTCTTTCCTGTCTGCAACGTGAGAACATTTTTATGTATTAAACAAAAAACCAAACCAAACCAAAAAATATTTGTCAGTTAATATATGTGCAGCACTCAGAATGTGATGGCATTGAGTGTCAAAAAAAGCCTATGAGGAAATCAATAATTCTGCTTACAGAAATATTAAGCAATAAGAAAAAGCAAAATGAATGAATGCTGAAGTGACTGGCTTAGAAACTAAAAAAAGATTTTAAAAAAATCACTTCAAGTAAACACACTTACATGCTACTTAACCTGTATGTTTTCCATGTATTACTTTAGAGAGCACAAATCCTGGGAATGTTTGGATTCTCACCTGGTTTATCTTCCAGCATACCCATCTCGGGATGCACAGGGACAGTATCGTGCAATGAATTTCCTACTGGTACATTTCCTTACTTGCAAGATCACTTCTTGTCACACTCTCCTGGGAAACTAACTGGCATAACAAGATGTGATTATCACTCCAGCCACTCCATTTGCAGTTTATAAACATCATCATTGTACTGGACCAGTTCTAACCCACTTCAGTGATATATGAATGGTCCCTAAAGGAATGAAGTGCCTGATCCTTCTGTGAAGCCCAGGGAGCTCCACTTAATTTCTGCCATGTGTGACAGTGAACTCACACTCAAGCTGAGAGAAGGGACTGAAAAGACAACAAGTGAAGGGACTTAAAGCTGAGCCCGCACTGCAGAAGCTCAGACAACTTCTCTGGGCAGTTGTGTGGTGCAAGGCAAGAAAGACAAGATATCTCACCCAGGTAAACAAAGTAAGGAGCAATGATGCTGCCCAGCCTGGAGGCTGTGGAAGTTGCTCCGACTGCCATGTTTCGCACTAGTGTTGGGTACAGCTCCACATTGTAGACATAAAGCATTGAAAACGCAGCTGTGATGCCAAACTTCCCAAGCATCACCAGTCCAACAGAGAGGACATTAAATTCTGGAGGAGAAAAAACCAAAATCAAGGTGAATAAACAACACCCTGTGCTTATTACTTGTATTGCTTCTACATCCAAAAGACTGTATTGCTGTGTTTTTCCTAAAGGTGGTGAGTTTGGTGCTTTAGGTTTTTTTAATTATACAAAGTATTCATCCCATCCCTAGGTGACTCCAAATTCCCCACTAAGCATAATGTAGACGCTCAGGTTATTTTGTATTTTCCAGATTTTGGTTGTCTTCAAGTAAAACAACATTCTTGAAATGGAAGAAAACTCCAGATTACACAGCAATAAGCTACAAGCTTGAACCCACCCCTTTTTCACAAAATCCTATGGAGATTTACACACAGTGAAATCTGGATCCAGGTTTTTGTAGCCTGAAAGCACAACCAGATAAATCACAGTACACTTTTGGCTCTCATTTTAGAAGCTGGTTCCCCGAACTATATAAAGCTCAGTAATTTGACACAATAAATGAGAGTTGAGTGTGACTCAGCATATACATATGCAATAAAAAAAACTAAGGCAGCAAGGGATCAGTATAAACTCAGCCTCAAATTCTAAATTTGATCCTGGTTTCCAGTAATGTTGTCAAACTATTACACAATACCATAAAATATTTTGGATATTTCATATACTTAAGTCACATATTTAATTTTGTACCTGCAGGAACCAGCTGAATGAAGAGGACAACACCTCCCCCTAAAAAAAAGGTGCCAGATAAGGAGTAGCGCCGTGGGAGGGAGCGGAGGAGAAGCCAGGCGATCACATAAGCTGGAACTTCAATGACAGCCGAGAGGAAACAGTTGACATAGGCATTTCCATGCCAGTCTGGAGTGCTGAGGGACAGGCCAAAGTAACCAACCGATGTGAAAAACCTGAGAAAAGCAATAAAACCAAATTATTCCAGAGACAGCAGTCTCTGAACACCTCCAGTGTTGCCTCAGATGTTGTTACAAAAATAGAATTTCGCACAGCACCATCACAGGCATTGTGGCTTGAAAAAGTCTCACTGGCAACCCCGTCTTTCTAATTCTGTCATCCCATCCAGTGAGCATATCCACAGCAGCTTGAAGACACCTCAGATTTCTCTGTCCTTCCTGCATACACTACAACAAGTAAAAAGCTTTGTGGAAGTCATTCACAAAGGCTTTTCACTGCAATGAACTCAGTGACACAATGAAACTCTTGCAAGCTTCCCAAGCCAACTACATTCCTACTTGTCGCCAGTGCCAGGATCTCCCACCCTCAGCAGTTCCGTTACATCTTATTTAATCTTCACAGAGAGCTGGATGTTCAGGTTTCAAATCTCAGGAGTGCCTTACTATGGCATGCCAAGTGTGCTAGCCAGTTCCTTTCTGCTGGGGGGAATATGGACAGAAAAGGGTCCTGGTTTGTCTATATGGCATTATTGGGTCCTCACTTCTCATGGCTGCCCAGGCAGGGATCAGGATCTCACTGAGATGGGCACAGGACACAAACAGAACAAAAATGCTGGCCATGGGTCTGGCTCTTGTTGTGTTACTGAGTTGCTGCCTTTGCTTCCAGAAGAACATTTCTCTTCAAATAGAGATTACAGAGATGGGAGCATTTGAAAAAAAAAAAAAAAGCAACATACTTCAAAATACACAAGTTGTTACATACAGTTTTCTAACTAGTTTACATTTGAGTCAAGGCTACTGTCTCCATATTCATATTAATCACCCATATTAATATGGGTGCAAGAACATTGAGGACTATGTACCAGCCAAGGACCACTGGAGCTGGGCTCCGAGGCTCAGACTTATTATCTAAACCTGGGGAATGTGCCCTCAAATCAGAAACTGTTCTATTGCCTGGGTACTTTAGGAATACACATTTCCTTACCACAATAGTAATGACATAATAGTAATAGTTGCAATGTTTCGGGTTCGAAATAGGTCCAGAAGGATAGCCTTCTGCTGCTGCTGAGGCTTCGAATCCTGCATCTGAAGGAAAAAGGAAAACAAGACCAAAAAAATTCCCACACACCTAAGAGCAAAACAACCGCTGCTACCCACAATCCGGGCAGTTAGGAAGTTATGACTATCAGGGGATAACTAGCCAGCCCAAGGGCCACTTCTGCCCCAGGGAGCGCAGTCCTTAGGTGGAGCTTGTCTCTGCTACCAGCTGTACTCATGGGAGTTTCCATTGCACCACGATGGCTAATTAGAAAGGAGTATCAGCTGACCAGACAGACAAGTTAACGTTTCCTTAAGGATCTCACACAGTACTTGCAGAAGTAACCTCATTACCAAAGGCATTTTTCTGTCCATGCTGTGCACTCTCCATTCAACTCTCTTCAACCTTCGTCAGTGATGTGAAATAAATGTAGGAAATCATCCAGTTTTGCTGCCTGCCAGCACCCTGACAGGGAGAGGAACAGATGAGAGAGGTTGGTGAGGTAGCCAGGGCACATCATAGGATCATCCATCATCTCAGATTGCAGATGGAGAGTCTAGTTTGAGGCTTGAAGCAGGAATCTTGTGGGTGGCGTTAGGGTGCCTTTCTGCCTGCACACTTTGCCTTTGCTAGGGCAAAGCCAGCATTTGTGGCCAGGCTTCTCCCAGGCCCAAAGAACAAACCACCCTGGGTCTCCCTACAGGACTATCCAGGAGATGCCGTTTCCTAGGAATAGATGATGGTTTCCAAGGAATGCCTTTCTAGTAACGTTTGAAAAATACTTCCAACATGAGACTTAGCATGCAGACATCATCCTCAGGATTTTTTGGACAGACACTTTGGCACACAAAATTTCCACTAAGCAGGTGTCTCCTTGTTTTAAGAAAATATGCAGGAATGATAAAATGCTGCAACTCAAAAAAGTCATGCCCAGTTTGAAAGACAACTGAGGCCTGGCTGCGAAGTAAGGGAAGTGCTTTTCCATGGCTGGTGCAGAATGAGCTTCCCACAGTTGGAACATGCACTTCAATTTACACTAAAACTTCCACTTGGGAAAGAGATCTCCAGCCAAAATGTGACGGTCAAGTGGCAGATCCTGCCCAGGGGAGGGGTAACTTGCAGCATCTCTGTCCTGCAGACACTGCAGAGGAGCTCACGGTGCTTTGCTTTCTGCTCTATCAGGAGACACCAGGCGCAGGTGCCAGTATAGGGCAGTAGAGGAAGATCCGACCTGCAGACACACGGTCATTGCTGATGCAAGGCTGGAAGAGTCTTCGCACAAGAAAAATGTGCCTCTTTGGGAGGCGCTCCAGTGAGGGCAGAGCCAGTAGAGGGGGAGGTGAGCACACGAACCAGCCATCCCACTGTGGCTACGCTGCTCCCTGCTGGGCTGCCAGGTTTGCACTAGACTTTCTTCTTTTAACCAATAGTTACGGAATACAAGAAAAGCACAGTTTTGAAGAAGAGCTTGATGTTCTTCACTTCTTCACTCACATCGTGGTTTTCAAGTCCCCTTGTAGCACTCAGGTGCTTTGGCTGCAACCTGAAGAGTCCCTCAGGCTCCACGCGGCCCCAGCTCAAGTGGGTGCTGATTTAGGGTCCCCTACACAGCTCCCCTGCAAACCACTAATAATGCACCAAACTGAAATGGGCACAAACACATTTTCTTTGGGTCTTTGCAGTGCCGAAAGGATGAAGCAATCTGGGTCACCCTTGCTTTGAAAACCACAACAAACCACTGCTGAGGAAGAGAATTTTACATAAAAAGCAAACAAATAAAACCTCTCTCCGGGTTCCACTTTGATCTCACTAACGCAGCACTTACTGCAGACCAACAGCCACTGCCAGCCCAAGAGCTGCTGGTGCAAACCAGTTCTCTGCTGGCATTTCCCAACAAGTCAACCAACCAAATGGGGAAGTGCCAGCGAGGTAGAGTACCAGGATGTATGAAACATACCTCTGCAGTATCGAAAAGCACTGCTGGGGCTGGAATGCCATTTATTTTTGCAGCCTTTCGGATAATAGCTTCTGCCTCCTTATATCTTCCCTGGGAGATCAGCCACCGAGGAGACTCAGGAATGATCCTGTAATAAGTTTCAGAATAAATAACTCAATGTTTTCCCAAAAGTAAAAAGTTATAAATAATATATTTATTGTGTCTATGAGTTACACTCAGATCTCACAGATTGCTTGGAGCAGGAGACAGCCAGCACAGAAGCATGTGGGCAATGTAATTCAAATATATGGGACTGTTTTATTCTCAGGCTGAAGGAGATGCTTTGTCCTCACTGGTTGTTTTTTAAAGAATAATTGATGTCCACCAGATGTCACCAGATAGACAGAAAGGATGGAGGTAGCTTAGCCAGTGTGAATCAAAAATATCCTTAGGAAACTGCACACAATGTAGAAATGCTTCAAATATGCACAGGGTGTATTTAAAGGTTCTGTGTCCTAGGAATCTTGTATACAAACCTCACCATATTACCACAGCTCTGAGGCAGAGTCTCCCAGGCAGAGGGCAAAGGCAGTGTCCCCTTGCAGAGTTGATGACATTTTCTAATCAATTACAGGCACATGTTGAGTGAATTAACACCAAACACAGGACAGAAAACTTTAACTTTCCTTAACTAAATCCTTTGGTTTTAGCAGATGCCACTTTGCTCCCTTTAGCCAGCAGCACTTTTTCCTCTCCTAGGAAAAAAGCAGGTCAGACCTCCTCTTCTGATGAACCCTGAAGACTGACTCAAAGCCAGGTCAATAATTTCAAACATCAGATGATTTATATCTGATCATTAATCACTAATGGGACTTTCTGTAAGATGAGCTGCCTCCACTACTCTTCTTACTGGGAAAGCTGAGGATCTTGAGACTGCAGAGACAATGCTGGGAACCTTCTGGAGAATTTGGAAGGGAAATGAGTAAAAGAGCAAGAATGGCACAGAGCAGAGGGATGTGCAAGTCACATGGCCCGTGGAGGCAGTGGGTCCACATGCCCAAATGCCAGCTAACACCAGCCTGCCTTGGCAGAGCTTTGCCAGTGCACCTTGGTCCCCATCTACCCCCACATCAACCCGAGACAAAGTGCTGTCAGAGGAAGTTTTTGGCATTTTTAAGTGTAAGCTTTTAAAAGGGCTGGGAATTCCCACTCCCCAGATTTCAAAGCAGGACTCTGAAGTCATGCCTTGGGGACAAATCTCCTGTGCCTCACAGTGCCTGTTCTATAGCAGACATCTGAGAGGCTCCCACCCAAAACCAGCCTCCCCAGAGAACAGCTGCTTGGTGCAGAGGGAAATGCTGCTGTGATGAAGGAGCTTGAAACACTTCAAGTTAAATAAGCAAACTGACCCTTAAACAGAATCAGACTGCCTTTAAAATCCAATGACAGCAGAGGTGGAGATGAAAACCATTTTAAAGGTTTGGTTTGAAGACTAAGGTTAAAAAAACCCCCAACTAACCAACAAACCATCAGCAGATACTTCTAACAAGACTGGGACATGGGGGAGGTCTTTTAGACTATAGAAGTGTGTCTAAATCACTTAACTGTTATGAAGACGTTAATTGCTCACTTGTAGGTATAACTTTTTCAAGATAGCAAGAAGAAAGGAGTTTCCTGAATAATATGAAAGAACTCTTCCTGTTGTGAATTATCCTTATTTTGAGAGTGTGAGTGATACCTTACTTTTCTTTCTTATTTTCAAACACCTGTCCCTTCAGAAGACAGCAGATGCCCAAGGCAGCAACAGAACAGGGCTATCTGCCCTTCTTCAGTGCTTCGGTCCAGCTAAAAAGAGCAGGGCTTCAAGCACACAGACAGCACACACAAGGCTCTCCAAGTACTTACTCGACTTAAAACTGGCAAGAAAAACCACACAAAAAATGCCCCCATCAAGGCAAAGCCTTCTCACGTGCTGAATAGAAAAGTGCCCCTCCTCCCTGGCCCCCTGCCATTACCCAGAGCCTAGCACGAGGAGCATCAGGTGGGAGGGGAGGTGGGAAGCGTGGCCTCGGCCATGGACTCACCACCAGAGCGGGATGCAGAACAGCCCCGGGACAGTGAGCGCCAGCAGCAGCATCCGCCAGTCTCTGATGAAGTAAGCAAACAGTGGCAGCAACATGTAGCCAATTGCAAAAAATATGCAAACTCCTAATGTAGAGAATAGAATACGAACTGATTTGCCAAGAATTTCTGTGCCTGTTTAAAACAAGGGAGGTTGGATTAGCATTTTAACTCTTTGTTTTCAAGCATGACTAAATACTTTATTGCATTTACAAACAGAAAAATACGCTAAACAATCTTAGAAACAGCAGCACAGCACAGATCCGCCTGTACAGAAAAGCTGCTGGGAGTATTGGGAACCTTCAGATAAAGAAGCTACTTCTGTTTGCTTTGATTAATGCATTGGCAGAGGCAGATAAGGGCAGGCGTGGGGGATGGCCAGCAGACTTCCAGAAGCCTTCCCCACACGCTCACCTAGGACACAGCCTGCTCCCCCACTTAACCCATCACGATTTAAGATGCAATTCACTGCTGGGCACTTCTGGAAGAGCAAAGGTCTGAGCACAGCAGACTGACATGGGATGGAAGGATGTGAATTTACAGTGAGGTGAGGTGGGAACAAATTTCCCACCTATTTTTTGGAAGAGAAGAAAGGTTGGAATGTTGGGTCGGCACATCATGGGCTGAAGGGCAGAAGCAGGGAAGATGCCATCCTCTAGCAATATTACTGTATCAGTAGCCAGGCAGCAGTCAGGGAAAGCATCCTACAGCCACTGCACCATGCAGCAACCTAATATTGAGTAATAAAAACTGAGACTACTCTAAGCATTCAACAGCAACTAAATTCTTTTACAATAACAGCCACTGCTTAATAGAATCCAGTGATGCCCTCAGGTCTGCCTCACTTCTTGAGCTCTCAGCCCCTGGTCTACAGAGCTCTCCTTCACATTAGGAACACTGCAAGGGCCATAACTGCCACAGTTTGATCTGGATTCAATTAAAATGCAAACGACACTGAGTGAACAGGAGAGTCACAAAGTGTGGAGAGTGTACTTGGGTTGTGCATCATGGCAAGAACTCCAACATTTATTATTGCAGAGAAGATGGAAAAAACACCCAAGACTGGAAAACCCTCCTATTTGATAGTTACATGAATCCTCATTTCAGAAACCTGGAGTAACTGAATAAAGTCACAGTAAAAAACCCTGAAAATAAGAATTTGCCAGGCTAAAATGAGTGTGTGAGAATAAATGATACCATTTTCCTCTTGACTTGCTCTTGTTTAGAGGGGCTTTCTTGGGAGAGGTCTGATACTTGAAACATTGGTTTATGCCTGTTAAATGTTACATTATAATTTGTGTCAATTCAAAGCCAATATGAGATGACGTCTTTCAACTACAATTTCCTTGTCTCCCACCTTTCCTCTTCCCTCATCTCCTAGCCATGGAGTAACAGTTCTTGGACAATACCAACATGCCTTCACAAACCTCTGTAGTGTTTTACAGTTCTAAAACCTGAACACAACAGTTCTGAGCACAGAGAACAATTGAGGCCTAAAGCTAAGAAAGAAATTTCACAGCATGTGGTTGAAAAAACCCTAACATTGACTACAGAAGTTCACCAACAGCTCAGGAGGGAACTATTCCCATGAAGGTGGGCAATAGTGCAAAGGGCAGCTGAAACAGGGTCTGAGCTACATGTTGGGAGGCAACACAGGTTTGGATGTTGCAAGTTTGAATGAGAAGAGAAACCTGCACTGAACTTGGAAAAAATCCCACGGCTCTTGGGGATGGAGGGTGCCAGGGCTGCAGCACAGCCAGGGTCAACAGGGCCTTTATAGGTGCTGGTGCCACTGCTCCCCTCCCAAGCACAGGTCAGCCCTGCCTGGCCTTGGATGAAAAAAGGGGAACACCTCCAGCACATCCTGTAATCAGGATGGGCTTTCTTAAGGAGTCACTTTTCTTTTTATGAGTATATTCTCCTATTCAGTACCTCTATCATGTGCAGCTTCCTGGAAGTTCCTGGGTTTGCCTTGCCACAGGCAGAAGTCACAGTGCTTACAGGGAGATGCTGGCTATGGAGTGTAGGGTGGGAAGGACCACCCTCCATAAGTACCTCCCTCCTTACCCATGACAGTCAGTCACTGGCTCACTTAAATGAGGAAGCCAATGTCTGAGTTAGTTTAGATTAATCCTGCCCTTAGAACCATCCTCAAGACAGCTGGGGAATGGCCAGAACTGCTGGCAAGTGCCCCAGGCATCTGACTCTCTGCTTCCTGGGATCCACTGCTTCTGTGACAACTCTGCAAAGGAGAGCATGGCAGAAGAGACCACACAATGGGGCGAGGGCCAGCAAACAACAGCTAAGCAATTAAACAAGCCTAATGATACCTGAGGAGATCCAGACCCTGCTCTCAACAGTAGGACCATATGCCCAGTGGGGTGTTCCTGGCCCTCCCTTCCAGCTTTGCTTCTGCTGAGCACCGAGGCAGCATCCCAATCCACATCCAGCTGTGCCTCACATTCCCAGGGGAGTTGGGAGCTAAATTCCTGCCTGATCAGAACTTGCACCTCTGTGCTATGCAACACCCATGTGTTTCCACAAGGATTTTGAGCTTTCTCCCGGGCTGTACCTCCCAGCCTTCCCATGGCAGGTATTTGTTCCTGCTCCATCAGCTCCACACAAGAATTAAACTACCAGGACAGTGGGAGCAGTGGCAATGGTGACAGCAATGGCAGGAACAGTGACAATGGTGATGGCAAGAAAGGATCTCCCTGCTGACAGCCTGACCTTAGTCCTCCCTGCCACAGGCAGCAGGGACTCATGGCTGCTTGGGGACACAATGCTGTGTCCTCTTCATAGCACTGACTTCATATTATGCTCTTCTGAACTATTTTTTTTCCCTGTTAAAGCCTATTGGGATAGGAAAGACCAGCATTAACTATTAATATACAATTTTAATCTAGCTCACATTACGATCTACAAATTGTAATGCTGACACCAGGAGTTTAAAGACAGTCATAAATATATATACATCTATATTAAAGACAGCTCTTGCAAATCCCAGTTTCTCCACTGAGACCTGCATCACTCGTCCCCGTAATTTGCCCGTGCAGTTGCCTTTCCTGAAACCTCCATGCCTAGTGGGAGCCTCTGTGGGGTCCCCTTCCCCATGGGGTGCCTCGTTCCCTGCAGGGTCCCCAGGCAGCACCTGCAGTCATGCAGCTGCTGGGTCTTTCTTCCTACACTCCCCGCAGAAAAGAAAACGAACTTTAGCCTCTAAAATATAGGACTTTATCACTGATCTCAACACTGAGAGCGATGGCTTTTTGGCTAATGGGGCTTTGGCACCCACCCAGCTCCTCTGCTCTGGTCCCCCTGACACTCATTGTGCCTGGAAATGCTGGTTTGCTCCAAGGCTTTGCCCTCAGGTATGCACTGAGCTCTCTGCAAAGGGTGCAGAGGGAGGCAGGGACGAACCCAAATGCCTTCTCTGGCTCAGACCTGCTGCTACTGCTAAACCCCAAATGCTGTCTTCTCCAAACAGGAATTAAATTGATGTTTATTTAGACTCTTCCTGCTCTCTTTTCTCTAAACCTGTAGAAAGTATAGGCTTGAAGAATCACAGAGCAAACAAAAAAAACATACTGGCCTAAAGTAGGAATTTTACTAGTGAAGATTTACCACTGTGTAATTAAATTATCCAGGTTCAGAGGGAAAAAAAGTAACAGTACATTAAGCAAACATTTAATCTAATGCAAACATATTCATACCCAAAATGAAGGCCACCACGTAGTTAGAGATCTGTCCCATCCCCACAATGAGAAAGAGCACTGTGAACATCTCCCAGCTGGTGGAAAAGATCTGCAGGAAGCTGAAGCCAGTCTGCACAGCCATTGTCAAAAAAAGGATATTCTTCCTGCCAAACCTTTGGTAAAGAAAAAGATTATTACTGAAACAGCATGTATTTATGGTGGGGGCTATGTAAGAGGGCACAAGGCAGAACAAATAGCCAACCTCAAACGATGCATCTTAGCACAAGCTGAAGTTCTGTTCATCTTAAAGAATTTTATTATTTTCATATGCACTAAAAAATATTAAAATTTCCAAGACCCACGAGACAAACAAAGAAGAAAAGCCATGAGCAGAAACCTCAGGGAGCCACTAGACAGAGATTAAGAGACTAGGCAACAGTACAATGCAGACTGCAAGCCACACACCTGAAAGTTAGGAAATGATGGCTTTTAGGCTACTGGCATCTATACTTTGCAACACCATTATGCTTTGAGTGCATTACATAGCTTTGTCACCTGGTTTCAGTCCGAGTTGCCAGACATACTGCACCCTTTCCCTCACCTGTTTCTCTGCATTAGGATTATGTGGCATGCTGTCCTGGAGAGGCAGGACAAGCTCATGTATGGGCTTTCATACCTGTGGCCACAGATGCTGCATGGGCTGCACTGCCTGTTGCCTGCAGCAGCCCTTGGGAAAGGCTTCTGTAGCAGTCACGGGGAAATTGCTCAGGTATGGGTTCAGATCATACCCCTTTACTGACAAAACCCCCAAATAATCCAAGGAAGCTCATGCAGGGAGGCGTGAGCCAGGCTCTCAGTGGCTGTGCTGCCACCAGGGCAAACACAGCTCCCCAAATGCTTCCACTGCACAAATGGCACCACTGGGATTTAGGGATTATCTCATCTCCCTTTCAAACAGTAACACCAACTGACTTCTGCACTGGGGCAGGAGTCAGGAGATTAAATTCGGATCACATGGAATTTAATGCTGGAGGCTTTAGGATTAAGACACCCAGTGAGTTTTGAAACCCCTCTGCTAAGCACCCAGGGGACCCCTGCTACCTTATGACATCCTCATTCCCAGACAGCAGTCAAAGCAGGATCAGAGATCCCACCATAAAAGTATGGACACAGGGCTCAGGGCTGTAGGGAAAAGGGAGCAGAAACTTGTAGAGGGAATATTCTGCATTCAGTACTTGTAAGGCCAAAACCTCAACACTGCTGAGACAATTATCAAATGTCTGTAATGATTTTTTTACATTTTACATCTACTTAGTGAGATGCCATGACAACTGCTATCCATTTTCAGGCTATCTTTTTTCCTTGCTCTCATATGCTTTTACTCTATCCTACCATATAGCAAACCCTCTATCCTATGCAGAGATTCCATTCAAAGGGCAAGTTTCTATCTTGCAGCTCTAACAAGGGATTATCACTTAATGTGTGACAAAACTCAGCATCTTCTAAACTACTCGGAAGGCTGGATAAAGAAACAAATAGGAAGTGGGTTGTAAAGGGAAACCCACTGCATGAATCTGCAAAGCAGCCACATGGGCTCCTTGTGGAGATCAGTCCCTGGGCTCTGAAGTGCCCAAGAGACAGAAATCCTTCACCTGGGTTTGACCAAGATGGGATTTTTAGAAGAAGCCAGGCCAGTTACCTCATTTTGATTAGAACTCAGAGTATTGGACATTTCATTCCTTTTGTCTCTTAAGAACAAATGCACCAGCTGTGGCCCCAGGTCTGCCCTGCTCTGCCCACGACATTACCTGTCTGAGAGCTGCCCTGAGATGAAGGAGCCAACGAGGACCCCCACGAAGAAGAGGGAGGTGGTCAGTGGGGCTTTCCAGTCGTCCTCACACACCAGGTTCCACTGCAAGAGAAAGGCCTGTGCTCAGACACAGCTCCAACGCTGCGCCGAGCCTCCCCCAGCACAGGCTGCTGGTTGGAGACACACACATTTCCATGCAATGGAATTCTCCTTCCCCATATCCACACTTCCACCCATCACTGGTACTGTTTTCTTAGTCAAGATCACTGTTGGAACATCCTGCCTAAAGCACATGAAAAAGAAGGGAAAGTGACTGACTCCCCGAGGCAACTCCATGAGGCCAAAGCACCAGCAGCTGTCTGACACAGCCTCTGAAGGGGATGAGTAGCCAGCAATGCCAAACATGATGGGAGCCCATGTGTGCAGCTTAGGGACTGCCCTGGACCTGTTTCCAGCACAGTTCTCCCATCACATACCCACTAGACCTCTGGACCTGGCTCCCTGTGGTCCAAGATGCTCCCACCAGTGAAACAAAGCAATGGAGAAGGGCAAAGAACCATGCCAGCTAAGGACAGCTTCCAGTTTACCTCTGCCAGCACAAAACCTGCTGCACCTCTATAAATTCTGGGGCTGACAAAACATATGTAAGATGACACACAGAATTAAATCTCTTTTCTTGCACTCACATATTACCAAATTCTGTTCCACCCCACAAGCTGCACCACTGACTTGCCACCCATCACCCACAGCCTCACGACTGCAGCTGGCTGAGGCTGCAGACTTAGGACAGCAGCCAGTGTGGAAACTTCCACCTAAAACTACTCATAACCTCAGACAAAGTTTAAAAAAAAATAAAAATGGCATAATGAGTCTCTGTCCACCGAAGCTACAGCTGAGCATGTCTCTGCCAAGGCTTGCTCCCTTCCTGGTGACTAATCTCCTGGTTAAGGCATGCCTGCCAGGAACACTTAGGCAGAGGCTTCAAACATGTCACTCTCAGATCAGATAGTTCTACCACAATGGTAAGCTAATCAGATCACAGATCAAAGCATGGCATAATTTTAATAATTAGCCATGCTATCAGAGAGCGGGGCCATCACTTGCACCAGCAGTCACCCTCTGCTTGGAGAATGGATGGGCCAAGCACAGGCAAAGGCTTGGTGATGGAGCAGAAACCTGCCCTCAGAGCTGCTCAGGCTCCTCACTCAGCTGCAGGCAACAAGAAGCAACTCTGGTGTTGCAGAGACACCCAGGTGCTGTCTGATGGCACCACAAGTCCTGCCAAAAACAAACCACCAGGGGATCGGTGGCTGAGCTTCACTGCTGCTGCAGAACAGGCAGGCAAACCCCAAAACAAGGGGGAAGATGGTGCGGTTTGATGCAGCTTGCTTTGGACTATAATTTAGGAAAGAGATGCAATCGATGCCTATTTTCAGGCAGAAGTACGCTGCCAGCAGAGGGGAGTCAAGCACTTCTGCCCTTTGCCCAGCCTGCAGAATAACACCAGCTACACGACAAAAAAAGTTGAGGTTAAAAACACAGCCCATGCCTCTTCCTGAGGAACACACACGTCTTCAATGCAGGAACAAGGAGACTTACTAAAACGTGCCTCCAAGACTTAAATCTGATTAAGAACAAAAAGAACCCCATGGCAGCATTTTCTGTAAGGTATTTTCTCGTCCCTTCTGGGAAGGGAGAGGTGATGAAGTGTGGGCCCATCTGGGCACACACCTGCACTTGTCTGCACTGTGTTTGAGAAGGTGGAGGTTAGCATGTGGCTCAGGGGGGCTCTGGTACGTTCAAGGATGTTAGTTGTGAAGCATCCTTGCTTCACCTTTGACAGCTTCACCTTTGACAGGTGAAGCAGGGATCTGCTTCACCTGTCAAAGAAAACAGATTGCTGTAAAGAAGGTTGGTGGAAATCAAGTCCAGTATTTAAAACGAAGGAAAATTCAGCTACAAAAACCATGGCATTAAAAGTACACTGCAGAGGTCTTTCACCACGTCCTGCTGCACCTCCCTTTCCCCACTTGGGGAAAGCTGTTGACTAACAGTGTGGCAGAATTTGCAGCTGATACAAACTATTATTAATTATCTGGGTGCTGAGCACTCTGGTCTGGGGCCATCAGCACGGTGCCTGCTCCCAGACCTTCAGACTTGAGTTGCTCAAGGTTAAGGATCAGTGTTTTCAAAATGTCTCCATGGTGCCAAAGGCACTTTGGCTGTAAAATAAACCCAGCTAAATAATAACTTGCCCATGAAACTGCATTGCCTCCTTGGTGCCAAATGCCTCCTATCCAGGTGTTTGCTCCACCTTTTCCCATGACATATTGCACACCCAGCAAAAATTCACTATACAGGATCAAGTCTTTAAGATTTTGGGGATGTGGTAAATAGCACACAGCAGCTGGCTGTACGAAGAGGGGTTACTATCTACAGCAGCTCACTGCATTTGACCAGAAAACACACAAATACATCAAATCCATCTGACTTTAAGTATACCTGAAGCTGCTGAGTGAACAATCCACCTCTTTTAGCTCCAATACCACACGGTACCTGAGCAATACAGCCCTACCCTACAAGTACACCTCATCTCCCAAATTCCAACCTCCCGTCCCCACAGACACTTGCTCTGACTGAGGCTCATGCCATGGCACTGCAGAGTGATCAAGCACATATCAACATGGTAAGGTTTCACTAGTGCTTCAGTGTATAGAGAAAAGTGAAATGTAGCTTATTTGATCCCTTCCTCAGAGGCTGCATCCATCACAGACAGCACCAAGCACACCATGGCTACAGGAGCTACAGCCCAGCCATAGCTTAACTGCCTACAGCTACAACTTCCAAACTGTCTCTACTGGGCTAATTATACATTAACCAGAAAATAAGTAATTCTGTAATGTCCCTGGCAAAGCAGACTGGGGAGCAAAGTTCATGTAAGATTCCAAGCAAGGCCTCTCAATGCTAGGAAGAGGAGCTGCTCAAGAACACTGTTATAAATCACTTTTATTCCCATCAAATCCCTACAACCCTTTCTGACAAGGTCCCAGCTACTGGAAGAGCCAATTCTGCTGGGTGCTGCTGGCAGCAACAGTTTAGATGGACAGGCTTTCTGAAAAACTGAAATTGCTGTAGAGGGTGCCCTGACTGCCCGAAGGGCCCCCCTGCCAATCAGGAATCACTAATTAACATCCCGAGTACAACCCATTCACATCAGAGGAGAAAACACTAGTGGGGCCTTGTGTAAATGGGTGGGTCTGCAAACCAGGGAAAATCTGATCTTGTTTCCAAGAGTAAAGCTGACGATGAATAACTCAAGAAGTGTTAATTATTCACAGATGGCCCCATCCTGCTCTCTGGGAACCAGGGCCAGCAATGAGACCAGCTCTGCTCGTGCCAAGTGACAAGCACAGGCACCTCCATGCCCGAGCACAGGGTGGGCTTCCAGAGCTGGGCACGGCTGCTCTCCACTGATGGAAAGAGCCATAACTGAACAGAAAAGACCTTCAGATGCCTTCAAACCTCAGCAATTCCTATCCAGTCTCTTGCCTCTGCCAGTCCCAAAAGCTTTCGGTTTCTGCCTTCACTAACATCAGTGCCAGGGCTGGGACAGGGACAGAGCAGGGTGACACAGGTGACAGACCAGTAGCCCCAGTAGAGCCTCTGGCCCTCACTCTGCCCTTTGCCCAGTGTGTCCCCTGGGAGTGGTGCTGGGTGACAACCTCGCTCAAGGGAACTAACTGGATCCTAGTGCCTGCTCCTAAGGGCAAAACTGGTGCTTGTCCTTGAGCCTCTAATTCATGTTTGATCTGAGCATCGTTATCTGGAAGTAAAAGAGAAGTAGATTAAGTTCCAGAAAAGAATACCAATGTAATGGACCCCAGAAGCTTGCCAAGAGGAAAAGGAAACCCTGCAGTCCCTTCATCTCAGCCAAGGCATCACTCTTGACCCCACAATGACTCATATTTCCACTTGCACACCATCACATTTACAGCTCCTTTCTTACATCATCCTGGCCCGATGATCACACACATCCATTTTGCCCCATTATCTCCATTTTAAGACCATGCAAATGACTCAGTCTGGGATTCTCTGCTCCCAGAGTTCAGCATGTCCTCACAGACCAAGTAACACAGGTGCTGAGCTGGCATCTCCCAATTCCCTTCAAGCAGCATTAACAACAGGATTTAATGCAACTGAATGAATCAAGTCAAGTCTCCAGTGCTTAATTCTGTACCATCAAGTTCTGCTTTTCAACTGAGCTCTTGAACTGAAGCTGTTTCTTCACTGAGCTCTTCTGATGGCATGTCCTGGCTTGTCTTTCTTAATACAGAGAAAAATGTTGGGTACAAAAATAAGCATCTCAAATTTATCTAAACTGCCTCTTTCCAGCATTGCAACAGTGCCTGTTTTCCTTATTTTGAAACCAAATTCTGGATTTTTTCCAAATGTCCATGACAATTTTGAAACAAAACAAGTATCCTTTTCCATCTGGTTTACAGATGGGAACCTGGCACTTGATTTCCATCTCTGAATGTGCTATTGCCTCTTTGGCATTCCCAAGGCCCTATGGCAAACCCCACTGCTGTGTCCCATCCGAATCCTGCACAGAATGCATCTGCCAACATAAATTATTTACTGTTCATTAAGAAGAATCACATTTCTCCTCCTTTTGCTTCATTCTCCAAGAGCAAGCACTGACTCCAAAACAGAGATGACAAGTTCATAGACACCCCAGGATAAACTGACCTCCCTCTGGCAGTGAGAGTGGCATTGACTGTGCCAGTGGTGGCCACCAGGCACCCACCACGCAGCCGGGCCAGCCCATGGCTTACAGCTGGGCAATTGGGCAGCACAGGCTGCTGCTTCAGTTTGCCCATGGTCAGGAGCAGGGCAAGCTTCCCATGCACCCCCACCTTGATTTGATATTGTGAGGGATCTCCAGCGACTGAGTACGACTGTCAGCACAAATGGCAAGTGCCACGTGTGCCAGTGACTTCCCTTTGAGCAGGTGACAGGAGGCTGACATCCCCTGCCCACATCCTGCCTGCCTGAAACGTGGCTGTGCCATGTCTGCACACCCCCAGCACAGACCCTCCCCAGGGCACAGATCCCTCGCCTCATCATCAGAGCCTTTCCTGGATGTGCATCCATCGATGGTTTTTTTGTGGCAGATGTTGCTGCTGAGTCACAGGGACTCGTGAGGAGGGTTCCACACCCATTCCCTGCATTGAACCCCGAGGCTGAGCCATCAGTGCGTGAGGAGGGCGGCTCTTGGCTACCTGGGCACGCTTGCCTGAAGGACGGCGGAGCCTGCCAGCTCCCATTGCCAGGCATGAGGGTGAGCCCGTTATTTCCTGAAACCCCTTACACAACGCAGAACAGCAGCAGCACTCTTACAACTTCAGAGGAATGATTTTCCTTTGCTAACGGAGCTCCACGGTCCGTGCCAGCGTTGCAGAACAGCACGTCCCTGCGATCGCACCATGGCACGGCCAGAAGACCCAAACAAGTGCTTACATGACCAGGCACCGCTGATGTTCCCACATGACACCGTACAAATGATGCCACTGCAGAGCCTTACAAATTGACCGGACAGCCTGGGAGGGACCACGGCACCTGCCTCGCACCAATCCCAGCGCTGGCGGCCACGGAAGCCACTGGCATTCCAGGGTGCGGGGCCAGCGAGGGTCCACTCTGCTCTAGCCCCAGCCAGGCTGGGGGTGTGTTCACCTGAACGCGTCCATATCCCCATTCTGAGAACGTTCTGCTGAGAACGAGCAATTCCACCGCACAGAAAATTTACCGGGATGGTCAGCGTGTGGCAGGAGGAAACTACGGGGCTTCTATTTTCAGCAGAGCTCTGCCTCCCCCTCCACACAAACCTGTCTCCGAGTAAAACAAACTGGAAAACACAGCTGGAATGGTGAGGACGGGCAGCTCCTTCGGCAACCCTTACACCTCGCATCCCTCCCTCTCCTCGCAGCATCGTGCCCACCCGGACTCTCTCCCACAGGCACTTCACCCGCTGGTTCCTGCTCCCTGTTCGCCGTCCCCCAGGCAGAACGACATGCCCCGGCCCCGGCAGAGCCCGGGCTAGGGGTGTCACCGCGGCCGCGCACCTCGGTGACGATGGTGGAACGATAGACATCGCGGCTGTACTCCCAGCCGTCCAGGCACGGCTCCTGCTCCACTGCCTCCAGCTCCACGTCGGAGCCGGGTCGCAGCCCCAGCGCCGAGAAGTTGGCGAGCGCGGCCAGGCGGTAGCGGCGGCAGCGGCTCGGCGCCTCCTGCCCGCCCCGCAGCTCCAGCGGGATGCTGGCGTTGCGCCACTCGCCGCTCAGGTTGGTCCCGCGGGGCACGACGCACCGGTGCTCGGGGGTGCCGGCCAGGAACACGACTGACATCCCGTTGAAGCCATTGGGAATGATGCTGGCGCTGAGCAGGAAGAAGACGAGGCGCTGGAAGCGGCCCCACTCGCCCAGGAAGGCGGTGGCAGCATCGTAGTCGCGCATGACGCCCGCGAAGCCCCGCGTGTCTCCCGGTGCTCTGCGCTCCGCGGAGGCGCTGGGGCAGCTCCGCCCCCGCCCGGGCCGGCCCCGCAGGGCGGTGCGTCCCTGCCCGGCGGTCCCGGCCCGAGAGCAGCGGAGGGGCTGTGCCAGCCCCGGGCTCTGCCGGCCCCGCCTCCCCGCGGCATCCCCGGAGCCTTCCCCCGGCCGCCGCTTCTGCCCCGCCGCCGGCTCCGGAGCTTTCCTTAGGAGGCGTGTCCCGTTTTTTTCCATTTATTTCCCTGGGCAGCCGCAGTCGGAGCGGACCGGGCGTTGCCGGTACCGGCAGGACGAGACGGGGCGGCTGGCTCGGCAGCAGCTGCCGGTGCGAGATCAGCGCCCGGTGGGAGCGCGGCGATAGCCCCGCCGCCCCCAGCCTCCCGCGAGTCCCGAATCCCTCCCTTCGGGGACCCAAACCAGGCTACCCCCTGCACTGCTGCTGCTGCAAGATGGATGCACAGCATCGTACCGCCCCCGCGGGAGAGGGGCACAGCCGGGCATCACGAGAACAGTTAATGGACAGGAACTGGAACAGCGAGCCATCAGCTGGGAGCTGCCGGGGCCGGCGGGGTCTCTGTCCCCGGATCATCCCACGGAACGTAGGGACGGCAATAATGTGAGCCCTCCCACACAGGGAGGAAAACAAGATCACAGAGGAAAACAAGGATCAGACAGCTTTAGGAATCAAACGCTCTCACAGCCCCTGCAATCCTGTCCCTAATGCAGCCCCGTGCTTTTTCCCAGCAGTGTTTACTCTCGGCAGCAGACAAGGTCAGCAATGTCTGCTCAAGGAGCCTGTAGCAGCTCTAGCCTCGGGAGAGGAGCTTTTTATATTCCCATCTCCTATCCATTTACTATTCCTGCTCTACACGTGACTCTGGCTTTGCCTGCAGTCGGATACGTGGATAGCTGTCAAAGCCATTTCAGAAATCTGAACAACGCTGTCATCTTCTGAAATAACTCAGGGGGCACTCAGAACCCCGGTGGTGTCTAAAACAAGCACGGTGCTTGCCCTGCTCGGACAATGCGATTCCCTGGAGGTGTGAGCAGGGCGCCCGTGTCAGGCTGTGCCCAGACGAGGATTCCCGTGCCAGCCATGGGCCAGAGCAGGCTGGAAAGCATCGCTCCAGCAGAGATCACAGAGGGCGACGCGGGAGTGTGGGAAGGAAGCACCGAGTGGGAGCGATGGCTCGGCGGTGCTTGGGGAGCAGAAGCAGATGGCAACATTTATCTGGCCAGGCAGCGATCTTGCTGCTGCTTCAGATGTGGGATGAAGAACCCATGTCGTGGGAAGATTCAGATATCTCCTGTTTGGAGAGGACATCCTCATGCTGGGCCTGGACTACTGAACAGTCTAAGCTGTCCCCAGTGATAAGAGGAGGGTGGGGGCCATTTGGGACAGATCAGAGGTTCCCAGGCAGCAGCCCTCCACCTGCCCTGCCTCGGGGCTGTGCAAGAACCATAGTAAAGAAATGCAATTCGTGCCTGCTCCCATGGGGAAATTAGGGATGTGGAGTGTATTGTCTTAAGCATTAATGTTAATGCAATCTTAGTAATTATTCAGTCAACAGTAATTTATTACAGAAGACTAATTTGCAGTGCTCAGAAATAACTGTGGTTAGGCTGCAAATTTAGCATATCAAAAGTAAGTGGTAGATGACGTGCTTAAGTTTATCTGGTTTGCAGATGCATCCTTAACATATTAAAATTTCACATGTCTGACATGAAGACGCCACAGCCTCTTCTCTTACATTGTGAACCTGCATAAATTAGCAGTTATAGAAATCCCTCATGTTCTAGCCAGATGTACTCGTTTGAAAGTAAACCAGTGAGAGACTCTAAATCAGAACTACAATTTAATAGGAAAATTAAAAATAAATGCAGTAGTACAGAACCACTGACAGAGGCAGAATACAACCTGACACCCTGTTGGTCAGGGTGGTGGTAGCAGTCCGATTAAATGGTGCCTCCAGTCCTCCTGAAGTGATAGATGTGCTCCTGTTGAAGTGGTGATCCTGTAGAAGGGTCTGGTCTTCCTCTGAAGGTCCAGTGGTGTAGCCCTTGTCCTCTGGGAACCCAGAAGGTAAGAGCTGAGTGTGGTATTCCAAACCTCAGATTATATCCAGGTAGGAATGCTTGGTTCCTCCCCCTGGGCGGAGCATCTCACAAGGGGATGGTATAATTTTATGAGTCATGCAGTGAGGCTTGACAGCCCATTAACAGAAGATAAGCCCCGGAGGGAGTTATCAGGGATGTGTCATGGAAGAGATAAAGAACACTGCCCCACCTGGGTTTAACAGATGGTGATAGAATACATACTTTTGGTTACATCTTACATTGTAACCTAAGACACAAGCTCTGCCACAGCACCACAAGCTCCTGCTGCAATCACCATAACCCAGAGTTTTTGCTGGGTGCTTGTGGCAGGACATCCCCTCTCTCTCATGGCTGGGGCATTTGGAAGAGAGAGCTCAGGCCAGATTAACAGCCCAGCAAGGGGTCAGAGAGCCCAGCAAGGGGTCACCTCCAGGCAACTGAGAGTCTGAGCCCCAGCCCCGAGTACACATCTTGGTATGAGAGCAGATGTGGAAAGAGGGAAAAGAAAATAAACATTGGTGACCAAAAGACATGGTTCTTATGTCTATAAAAGTCCACATGAATTATCACAGAGGCAGAAGTCTCTTACACACTCCTTGGGAACATGTGAGAAGATTTCTTCCAGAAGTCTGGACACAGATTCCGTGGTTACTTTCCCGGAAATTGAGGGAAAGGATTTCCATGTGTGCCCCTTCAACAATTTGGTGGTAAGAAACATTGGATCCTAAGTTACCTATTTCTTAGCTAGCTGTAAATTTCATGGTACCTTTAACCCCATGTGCATAATACTAGTGTTCCCATTTGTCTTACTCCTGTGTAGTAATAGTCTGTTTTATGTCTTATGTCTGTTAGTTTTGTGTCTATTAATAAATAATTCTATAATAGACCGAATCAGCCATTATTAAAGAACTTGCAAATGAGAGTGGTTCTTGTTGTGCTGGCCACCTCAATAAAACTACTGCCTGCTGCCAGAGGCCTGGACAAAAGGCAGGGACTTATTTAAACCCACATCATCCATTCATAACAGTGCTCCCCAGCTTGCAAACCCCACTTGTGATCCAACATCAGGTATTCTTTAACCCAAGCATGGAGATTATGAAAACCACATGGAAACAGTGGCCAGTGAATGGCTTGGACAGTTGTGGAGCAAATTCACAGTAGGGGAAGGACCAGTCCTCGTTCTTCCAACTGACCCTTCTGAAAGAGGTCAGTGCATGTGTCCAGAGAAGGGCAACAGAGCTAGGGAAGGAGCTGGAGCATAATTCTGATGAGGAGCAGCTGAGGGAGCAGGAGGGGCTCTGGAGTATGGGAAGCTCAGTGGAGATCTTCTTGCTCTCTACAACTCCCTGAAAAGAGGAGGAAGTGAGGTGGGGGTTGGTCTCTTCTCCCAAGGAACAAGCAATAGGATGAGAGGAAATGGCCTCATGTTGCACCAGGGGAGGTTTAGGTTGGATATTAGGGAAAATTTGCTCATGACACTGGCACGTGCAGTGGTGGAGTAACCATCCCTGGAGGGATTTAACACACATGAAGATATGGGACTTGGTGACATGGTTTAGTGGTGGGCTTGGTAGTGCTGGGGGCTTTTTGCACCAAAACAATTCTGTAATTTTACCACAGCCTTATAAAACACATTTTTCAGCTATTAGATGAAGAGCAGTGTGTGGGAAATGAGGTCAGGGAGAGTCCTGTAAACTGAGATCAGACACCAAGAAGCTGGCAGAGCAAAGGAGTACTTCATTGAATGACTGAGACACCACCTCTGGTGCAGGCACTTGGTTCTGGAGGAAGCAGAAGGCTGCACCAATTTCTGCTGGATGCCACAACCTGCCCCTAGCTGTGGAGCAGCCCAGCGCAGTCACATTACCCTCACCTAATGTGACACTGTGCTACTGCTGGTATCAGAGCTCCTGCTCTGCTCCAGAGTGGGGTGGTATTGCTCACAGCAGCTCTGCTTTTTCTGCTAGGGCAGAGCTCCTTTGAAGGGATCCTGTGCTGTAGTGGGACAGCTGTGCCACCCTCCCAGTAGCCATCGTGAGAGCTGCGAATTAGAAAGCACATGAGAATTTAGAGTTTTGTGGATTGCACAGCACTTGGATCATGTGGAAACTTGCTTATCAGCAGGGCAAAGCAACACCCATCTTGTATGTGTCCTCTGAGAGGCTCTGTGCTACATGCTGGAGCTCCCAGGCCACCCTGCTGGAGTGTGATACAGCCCTGCTCTGCCCAAAGCCCTGGCCTTGCCCTCCTGCCTGCCCTGGAGTTGGTGATCACATCCATCAGGGTCACATCCCACTGGACCAACAGCATCTGGGAAAAAGTTATCTTTGGCAGCCTTTAAAAAGGCTCTTGACTCATCTCAGCCCTTCTGCTCTCAGCAATATAGTGCAAGTACCCCTGGAGCAGTGCTGAGAGTCACCTGATGTTCATTTGAATCCAACCTGTGGGACTTGGAGCTCTTAGGGGCATTATGGCCATCACTTCCCAGTTCCTGGTAGTGGTGAATGAATGTTTCTCCTCCTAAGCAAAGCCCAGCAGACAAATATTTGGTGTGAATGATTTTTCACCTTATTTGTGGTAGGAATCCTGTAAAAGAGATGGAGTAAGGATGCCTGTCTTTAGCACATGTGCGAGGATTTGGGATAAACCCTCCCAAAGCTCACCTACTCAAGTGCAGTCAGGTTTTCCAAGGCTATCCACCACTCACAAAGGACTTTAGTAATTTTCCCTGGTGCAATGTCGCTCCAGCTAGGGAAGAGACATTGTTTGGCCCTGGTGGGGACCAGCACACACTTCCTCTGCAGCAGGAGTAGGTGCATCGAGGCAAACACGTCCTGCTTCCCTGGCCCCCAGCCTTCGGGTCAGAGCTCAGCGACGTGGGTCAGGGCTGCATCAGAGCAAGGAATCGCCAGAGGTCTTGCCAGAGAAAAGATGAGACGCTCAGGCTCATCCCTACGTTGTAAAACGACCTCTCCCGGAGCGATCATTGCCAGAGGTTTCCCGAAGCGCTGCCCTCTGGGCGGATTTGGATGTTCTTGTTCGGGAACCTCCCCACCACGCCGGGACTCCTCACAGAGCTGGCTCTTGTCCCATCCTGCTCGAAGCCGCTGGATATTTCAGTTTTCATCACTAGATGGAGCAGGAGACAGCAGAGCGCCCGGATGGAGCTCTACCTTGCCCCATGGCCCTGCACACAGACAGCCCCTCTGCCCCTCATCCCCTCATCCACTCCCCACATCCTTTACAGACCCGTGCATCCCAGGCACACACATTTACCGCTGTCTCCCCTACACATCCCATACACTCCTCTGCACATCATGCATGCAGTGCCCTCCTTTACACCGCCCTGCACTCCCCCAGATGTTGGGAAAACCCCTGGGACATGCTCCTTGGGCAAGCTGGGATTCTCCATTCCAAGGACAGATTAGACACCTCTTGGGAGGGTCATGGGTGGCTGGTGCTGCCTAGGGACAGGGGCAAGGTGTGGGTGGCCTCCCAAGAGCCCCTCCAGCCAGACTTTCCAGTGATGGTGTCCATGTCCCACTGGTGAGCCCAAGTCCTCCCAGTCCATGGTCCCACCGTGCCAGCAGCTTGGGGAGGACACACTCATCACTGGCCTCCTGGAACCCTTCAGGTTTGGGAGTGAAGAGCTAAGATGTTTCTTCAGAAAATAGTTATTAATAAAGCCAAAAGCATGAACCAGGTTTGAGCACTACCTTTGCAGTATGAAGTGTGACCCTGTGCACAACTGCCCTGAAAGCAGTACTGGCCCCAGCCCAGGCCCTCCCCACTGGGCTTCCAGCAAAAGGAACCGCTTTAGGACTACTTAAAAATTCAGAATATTTAAGTGTCCTGGTGGAGAAGCTGCTCCTGGGCTGGAAGAGCTCTGAGAGTGTTTGCTGGGGAGAAACTGAGGCAAAACAACTTGCAGATAAATTTCCTTAGAATCAGGAGCAGTTTTCTGGGTTTTACTATATGTGTAGGGAGTATTTTTTTCCTCCCTAAAGTAATTAAAATAGCTTCTTTCACGTATGAGAAAGGGAAGAGAGAGAACTTTTCCAAAGAGCCTCTTTCCCTCAATCCCCCTCCTATGGCACAGGACATTTATCCTCAGAGAAACTGATGGACTGAGATTGAGTCCCTGGGGCAGACAGGCAGTAACAAAAGCAAAGTTAAACCACTCCAAACAAAAGCTGCAGCAGAACAAGGGTGTGGTGGTGGAAATAATTCCTGGCTAAGTAGGAAACTTTAATGATGATACATGGAAAAAGTTAAAACAATTAAAACTTGAATCAGTCTGGCCCTGGTCCCACCTCATTTAGTTAATAAATGCTCTGCTTCATCATGGTGGAGCTTACGCCTCTTTTTTTCTAAAGAAGAGAGGAGGCTCCCAGTGTTGGGCTGGTCAGAGTAGCTGCGTGGGCAGCAGAGGGTCTGGGGGGCACCAGTGCTGCCCAGGCCCTCTGTACCCCTCACTCTGACAGTGGGGATCACCCCAAGGGGCTGAAGCCCCCCACCATTAATGCCCAGGGCAGAGAGGCCGGGGATGGTGGTGGCTAAACCACAGAAACACATCCAGCACGTGTGCATTCAAGGGTGAACAGAAAAACCACTAACTGGAGAATCATAAGCATGTTAATTATTTGAATATGTGCACTAATTAGACATGGAGTTACACAGACCCACACTATGGAAACCTTTCCTGCCACATGCAGATCCTCAGAGATTCTGTCATTTAAATGTTTTAGGCACATACAGACAATTTCCATATATGAACACTTGCCAAATAAAACCTTTTAGGTTAAATAGTGGAGGCACTTACCTCATATCCCTTCTGACTTTCCCAGTGATTTGAATCCCAATCAACTATTAAAAGATTGAGCTACAGAAGCAAACATCCCTCTGACACAGCTGCTAACCCCAGCCTGCCCTTGCCTCCCAATTCCCCACACTCCCACCACCCAGTGGGCTTCTGTACTCCAAGGGTCAGCAATAACCTCTCCTTGGGAAGAAGGCCCAGATCACTCCAGCAGTGACAGCAGTAACACCCCCAGCACTGCAGAGCTGTGGATCCCAGTCTGATGACAGCCTGGGACAGCAGGTGGGACAAGGTTCCCTTGGAGTGTCACCATGGCTGGTCAAACATCACCAAAATCACTGATTCATCAGCCTTGTGCAGGGGCAGATGCAGCAAAGCTCTGGACCATCACAGGATGAGCTGGGCCACACTGGTGGAGAGGTGCCAGGCACCACTGGGGGATCACATACCAGGCAGAGACACAGTGGCCTTTCCCATCTCCACACCTGATAGGATGTAGGATCCCAGGAAGGTCTCAAGTTAAAAAAAACCCACACCAACTCCCCCCAAAACACATGCCAAACCTCAAACAAGTTCTCAATGAAATGTGAAAAGCAATTCACATTTGCAATTCGTATGGAGATGCAATTCATAACTCCAAGATGCTTTTTGAAGTTCATCCAGTGTCCTTCTCACCTGGATGCCAGGGGAACCCCACACATACAAACCAGGCAAAGGCCAAGTGATGTGAGGCAAAACCCATAATACAATTTTATTTTTTGTTTCATACAAACAGTACCCTCCCCATATTTTACAGAGTTTAAGAGCATTTTCTGGTGACACAGAAGGTGACACTTGCCTGTGGCTGCTCCTGCAAGCCTCACAACAGGAATGGGGTGGCCTGAAGCCAGGAAACTGTGTGCCCTGGGATAGGCCTGTGTGAGGCAGCTCCAAGCTCTGCAGGGGGATCAAGTGAATTGATTACTCCTAAGAAAGGATATCATGACAGGCCATGTGGAAATATTGATTTGAGGGAACTTGGGACCAAATTAAAAGAATGGCTCCATGCCCAGCACTCCCAGTGCTGTACTGGTGTGACAGCCAAACAAGACCACCAAGGGTGCCCTGGCTCAGCTGGGTGTTTGAAATGAGGGCAATGAACCAATTTATGAACTTTCTGGTTCCCTGTATCAGGGCTGATGACTCCTGGCATCCTGCAGGACATGGCCACCATGCAGGTAGAGTCAAATGGGGACAAGAGCCTCAGGGAATGACAAACAGCACCACTGGCAGGTCCAAGTGTCTGCCTGGAGAAGGGGAAAAGGCACTCTGTGCCATACATGTTGAGTTTTCCATCATGCAGCTGAGCTGTATTCAATCCTGGATTTGGGTGAAGCCTGAACTCTCAAGCTACAGGCACCAGAGCTCAAACCAGCAATGTGTAAGGATAACAGAGGAATTCAGAATAAATGTTTCTGACAAGGTCAGCCTAAGGAGCTCCAAGTAGAGTCCTGCAAACCAGGGCAGTAATGCTTCCAACCTGATTAACATTAGTCTCCTCATTTACACTTGTCCCAAACATTCCCCTTCAGAGGGTACAACTGACAAAGCAAGGCCATGCAAATACAAGAAAAACGTGGTTCAGCTCTGTGATAAGAATTTCCATGTTTCTTGTAATTTAAAAATTAAAAATTCCTGATGGCAGAAGGAGGGGGAGGTGGATGTCCTGCTGCTAGCAGGAATGCACAGAGCCAACATCCCTTTGGTACCCAGCTGGAGGGAGCCCAGGGCTGCTGGGAGGCTGCGGGACACAGGCCAGGAGCTGCTGCATCTCTGTAAAGCACTGCATGAAGAGGTCTAGATGGAGACCAGTAACACCCTAAAATCCCTTCCGGGGTCCAGAACCTGTAGGAAGAAATTACCTGCTCAGCCCCAACTAGGATCATACTCCCAACCCTCCTCCAGTCCCTTATTTTCCCTCTTAAGGAGAGCCAGGAGGGAAAGGGGTGCTTTGCCCATCACCCCGTTTCTTATTTTCCTTTTCCACAGAAGGAAAGCAACCACAAGCATTTCTTTTTCTCCCCCACATCCTTCCTCTTTGGAAGTGAGGAGGAAGAGGAGTGAGGCTGTTGCAAAGCAGAAGTAACCTCATGGTACTAAAGACACAGCTCCCAACACCTTGCACAGCAGTACCCAGCAGCTGAACAACTCAGCTCTCTCTCTCCTTCCTCCAAGTACTAACATGAAAAAAACCACATTTCTCTAACAAAGCAACATTTCAAAATCTTTTCCCTGTCAAATAAAGTGGATGATGGACCTGGCTGAAAGCACGGCCTTGGGAGATGGGTATAAATCTAATCCTGCTGCCCTGGGACTTGGGGCTCACCCAAGCTCCAGTTCATCCCTAAGTGCCTGGAGGGATTTTATCACCCCCTCCCTGCTGGGAGGCAGACCCAGATAGCAGCAAACTGAGGATCTAGAAATAAAGGATTGCAAAATTATAGCAAAAACTGGGGAATAGTCACAATGGCCAAAGCAAAGGCATCTGTGGGCAGAAGTGGGGATAACCAAAGGGTGCTCCAGACTACTGCAGCATCCTTTCAAGGTGTGCTTGAGTGATTAGATGACAGAACAATTGAATTAGGAGTAGAAGAAGGAAGAAAAAAGCCTCATCATACACTCAGTGTGGAGATCTCTTGGGGAACTCAGATCAGTCTGTGTCAGCCTCAAACTGCCCTGGTCCAGGGAGCTTCACTATAATTACTGCTTTAAGAGACCACCCTTCCTTGGCACATCTGCTGGGATGCAGCTGAGTGAGGCACCCACTGGTACTGTCCTGACTCTCAGGGATTGGTTTTTAATCACTGGAGCAGCCACAGGACAGAAGATTAGGGTCAGGACATAAGAGACAGCTTCTTTTGTTAAAGTGCCTTGTTTTCTTCGAGCTTTTAAAACATCTTCTAAAACATCTTCAGTAGAAGGAGGGCACAAAAAAAAAAAAAAAGAATACAGGTTTTATATGGAACAGAGTAGAGAATTAATCAATATTTACACAGATCTTGGGTAAGATTATAGCCCAGACTAATAACCCAACACAGCAAAAAGCAGAGTGTCAAAAAGAAGGGAAAAACCTGTTTGAATGCTTTCAACACCATTCCCCAGAGATCCCAAGTGTAAACGGTTTTATCTAGGAAAAGGCATTTTAACAGGGGCTTTGGTAATCGGGGTTGATAATGGCCCTGCTGCTCGCAGCCGGCAGGAGGACGTGGGTGGGCGCAGGGCCACGGCCTCTCCAGAGCACAGCCCGGGCTTAGACGAGTTCAACTTTAGCGTTTGGATAAACAGCCACCACGTCATATCCCTCGGGGGGTTTAACCCTCTCCTTGGCGTGCGTCTCACAGTACAGCTGCTCCTCAATGAAGAAATACCCTCTCTGCTTCAGGTTGAGGCCACAGTCATCACACATGAAGCACTCGGGGTGGTAGAGCTTGTCCCGAGCCTTGACGATGGTGCCCCTGGGAGAGATGGGGAAAGCTCAGGTGAGGTGGAGAAACAATGTGCATGAACAGCTTTTCCTGCTGCCTCAAGTAAAACAGTAGGTGGAGGAAAGCAGCATGCAGGGACACGTAAGGGTGTTATCAGGGGTTCTCATCCCAACATCTCAGCCCACCCAAAGCTGCCACCTCATTCCAGGTGTGGCTTCACTAAGCTTCTGTGGGAAGGGATGCACCATACCCGGCAGCACTGCTCCACAGCTTGATGCAAAGCAGAGCCTTAAGTATCTACACTCAGCCTGGACCTGAAAACCAGGAGCCAGCATCCTGCAAGGACTGGGGCTCTGCACTCACAGGCACTATGACTTGTGGAGCAGAGACCCTCAACTCACAGCACCAGCAAGAACACAGTTACAGTCATTTGCACAGCTCACACTCAGCCAGTATTTGGCTTGAGCAGGATGTAAATTACAGCAAAACATAAATTACAGCAGGTCATAAATTACAACAGAACCAAACAGAAAAACACCTATACTTTCTGAAATAAACATCCATCTGTCAGAAAGTAACTCTTCAAACAAACAAAACTAACCCACAGCTCTCTGCTTCTCAACACTCAAGGTGTTTCTCCCTCCAACCCTTGTAAGGCAGCGAAGGAGTGCCAGTGCTGTGGTGCTATTCATAGTCCCTGGGCAGCTACTATGATAAGCAGGGCACAGACCATCCCATAAACTATCCTTTGCAAGATTCCCTTAAAAGGGGCAATCTGAAGTGTATGGCTCAGGTTAGAAAAAAAGAGGAAGGGATTCACAGTATTCTCCTATAAATTATAAACCATGTGCCTGGCAGGACCCAACCCAGCCAGTTCCAGTGTCACCATCCCCACTGAAGAGGAGGCTTTGCTGAGGTAAGACACTTACACAATCCCGTTCCCGCAGCGGGTGCACTCGGGAAGCATCTGCAGCCCAGACATGGGACCACCAAGCTTTGGCATCGGGGCCTTGATGTTTCGGGGGTTGCTCAGCTTGTCGAGTTTTTCACCTGCCAAGAATTATAAAGACACAGATTGAAAACTTGGCCTCTCAGGGCTGTTTTTTTTCTCTTTTTCTCCTTCTTTTTTTCCTTTTCCCTTAAGGAGTTAAATGAGTCTCTGTGTGTTATAACAGGATTTGCAACTTCCTTGGAAGTTCCAGGATAGCACCAGCTCAATAGACATGGACCTTGTCAAAATACAAAGCAGCTGTGATCTAGAGATGTGAGGTTAATTTGGCTGTAACACTACTTACTAAGTTAAGAATAATAAATAGTGAAGAGCTCAGAAAAGCTCCAAAAAGAAAAAAAAAAAGGTTCCATCACACCAACATTTCAGGTACACTTGATAGATCCACCATCTCTCAAGGAGATGGAGATGAAAGGCTTTCAGAGAATGAGGCAAACTGAACCCAACAATAATAGAATCACATGTACTTTTCTTCCTAGAGCACGCATTTAAGCTCAAATAATCTAAAGCAAAATATTGTGATAGAAGATAAGGTCTTCTGAGGCACCAGGCCTCCCTTCATGAAGGTCCAACAATGGGAAAGGAAGAAATGAAGATTTCGTGCATGTGAACAGTATCATAGCAGAGTTTTCAGTGTTGCTGCCCACACTCCCTACAGACCATCTACCATCTGCCCTCCAGTTCTAGACAACACCAACATGCTTGTTGCCAACCCCTGGGATACTGAAAAGCTTCCAGCAGTGACTGCATGGTTTTCCACGGCTGACAACTGACTTGTCTGTTTGGCATATATTGATCTATGGTTCCTCTGTGATGGCCTAAGTTCATAGAAAAAGCTCAGGTTTAAGTTCATAGAAAGAAAAGGCTCAGGAAGAAGGACCATTTGGCTCACAGTTTGGAAAAGCAGCAGAGGAGCTCTTGGATGAACAAGTCATTCTCCAGAGTTCTAATTTGCCACACTCCCTGAGCTTCCAAGGTGTTTCAGTCCAGGGTCCATTGTAAACATGTGCTTCAAGCCCTGATGCCCAGAAGGTCTCAGTAGGGCACAAGCACTTTCAGACTGAGCTATCTGCACATACTCTGTGCCAGTTTTGGCAACTTCAGAGCAAAATCCAGCACAAGTGCCTCCCATGGCTCCAGGAACACCTCTGCCTTTCCTAAAGGGAACTTTTAGTGCCTGGAGCCAATGCATCATCACTGCTGGTTGCTCACTGACCCCAGGCAGGGTCACACAATAGATACATTTCGAAGGGCATTGCTCAGAAAAGCTTCCTTCCATGGAGAGACCCCTGCTCCTCCATCCAGTGTGTCTCAGGAGTGCTTGTTGTCCTGGCCCCAGACAGGAAGGAGGGTGCACACCTGGCTCATCCCCTGGGGTGCACAGGCACCTTCACACCACAGCCCCCCTCTCCAGCCAGGGCTCTGACACAGAGGCCAACACTGCCAGCAATTCCAGCCAAGTGGGTAAAACCAAAAGGACCAACTTCCCACCAGACCCCACTTCCCCAAAACACAGTACAGTGTTTGCCAATGCCAAGAGCTTTGATACATGCAAGAGTGGCTGCCTAAGAGCAGAGCAGGGCTACTGCACCCCAGGAGTTCCCCCAGTGCTCAGCTGGCTCCAGCCAAGCCCCTTGCTGAATCCTGCTGCTGCCTTGCTGGGAATAAACTGAAGCAACTGCTCAAGCTGTTGGCTCCCCCAGCGTGAGACACAGCGTGCTTGGACAAGACACACTCATCTGCCAACATTTAACATTAAGCTGTCACTGCCTCTCATGCAGAGTGCTTGGATAAGCTGCTTAAAAGAGGAAAGAAGGGGGGGGGAAAAAAGGGATTTTACAACAAAATGAACCCTGCAGAGAAGGCTGCTTCCCATCTTCCTGAACTGTGGATCATTTCTTTCTATTTACCAGCTCAGTCTCATGGTGATTTACAGTCTTCAGCAGGGCAGCAAAATGCTTTAACTCCACAACGTCAACCATGCCATCCATCCCTGTTAAGGCTGGAGTGTTTGTCCTTCCTGGGTCATGGGTGCCTATGAAGGTGGGCACTGCCATTCCTCCAGCCTCCACCTCAGCACAAAGCATTGCACCCTAAGGGTGTGGGATAGGGCTAAAATGCTTCCAGTAGAAACACATTCCATATAAAACAGGTTGTCCAAGACATTCAGCTCCTCAGGAGAGGAGAGCTTGACTTTAAAAGGACAATGCAGAGCAGGCTTAGGACAAAATGTGTAATTTTAGGCTTAAGGAAAAAGGAGCAGCGATGGCAGCTGTAAAACAAACCCAGCAGGAACACTTGGGATTGAAAACATGCTGGAACATCCCAGAGCTTCATGCCAAGCAGAGACGCTTTTCACTTAATTTCTCATCCCTTGTGAAATAAACAGCACTGGAATGACCAAGGCATGAGTGAGGCTGTGCCTGCAGGCAGTCACACATCCCCTCCATACCAATGGCGGGGAGAGGGAGGATGGTACAGCCCAGGAGGTGACAGTGACTGCTCCAGCCTGTCCCATGCTGGCTGGTACCTGACAGCAGCCTCTCAGGCTCCAGTGAGGGGCTAGTGCCAAGAGAATGCCGATGAGCACACATCAAGGACTGGCTGGACAGTCCCAGGATTTGGCACCTCTTTGTTCCCCATTCCCCCAGTCCACAGCCTTTTCTTTCTCCCTTCCTCCTAGCACTGGGTTCCTGCCAGCCCAGGGCTGCAGGATGCAGGGGGAAGCAGGAGCAAAGCTTGAATTTTGTTCCCTTTCCCTGGCACAGAGAAGGGAGGCAGGCAGCAGCGTTACTAATTGGGATTAACACAGTCACTTCCCATTTGCTTCTTCCTAATGAGGAGACTGGAGGAGCAGCAGATTTGTCCTTGCTCTTGGTAAAGGACTTGAAGGTCCAATTGGGGCCTGTATTTAACACCAGTTTTTCTGCCAATCCAGGGGCTGTAATACTAATATTAAATATAATAATAAACCCAGTGCTTCTGAGGCTGGTCCTATCTCATGCTTTGCAACTATGGCTCAGTCCCACTGAGAAAACCAATACTGGTGGAATTCCATGATGATCAGAAGTTACCTGCAATTGTGCTTCTTGTGAAGCAAGAACCAACATCCTTCTAGTCAAAGAACGGACTTCTCCAACACTTTAGATACACAGAAACTGAAGTGCAACAGCCCAGCTCCCTACCTCTCATGGCTTCATAATGAGATTTACAGTAGTTGGTATTTTCCCATAAAATAGACATTCCTGGATTCACATGATTGGAGTACGGGGCCCTTGGAAGGAAGCAGAAAGAGGAGTCTTGCCCTAATTACTGTAAAGCAAAGGCTAAAAGTTTGAATATAAAAGCCCCAATGGACTTAAGGTTGAAAAGAAAAAAAAAAGAAGGTGAAATGTATAGACTGGGGATCTTATTATTTAATGTGTTAACGACATGGGCAGGAAGCTGTGACAGACCTGAGAAGTGAGCCAAGAGCTCCTGATCTCTATCCCTGCATTGCTGAGGACCATCCCACATCCTTATGCAAATGCCATTTACTTAACCAGACCAGGTTCTCCAACAGTGATGTTACACAACTGCTTAAGGCCATCACATTTCATAAACCATGTCAGAAAAACAGCTGCCACACTGGTTGCAAATCCAGCTTTCACATGGTGCTCAAGTCAGCCACAAAATTTGGCAAGCCAGAGTACACAAAACCCTGATTTGAAACCCACCATCCTGGTGGTCTCCTCACAGGAGGGTGCTTGGGTGCCAGCCTCCTTACCATTCTCACCAGCCTCCAACATGCCCTGTAAGTATCGGAAGGATCCAGACTG
This sequence comes from Monarcha castaneiventris obscurior, assembly GCA_026261815.1. Taxonomy (NCBI): domain Eukaryota; kingdom Metazoa; phylum Chordata; class Aves; order Passeriformes; family Monarchidae; genus Monarcha; species Monarcha castaneiventris. The sequence continues at coordinate 2,167,434 of JAMPIT010000371.1, forward strand.
CTTTGGCTCTGAAATGGGCTTTTCATAATCCTGAAGCATCTTGTAGACATCCGACTCCACATCAATCCCATTTCTGTTCCGTGGGAGAGACTTCACAGGGTCAATGCTGGTTTAAAGCCAAGAAAGAAAGAAAGGCTCAAGTCAAACGGAAACAGCTACTCTAAGCTCATCAGGCACGTATTGAAATCTCTGCATTCCCACAGATTCAATTAAGCACCTCTGTTCCCATGTGTTTCCCTGCCTGGAGGTATGTCTGGCCCAGGAACAGCTGCTGAACCAAGGAGGTTAAACTTGTTCCCTGTTGGGCTCCAATTGAGCAACACAGCGAGGGCTAGCCCAGTTACCAGATGCCTTCAGGAAAGAGGGCAGCTGCTTGTAAATGTTGTAAATTGCTTTGCCACCCATGCAATTTACTGAAAAAATGGGAAAAACATGCATTTCATTAACTATGCAGGGCCAGGGCATGCACCCACCCCTTGTAAGGGCGTCTGGAGAGCATGTGCCAGGCAGGACAGCAAAACCCCTCACCACCCACAAGTGCCTCTTGTGAAGCTGGTGTTACTGTAGGTACATCACAAGCACAGCCCACAGCTGAACTGAGAAAACCATCCCAACAGGGAGGGGACACTGGGGCTGCCCCGTAACCCCCACCTCCAGCCTTCAGACTGGAGCTGCTCCTGCTCTGTATGTGGAGCATTTGGGAGGCACAGACAACAAATAACAATTTAAACCACTATTCCAGTCCAATACATCAAAACAGGAAAAGCATGGTCTGGAATAAAAAATATTCCAGGTACATGTTTAAATATCCTGCTGAGAAGAGCTGAATCCAACTGCTGTTGTGCTCCAGAGGCCCCAACACACAGCACAGCTCTGGGCAAGGGGCTCCTCTTCCTTTTTACAGAGGTCATCGGGGTCATTATAAAACCAATAAAAGTAGCAAGAGCCCTGAAATCCATCAGCTTCACATACTTTAGCCATCATCTGGATCATTTTCTCCACCAGTATTATATTCATGTCTGCTTAAACAAATAAACAAAAGAAATAACAGAAAGAAATAACAGAAATAAAGAAAGAAAAGAAAAAAATAACAGAAAGAACGAACGAAAGAACGAACGAAAGAACAAAAGAACCTCCAGACAAAAGTCACTTTCAAAGAATGGCCAGAGCTCCATATTCTGGTAGTGACCCCCCAGCAGCTCTGGTCCCTGTGGGAGGGGAGGGCCAGCCTGGGTGGTGGGGCTGAGCCAGGGACTGATCCCCGTGACTCTCAGCCAGTCCAAACCCTGCATGTGAGCTCCAAGCGCTTGTCTACCCTGCTACAGCTCACTCCTACATCAGTTCACACATTTTCAATGGGAAAAGGCAGGTTTTGGCCAGCCCAGCCTCATCAAACACCAATTCAAAGAAAATGCACTCCGGCCCCAATACTACTCAAAGACCCAAGTGAATGTCCTGGCTTTTGGCTCACTTGCAGATAACACCAGATTTTGTTCTCTGTACTTTTTGTGCAGTTCTCCTCTTTCCAACTTCATTAACTTTCCTGAAGCAGCACAGGGAATAAGCTGGCTTGCAGCATCACTGAAATACAGATTCATGCAGACACAGAGTTCCCAAGCTGAAAAGAAACTCTTTGCATGTGATACAGACATTACTTTCTTGCAGGATATTTTGCCAGTTTGGAGGAACATAAATCAAGATCCTCATAAGCCATGTGAAAGCATCCCAGCCCACAACCTGGCTTGTCTCAAAGTCTGAGTTATCCACCCAAACCATTCTTGGCTACACAAAAGCCTTTTCTTTCCTAGGAGTATTATTTATTCCTCAGCCTCCCGGACAGCTGTACTGAGCAGATATTACACTTATAAACATCCCAGTTACTGGAGTTCATCTTTTCAGCCAATATCTCCAGTTTCCAGGGCAAGTGTTGGCTCCTACAGCAAGGTGATCCCCACTCCTAGGAGGGCAGCACCCTCCCTCCTGCCTTGGATATACACTTTGAATAAACAGTGTATTATTGTCTGTGACACTCACAGAGCCATGGAATTGTTTAGGTTAGAAAAGCCCTCTAAGATCATCAAGTCAAATCATTTCCCCAGCACTGGCAAGGCCACCACTAAACCATGTCCCCAAGAGAAACATCCACGTTTGTTAAGTCCCTCCAAGTACGGTGACTCCACCATTGCTCCAGGCAGCCTGTGCCAGGGCTTGACAATCTTTTTGGTGAAGAAATTTTAGCTAATATCCAATTGAAACCTCTCCTCCTCTTGTCTTCCCTAGCATTAATCCCAGTACCCAGGGGCCACTAATCTACCTACTCACATCAGCAAGAGAAGGGTCTTAACAAATCTAGAGAACGAGCACCTTCACCAAGATGCATACCTGAGCATTGCTTCAGCATCACAAACTTCAATTCAATGTTGTAGTTGCTACCTATGTAGATACCTTTTTTTCTTTTTGCTCTGTTTTGTTTATTTGGTTAGTTTCTTTTTTTTTCCTCCCACCTACATTTGACCAGTGGAGCAGGGGTCCAGCCCAGCATCTTGATGGACTTGGCAGAGTTAGGTCAATGATTAGAGAGGATCATCCTGAAGGTCTTTCCAACTGAAATGAGTCTAAGATTCCATGATCTCTGGAGCTTCAGGAGCACCTCAGCCTCTGTGCACTCCCTGAACCGGAGTTTGCAGAACAGCAGCAGACACAGAGTGCAAGCCCTGCCCTGGTCCTACCTGTGGGCAGGAGTTATGTGGAGTCCACTCAGCTGGCCTGGAAGCGCCGACTCAGAGCTGTTGTTTGCACAGAGCCGGGTTGGTTGGTGATGCTGCACGTTCAGCATCTGCTTGTCCATGGGGCTGCCCCCAGACCCATGGGGAATCGACCTCCTGCTCTGGGCAGGGCCACTGTCCTGGAAGAGAAAGAAAGCAGAAAACCTAAAATTTATAATGTGTGATGTACGTGGAGGGGCTGTGTTGGGACATGCAGTTTGCAGTAATAACATTTTATGTGTGCTGTGGAAAGAAGGGATGTGCAGCAGGAAAAGGAAAATTCAGTCTTGACCTGCAGTTAAATTGTACTCAATCTACACAGCTCCCCTTGGTCCCCAACCAAAAGAACTTGCTGATTCTCCATGGTGAGCCACTGCCAAATATTCTGCATTTATTCTCCTGTAAAAGCGTATTTGCTGTTTCTTTAAAAGAAAGGCTCTTTAAGTGAGTCTACTTATTCCATGTTCCATCACTCTAAGGGCACTTGCTGTGCTCCTGACTTTAGGGCCATCACTTCCATTTCCATCAGCAAAACAGGATAAAACCATGCTAGGCAGCTCCACTTGCAGGCTGGGCAACACCTGAGGCCAAGGGACCAGTTCTAGGATTTTGACTTGCAGCAATCCTTGTCCACACAGACCCATGTTCATTTAGGGAGGTTTTCTCCCCAGATAAGATCAGTCATTTACAGTGTGAGAAACACATCGGTCAAGGGTTTAGCTTTGTATTCATATTTCCATTTGCTTTTTAAGTCCCAAGGTAAACTGTAGAAATCTTTTTGTAATATGACCTCAAGTCAGGAACTCAGATGCCATTAAACCACAAATTTTCCACATTATTTTACCATTTTACCTATGTCAAACATTACCTATGTGTTATTCCACACACATGGAATTCACGTATATGGGTGTGCTATTAGTCAGTCCCATCCACACCCATAAACCAAGCAGTACCTCCTGCTAATGTCACCCGAGCCAGGCTTTACCTGCAAAAACTCACTATGGAGAGGAGCTAATTCCAGCAAGTGGGAAAAGCAGCAGGAAGCTGCACACAGCCCATGGACACATGCTGGCTGCTATTTCCAGCCATGTGAGTCACAAACATGCCTGGACTGATGAAAGACATAGATGCTGTGTAAAAAGCTGGAATCTGTTTAATCTGGTTTAATTTGTTCTAGGGCAGCTCCCCAACAGAGCTACCTTCCATCATCTTCTCAGTAGATTGAAGCTGATGAAAAACCAAGCAGGGAAATAAAACACCATCCTGTGAACAAATAACGAAGTGCATATTGTGGGGCTCTGATACAAAGGTTACTTTTGACTAAAATAATCCCATAAATACTAATTGGAAACAAATGTCTATCACTGGTGCACAGGAGAACGCACTGGCACTCCCAAACCTTGTAAAAATGAACAACTAAGAGAAGTAAAAAACAGATCCTGCCAGAAAACGATCTTGGAAGTCCAATTCTTCAGTTCTTCCTAAGGCAAAACACCCATTGATAAAACCAAGCTTAGTTAAGAACTGCAAGATGGTGCCTTTGAGGTTTTTTTCCTACCATCAGCTGAAATCCAGCAAGCTCCCAGCAACTTCCCCAGCTCAGAAGCTGCCTGGAGCCCTCTTGGCACAGTTCCCTCCACACCATGCATGCACACACACGTGGGGAAAACTGCTTCCAACATAATAACTTCAAATTGTCTATTAAAAAAGGAATTTTGCTGCCAGGAATAATATAAGTTTAACTGTTCCCCAATTTATATGCTTAAAACAAATATATATACAAGCAGGCTATGGCTTTCTAATTCCCAGATTTACATTATTATTTCAAGGGAAATAAAGAAAACACTCAACCATGACGCAGAGAGGAAAAGAAGGATCATAAAGACTTTTTGGGAAAAAAGCAATGGTCCATATGGCTGGCAGCACTGAGAGCGATGAAAGCCATTACCTTTAATTATCTGTGTCACATGGCTCAGATTCACACTCAGCCCAGGGTGGCTGAAGGAGAGGGCTGGGTCCTCTCCTCTGACCTCGTGTGCTCCTGCACTCTGGTGCCATCCAGATGTTTGCTGGGGAGCACGGGACTGGCAGCTGTTTCCAGAATGGAAACCTCCTCCAGCAAAGGACCTCCAGACCATCATCTCCATGGACTTGCTCAAATCCAAGGTAGTTTGTAAAGCGTCGCCCCTTTGTCCCTGTTAAGCTCAGCAATTTGTACATCAAGACCAAATGTTGCTATAAAGCTAAAACTTATTGCTTGGGCACTCTCCAAGAGGCATGGAAGGCCTGTGATGTAAGGGAAAAACAGAGCCCTTCCTGCACTGCTTGGCATCCCCAGTTGCCACCAGTTCCCTGTCCCTGTGGGAGAAGGATGTTCATGCTGGTGGCAGCTCACCTTTCCTCTGCTCAGCCATGTTATAAAGCCACAGGTGACCCACCAGCATCCACAGGGATCAAGAGGCTCCTCCTGTAGCACAAAAAGCTGTTCCCAGGTCAGAGCTCAGTCTCCTCTTCCTCAAAGGCTGTGAGACCTCTGCAAGACTTCGCTTTGTGCAAAACACACATTCACCCTCAGAAACCCAGAACCAGATGGATTTCTTTCCAGTTGTCAAATTCAAGATCAGTTCAAATTAGCCCCCTTTGGGACCTAATTTGCTTTTCTTTGCTGGATTTTCTTCCTGCTTTTTATGGCCTTTTGAAAACTGAGTTCACAAACCCTTCTTAACAGCTGGCCTGTGGATTCTCACCACGGACAACTCTTTTAGCCTCCAAACCAGACACCCCCAATTTGTTTTCTGACGCTTGGTGGTTTTTTTTTAAATGCATTTTGCAAAATGTCCCATTTGTCCTTCCACCCTTTTTCAACTGCAAGTCCTTAGCTGTAGAGACCACAGAGATTTAGAGAACATCAGACTTCATATTCTGATCCAAAGCATTTCAAGTTCATTCACTTCAGTGTGTTATAAATTAGACTTTTAAAAGGCCAGAAATACAAACAAAATAAATAATCTCCCTTTTCCAGACTACCAGACAGAGATGAAAACTGAAGATTGCTAATTTGAGAGGCCAACATTGGCTCCTAGAAGCTCCAAGCAAGCCCCTCCACCCATGGCATGATTTGGACGGGCTTTGAGCAATGACAGTTTCAGTGCATCTAAGAAACCTTCCTTGGGAGCAAACTCACCAGCTGCAGAGCTGGAAACATCCCCTAGATTACACCTCCAAGCCCCAAATCCACCCTCCATCTGCCCATTTGTGCAAGGGTGGTGGGATATTTGCCCAGACAGGACCAGCAGCAGCTCTGTCCCTGTGATGTGGGAGCTCATCCCCACAGGAATTGCCTGCACCTTATTTTTCTGATCCTGGAGATGCTGGTCCTGTTCTCACACAACACATGAGACTCAAACAGAGCTGAAGGCCATTAAGCTGAAGGCTCAGCCCAAAGCAGTTTTCTGTTTGATTTTCTTCGAATTCACCCTCTTCTCAAAAACAGAGCACAATGGGCTGGCCTCAGCTGAATGTCTGCTGCCAAAATGCTGAATTACAGACAGAAGCATTGCTATTTATGCATCAGGAGGTAAAGCATCCCTCAGCCATAGAGTCACCTAGAAGAGGTGCCTCTTGTGACCGTGTCTGGTTACCTGTGTCCATCATCCAGCAATCCAGCAGGAGAAGCCTGTCTGCACCAGCTCCTCCTCTGGCTTCTTTCTCCCTTGCTCCAAGCTTGGGTAATTCAGTCCCAATTGATTCTGGCCTCTTCTGGCAGAGGGCTTTCTGAGGATGAAGTTTTACTGCCTTCATTATTGCAAGTCCTCTATCATGCAAATGTGCCAGGCAATTAAGCCTGAAGACATATCCCAGTACATCCTGACACCCTCAAGCCAAGACTCAGCCTCTGCACAGAAGACAACTGCAATGCTGCAGTCTCTCCTTTCCTTCCCCAAGGTTTTCAAGAGTAAAGATACTGCTTCATCTCTGATAAACCAGTTCAAAAGTCCCAAAATGAAAATCTTATTATTACCCCACAGAAGGGGTGTATGGGACAGACAGTATGGATTTCATTTCAATGCAAGTAAGTGATTTACACTGTGGCCAGTGGCCACAGGAACAGGACTGACTTTCCAACAAAAGCCTCAGGAGAAGTCCCATGGGGAACTCTTATGACAAAGGCTGCTCCCAAAGCTTGGAGAAAAGGATAGATTTTAAAAGCTACACTCATTTTAACACATATTTCCCTATAAGCACAGTTCAGATATTCTGTGTATATGCTGCTTTTACAGACTAAGCAGCCTTCAATCTAACTTTCAAAAGCTTCAGTAAGTATGATCCCATTACTTAGCTCAGCTCAGAAGATTAAGGAAAAAAGGTTGAGTCTAGTTTACTGAGGCTGGATAAACTGAGTGTGTGGGTTATTTTACAAGACAGATTTCAAACATTCTGCCAAGCTCCCCTTTCAACGTATACCACAGCCTGAAGGAAAACCTTATCCATCACATCCTTCTCACTACACTCCTTTCACAGTTGTCAGCTAAATACCAAATTATTTTTTCAGATCTTCTTAAGTAAGACATCAAACTCTTAAAATCAGATGGTCTTTTCATACAAGGGCTGCAGACAATGTTGACATGAAACATGACTCAAGCTGGAGCCTGGTGGAGCCCCAGCCCACCCATATTCCCAGAACAGGCTGTACTGTACAAGAGCATGTAGTGACAGGACAAAGGGGAATGGCTTCACACTGACAGAGGACAGGTTTAGATGGGATATTAGGAAGAAATTATTTCCTGTGAAGGTGGTGAGGCCCTGGCAGAGGTTGCTCAGAGAAGCTGTGTCTGCCCCATCCCTGGAAGTGTTCAAGGCCAGGCTGGATGGGGCTTGGAGCAACCTGGGATAGTGGAAGGTGTCCTGCCCTTGGCAGGGGGATGGAACTAGATTAGCTTTAAGGTCCCTTTTGACCCAAACCAGTCTGTGATTCTGTATAGCACAAGGTATAGCACAAGGCCAGCATACATTTAACCCAGGGACAAATCTCTCACAGACAAAGAGCAGTAACGTTTCTCCACCTTGGAGCAGTCATGTGGATGGCCACCAGCAAGGCTCTGATGGATGTTTTGTCCCACAGCTCCAAGGAGAAGCTCCACCCTCATGCAAATTAAAGAGCTCAAGAGAGACTCGAGCTGCAATGCCAGGACTTTATCCCATAAGCTACCTGGGTCCCCAGCAGTCTCTTAAAAATCCACAGCAATGGAAAAAAGTTACCTAAGACTGTCAAGATTAAAATGTGTTTGCATTTATCTTGCCTGCTGCAGTGCAGAGGGCACATTTTTAACATCAAGTGAGGGAGAGGTATTTACCCAGCAGACAGAGGAGAGCTTTGTATTAATATCTTGCTAGAAGAGCCTTGAAATTTCCTCCTTTCCCCAGCAGCAGCAGCAAGCTCCTGCCAGGTGACTACCTCACTAGAGCTAGGCTCAACAACAGTCTAAACCCTAGAGAGGACTTTCCTTCTACTTCCCAGTGTTCAGAGTCCCCTTCCAAGCTCAGGACAGGAAGACATTGCCCAGTGCAGGTGTTGGACTGATGCCCCCACCATGCACAGACTGCTGGATTAACTTTCCCACTGACAGAAAATAATATCCACTACAGATGGAAAAATACCTGAAACCATCACAGCAAGTGTCCACCCGCCCTCCTGCCTGCCCCCTTTCTCCCAGGAAGATGCTGCTGTTCCCATTTCAGTCCATGCTTCCACTGAATCACTTTTCTCACCATCCAGTGTTTGGCTTATAGGACAAACCTGGCAAGCTTAACACTAACAGACTATGTCCTGATTTCATGCTTTCCAGCTTACTCTCTCCTCTCTCTCATTTGGGGAATTGTTGCATTTTCAGGTGCTACCATATCATGCTTTCTGATTTTCTTTCCATAATCATTATCAGCAGCTAATTGAAACCAAAAGCTTCACTGGCAACAAGCTAAGCTTCAGGCTACAAAAATACTACATGCAAAAACCAAAAGGTGCCTACTTCACCAGAATGGCTTATCTGAACACCCCTCTCTGTAAAAGCCAGGGTAAGGTACACGAGAAAACACAGAAAAAGCAATAGGATAACTTTTTTTTTTTCATTTTGGAATGCCCCAACCTTGCTCCAACCTTTTTTTTTTCCCTCATTAATAAAAAAAGATAAATTCAGGTAGATTCAAAAATGTCTCAGCCTTTCCCAGCCCTCTGTGGCACAAGCTGCTTTAGGGGATGGGAGCAGCTGCTTCAGCCTGATCATCCTGAGGGACCACAGTGAGCATCCCTCCACCACCCAGCATTCCCCCCTACACCACTGGGGATGGCTCTCTCCACATGCTCTCACCCCAGCAAGTCACTCAGGTGACCTCCAAGAGCAATTAATTCCTCTTAAGTGGGACACAAGGAAAAATGAAAGGGGATAAGCTGTTTTTCCTGATGGATAAGAACAGAAACACTGAGCTACACCTGTGCTTCCAAATACGCAGCACTTCTGAGTACACAAGCAGCAGTTTCCTTACCTGTGTTAACAGAGTCATCACTGAAACTGATGTTACCAAGTAAAATAACACAGTATATGTCTGTGTTAGCACTTAATCCAACAGCATTTTGTTTTGTCCTAAACCAACCCCCACTGTTATCATTTCAATATAATTCCTATGTACCTTCAATGAGAACAAATTATTCAAGTTACCTGGATAGAGAAGGAAACACCATTTTGAAGTTTCCATTCCCATTTTTTCCCTCATTTATCCTAATATTGTTTTTGCCTCTTTCATATACCAGGACTATCAAAACTCACTTAAAGATGCTAATTTATCTAAGACATACACAGAGAATTTCACATAAAAGGTTACAGCTTCAAGATGTTATGGTGGTACTCAGAAAACTCCTCTGCTTTCAAAGGATGCAACAGTATATCACAGGAAAAAGTAAACACAAGTGCACAGCTATGTGTGTGTAACCTCTTCACCCAGTAAATTAGATCAGTGGTTTTTTGTGGTGTAAAACCCCAATATCTGGGTGTGAAATGTTGCCTGAGCACCCGGAGCTCACAGCTGATGCACCCACAGTGGCTGTCAGCATTCAGCATGTTTCTGCTATTAAATCAGTCCTCAAACAACAAGCTGTGAGTTCCCATGGAAGGGAACCCGTGTTTGTGCCAGGGCATTAGCTCATCCTTTGTTTTCCCCAAAGCACGAGGCAGACATTTTCCCTCCTTCCGTCAGGAGAGGGCCGGTTCGTGCCCAGCCGCCTGGGACTGGGGTCCCAGCAAGACCTTTCCCAAAGCAGGCATGGCCCATCCTGCCCTGCAAGCAGGGGAGGAAGGAAGGTCAGTCGCCTTGAGAAAGGAAATTCCACCTCTCCAGCAAGGAGGCTTTAACCCCCAGCTCACAGGACTCAGCACGGCCTATGCCAGCCTTTTGAAAAGAAGTACATATAAGTTTCCTGCATAGCAGCGACCCATGGAGAACTTAAATACTTCATTTAATCAAAGTTAAGTAAAATTAAACTAAATCCATTACTCAGTTAATTGAATGAGGACATTCACCCCTAGTAAAAAAAAAAAAAACCTAGCAAAAAGTAAATAAGAGCATATTTAAGACATTTTTAAAGGTGTTAAAATCAGTGCTAAGGGACATGTTAGCAGCAGCAAATTACCCTCCCTGCTCTACTGGAGGACAACCACTGCTGTCCCTGGGTGTCCAGAGCTGGGGCACCAGAGGCTCAGACTCCCCTGAAGCCCACATGTTATTTTATTTATGTAATTAGGAGCAAGCATGATCAGCAGTGATGCTATTTGTGAGGTCAGGGCAAGTATGAAAACCCCCAGGAATGATGCTGTAGAGCCCACGCTGGGTGGATGCCACGTGCAATGGAAGGTAGCAGGTCCTCAGTCCTGCAACCACACACACCTGAGCCCCTCTGGCAAGAGCAAATGAAGGTGTGTTCACATTTCCACTGGCCTGGCTCACACCCAGCACTGGGCTTCCTGCACTGCCTGGATTAGGCTGCTCAAACAGCAGATGCAAACTTGTCTCAGTTCCTCCTCTTCACCCCCTTCTGGCCGGCATTTTCACCTGGCAAGCCACACGCCTTGCACCTGATTTTAGTCAGGGCAAACTAACAACGAATCTCTGTGGACTGAGAGCTGGGTGTCAAGAACAGAGTAACACATAGGAAAAATAATTCAGAAGTGACAAGCAGACACAGCCTTCTCATCGCTCCTGTGCAACTCCCCTGATGCTGTGGAGAGACTGGCTCTTCTCCCCTGCCCAGAGCTCATGGCCGAGTCGGGTGGTCGGGCTGGGAAAGCCACAGCTCAGGGCACAGCACGAGAGAGGACCAAGGGCGCTGACCTACCTCCCTCATCCATCCCCTGAGAACGGCATGGGGGCTGCTCTGCCAGCTGAGCAGCATCAGGATGCCATTCCTGACAGACTGCTGTGGGAAGTGCCTCTCCCTGTCTGCACTGCCAGAGGAAACCCAGCCTTTCACCCCACACAGCTATTTCAGCAAAGCATCCAGGTTCGGGAGGACTCGCATCCCGTTCCAGCTCTGGCTACGTGCTACCAATTTAATTTCTGCTGCAATTATTCTCCTACCCACACACTTGATCTACTGTCAATCAGCACTGACAGGGTCCCCAGAGCCCAACATTTCCAGCCCCCATGGGCCAGAGAGCTGCCAATTCTGGCAGTTTGGGAATGAACAAGAAAATAAACATCCTCTCTTTTGATTAGCACCACATGGGGGTATTTTGACTAGCAAGCTGATGCTACAGGAAGCCAAAGCCAGTGGGATCTCCAGAAACTGATGGATGGATGCTCCCACTCCCCCATCTGCTGGGGAGGAGTGGCTGGGGCCCGTGCCCACAAGGACACAAACAGCATGCCAAGTGAGACTGGGGATCCTAACACGTCAGCAGTGATGTCATGTCTGCATGATGGAAATCTTGACTGCTGGCTGGAAAGCTCCAAGCTGCACCCAGCAGCCCTGTGGGTCCCACCTCCACCCATCTCAGTGTCCAACAGACACAGGCAGCCCTTCTTTAGGATGCAAGTCTGAATGTCACTGCATTGGTGTCCTCCTGTGTAGATCCTTGCTGTTAAGGACAGACTTGTCTAGTGAAACCAACTGATAACCAAAGCCTGCATTTAAAAAAAAAAATTATTTCCTGAAGGTGACTCACTCATCCTGCTCAGCATTGTTCCTGCTAATTATGAAAAAGCAACTCTCCAGTTCCAGCTTCTTCAGTTTGAGGGCAGCTATTCCCCACAGTCATGGCATTAATCAAAGTTTTAATAAGGAGGATTGATTACATTCTTGGACTCTGAGTAGGGGTTTTCCACAAAGCTCAACTGAGAAACCACAACAGATTTAGAAAGACGGGAGAGGAAAACTCACCAGCCCCTCCATACCTTCCAAGTTCTCTCACACAGAAGATAACTACAAATTTCACTGCCTTCAAGACAAAGATTACACCTAAATAAACTGAATTGTAATAATAGAAATACAGATCTTCCTACAAATCACTCAGACTGAGGCATTCTGCTTATGCTCACGTTTCAGGGCCTCCAGCAAGAGTTACTGTAGTCACAAGTTAAGATTTTCAACAGATCTTTGCTCAGTATGATGAAAAAGCACACAGAGTAAAACCTGGAGGAAAGAAGGATATGTGCTCCACATTACTGCAAAGGCCACTGGGGTAAAACTCTCAAAATCTTTTTCAGGGACAACCCCCAACCTCTTTTTGTGATTTGAGGGCAGAATTCCAGCAGAAATTCTTCCCTGTGTTTCAAAGCGGATTGCTTTTTTCCAGATGCAAGGAAGTGCACCTAAAGGTTGCACACATTGAGCCAAGTTATTACTTTACAATGAGATTTTTCCTTCTCCCAATCTAGTAAGTGCCTTTGCTAGAAGGCCTGAATGGACACAGCACAGGACAGCCCTGGGTCACCTGGCACTGCTCCACAGGGACTCCAGCCATGCCTGGCAGCTCTGCTCCTAGGGGACTGGATGCCTGCAGCAAGGGTTAGCTCTCTTGGGTGCTGATGGTCACCCTCAGCCTCACACAGGTCAGAGGACACCAGTGATAACACTTGGGTTAGCAGAGCTGCTGGCATGTGTCCCAGGCTGTCAGCACGAACCACACTGGAGGCACAGGCCATTTGGGAGAAGAGTCAACCAGCACATCTTGGGTGCAAGCACAGCAACCTGGAGGTGTGCATGGAACCACCTTCACCTCCTCTCTGGGAAACCCAAAAAGCCACTAAGGAAGACAACATATGGATACAAGCACAAAAAAAAAAAAGAGAAAGAGAAAGAATCTGCTGCCTGTACTTGTGTACTGTGCCTTGTTCACACACCTCTCTTGGTGCCCTACCACAAACACATCTGCTTTACACACCTACCCCCCAGATTTACACATTTTCAGTGTATGTCTGGATTCAGAATAGTCCATCCCCACCCCCTTCATTATATTCTATAAAACTGTCTAATTTTTAAAAAGATCCATAGGTAACATATATTAATAGTCAGATTCAAATCCAATCTGCATTAAACCTCAGAAATGTTGTATCTGGCAGTGGAACTGCTGCACATTTGTTCCTCATTTAATATTATTCATAGGGTTTCAGCACATTAAAGTCTAGTATGAAAAAATTTCTGTCAGAAAAGATGGCTGTAACTGATAAATGAAGCAAACATGGCCAGAACGCAAAGCCCAAGCTCACACATCACCCTGTGCTGTAAGTCAGGGCAGGAGAGACCAACAGCCCCACGTGTGGCTGGTGTGCAGTACCGGGGCAGCTCTGCCGGTGCTGCTGTTGTGCCGTGCCTCTGCCTGGCAGGAATGCAGAGTATCTGCAAATTCCACATGGCTGAACAGCCAACAGACTCCATGGCCTCACACTCTGGTCCATTTCTCATGGGGTTTGGAGGATCTCGCCCTGTCCTGATCACCCGGTGGGCTCTGCTGCCAATGCTTTCCCCCCATTCCTCACTGAGGGAAACACCATTCCTTGTAGCATCATCCCCTCTCTTCCACCCTTGCAGCTCTTGCATTCCTTCTGGACTGAGCCAAAGGAGGGCTGAGGGGGCACCCTGGGACCCTCATCAGGACACTCTAAAAGCCTCTCTGGAAAGGAGCAGTTGAGCTAAACCAGCAGATCCTGCACACAGGCATTTTGTAAGGGTTGGAGAAAAAGCATGAAATAGCATATGATATAAACCACCTCTGTGGAGAAGGAGACCATCTGAGCAATATTTGAACACTCAGAGTCAGGCAAAGAGCACTCATGTGCTTCTGGGGCAGGCACAGGGGATTGTGTCAGCCTGAACTGATGTACTTTGGTGTTCTGAGGGCTGCAGGCAGCCCCAGGGCCTCTGCAACTGCCCTGGGTGGGGTGGCCAACCTACAGCAGTGAGAAGCCTCAGCAGGCTCCAGCACTGCCATCCCTGGCCTCGGGTGCCCGGGGAAAGTTGGCAGCATGTGCAGCACACGTTCAAGGGGCAGCCAGACAGCAGGAGCTGCCTTCTGCCTATCTATCCCCCAGTTTCCTCCTTGCTCCCCAGATATCTCTACAATACATGTGACCAGCACATGCAAAAATTGACAATCCGGTACCTCATAAGCAGAGAGGGAGAAGAGAAACCCCATTCCTCTTCCCATTGAGAAGCCAAAGGAGAATGAGAGTCACCTTTGACCTTGCTAACAAGCCGTAAGTCAAGAGATGGGTAGGAGAGATGGGGAGACCTGCTCAGCTCCATTCACCGCCTGGCTGCTGCAGGAGACGGGGTGGTAAGGCAGGGCAGGATACAGGCAGAAGGCTCCAGGGAACAGAGCTGAGGACAGAGGGAAAAGAGAAGCTGCAAAACAGAGAGAAGGGTCGAGAGAGGAAAAAAAAAACAAAGGCAAAAGGTTAGAACATTACCAAGAAAAAAAAAAAAAAGAAGAAATCCACCATCATGGGAGGTGAAACACTGTCATGGGATTGAGAGGGTGCAGCAGATTTTGGAAGCAGCCAAGGTAGAGGCACATCAGCTGAGGCAGATGCAGACAGACCCTGCACATGCTGTACCCCAGGAAGGGCAGGTACCAGGCAGTCAGAGGACTTCCAACAGCTCCCTCCAAAGTAACACTGACTCTGAGCTTGGTCATGGCCTCAGGGGGGTCAGTGCTGCCCAGCCTCCTTGTGTCCCTGGCAAGCTGATCCAGCAAAGCCAGGCTTGGGTGGAAGGCAATGACAGAGATGGGATTATACCAGATCTGCTCAGGATCTGACCCACTGTGGGAATCAGGAAAGCACAGACAGACCTGCATGGAACTTTAAAGCCACACATGGAAACTCCTTCACTTCTGAAAGGACCACAGGCAGAGCACAGGGCTTTCCAGACTCCAGACATGGATGTCCTCTCCTCAAAAGCAGGAGGGGAGAGCAGCAGGTATGCAGGGCTGCAGCTGCCGTACCTGTGGGTCCTGCTCAATGTTGATCCGGTACGCTTGAACCTTGCCATCTTCCAGGACAGGGGGTGACCAGGTCTTCCCTTCGGCTCTGCAGTGGGAAATTAAGTAAACTCTACTAAGATTGCTTTTTAAAAAGCCCAAACCAAAACACTCCCCTCCAAACAAACAAAATCCACAAAAATCCCCAAGAAAGAAACAGGCTCCTTAAACAAAACAAAAAAGCAATTAAACAAATTAAATAAAAACCGAAACAAACAAGCCACAAAAGAAAAAAAAAGCCAAACATATATATAGCATATATTAATTCCCTAGCAGGCCTATATTATATATGCATTTGTCCAAAATTATCCTCAGAAGCAGTACAATGGCAAATAGAGAAGATGACAGTTTCATGCTATTAAAACCATGAAGCTCAAAATCATCCTTGAACTACTGGCTCTGTCTCAGTCTGGGGTTTAAGAGACAAACTTATTTTGGTTCAAGAAATCAGAAGACAGGCTCTTGTTGGCTCCTGTTTTTCATATTCCTGGCTTTGTCCCTTTATTCTGCCCCTGAATCCAGAAAGTATTCTGACTACCTGTGTGCACAGATATATGTACACATACATACATGCAATCCCTGGCAGGCCTGTGTACCAGAGCACACCACGAATTCTATAAACAGGGAGAAGGCTTACACCACCATGTATGAATCATCTTAACCCTTTCAATAGTTGCCAGACAGAAAAAGCCCTAAAAATACAGTTTCCATTCCCAAATGCATCGTCAGTCCTGCCAAGGCAGAGCAGAATACTGTCACTGTCCAAAGATTTTCCATGTGCCTGACCAATTTTTTCCCCACAAAGGCATCTGGGGGCATGGCTGGGACGTGATCTCCAGCATAGATCTCCAACACTCAGGGTATGAGGGAGCTGCAGGGGCCCAGGCAAGGTCCAGCAGGTTCATACACAGGCTTTTCAGGGTGCAAGAAGGTTAAGCTGGAAGATGGAAATTCCCTTAAGTTCAAGATACAGCTTTCAACATGCAAACTATTTTGTTTATCATCGCAGTCTGTATATGCACCACTTCACAAAAATAGGTCTTGTTCCATGGGCACAGATGCATCCAAGCATCCACTGTGGACTCTCACCCCTGCCACATACCACATTCACTTTCAGTTTAATTATCTGCAGAGTCTAAGTTTGAAAAATAAGGAGCACAGTTTTAACCCAGGAATTCTCAAGGTGGTTTTTACCTTTGGTATTTTGCAGCTACACAAGTCAGCATACAAAGCTGCCTTTCCAAATCTAAGGTCTGGCCCAAAACCTACCAAATGCAGGGACTCCCACTGACTTGAACACATTTTGGATCCAGCCCCTGAGGGTTTCAGCTTTTTTATTTCACTACTGCCATTACAGCCTTTTCAACAGGGAGTGATTACTCTCTCTCTCATAGCTAGATATCTAGTTCTGATCATTTATCTTTACTGTAGCTATTTGATTTTAGGCTGGGACAATTCACTATAAATTGGTCTTTCCAACTGGGACAAAGGAAACAGTCCCTCCCAGGAACATCAGCATTCCCAGCAACCCCAACTTGCTTTTTTTGCCACGATCCACTGCTGTGTATATTGCTTCCACACTGAAAATCAGATCTGGAGGCCCAGAACAATGGAAATGCCTAACTACATTGGCAGGGATTATTATTTCCGTGCTTTCCTGAGCCAGCCCGATGAGAGCTTGCGGTGCCCTGAGAAGGGTCCATGATAACTTTCCCCACACTCAGCTCTGGAGCCCACATGCCAAATACAGCTTAAAGCATCCCCAAAGACTTGAACCTGCCAGTAAATAAGGACAGAGCTTCAGAAAGTGATTCTGATTACAGAGGATAAGAGCGATAGCAGCAAGTTCACTCTGCATGAAGGTACATTCATTCTGTCACCAGTATTGCCAGCACCTCCCAGCTCTCCATACCCCTCACAGAGATCACTGTCCATACCAGAAAGCAGATAAACTTGTGCATTCCAAAAGTCATTATGGGTATATTTGCACTTAATGACAGACATGGACAGACTTCAGTTTGCATGGAGAAGCCCATTCACGGTTAATGCTTTAATGACTGAACTCAAGGCTTCACCATCAGTTCTGCAGAGTGACCAGAAGTTCTTGGTATAATGGACACCAACTCTGAGAGCTTCCAGGGACAGCCTGAACAAAGCCAGGCTCACATTAGACCCAGCTTCCACTTGAACTATATTCAAACAAGCTGATACAGCACAATTTGGGCTCCACTTGGCACTCTGAAAGGCAAAGCAAAAGTGAATGGGAGAAACACCAGCCTCAACAAAAAGAAAGTCAAGCTGTAAGTTTGATGAGCATTTATGCTTACACAGGGAGACTCCCTCTTTTCCCTGGGAACAGCAAAATACCATGTAATCTGAAATAATCCAAAATAATTAAGAGATTACTCTGCCTGAGAGAACAATGCCACAGGCAGCTACTGCAGGAGGGGCTGATGCTTGCAGCTCATGTCCCAGCCCTGGCTGCAGGAACACCCCATGCCCACAGCCCCAGCAGGACCAGCAGCACAGGGGTCCCCTGCACCTCCCAGACCAAGCCCCAGAGCAGTGGAGACCTGGGGGTCAGCAGAGTCACCCCGAGACCCCCAGCAGCAGGTTCACCCTACCAACAGTCAGAGCTTTGTGTTTAGGCAACAGCAAAAACCCAACACACTTCTCGTACGTCACAGGCAACAGACAGGCATCACTCAAATGTTCCAAGTTGTTTAATTTACAGCTCAAGGACAGGAAAAGTGTTCTCAGACGTGCTCTAGGGGATTAAAGGCAGCTATGTGAAAATCATTACCCTGCATTTACACCACTCTGCTCTCTTTATGGCAGCTAGGACAATCCCAAGAAAAATAACTTGACCTAGGTTAGTTCAAGGCCTTCCACACAGGGCTTTGTGGGAAATGGACCCACTAGCAGGACATGACTAAAAAAAACCAAAGTTGTAGACACCTTTTATCCCACGATTTGTTTTCTGAAAGTTTAAGAGTCATTCTCAGAAGATTACTTGCATATGCTCACATATTTTACCAGAATGTTTTTTCACCTGGTAGTGATCTGCAAGTCTCACTCTCAACATTTGTAGAGCTGCTTTTAAGTTGCAAGAATTCCTGTGTCTTACCAAATTTCTAATTTCTCCATCCCCTTAAAAACTAACATTTATCACTTGGGAAGGGCCAGTCTGGATCCAGGTCACTGCCATGTGTGACCATGCAGCCGCAAACCACCAGAACAATCACGTTGCTGTATTTCACCTGCTTTCTTTGGGGGGTGACTCCAGGGTCCTGCCCATCTCCTGACTGCTCTTCATCTCCTACCATGGCACATCACGATGCTCAAAACTGATTGTTATCAGTTGTGGTTATGATATGGCCATTAGCCTTCTAGAAGCTTAACTCAGTCTAGAAGCAGCTACAGCCAATGCTTCAAATTTCCCAGGATTGTGAACCTCACCACGATAACCATAAGGCATTGGATCCACCCTCTCCAAGGAAGGTGAGCAGCACGGGAGCTGAGCTCCGCTGAGCACCCCGAAGGACCCAGCTCGTCCAGACTATGTGAAAAAGCTGCAGGATTTCTCCTTCATTCCTCTCAGCTGAAACCATTGTGTATTGCTCTGGAAAGCTGCCAGTTTCCCTCTCTATTAGTCTTCAAGGAGCTCCAGAGGGGAAGCTGTGATTCACTTTTTCAGTTGTACTTTTACTGGAAACTTGAGAACATACATTGTCATTCTTCCCATCTTCCAGCAGCTTGCCTGTGCTGCTCACAGCTAACAGACCCCAATAAAATCCCCAGGAGCTGGGGGAGACGGAAGGAACATCAACTGCATGACGTTCCAGGGACTTTTGGGCCTACATGCCCAGCAGATTCATTGCGGGGCTTTCTCACACAGAAACTTCCAGAGAAACTCCATCTGTGTACAAAGAGCAGGAATAGATAGAGAATCTTCATAGTCAATTCTCCAAGCAGACTCAGCAGTGGCCTACACACCAAACCAATGGGGAAGAAACTGATTCCACAATTTATTTTAGATAGAAGGAATCAAAGATGAACCTTTGAGGATTTATTCTTTGACACTACAGTCAGGAAATAAATTCAGCTCAACCACCCTGGGGTTCTTGGCTGCACCTAGGGCCAGTCAGATGCTTCCAGTCTTCCAGCATCCACCTGGCCCTGTGCACAACAGCCCTAGTGCTATCACCAAAAGAAAGGGCTGGAATTGGACTGGACTGGAAATCATAAAATTGTGAAGGTTGAAACAGCCCTCTTAGACCACCAAGCCCCACTGTTACCCCAGCATTGCCAAGCCCACCACTAAACCATGTCCCCAAGTGCCACATCTACATGTCTTTTAAATCTCTCCAGGAATACAAGCTCCCTAGGCAGGCTGTTCCAGGGCTTGAGAACCCTTTCAGAAAAGAAATTTTCCCTAACAGCCAATCAAAACCTTCCCTGGCACAACACACTAACACACTTCTTGCCTCTTAAGGAATTTGTTGTGTAACTTGGAAGCAACTTCACAGTGAGTGAAAAGAACAAGTTTTACCAGGTGTCTGTGAGTAATAGTTCATGGGGCTGCTCAACACCCCGGATCTTCTCCAACCAGCTGCCACATAACTGGCCTGACCCTTCCTGCACTAAGGCAGGCAAAGTACATGCTGTGCTACCTTGGCTTGAGATTCAACAGCTGGGAAGATGATGGAACAGCTGCCTAACTTATCATCAGGGCAGTCTGAACCATCCCACTAAATCTTAATCAGCACCATCACTGCCTTCCCCACAGCCTCACTAAGCCCATGTGAACTCCTGGCCTCCCATTCTGGAGCCATTAACCACAGCCTGAACATCCAGCCCTTGTTCCAGTGATGCCCAAGTAATTCCTCACACCTCACATCAGTGCCCACATAGGCATCAGTTACATAAATCAACTCCTTTCATAAACCAATGAAGACTTTCAACCACTTTGTTTTAGAACAGTAAGGGCACTGTGCTGCTTTGCCTTTCACAGCCTCACTGCCCAAAGACAGCCTTGCACATGCTGGGGTAAAGCAGGAACCAAAAAAGCCAGGGACAAAACATCCATTAACTTCAGGGAGGTCAGAGGTCTCGCCAAGAAAGGACTTAGAAAATGGAGGGTGTGAAGAAGGAGGGAAAACCCTCTCAAGAGATTTGTCCTTGATAAAGGACAAAGAGATTTTAAAAAAAGGAAATATCTGCTAGTCCAGCCTGAGAGCAGGGGCAGCTTTACAGACACCAACACTGTTGGCTGCAGGGCCACAGGAGAGCCACAGAGCCCAACATGCTTGAAAAGCTGTAACATCCCCTTGCCAGAAGTCTTCCCAACGGCAGCACAGGGCCAGTTTCTCCAGGAAAGCTGCAGCACAAGTCTTCACCCTCCCAGCTGGCAGACAACAAAAGGCTCAGAAAAAGCAGTGGGGCTCGCCCTGGCCCTCTGGCACACATGGGCAGGTCTAGACAGTGCCACCAAGGGTTTCCCAGCAGTCTGTGCCAGCAGGAACAGCAATGCCACAAGGTCTACCATCCCACACCCAAGGTCCTTTGAGTGCTCAACCCTCTGCTTTCAAGTAGTGATTTCATCAAAACACAGCTCCAATCCAATTTATGGCTACATTTATTTGATGCATGATACTTGGTCTTGGTCAGGCCACTCAGTAACTCCCCCCTCTTGTTTTCCCCACATTCTGACTTTCCTACTGAACTTCCTAGTCTAAGGGCATTTACTGACCAGAGTCTGAAAACAAAACCCATCTTGTTCTCTATCTCAGTAACATATAACATCAAGGGTTGATGGAGAAAGGGCACAGAATGGAGCAGTCCAGACACCACCAGTACTGTGCACCTCCCTGCCCTCTCCTTCATCCCCTCTCATGCCCAGATGGAGGAACCCTGCTTTGATAAAACAGAATTAAAACCAAATTTCATGTGTCTTCACTAAAGACACAACAAACAGGCTTGTGATTTCAAATGTATTTCAGACAAACACATCTAAAAAGAAATCTCCTTGCAGTGACTTCCAAACTGTATTTTGCTGAAGGTAGTGTACAGAAAAGATGCTGCTTGAAGACCATCCTCTCCCCAAGGGAAAAGATAGTAATCCACAGCCTCGCAGGAAGGGCCTTCTTGGAACTCAGCCTCAGAGCAGGGTCCAGGGTGTTGATCCATAGCTGTGACAAACACCAGTGGCTGGACATGCATACAAACCAACAAAACCCCTCATCACTTCCATAGGACAGGGCTCCCTGAGCAGGACCAGGTCACCCCATGTTCCAGGAGGCAGATCCTGGAGCAGGCATCCGCTCACACCTAGGAGAGGACACCAGATGTGCTTCCAGCAATGACTAACAACTAGGCAACAGGATCCAAGAGGTCACTTGGGAGACAGGAGAGACATCCAAGAACCAAGTCAGTGTGCACTCACTTTGGGCCAAACTAAAAATAGACCTAATAGCACATCACTGGAGCTGCTATCCTCACTGCAGAAAAAAGAAACTACTCAGTTTTTCTGTCAAGAGAAATGCCACTTTCATGGACGTCTCCGGGCACAGCCAAGGTGAGTTCTGTCCTTGAAGAAGTCATCAAACTGATCCAACCGTGTGATCTCCAAGAAGAGCCACCCCATGCTGAACAGCTCCTCACCTCAGCATCTGTTCCTGCCTTGCAGAGCCCTAAGAATTTATTTTTGCCTGACCATGTGATAAAAAGGTCTTTAAAATCTGCATTTATGAAGACTTTAAGGCCTGACAAAACCATTGCAATCCTCTTGTTTAGCAAAGATGCTAAACACTGCAAGGCTGTGGGCCAACCACCAGCCACATCTCTGTTAGAGAATTTACCTCCTCTGGATGTAACACAAGGTCTCACTGTTAAAAATATCCACACCTTTGTAGGTGCAGTTGGGTAAAAACAACCTGAAGCCACAGACCCTCCACACAGCATCTTCCAGATCATCCAGAGGTCATGAATGAACATTTCTGTCTCTCAGGGAAACCAAGGAGACAAATCATCCCTAACCCTAGCAAGGCCCATCCCAACACTGTTGTGAGACCATTGTGACACAACACAATCCCTGCCCTGTGCTGGAATCACCGCTTAGGAGAGGAGATGCACTTTCACAGAGATATTCAAGGGTCCAATCTCAGCCAAAAAAAACCCCTGCCAGTTGATACCAGTGGCTAAAATGAAGTGGAAAGGTGGGAATGCAGTCCATCAATTCACACAGTAGAAACCCACATCCATGAGAATAAAACACTGCCATGCTGCAGGTGAAAACTGTTTTCAGCAAAACTTGGTTCTAACTCCCAATGAAGCTGATCTGCTGCCAGACCACCCCAGCAGCTGGTGGCTCATCAAAACCTCCTGTCACTACACACGGACTTCCACCTCTTCCAAGGAGAGCTCCAGCAGCTTGCAGACAGTCAGGAAGGGAACCCTGGTCCTGCCCTGGGCCCAGGTCCTCTTGCAGGTAGAAAATCACCTAAAGTCTCCCTAAAACTGCTCCAGATGGAAAGCAAAACAATCACCCTCCTTGGCTATGGGAAATTCCACCTATGTGAAGGGGTTTTGCTTGCTTTCCTCATTTTCTTTCTTTTGTAATACTGAAGCCACATCATCTGTACACCATGGGCTGAGCTCAGAGGACTTTGCTTTAGCCAGGCAGCTCAGAGATGCCTGTCTGAGGAACCATGAGGAATCACAGAGGGTTTGCTCCATTTATGGCAGCGCTCCTTCCCCGCTGCCCAGGCATCCAATCAGAACAACATGGTTTTCCAAGAAAAGTATAAACAGTAAATGATAGCTCTTTATAGCAGGAAATTACTCTTTAATCTGAAGTGGAAAACTATATCCACTTATTTAAATTTATTACAGATAATATTAGCCATTTGTGAACCTTATAAGGAGCACTCATTTTGCCTGGGTAATTTGTGATTTTGCTACAGAATTAATTCCAATAAAAATTGGAAAACCCCGAAGAAAACCAAACCAACCAACCAACCAACAAACCCCACAAATAAAGAAAAAACCACAACACACACACAAAAAAACCCCACCCCAACTTAAAAAAAAACAAAACAAAACCAACCAAAAAGACCCCCAACCCCCAGTACCAAACTCATGCTTTCATTTTGCTTTGAAATACCCTAAAAAGTTTATTTGGCAGGATCTTCAAAAGTGTATTCATTGAACAGATGCTTAAAATGATGGGTGGATGTTAATGAAGTGGAAGGGCTTGTCCAAAGGAGATTTTGATTCCCATGATACTCTCTTGCTTGAGTTGACACAACCTCAAAGATTCAACTCAGGCCACAGCCTAGACAAGCCACTTTTTCTATCAGGGATCCATCAAAAATAATTTTGTTTTACTGTTTTTGAAAACACAAGACAAATTACCCAGACCATGGGGATGCTCCAAGAACCCAGCCTAAGAGCACATCTGCTCCAGGCCCAGCCAAAAGCCTTCTGAGCAAAACTGACACGGGAGCACATCAGAGAGAACCAACTGTCGTCCTGGTTTTCACAGTGCTCCATGTTTTTGCCTTTGTAGTAGAAGTTCTCATGCACTTTCTATAAACATAGCTCTTGTTTTCCTAACCGGCTAAGAATGTTTACTGAATGTTCTGATAGTGTTCATACCTTTCTCCAAGGCGGAGAAAGGTGATAGACTGTATTCCTATCCTGTAAAATGCTAGAGGTGTTAACCTCATCCACCAATGTATGATTGTTTTAGAAGAGGTATAAAAGTGAGAGAATAAAGGTGGGAGGCTCTCTCTTTTGGCCTCGACTTGGATCTGACCTGCGGCTACCTGCTGTTTGAATCTGCGTGTCGTGTCCGAGAGAGCCACAACCAACCTGTTCACAGAGAGCAGCAGCTGGTCCATACACGCTTTGATCTTGTTTTGTGCTTCTAGATGTGTCATGTTGTCCGTGTTCTCTCCATTAATGGCCAGAATAATGTCTCCTGGGCATAGGTCTGCCATGGCTGCTTTACTGCCAGGGTTAATCTGGGAAAAATAAAAGAGTTACTTAAAAGAATGCTGGGGTTTTTTTAAAAAGAAGTCCACTTTCTTGGAATAAGACGCAGGTAAAGGGAACAGTTATTTCTGGAGAATGTGTTTCGTCTACACCAATGGCATCTACCTGAGGTTGGATGTCAGAGCTCTCAGGTAAGCCCCAGTTCTCCAAGGGCCATGCCCTGCAACAACATTCTTGGAAAAAAGGGATTTCAGTCAACTCCAGCTACTGTGTGACCAGGTCCCCTCCTCACATTTGTCTCTTGTTTGAAATAAATGTAATATGCTCTTTCCAGAGAGATGCTTCACACTCCTTTGGCTTGCAGACCTTTCATGACGCTGCAAGAGTCAATCCCTAAGGAGCACATGAAACCCTCCTCTTTGATTAACCAGCCATGGAGAACCGCCATCCCCTGGCTGCTGCCTGGGGAGACGTCACGTCTGACATCACTTTTTCTGGACTGTCATCCAAATGACTTGTCTCTTTCTAGTCCTGCATGGTCACCAATCCCAGCCCCAGAGGGATTTAGCGGATGTGGCACTTGGGAACATTTAGTTTAGTGGTAACAGCTGTGGCAGTGGGGTAACGGCTGGACTCAAGGATTTTTAAGATCCTTTCCATCCTAAACGATTCCATGATTCTGTTCTATAAATATCACATGGCTCTTTAAGCCTCCACAATTCTTTCCTTCTGGTTTTGTAGGAGTGCCAGAACCTTATAAAACTTCTAACTTCTTTCCTGAGGAACTAATGACAGGTCCAGGTACTGTTTGTGGTCAGCCACAAGACCAATCCTGGAGCCCATAAAAGAGGTTCTTGAGAAATTACCATTTCATTTATCCTTTCATCATCCTAAATGTGGCTTTAATTTTTACAATAATATAAAATGATGCAAGGCATAGTCAGAACAGGTAAACATGTCTGGTTAAACTCTTAATAGCTATGTGTTTGCCCTCTAATTTCCTCTTCAGAGCATCTGCTAACCAAACACATTTTATCAACTGAGAAGTTACAGCGAGCCTGACTTTCGATTATTCATGTGTCACTGCATTAAAGCAAGCTGGTGGTTTGATTCTGGTCACTCTTGATTTACACAGATACGACTCTCTGTCTTAGGTGGTGGGTCTCTGCCCCACCCTCCTTGAGAAATCCAAACAGGAGCACTGCTCTACCTACCACCTCCCCTTGGACATGGCTTACAGCGCATGACAGCAACCAGACAGACCAGGTATAGTTTTTCAGACAGTGAGACCAAGTGGGGCAGCTCCCCAGTGTTCAGAAGCCCCCCAGCCACCACAGGCCATCATTAAACAGGTGGGTTCTTAGAAAGGAGGCATGCACACATCCCAGCTTTCATCTCGATTTCACAGACTCCTACAATGGCTTGGGTTGGAAGGGACTTTAAAGATAATCTTGTTCCAACACAGAAGCACCTTCCACTAGACCAGGTTGCTCCAAGCCCCATCCAACCTGGCCTTGAACACTTCCAGGGACAATTTGTTCTGTTTTTGTAGGGAATTCGAAGAGGATTTAAGTCTTACCACAACAGCCCCTGTGGATTGCACTAGAGCTACCCCTGGTGAGAAGCAGACAGCCCCCAGTGTAACATGGGCCTGCTGCACTGCTCCCTGTGTGACCACAGCCACTGGCACCACCGAAACACAAACCCGAAGGTGTTTGAGAAACTCCAAACCACTTCTGACAGTTAAGTAGAAATGGCAGTCCTAGTTAACAGCTTTTGTTGCATTGTCAGAGTAAATCAGTATTTGCCATTTGCTCTTCAATAGTTTCAGCTGGGCTGTTTGGCTGTAACAAACCTGCCCAGGCCAACCCCTCGTAGGCCGCCCAATGACTCAGCTTAGAGCAAACAACAGGAGATGTTTTTCAGCTCCACACACATTAGCTCTGACACAGGACATTTCAACCCAGGACAGGATTATTTTTCCCCTGGCACCATTAGGGCTTTTTAGACCGCTGTATCCATTCACAGGGCATTAGGGTCCTTCTACAGCCACAAAAGCCGCCAGACTCATCAGAAAGTGAACCTGAAGCTCAACCAGCAACTCCAAGGAAACACCTCCATACTCTTGCCTGCTGTTATCTGCTTCCCTCAGTGTTAACCCCACAGCCCTGGCTGCCAGCAGGCTTTTAGACTAACAGACCTTCAGCTTGACCCAGGACAGGTGTATTTTGTTCTTGTCTATTCAGTGCTGTCTAGATGTCTGATGGATTTTCCACCATGCACTGATCTTAACCATGTTGTAGCTTCCTTGAAGAATAAGCTGTTCTCCACAAATGGGACTCTTAGCTGTTTCCTATTTTTAGCTTCTGCTTTATTTCAAATTATTTTGGCAGTATTTTCATATTAGCATTTTATGTTAGCTGTGGAGATGACCAAGGGCTTGAAATGGAGCTGCACTCCAAGAATCCATTTGAGATACAGCATCGGTGTCTCGACAGCTTGGGAATCATTACTGTAATGCCTGTCAGGCCTAAAGTTTGTATTTTAGTGAATAATGTTTAAAATACTGTAGACTAAGTTCTCCTAACCCACAGCTGTGCAAAGCCATTGACACCAAACAGTCCACAGAAAGCCAAACAAGTCTGGTTAAGGGTCAGTGCTGTGCCTGAATCCTCGTGCCAGGCTTCTACCTGCTTTGGACATGGTTAGTGGCGACCTCAGCAGTGCTGGGTTAACAGCTGGACTCAATTGTCTTAAAAATCTTTTCCCACCCAAGCATTCTGTGATTGTATGACATTAGAGCCTGGCAGTGTGCAGAGGTTTTTGGATGGAGCTTGTATCAGAGGCACTCACCTGTGCCTCTCTCCAGAGAGCCCTGGGGTCTGCCCTGAGCCAGAACCACAGTGTGTGTGACGTCAAAGAAGCACACACAAGTCTGAGAATAATCAGATACATCATGAAGTTAAAAACACTGCAAAGAAAACCTGCACTGAGCCACTGCAGACCCATGTTCTTGAAAGGGGCCTCCAAAGGAGCTGAGGTTTGAGAACAGGAAAGGATTAAGAAAAACAGTGGTAAGATTTTATTTGGTTTTGAAGTTCTCTATCTGTGCCAAGAACAAACCATTTCAAAAATCAGTGCTGAATGAACACAGACCAAGCCCAGACCGATGGATACGTAACTCAGGGTGGTGCGAGCGAGCTACCCACCACAGGCAGCAGTGAGTACCCTAAAGCCCAGTCCCACCTCATGCACCAGGGCCAAACGTGGGCTATGCCCCACAGCACCCACTGCACCCTGCATGTGCCACTCCTCATCCTGCCCGGGCTTGGTGCCTGCCAGGATTTGGGCTGCTTGTGTGCTTTTCTCCACTGAAGAGCTCGGGCAGGGCAATTACACACCAGCAAGGAGTCAGCCCAGCCCCTCACACCCTGCTAACCCCCAGGGGCAGCAGGGTCCTATGCTAGTGTTGGTGTTTCAGGTGGGGAATTCTGTGGGTGTATGGGGTGGTCTTAGCCCTCACACCACCAGCAGCTCAGGAGGGTCTTGCTCTGTGAGGCCATGTAGCTCCCAAAGACCTCTGTCATGCCATGGGGTGACAGCAACCCCAATACACCTTCAGAGCAGTCAAATGTACAGCACCGAGAGCCAAAACCACAGCAAACACCACGGGCTTAAAGAAACAAACATTTTTACTACAATTTCCCTAAACGTTTTTCTTTTTCAATCTGACAAGAATCCCACCTCCTCTGGAAGCTGTAGCTCCCAAAGACATAACTTCATGAAGCACTGAAGCAGCACTGAGGTGAATCCCCAGCCATCAGTTAACTGAAATTCCTGGTTCATGCTGTTCTGCATGCAAAGGTATTTTCCCAACAACATAAATCCAAAGCCAACTAATGGAGACTTGGGGTGAAGTTGCTCAACACAGACAAGCCAATCCCACAGAAAGGGGAGAGGACCTTCTCTCTGCATCTTCCTGCTCCAGGAGTGCCATCCAGCCTCTTCCTTTGTGCCATCCCTGGTGCTCAGCAGGTTCTGAGGCACAGCCTGGGATGCAATCCAGGAGAGCTGATGGTTTCATAGAATCACAGAATGGTTTGGAATGGAAGAGACCTTAAAGATCATGTTGCTCCAAACCCCTGCCAGGGGCAGGGACACCTTCCACTAGACCAGGTTGCTCCAAGCCCCATCCTACCTGGTCTTGAACACTTGCAGGGATGGAGCACCTGCAGCTTCTCTGGGCAACCTGTACCAATGCCTCACCACCCTCACAGAAATAATTTCTTCCTCCTAGAAGAATCTAATCCAAGTCTTTCTTGCTTCAACTTAAGGCCAATCCCCCAAGTTTTCTGCGAGTGAATCAAAGCAACTCAGAGGAATGGGTCCAGTGCAGTGGACCTGGCATCAGGGACTAGGGCAGGGCTGGAGCGAGCCCTTCATGAGATGGTTAAGCAAATCCCACAGGAGTGGGAGCAGTGCTACCCACCACCTAAGCACTGCTATTATTTTCAGCAGGAAGGAACCAAGCACAAAATACGTACAGAACCAGTTCATGTACTGGGTAGGTCACTGGCACTTGTGTTTTCACAGCTCCTTTTATGACCATAGAAACACTGCTGTGCTCTCTGCCCAAGGCAGCCGTGCACGCACAGCACGGCCGCCGCTCCGCGTGCAGTGTGCATGCCTGCCAGCTTTACTGCTCTCCCAAAATTAAATAAAGAGAGAACAATGCTCGGTGTTTAACCCCTCCACAAAAACAAGCAGCTGCTTCCTCACTTCTCTCAAAAAATGAAGATGCTTGAGAACACTTATAAACAGAAAATACTAAAAGAAACAAACCACTTGCCCAGCAATGATACTCTAGAGCAGAGCACAAGGGGCTGTTTGCAGAGTGTGTGCCCCAGGTGAGCAGCTCCAGGCTTTTGAGATCCCAGAGAGCAACCCCTACCCACACTTCATGCCTGTGGAGGGTGCTTCCTGCAGGGATTTGCTCCCCTAGGAAGCCAGAATGTACTTTTTCCCCCCTTTTCTGAGAAGCATATTATTCTTCCTAATCCCCTCAGGATATGCCTCATTTGTGACATCTTTCTATGTCTTCCACATAGCACTGTGCTTCAAAAAATACCAGAGGTCCAATATTGGTGCCTGTCTCAATGCCCTCTATTGTTCCAGTAAGAAAAAGATAATTTTAAAGAAAGAGCTCCCAGGGAACAGCCCTTCTTTCACAGTCCTCTCCCTCTTCAGTCACCACAGAAGGTTCGATGACAGCATTGCAAGCATCACCTCCACACTATGACTTTTGCCAAATCACCCACCAGGGACCTCTATCTCAATAATTACAACCAATTTTTAAAAATAAGTTTTTCCAATCATATTCCCCACTGCTTTTTCCAGGATTACCATCCACCTCTCTGCTCTCCTCTGAGGCAATTCCCCTCCAGCAGCCCCCTCCCCAGGCAAGTGTATATTCTGATGCTATGAAACAGATTGGGATAATCCCAAAGCCAGCAGCAGCTCTCTTATCTGGCCACTGGAGCCTCGCTAGGATTTACTGAGTGCTGGCATCTGACAATGGCAGGCCATTAAAATAAAGTAGATTGGGGCAACTGCCTTGTGCTTAACCTAAGTTGGTTGGTGTTGGAGTTGTGCAGTCTAATTTAGTAAGCAAGATTATTTGCACCAAGAGGAGTTTGCCCTTGAAACACAGTGTTCTACCTTCTGCCCTGGAGCTTGACCACAGAAAGGTGCCAGGGCTGGGAGAACATTGAGAGCAGGGTGAAGTCCCCATGCCTGCTGCCTGCATCCCCTGCCCCCGCAGGGCTGGGAACCCTGCCCATCACAGGGACAGCTCTACTTGGAAACAGCTTTGCTCAAGACAACTTTAGAACTGGGAAAATGCCACAAGCTGAAACAATCAATACTTTAGTGAAAGGTTAATTTGTAATATTAACTTAATCCCTATTTATTTCTACTCTTTTCCCCAGAAACCTGACTGTAAGGTCACCTGTGTCAGGACTGTGAGGGACACAGCTCCTCACTGCTTGCATAGGCCTCAGCACAGCCAGGGGAAAAATTAAGTTAGTCTTTATTCTCCCAGAATTTTTTATCCAAATCAACAAAAGGTGCCTATTCTGGCCATTCCCACCTACATAATGAAGGCAGCTTTATCTCTGCCACATCTTCATTTTTTATTAAAAATGCCACTCTAATGCACCCCATCAGTGAACAAAGCCAGGATTTAATGGGTTAAAAGGTGCAATCCCAAACAAGCCTACACAGACCACACCACTCTTCTCTTACATCAGTGGTAGTTTGTTGTAGGCAAGGCTGGGGGAATTTTCTGTTCTGCAACTGTGATCAAACAGGCCTGATTAAAGTCTTCAAGAGGCTTTCAAGATAGTGTGACAAAATTCTCAGCTTTTAAACAAAGCTTGTCTGTTTCATGCTACAGGGTAGGGGATGGTCTTACGTAGCTACATCTTTTCAAACAGGAAGAACCAAGAGTCAAATAACTAACTAATGAAGATTAATTCCCCATATCCTTTAAACATTCTTTCCAGGGATTCTCTTCAGCTTTTCAAAGCATCCTACCTTGAATTCCTTGCCAATTCCTTTGCATTTTTCTAGTAGCTTATATAAAGTCTGATGTATCAAGGCACTATTTAGATAAACTCACAGTGCAGTAAATGAAGAACACTCTATGCAATCTGAATTCATTTAACTACTGAAGAAAACAAGAAGCTCAAAAGAATAGAAGGGAAAGAACCAGAGTATGAGTGTTATAAAAGTCAAGACACTCAAAAATCCTTTTGAATCCAAGTACTAATGGATCCAAATCCAAATTTAGAAACAGACCCATAGTGTAGATTGTAACCCAGCTCAAAGTATGAGGTCTCTGTACAAAGAAGAGGCTGAGAATCAATGAAATTGGACACGCGTTTTAGAGCAACCAGCCATTGACCCATATGCAGACCTCAAAATGTGGATTGAGAAAGACAAGGAAGGGACCCACAAGGATCATCTGGTGTATTTTGTCAACAACTCTCTTGCTCAGCCCAAGGGCACACAACTCCAGCAGCACTCCCCACGCTGCCTCCCATGGTCACGGCCACCAGGAGCCCCTTACTCCTTCCTCCAAAGACAAGTTACAGATTCTGTACTGCTTTACTGCACAGAACAGCCCAATTCAGCAAATACGGCTGCTACCACACTTCAATCTGCTTTATATTTACTCTGCCCTAATACAGCGATCAAGGCCAGGGAGGGACAGCCTGCCCTGGGGACAGCAGTGAGCCCTTGATGTGGGTATTCTCAGAGCACTCCCACAGTCCCTCAGGTACCGCACCACTGCACACCTCTGCACAAACCAGACTGAGCAGCATCACACAAAGTGTTTATGACCAGAATTGCTTCATCTCCTTCAGAGGTTTATGGCCCAGCTCTCCAGTGAAATCTTCCCCCTCAGACACCCCTCAACAAGCAGCAGGGCTTCTCGAGCCCCTCTCAGGAGCAAGCCTTAAGTGCTGTGCAGAAGACATGGAGGAACCGCTCGGAGTTTGCCTTCCAAACCCCCTGACTCTTGGCCAGAAAGGCAGGCTGACACTTTCCTTCCCATCAAAAGGAAAGTGTACACAGGGTGATCACCAAAGAGAAGAAAATTCTTCAGCATAAAAAGTTTAATATGGTTGGTGAGCAAACCTGAAGTTTCATTCTTGCAGCACACTCAGGTGATAATCACAGACTGCAGGGATTTGTGCCTTTGCTACACAGCTGCTTTCTCCCACTTTAATGGTGAATGTCAAGTATTTTGCAGGGCTTGGTCTTTTGAACCAGAAGCTTTACACATGCTAAAGGCTTCTGAAGTGTTTTGTTGCTTTTGCTAAACAACAGCATTCAAAACAGTGTCAGCATCCTGCAAACCTCCCAGCTGACTGTGTCCTCTGTTGTTATTGACCAGTCCTGGAGTCAACTGTTAAAGACAGCTTCTCTTTTAGCTGTGCACTGCCCATATCTGATCATTAAGAGCAACAACTTTAATCTTCTTTAATGTGGTATATTTTTCTTTCTGAAGCTTGGGCTGTAAAATGTCATTGCCACATAGTCTGCTATCAATCCACACAACATGTAAAACTACTTAAAGCTTAATGGGTGTGAATGCAAGTTGCTCTGGTTGACAAGAAAGATTGAGTGTGGCACAGGCTGTGAGGCATCCTTATGGTGTTTGGAAAACTCATTGGCTGAAATCCTCTTGAACAGCACTTTTAGTTTTTTTTAAATAGAGCTGTGTTCTCTGTGGGGAGAAAGTGGGGCTTGTTTTGGGTCTCTCGTGGCTGTAAAAGTTCCTCAAATGCCACACTGTGGTTTGACAGCTGTTGCTCAAGTAACATAGTGAAACCTGTGTTTGCTTCAAGCTTTTGTGTAAATTCTGAAGTAGAAACCAAACACAACCTTATCTACCAGGGCCTGGGGCAAGTGGGGTGTTAGTGGCTGTGTACAAACCCACTACATGATCAAGCTCGGTAAGATAGGGGGTGTGCTCTGGCACACATCTGGCACTGACAACAAATCAAGCAGAGTACTTTTCTGTGAACTCGTTTGTTTTAACCTTTTTTATCAACACTGCTAGATCTTGAGACAGCTACTGTTTTCTTTCACACTTTAGCACCTGTGGTCACAGATGACTTAAAAAACAAAAATGTTTTTACTAAATGTTTGGGTATCTGAGAACCATCAGTCACGGCATTTTGAGAGCTCAGAAATCAGACAACAAATTTAGTTAGAAATATTATATTGTTCCTTCTAGGATTTCCTGTGACTCTTGTGAACTTGTGACATGCATTTTGTCCCCAAGCTACCAAAAATGAAGTTAAATTGCACTGGTCTGCATTAATTCCACACAATTCATAATGGCATATTTGTATCAAAATTAAAGGATTTATCCAGTTTCAAGAGGACCAGGATTATAAATATCTGTTGTGTTATATAGCAAAAAAAGTTTAGGAAAAAAGGAATAATTGCACATATTTCCCCCTGTATGCTTCTTATACCAACAGGGCGGTTCTAGTAAGCCTGTTATCTAACTTTATTTTCTTTAACCCAATTTATCAAGTGGAATATAAGTGCACACTTCTACAAAATAATTTTGAATACCTGTCTCAACAGGCAATCTTTCAATCTTCAAGGAAAACTGACATCACCGCCATTTAAAACAAAAAGAAGGGGGGAGGAAGAAAAACCCCAAACCCACAAATCCCTAATCCCAAATACCCAGGGACACTGAACCCATACTGCTTTGTCCAGCCTGGCAGAGGCCTGGCATGTTTTCGAGGGTGTGCTGGGTTTATTTTGTTAACTTGCCCCAAGGTCAGACCTTGCCTAAATGGATCTACATGAATCACTCTTTCCGTCTGCTTTCCCACTCGCAATTATCAGTACGCTTAATTACGCTAAATAGTATTAGGCTTTCATTCCAGCATGTTCCACCATTACTGTCTCCTGAACCAGCACAAGCATTTATTCTTCTCTTTCAGTTATTAAGCAAAGCTTCAGTGATAGAAACACTTCAGCAGCAAATGCATTTGTGACATGTTTCTGTTAGTTCTTATCTGTAGCTCAGATTAACTGTTCTGTACCAGAACAACAAAAACTGACTAGCAAAACTATTTCCTTCCACTTGAAAAAATCATCCCACTTGAAATACTATAACAAACATCACTATGCGACCAACTGAAGGACAGCTTTTGTCACTCAGCTCTACACAGGCAGCAAACCCACCAAAAGTCAGCAGAAATCAGGTGGGGTCATAGTTCTGGATTCAGCAATCCACAGTGGCTTCTTCAGTCCATTTGGGAGCTCTGAACAGAGAGTGCATCATTTCCATCTAATAAACTATCAAATACAAAAGAATTATGTGAAACCAATAAAAACCTTGTGGAAATCGAAGTGAAAAGCCCTGTTCCTTTTGCTGCTGTCTCTGATCCCTACCTTCTCTGCCAACACACATGGAGTTCCTGGGGTAACCAAACCTGTTACTTCCAGCCCTAGCTCTGGGGAGCCCCTTCTGCTCAGCCATCCCCACCCACACAAGAACAAATGTCATAGGCCTCCCCAGATATTATACCACTTAGTGGGTTCTCTCTGTATTCACACAGGATCACACCATAGACTCAGATCTGCCCTGACAGAGTCAACAGAATCACTTTTACTGGAATTCCTTCCTCAGCAGAATTCTTTCTTGAGTATTCTAACCTTTAACAGGACACATCTCCGCTCAAATGCGAAAGCTGCTTAAGTTTAAAAGTCAACCTTAACTCAAACAATACCTGGATAATGGATTGCAGACCAATTATTTCTCACCCTTCTTGTGTTACAGTTCTGAGCCAATGCTGAAAATTGCATTTTTGCTGCATGACTAGAGACCAGTGGGTAAACCAATGTTGAAGCCAGCAGATAAAAGAAAAATTGTATTAAAATCTCATTCAAAAAATACTGGAATTAGTCCATTTGTCAATTGTCTGTTTAGCCAAGTAATTTATCTATGATTTCAAAAGCAGCAAGTGCATGGATTAACACTGGCAGAGCTGGGCAGATGATGACATCGGCTGCTCTAGAAGCTGGACAAGCAAGTTCAAGTGATTAAATGCATTCAGCTCCTCTAGTTACACTAATGACTGATTATCTTTTAATCCCAGGCAAGGGGTAGATCAACTGTGATCCTGCACAGAACCACAGCACTCACTGATGTGGTTACAAGCACAACAGTGAGAACAGCCGAGTGAGTTATACCATTCCTGCTCCTGAGCCACGGCTGCCGGTCAAAAGTAATGATGTCACTGGAGTAAGAGCCACAGAACCCCCCTTCCCATAGAGGGCAAACACAGCACTCAGTATTAGCCTGCTCAACCAAGGAAAAGCAGCTGTCTGCTACTAGAAATTTAATTAAGTCTTAAAACCACTTTCTATCAAGTAATTAGGGCCAACTCGAAGGAGATCTTTTAGATCATTCCCTACCCCTAAAAATATCCTGAGGAAGAATAATCATTAATGATGTGATGTCCCACACCTAGTGTTAGCTCACTGTAACAGTGGGTGTAAAACAAACCGCATTTCCCCCCAAGGGCACAGCCTGGGGCTACAAATCCCTCCCCAGCACTGTGCTGACAACACACCAGTATCACCCTCCAGGGCTGCATGCCCCCAAACTGGCCCAGCAAACTCCAGCCCTGCTCATCTGGGTCCTCCTGAATATACAAGAAGAAACAGGGGATAAAAGGGTAGCTATAGCACACCTAACTTTTCATGTGACTGCATGAGAGAGATGACCTAAGCACACCCTTCTGGATTTGCATTTATCTTTAATACTGAGGAATTCAAGACTCCACCTGGAGTCCTGGCCTCTCCAAGGCAGAGCAGCTGCTCAGCAGAGCAATCAGATCTTTACTCCTTGTCACTTAAGGCTGATCAAATCACAGAGGGAAGTGACCTGGTTTCAAGAAAAAAAGGCCATTGCTTAATGTCATGAGCCTGTTTGAGACAGCTGCAAGGAATGGACTGAAGCCCATCAGCACCTGCACAGACACAGCCATCTCACAGGGGCTAAAGGCCAAAGTAAACCCTTGTGAGCGAGGCAAGTCCCATCCCAAAGCAGGATGGGGTCATCATCATGTTCCATGCTACCAAATCCATATATTGCCTTTTATCTCTTGACAATACTGTCACAAGACACTTTTGTGGACCACCTTCAGCTTTGCCCCCTGCCCCATGCTGGACACCTCTCTGCCCTGCATCACTGTGCCTCTTCCTCAGCTCAGCCTGGCAGCTTCTTTCACTACTTCCAGCTGCTCCATTATTTCCAGCCTCCAGCACCCAGAGCTGAATGTGGGCGGCTTTGGATGTCTCAAATCCCAAACTGCAACCAGATTCCCCAACATAACCAGTCCAGGTAGGATGCTTGCAGAGCTGTACAGCCCAAACACCTTGTGACACATTGATCCTCAGCCCCCTTTGGGCCCAGAAGTGGGGTGCAGCAACCCCACATCCCTCAGGCAGCCCAGCACACCCAGAGCACGTCAGCATCTTGGGCCCACAGCTGGATGTGGGACTCCAAGACTGTGATTCTGCCTCCCAGCAGAACTTCTGCTTTTCCAAGGATGTTTGTAATTTAATGGCATTTTAGTATAAAACAAATAAAATTGAAAGCAAAGAAAAAAGGCACTTTGAAGGAAGCAGAAGTCAGCCAAAAGCCTCCACAATTAGCAAGAGTGTCCCTCCTGCCATGAGCCCACCCAGGCAAGGGGGATGTAGGCTTCTCATTCCTGGAGACAGGAAGCCCCCTTGCCCATGCTTCAAGCCAGAAAGAACAGATTTCCTGGACTATTAAAGAATAAAAGGGAATATGGCACTACAACAGCCATGATCAGTCCTCTGCACAGTAGCAGGGTTGCACAGACCCACCACCAAGCAAAGCCCAGGCTCCCCAGGGAGCCCTCCAGCAGCCCCTTCCTGCATCCCCATGTCCAGGAGTGGTAGCAGAAGATAATTCTTCCCCAGCTTTAACATTTTCAGGTACTATTTGCAAAACAAGCAATGTCTTTTCTTGTGTTTAGAGGCTAGAGCCCAAGCAGAGCAACCTACGTCTATATTTACATCCCAGCAAGTTGTTTACCACCGTTTGGGAGCAGCTGTTAGAGTACAGCACATCAGAGCATCACCCCACCCTTCAGTGGGAGCAGATTTTAAAAAGGATCCAATTTAAAAGGCTGCCAAATGGAGTAACACCCCTACATCTGCTTCTTGTGCTACAACTCATTGTGATCCACAGCAAAGACTGGCGTAATGAGAATCGTCCTCCTCACACCTCCCAGGTTTGCTGAATCAAACAAGAAATTTGGCAAGCCACCTGTCCAGGCAGAAGCAGATTTAGGTTTTTCTTGTTTAATATTAAACTAGTTATTTTTTTCAAAGTAACAGGAAAACAGGCTCCCTCCACTAAGTCCAGATGTTCATGTCCACAACAGGAATGTTCCTACAACTGCTGGGAAGTGATTTGTGATACATCCCATGTTACCAGGGGAGAAATAGAACTTTCCATGCCCAGAAGGTTGAGGCTGAGCCCCAAAAGCCGAGTGTCCCCTCTCAGAGCACAGCCCCTCAGCTGTGTGGACTCCTGCCCCTCCTCTGCACATCCAGCCCCACCAGCTGGACTCCTTGCACCACCCCGGCCTTCCTCCCCTCCATCCATCTCCTCCTGTTACTCCTCCAGAACAGTCCCCACTGGAGCACTTGGAAAGGCACAGTCCAAAGTAAAAACAGAGACAAAGCCATGCAACAGACATGTTTGAACCCAAAGACAAACTAAATATCTTTAAAACATGCTCTCTTCCACAATTAATTCTTTGAAACTCAGGGTACGTGTTTTCTCTTTTCCGTCACAGCATTGGCACACGAATGAAAAGACGGCGAACAGCTTGTGTGCGTTACAACAGTA
Source organism: Monarcha castaneiventris obscurior (assembly GCA_026261815.1). Classification (NCBI taxonomy): domain Eukaryota; kingdom Metazoa; phylum Chordata; class Aves; order Passeriformes; family Monarchidae; genus Monarcha; species Monarcha castaneiventris. The sequence goes on from JAMPIT010000371.1 coordinate 2,205,212, forward strand.
TTTTTAAGTTATAGCTCCTTTCAAATGCACTCAGTGCTTGTTCCAGAACTCCAGCGGTAGCTGCCCAGGGGAGCTCAGCAATCGCACACAGCCTGACGTGCCGGGAAGGCAAAGCTTGGGGCATCCAGCGCCTTCCCGGGGCAGCCCGACGATGATGGAAACACTAGTGCCCACGGGAATGTGCCCAGCTCACACACAGCACCTCATCCATCACACAGCCCATCACACCACCTCGCTGCACTCCTTCCTGCATGGGGAACGGTTTGTTTTCACTTATATTTACACACAAAGCCTATTTGAAGCTATCTGCGGTGTCTTAGCAAAGAATTTTCCAGAATACATACTTGTGAGGTCAAACGCAAGTGTGAGTACACTAACACAGTAATTATTACCAGCCCACAGAGACCCCAGAACACTGCAGCCTGCATGGAGAAACTTCTTGCTGACTTAACTCATGCCTTCTTTAAAAACCCCAACAGCCTGTGAACTCAGTCCAGGGCATGAATCCAAACTCCATGAACACTAAAAGCTTTGAAAGCAGATCCTTACGAATTAACATCCAAAAAAACAAAGCATGAAGAACGCTGTAACACTGGGAAAAGCAGCTGAAACAGTGCAAAGCTTAGAGGGAAGCACTTATTTGAGTGTATTGGGTGTATACAGAATAATCCGGAGTTCAAAAGAGTCCAGGAGCTGCTACCCGCGGCCCCGGGTTCAGTCCGCCCGAGCACGGGTACCGCCCGCCCGCCGCCCATCACCTGCGGCCGGTCCCCGCTCCGCTCCGGTCCCCCTCCCAGCTCACCCTGGAGATGGTCAGCGGGGCGCTGAAGTCTTTGCCGCCCACCAGACGGAACCCCCACGGCGAAGGGCCACGCAGGACCACCGAGTGGGACATAGCGGCGGTGGGACGCTCCCTGCCCCCGAGCGGCTCCGGCTCCGGCTCCAGCTCCCGGCCGCACTCCCGAGCGCCGGGACGGAGCGATCCCGCCTCCCGGCACGGCACGCCCCGCCCGCAGGGCGTGTCGGAGAGCACGGACAGACCCATCCCGGCTGGCCCTGCGGGAGCTTTAGCACCGATTTACCCCCGAAGCGTTTTGTAAGTGGGGTTCGGGCCGGCTACTCGCAGTAGTAAAGTTACAGTACTTTACTAGGAGTAAAGCACACGTTTGGTGTGCTCAAAGCCCGCCCCTCACTGCAGTTTCATCCTCTGCAGCGAAAGGAAAATAATGCACTAGGTCAGTAAGCGTTTGGTTGTGACTGTTTTATTCATTACAGTAAGTCTCTTGAAGGAGAAAAAAGTTCAAGAAAATAACCAGATTTGGTTTAAAGCAGTTTGTGAATCCTTCATGGTCATCACTTGGGCAAAAGATAAACTTCCAAGAAAATAATCACAGAATCACAGAATGGTTTCGTTTGGGATGGACCTGAAACATCATCTCATTCCAACCCCCTGCCATGGGCAGGGACACCTTCCACTAGAGCAGGTTGATCCAAGCCCCATCCAACCTGGCCTTGAACACTCCCAGGGATCCAGGGGCATCCACAGCTCCTCTGGGCAACCTGTGCCAGGGCCTCACTACCCTCACAGGGAGGAATTTCTTCCCAATATCCAGTCTACCTCTGCCCTCTGTCAGTTTGAAGCCATTCCCCCTTGTTCTGTCTCTCCAGGCCCATGCTCCAAGCCCCTCTCCAGCTCTCTTGGAGCCCCTTTAGGCACTGGAAGAGGCTCTAAGTTGTCCCCAGAGCCTTCTCTTCTCCAGGCTGAACAGTCCCAGGTCTCTCACTCTGTCCAGAGAGCAGAGGTGCTCCAGCCCTCAGAGCCATCTTCATGGTCACTGCACCCCAACATCACTGTGTCCTTGCAGGGGTCTCTGGAGCAGCACCTGGCACTGCAGAGGATCTCAGTTTCCTGGTGGTACAGCTGAATCAGTGACTGTTGGAGCACCATGGAGATGTCCATGCTGCCAGTGGTGTTTAATGGGATGCTTTGCAGGCACAGAGCAGTGGGTTGGAGGTGGGGTGAGTGGTCAGCAGAGCTGCTCAGCATGTCCCCCAGAAGCTGAGAAAAAAAATCTCAAAATGTCTGTAAAATTTCCTTTTCATCTTGAAAAGGACCCTGTTGAAAAAAAGGACTGGAATATCCCACTTGAAAAAAAGGACCTAACAAAGGATTCATTGTTTAAAACGTCCAGTTTCACTGAGCACCTTCTCGCTGCCTGCTTTCTGCAAGTGTGATTTATGTGCCATTTGCTGTGAAGTCTCTTTGCTCGTCACATGGGAAGGTTTGTGTGACTGGCTCATTGCTGTGCCCATTTACTGGGCTTTGGTCTGGGACAGGGATGGGATCTGTGACTTTTAAATAGGCTCCTGGGGTGTCCTGCAGCTTTGGGATTTAGCAGCATGAGTACAGTCTACGTGCTGTGTCATGAACCTGAAACACAATAAAATTGGTTTGCTTTGCTAGAAAGGTGAGGTGAGAGGTCCAGCTGCAGCCAATACCAGCAGAGCTTTCCCTTACTCTTTGTTCCTCAGAAGTGCCTGCCTCCACCAAGAGAGGCTACACAGGCTGACTTTTGTCTGGGTGATGAATCATACCTCCTCATTCCTGCATGATATCACCCAGCTTGCAGAAGCCTGTGAGTAGGCTGGTCTGAGGTTTCCTTGCTTGTGTTAGAAAATCCACCCAGCCAAACAGCAAAATTCCTCTCGCAGAGAGCTGGAGGACTGGCTGATGTCACACCTCTCCTGCTTTTGCTGTTCAGTGATGAAGAGGATTCCCTGAAGGACAGAGTTAAAGATGTGCACAAATGCAGTGTGTCAGTATCGGCATCTCCTTCTTCTTGGGAAGGAAAAGAAAAAATTCTTTCTGTGAAAGGAACTAAGTTTACTGGAAAGTAGCAACAATAAACCAGAGATATAGGAAAAAAAAAGAGAAAAAAACTAAACCCACAGTTCTGTAGAGTCAAACATTTCCCACTGCCATTCACTGAAGCTCCATTCTCTGGGTGGGTTCTGAACTGCACCCTGCTGTGAGGGGCAACTCCGCTGTGCAGCAAAGCCTCAGGGGTTTGAAGTAATTGGTTTGCAGAGGCAATAGAAGATCAAAACACAGAAATCCCCTCTATTAGAGTATTCATTTCAAAAGCAGACAGGAAACTGCTGGCTCTGAGGCACTTTCTCTTCAAGGCTTTTTGAATGCTCAGCCCAGATCGCCCCTCATAGAACTGACAGCTCATCTAAAACTTAACCCAAGTAAAACAAAATTAGCCAAATTGGTATAAATTTGTGGGTGCGCTTATTTCAAATGAGAATATTCCAGAATACACTACGCTGTGTGAAGTGGAGGCAGTTTTACCCTGAATAAAACTATCTGCATTTGAGTTGCTCCTGATGAAAGTGTTCACACACAGAGCAGCCCTCAGGATTCAGAACTGTATCAGGAACTAATTTTGCACCCGTCTGTCATAGATATTTTTCCCTAGGATGCAGGGTATGAGAACATTAGCTAAAGAGGTCCACAGTTCACAGGTGCCCCGTGTTCTCTCAGCTGCTCACATATCTTTTCACATATTCTTTCTCTGAGCAAAGCAAACATAACTGCAGTCTTCAAAGGACCCAATCAGCTCTCACTTCAACCACCTAAAGTGGGCTCATAAATTTCTGGTTTTGTGTTTGATAGAATTATAGAATCACAGAATGGCTTAGGTTGGATGGGACCTTAAAGATCAACTTATTCCAACCCCCATTGGCAGGGACACCTTCCTCTAGAACAGGTTGCTCAGCGAGAATTTTTCAATTCTACTTTAAGTCATTTCCAAAAACTAATTGGAATTCTACTTCTGGCTGAGAAGTTAACAGGACCAACAGCAGCTGAACCTTGCTGTGGGAGCAAGCCTCGACATCCAGCTGAAATACAGTATTGCCAATGTGCTCATTCTTCAGCCGAGTGCTGAAACCCTATAGCAAGCTCTAAGACCACACATTATTCAAAGAGAGGTCAAACATGTTCATGAATTCAATCTCATCACTCCATTCACTTTATCTTTCCCCTCCCTGATATTTCCCTTGGTGTTTGTTTCCAGTATTTTTCCACCCCAAAGCCTTATCACCTCTTTGTTTCTTTTTTTGAATATTCCATTCAGGTTCTACTTTGCCACCAGTGACACTGTCAGTTTCCTTCCTTTGTTATCACAGACTGACTGGGTAAACTACAGACCTTTGTGTCCCATTTTGAATGAACATTCACGTTTTCCATCTGCCACCCTCCCAATATCTAGCAGAGGTCTGTGTTTATCTGAGAGTCCCGGTAATGACCCTTCAATGCCTTTTTTTTTTTAACATCTCTCCATATAAGAGTTATTTAAAGCATCATTATGGCTTGATGGTTCTTCTCCAGGTCAGAAGATTTTCTTGCTTGTACAAATTGTCATCAGGGCTCTGGCTGTTTCTGCTTAGAGCCATTTCAGTGGCTGAAGTTAGTCATGAGTTATCCATCCCTGGAAGTGTTGAAGGCCAGGTGGGACAGGGCTTAGAGCAACCTGGTCTAGTGGAAGGTATCCCTGCCCATGGCAGGGGATTGGAATGAGTTTTAAGATCCCTTCCAACCCAAACCATTCTGTGGTTCTATGATTTAAAAGTAGCTTTAAGCACCAAAATAGCTGTTAGCCTGTGGGTTGGCCTTACCAACAGCCACAGTCCTGTTAAAATTGTGTGTCAGAGGCTCATGGTTTGTGTTTGAAAATCATTTGTTGTGAATGGTCATTTGTATGTTTTAATGCTGGTTACTCCTCTTCATATTTGTGATTGGAAAAGGTCCCTTGAAAATGATGCTGATCACATGAATTCAAAATCCTTGGGGGAGTAAAAAACTCCAAGCAATGTTTCATGGCATTTGTGTAATTTGCCCTCCCAGTAGTCAGTGTTTCTCAGAGTACAACCTCTTTTCCTTTCTTCCATTAATCAGTAATCCTTGACTTTTTTCATCTTAATTTCCATTTCCATTGCCTGAATGAGTCCTTTCTGGTCCCTTCCTTATCCCAAGAGGATTCACATACAACAGATTCTCAAGGGTTCTAGTTTATTCTTTTACTTAATAGTTAAAAAAAAATCCAAAACCTCAGCATCCTGTGGACAGTTAAATTTGAAACTCATTATTTGGATTAAGTACAGGCAAATCTCAATCCTATGGCAGCTTTAGCTGCAGGTTTCCAAAGGATTACTTAATTTATATGCTTTGCAGGATCTCTCGGATCTGGGTTATTATTTTGGCTTTTGAAAGTTCCTTGGCAGACGCCCAAATGTTGGGAACTGTCATTCTGAATTCTGTTGAATTCATTTGTTTGTCTAAATCATTTCTACAAAGTTTGTCTCATGGATTTAAGCATCCCACAGAGAAAAATCCAGCTGTGATAGAAACCATTAGGATAATGAAAGAAATCTTATTCCTCCAGTAGAATTTCTTCTCTGTAATCACCTTCAGGCGGAGAAGCCAGCTGTCTTCCAAGGCTTTGGAGCTTTAAGGGATTACTACAGAGAAAAACTGAGAGAGAATAGGTTTAGATTAGATATTAGGAAGAAATTCTTCCCTGTGAGGGTGGTGAGGCCCTGGCGTGGGTTGCCCATAGAGGCTGTGGCTGCCTCATCCCTGGAAGTGTTCAAGACCAGGTTGGATGTGGCTTGAAGCAACCTGGTCTAGTGGAAGGTGTCCCTGCCCATGGCAGGGTGTTGGATCAAGGTGATCTTTAAGGTCTCTTCCAACCCAAAACATTCTGTGAGTCTGTGAAAACTAAGAAGCGTCATTGTCCACGGTCAGATTCATCTTTGATTTGCAGCACTGTGCAGCAGGAGCAGATTCAGAAAAGGGACAACGGTAAATCCTTTGCCTTTGTAAGATGTGTTCAGAGGGTAAAACACAGCAAAATGCAGTTTATTCTTCTATTCTGGCAAATATTAATGAGACAATATTTTCATGTTATTCTAAGTCTTGCTCATCAGGCTACCAGTCATCTTCCAGAACTTCATACGCTGGGGTTTTGCAACCCACTAAGCAGCAAAGATAAGTCCCTACCTCCCAAACACTGCAGACAAAACACAAGACAAGAGCCTGTGGATGGATTTCCCCAGAGGAACACCAGGAAGCAAGGACACAGCGTGGCCAGCTCACATTGGAGCTCAAGAGCAGCCTGTCCTTGATAATGGCAGCTCCACAGAAGGCTGTGGACAAGGACAAAGTTCACATCAGGGCTCACAGAAAGATCACAACACATTCAAAATGTTACAAACAAAACACTTTTTAAAAAAAATATATATTCCCTTCTTACCAATTTTGCTGAAAAATTAATTGGTTTTATGGTCACCCTATTCTCAGTCTCACTTTCCATCCCAGAAGTCAGAGGAAACAGATGAGCAAGTGCCTGTTAGGCCACGTCTGACCTTACTCACCTGAATCCCCAGACTGAGACTAATGCCACGGCGAGCTGGGCAGCACAGAGCAGGCAGGTGGGGACTGTCCTGCTGCCCTGCCACACTCACTGCTGCTGCACCAAAGCAGATCCTCAGGTCTTTTTCACCTCACCTGTGCAGCTGCAAGCCCAGAATATATGGGCCAGATGGAAGAAGCTGGTCTGTTTGCTTGGAAGGGGCATGACCTCCTCCAAGCAGGTTCAGCTGCTGCTGACGTGGGCAGGATTAACCCCAGCTCTTGCCCTGTGCGAGCTGTAACCTTTTTACAGCCGTGCCACTGTGACCAATGAGCAGCAGTTGAGAAAATAAAAAGAAATACTGGCATAATATTGTAAGCAGAAGATGAGATTACAAGTGATCTGCTTTTTCTGCAAGGCTAATTGTTCCCATTATGGGATTAAACTGATTGATTTCTCATCAGAAACGGTGCCTGGAAGAACAAAGTCAAAACCTCTGGTCTAATGTGAGTCACTTCACTGAGCAGCTAAACACTGAGATTTTTCTCTTGTGAAATCATGACAGATGTCAGCTGTTGGTATATTCTGCAAACAAATTTGGCACATTTTTATTTCACACAGTAGAATCCAAACGATTGTACCTATCCAGCAGAGGAGCTCCCCAGGCTCTTGGGGATTTCAGCATTTATCACCCTCACTCTTGACTCTGTTTACAGTGATGCTTCCTTTTTTGGGTGTTGTATGGCTCCAGAATGCAGACAACTGGAGAGAATTAAGCTGAATGTTCCCAATTTATGCAGGTCAAGGAAAGTTTGCCTTTTATCGTTCAGAGATAATTACAGCAAACTAACTCTTTTTGAAAGGCTGAGTTCCACAGATGCTGGCACTAAGATTCAGTGATCACACAGGTTCCTGTAGTTGGGTTTCACAGAAGTTTTCCTATTTATTTCAGCCTTAAACTGATAGGGACAGAGGGACAAACAGTACACTAAGAAATAGGGGATAAGCTGTGTGATTATCTTATCCCAGTATGTTCTTCCAGGATTCATTTAGCCCAATCCATCAGCTGCTGTCTCGCCCCATGTAAAGCATTCCTGCTGTGCTGGGGGCGCTCCTTACGCTACCTGGGGAGAATCCAGAGTGATCATTCCTCATGTAGTGTAAGAGGCTGTACTCTGCAAAGTGTCAACTGCATGGTAAGGGCAAAGCAGTGCTGGTAGAACAGCTTAGTGTGTGAGAACAGGATGTGAGGCACACGGCTCACCTCAGCTCCTGGAGCAGATGCTTTCTCCTTCCATTCAGGCCGTTCTTCATCATGTCCAGGACTTTTGCAGAAGTGTCTATGAAGGCCCAAAGCATCTCCTCACACCACAGGTTCTACTCACTAATGCACAGTTATGTCACTTTTTAGGGACTGAAGGGAACATCCCCTAGAAGGACATGGAAAATGCAGTGCTTAATTGGGGGTGTTTATCCCAGAGGAGAGAGTACATTTAACAGTTTGAACTCTCCCAATTTCTTAAGGTCATCAGTTCATCAGAGAAGGATTTCCAAGAATCTTTTGAAAACTGTTGTGCTTGGACTTTGAGGTGAAATGCTATGAGGTGCTCACACTGGACAGAAGATTAAGCATTCATCATCCACGAGCAAGAAATGAAAAAACTCAGTAATACAAAATGAAGAAACTCCTTCCTGATGTCATAGGCTTTAGCTTACTCCTTATTTTTTTGGTTACTGTAAAGAAACAAATAGACTAAGCTTTCATGTCACTACTAGGGCTTGCAGGCCATAATTAAGATGCTTTGGTGTCCAAATCCTGCCATTTCTGGGAGAGAATCTCCTGGGAACTAAGTGAGACCAAAAGCAGGCAAATAACATGCAAATAGAATTTTAGAGATTACTATAACAATTCAAGATTGGTCTTCTGAATGTCTTGTCTTAGTTCTCTCTTAGTATTACCAAAGTTTGCACTTGTGCATCCAGACTGCACAAATATAACAGCACAAATTCCAAACCCTGAACACAGGCAAAAAAAATAGGCCAAAAAAAATCATCAAAGTAATTGCCAATATTTGTGTTCTAGCACATAAGCAGGAATTCATAAATGCTTGCAGGAATGTAACATATCAACCTCCTTAAACAGCCATATCCTGTTTCTTTTGTTTCCTTTTCTGCCTTTGCAGTGACTGTTGCTACAACACCATCCATCACTGCTCCTTTCATCTGTCAGGCCCTCCAGCCACCCGCTTGCAGCTCTGTACCTGCTCCCCGAGGTCTGAGCTGTCTGGATTTCCCTCATGTTTGTCGTTTCAGGTGTAGATGCTCATCCTTTGCAGCTGGAGCTGTGTGGGCAATGAAAGGATCCCCTCTGGTTCCTCAGCTCCCCTCCTCATTCCTGCTCGGCCGGTTGCATGAACATGTTTCAGTCAAGAGAGATTAGATTTGACAGGTTTTGTCACAGGGCATTCGTGCTGGGGACTGAAATGATGGTTAAATGGACACAGTCTAGGCTGAGACTAGAGCATGGTGGCTGCAGTCAGAGGAAACATGCATCAACATCCCCCCTCAGAGAAGTTCAAGCACATCTTTCCTCTGTTATTATTAGGTTCTTAACACAATAATTTTGTGTTAAGGCTGATCAGCTGCAGGCTCCTGCCACTGAAGATGATCCTCTGCTCTCTCCAGAACATTGCCCCAGGATGCCTTCTGAAGCATATTCCTTGAAGAAACTGATGCTGCACAAATAGTAATTGAATTTCCTTTTTCCCCTCATCCCAAGCATCCGGTTACGGGGTCGTGGAAAAGCTGAGCCTTTAAATAAACCTTTAAAGTATTTTGAAGGATTTGTCATTACTCAGAGAAATAGGTCTGACATTCACTTGAGTACAAGGAAGTGGAGGGAACAAAATGGGTTACTCAGAAACTGCCTTGGCTGGGCCAAAGCTCTGTCTTCAGCTCCATCTGGGCAACTCATTTAAGCTGAAAGAGCTGTGTCGCATGATTTGGACTAGAATTTGCCCTTGGAGCTTAAATAACCTGAATGATATTTAAGAACCTGCAAGGCTGTTTGCTGATATTGCACAAAACCTTATCTAGCAGGATTGAATACTTTGATCCAAGATTCAGTGATGCCAATAGAAAAGATCCCACCAGTGATGGTGGGAATGTTGATTCAATGAGCAGCTTGGCCATTATCCCAAGTGTTCAGTGGGCATTAGGATAACCAGGGATTCTGCCTAAAAAAAGGGTCAGGTCTCACTGTTTCTTTTTTAACACAGGCAGCCCCTTATGTTCTTCAGCTTTTTTCTACTTTTCTTAGGAAAGGGTATGACCTGACTATGCAATAAAATGCCTTATGTCTGACAAAATAATAAGGATCACTTAAAATCTGAGGAGCACGGAAAGCAAATGTTATTAACATTGAACTGTTTATCTGCTTCAAACACAGTATTACACTATGGTAATGAATATATGACTGTACGTTAATTTATTATTAAGAAAATAGCTCCCATCTACTTCTCTAACCAAGGCACTTAAGAGTCTTCTGCAAACATCTCCAAATTTGTCCTCGCACACAGAATAAATGATGTTTAACAAATAAGACTCTGCATCAAATGGTTAAATAACCAGTTCCGAGACAAAAAGTCATGCTAGAAACTGTACCCGATCTCCTAGTTCACTCTCCTGTGGTTTAAACAAAAGATGGATGTGTCTGAAAAACCCACAAGGGACTGAGGGTCCTCTTCTGTCCCATCAATTGTCCTGAAGTCCATCTGGATACACCACCAGTTAGCAGAAAGAACTAACGATGTTCCACCAAAGAAATTTCATCTGTTAAAGATACCACACAAAATAACACTTGGTTGCCAAAGAATTGGATATTTTATGAATGTTTAGGCATGCAAGCTGAGGTGTCACAAGATCAAATAGAACCTAGCAATTCTGATGCTCATAAAATGGGCAGGAAGGGTGACTCATTCAGCTTTTTTAATTTTTCCATGACTCTTTGAAGATTTAATATGGTTTGGGTTTTTTTTTAGTTGGCTTTAAATCTTCACAGTGCTCTAAAGCTCATTATTTATTCTCAGCAACCCCAACATCAATCTGTGGATGGTTCTGCTGAGCTTAGCCAGAGAGTGCCCTGCTGTGCAACCCTGTGCCATGGCCCCAGCTTTCCTGTTCCCAGGAAAACCTCACCCAGCCCAAGATCCATCGTATTTCTTTAGTTCACCCCAAAATCATTCACTGCTTCCTTCAATATCTTCATTTCAGCGCTGCTTTTAAAACCATCAGTGTCACTGCCTAGGGAGAAAGAATACAAATACTTGGCACAGGTGGACATTTACTTTTCTGTTTTCATGGATATGGAGTCAGTTGTGCCTGTTCAGAATGTCTCAGGAGAAGCATGAATAGTTTAAACATGTGTTCAAGGAAGACTTTCAGTTTATGGGTCCCCAGGTATTATTCCAAGTCGTGCTTTTGTAGAATTTCTTAAATAGGTTTACTATTGTTCTTCTAAAGGAGACTGAAAAAATAATTGAGGACAGAAGGAATATTCTTCAGAGCACACTTTGCAGAGGAAGTGAAATTCCAGAGTTAGTGCCAGAGGTGGCCCAGCATGGCTCCAGCCCCTCACCCACCTGGCTCCCCAGGAAGCCACAGGCTGGCCATGCTGCAGCCACACAAATCATCCCAAGTCAGGGTCAGTTTAGACGGGATATTAGGAAGAAATTCTTCCCGGTGAGAGTGCTGAGGCCCTGGCACAAGTTGCCCAAAGAAGCTGAGGATGCCCCATCCCTGAAAGTGTTCCAGGCCAGGCTGGATGGGTCTTGGAGTAAGCTGGTCTAGTAGAAGGTGTCCCTGCATTGGCAGGGGGTTGGACTAGATAAGCTTGAAAGGTGCCTTCCAACCCCAAACATTCCATGATTCTATGAGGGAGAGAGGTATAGTGCTCTTGACATGCTACAGAAAGCTCTAGTATCTTGGTGGTTCGTAAACCGAAGTTGGGATGGTGCAAGCACATTGCTGAATTAACAGCAGAGAGGTTTTTCTGCATCCTGCAGTCACTGAACATCAACTGCTGATGACTCACTTGGAAATGATTTGCTGGCAGCTTGTCCCCTGCCAGCACGCAGCCTACATCCCACCACTCCCACTGACCCCCTGGCTGCACAGACCATCTCCATGCTGTCGGGCAGGGAGGTAATCCAGCTGACAACAATAGATACCACAGGAAAAATCCCCAAGAGGTTCTGCTCCTGTGAGGGATTTGACAATGGAAATAGGGGAAGTCCCTTCGTTGGACTTGGCAAAAAAAATTTGGACAGTGTCATCAGGAAAATATTCTTCACTGAGTGAGTGATGCAGCTTATTAGGTCTTTTCTGTATTTTTGTGACTATGAAGACAGAACTAATGAGTAAGAGGCCCTTACAGCTGGTGTCCAGCTCAACAGTTACAATGTGCTGAGGGAAGCACACTTTTTCTTTCCTTTTGGACAACCAAATGGTATGGTATTTTTAGCGCCATAGAGTTTTCTTCTCTGTAATGATGTAAGGTTCCTGTTAGCTCATCAGATTTGATCACCCACTGTAAAAAGCTAAAAAGAGACAAACCTGAACACCCCATCATGTCTGAGCCTCAGCTCAAGCCAGGATGTCAGGGAGAGAATTTTGGCTGCTGAATCAATCACCCAATCCACCCAAGTGGAGGAGAAGGCAGGACACAGAACCCAAACAAACCACAAAGCCTGATTCTGGTTTGAACTGAACTCCTCCTAATGTATCTCTGTTTAAGGAGTTGTTTCATGTTAGACAGAATATTAAGCTACTTTATGGCTACTTCATTTGAGAGGAAACATGTGATGACCTAAATCCACAAATTATACCCAGGTGGCAAATTTATTGTTTGTGTTTTTAGAAGCCTTTTTCCTTTCACCTCCTCATGGGTGGCTGATTGGCGAGGCTGGATCCCTGGCTGGTGTCAGCCTGTGTAGTTGTGTCCAGTGTATTCATCTGTGCTGACCTGTGCCAGCTAACTATTTGCCCCATGTATTTTGATGTTCTACAGTTGGATGGGGCTTGGAGCAACCTGGTTTAGTGGAAGATGTCCCTGCTTATGGCAGGGTGTTGGAATGAGATAAGCTTTAATGTTCCTTCCCACACAAACCATTCCATGACTCTGTGATTCTTTGTAGCTAGAACCCTAGAAATCTCCCCTTCTCCCAGCTCCCACTGCCAGCATTGTGCAACTCCACCATAAAGTGTTATCAGGAAGGTTTTTTCTGTCTCCTGTTTTTTCATCTCATAGGCAACCAAATCTCATTCACCTAAAGCTTTCTATGCAAGAAATTAAAGTCATTTCCTTTGAACATTCATTTGAAGCGTGTTAGTTTATAAACAAATCTAGCTCTCTTCCATCGCCCTTCCCAGGCACTTCCTTTGCATTCCTGGCTGGTGTGTCAGTAGGAAATGCAGGTGCCTCAACCTTTGGTTGCTGGCACCCATCACCATGGGAGAACAAAAGTGTGAAGTTGTATGCCTACAATAGTCAGCCCAATGGTTTTCTAAATTTTCCCAGCATGGAAAGCTTGAGGCTTCTAATTATAGATGCTATGCACTCTTAAAAAAAAATTATTGGTTTCCTATTGATGTATAAAACTTAGAGGGTCAATTCCTGATGTGCTGTGAGCCATCGTCACCCTGGGGACTTAACAAATGGCTGCTGTGCCCTGTCGGGCATGGGGACACTTCCAGGGTACTTTGTATAAAACTTGGGTTTTCCTTGTTGGACACATCATCCCTCCTCTGCTGACCCACTCACTAAAAGCAACAGGACATTTTAGGTGGATGTTCACAGACAGGCACAAGTTCCAGGTAATACGTCCTGCAAAGATGGCCCCAAATAATTTTGGGGTGTAGAAAAGACTTTGCTGGCCCATTGGAAGTGCCTAAGAATTAAGTTTCTGAGTGAGGCTAGAGCCTAAATGGGATTTACTTTTGCTGAATGCTCTGAGGGGCCCCTAAAGACTTTGTATTGGCTCCAATCCAACCCACATGAGCATTCCCGTCAGTGTGGCTTTCGGAGCAGGCCAGGAGCAGTAATGGATTGCTTGCGATATTTCCCAGGCATTTGCTTTATAGTCACTGAAGACAAAGTGTATTTGGTTTCTAATGAATCAGGGATGTTTTTCAGTATAATGAAGTTCCTGCCCTTGTTTTGCTATTTGTAGCCCAGCATTACGTGACATATAAAACCACCCCATTTGTTTTGCATTGTCTGGAAGTAAATTCCCCCATAAGACCACCACTGAGCAGATACTATCACGGAGGCCAGCCCTGCTCCCATGTTCCTGTCTCCCTGGACCCCCAGCCCTGGCTTATCTCGCTGCAGGCCATTAGTAGCTGGGTGATGCTGGGTGCGTTCACCCCGTGCAGTCACAGCACACACTTCCTGGCATGGTGTAATGGGGTATGCCATACAGGCACCAAGCCCCAGGTCTGTCAGGAATGTGTCACTCTCATGCCACAGGACATGTTTAGTCCTAATTTCCATGGGCCTTTTTCAACCAGATATGCCCCATGCTCAATCCTACAGTACAGCTGGATGTGTAAATGCTTTTAACATTTCTGGCTGAGTGCAAATGCATGTGCTGTGTTGACAATAGTGCTTTATCTCATCCAGAAGCAAAACACAACTATGTCATAAACCATGATCATAATAAATAATAAATCATATGGTGAATAAAATTATATGGCAGATGTGAGTGGGATATTCTGGTCTGGGACTTCTAGTGTAAGGAGATTTTTTTTGTAGCAATAGTTCCTGTTTCTATGGCTGAGAGAGTTAGGGTTGTTCAGCTTGGTGAAGAAGAGGCTCTAGGGAAACTCATTGCAGCCTTGCAGTACTTACAGGGTGTTCATTAAAAAGAGGGAGAGTGACGTTTTACAGAGGCAGATAGTGATAGAACAAGAGTAGATGGTTTAAAATAAAAGAAGAGAGTTTTAGATTCAACATTAGGAAAAACTTCTTCCTTGTGAGAGTGGTAAGGCACTGACACAGGTTGCCCAGAGAAGTTGTGGCTTCCCCATTGCTGGCACTGTTCAAGGCCGGTTGGGTGGTGCCCGTTGGAATTGGAAAGGCAGGGAATTGGAACTACATGATCTTTAATATCCCTTCCATCCCAAACCATTCTATGATTCAATGACTGTCCATCTGTGGGGCTAATGGTGGAGTGTTTTGTCACTGGGGCAGCTCTATGGACCCTGGTGTGTCCCTTTGAGCCAGCTGCAGTCCTGGCTTGTCTTCCTGCCCTCCTGGGAGTAATTCAAGCCAGGACAGATGTCAGAGCTGGCTCCAGGCAGGAACTGGTATGTCCCCCATCCTGGTGAGTCCGGGGCCAACAGACGGAGACTGAAAAACTTATTGTGACATGGAGAGAAGGAAGAATTGTTTTCCACGTTGCAAAGCTGAGATGTGTAGAAAGGAAGTGACCTGACAGGGACTTCTGGGGACAAAAGCATAGTCCATGTCTTTCAAATTGCAATCCCATCAATTCATACAAACCCATCCTTCCTGCTCCATGCGTCCAGTGGTGGTGATGCCTTGGGGAGCCACTTGCACTTTGGGAGGAGCAGCAAGAGTCAGGCTGGAGGGAATGTGCCTGGAGAGGCTCACAGCTCCTCTCGGTGCTCCCTGATTTTCCAGTTGGGTACTTCCAAAGCACACAGAGAATCAAGCATGCTGCAATGGATGTTCTCCACGCAAAGCCTGCTTGCCAGAACTTACAGCCTGTGCAGGGTCTCCATTTCCTGCAGTGTCTGGAAGTCACTTTAGAAGCACCTGCTTCTCTTCATGGACAATAACTAACATACAGTCCTGTATTTCTGCTGCATTTAATGAAGGGATTAGTCCCTAAAGGACTCAGTACAAAATTCTGGTGTCATTAAAGTTGTGCCAACATTTTACTCACAAATCTTTAGTTTCCATCGAAGTTAGTGGAAAGATGTCTTTTAACTTGCTGGGGCTGTGTTGGGGCCCTAAACTGAGTTCACTTCAGGATAACCCTGAGGAAACCTTTTTTTTGTTAAATGTGGAAAGAATCATATATTCCACTTGCTGTGATTGCCAAGGGAAAAATATAAGGGTTTTTTATTTTTTAGCTTTAGGCTTTTTTGCTCTAGGACCAGGTGCTCACAAAAGTATGTATGCTGGTCTACACCGTTGGTATAGTGCTACTATTAATAACAACCTGACCAGAAAAAAGAATCTGATCCTATTAAGAAACGTGTTACACAACTCTCAGTGTATTGTATCTTGAGTTGAACCCAACTAATCTTGACTGATTTGTGTTTGACTACTAAATCTACAGTTGCAATTAAATTCAGGGCAACAGCAAGAATCTGAGTTTCTAATAAATTAATAAAAATGTTTCATTTAAATGAATGGATCTTCAGCATGGACCTATTTTTTTTACTTTTGAAATAGACTGAAAGGATCATAAGGATTTGTTATTTATTCCTTGAGCCTAACCAGCAAAATTGTTGCCTTTTTTGTGTGTGGCTATAGCCAAAAGGGATGTTATAAATCTCAGACTGCAGCATTTTGGGTATCAGAGGCTGTTTTTACAGTAGAAGACAAGTTCAGGTTGCCACTGCAGTTGTTTATTAGGAATCCTGTTAGTTAAATGCTGAAGATACGCTTTGTGTTTACTTCACTTGGTTGTACTGGGCTGTGCTCACCCTGGCTAAACACAGTTTATTTTCTGCTGCTGCCCTCTCCTTCCCTTCCAGCTGTTTGCATTGCTATGCCCCAGCATGAAATGCATGGAGGCTTTTTAGCCAGAATCCCCAAATTCCTGTCACCACCTTCATGGTGGTGGCAGCTGTGAGTAGTCCTGGCTTGGAAGAACAGCACCAAGAGGTTGGAGCCAGCAGTGCCGACCTCGGCTGCTGACTCCTGGGGAGCAGTGCAGGGAGCAGCATCTTCACTACCCTCCCCTGTGGCTGGAAAGTGCCTGTGGAATTAGTCACTCACATGGCTCCTGTGAGCAGCTCGCTCAGCCTCTTTGCTTGCTTTAGTCTGGAGAGTACCTCAGTTAATAAAGCTTTGCCAATTTGTCTCAGCTCACTGCTGGCCCCAAGCAGTGACTCACTGCTAATTATTTCTTTGAGGAAATCAGAGGTGGTTCTTAAATGTGGATTTTTACTGGCACAGACAACACACGAGTCTGGATTTCATTTCACCCAGGAACCCAGACATCGCAGAGAGGACAGGCCCAGACAGGGACCCCGATCAAGGAGGGTGTCCATCAGCATGGAAAACAAGCAGGTTCCCAAAAGGAGCCCAGTGGGTGCACCAATGGTGACAGGACGGGTTGGGGAGGGCAGAGGTGCAGGCGCCCCACCTGCTTGCCATGAAAGAGCAACGTGTCCTCACTTGTCACCACTTCACCCACCTTTGTCAAAGGGCGTTTGCTGGCTCTGCTGCAAACACCCCCTTGTACAAAGAGCTCCACGCAGTCAGGCTTCTCTGTGTTGTGCCAAGTGCCAGGGGCTGTTGTGCTTGTGCAGGGGCTGTTGTGCTTGTGCAGGGGCTGAGGCAGGTCACAGCCCTTTGCCCTGCCTCCTCCCCCCTCTCCCTGTGGGACACGCGGCTTCCTCCTGACCGAATCAAAAAATTATTTGAGTTGGAAGGGACCTTAAAGATCATCTCAATCCAACCCACCCTGCCATGGACAGGGGCACCTTCCACTAGACCCCAGGTTGCTCCAAGCCCTGTCCAACCTGGCCTAGAACACTTCCAGGAATGGAACAGTCATAGCTTCTCTGGGCAACCTGTGCCAGGGCCTCACCACCCTCACAGGGAAGAATTTCTTCCTAATATCCAATCTAAAATCAACCTCCATCAGTTTGAAGCCATTTCCCCTTGTTCTGGGGGCCTTGTTCCAGGCCTTTGTCCAAAGCCCCTCTCCAGCTCTTGTGGAGCCCCTTTAGGCACTGAAAGGGGCTGTAAGTTCTCCCTGGAGCATTCTTTTCTCCAGGCTGAACAACCCCAGCTCTCCCAGCCTGTCCCAAGAGCAGAGGGACTCCAGCCTTCAGAGCATCTTTGTGACCTTCTGTGGACCTCCTCTAACAGGTCCATTGGGACACTGGCTGGGGATTACCCAAAGGGGCACAGGGTCCTTTCTGCAGACATCCCCAGGTGGGCAGCTGCAGGTCATGCAGGCTGGTTCCTCTGCTCCAGGAGCAAACCCCAGGAAAAGATAACAGGAGCGTCGGTGGAGGCAAAGAAGAGGAAGAGGTTCTCTGTATAGGTTCTACAAGCGAGGTTTATTCCACGTGCAGGTGAACAGTCCAAGGACAAAGAACCATCTGAGGGTATGGTCCAGCATTCTTACACTTGGTGGCTTAGGGGTGGAGAAAAGGGAAACAACCAATAGGATAGCCCAACATGGGAAGAATTAACAGGGAAATATCCAATGAGAATAACTTGGAGGAGGGATTTATAACAATGAACCAATAGGGCATCAAATTGCAAAGAACTTGCTAGAAGTAATGCATAGTCAAACAGGAAACATACATGTGTGTAAACATGTACATAGAATTGGGTGGAGAACACATGAACCAATCAGTATCAAATAGGTAAATAATAAACACAAGGGCCTGTGGGAACTCTCCCTAACCTTGGGGAATGTGCTATACCTTGGTGCCCATCCACCAGGATTGCAGGTCATTGTGGCTGCAGCCACATGTACTGTAACAATCCAGGTTTTCTTGTTGAAAGGACAGAGAAATATATTTTTGTCTTCATCTTCTAGAAAAACAGAGTGAGGGTTTCCTCTGCCTCAGCTTTGTACTGTAGTAATTCCTAGTAGCTCCCATTGGGACCCACCTCCTTACTTTGTTTTCCAAACTGCTCTTCATTAAAGTCAGGAAGATTTAGAGAAGCAGAAATGCACTTGACTCCAACACCAAACAATATCTTGTGAACTTAGGAGCACTGGGATCTTATTTCTAGTCTCTGAGATGGACAGCAGATGTGAGCAGGGACTTCAAGCTCTCCTGATAATTTAGTGTAATAATGGTGTTAGCAAGAGCCAAATTGCTAACTTGGTTGTGAATAAAAATAATCACCCTGCCAGACCATTGCCATGAAAACTCTAAGAGCAATGAAAACAGACTGGTCTGGAATGAAACGCACTCATTGTATCAGAATCATCTTGTGCATATTCATTGCCAAGTATGTTGGCTTTTGGGTTATTTGACAAAATATGCCCTCAGCTGCTCTCTGCTGTTTGGCACCGTGTCAGGAGAACATGGAAAACAGGGAATCCTATTCCACAGATTTTTAGAAAGAAGGTAAAAAACCAAACAAACAGCAAACAAACAAACAAACAAATAAAAACAAAAAGAAAAGAAAGACAAAGGGCATTTTATATAATTAAAATTTTAATACTAGTAATGATGCAAGCAAGCAATGGGATGGCTTTTGTGTGATTTTTATTTCCTGGTTACAAATGGAATTTTTTTTGTGGGGGAGAAAGTTCATAAAGCCTCTCTGCTATTTATCCCTTTGACCTCTGCATTACCCCAGCTGTGGCTGGGATGACAGATGTACATCCATGCACTCAGAGTTGTAAGGTTAAAAGGAAAAGTGACTCATTCAGTATGAAACCCCCAGGAAAAAATCCCTTCATAGTGAGGGAGGTGTTAAACCAGCAGCTGAATTTTGGCCAGTTGCTGGACTGACTTACAGGTTAGTGCTGTACATCCATGTCTGCCTTGGGGTGGGCTTTCTGGATTAATTCCTTAGGGGCACAGGTGGTCGCTTCTGTTGAGAATGGGTGGGGGGCAAACAAATCCCAGCTGCACAAGTCCTGCCAGGACACACAGCATGGTGCTGGAACAGAAGCAGAGTTGGATGTGAGAGGACTGAAGGAACCCTTGTTCTGTGCCTACTTTGGGAGAGGCCCCAGCTGGTGAAGATGTGTCATGCAAGCTGGTCCTTTTTAGGGCAGAGACACAAAGCAGAGACACAAAGCCTGCCTTTGACAGTCTGTCATTTACAGTTCCACTTTGTGGAACACTGGGCATGATATCTCAGTTTCTGTGGTTTGTATCTAGTGTTTGAAATCAGGCTTTTCCTCTCTGTGCTTTTGGTTTAAAAAAAACCCCTATTTTTAGAGAGCAAAAGTGGCATTTACAGCTCTCTCTGTGTAAATCAGTTTTACGATAGCCACTCTGAGGACAGTTTCATCCTCTTGGTCCTGTGCTAGGGATGTGTCATGTAATAACACATCCCCAGCTTAGCGGAGGAGGGAGCAGCTTAAACTACAGAACTATCCCAAGACAGGCATTCATCACTTTTGATGCTGTAAATGAATGGACTGGAAACAGAACTGCAACAGCAGAGCTGACCACCGTCACTTACATCTGGTTTACACTCTTTAATACATTGATTTCAGTGCTCTTTCCTGATGTCAGGCAGTTCTCAGCTGCCTGAGCAGCCTGGGGTGGCTTCGGGTTTGGTATCAGCATGAGAAGCCTCACGGGCTCTGCCTGTCCGCCCAGCATGGTGTTGGCTGTTACCACCATATCCTGGATCTCTGTAAAGCTGATCCTTTAATTTGTTTCTCTGCTTCATCCAACACTTGCCTATTCTTGCCTGCCCACATGCTTGGATCACCTTGTCAGTCACAGAGAGAGCCCTCTGTCCTGGGCAGAGGGGAAATTGCATGTTAATATGGAAAATACCAATAATGTTGTTGAATTTTGTTACTATGGGAACAGGAGCTGCCCATTGTGAAGGATGCCCAGAATTCTGTCTTTAAACAACAACATGGAAAAAGAATGAGACACAGAAGGCCAAGAACTGCTCTGTGGGTTAGTTTTCTGTTTCTTTTGACCTTTAACTATAAATTGTCCCTCTTATGACTGTCTCGTAATATAATCTTACATCGTACAGGATTTCTTATGCTCTTGCATTGACAAATGGGATGATGTACTCCCCTCTTCTCTCTCTGTGACTTTCTGTGAGTAAAATACTTAATCGAGAAATGAAAGATACTATTTGCGTTCAGCCCACATAAATATCTTGTGTTAATGTACTAATGCATGAACGTCTGCAGTCTGCACCCAGATGTCAGCCATGATGGCTTTTCATCTTTCAGTCTGAACACTGGGTTGCTTAAGTAGGACTCAAAGAGGAGGTGAAAAATTCTGTGGTTAATGAGCACATCTGGAGCTATAAAAAAGCCAGGCTATGAAGGAGTAGGAAGGTCAAACTGCCTCACACGTGTCCTGCAGACAGCAGGCCTCTGCTGAGCTCCCTGGTGCTGGTGGAGGTACTTTAAATAGCCTGGGCTGATTCCCATCGATGTTGACAGAATGGAGCTCAGTGTTACACCCAACTCCAGACCCAACATTCTCTGTCCCCAAACTCCTTTTCCACCACTGGGAATCATCCTCTGCCAACGTATAGCTGGTTTCACGTGTTTAGAACAAACTAAGTTCCACAACTTTGCAGCCAGGCCATGGCGAGGAGTCAGTTCCCATAATTTCTTCACTGGGGCATTTCCACCTGCACAAATGAGAGGCAGGTCAGTGCAAGGCCTTGATGCTCCAGTTCAGCTGCCATCCCAGCTGTGGCAAGGCACAGAAAACACCCAGCAAGAAGTGGGTCCCAACAAGGCCCATGATGAAGACTCAAAATGACTGTTTCTTCAAAGCTGCTGGGAGTTTGGTCTTCTGCTGCCTTACAGCATGCACACCTGAGATGCACCACCAAAACACAAAGCCAAAAACCATATCAGTAGAGAAGGAGGAACACAGAGTTTGTGCTAGCACAGAGGAGAAGTTTTCCAAGGCAGGGTGGGGCGATTACGCCACAACTCCCTCAGCTTCAAGGCAGAGGCCTGTGACAGCAGCGCTGAGCAAGGCCTGGCCCACGGAGTCAGCCTTATCAGCTGGGGCCATGCCGGAGGGAGCAGGTTATGGATGGGCTGTCAGGGCCTCCTGGCATGGCCTGCTAGCATTAGGTAGCTTCACAGCTGCTGGCCACTTTCCACAGGAGGTTTGAGAATGCTTTTGAAAAACTGTGCAGGGAGGTTGTGCTAAACACTGCCCAGCTGACAGGAGTATCCTCTCAGCACCAGCTAAATTCCTGCTGTATTTTTAACCTGTTCATTGACCGTTGCACTATGTGCCTATGTTAGCTGTCAGGAGCTGTGTTAAATTTCTTTTTTACTTTGTCTCTCAAGGATTTCAGCCCCGGATGCTCTGCTCTCGCCTAAGGGGTGGGAGTTACATGCAGAGCATGTGTTTCAGGCTCTGCTCATGCTGAGCAAGTGGCTCATGGTGACCACGCTCTGGGAGAGGAGGGACGGTCTGACCCAGAGCAGGGGGCAGGGGATGCTCCCAGCTCAGCAATGCTCCAGGATGCACACACAGAGTGTGCAGGAGACCCCATTCCTTCTCCCTCTGCATGATTCCTCTCTGCTTCCTTTACACCTTCCTTCCACAGCCAATCCAAAATCAAGGCCAGGAGGGGGAGGAGGGAGAGGAGCTGCTGGTCAGCTCACAGTCAGAAGAGGGATTGGGATGCAGAGAAATGTCCAAGCAGTTATAGGATGAACTTTGGTGTCTATTCACTTTGCCTTTCTTGAGAAAGTGTATCTAAGACTATGAAAATAAATAGTCCTTCTGTGTCTCAATTGTCTTTTCAGCCAACAGAGTCTGTGATTCAGCTCCTAGCTCACTGGCGTGAAGTCAGACACAGAGCAGCTAACGCTGACTTCCTGCTTACCTGAATTCCCACCCAGAAAGTGACTACGCTAATTTAAGTGAATTAATTTAGAAACAAGTTCTTTCAGGCCACACAATTTCTGTAGGTCCCTGGGGAGCGATGCCAAAGGGGAGCTCATTCTTTCCTGCTCATTGTTTCATGGCTGA
Source organism: Monarcha castaneiventris obscurior (assembly GCA_026261815.1). Taxonomy (NCBI): domain Eukaryota; kingdom Metazoa; phylum Chordata; class Aves; order Passeriformes; family Monarchidae; genus Monarcha; species Monarcha castaneiventris. The sequence continues at coordinate 2,227,579 of JAMPIT010000371.1, forward strand.
CCTGTCAAAGTAGGAACAAAGGCTACATTTAGCAGGAGCTGTGACAGCAACTGATGCCATATGGACCTCATTCCTCTTGTCCCAGTGATTCACAGGGACTGTCACAAACCACCCTCCCTTCATGGCTAGCAGATTTCCCTTCCAACTGAATCAGATTAATCCAAAATGCTTCTGTCAAGATAAGGAGAGTAACCATGGCATTACCTATCTGGATGGCTGAAAGCCTATTATTAATCTCACTAATTCTGTTTCACTGTCAAACTGCTGAGTCAGTCACTGGTCTGTACTCATGTATATTTAAAGCTTTTAGGGATAAAGCCAAGATCCTTGGGTTTTGCAGAACACAATTCCATTCTTTTACTTTAAAATAAACATGGCACACATCCTAAATACAGAAATACCCATTGTTTTCCAGTTGGGTTATAACAGAACTGTTGGAACTGTTAAATCTAATTTCTGAATTTTTTCGTAGTTACTTTGTTACTACCCAACTATGTGTGGCAGATGTTGGTATTGTGTTAGATTTGTTTAATGTATAGTGTAATATATAATGAAATACATTGCTTGCCTGTGTAGCCACAAAATGTTGGCAGAATTTGACTTTTTATTTCAGTTTTATATAAGGTAACAAGTACTTGAGTATTATCCAGTGCTGCTTCCTTGGCTAGCCCAGACTCTTCCCTTCGAGGGTAATAACCGTTTTACCACAGCCATGTGGAGCAAGCACAGCTACTGGGAGGGGGGAATGGATTTATTCTGAGCACCTACAGCAAGAAAAAAAAGTGTTTATTATTTAAATGTTCGGTCTCAGCTGTGGAGGTTTCTAGGCTGGAAATTGATGCACAGGAATGCAGGGCTAGAGAAGGCACGCAGCCCCTCAGCCTGCTCCAGAGGGTGAAGCATGAGGCTGACCCTGGATCCGGCTGATCCTGGACCCGGGCTCGGCTGCTCCCACGCGGTGGCCCCGGGAATCGCATCCCGGCCCCGGGGATCGCAGCCCGGCCCCGGGGATCGCAGCCCGGCCCCGGGAGTCGCAGCCCGGCCCCGGGGATCGCAGCCCGGCCCCGGGAGTCGCAGCCCGGCCCCGGGGATCGCAGCCCGGCCCCGGGAGTCGCAGCCCGGCCCCGGGGATCGCAGCCCGGCCCCGGGAGTCGCAGCCCGGCCCGGCACACGCGTCTGGCTGCGGGTCGCTGGCTGTGGGCAGAGCCGGAGGGTCCCGCGGGACGCGCTGCTCGGCTGGGCTGGGCTCCGGGAGATGGTGAGGCACAACCAGCGGGGTTAATACAGATGATGCTCAATGCACAGAGCGGTATTTGCCCGGTGGGAAGGGTAGCAGCCAGGGCCTGGGGGAGAACAGCTCTAGCCTTCCTTCAGGGACCGGATCTCAGCCGAAGCACTTGGGGAAGACAAAAGCCAGGGGTGGCAGGGAAGCTGGGCAGCAGCACGAGGTGAAGATGATTCCCAAAGATTCCGGGGGAGCTGGGCAGCAGCGTGGGGCCAGCGCTTCACCAGTGTCACATTAGAAACCACATGGCTGCCTTGAGACAGTTCCTGTGAAATAAACAGTGCCACACTGAGGCATGGAAAGTCACTTTGCACAACCACATGGCTCTGAGTTTAACAAGAGATTGGGCAACACTCTCAGATACATCACGGGATTCTTGGGGCTGTCCTGTGGAGGGTCAGGAGCTGGACTCAATCATCCTTGTACGTCCCTTCCAGGTCGGGATAGTCTATGATTCCAAGGGAACTTTCCAACAGCCCAAGAGTGTCCTTTAATTTCTCGCAGCAAAATCATGCTGAAAGTGATATGGAAAGGGCAGCTCCAGGCATGTGAGGCCCTGAACCATGGCCGCGTTCCCGGCTGCCCACGGGCAGTGTGTGCTGTGGGCTGTAAAACCACAGCAGCAGAGCTGTGCTACAGGCTGCACCCTCCAGGAAAACTGAACACAAATACTAGCGCTGCCCAGGGTGAGTAATTTCATTTTTGACTTCCCAAAATCATGACAGGGACAGCAAGTTAGGCCACAATACCAGGGTTGGATCTGCAACTAAAATAGCTTCATCTCTTGGGACCTGAAACTTTGCTAATTAGAGTCTTTCTTCTGGAATTATTAGGGGTTTACAATCTGTATAAGCTGAGGATTTGTCTGTAGGGCCAAAATTATTTACCTTGTGATAAATTTCCACTGTCACATGCATACATTCAATACAAGCCAGATTGAGCAGAGTGGAAATGAAGATTTATTTTCTAATATTTTAATGTGCTTCTTGGATTACAAATGAGTAAATACAATTTAATTTTCTTCTGAATTTCCATCCAGCTCTACAGCAAGTGAAAAAGTCAAGGGACATTTTTATGTTAAAGTAAGTATTGTTATTAGCCTCTTGGTTGTATTAATACATATTTTCCAAACATATTATTTTTCTGTATTAACCATAGAGCTTTAAATCTTCATTAACCAGAATAACTCAGTTCAGTAATTGCTAAATAGAGCTGAAGTGAAGACATATATAACAAAGAGCAGACTAAAACATAAAACCACACACTTATATCATTGCAATTATATCAGGAATCATTAAAATGCCTATAAAGAACACTGGAATCTGTTCAAATGTCAGAAATTGTTAAATGTATATACTCTTTACAGATATGCAATTTCATTTCTTGCAGTGGCAGCTTAAATCCATTGCGTGTCTACTTCTTTTTTTTCTCTTCTTTTTGATGATTTTCTAATGTAAGGGAAGAACACAGCCCATACTGATTTAAGCTCTTTGAGTTACTTAAATGTGCTTAGCAAATGTGGAGCTGAAGATGCTTCCACACACACTATTTACTGTAGAACCATTCATTGTGGGAGAAATCTCTGCCTCTGCACTTCCCCAGATCATGCCAGAAATGAACTGTCGTGTGTATCCTATCACAGGCAGAGCAAGAAAAAGTATTTGCTCTGGAATAACACCAGCAAGTGAATGGTGTGACTTTACCTATGGAGTTGTAGCATGGGCATATGTAGAAGATATATTTTCCCTTTCAGCAGCTGTAGTGAAAGGAGTTCACTGCCTTATTTAATAACTCTACATGAACATCCATGCTCAGGCATTCACTGTTTACTTATGCTGAGTATACAGTGCAAACACTGTGCCTCTTCTTCTGCCTGGGAAGGAATAAAGATCTACTGTTCAAGTCAGACAAATATTTTTAAAATCAAGTTATGTGCCAGAAAGGATTTCAGGAACTCCAGAAGTTAACAATTCCATCACTGAGTTTTGCTGTGCAGATATTGCTGCTTAGAGGAAGGATCAGGACTCATGCTGCCAGGGTTGCCCTGATTCAGCACTAAAATGGGGATTCAGAAAAGATGCTTAGCAGAAGCAGCTCCAGATCAGGCAGGAGAGGAGGCACCTCTGGGAAGAAGAAGACTGACCCTGTCCCCTTCTGGCCTGGGTGGCTGTGCATGAACCATGAATGATACAAAATACAAATGAAGGGATGTTACGTGAGAATGATGAGAAGCTAAAGGACTAAGTACTCAGCAGTTGGAGAAAAAATATGTTTGCTTTGCTTGCTGGCTGCTGGCAGGCCTGGAGGTCATGAGTCTGTCAGAGTGGAACTTACACCTGTGATCAATCAAATTTAGGAAGCATGCTGTCAGCCTCCCTAGGATCTCAATTCTGAGATTTCAGAATCTCAGCACAAAGCTAATGAGCCTTCTGCACAAGCACTTTTCATCAGCTGGGTTTCCCTTCCAAGGTGTCTGTAAATTATGTTGTGTGCAAAGACAGGATGTGAAAAGCCAGCACAGGCTGATGCTGAATGAGTAAGGACACGGAGCTGAGAGTACTGGAGCCAGTCAGCAGTGAAACTGCAGAGCTTGTAAGCAGCGTCTGCCCAGGCTGCTCTCCTGAGTACAAAAAACCCAAATGCAGTGACCCTTTCCGCGTGTGAGAAATCTTTTTTGGATAAATATACCTCAGTTCCATGTGGAAAACCCACACACATAGCAGGAGCTATGCCCAGCAGATGATTGCCCCTAAAACACAGTGACTGCAAATTACCATCTCTCCAGAGAGAAATATTTCATCCTGATCTGACTTCAGACTCATTCAATATGTTTTTTCTAAATGTCTGGTTTTTCATCCACTAATTAGTAGCCTAAATAAAATAAAGGTTGAGATTTTTGTGGGTTTTTTTCATGGGTTTGTAATGTCTTTTACCCATATTTCTTAACTACATCTTTCTCTAAACCTAAAAGGAATAATGTGACTGGATGGCCTTTCCTATTTCTGGATGTGATTTATGCTGGAGTCTGTGAAGGAATGACTCACAGAGCCTTTGCATTGGCCGCTTAGCCTTGTACAGAATCTGTGCTGAAATCCAGGGCAGGCAGGGAAAGGTCTGCCCAGTGCACTGTGGGATGAGCAGTCCTCTTCCACATTCCCTCTTGGACTTTATTATGCAAAAAATGTGCTTCTCCTCCACAAACCCCTATGCTAAATGTGTCACAAGCTTAAATCCCTTGAAGGTTGCTTTCTGAGCTTCAGGCAGGGCGATCTGTCTATTTTTCTTCAAAGTCTTCATTTCTTTACCTAGCAGTGAAAATCACTGCTCTGTGGAGAACACAGGGGTTGGGTGGGCAATGCTCAGAGGTGCCTGCTTGCCAGCCACCCAGGTACATTCCACTTCACTTACACCCCAGCTGTGGCAACACAGGGAGATGGGAATGCCTCTTTCTGCAGAAATCAGCATCTTCCTCAGGCTCCAACCACTTAAGAGTATTTCCTTCTTAGTTCAAACAGAGAACACAGGGTGATCCATCATTTCTGCTAGCCAAGTTTACAGAAGAGTTTATTCATTTGCTGAGGCGGGGCCCAAGTTTTGATTAAAAACCATAAAATGTGGATTTGGTTAAAAAGCGTTTCAGCCTGGACAGTGCCTCCTTTGCATGCAAATGGTGGAGGTCACAGTCCTCAGAGCTGTCCACCCCAAATGCCCCCTGACAGATTTCAAAGGAGAATATCAGAACATCATTTATAAAAGGTGCTTCGTGTCCTGCAAGCCCCTCGGATGCTGAGCAAGGACTGCAGTCTGCATCACAACATCCCCTGGTTCTTTTGGGCATCCGTGGATAATTTGGAAAATCTAATTAAAACATGGGCAAAGTAATTTTAAATAAGGAGAGAATGTGTGTCTTTTTCCCTCCCTGCAGTGAGACCCCTCTAACTCTGTATGGGTACACTTGTACTGTTTTAAATAAGCCAGTCGGGAAATTACCAGTTTTTTCTGTGTTTGCAGATGTTTAAATGGCCTTGTGAACGTGCAGCTGGGCATGGCTCAGAGTGCTGCCAGACCAGCCTCCACTGTTGGTTGGATGTTGAATAGGAACACAAGCCATCAGATTCCTCCCTGGGACGCTCCTGGTGAATCCAGCTTTAGTGTCCCAAACCTGGCACAGAGACAGCTGGAGGTATTGCTCTGTATGACAGACCTTTTCCATCTGAACACTGTGTGTTTATCTCACCTTAAGTCTTGTCTAGATTATCTGCAGCAGAATTTAAGGCATAAATCCCGTCCTTTCACTTCTCTCTGTTGCACTTTGGTGTCCTCAAGGGGTGCAGCCTTGAATAACACTGAGTTATTCATGACTGCCTGCAGCCTCCCAGTCTGCTCTGCTCAGTTGCACCAGCACCGAGGTGGCTCAGGGCCTCACAGGACTGAGTTCCCAAAATAGTGTACCAGCATAAAGCCTTTTGCCCATTCCAGGAGAATCCTGGCACAGGTCAGACTGCTCAGGAAACCTTCAGAGCAGGAGTTTGTTTGCAGCCAAGGTCTCTGAGTTTTGTCAGAGGACAAAGCATGGCGTAGTTGATACCTCAGCATTTCACACCCTAGGTTTGTTTAGCCTGTGCAGGGCAGCCCCGTGCAGAGACACCTGAGCTGGCCTGAGCTGGCTGCAGGACAAAGTTACCTGCAATCAATACAGCAGATGCCCAGTACAGAGCAGTGGGGGTGTGTAGAGCAGTGGCTGTGTGGGCTGTGGAAGTGCAGTAACCTGATGGAGCTTTTTGTTGCCACTGTGCACAGGATGTTATTCCAAGAGGAAGTTGTACTCAGGTCTGTTCATAGTGAGGTGTGTCTGTCTGGCCACGTTGCCTTTTCCCTGTGTTTGCATCTTAGTCCCACCTTCTCCTTGTGATGGAGATGTTTCTCTAATGCTGAAAGGGTTTGATTCAGGATGGCTTCCTGACAAATGCTCAGGAATGTTGCTGTTTGGAAGTGCTTGTGATTTTGCTGTCAGCTGGGTACCAGACAGTGCCAAGCCCACGGCTGCAGCTGGCACAGGAGGCTTGTCCCCGTACATACACCCTTCCCTCACCTCACCTCAGAAGCCCCTCTGCTTCTGCCCATCACCAACAATACAGTTTGTATTTCCTCTGGTACACCAAATCCTCAGCTTGTGAGATTCACCTGTGCACAGGCTAAAGGAAGACTAATAATTAGATGATACTTCAGCAGGCAGCACCTTGACAGCATGGCACAATCTTTTATCTATGGCTGATGTAAAGACATTGCGCAGACTTTTGGCTGGATCTTTAAACAGCAGAGATTGGATATTGGCATGCCTTGACTTTTGGCTTCCATCCTTGCTCTTCTAGGATCTGGTATGATTATTTTTTCATTCATGAAAAACAAAGGAAGAGCAACAGACATACAACTAATTTTAGAATTTGTTCCTGTACAAGGCCTTTTAACACATATAACTTCTAGCTTCAGTTTCAGGGAGAAACCTGAGCTGTGCTGAGGTCAGAAAGAGTTGTTATCCAGACATATTCCTGCCTCCTCCATTCTGATTTGCTGCATTGTTTTATGGGAAATCCCATATGGCATGACATAAGTACTCCAGATAGTTTTAATATTTCCTCTGCCTAGGTCTTGAACAAACCCTTGTAATAAGAGAGACAAGGGGGCACCCAAAAATACTTGTCTGCACTTTTGGCAGGCAAGCTCTCTGCAAAGGGATTTTTACTCTACTTTTAAGGAACATAAGGGCTTAAAACACCCACAGAATGCTTGATTCTCCTGGTTTTAAAGCAGATCTCCATGTCATACCTTTACGGGTTCAGTTGTTCCTCTCACATATTCTCACTCCTCTCTCTGTCTGCAGTTTTTTTTCCCCTTTTAAAATACATTAACACTGCTACTATTGCCAATGGGCTCAGCATTGTCCAGCAGCAAGTCCTTCTTGGAGCCACTGGCATTGGCTCCATCGGGTGTGGGGGGAAGTTTCCAGCAGCTTCTCACAGATGCCACACCTGTAGCCCCCCACTACCAAAATGTTGCCACACAAACCCAAAACACCTCTACAAACACATTTTTAGTCCTTTCTACTAAAAGAGAAGAAAAAATGTACTTCTCCCTAACATAAGAGCAAAAAGTCTATAATAAAAATAGATTTTAAAAGAAGCATCAGAACAGAGGAATCTGGCTCTGACTCATGTCATTGGCTCTGAAGACTAATGGTGTTTTTACAGTCTCTAAATTGTACTAATACTGTTAATGCCATCACAGACTCACAGCTTGCTTCTCTCATTGATAGTGATGCAATCATTTCTAAGTTCACCCAAACAAATGTTAATGGACAAAGTGTATGTATGTGCAACATATGGAACCGTGCTAGGATGTTCTGATGACAGGACAGCTGGATCGTTTTATTATGGTTTATGATATTAGCAGTTGTTGAAAGTTTCAGTGAAATTGCACCCTTATGTTAGATATTTATTTCCCTATTTTCTATTTTTCTTATGGATTGTGCTGTGGTGAGTCATCTCCCAAAACCTTGTTTTTTCAGTTGTATTTTACTAGATCTCTCTTTAGAAAATGGACTTGTGATGGAGTGAATTTGGAAAGCAAGAAGTAGCTTGTTCTTGGTGTCTTGCATGGTCTAATTCAGTTCCTGGTTCTATTTAATATTGGAAATTAGACATAACCGTTAGGGTGATTGGCAATGATGACGGTCACTCGGAATTTGAGTGAATACTGGTTTCTGGAGAGGAAACAGTAAATTAGACGTTCTGGTGAGCTGGGGAATGATTTTCTCTTTGTTTCAGCTCCGCCCGTGGCTCGTGTCGGGTCCGTCCTCGGCCGAAGCTGTGCCTTGGTCCCGGGAGACCTAATGGGGTTCCAGCTCGGAGCCCAGGCCAGTGTGAACCCATCAAGGCTCTTACAGCCCTGCCACGTTCCGGCACTGGGACTGCTTCCCTTCACTGCCATGCTTCTCCTCCTGCCACGTTCCGGCACTGGGACTGCTTCCCTTCACTGCCATGCTTCTCCTCCTGCCGCGGGCCCACCGCCTGCCCAGGGCTCACCCGGAGCAGCCGAGCGCTGGCCGGGCGCTGCTGTGAGCGGCGCCTGAGCTGCCGCCGGCCTGCAGGGAGCGCATCCAGAGCCGGGCGGGTTGTTCCAGGGACGGAGCGGGGGTCACGGGGGTGTTTGAGTTCCCCTGGATGCGCGTTCCACCGGGGAACAGCCGCTGCCAGGCCCCAGCCGCCCCCGGGCGCAGCGGGCTGCGGGCGCAGTGCGCCGCTACTCGGGGCATTACGGCGGGGGCGGGGCCAGGGGCGGGGCCGGCGGGAGGCGGGGCTGGAAGGGCCGGGGCGCTTCTAGAACGGGCGGCGGGAGCGGCGGCGGCAGGGTGAGCGGGGCTGGGGCAGGGTGAGCGGGGCTGGGGCGCGTCGGGCAGGGCAGGGCTGAGGGCGCAGGTACGGCCGGAGCCCGCGCTGAGGGCGGCAGCAGCCCGCAGCAGGCTGTGCCCGCCACCGCAGCCCCCCGGGACTCGCAGGGGTCCCGCTGCCCGGTTCCCCGGGGCGCTGTGGGGGAGCCGTGAGCGCTGCCCGGCGGCGCGGTCTGGAGGCGGTCCGGCCCTGGCGCGCCGTGGTTAAATCCCTGTCCGGGACCCTCGCTCCGCTGCTGGGGGTCGGCGGGTCACGGGTGGCTGCCCCCGTCCGGCGCCCCGCGGCCCCTCGGTGCTGCCCCCGGGCCGGGCTCTGGAGGACGGCGTTCTGGCACGGGGGGATCGCAGAACACCAGAGGGTCTCTGCAAGCGTGTTAGAGGTGTCATCGCAAAAATCATGGAAGAGCTCGTTCCCCTTCTCCGCGCTGTTTGAGTTGATAGGACGGGCATTCCCGGTTAAATGACTGCCAGCTGACTCTGCCAGCTGCATTAACCGGCTGTGCGTGTTCCCTGCCTGCCATAGGCTCAGCGTGGAGCAAGCGATGCCTTAAGCTTCGTAGAGGTGCTCAAACCCCACTTGTTCTGTTCATGTCTCATTTTATTTTACTCTGAGCTCTGTTTTCCAAAAAAAGCCTGTCTCTACACTGTTGTGCAGCTGAGCTGGGGACAAGCCAGGAGAGCACAGACAGCTGTGTATGACCTGTACGATGCAGCGACCAAAGCCTCGGTGGAAAAGGCTGTGCAAAGGCAGCTGATGTGAAAACTGAAGGCTCTAGCTAAGTGTTACCACAGCTCAGCTGGGGCACAGCAGCTTGGCGTGTCATACGATAGCAAAACATGCCTTTGACTAGACAGGACTAATTTTATTTCAGGCAGCAAAGAATGTCCTTGTAACCTGGAAGCAAGGAGGAAAGAGAATATGTAAATAAAGACTATTTTGGGGACAGTGTGACTTTGTGATGTTTGGTGTTTCTAGCCAACAATCATCCCTCTTCTTCAGTAGTAAGGTAGTGTTCCCCAGAAGACATTTTTTTAACAAAACCTCTTGCTCTTTAATTTTATAGGTGCTCTGTGAGGGTGGAGTGGAGCTGAAAGGCCACTGTGGCCATCTTTACCAGGGTAATACTTCATCTTTCTGGCATTAAGTACTTGGAAATAATCCCACAGGTATGTTGTGAATATATATAGCAATCAATAACTGCCACTCATATTTCACAAGCAGAACGTTATTCTGCACTTGTAAATTGGCACTGCTGTGACACTAACAGACAAGAATGTGGCTTCTTGCTAATGCCATAATTTCTTGGAATTCAATTTTTTAATGTGACTAATCATACTTTGGGAAGCAGTGCAGGAACTACACTGTCCTTAAAAGAGAGTAACAGCAGAGGGAGCAGGATTTACCAGTTAGCATAAGAAGTTTTTCAGTGGAGGTTTAAGTCAGGAATCCAATCTGTTTATAATTTCCATGCTGTGCGCACTGGCAAACTTCCAAAGAAGCAAGCTGTAAACACAGATATTTTTCCTATGACTAGTTAAGATTTTTGTGCATGGTTTTCTATATGTCAGAGACATGAGAACATGGAGTGTGGAAGGGGGCATGTTCTACAGTGAAGTTAGAATGGAGTCAACCCCTGGGATGATAACCTCTGAGATAATGCCCGATTTTACTTAAATATAATTGAAAGAAACGGTTCATTGACAGTAGATCTTTTAATATGAAAAGAATCACTCTTATTTCTGAGCAGGAAGATGTTTTTAATGCTTTATATGAGCAAATGGCAAGTTATGGCAAGTATGATGATATACTTAATTCATGGCCTTTGCACAGTAAAATGCAGTCTAAATATTACTGCTAAAAAAATAAGCTGTAGTGAAAAAAGCCCAGAGTCTTTTTGTCTTCACTGACACTGCAGGATTTGACTCCAGGATGCTTCGTATAGGCAGAGCTTGCAGAGTAAGGTTCAGGTGGATTTGCTGTGCCTAATTAGACTTGCATCAGTTTTGTTCTCTATTGGAATGTGGACAAAATGTTCTTTGTTATGGCTTTAAGAAATTGTGGGAGCTAATCAAGATGATTATGGCTTCTAAGGTGGTTATAATTTATGTTGAAAGAAATGCCAGCAGTTTTGCATGATTGTGCTGTGTCCTTGTTAATGCGTGCAAACAAACAACTCTTCCTCATTTTCTTTTGGCTTGCCTTGAGAAACACAAGGCAATCATATTGGTGTTTTTGCTAGGCAATTATAATTGGTTTTAGATGCATATTAAAATGCTTTGTGAAGAAAGGTGGTTATGTTGGTGTAAGTTGCTTTGAGCAGTACACCCAGTGTGCTCTGGAGGAAGGGGCTGGGTTGGGCACTGGTGCATCTGAATTCATGTGGATAATGAATTTCAGCTCTGAATTACTTGTTTCAAAGTCTTCAGCCAATGGTGTAGGTTTTCTTTCTTAGGATAAAATTATTCTTTCCATAGTATTTAATAATTTCTAAATAGTTTTATAGCTGCTATCATGTTGGGCTAATCTGCAAGACTTGAAATACTGCTACAAGTGGATGGTTTTATGGCTGCTTTTCGTGGTATTGAAAGAGGCTCCGCCTTGGCAACATCTTGAAAATCTGTTTACAATTAAGCTTTTCTTTTGGCTCTTAATAAGTAAGCAACCTTGCAGGTTTTTTGTTTATAGCATTTTCCACTTAGATATCATTAGCTTTATCTACAGCCATCAGTGCTGATAGCAGCTTGATGCCTACTTTTGAAGCTCCGTTGTTTGTGGAGGGGAGAGGGATGAAGCCGTCTGCAGCACCAGTTCAGTACTGCTTGGTGTGTCTGCAGGCAAGAAGACGGGGTAGAAAACAGTGGCATTTGGAGGGGCCCCAAACAGACCTGTCTCATCCAAGAGTCCAGCCTCAAACTGTTGTTTGAGGATGGACCAAACTTCAGAGCCTCAGCTGTGTGTGCACTTGGAACTCATCAGTGGCCTGAGGTGACCTTGAAGTAGTGATTTGCTTGTTGGATTTCACCATGATATTTAAATGTAGATACATGTGGAAGCAGCTGTTTTCAGAGTGGTTATCCAGGTGTCTTTAACAGCACAGGCAAGCACAGAAAAGGAGAGAGGCTGTAACCCTTACTTGTGTCATCAGCTTGTATGTTGTATTCCAGTGGCTCAGAAAAATGGTATCTTAATCAGATGTTGACAGTATCTGCTTATGATACTTTGTCTCACAAGCTTTATTACTCTGTAGCAAATTGTGGGTCTGTAAGCATGGAACCAAACCAGAGAGCAGCGCTCTGCCTTAATTCCTTAAAAGAAACTATTGCTGTGTGCTCTGAAAAAATTTTCCGCCACCTAGTCTTTGGAAAAAGAAGTGACTTTGGTTGTAGTAGTTTGGAGCAGTTACATCACACCCCACTTCCCCACCTCCCCTAGAGAAGCCCCATAGCAAAAGGAATGCTATCACCTCTAAGTGTGGAGTGGAAGAACACTGTTGTTTTTTTTTTCTGGAGCTCATGTGATCAAAAAGTGTTCACATATGAGTACAAGTAACACTCTGGTCTAATTTACCACAATAAAGGGTATGACTTTTATTCTTTATGTTGCACAGACTGGTCTTATGTTGGTTCCACTTAATTTAATTCTCCCGCATGAGGAGTCTGCAAATTTGGAGCTGGATGAAGGACTTGCTTTTTTTGTCCTTGTTTTTAAGTTAGGCCATCAGGCCAGTGGAGGACTTTTGTTCTATGGTGAATAGAAGAGACCGTAGCATATCAGTTTGATCAGAAGTTGAGTCCCAAAGGCACTGGATGAGTAATAGGTATTTGTTTCCTCTTCTGACCTGAAGAAAGTCCTCTCTCTTGGCTAAGAGCTGGCCTATGTCCCCTGTGACTGGATATGAAATTCAGAGTGAGTGAGAAACTGAAAAACCATGGTAGGTGTGCAAGCAACTTCCCTTTAATAGGTCAGGTCTCTGTTTTTATATCTTGTTGATTATAAGGTCTTTAGAAAGCTTATTTAATAAAGAATACAGTCTAACTTGTGGAGAAAAATTCCATCCTGGTGTATTTTGTCTAGAAGAACCTTTTTTCCTTCTGCTAGTGTTCTCTGGGCCTGACAGCACTCTTTCCAGTGGGAGTGATGATTCATTGAGGTCTTATACTGTAAAGAATTTTAAAAAAACCAAAAAGCCAGGAATATAGGCAGTATTTGTCCTACACAGACTGATTGTCTGGCATTTGTTTGAATAAAACACACTGACTTTACAAACATTTGTCTCCATTACTGAAGCATGAGCTACTCATGCCCCTTCTGCCCCTCTTGCCCTCTTTGTTAGCAGATGGTTCAGCTGGAGTGGGGTGGGCACACGTACGTGTGGCTGTGCATACGTGCTCCTGCCAGCCAAGACTGTGGTTATTCAGCCTCCTGTAATTCATTATTTGTGCTGGTTTTCCCAGTAACAGCTGTGAAAAGAATGTGTACAAACAATCTGCAAACCCTGCAGCCAGGTGTCCTGCTTGTTCCAGCAAGAGCTGCTTTCTCTGTTTACTGAGGTCTCTGTTTATTGACTTAAGTAAAACTGAGTAGGATGGTAAAGCTGTTAAAGATCTGCTATAAAGACAAGCTGCTAGCTGTAGTAAGTGTACTTCTTGGCAGATATCCTCAGCCATGAGAGAACATGGTGAGGAGGTGCAGGAGAATGTAGAGTTGTGTTGTTTTAACTGGAAATTTACTTGTAATTGTTTTCCCAGGCATCCAAAAAAACCCACTCCACTAAATGATGACAGACTATTCAGATGGACAGACGAAGCTTAATATATCCAAATTAATGTACTTCCCAAGTGCTCTTGACTTGCTGGGCTTTCTGCTACATCACTTATTGTGGCTTGTAGTATTGGCAGACCTCTGCATGGCACTATTCACTCAGCTTTACTCATTTCTCAGATTACCCCTGTACTAGTTCTTAACTAGCTTAAACAAGCGGTTTGGGAATATGTGGTTTGCAGGAGGGTGAGAAACAAAAGAGGGAAAGGAGAAGACTTATTAGGATGCTGTGAGATGTTTTCCTGCTTACTCATGCTTACAAACTGTTGTGGCAAATGACTCTGATTCCTTGTGCAGTCTTGTAAAGCAATCAAAAGAATAATTTAAAAACAGTCATCTTGCCATGTGATAATACACAACAGAGGACAGAGCTATTTCTAATGCTTTTAGTGATAGTGGAATCACTGAGGGTGTGTTTGATGTTTGTGTCTGTGGCACTGGTGAGCCCAGCTGAGGGTGAGGGCTTCTCTTGTGCTGTGGGCTTGAAAATCCAAGTAAAAAAGGGCAATATCCACCTTTCATCTTTTGCCTTGTGGATATTTCATCTTTTGGAGATAGATGTGTGGAGCCCAAGGGAATGAGTTAGAGCTATTGCAGAATTATCTTGATTCCTTCCTATTATGCTGCATTGCTTGAAACTTCAGGACATTCCATGTATTTTCCCTTGCTTTCTCCCTTCCATTCCCCTTTCTCAGGCTGATTCCGTTTTGCCCCCACTAGATGCATTTTTACTGTGTTTGGAGTTAGTGGGTCACACATGGTAATTTTGAGCCACCAGTTTGCCCAGTTACATTGAGTAGAAAAAAGTAATAATTGCTTCCTGAACTGAGGTGGAGAGTTGTCACCTCCCTTTTGACACTGTGCAAGGGCATGCCAAGAGCTCCATGTTTGAGCAGCAGTGCCCCTACACGAGTCTGGCATTGGTGGCTATTCCTGCTTGGTGGACAGGCAGCTCTCGAGTGAGCTGTGGGCTGATTCAAGTGCTGTGCTCCTCACAAATTCCCTGGAAAAGGCATTCTGGTCATCAGATCTCCCAGGAGGCTCTTCTGTATGCCCCTTGAATCCCTTGCTTTACTTGACCCTGTCTGTTCAGACTGGCTTTCCTCCCATGTGCCCTCAGGCTGTGCTTTTGGAAGTGGAACAATCTGCTTTCAACATTCATCTCTGGGACTGGGTTTCTAAACTGGCACAGCCTTTGAAATACAGAAGTTATAAGGGCTGTGCCCAGAGGCCAATATGCTGAGATGATGCATGTTGAATAAGCAGAGCTGGAAATTTCACTTTTAACTTTTCCGACTGTTGCTGCCACTTCCACACTACAAAATGTTCTGTTTCACTATTTGGCTTTCTCACTGTGTTTCTAGACAGTTTTCAAATAACTGAGTTCTATTGAATGCTATAAACCCATTTAATTTAGACTTTTATTATTATTGGAATATAATACAATTTTGTGGGTCTCATATTTTCCAGTTCTAATTATGTCTGACATGGAAGGCACTGAGCTGCTCTTGCAAAAGAGCTTGTTCTCACTGTCTCAGTGGGCAATATATTGTTTCCCTTACTTTTCTCTCGTGGACTTTCCAGTGTCTTCCATGTAAATCCCGAAGAGTATGCAAGATAGCATTTGAGACTGTTAAGTAACAGCTCCAGTGGTTGAAGAAGAGTTTTTTCAAGCTTTACTAATTAAAATTCAAAGAGTCGAAATAACTTTCAAGAGGGTAAAGTGACTGCAGATAAAGATTAATGCTTTGATTTGTTTCTCACAAATAAATTCATTATTTTTATTTCTTCTTTTCCTTTTAATTTTTTACAGGTTTGAGGTATCTGGAAGATGAAGCCCTGGCTGCAGTTGGTGTTCTTCCCCTGTGTTTTCCTGATCTGGCACACAGAAGCAGAGTTCTTCACCTCCATAGGTGTGGAAAGAACCAGTGCATGATGTTGTGATGTGGATATTGTGACTGCTAGAACTGTCAGAGTTATCATTTGAAGCATATGGCTTTCTTCATGTGGCCATAGCCAACACTGTCTCTATTAGGAAAAGCTAGTGTTCTGCAGTATCAGTGCAATTTGTTTGCAGTTGGTTGACTTAGAACACTGTAACCAACATGATTCAAGTTTCTCTGGGGCCTCTCTTAGTAAAATAAGATGTGGCCTGTGTTCTGTTAGGATTTGTGCATCTGTTGTCATCTTGAACAGAGCACCTTATACTAAAAAGCTTAGTCCTGAATTTGAGTTATAAAAATAATTTAAGTGGTAAATACATGAAGCTTTTTTTCCACAGGACCTGGAATCTCCTGTCTTCTCAAAAAGTTGGAGTTAAGTGTCAGAAGGAAAAATTAATAACTCCCTTATGTTGTGTTTTGTTAGGCCTGAGTAAATCCTAAATAATTTGCATTGTTATAAATCCAAAAAGTAATTTGATTTTTATGATAATTTAGGTCCTGTGTTCTAACAGCATGCAAGCATGTGTGATTGTGGTAGAGCCTCAAAATATGCACAAACTGAGTTTTCTCCTGTTAATTGGTCTAATGTTTTCCTGCAGAGCAGTATGGGGACTTCCCCTTCACAAGGGCATTAGAGGCTGATTAACTACCACTGGCTGCTCTCCAGAATGTCCTTTGAGGCAGTGGAGCTGTTTCTGAATGGCAAAGCTCAGAGCTCCTAGTGGGTTGTTCTGTACCACTGTGTGGAACTGCTCAGCCAGAGTCCCACTGCCAACCTCCTCACATGCCTGGCAGCTGGCTGAACAGTATTTAACTACATGTGTAGTATTTGCTTCTGATTTCTTCTGAGTTAAGTGCATTTTATGCAAAGCTTCCATGAAGGATCACCTTCTCTTTACACTTACCTAACTCTGAAACTTTCTGAACCTTTCTGAACCTTTCCTAACTCTGAAAATAGCCTGCTGCCTTTTTTCTGCTTAATCATGCCTCATTCATAATTACTTTGGAATGCTGGAGCTAGAGCTGTGGTTGCAGTTATAAATCTCATCATGCTCTTTCAGTTTGGGCTTTGAAAAGCCAAGTTTGTCACAGCAATTAGGACTGACATGTTAGCAATTTCCATTAATGCTAATCAGGAGAGTGTGTGTGTGAGTCTATGAACATTAGTCTGACATTCCTCTCTGCTTAATGTTAGGTTGTTTCCACAGTTACCCATATTGTAAAGCTGGAACTTTAAATGATGCTAGAGATTACACTAATAATTCCTCAGTGTGACCTAATCTGTATCCATATGTAGAACAGATGCTGTGGCAACCATTTGGATTTTTTTTGCTTGGGCTCCATAGTTGTATGAGTGTCAAATCTTTCTTCTAATTGTCTTGCATGCACTTGTAATACTAAATTAATTCAGAGGCCGTGGAAGGGTTCGAGCAAAGCTACATGAACTGTTGAAGCTGAGACTTTAAAAGCCCCTTGAAGCATTTGAATACCAGACCTTTGTGTCTAATAGCTTTTGTGGATTACAGGCATTGAAGTGTACCCCCTTAATTTCTCTGTTTGTGGTGGTTTTAATAGCCCTGGAGCATTTAAGGTTTGTCTTCTGTGCACTTGGTACTACTTTTTTAGGTCTGATAAATATTTGCTTCTACTCTTTTTAGGTCAAATGACAGACCTGATTTATGCAGAGAAGGACTTGGTACAGTCTTTAAAGGAATATATCCGAGCAGAAGAGAACAAGCTCTCTCAGATTAAAAGGTAGGGGAGGAGATTTGTGTAATGAAGGGTGACAAAATATCTCATTTGTGTTCAGTCACACCCCACCTGTCACCACTCTCTGCTGCTAGATCTTGTTGGTATTTCCTCAGTAGATAATCACAGGGAGAGGATACGTACTAACTTGGTTTAATTTATTCCCATTAACCTACAAAGGTCCCTGCTTCAGATATCACTTAGAATTTGCTTCTTTGGAAATGGTGCTCTGGTGGGCTTTCCCCATTTTGCCCTGTCCTTGTACCATCACAGGACTTGTGTAGAGAGGACATACCAGAGTCATATCAGGAGTCTTGTCATGAGAGCTGAATGCCTGTGTGCCAGTGTTCTGTGCTGCCTGTTGTTTCATGCCATCAGCCCTGCTTACAGGAGCCAAGTGTGCCAGTGGCATTTACCAAATTTCTGGATTCCTTCCTATGTTGGCTTTGCCCTCAGGGACAGTGCTCCTGCCTTGTTCTCTTCAGGTGCCAACGTGTCAGCAGCACATCTCTGATGTTGTCCTGATTGCTTGGATCACTTGAAAGGCTCTTGCTGACAACTGATACTTTGTGTCCCTTAGGAAGATTGTTAATGCTTGTCTAGCCAAAAGCAGTATGTGTACTAGGGTGTGGCAGGAGGATAGTCTAAATGAGATCCGGGTTCAGAAGAGCCACGTGCCTTTAGAAGGAGTCATGCTTTCCAAAGAACTTCTGAATTTGAGGCTGTATGTGTCAATCTGACCTTCCTTTGGGAGTGTAAAATGAGAATGGAGCTATGGAGTAGTGAAATGATAGGAATTCTGGTCATGTATACATAAAATGTTCTTTTCTTGAAAAGCTGCCCTTTGGAGGCAAAGCAGTCTCCTCTTCAAGTACTGGTAAAGAGAATCTGCTAAATCCATGTATAAACTGGTATTTTTAAGGCTCATTACAACTGAGATGCATGCCTGCTGTAGTTAGATTTAAAATACTAAGCAGGGAAATATTTTCCCTTTGAAAGAGACTACTGTAATTAAAAAACCTTCATTTTATCCTTGTGAACTTGAAAGGTTGAAAGCCAGTTTTGACAGTAAAAGTGGCAATAATTTGGTCTAGATGTGTAATCTGAATGATTTAAGAAGGAAGATGTGCATTCATAAATTGCTCTCAGGCTGAGGTGCACATTTCTCTTTCCAGCTGGGCTGAAAAAATGGATATACTGACCAGCAAATCAGCCTCTGATCCAGAAGGGTATCTGGCACACCCTGTAAACGCTTATAAGCTTGTGAAGCGTTTGAATACTGACTGGCTGGAATTGGAAAACCTGGTTCTTCAGGATACAACAAATGGTAAGGAGTTACAGGGGACACTAGCAGCCTTGTGTTCTGGAAAGCCACAAGCTTGGCTTAAATATTGCTGGCAAGCTTGTTTAGAAATCAGCTGAGGATTTGCCTTGTGTGTACAGATTGCCCAAGTGAGTGAAACTTGCAACTGAAATGCGTCTCTGTCAAGACTCAAAAACTGTTTTATTTGGGGGGAAAAAGGGAGAATGGGATATGCTTAAAGCTGTGGTGGCGTCTGTTGAATGTTATGTTCTCTTGTATATAAACTGCTTCCTCTGCTTTCCCAGTCTGTTCCTTCTCTTGATCATTGTTTTTTGACCATGTTGATAAGAGAACAAGATTAAGAATCAAAATGAGTCCCATATTGAACTGGTGGAAAAATTTGTATCAGCCCCAGCATTAGAGCTGGCAGACACTGTTGTCAGTCTGTCAAAACGAGGATAATATATGGTTGCTATCATTAAACCTATCCTTCTAAATCAAATGTTTCCAGTACTAATCCTTGGGTTTGTATCATATTGTCACATGTCTGCCTGCATTTGCTTGCATAAGTGGGGTTTTTTGGGGGTTTTTTTTGTTTTTTTTAAATGGAGGTTTATTTTTACTGGACTCTTGAAAAGTGAGGGCGAGGTGGTTATGTTTTTCAGGCAGAACACCGCATGTTTTCTACATTTCTTTCTACTCTGCATATGCTTAAGTTTAGGTACTTGGAAGTTTTTTCCAGACAAGGCTTTTATTGCCTTTTGGAATAGTCATCCTAAATGGAAATAAAGTATTCACGTCTATTGAATACATCTGTCACTAATTTTTCTAAAGGCTTCCCTTTCCAGTTCGGCTTGCTGTATGACTAGAAATGGTTCGGCTGTTTTCCTTCCTTTGATGGCTTCCTCTTCTGCCCAACCAATCTGCTGTGTAACCCTGATATGTTTACCCACTGCATCTAATTTTATTTCTGAATATCACCTGCTTTTACTTGTTAGGTTTAAGTCTCTCACTGCGTAAGGCCCTACCCTAGTGAGGGGATCCTGGATCGGGGTCTCTGTCCCTGGAACTGAGACATGAAAAGCTCTTATGGCTTTAGAGGTTGGAATACAGAGTTGGAGATCATTGACCAGTACTACAGTCTAAAATCAGTTGTCTCTGTGGATATTGCAGATCTGATGAAAGCTATTTAGTTTTCGTGTCAAAAAGAGACATTACAGGAAAATGAATATCATTAGATTCACATTGTACATCAGTAATTGTGTGGCACAAGAAAATTGAGGAGTTTAGTTATTTATCCTTTATTTTTTCCTCATGAGCCATATTTCTTAAAAAGGGGCAAAAACCAATGTGTAAATAACTTTTGAGCCTAATAAGAGGCTTTAAATCTGGATTATTTCAATTCTCAAGCTAGAGCAGATGCTTCCTCTTTTATGTTAATCTTGTACTGATATTTATTCAAGCTCTGGAAGTAACATCTTTCCCTTTTCCTGCAAAGGCTTTATTGCAAATCTTACAATCCAGCGTCAGTTTTTTCCAACTGAAGAAGATGAGACTGGAGCAGCAAAGGCTCTGATGCGCCTGCAGGACACCTATAAACTGGATCCTGAAACCCTCTCTCGAGGGAACTTGCCAGGTAAGTGCACCGAGGTCTCCTCAGCTTTAATAGGAAGGAAGTGATAATATCCTCAAACTCTCTCTAAAAGTCCTTTATGAAATGGGGATTAACGGGTTTTGCCACAGAGGTGTTTCAGAAAATTTAGAGAGATAATGGGATGTCTAATTATGAGTTGTGATGAGTGTTTGTTGCTGCTGCTTATGAGACGCCTACTGAAACAGGTTATGGTGGCTGCCAACATGCTGCTTACAAACTGAATAGGCTTCACTGGTATGTGGGTAGATAAGCTGACACAATGTAAGTATTAATAACCATTGATAATTAACTGAATTTTAAGTCTTATCTGTGCATCTTCTGAGCTGGAGCAACTGGAAATCAGTGCAGTCACACTCAACTGTACACCCAGTTTGTTTAAATAAACATCAGCTTGCTTATGCACAAATGCACATTTCCAGTAAAGAGAAACAAGCTGGCTGTGCATGTAGTCAGGCTTCTCTGATCATCTAACAGTGTTAATCTGTAGGTTAGGTGAAATCTGTTAAGATATTAGTCTGCTCTTCCTTTGTCTACAGCAGAAAAAACAATAGCTTACCACTGTAACTGCTGTTAAACTTGTCTTTGTTTCCAAAGGAATTAATTAGAATAAAATTAAGATAGCTTACTCTTTAATTCTGATGGTGATCACTTTAGTACTGAACCTAAAATATTGTCAAAGCATAGTTTCTTAGAAACATATTTGGATAATAAAAGTGTGTATTTACAGATACTTTTCAATGTATTAAGGCGAAGGTGCTTCTGTGTGGATTGCTGAAAGCTGTCTTCTTGTTTTTAGGAACAAAATACAGATCCTCCCTGACAGTTGGTGACTGTTTTGGCATGGGGAAGACAGCCTACAATGATGGGGACTATTATCACACTGTGCTCTGGATGGAGCAGGCCTTGAAGCAGCACGATGAGGGGGAGGATACAACAGTCAGCAAAGTAGAGATCCTAGATTATCTCAGCTATGCTGTTTTCCAGTTTGGGGATTTGCACAGAGCCATGGAGCTCACCAGACGGCTGACATCCCTCGGTAAGAACAAAGACCATGTTATTTTAGCTGGGGAGTGTTGCCAGCAGCAGAGCTGAGAACAGTCATGGTCCATCCCATGAGCTGACTGGAAAGGATATCCTGACAGATGACTTACAATAAATGTGGGTCCTGGAAAAGTCTGTTTATGTATGATATATCTCTACCAAGCTGTCTTACAGTTCATGCTGTTGTTACCCAAGGCCTCAGTGTGTCTGCACTCACTGCCTGTGTGCTTTGCTGCTGTGTACTGAGGTGCTGTGTTTGGCAGTGGTTAAAAGCCTTGCTTGACTCAAGTGGAGATCAAGGCTACCACAGACTTAGGCAGTGCTGCACCTTCTATAAAGTCCTACTGATTTTACATATTCCTCAGTGCAGGTACTCTTGGATGTTGGAAGAGGATTTTGCCTGAGATCTTACAGTATTTATTTCTGAATATTCAGAACAAATTGAATTTCTTGAAACCTCCTTTTATTTCTGAACTGTTTCTAGCTTTCCCTCAAGTAAGCAAATAAGCATTGCTTCCTATCCATCTCTGCCAGACAGACATCTTTGGGCAGCCCCCAGTCTGTCCTCCTCATTTAGAGCTTAACATTTACTATGTTAGGTATTTCATGGTTTTTTTAATGAGCTGTGATTCTTAGTTTAGATATTAGCAGCATCCTGAGAGTAGGTGAAACCTTCCTATTGAAAACTATGTATTGATCTAATTTCCACAGACACTAGAATTCCTAAATTAAAATTTACAAGAATATGAGTATGTATTGAACCTAGCTCCCTCTGCAGTGGGGCTTAGCACTGATAGCAGAATGCAAATCCTTATCAGCAGCAAACAATGGAACACACTTGGTAGACCCCTCTGGAAGCAGTAGCTTACTCTGCTCTGGGCTCAACTTCCCTATCTGACCACTGTGCTCTAAAGAGTGGTGACTGCAGTGAGCATTGGGGTTGGTTCCATGAGATAAACATTTCATAAAGCTGGGAAGGCCAGAAGGGAAAGAATCTGTTCTAGGTGGTAGTATCCAGAAACACAGGTGAACAAGGAATTGTTCCTTCTTAGTTATCTGGGATAAAGGTCTGTTGACGATGTTTATTGATTCATACCAACATCATTAATAAATCACTAATATGTCCAAAGATGCTAGTGATCCAGGCTCCCTCCCATATAAACCTGTTAAGAGCTACAGATGGATGCTGTAGGTGGGCTTAAGGTGATAACACACATCTCAGAGCTTCCCAGCCTGAGAGAAGTCTTTGGAACTGAAGACTGGTGCTGGATTCCATCACAGTCCTTGGTTAAAGTGTGCTTGTGCAGTGTGAGTAATGAGCATGGTGGAGAGTAGGGGTGCAGCAAGTAGGCTACCTTGATATCTGCTCATGAGCTCTATGATCTGCTTATCTTGGGTAGAACTGGTCAGAAAAGTTGAGAGAAAAGGAGGAATGTGAAGAATAAAAACATCTGTTCTTTTTCTTGGAATACAAGCTTTGTGATGGGTTCTTCCAGAAAGGATTCTTTTATATCCTGTGTGCACCTCTCCTTTGTGAAGACAGAAACTTCCCAGTGTTGATTTTCAGTGCAGACTGAAGCCAATGCTTTTGTTTGCCTGATAATGCTTTAGGAAGGGAAGAATTGTTGCTGTTTTGATACAGGGACTTGTTTGTACTAGCAGTTCCTGAGTTTGCAAAAATCACTGTTTCTGTCTGGTTTTCTCCCAATGAAGACAGCACTCACGAGAGAGCAGGCAGTAATCTGCGGTACTTTGAGAAGCTGCTGGAGAAGGAAAGGGAGGAGAAAGAGAAAGAAAAGTCAGTAAACAAGACTGTGACAACCACAGAAGCTGTGGTGCAAAGTGGAGCCTATGAGAGACCTCTCGACTACTTGCCAGAGCGTGATATCTATGAGGCCCTTTGCAGAGGTGAAGGGGTGAAAATGGTAAGAGACAAGAATTTCCTGACTATGCTGCCTTTGCATAAAGGTGGTCAAGCTTGGTGGGACATGTTATGTTTTTCCTTCTGTGAAGCTGTTTTTTAAGAAAAAATTGAGTTTGGTTCTGTCCAGGCTGAGATTTGTACCTTATATCTTGGCTTCTCAAATCTTCAGCTGTTACTCACAAACAGCTCTTAGCTGTACCTGTTAAAGGTTGTTGAAAATTGATTTTCCTCAGTCTGTCTACTCAGCTTATTCAAAGTCAGCTATACAGATACACAAGGAGGCTTTTTCCCTGAGAGCTGGTTATCCTTTACCACACTTAGGGAATCACATTATTCCTTCCCTTTTGCATCTTAGGCATGTTCTTCTGGAGTGACTGTTTTGACCAAGTGATTTCCAGTACCTCTCGACAAACATGGCTTCAATACTTAGTCCAGGGAAAAGAACCAATTTATTTCATCTGCATAGTCTTAATTATAAGAACCAGGCTTTTTTTACAGCTGACTGCTTGTGCACTTCTTAATCTGTAACCTGTTGTGATTTAATTCCCCTAAAGGTCAGTGTTTCAGATGCTGCTCAGTGGTATTTGGAACAGGATATCTTGTTTTTAATTGCAGTAAATTGCAGAATCACTCTTGTTTACCTCTTGTATCTTCTGGTCACCTGATGGCTTTTACAATGTAGGTAGAATGAAGCTCATCTTCTTGTTTTGCCTGTTTGAAGGTCAAGAAAGTGTTTGAGCAAACAATGCTTTGTTTGGCATTCTGTTTCAGACACCTCGAAGACAAAAAAGGCTGTTTTGCAGGTACCATGATGGAAACAGAAACCCTCATCTGCTCATAGCTCCCTTTAAGGAAGAAGATGAATGGGACAGTCCTCATATTGTGCGATACTATGATGTCATGTCTGATGAAGAAATTGAGAAAATTAAACAACTAGCTAAGCCAAGGGTGAGTTTCCCTTTTCCTATCTCACTAATGACTGCTAATTCCATGCTTCAGTCTCTATTAGCGAGGACTAGGCAAAGGATTTGAAAGATCTGGTTTCATACTGCAGATGATAACACTGCAGCTGTGAGCCTAAAGATTTTAAAACTGCCTGGTGGTGTGGGACCATAAAGCTCCCAAAGGTATTTATGCATTATTGCACTTAATCATGCAAAGTTCTCAGTAAATGGCTTAGAAAGCTTTTAAGAAATTAGAGACTACATTTGAAAAGGTAAATGGCTGACTTAAAATGATAGGAGTGCAATATGCCTTAAGTGCATTTTGAACTGGAGCCAAACATAAATGAAATTTCAAAAGCCCAAATCTCAACAGAAGTGGAAAGAAAAAAAAAGTAAGCTGTGCTAGAATAATACCATGAGCTTTGGGGTTTTGGTGGTTGGTTTTTGTTTGGTTTTTTGGGGTTTGTTTGTTTTTGTATCCTGGAATCCACTGCTTCTGTTATAAAATATATGTGCTCCCTGTTACTCATGGTATGAGTTCTGGTGACTCTGAACACAATAAAAAAAGCAGCTGCCTCATGCAGAACTAGTAATTATCTGGTTTTCTGGAGGTGGAATTTCCTGCCTGTCACCTTTCTGGCAAAAAGTAGTGTGGCAGTGTGATAGTAGTAGATGCCACCTTAGTTTTTCTGTCAGGTCTGAGCAGAATGTAAAACTGAACAAGTCTTTGCTTATAGAGGAGTGGTTCATTTTAGCACTCTTCAGGCTACTGCTATGAAATATGGTACTAAAATTCCACTGAAGATTTACCCTTCTGTAAGTATTTCTAAATGTAAGCATAAATAATTAGAAACAGATTGAGAAACTGATGCTTCCCAAGAACATTAATAATTTGGGATGTTTGTGAAGCTGGACTTCTGTGACTACCAGCTAGCTATGGAAGTGTTGGCTGAACACTCCTGTCTCACTGAGGACTCTCACCTCCATAAATGGAGAACTTTTCCTATTACATCATAGTCAAAAACTTCAAGAGCTTCAGATAAAATGGAAGCATTCACATAGAGCATATCACTTAATCTATTTTATCAAAGCACTGTCTAAAGACAGCTGTTTTTTTTGGTTTTTCCTTTTTATTCAAAGTTTTATGGAAAGTCTTAATTCTTGGTCTCTGAATTTTGCATCTATTACTAATGTTAGAGGAATTTTTCATGTAATGTATGTAGTGTAGAACTGCAATCAGTCCCTAGGGGAGTAGGTAAATGTTATAGCCTTAAGATTCAGATGAAAATTGTCAATTTAAAAAAAGCAACCATTTTCTTATGAGTTATTTTTTCTAAACCTATGTATAGTTCAGCTGCAGGAATACCTTTAAATTCTGCAGTACTACTGAAAGAATGGAAAATGCAAATTCTGTGATGGGATGGTCCTTAATAAATACAGCTTAATTTTAGCCTAGAAATTTTAGGTAGTAATCATGGAAGCTTTCAGACAGAGCTATGAAGTGTTATTTTATTTTAGGCTCAAAGATGAGCACTGTCTTTATTCTAAAATGCATTTGCAAGAAATTTTTACTTTTGGGTCCAAGCACTTCAGCATTTTCTGCAGTTTACACTTGCCAATACTTTTTGTAGAGAAAGAACATCTGTATGTGATTGGGAGTAGCTGCAGTTGAGTTGCTTTTTATGCTTGCTTTGCAAAATGAAATCAGTTACTCCACTTCCAAAAAGTTAAATCCAGCATTTCAGGCAATCCATCTGAACTGACTGGGGTGGGTCAAGAAAATTCTTAGCTCTATTGACGTGGATAGCATTGAGGCAGGTCTGCCATCAAAGTATGAGAACCATATTCCCGAAATTCTTAATGTTACCTGCAAGCCAGGAATGTCTGAACAGGCAAGAATATGGCATGAAGTGGGGAGCCATGAATATCTGAGCTCATGCTGCAGTGTTTCAGCAGTGCAGAATTTCAGAAGGAAATAACAATGGGGAGCTTGCTAAACTAAATAGACTCTGAAACAGTCAGTGAAGCTTCTGACCAATGAAGGGTGTTATGATGATTTTTCAAAGCAAATGCCTCTTAAAAGGCTGACTTCTCCACCCTGAGAGAGGAAGCCTTATATTTATCAGTTGTTTATACCAACTGAGATGTAGATTGTGTCTTAAATGAAGAAACCTGCCTATCAGAGCAGATAGGGAATAATGTCAAGGCAGTCAGGCTTCTTTGAGTTCTGATTTATATAGATCATATGCTAGGTGCAGAAATCAAGCAAGCATATATAAGCTTGAAAATGGCAGCAGAATGAAAAGTTTGTGAAGGAAAATATATATCCCTAAAGCCTATGCTTCACTGTACTAGTGAAGAACAACATTCAGTCAGCCTGGCTCTTCTGTTATGATTTATACAGGAGAAATCTGGAACAAAATAACAGTGAGTCAGAATTACAGCAGCAGCTCTGCCAAGAACTCTTGTATAGGGACAACACAGCTGACATGGATTGTAAAGCTGGCTGGAGACTTATTTGAGGAAAAACAAAGGAAATAATGACTGCATGCTCTGAAGAAGATGCAAATAAAAAGGCTTTCTATGACATATAATTAAGTGGAAGAAAAGAGGTATGATTTAGAGTGTGTGTGGTTGGCAGGAGTTAAATTTAAATGTGGTCTGAGCTTATAGTCAAAGAAAGGAGTGTCCCAGTTCTTGTTTTCAGCTGCAAGAATGAAACCAAAGTGACCAAAATATTGTTAGCAGTCATCTGTCACTCTGACACCACAGCAAACTTCATCAGTTTTGCCAAGTTCCATTTCTTTTTTTCCTACAGATCTGGTGAAATGGCCTAAATGTGATGATACTGTTTAAAATGTGTAGGTGTGCTGTGCTTTTGCAGAGTTACCTTCATCATGTAATAGCACCTCAAACTGTCTCAGAACTAGATGTTCCGGGCATCTTTCAGCTGGAAAATTTGAGCATGGGAATGTTGAGAGTTGTCCTCAGGAGTTTTCTGCGACTGGGGATTTGCTTGCCCCATAATTTGTAACTCATTCTGTAAACGTTTTCACTTGTTATTTTACATCTGAGAATGAGGTTGGGTTTTTAGTCCACATGAGGAACAGGCTGATGAAATTCATGGACTATCCAATGATTTTCTCCTTGCCAGGAACTTGGACTTCATATGCTGTTAACTTTTGTTGTTGTTCCCTCTTGCTAATATTGACTTCAGCTGTTTAAAAAAAGTGCCTTCAAAACCTGTTCGGCAAGCAACTTACGGGTTTAATCAATATCATGGCTTGTGCAGTCAATCAGACTCTTTTTCTAGGATCAAATGCAGGTGATGGATTGTACTTGTGTTTCTGCAGGTGTTGTTTTAGCATGAAATCAGATTATATTCTAGGTTGAAGCTCTTTCATCCAATGAGATATTGAAGTTGGACAAATCAGGTGTTGATTTTGGTAAGATGTGAGAAATTTTCTATCCTGTAGTTGATGTATTTCTTCCCCCTTGGGATTTTTTTTGGCACAGCTGGCACGAGCCACAGTACGTGATCCCAAAACCGGTGTCCTTACAGTGGCTAGCTACAGGGTATCCAAGAGGTAAGCAGAGAGAAGGGTTTAGCTTTAAGGTTTTTGTGCTTAACAGCTGTTGTCTGCTACCTACTGTGTCTGAAAACTTGTACTGCTTTGCATGTCACCAAAGCTTCCCCCAACAAATGCATGGAAAACGGCTCTTTTAGCCATCTGACAAAGGGCAGAAGAATCCTTCTGCCTTGGGAAATGTGGTGTGGTGGGTTGGTATTGTAAAATAATGTGTTTCTATCCTTCCCTTAGCTCATGGTTGGAAGAAGATGATGATCCTGTTGTGGCCAAGGTGAATCAGCGAATGCAGCAGATCACAGGGTTAACAGTGAAAACAGCTGAGCTCTTGCAGGTTGGCGCACTGGCTTCATCCTGGCCGAATTAGCTGCTGGTTAGGTTGGTCTGGTGCAGATGGATGTTTTCTCTGTGTGTGCCAGGCAGACAGGGTGGAGATATCAAAGAAATAGAAGATTAACTCTGTGCAGGAATCTGAGATTTACCTGTTTGTTCTGAGGGAAATGCCTGCTGCTTATTTTTCAAGTCTGCAAAAGCTGAATTTCTGTCCTAGTTCAACCTTTCTAAGACCCAAATATTTTTTGTAGTCCTGCTATAGTCTCATGAATTCTGATCTCTGGATGGCTGTTGGGGAGAAGAGTGCCAGTAGTACAGCATTGCCAGAATAGCTGTACCTTAGCCCATTCACTGTTTCTCTTCCTCCATGCTCCTTCAATTCCTGTTCCAGAGCCTGATTGATATACTGTTGATTACAGGCCATCCACAGAAACCAGGTAATTGTGTTGTGACCTGGGAAACACATTAAGTACAGCCTTAGAGTAACTAAAACATGTTATGTGATCATTAAGTGAAGAAGTGCTTCTAAGTTCATTTTCTGTGATTCTGGAAAGGCATTTGTGTATAACAGATCATTCATGAGTGGCACAGAGTCCAGTCCTGTCCCCTAGGCTGGACCCACCACATTCATCTGCCTTCCCTTCAGAGGAAGGAAGCAACAGTGTGGTGAAACTGTTGCTGCTGAATGTTAAACAAGCTGTTGTAGTGATAAGTACAAACCCTAGAACTACAAAAGGGAAAAAGCACTCAAGCTGTTTTTCATCTGAGTACCTCAGTTCTGGCAATCTAAAAATAAATTAAGTGTAATATAGATAATAATCTTGCCACAAAGTGCTGTTTCTCAGAGCATGTTTTTGATTTCTGAGAGCAAGTGCTATTCTGCAGCAGTCACTTGCAGTTCAATAGATATTTATGTGCTTCCTTCTTCTATGCTGTAGGTTGCCAACTATGGAATGGGAGGGCAGTATGAGCCTCACTTTGATTTTTCTAGGGTAAGATCACACTTGAAATTATTTCTTAGTGGAGTGGGGAGGAGGGATCAGTTTGGTCTGGGAGAACTTTTGAAACTGTTTTCTGTTAGAGCATTTAATATGCAGGCCTGTTGCATGGATGGATTATGAGTTCTGAAAAGCCTCTGCACTGCCTTCTCTGATGCTGAAAGTTCAAGAGACTCATGAACAAATCTCCCTGCTTACCTTTGGGACCTTGATTCCTTGCATAGTACAGAGACACTAAAAGAGTCATGCAGCACTTGACTGTGCTCTTTTCATTGTTTTATTTGTAACCTGAGGTCTGCAAGCCCTGGGTTACAAGGGCTTTGTTCCATTAGGCTTCTGATTTCAGTGATGCTGTCCAAACCCTGCTTTCCTGGGTGCTTTAAAGCATTTTGCAGGAGCTGACTGAGGAGGACATACCCTTCCACCTCCCTCCAGAAGAGTAAACATTACGGAAATCCTGATGGGTTGTACAGCCCTTCTGGCAGATGCCTGAGAGTGGCTGCAGCATTAGGGTCTGAAAAAGGTTCCCTGGGATGGTGTTGAGGGCAGTGCTCCAGCAGCAGGTGGATGTGATGGTGCTGGGTCTTCATGAGGCACTAGAGGGCTCTGCCTGGCAAAGAACAGCTCTGGTTTGCTGTGAGTCGGGAGAAAAGAGCAGATTCTTAATAATGACCCTAAACAAGTTCGTAGATGTGCTAATCATCCTGAAGAACTATAATGACTGGTAACTTCAAATATAAAATCCATCTGGTGCCTTGATTTCTGTAGTATACCAGTGGAATCTGGCATAATTCAGATTGTCCCAGTGGTTTTACCTGGTAGGAATGATTGCTGCAGCAGAGCACACAACCTAATAGAATGCAGAATTGAAGCCACCCAACTTAGCACTGTTTAAAAAATAAAAAAAAATTTCCAAGTTTCAACACTATGGAAGCTTGTATTCGTTAGCTTTGGCCCGTTATGAGAATTTTCCTCTTAAGTCTGCTTAGTTTCCTGAGTTGAGCAAATGCTCTTGAATTCTCTTCAAAGCCTTCGAACTCAAGGACCTCAGGCATCAAATTGGCCAGAGTGGACTTTACTTTTGGATTAGGAGCTGGAGCAGAGCTCCACGTGTAACATAACCTTGGCTGCAGTTGTCAGCTGAGGCAAAGCAGTTGCAGCGGTTGCCACAGTTTTGGTGTGGTCCTGCAGGCTCTCTGTGCATCATAACTTTGTGTTGAAATAGAGGTGCCTGCTGTGTCTCCCCAGCTTCTGATCAGCCTTGAAGCTTTTTGTTCCCCGGCAGTTCTCAAATAGAGGCACTTCAGTAGCTGTCTATTACAACTTGGAGATTTTATTGGTTGTTCAAGTTAGACTTTTGCTGTTGAAGTTCAGAAATTCATGGTTGGACCTGGGTTTCACAGCTGTGGCAGTAACCAGGGAATTCCCTGTATCTCAGTGGTCTTATGTTGGCTTTTTTGGATTGGATTTGCATATGCAAGTCTTGGGGTTTTTATGAACTCATTTCAGGTAAGACCACTTGTTTATTAAAATATGCTTCAAGCAGACTGAACTACATCATCTTAAACACGGTGGCTGTGGTTTTCCTTGCTGCTTGTCTTTTTCAATACTGATTTATTGTTTTCTTTAAATGTTGAACATTATTGCTTTTGTGCGTAAAAATGCACCTTGATGTCTCCTGATTGGAATGACTTCCTGACTATTAGCAATGTAAATAAATTTCTAATTTCATTTTATTGAAGGCAAGAAAGACACTGGTATTCTAGATGTTCTTTCTGCTTCTACATGGCATCAGTGTGATCTCAACTTCAACAAATGAAACTCATTTTTTATTACAGAGTAAAGACAATTTGATCTTTTTGATGTGGTCTTTTAGTCCTAGACAGACAACCACCTGAAACTACTCTATAGTTTTGTCTGCTGTCAAAACATGCATTTGCTCTTCTCATGACAGTATTTTTTTGAGTTGCTTCATTTACAAGAATCTGTGTTATCTAAAGCCCACTGAAAATTAGTTTTTTGTATTCACCTCAGTTGTTGACTTTGGATCAGTGCCTGGAACAATAATGGCCTGTTGTTGACCTTACTTGGATAACATCTGTGCCACAGGCCCTGAAAGCATTGCTTCTATTCTCCCTTCAGAATGGTTCAGTGCAACTTCTCGTAGCATCCAAGTGCTCTGTGCATGCAGCTGTGCACCCTGGCTGCAACTTGTGATGGCTTTAATGTTGCCCTGTATCAGTTGTCCCCTTTCTATTCCAACTCTTTAAATTGGGCTTGAGGATCTCTGCAGAGCTGCACGTACACAGCTCTAGTGAGAGCCTGTCTGGAACCCGGGTTAAAGTTGTTGTCTGTTGCAGCGACCCTTTGACAGCACACTCAAATCGGAAGGAAATAGGCTAGCGACGTTTCTTAACTATGTAAGTACCTCTGTGTGTCTACTGTCTGGGAGCTCGAAATTTGCAGTTATTCTCATTTAATTTTATAGAAAGATGAGCCAGATGCTTTCAAGCGGTTAGGGACTGGAAATCGTGTGGCCACTTTTTTAAACTATGTAAGTATGATGATCCTTTAGCAGCATCTTATTTACAGCTTGTGCAGTTGGTTGGTTGTAGAGATTTCCTGGCATCTAGCAGTAGGGATTTCATTATTCTTGCAGCATCAGGTGCTGTCCCATCTGAATTGATAGAATTCTGGTGGTATTTAACCTCAGAGCAGAAAATTTGAATATAGTACCCATCTTCTCCTTTTGGCCGCTCTACTATGGAATCTTTTACTTAATTGGATTCCATGGGGGAAGAGGAGAATTTGGCATATTTCTCAAAGGGAAATACTTGGGGTGCTCATGTG
This sequence comes from Monarcha castaneiventris obscurior, assembly GCA_026261815.1. Classification (NCBI taxonomy): domain Eukaryota; kingdom Metazoa; phylum Chordata; class Aves; order Passeriformes; family Monarchidae; genus Monarcha; species Monarcha castaneiventris. The sequence continues at coordinate 2,259,459 of JAMPIT010000371.1, forward strand.
GTATGCTGTTGGAGAACTTGACTATCAACCACTTAATATGAGACAGTCATATTTTTCCACCACTGTTTGACAGCACTTGATGTTGTGGTCTGTCAGCCTCTTCCTCAGCTGTGTGGCAAAGCCAGAGTTGCTCAGCATGGCTGCTGCTTCAGCAGATGGAGGGAGGCACAGCTGATAAACTCAGTGTAACTGGGTTACAAGTGCAGATTTGAAAGATTCATTAGTTGCATGCATTATGCAGCCCACAGACCATGTACACTGGAATCCTAAACATTGCTGCCACTGGGAATAATGGCCTTGTTTTCACAGTAGTCTTCTGACACTGTTTTATCTACCAGCCTATACTCATTATATCTTTAGGATCACCTCATCTTCTGTGTTTAAGGTTTGAGTGATAGAATTTAAATATTTTGTCACAGAATTTTAAATTTGATGGCTGACATCGTATTTTGAGAGTGAAATGCAGCTCAAAACAGAACCAGAAGCACTTTCAACTTGATATGGTGGGGAGGGAAATAATCTTCAAAACAAGAATTGGAGTAAGATGGGTAGCTGTGAAATATTCTGCTGCAAAGAGATTTTAATTTTAAATTGAGTTAATCTTTATGTTGTTTGCTTCTCAGAATTTTGGACAAGCCTTGATTTAGAAGGAACAATATACATCATCTCTGCCAGTTGTACATGGTCAAAGGCAATTTGCCCTTGTTTGTCCCATGTAGAACACATAACACATACATGTAGCAACACCCTTACTAAAAAGAGTGGTTGTGTGGCTAAGACATAGGTATTAGCTTGCAAGGCTGCATGCACGTGCTTTCTAGTTGGAAGGGGCAAAACCCTGTGCCCCTATGGCATCTTATGCCCTTTTTATTGTAGGTACCAAGCAGGAGGACCCCAGTGTGGTGATAAAATCTGCTTTAAACAGAAATCCAAGTTACAGTAGGGATTGTGGGGACTTAGGGAGTGTATTAATAGTAGTTTTTAAATTTGGTGGGAGCTGGATCTGACTAATTTGTTTCTTTTCGAATCTGACCCAAAGCTCACTGAATTTAGTAGAAAGATGTTCTGTTTTTAATGGGAGTGTTTCCAGGAGCATAGGTGGGTTTTAAGTCAAGTCTAGAATTTACAATAAATCCATTGTTACTGATGAATTTAATAGGGTTAAACTCATTCCAGTGTGGAAGGGCAAAGCAATAAAGATACATGGTTTTCTTCAGAGTCACAGAGCTGTAGCTGTTGAAGCTTGAGCTGCCTAAAGCACTTGAAATTGCATAAGACTGCTGGTGAACAGCATAGAAAGAGAGGCTTTCTAATAGTTTGTGCAGTTTTTGAAGTGGTTGACCAAGATGCATAAACTAAATTATGAAAATTAGTTCCAAAGGCATGGTTTCAGTTTGAGGAAACGTGGTTTAACAGACGCTTGTTTTGCTAATTGGATCATAAAGTCGAATGAAATTCTTGAAACCAGCTTACTCTGAAGTCCTCTCTCTTGTTTTAGAGTATTAGTTTATTAACTTTGTAGGTACTTGATGTCTAGTGGCTATTTGAAGTGGATGATATATAATCTAGGCAATATCTATCTAGACATACATAATCCAGACAAAAGCCTTCAGCTGAAATAAAATCCTTCTACAGCAGGTACTGCTTCTTCTGCAGTTTGTGCTGGTTGAAGTGCACCCTCCTCGTGAGTGCTGCTTGTAGAGGTGCAAGTGGAAATTTCAGGCCTTGGGACACTTTAGCTTGTGGGACTGTATAAAAAGCCTTGTAAATGGACAGTTTGTGGACTTTGTTTTCTCAGATGAGCGATGTAGAAGCTGGAGGAGCGACAGTTTTCCCAGATTTTGGGGCAGCAATATGGCCCAAGAAGGTAAAGTCTGTTTGTGTTTGGGTTTATTCCTTCCCTCTCTAGTTACTGTCTCTCCTTCTGCACAGTCCATGTAAAAGTCAGCTGATGCAACAAGTGCACTTCATTGCAGCTGTAGTGATCTTGCAGACTTAAGGGCATCTCCATTTGTTGGTAATGTATGAAGTGAACAGTTTCTCTGTACAGCTGTTTTTAACCAAGTAAACTTGTGTTCAGTAGAATTCCTCTGTACTCTGAACACGGCTGAGTTAGAACAGGACTAAGGGTTTTTCATGTGCTATGGTGACCTGTTAAAATGCTTCCAGCTGCCTGCAGCTGAATCCATAGGCATTCCCCTCCCCCTACTGTAACCTGGTTATATTGACTAGGTTCTGACTAATCCAGATCTGATCTCACTTTTCAGGGAACAGCAGTGTTTTGGTACAATCTCTTCAGAAGTGGTGAGGGGGATTATAGAACAAGACATGCAGCTTGTCCAGTACTAGTAGGGTGTAAATGGGGTAAGTAATACTTTTTTAGGAACAAAACCTGAAGGAAGGCTCATGTATGTAAATCTGGGGATATACTGACCTCTTATAAAAGCATTTAATAACCTGGGTGTTGCCATTTCAACTACTGGAGTCTTTTGGCCATAATGAAATTTCCTGCCACCGATCTCATGAAGTGTTAAGCAGCTGCATTGTTCAGCTATAGCTTTTTCTAGTGAGTTTTTGTGTCAATAGCAGCACAAAGTGTAAGACTGTCACTGGGTTTGTGTAATGTATCAGCATCAGAATGACTTGAATTATCACTTGGCTAGAATCAGGTCTATTCCTACGAAGATCTCTGCATAGTTCTAGCTGCAAAAGGATAAGAGCTCCTTGCAAGGTAAATGGGAGTCTCTGGACACTAGGAATTTCTGCTTCCTGCTGAAAGCTTCTCAAGCTTCATGTTATCTATTCCCATACCTATATTCCCCCAGCCTCCAAGGTATTCCCCTGGAGTGCCAGAGCATGTTGACTGTCAGTGATACAAGCCCCAGAATACACTGCTCTGTTAGTGTTGGCTCCAGAACTGTGCGTTGGGGAAGATCCTTTCTTCCCCAGCCTTTTGCATCTTTCTATATATTTTCCCTTGGGTGAGTAGAGATGTATAAACATGGATCCCCAAACTGAGAGATTTTACTTAAAGTATCCATCTAGGTTGTGATGATACCCACACTAGGTACATGGTGATAATTAATTTCAGCTCCCTGTTTCCACAGTTTCAAACAAATGGTTTCATGAAAGAGGAAATGAATTCTTAAGACCTTGTGGGAGAACAGAAGTTGACTGAACTCCAGCCTGCTGTAGACCTTTGTTTGTGTCTCCTTTTCTACTGTTGTTTGTTCCAGTTCATTTCTAAGAAATGATCCATCTTTTTCTCCAAGAGTCCTGGCACTTTACAACAAAAGAACAATAAAATATGTAACACCTGTGAAGAGAAGTAAATGGCATTGTACACATCCTTGTGTTTTGGTTGTGGTTATTTCCACATTTCCCCTGCCTTCCTCCCTAAAATCTTCCTCTGTAGTAGTGGTGCAAACAGTGCTGTGAGCAATTCTGTTTGTTTGGGTGCTTGGTCTTGTGCCTTTTGTACCTCATAAGATTAAGATGTTAAATATTTTTTTGAACCAAAGTTGGTTTCTAAAAAAGTTTTGTGTACATGTTGATTTCATTGTATTTCTATGGATCAGAAGTTTTAAAGCAAAAATAAATGTTCTTTCCATAAAGTGATTATCTATTTGGAGTCCTTGATTGGTGCATCAGTGTTTGGTTTTAGGGAACAGTGGGCCTTTATTTTTCCTCTGAGGGCCTGTTGCCTTGTTGCCCTTTTCCTGTAGAAAATACAGGTTTTGGACAGTGTTTTGTCTAAAACTCCAGTACACAAGACAGAACTGTTGCACCTTCTACTGAAACTGGAAGGGTGTAATTTGTGTATTGAAACTATAATGTGTCCTGGGAGCAGAGAGGCTGCACATTTTGTGCCAATGGCAGCTGTGGTCTCAGTGTTTTACACTTGTGAGAAGCCTTGTCCTGTGGTGTTAACTCTCCATTTGTGTGGTGCTGTTTTTGACGCAAGCAGTTACAAAAATCTGAAGCCTTTCAGGAATGTTGGTAGTCTTGACAATCCCTGATTCTAAAAGCAGATATCTGCTGATAAAACAGTGTTTTTTCCACAGGAGTACCTGAACTAGCACCTATGGAAATCAATAGGATGTTTTGCAAGCAAATGTTAATCTCCTTTTGTAGACTGGAGGAGGGTTTTGTTATGCCCTTCAGACAGGCTAGGAATAATCCTGCCCTGTGATCCTCCTTTGCACTTTTGCTCTGTTAGCATGTGAGTATTGGCTCTAGCCAACACACAGAGGACTGAAAGGAAGTTCCATTTCTGAGTTATTTATGAAGAAATGAGAGTTAATTGTTGAAAAAAGAAGCAAAAGCTATGGAGAAACAGTTAAATGTTTCAGAAATGTAGGAACTTGGTGTTAGTACCAGGCTGTGCAGGTGAATTGACTTTGGATCTTTCCCTGGCCATGTGTCATTTGGGCCTGACTTCGTGGGACTGTGGATGACTGCAGGTGAGCTGAAAGCCAGAACTGGTAATGGTTGTACAACCATAAGCTAGTGCTTAAAGACATGCTTGGGTGATAGTTAATGTACCAATGCATGCAACTGGCTTGAGAAAGTGAAAACTTCAATTGTACTGAAACGTCCACTTGCAGTCAGGGTTGTCATAGGACCAAGGCTTGTTTGCTTTGTGCTTCTGCATTGCCCTGTGTTGTGCAAAGCCTGAGTGAGGTAAAGCTTAACACAGGTGTTGGGCAGGGATAGAAGCAATTCCCCTGCTGTCCTCTTAGGAGAGATGTGTGGAACAGGAGAGTTTTATATAATAGATATAATAAATGTCATCAATTTATTCTATCAATATTAAAGCAATGTGGCTCAGTAATGTGTCTTCATGTGCTCTTGTATTTTATATGTGAAAAATTGATGAATTCGAGGGTTATTGCTTCATTTAGATGCAGCATGCACCTGTACTCACTAAAGCTTTGATTTTTCTGTTAAACATGCACAACTGATTGAAGAGAGAGACCTTGCATTGTCCAGGCAGAGACTTGCTGAGTTTAAGTTGTTAATAATATTGAAATGAGAATCTAGACTGGTAACTAAGCTTTTTGTGAATACTTACAGCAGGTAGCTATAGGAACGGCAATATTTTTTTCCTAAAGGCTTTGAAGACCCAGCACAGCAGAGCTCAATAGCTGCTCTCTAATCTCCCAGGGCACTCCCTTGCTTGTCATGAATTTTGTGGTTGCTGGCTGGCTGTTCAGAATATCTCACTATTGACCTCCAGTTTTCTTAGTAAAATGTCTCAGCATAACATAAACTTGGGAAATAAGGAGTTTTGCTTTGTAACAAAATATTCAACCTATGACAGTCTTGCAGATGTGAAGAAGTGACGATGAGCCACAGCCTCTGGTTGGAACATTCTGGGTTTCAGGGGAAGGAAGAGGAACCTATTTACACTTTGTCAACGTGGTATGTTGACAGATAAAGTTCACATCAGGACTCTGGCCAGAAACTCCACATCCCACTTCTGAAATAGCATAGTTGGCTGGGAAATACCACTGTTAACTGTGTGTTATCATACTGAACTTCCAAAGATAATTTTACTTGCTTGTTTTCTCTGGGAAAAATCCTATTCTGTCTTCTCAGTTGTCTTTGACCTTGCTCCTATCTAAAGTAGGAGGCAATGAGTGTGGATGCAGAATTGCTTGAATGCCAAGCTGCTTTTGGTGCTGTATGCAGGATTTGCTTACAGCTAATCTGATCTGAAGAGTAATAGATAATAAATGTAATAATTTGAGAGAAAAGAGCATATGTGGCTTGTGAGATTCAGGAACCTCCCAAGCATATTTGTGTAGTCTGTTGCATTATACTCCCTATTCTGTCTCTTGTCATTGTGGAAGATGAACAGAATGTGGCGGTTAGCCTAAGTTTAAGCCTATGGGATAGTTCTTAGGCCTAAAAGAAGTTTCAAATGCTGGAGCAAATCAGCCTTTCTGCATCTAGGCATACAGAGTTCCTGCCAGTTATATTACTGGTAAGGGAAGTACTTAAGTCTTCTTGAGACTGAAATGGTTTTTCTCCTGACATCATGTGTGCTCTTCTTTATTTCACAGGGTTTAAGTACTTAGCACAGATACTGACAGACACTGCAGAGGCTGACTCTGGACCAGTGGCTACCAGTCACTTTGAAGTGCTTTGGACCTTTTCTAGCCACATCTGGTGGAATTAGCTGGAGATGAGGTCTGCAAGGTGCTGCGCTGTATGACAGATACTGGTGAAGGCAGACACCATATAAGCTCTTATGGAAAGATGGTTTCTTATCTTGTGTAGCTTTTGTAGTCATAGGAAGAACAACCACCCCCAGTCCATGCCAGTAATCCACATCCTGGCCTGAATGCTGCTTAGGGGGATATATGTCACTGAGCAGTTGTGTAGCCCTTCAGCTGGGTTGGGAAATCACCCAAAATATTCATGTTCAGCTGAACAGACTCAGTGAAGTGCTTATCATCTTTTTGCCTGCATTAGAAATTAATTCTCCTTCCTGTTACAGTAGAACAGCATGTGAAAACCATCAATCTAATCACCTTAGATGGAAAAACTGGCATCCAGGCTAAAATGTGTAGTGGGAGTGGTGAAAGGGTCTGGCTGGGATGGACATGGGAGGCTATGTAAGCCCTGGCAGAGAGCAGTTGACATGCTCTGCTTAGAGGGGGATCACATTTGTGTTATACAAGACAGTTCTGTACCTTGGCTGAGCTGTGGACTCCCTAATGCAGGAAGAGGAAGGCTCCTTTTTCAGTGATGCTAAGTTGTATTTGAGATGAAGTTGGTGCATGTGTGTGTAAAAGGCAGTCTAGGATATAGCTGTCCTCCAAGCCTGTTCTTTCTGTTCTTCCTGCACCCTGAGATGGTGCTGGGCTGGCTCACCACAGCAGGTGATCTGTCATTAAAGCCAGGCAGTTCCTGCCCAAAACTTACCTCTGCTTGGTAAGGATTTCCCCAAAGCCAGACTTTGTTTGCAAAGCCCTGGGAGAAATGCCCCCCAGGTATTCTGTAGCTTTCAGAGATGGCCCTTGGCTTGAGCCATCATGCACATCAGGATCTTTCTTTTGAAATTCCTGATGAAGCCTTGAGAGAAAGTCAAGGATAAAACCAAACTGCTCTGTTACTGTTAGGATCAGCTGGGTCAAAACCCACTACACAGACGGAAGAATTATTTTTTCTCCAAATCTCTTTTTCTCTCATGCTCTAAGGCCTCTCAACTGCATCAGCAACGTGTAGGTGAACTGAGGTTATGGTGCCTTGAGCTCTCCTGGCAGCACCTCGCTGTGTGCGGGCACGTGTAATCAGAGTGTGACCCAGCAGGTTCTTTGCCAGGGGGAAGGAGAGAAAGGAGGCTGGTTGCAGTTTGGGTTTCCAGCTACTGGGGCAGGGGGGCAGGGGCAGCTGTGGGGATGTGATGTGCAGATGGGCAGCCCCACGGCTGCAGCTTGTGGCTCAGGTTAAACTCCTGCCTGCAGCATATTCTGCTGTGGATCTTTGTGCAGCCCAGCTACCAAAAGCAGCTGTGTAGCTGCTGTTTGTTGGCCAAGGAGAATATGGATGAAGCTGTTTGGCAGTGTGTAGTTTTGTGCTAGAAATAAACTTTATCAGGTGTTTTGCATCAAGATTGGGGTCAGAAATAGCAGACCTCACGTCCTGATTTAACGGACAGGTGTCTGCCAAGGAAGGCAGGAACCTCCCTCAGAATGGAAAATGTGCCCCCCTTCCCTCCAAATTATTATAACTCTGAAATGATGGGGCTTTCAGGCAAAGACATGGGAAAATGAATAACAGCTCTTTACTAGTATATATATATGTGTGACAAGGCAAACAACCAACAGCAGCAGCAGCAGCAGCCCAGAGCAGGGCCCAGCCGGGGCCCTCTCGGCGCTGCCGGGCCCTTTCCCCTCAGCGCAGCTCCGCTCGCGGCCGCCAGGGGGCGCTGCTGGCTCCCGGCCGGGCACCGCGGCTGCGGGGATTCCCCGCGCCGCCAGGGGGCGCTGTGGCGCGGGCCCGGCCGCCTCAGGGCGCTGGGGAATGGCGGCCGGGCCGGCGGCAGGGAGAGAAAAGGCGCTGCCTTTGCAAACCCCAGCGGCAGCCGGGCGCGGTGCCCCTCCGGGTGGCGAAATGAGCTGCAGCAGGAACCTCGGAGCAGCGGCTGGAACGGCAGGGACGAGCAGACTCCGGGGATCGCAAATTGAAGCGTAGCACTAAGCCCTAAGCGGTGGCAGAGGCAGAAGCCGCGGGGGATCTTGGTGCTGGGTGTCGGGCTAAAGTGTAGCAAAAAACCTGAAGTAGCAGCAGCAGCTGGGCTCCCGCAAGCAGCCATGAGAAGCTGCCTCGGAGAGGCTTGGGGTCCCAAGTGTGAGAAAGGATTTCTCACGATTTTAATTTTGAACGATTTATTAAATTGCTAACACAACGATAAGAGGCTTAGATTGGCTGTCTGCCATCACACAAAGCAAAGTGCAGCACTGCGTGTGGCTCAGATAGCCTGCAGCCAGACAGCCTCAAGCGTTTTGACACTACATTTTATACCCCAAAGACCCTGCCCATCACCTCCCCTTAGGGTTGCAATTACTGGCTGGGGTTTCAGTCAGTTCATTCAATTGGCTGGTGGCTTGCTTCCCGTTGTCTAGGGTCTTGTCATAGGCACGGTCTTCATCCAATGGTCCTCTTGCCTGTGCCTCTTTATGCTGAAATCTCTCCTAAACCCCTCCTTCAATTACATCACTAATATTCTGGAATGTTCCCGGCTCCTCCCTTATTGAAATCTGTTACTAACATAAACTATAACTATTATTAACCTCACTTATTGAGAACGCAAGGATAAGACTTAAACTGTTCAGAACATCCAAGCACTTTCAACAAATTCATTATCTCATAACAACTAAACAGCAACTATTGCCATTACATAGTGACTCATAGTGACATACAACTCATTTCATTAATTACCCTGTGTGAAAGCCAATTCCACCAACCTGTTTTTAACACGAGTGTTCCCCTAGGGCACCCCAGTAGATGGTGAGGGTCCTTTACCAGTAAGGTTGGGTGTTGATAAGATCCCAGTTCAACAGTAAGTACTGGTTATTATCATCTCTTAGGCAACAAGTGGGACAAAATTCCCTGAGAGAAAAAGGAAAAATCCTAATCTCCAGCACCTCAGGGTAACATCAGGTGTTTCTGACTTCTTGTTTCATGAGGAGCTTGAGAAGTATTTATGAAATTATCCTTTTTTTTTCCCTAAAAAGGGCAGGGTTCTGCCCCTTTCCTCATGCTGTGATAAGGGATAGGCTTTGGGAGCAGCAGTGCCTCTGGCTTTGCTTAGCTTACCCTTGGAACATCCTTGTACTTCTACTTCCTGGTGTTTCAGCTCTCAGATGATCAGATGATGAAGAGGAGAAGGTGAGTTTCACTGCATTGGCATATTGGTGCACTTTTGTTGGAAAATAGGATACCTCAGCCTAGGCAGGGTCATCTCTGACCACAGGCTTGAATGGGGCTTCTCCTCAAAGTTCTCTGCTTCAGGCCCTCACCTGCAAAGCAGAGACTGGACTCAAGGATGCCTTTTTTGCCTCATGCTCCAGTGTGGAGGTTGGATCCCTGCAACTTCTGAAACTTGAGGATGGTGTAAAATTATATAGGAGTGAGCTGGGTGAACGCCAGCATCCCCTTGTGTGGTTGCTGATTGTTTAGGGCGTTGAGCACTTTGTCATTCCTTATAGCTGCAGAGGATATTGCTGTCACTGTCCATGTCTGCAAGGATGATGGAAGATTGCTGTATCCCATTGCACATTCAGACCTGATGAGACCTGATGAACTTTCTGAATTTTCTCGGCTTGTCCGGGCTGGAGTGACTCACCTGCTGAGATCCAGCAATCCTGTGACCACATCCATTTGTGGACCTGGACAAAGTCTCTAAGTGATTCATTACCTGGAAGAGGAGCTGGCTGGTCCTGGTACGTATCCCACCTTCTGCAGAAGATGAGTTGGGTCCATGGGGGACGTTTCTCTGGCCCTGGAGCAGCTGTGTGTGATGTGGTTTGAGAGTGGCGGCTGCAGTCAGCTGTGAGCATTACCCACCTGCACTCCAGGTGTGCACCAGCCCCAGTGGCATCACTGAGCCCCCTGTGAAGGGTGCAGCCATGGGTAGGCCAGCAGTGAGAGCTCACCTCCTCCTGCTACAGTATGGTTTTGCTTGTTTCTGCACTTATTTCCTCCACTGTAATTTTGAGTGGGCAGAGACAAGTGAAATGTTTCTGACTCAGTGAGGTGTGGGAATGTGTGAGCCTTAATACCATCTGCGGCCTTAGGCTGTCACTTTCTAACAAGTGTTAATTTATTCATGTTCTCAGCTCTCACTTTGCCCCCACACATGTATTTTGGTGGGAGAAACACTGCAACATGTGTCACTCACCCATAACTGCAGGATGGAGGCAGTTGCTGCCTGTGCTGTCCCCAGCCTGCAGGATATCACCCTGGTAATATGGAGTCAAGTCTGGTGTGAGAGATGAGGTAATATTTTGCTCCAGCCAAAAGCTTATTAGGTAAAAAAATGCAAATTGTTGGTTCTATGTGTTGTTCTTTATGGTTTGGATTTGTTCTAGTTAATTTGTTGGGTGCTGCTGGGAGCTGGGAGAGGGGCGGGGCTGAAGACAGGACCAAAAAAAGAAGGAGGATGAGAGGGGAGGGGACAGAAAAGTAGGCGGTCAGGAGAGAATGGAAATTCCCGAGTACCCATCCAATGGGAAAGGGGACAGAGACCGCCCCTGACCGCCAAAGGGTACAAAAAGTTGCCATTCTGTTGGAGGGGTGTGTGTGTGGCGCTCTGAGGAGGCAGGTATGCATTTGGCTCAGCTGAATCGTTACAAATAAACAGTTTTCTTTTGCTTTTCTGACTTTGTCTCCATTTAAATTGCATCTAAAAGTTAGTTTATTTCTAACACAGGTGTCCTTCTTTACCATGCAAGGGCTTAGTGTGTTTCTAGCACGGCTTTCTCCAGCTCCTTTAGCAGCTGGGAATACATGCTTGTATGCTGGTCGTGTTGGTTACAGTTGGATCCCACCTTCTCTGCAGCTCAGCCTCTCGGGTCACTCCCGCTCAACTTAGAAGGAGGGAGCTGTTTCAAATTAGCAAAGAGTCTGAGGTAATCGAGCTCTTATTCATGTAGTTTTACCCCTGCCAAAATAAATTATGGAAACCTCTTAGGTAGCTCATTGGCCAGCTGAGGCTTTGCTCACTGACCCACCCCCCCTCCAAAGATGCTCCATACACAGAGAAGAACCAGCTGGGTACAGCAGCCTGGTCTGACACATTTTTGGGCAATGTTACTGTGTGGAAATGTCATACTATGTCACATTCAAGCAAGAAAGAGTTTGTACATCACATTATTAATTTAAAAGTAACTATTTCTGCATTGATGTGTTGCCTAGAAATTCAGACTGCTTAATGACTCAGGTTTCTACCTGTGTAAGATGAGCGTCTGAATTGTTGCACATTCCCAGCTTTGAATATTCCTTTCCACAAGAGCTTTGCTGTGACTGCACTGCCTGTGACAGAAGAACACTGACAAAAAAGCCCTTTGAGTCTTTGCAAAGGATGCATTGCTGTGGTTTTCATCTCTGTGCTTTGCTCTGAGTAAATGATAGCTTGGGTTTTCAAGAAAATTAGCCTGGGTTTACTCACAGGAAAGAGGAAATGACAAGCTGGAGTTGGTTTTGAAGCGGTACAGAGGAAATATTTGTACAACTTTGGGTGCATTTAAAGGTGGAGGGGAGCAGCCGTGGACTGTATCCTCGGTGAGCAGAACCGCATCTTGTAGCAAGTGACATTACAGCGGTGTGTAATGTATCTAAGGTCCTTAGGTTGCTGTGGACTAACCAGAACCCCAACAGCAGCACTCCCAGGAATGGAGTCAGAGCTAATGGAAGATTTTGCATGAGTTCAAAGTAATATTCCCATCCTTGGTATTTCTGATTTGTCCCCAGTGGCCCCAGGCAGGCAAGCAAGCAAAGGTGTCAAGGAGAATCATCCTTGTGAGTACCAGACCTTTGTTTCTGCAAATGATTTAATGATGAAATGCCATTTTTAAGTTATATCTGGGAAGCCACAAATTTTAAGCTCCAGACAGATCAGAAGCTTCTTACTAATCCTTGTGCAAGCAGTGCCTCTTTTTGACACTTGCATTTGGTTCTGCCAAGGTGCTGCTCTGGCTGGTTGCACTTTCATGTCTTTCAGAAATAGCGGTTCTGAGTTCAGGAAGTCTGAAGTGTGTCTTGTACCTAGCTGGGAAGTTGGAGCAGGACAGGGTGTTCCCAGGAGTGCTCCTCTCCCTCATCTCTCCTGGGTATTTTAGTCCAAGGTTTGACTTTGTCTTCCAGCACTGCCCTGCTCCTGCCATCCTGGTGGGATGCTGCCAGATGGGGTTTGTCTCACCTGGTGCCAGGTGCCTCCTTAGGGAGGAGGAAGGGTGCAGACACTGATGGAACAGCAAATAGCTTGGAAAATACCCCTCCCTCCATCAGATGAGAAAAGGCAGAATCAGGCTGGGGTGAACAAGTGCACAGTGGTCCACTTAACTGTGAACAAACCCCTTCCTCACACTTCATGGCTGTTCTGTGGCAGCTATCTGGTTTTTGCTGAACCAGCATAAAAATTACTGCAAGAGCTGACAGCAGATAAAACAGCCCAGGAAGATTTTTGTCTCTAAATTCCTGCCTAAAGGCAGTGCAACACGGGATGTTGCTGCATGAAGAAACTACCATCAGGCACTAAATGTTCTCTAAGAAATGCCCCAGCATAGCTCTGGGGCTCTGTATACAGATAAAGGCAACTGCATCTTCCACCCCATCAATTACAGGTGGCAGAGCTCAGCACTTCTCAGTGTCAAGACCTGGGTGTGTGGAGCCAGTTGTGCAGCTGAGGTGATTGGGGGGTTGGGTAACACCCACCAAGCCCAGCAGGGCTGAGCAGCTGCACCTCATGGTTCAGGAGGGCCTCTGTCCTGTGAACCGCCCCAGAGCTGCCCCAGCAGCACTGTGCTAATTCTACTTTTTTTCTAAATATTTGTCAGGTTAAATCCCTTATGTGTCCTAGACCACAGACATGGCCAAGAATGACAAGGCCTTTCTCAAAGAAAGGATTTACCCAACCACACTTGTGTTATCAGAAAAACTTCCTAAGCTATTAATATATAACAGCCCCTGTTAGCTGGACACTTGACCCATCTAAATTCTGTTTGTTAAGTCACAATGAGTTTGCAATTTGGGTTTAATCCTATGGGAAATAATTATTTGGGAAATTCTTCAAAGACAGCACTGTCAAACAGTTCCCCCTGCCCAGGCTTGACCATGGCTGGCTCTGAAACCACCCTTGAGGTGTCCCCTGCTTTCCTCTGTACGTGCCGCCAGCTCGTGCTCAGGCTGCCACGTAGCCACAAGTGTGGCTCGAGAGCTGTGTGGGGAACTGGGAGGCTGATCCTGTCCAGCTGGGCCAGCTGCTGGCCAGAGCAACCAGGATAGTGTGAGAAAGAGCATTTGGACCTTGTGAGGAAGATATTATTGGAATCATTCAGCTGGAAGGGACCTGCAGTAATCATCTAGTCCAACTTCTTGGCCGCTGCAGGACTGAATTGTTTCCTAGAAACCAACTTTAATTTATTAAAAGCATTTTTGTTAAAAAAAAAACCAAACAAAACTGAAAAACCAAAAAACAATTTAAAATATGCCAAGTGTTATTAAAACAAAGTCCTTGTTAATAAAATGCTGAATTCTCACTTGTGAGTGATGCTCATCCCTTAAGTGCCTTCAAAGAGCTTGTGCAGTGCTTGGCAGTGGGAGCAGCGGCCAGCTTGTTGCAGTGGCCCCGAGCCACGGCTGGGTGAAAGGACAAAGTGATTGTTGTGGATTCCAAAACTGAAAAAAGTTATTTTCCACAGAACAAGCCAAAGTATCAAATAGTTGTGCTCAGTGTACACAGTAAGTTGATGCAGTATCCTTTGGAGAGGGTAGGAGAAACAAGTGACCTTGTTTCCTTGGCATGTTACCTGGAGTAAATACAGGGTATTTTACACTTCCAGAAGCTGTTATAACTGACAGTGGGGCTTCCCTGAGCTAAAGAGGGTGTGGGTGGGATTTGAGGCACCTTGCAGTGGGAATACACCTGGGACCTGTATTCAGCACATCAAAGCAAGGCAGGGTGAAGCCTAAGGAGTCTAACTTGTTTGAGAGCACTGCTCACCTGCCATGTGAACCCTGTGGTTGACTTGGCTTGTTACCGACAAAACAATTTTTAACCCTTCTGACAAAAATAAATAATTCAGAGGCAAAGTGGTGTGGTGCAAAGGGACAGTGGATGGTGAAGGAGCTTTCTGTGAGGCTCACAGAAGAAGCTCTGCTCTTCTTCAAGAGGTTAATCATGTCCATTCCCAGTCCTGCTGTTTGCTGCAGGCTAGTAGCTCTGTTTCTAAGCCAGGCCAGGGTTTACACATAAAAACTGGAACTAATATTTCATTAAAATGGGGTGGAGATTAAAATGGAATTTTACTATCGAGAGCTAGTGTTTTGTTAGCAAAACAGGGATCTGCACCAGGTGTGAAACAGCACCTATACAAACTGCTGGGAACAAGCCTTGATGCTTGTTAAAGCTGGGCCTGATGGTGGTGGTGTTTTAAGGGAGAGCAGCTGTGCAGCTTCTGCAAGTGTTAGTCATGGGCAAAGCTTTCCACCTGACCATCACCTCCAGGTGTGTAACCACTGCTATGGGCATTATTGATCAACTAGAGCTTAAACTGCCTTGCAAATAAATAATTTTGGCTCTGGGGCTGCTGGTTAGGGCTCAGCATTGCATTTTAATGCCTTTTCGCTTAACTGGAAAGTGGCAGAGGAGTTGCTGGGTAGGGTTGTATTCTCTAGGACAGAGAGGCTCAGTGAGTAACAACTGGATAAAGGATGTGATTGATTTGAATCCTAGTGGGATCACAGAATGAGAAGTTCATTTGAGTTCCTGGAAATCATGTTATACTTTCTGATGGAGTGCCAGTCTGCAAACCAGACCTGACACTATGGGCCTGAGTCTGCCCTGCATTCACAGTCTGGCAGAAGGTGGGAACAAGGTGGACACTGCAGTGAGATCTCCTGCTCTCAGCTGTGTGGTTTGGGGAGGCAGGAACCATGCCTGGGATGCAGAGTCCCTCATCCGGGGTAATCCATCCCCAACCTTTCGGCAGCATTCTATTAATGTCAAAAACTGAAGTAAACTCATTTTGATTTCACTTTATGTGCTTTTGGGGAACGAATTCTGGATGGGGCAGGAAGTGGGGTGCAGCGATGACCACTGCCTGTGCTGAGCTCTGACCACATCAACCACAGCCTTATCTCACCCCTCCATCTCAGGGAGGGAGGTCTCGGTCTATCACACCTCTCTCTGTTTTATTTTCTATCTTCCTTTATAACTTTTCTAAAGCTAAAATACCTTTTAAACATCTTCCATTACAGGCTGTTAGTGATCACAAGTGACTCTGTTCTGTGGAACACCTTGGCAAGAAAAAAGAAGCAATAAGGTAAGCTTATTCCCATGTTGTACTTTGGAAATTACCAGATACATCCAGTAGCCTTCTGGCCATGAGAAAAACAATTTGTACCTTTGGCTCTAGCTGTTGTATTTTTTTCACAATTTATTTGAAATATGCAATTTTTTGAGGGTAACATTTAAACTCAGGAAGAGCAACCATTATTGTGATACATTTGAATTTGCCAGCAGGTTCTGGGGGAACTGTGGCTTTTCAAGGATAATGTGTCTGGATTTATGTAGAGTGGATCCATGCTGACTCAGTAGGGAGGTGGATGGGATGTGCCTCCTGCTTATCTGCAAGCAGGATTGCTCAAGTCAGGAGAGAATAGGGATGATGCTGTTACAGATAGCAGAGGGAGGCAGGGATGGGGCTTTCCCATTCTTTCTGTTGTTTGTCCATAGTAGGTGGTTAAAAGTGCACTCAGGTCCCTATGGAGTTCTGTCCTGCACCCAAAGTTTAGACCCTGTTGTGAGGACAGAGAAGAAACATTTAATTGCAAGTAATAAAAATTAAAAGCCCTTGCATGTGAAGTGTTTCACAGATAAAATATGCTTCAAGACACGCGATGCCAGTACTTACAGAAGTTATTAGAACACAGATTGTGCTGCTGCCAAGAATATTAGATCCAGATTTCTTTTTTTTCTATTGCCTTTGAGAATATTTAGAACATTGCACTTGAAAACCTTCAAAGTCTGGATGAAGATTCAAATAACTTAGGAAATTGGATGTAGAGAATTAGGGCTGTTTCAGGATTGTTTCTGACCGGAATGGGATGGGGTTTCTGTAAGTCTTACATCTTTGGGAAATGAATTCTTTTATACCTTTTACATAAGGTTACTGTCAGTGATAACCAGACTTATAGTCTATGGATTACTGATGTGCTGTTAGCTCAAACAAATTATTTAATACTTGCTATTTCTTCCACTGACTTTTTTTTAAATATGAGTTTTTAAAAATATTTTCCATTCTGTCCTGCTATTATTGTTATTGAAGGTTATGGTTTCTTTTAATAAGAATTTATTCTTTGTCCACTCACAGCATTTGTGACTCAAGGATGTGGCTAACAGCTCTTTGCATCTGAAGACACAAAAAAAAGAGTTTCAAATATTTCAGCTGTGGTAAACAGGTGCTGTAGCCTCAGTGCCTGGTTTATTTCCCTACTCTGATAAAGTCGCAGGAAGAATTTACATGTTGAAGTTATCTGCCCGTATTTCCTTTGGATCAAATCCTGTTGGTTAAATTTTGCAAGCCTTTTCTCATAACTTCACATTGATGAATGATATCAGGAATCATCCTAAATTGTGTGTCTTCTTGTTTCTATAGAAGCATTGGCTTTAAGTATAGGCTTCATCAGAGTATTTTTAAAAGCTTTGCCCAGCTTTCGTTGTTTTATCATTACACATACTCTGATACCTGAAAAAACAGCAGGGTGCTGGCATATAATTTTTTTATGCTTGTTTATAAGCTTTGCTTGGTTGTTTCATCTCATAAAACATGAGGAATAACTGAGCATGGCTTTGATCTTGAGGACTTAATGTGAAAGGGCAACATATGTGTGCAGGAAAATGCTAAATAAATGCATTCATAAAGTTGGTGAGGAAAAGGCTGCTGCTGCTTACCCAATTTGAAAGGTCAAAATTTAATTCTAAACAGGTTTCCTTTTCTGCATTTCCTTCATGCAAGGGCTGCAAGTAGATGTATGGAAAAATAAACATCTATACAGGGGGAGTGACCTTAATTTAAGAGTGCGTATAGTAAGAGTGAGAGTAGGTGGTTGGGGGTTTTTTCCCACCTCTTTATGAACTTAAAAAACCAAATATGAGTCATGCTGGGGGTGCTACAGGACTTTCTGATCAAGTCAGTGGAATACTAAGCCCAAATGTCATGCTCGGAATTTTAAAAGTTAAACTGAATTACATTAAGGTTAAACCTTGGAGGAGCTGCTGGAGCAGGTGGGTGCTCAGCAGGAAAACCCAGCTGAATCTCAGCCAACCTGACCACAGGCGGTAATAAAAAGACATTATCTGACAAGAACTCCTTAAAATCATGGACTCTTGCAGAATAAATATCTTTCTGATGATAATGTGACTCTTCTGTTTACCATCCCGGTTCAAACACTGACTGGTGTAATATCCCTTATTATTCTGTGGGGTTTTGTGAAACCCTTAGGGTGTGTTTGAACAAGGCCAGCTCCAGAAAATATTGTGGGCTGATCTATTCTTTCTCATAGGGTTGGACAGGAGCACTTTGGTCATGTCTAGGATTCATGGAACTAAACTAAGTGCTCTTCAGTTTCTTTCTATTTTTTAAACCGAGTCGAGCTTTGAAATGGTTGGGCAGGGCAGGGGAGGGAGCTGCATGCCCTCGAGGAAAGCCCCAGGGCAAAGGTGAGATCACAGACACATAACATTAAACAGTGACTTTCAGAAAGAAACACACTAGGCTTAAACTGGGTATCTTCCAGCATTTTTCAAAGTCCTCTAGCAGTTGAGATGTGGCTGAATATGTGAGCAGATGAATGTATTACTCAGCAGCTGCTCTGAGTGGAAGGCCAGGAGTTGGTTGCATTGACTGTATGTTCCGTGAAGAATTTCAGGACAGCAATTTAGCAGGTTTCTTTGCATAGGTCCCACCCTTTCACACACAACCACAGAAACTCATTCTTCACCTGGCTGTGTGAATATGGCCCTACAGAACCCTGCTGCATTTCAGACCATGTTGGGATCTCAGACGTTTTCACAGGCTTTGAGCGTTCCCAATTTATAATTTTGTTTCAGTTTTTCAAGGTTCTCTGCGATGTGGGTGTTTCCAAAGTGCTTATCTTGCCTAGAATGCAAAAAGATGCAGAGAGCTACAGCAAGACCTGTACCACCCCATCAGCGCTGCTGTTTAACCTGGAGATGCCTCATGGTTCAGGGCCTGCTGAGAATGACAGAAAACTCCCTGTGTTGGGGTTGAAGCATGACAATAGGACAGATATTTTTCTCCACATGCCTTATAAATGCTGTCTCTCTTTCTTCCTCCTACCGCTACTTAGTCAGCTGCAAAACTTAGTTCTGATGTTCCAGTCTAGATGGGATATTGGTTAGTGATCCAGACATGATGGGAAATGGTGCAAACCTCCTGGCTTGTGTGTCTGTATGAATTACAAAGTTTACACGTGTGATAAATCATACTGCCATAACAAGGAATTTCCATGGTTGTTAGTGACTTCAACACCAATCCTTGTCCAAAACTCACCAACCTTAGATAGGCTGTGAGTGGGATTGGTGAAGCGTGTTCAGCAGTAGCAAAGGTCTAAGCACCAAGATAAGCTTCACCTAGCAAATACATATCTGTCATATTTCAAAGTTAGAAAATCAGTTGATGACTCCTTTATGTTTTATCACAGTAGTTTCAAATTTGGGTTCAGCCTCTTTTCTGGGATTAGAAGAACTATGGATTTTTAACTGATGTCAGCTAGATTTGTTATTATACTAGCCAATTGTCTTTTGGCTCAATTTCATGACTAATTCTAGTTCTGTCTGTATTCAGAGAAGTCTGGGTTCCCCCATCTTTTCTAAGTATGAGGACAAAACCCTTGAAATCTGTGGTGCCTGTGAATCATGTGGGAGCAGGCATCAGCATCACCTTGGGAGACCCATCATCCATGACCTTTTCTATTTGTTATCTTGGTGTTGTTATTGCAGACTAGGAATATTGGTATTGCCATGACCAGAATTGGCTAACCACTACCTTGTGGTAGTCTGCATTTTTAAAAACTTCTTCCCATTTAAGTCTCTTAAGACTTTTTCAAAAATACAGATATATAGCAGAAAATCAGCATTTGGCATCTAGTTTGTACTGATTTACACAGAATTATGTGAGGTCTTGCACAAGGAATATTATGCTCTGCATATTTCTTAAAGCATGAGATTCAGCACCGGTTTGGATCTAGTCATAACCTGTAAAAATGCTGTATAGTGAAAAAAAATGAAAAATTCAAAGCAAAGTCTGTTCAGTGCATTGGGAGAAGACACTGCAGCTGCAGCGGCAGCACATGGAGCCTCAAGATTTATCAAATCAGGTTCATGTTAAAGTTCATCATAAAGCAGTGGAAACTAAAAGCATGAATTTTGTGCTGGGGGTTAAAGCGCATGGAATGGTGGGTGTTGGGTCTCTTCCACCCTCCTGGGGGTTGTGCTGGATCTTCTGGTCTGTGGGTCAGTGCTGGGTTTTCTGTTCCTTTTGTGCAATCCCCACACATGCATATATCCTTATACCATAAAACTCTGGTGACATAAGATGCTTCACGTTCGATAACTGCACAAAATAAATGATGATACTTGACCATGCTTGTTGTACAAAGCTTTAATTGCTGTGGACAGTATTAATTTGTTTCCTTGCATTAGCCAGCAAAAACTAACATTAATTAACATCACAATATTTGCATTAATTAGCGAAGACTCTGCTTTGTAACAGCCGTATCTCCCCCTTCCCTTCCCACCCAGCCCCTCACTGCCTGGGCCACTCTTCTCTAGCCCAAGCCTCGGTGGTATCACGGCAGCTGCATTTTCCTTCCAGGTACAAACCTGGCTCGCTTCTCCCAACACTGCTGCACTCCAGCTTCTCATTGACCCATCTCAGGAATTCTTGCAGACTCTCTTTAAATTGTGAGAAATTAGTTTTTGCCTTCTCTAAGCATCTCTTGTCGTTGGATGAAGATTTCTAAGAGTAAAAAGGAGGTACTGATGCATGAGTTACAGATGCTGCACATTCTGTCTCAGCTCACTGGGATGGAGCAGGATGTTGCCCTCTTAATATCTCTGCTATTTTTTTTCTTCTCTCTTGAGTTCTTTTGCTCAGAGTTCGGATTATGACACGGGAGATGCCAGGCTTTTTTCTAATCTTTGTTGTTTATTATATTCTTATCTATGGTGCAGCTGTACCGACTGTGCCTCTTCATCAAAAAGGTGTAAAATGGCCCCGAGTTGTAACTTTCAAGGTTATTTAAAGGCTAATTTACCCAATTAAGAATTGCCAAGTAGTATGTTTTTACTTATAACCCAATAACTAACTATTCATGACCTGCACTGCGGAATTTTTGGCCCAATAACAGACCATCTAGATTTGTGAAGAAGAAAGAAGAAGTAAAAACCCACACCCCAAATCCTCCATATTATAACATACATATATTACTATATTTCATAAACCTAAATTTCTACATATTCCACCCAGTGACATAACTTTAATTACACAGCAACAATCTCAGTGTTGTCCCATAATTTGGGAAGCTTTTCCCAAGGCCTCAGGTAAAGTATAGCGAGGTTTTGTTCATTGTCTGTCAGAACTGAAAGATTGGAGTTATCTAAACCCAGGGTTCCAATACTGCCCTTCACACCCCCAAAACCATTTCACACAATTCTTAGAAATCGCTAATCATTAGCTATTTCTCTTTGACTTTCACAGTACTGCAGACTTTTCTGTGTTGTTTTTGAGGGGCAGAGTAGTAATCTCGCAATCTGGAAGATCAAAAACCTTTCTCTCACAATACCAAATCCTGGGGACTGTGAGGGAGTGTGGGACACTGGCTGGGTCCCAGCACAATCCCAGCTGCAGCAGTGTGGAGCACGTGTCGGTTGGATGACAGACTTAGACATGGCTTATTCTGCAGCTGCAATAGATAGAAAATTGACGCTTATCTGGTTTTCTTCCTAAAGTCTGCTTCTCTATTCCAGGGAATTACCTAAACACAGTTATTGTTGGAAATTCAGCCAGTGGTGCATGCAAACCCTATTTTCTATCCCCTTAATTTCTCTGTCTTTCTCTCTTTTGGATTCAAAAGAGAGATTCCCTTATCTGTAGTATTTCTGATCTCTCTTTTCTGCTATTAATTGCCTTGTCCTTCCTGAGGGACAAGCTGTACAGGTCATTATTAATTGCACCTAATAAATAATCTTCATTACTGCTGGTCTAACTGAACTGTATTGATATGGTCTCCATAAGAATGAATTTGTGCATGAGAGAGAAAGCTTGGTATCCTTCCCTGGGGCTGTAGCTGGTTCAAAATTAAAAGTGAGTGATAATTTCTTTGCTAAAAAGTGAGAGTGGTAAATTACCTGGTGTTAAAAACCCTGGATAAATGGATAATTACAAGAAAATACTTGAAACTCAAATCAAACAAATAGTAGAAGCTTACCTTCAAACTGTAGCAGATTTTTTCTAGCTCTTGCATATCTTTCTCCACTTTTCTGATGCACATCCTTGTGGGAATCTTTTTTAGTTCATTAATAAATATTTGGGTGTTATTATGTGCACAGCTTCGTTTCTAGGAGAAGAAGGGAAAATATAGTGTTTTAGTTTGCAACAAGAAAGCTTTTCTTTCTTAAAAGAACTGTTAATAAATCATATTGAATATACCATTTTTCTCTGGAAATCTAAATTTCTTTTTTTCTTTTTAGGATTTTGTCTTATACCTTCCTTTAAGAAGTGTTATAAGGACAGTTTTCATAACTATTATAGCTAGAAACTTTGAAATAAAAAGGGTCCAGTTTCTGTCAGTGGTAGATGTGACCACATTTGGAATTTGATTCAATTCCATCTAAGTCAGAGAGTGATTTATTTTGTCTTTGCTTTGGAAGTAGAACACTTAGAGAGAGCTACTTTAACCATTTTCTTTATATTGCCAGTCATTTGAAGACCAGACTCTGCAATCACCAACAGAATCTTCTCTGGAAAAACATTAAAAAGAACTGATAAAATTTGAGGTAGGGCATAATTATCTTTGGTAGCAATTAGAATGTTTACTAGCCATGTTCTCATAATCTTTTAAAAATATGACATTGCATCAGTGTTTTGGGATACCGCTTACATCTGCAGCAATTACAGCTTGCTTTAAATGTCCTCAGACTTGCTGTGCCAGAAGTTGAGCTCCAAGTTCTCTTTGGAGACTCTGACTGATAATAAGAGAATGGAAAAAACAGCTTCTTACCTTTATGTGAAGCGGTCTGAAGAACTTCTCCTGGAAATAACAGAAATCTGTTAGTCACAAATTGGAAATCATCTCAAAAAGTAAATCTGGTGTGAGGGAAGTGGGGAAATCATTTACATTTATGGGTTCCTTTTCAGCCTTAAGCAAACAAAGCATTTCATCAATTAGTGAGTATTCAGTCTTGTTCAACAGTTGAGGCATTTCCTTCAGAGGGAGAAAGTAACTGGACACCCCAGAACTCAGTAGTAGCAAGAATATGCGAGGATGCATTTTAAAGGTGTTAATTTGGGAGCTTGACCCTTGTTATCTGGAAAGGGCTTTGAATTCAAGCTCTTCTCTCTTGGCAGATAGAAAGCTGGCTTATATAAAGAAGATGGGTAAGTGCAGGATGCGATTACTATCTTATCTCATTCATAAATCATTCAAATTAGAAAACGATGACAACTTGAGCAGTTGAATTATCAGCATATCTGATTTGAGAAACTTTTATGATTAAAGTTCTGGTAAATTTCCTAAAGCCTCTAACTTCAGAGCAACGCTTTGATGTAAAAAAAAGTGATGTGCAAGGGCATGAATATTGTAAAAGAACAACAAAATAATCATAAAATCTTAGAATGGTTTGGGTTTGAAGGGACCTTAAAGCTCATCGTGTTCCAACCTCCTGCCATGGCCAGGGACACCTTCCACTAGACCAGGTTGGCCAGAGCACCATCCAGTCTGAACTTGAACACTTCCAGGGATGGGGCATCCACAGCTTCTCTGGGCAACCTCTGCCAGGGCCTCACCACCCTAACAGGGAAGAAGTTCTTCCTAACACCCAATCTAACCCTGCCCTCTGTCAGTTTGAAGCCATTCTCCTTTGTCCTATCAAGGAAAATGTCTGAGGAAACTTGTAGTAACGCACCCATGAAGGGGATTGCTTCCCCTCAGATAAGACTACATCTTATATTGCTGTAAATTTTTGCACTTCAAAGATTTCAGCACCTCTGGAGCTAATATCAGCTAAAGATGGAGCCCATAGGACCTAATTAATAATTTACATCCCTGCAGTGCGACTTGGGCGAGCATGTGTGAGCAGGGAGGGCACAGACATGTATAGCAGCCTTGCAAACCTGGCTACTTTTCTAGTGCAACTGTCTTCTCTTTGACCTGAAAAGAAAACAGTAGGCTGTTTGTTCATCGTAATTAATAAGTGTGAGAGCTGGATTTTACCCTGGCATAATTAATTTGTATGACAGTGCTGTGCAGATCTGCAGTCTCAGCTGGCAACTGCAGCTTCTCCTTCTCACGGGGTGGGGAATGTTTGCTTCTTCATTAATGATACTTGGGCTCTTATGTAACACTTACCAAAGGTGATGATGAGGTGATTTTACATGGGAACGTGTTAGTAAGTGACAAGAGGGGCTGCAAGGACAGTGCCACATTGTGTGGTGGTGTGTCAGAGATGCTTTGGGGTGGGACCCCAGCATCCCACCAGAGGGCAGCCGGGGCTCCCCCAGCTTTCAGAGTAACGGCGGCTCACCCAACATAATCAACTCAGAGTGAAAACACGAGGGAGTTCTTTTCCAAACATGAAGGCAATGCAGCTCTAAAGACAAAAAAGGGTAATTTGTTCTGTGCTAGGTAGCAATTAATGTTACAGCTAATAAAAGAACTGTCATCAAGGGAGCTCTGAGTGTGAAGTTATTTCTGGCCACCAAGGAAAGGGAAATTGCTAATCATCATCATCATTGGTGCCAACCATGCCTGGCAGTGCAGTGGGAGGTTTTGTAACCTTCCCTGGGACACCTGGGCTGCCTTACCTTGTTCTGTGCTCAGGAACAGCCCTGGCTCCAGCAGAGCACTCCTTGTTCAGTGCCAGAAACAACATGCTTGGCAAGTGCTCTTTGGAAAGGGTGAGGGAAGAGCCAAGCTCCCAGCTAGAGCACCAAGCTTTGCCAATATCCCTGTCAGCCTGGGCCAGTTGGTATCAGGGTCTCTCCTAAATATTTCCTGTATAGCCCAGTTTCTATTCTAAGTTTATATTCGATTTTTAGGTGTGTAATTTCATAGAAAATGTCTGACAAACCACAGAGTTGGTAATGGGTTTTTCCAGATTTGATTAGGGAAATTTTGTGTTGAGTCAGGGTTATGTTTACTTCTGGATAGTCTTCTAAATAATAATAGTAACAACAATACTACTACTAATAATAATAATATGAATATGAATATTTGAGACTGGATGATGTTCTAAGTTCTTTGTCTGAGTATGGTTTGGGTTGTCCCTACTATAAAAACAAGTCTGTATGTTAACCATGGCCACATTATTCACTGTTCATTTACCCGCTTTGCAAACTGGAGAAGTTATTTACATTTTCCAGTGCTATGTGAAAGGTTCTCATGGCAAAAAACACTTGGGAAATTGTCACGGCTACACTTTCCAGCACTGCTTTGGTTCAGCTCTCTGATGAGAGGCTTGAATCATTCTCTCAAAGGGCAAAATTTTAGTATCAAGCTGTTTTTGGTCTGTTGGTGTCCAGGCCCCCTCATTTCCCAGCCAGGCTGTTGTGAGACCAAGTAGCTTTGGGCATCTCTTTTCAACTGACAACCTGAGGTAGAGTAGATTCAAATGAGTTACCAAGATGATAGTTTAAATGTGCTAAACTGGCACACCAAAAGATGCAAAACATGTAAATAATCAATTAAAATGCCTTTGTACTTTCTCCTATGTGAGTTTCAGTATCTGTTGGTAACACAAGGAAGCCCATTCTGCTCCTAACCTCTGGAGGTGAGAGAAATCAGGAAAGGACACTCTCCTTTACCTTATCCCACTTTTGTCTGGATCATTTGCCCCAGGGGAAGCAGTGGGCAAGAGGTTCAACCTTACTGTGTACAAGGATTTAATAACCAGACCCACCAGGCACAAAGCTCTATGTGGGTTGTATGTTCACCTAAGCCATTAGGCAAATATTGACACCTTCTAAACCCATTTATCAAATATTTTTGCACCAGATACCTTTTGGAACAGTGTCACTTTTTTTAATACACGCCCACCTGGAAAACATACCGTGACTTAATGTCAAATAGCTTTGAAGCTGCAGGAGAGAAGTAGCAAGATGTTATCAATGGGCTCGTGCTCAGAGAGAGCAACTCCATGTGCACAGGATGCATCTTTTGGTGATGCTGCAGTGGCCGGATGTCGGTGCTGAGCCCTCATGCCTGCACTGACTCCTGCTCAAAGCCAGCCTTCTTTTAGAAGCTGTGGGGCCTGACAGAGTTGTTTTCCTTTCAACTCTTTCTGTAATGAGAGGTGAGAATCTACTGTGCTTTATTAAACCCTTTTGATCTATAGATTTTTATAAAAACATGTTTTATACCAAAAATACTCTAAACAGGACTGCTCATGCTTTTAACCAGCTGAAGAGTTTTCAAGGATGTTGGCACAGGGAGTTTTGAGAAGCTGGGATAAACAAGCAGAACACCAAATCTCTCAAAGTGCAGAAAAATATTTCACATTAAAGCCTGAGAGTTTTACACCTAGGGGATGCCTTATCAGTGGGTTTGGACACTGCAGGGGAACTGAGGCACACAAGCCCTTTTTCAGGCTCATTCAGAAAATAGCTCATCTGAATCTTCCTTCACCTTTCTGTGACACCTCTGAGCTCTTTGGAGTAATACTGAGAAAAGATGATTAAAAAGCTGAGCGAGCAGCTCACAGGCAGCCCTTCTTTTTACTGATCCCCTCTGGCTGATGGCAGCGCTGTGGCGGAGGATGAGCCAGGGCTGCCACCTAGAGAGCAGCCACCGCCACTTGCACACGCATCTTCGGGGCCCTGTTTTGGGGAAGAAACGCATGCCAGACCTCGGCACAGCCCGAGTGCGTGCGGCAAATGCAGCAAGGAGGGGTTGTGTGCTCTGCGACTAACCCCAGCTGAGGGGTCGCCTGGGGGAGATGACTAATAGTGATAACGATTTTATTTGTATTTGAGCAAATGATTGGGAAGGCAGTGTCTGGGGTATGCGTGTCTGCTGTTCCCCAGCCTGTTCTAAGGGAAACATTATTGTAGGATCATAGAACTACAGAATAGTTTGAGTCAGAAGTGACCTTAAAGCTGATCTAGTCCCAGTCTCCTGCCGTGGGCAGGGACACCTTCCACTAACCCAGGTTGCTCCAGGTCCCATCCAACCTGGCCTTGGACACTTCCAGGGATGGGGCATCCCCAGCTTCTCAGGGCAGCTTGCTGCAGTGTCCCACCATTTTTCAGTCTTCCCTCCCAACCATGAGCAATGGTCCACAGCATTTCCCAGTAGTCCTGGCCTATTGCTTTGTCTCCCTCTCAAAAGATTTCTGCTAATAAATGTAAAACGTTCTTCGGAAGCAAACTTTTTCTATGCTTTTCCCTTGCATCCCACAGGATTGTGGCC
Organism: Monarcha castaneiventris obscurior; assembly: GCA_026261815.1. Classification (NCBI taxonomy): domain Eukaryota; kingdom Metazoa; phylum Chordata; class Aves; order Passeriformes; family Monarchidae; genus Monarcha; species Monarcha castaneiventris. The sequence continues at coordinate 2,286,402 of JAMPIT010000371.1, forward strand.
CCTTCCCTCCTCAGAAGGCTGTAACTATTTCTCTCTTTTTCATCCAGTCCCAAAGGAGAGAGCAGCTTTGGATGCAGTTTGTAGGACTGTGGTCATGCTCCCCAAAGGGCTTTCAACCTTTGAGCTGGAGGTCAGTACTAACCCTTTCAGACCAGCTTTTCAGCAGGCTGTGTGCCACTCTGGGGGTGATGGGACTAGAATGTTCCCTCAGGTCCCTCGTGAGTCCTGTCCTTACAGGCATTACAAGCTCCATCCCAAAGCACTGATGTACCCAGGGTCACCTTCCTTCTGCCCTCTCACCCCCTCACAGAGTGAGCTGCTTTGACCTAAAGCCACTACAAATGTTGAAGCTTTATTTTTTGCATTCTGTATTTTTGTAAGTATTGGTTAATGTTTTATTCCTGACTATTTTGGGGTGGCAGAGAGATGATGACTGAACCTACTGCTGGGTTGTGGTTTTTTCCCTGTTCATACAGTGACTACTGTTTCTTTCTTCCCCCACACTGATGAAACTCTTCTTCAGGTGTTGTTACAGAAACTGGCTAATTTCTCAAACATGTGGGTTGCCTTAAGGGACCCCTGCAGATTCCAGCATGGATCTCCCTGTCTCTTCAACCTGCCTTTTCCTGCAGATAATGTGGTGTTCAGGGTATCTCACAGGCACACCATGGCTTGAACAGCCATTGCTCTCTGCTAAATTCTTCATGAATCATGTGTTTTAGAGAAATTCTTGGCACGTACTCAGTGATGCCTGCAAAAGTACATAAATATAATGGGCTAGGTTTGGATTGTTTCCTGGAGGTGAAATTCTGGTAGGAGAATCTCCTCAGAGGGTAAGGTGTGTGTCCAACAGCCCTGATGGTCCCTGTTATTTTCCCCATCAGAGCCCCAAAAAGGATTTTTTTTCTGTCGGCTGCATTTTGCTTTCTTCTGTATGGGTGAATCTTCCTGAAATCAGAATATCCAACTGGATGGAAAAGAGGAGATGCTGCAGGGAGATCTCCATTGTGAAGTAAAAGCAAAGAAAGAAACTAAATCCTGATGCACTATTTCAGTGCTACTTTTACCTAAATTTGAAAACACTAGTGGTATTAGGTGGTATCTGGACCTAAGGATGGTGATCCTCTACACAATCTCTTGTCATTCCTCTATAGGCTATGTATTACATATATAATAAAATTAAAGATTTCTGAATGGAATACCCTGCTGACACTGTCCAGACCTCACTGGCAGGAGACATTGATTAAATCAATGTAAATTATTTTTAGATAGAATGTTGCTTACATCACCATAAATATATATTTATGTTTATATTAGAAAATTTATTCTATAGATAGTATATCAAATATTATGCAATCTAGATATTTAAAACATATATGTCGTATAATATATTTTATATATATAATATATATAATGCAATATACTTTTATATGTAAAACATAGGTGTGCTTGTGTTATATGTGCCACAAAAGAAAAATTGCCAGTTCTATCTTTGTGCAGGAAATTTATTTTGCACAGATTCTGTTAACAGTTTGGGTACATTTCATAGCATTCTGCATGCAAGTTTCCCAAATACTTAACCATAAAATATGTACAAGTCCTGTGCCAGCAGCACACAGCTGTAATGAGAACAGTCATGCTTACACAATTTGTACTTCACATTTTTAACATTTTAAGATGATTGTCACTGCATTTGTGGCATAGTAAGAGTCTTCAGTTAAAAGAAGTATTCAGGTATAATTTGAAGAAGTGCATCCTTTTATAAGATTGTCCCCTGTAAGTGCCTCAGCCTCCTAGAGGGAAGGTGGAGGTGTTGGATGACATGGATTGCTCTGTCCCACAGGCTGGCTGTGTCCTGCCTCTAAGAGCACTTGGGTGATGCAGAGCTGAGCCCTGGGGCTGTGGCTTGGAACAGCATGTAAGAGAAATAGTGTAATAACAACCCCCAAACTGGATCCCCAGAGCAGCTCTTCACACACCATTTCACAGAAGTCTTCTAAAGCAAATCATTATTACATTTCTTCATTATAAAAATAAATAATTTGAAGTTTCTCTAAATAAATAGAATAAATAAATAATAATAGAGATCAGAATAAATAACAGCTCCCAATAGCGTTGACTGAAGGAGGATATGCTAAGCTCAGGTCTTCTGGCAATCTAGACAGGTGCCTCAAACTCCTTTGAAGCTTAGTTTGTTTCCTCTGGAAGGGCATTGTGACCCAGGAACCTTAATAAATACTCCAAATTATCGAAAAAATCATGCTTTTCCACTTCCTTCCAGTGATGTTCCTTGAGGGCAGACTGAAAGGAGAGAAGTGGAAAGAATCAGGACATATAAGTTACATTCTGTTCCCTGACTAGGTTGTTTCTTGGGTTTTTTTTCTTAGTGATTAATTTTAAGACCATGAAGGCTCTAAGGAAGATATTGGGGTTTGAATGGCTGAGGAATGTGTTACAAGTTGCACCTTGTGCAGCTGTTTCTCATCCAGGGCTCCAGTCCCCACCTGCACCAGGGCACCTCCAGTGGGTGATGGTCTTTGTCTTAGCAAGGAGACATTGGGAAGAGGTGACCAGAGCAGAGGAGGCACTGGGGCCATGGCCAAGTGCCAGCTGCTGGCTGGAAGCTGCTCCCATTGCCACATGGCCAGGAGGCAGTGGGTGCTTTGGTCAGACACTTGTTCTCAGTGCAACCAGGAAAAACCACAGAATCCTTCATGGTCCTCTAAAGCAGCAGGAAATAGTGAGCAGGGAATCAGCCCAAACATACCATCCACCCAGTGCATGACGCTCCATAAGTCTGGATTTCCTGCAACTTCTGAACTATTTGTTTCTGCTCGTCACTCCCTTTGCTGTTTTTCAGGGCTTCAATAAATCCTTCCAGATAGGTGGTTGCATTCCCTCCTGCCTCCATTGTGTTGTTCTGGAATAACAAAGTTTAGTAATTTTGTCTTTTCTGTACTGTATTCCTGGCACAGATTCCATCACATTAATGCAATCAAAATGCCTGCTACAAGAAATAATCTTGCACAATTATTTGTGGCCAAAATTATTTAATAGTTATTATAAAATTAATAATAATCTGTAGAGTAGAGAAGCAACTGTGCAAACCTGTGCTTTCCTTCTGCTGAAGGGTGACATAACCTTCAAAAGCTACAGAGTGAGTCTGTGGAGGTGGAACTAGGCAGGACTGGGCACCATTTGTTTTTTTTTATTGCCTCCTTAGTTCACTCAGGCATGGGAAGGCAGTGATTCTTAGGAGATTCTTTAACCTCCAGCACTGCTACTTGGGCTTTGCCTCTCCTGAGCTTCCCCAGGAAACACACTGCTGATGCCACTGCTGGCATTGGTCTCTAAAAACATGGGTATTTCTTTCCCAAAAAGGCAGGGAAACAGCCTGTTCCCCACTTTCCAATGGCAGTAAGGTACCTGTCTCCATCTGACTCTGGAAGACAGTCATTTCTGATTATCTGCCTATGAAAAGAGAGCTAAGCAGTGCTGTCTGGGAGCCAGCTCTTCTGCACTGCTATACTGAAGGCAGAACCCCGAGCACTGGTGTTTCAGGGAGATCTTTGTTTGATAACTCTGGAGGGAGCAGAGCCCTGCATGTGATCCCTCAGCACACATAACCCCACCATGGTGCTCCCAGAAAGCCAAAAGGGTGACTTGGCTGCCATCTAAGACCTGACTTAAGAGCACAAGAGCATCCTGAATGGGCTATAACAACATCTGCTTTCCCCCTCCCTCTCAAAAAGCAGCTAGCCACCCCATGAGCCCACAGCATTGGAAAGTGAACCACAAAGGGATCTTACCAGAGGCGCAATTCCGCTGCTGCCCTGAAAGAGATTGGTAAAAATCAGATTAGTAGGTTCCCTGCTAACACAGAAAGTCAGACACAGGGCACAGAGAAAATGGACCAACCTTAGAGCTTAGCTTCCGAAGGTCTTGGATGGTTTCCCTGAAGAGGGCACTGGCAGGGCAAGCTGTGCCTGCGGTGCATGGTGCAGGGGACACCAGGCACAACACTGACAGCATGATCCCGAGCAGACTCAGCATTGTGGCAAAGGGGCTGTGCTCCCCTCCTTGGGCTGGCTAATCTGCCTCCCGGCTGCCTCTTATATGTGCTCTGGTGCAAGGAAGTGATTAATGCCTCACCGCAAAAATGTCTAAACTGAAGGCGAGTAGTCACCTGTAGAATGGAAGCTGTTAGTTTCTTATCTGATTGAGGAAACTACATGTTTCTAAAATAAGGACTCCCCCAGAAGTTCAGTGGGAGCTATGTAACTTGGATATTTGAGCCATTCTGATTTTAAATGCTGAAGCATTTTTATGAACTGATATTATCTAAAGATTGATGCAAAGTAACTAAATGTCTCTTGGATCTTTACATGCATATTTGCCCTACTTAATACTGCAATTACATTAAATAATACTCTCACCTTTACTAATTAATTCTCTGCCCTTGTTCTGTGTGCTTGTCATTAGAACCCCATGAATTACTCAATGGTACCATGCTCAGACATAAATGACAATTTCAAGACTCCTCCTGACACCATGCAGGCTTGTGCTGGGGAGAGGGACCAGCCATGGACTGCTGGGGTAGCTCAGTATCTTGGGGGGACAGAAAAGCAGCTCCTCTGCACTTTTTAAGGAGCAACTACCCAGTTTCTGTGCCCTCCTGAGGAGGTTTAAACCATTTGGCTGGTATCTCCTTTTTCTTCATCTGCAGGAAGCTTGGCTGATGGGGTGCATAGCACTGATGATTGATAAAGACACAGAATTGCTCCTCAAGCTGCAGGTGGGCTCTGGCCACAGTGGGTACAGGGTGTGCAGAGCCCTCTCCTGTCCCCTGGTCCCTCATCAGGGCTGCTTTTGACCCTGCTGCACAGCTCCTCTGCACTTACCCTAAGAGGCACAAACACCATGCCAAAATTACACCTGCAGGACATCAGGTCTTTACTATCCAAAACCTCAGAATGTTACGTTTACATGTTTTTGCTGTAATTTAAATTATGCTATTTCAATCCTACAGGAGTTTTATTACGTAACAGACATTCTTTAACGTGATTTGGGTTTTTTTGCCCTTAAAAAGCTCAAGTGGTACATAGCTAGAGAAACTGCTTTGTTTGTGCTTCTCCCCTGAGGCAAGGGCAGGTGACCCACACACACAGGTGTCATCCAAGCTGATGAGAGCCCAAATGCTGCTTTTTCCACACTCATGGCATTTTCCTACTAGTCCCTGAGCTCATGTTTCACAGAACACATAACTTCATTGGTTTCCTTGCATGATATTAATTAAATCAGAAGGCACTGTTGTGTTAGCTACAAACCAGGTTTTTGAGATGCTGCCAGGCACTTCTCTCCCCTGAGGAGCCACCTTGTTCAGTTTTTTTGTTTTCAGTCATTTTGCTAATTGTTTGGTGAGTGAGGCATCTCCCTGGCCATTCTCCACAGCTCAGCCTTCAGGAGCCTTTGCTGGATGAGCCACTCTGAAAGCAGCAGCCAGGTGTGGAGCAGACTGTGCTCCCTTTCCTGTATGCATGGGATACGCTGGTGTGGGAACTGGGGTAGTTTTCCTGCCTTGCTGGGGTCACACTGATATTCCCGATGTTTCCCTGCAGTCAGAAGATTGGCTTTACTCCAAAGCTGAGGTTAACTCGCTGTGTGTTACCTTAGTAGGGCAGCATCCATTGGAATGCTGTCTCTGTCTTGTGCTATCAAGGGATTTGCATCAATTCAGGCAGTGGTGAATACCAGTCTCTGTGGTGCACATATGGCCTCTGTTAAAAAAAATCCCGTGATTCTTTCTATTTTAATAAGTTCATGAGTAGTGTGGACCATTCCAGTGACCCTGTGCATTGCACACCTCTGGAAGCAGAATTGCACCTGAGACTCAGATGTTTGCCCCCGTCTCTGGGTGGTTCAGGACTTTGCCTGTCCCTGGCACCGCTGTGGCCGTGGAGATAAAACAGATTACAGCATGGTTTAAAGGGAAGGAATAGATTGTATGTATTGAATCACAGAACCATAGAATGGGTTGGGTTGGAAGGGACCTTTAAAGGTCAATTTGTTCCAACCCCTTGCAATGACCACTAGACCAGGTTGGCCAGAGTGCCATCTACCCTTACCCTGCATGGATAGCTGTACCTGCTGGTACCATAAATTGTAGCCAGGTTCAAAGTGCAGGGAAGTTCTTCCCTTGGAAAAAGCAGTAGGAGCTAAGGCTGCAGCTAAACCTGTTGGTGAGCACTGGGGATTTTGCTTTTATCTCCAAGATATCTAAAGAAATGAGAGCTCCTGCAGAGAGGGCAGAAGGGAAAGGTGTGGGCAGGATGGACTTTTACTGCTGGAAAAAAATGAATTGTGAAGTTGGGACTCCACCGTTTTCTCTTTGTTCTTTTAAAAGCCACTAATGACATGCAAATACATTCTTAGATTGCGGCCAGGGTGGAAAAAAAAGGGGTGATAAAACCAGAAAGGAAGATGGAACTTGCGGTCTGCTCATGTACGCACTTCCATCAGTTGATCTCACACACACCAACTCTTTTCCAAATAATCACTCAGGGGTGAAACTGCTGTAACCACCCTTCTCCCCTCATGGCTGGATCAGCATTGACCTTTCTTTCCTGTTCTGTACTGAGTGGATAACTGCTGTAGGAATCTGAGAGGGTTTCAGGGAGTTTCCAGACAGGGCTCATGCAGCATCATGCCTCCATCTAACTCCACCTCCACCAAAAAATCCAACAAGGATTAGCACCGATGAGATGTAAATCACTGATATGATTTCACTCCTAGGCAGAGCCACATGAAATACCCATATCCTAATCAGACATGGAATTAAATCAATGAACAGAAAATGGCCCAGCCCATTAGGAATTAACCAAAAGCTCAACATAAAATTAACTGAAAAACAGAAAAGATAATAGAAAATTAACTGAAAACTAACAGAATTGTTCACTTTTCTAAACATGGAGAGATGGTGAGCTTCAGTTTTGTGAGCTGGGCTCTACATAACTAAAGTAGAAATCCTGGTGAGAAGTCTCAGCAATGGTGCAGAGACCATTCTTCCCCTGTGAAGGATTTGGACAACTTCAGGTTCATCACCACATAAGTGATCATTATAAAATCATCACACCCATGTAACTCACCCAAAGTGGAAGTTCAGCCAGCTGCAGGGTGACAAAAGCTCTTGTGAAGCTTCCTGTCCTACCAGGGAGAAAGCAAACAGTTTTGACAGTAGTTTTACTAATTTGTGACACTCCATTTCAAAGCTATCTTCTTGCTGTCATTCCTCTGTGAAAGATTGATCAGTACTTTCACTTCTCTGAATATCCCTGTCACACACATGCCAAGTCCATCTCTGTGCATTCTTGCACAACCTCGAAGTGTTTTGATTTCTCCCAGATGTTTGCCCCTGCCACATTTCTAGCTGGCAGCTGCACTTGCACACCTCTGAGCAGACCAAACCATCAGGCTCCTCAGCCATGATGGGCTCCGTCTTCCCCTCCTTAGTCCTGCCACTTGAATTATTCTTGAACAGGGAGGATTTACGTCCTTTGCACCACAAGATTGACGCTGTGTTCCTCGGTACTGGAAGGAGTTAAGGGACGTTCTATGTCTGTGGTTTGCCTCTGCAGAAAGGAGGAAGCCATGCCTCTCCTTGCCTTGCAGAGTGATTTTAAATGCTGTTCAGAAGCAGCAGAAACTGAGATCATTGTCGCTGGTGACTGTGCTTGGTTGGGGCATCTGCAGCAGATGTGCGGCTCTGCTCCCCAGCCCAAGGACATTCCTTTTGTGTTTCGTGCTCTGGCTGTGTCACTGGTCAGTGGCCAGCTGTCTGGCCAGTGGGCTGTCATCCTTGGAAAGTGGCCCTTGGAGCATGGGGCCGAGTCAGGCTAATTGGAGAACAGAGGCTACATGTTTTGAAATAGTCTCTGGAGAGAGAAAGATTTTTTATTTAATCAGAAGGTATTCCCCATGTTTGTATGACTTCTTCTGCAGCTACTCAAAAAAAGTGCCTGTGAGTCACAGAGGCCTGTCCTTCCCTTGCAGGACCCGGTGGGGGAATTGTACTGACGCATAAAATCAGAAATTAATCCAAAGCCGACTCATTCTGCACATCTCAGCCTCCTGGACCCCTGCCCTCTGCTGCAATCCCTTAGTCTGTTGAGCCTCTGCCAAGATCTCCCTGTCTGACGGGGGTCAGCAGGGCTTACCTTGTCTCCTTTAACCTGTTAGGACTCATAAATAGAACTTTTTGTAACTACACAACTTTGGAAAATCAAGGAAAACCTCTTTGCTTGCTTAGAGAAATGTCCTGGAAATGCACAACAAATTCTCTACCTTTCAGGCAAAATTAGAGATAAGTTGTGGATTTCAGTGTTAAATTCTAAGAAGTAAGATGCCTGTTTGATCAGAAAAGATTCCGCAAGCAGCCTTGGTGCCTCTCCAGGCCCAGTGAGTCAGGTTGGTGCTCACAGGACAACAAACCTTATCACATGCGCATTTCACCTTCCAGAGAAAACAGAATAGTCTTTTCATTTTTTGAAAGAAATTATATCTACAGTTTCTTATATCTTCCCACCCATAGGGAGAAATTGCAAGACATCTCTAGACTTGAGTTTATGGTTTAATACCCATTCAAGCTCCCTCAGGACCTCATGTGCACCCTTGAAGCAGCTACCACCTTGCAACTCTTGCATCTTTAAGCTGGAGCCTGTCGCCCATGTGCAGTGGCCTTGGCAGTTGTTGATAAAGAAGGACAACTATATATTTAATGATGATTCATTGCATTCTCAGTCACTTGTCTGAAATCAAGTGAGTCTGAGAGAAACACAGATGATCAATCCAAAAAGTCTGTAATGGGTGTTTTCCAGCCTCACATACTGACCTGATGAAATTTGGCTCCAGAGAGGTGGTGGCCAGAAAGGGACACTTTAATTTTTCAGTTTCAAAGACACCATGCACAAATGAGGAAATAAAAGAATAAAAGAGGTTTTCCAAAGCCTGTGGGATCATGTTCTGCAGAAAACAGAAGGTTTGTGAATCCTGACAGGTGACTAATGAGAACTACAGATGAAAAAGGAAGTAAAGTATCGACAGAAAATGACTAATCAAATGTTTCAAAAAAAAGAAAACAGGGGAATTACCCTTTTAGAGTATTAGCCCAGATCTGGCTGCTGATTTCTCTTTGATGGAGCTGAGGCTGCGTTCATCTGGTTGTGATGGCATCTCCATCCTCTGTACACAGCTGAGCAGGGGAGCAATACCATAGCTGATCTCCATTTCTCCCATCCTTAGTGCTAAGAAATGATGGCAAGAGAAGTGCTGGGACGAGAGGGGAAGGAGGGAGCATGGGAACAGCATTTCCATGTCCCAGCTGCTTTCTCTCAGTTCTGCCCTGGCAAAAATGAAGGGAATCCCCTGGGAGGGAGCTTTCCTGCAGGCTGGGGCACAGCTGCCTCCATCATGGCTGCCCTGCCACATTCCCCTGTGCAGCTATTCCAGAACCATCTAAAGCCTGGAAAGTGGGACTTCCAGCCCAAGCTGAAAAATGTGGCCTTGTGAAGCCGGTACCTGTGTGTTGGTGTGTTGTATGTCCCACATGCTTCCATAGCCCAATGTCTCTTGGCAAATCTTTCCCCAGACCTGCTTGTTGTGGTAGCACAGGACAGCTGCCAGCATTAAAGATTTGGAGAGCATCCAGAAGACTGTGGCTGGTCCTACACAGGGTGCATGGGCTTCTTCCACCCTTGGAGAACTCATCATGGATCTCATAAACACAGGCAGGTCTAGGCATGTGGTATGCAGCCCAAAGGAGTTGGGCAAACTGGAGAGGGTCTGCTGTGCTGCCACTGTGTTGGGGAGATGGGTTTTACCATGAATAATTTCTTGCTTATCAAATGGGGAATGCTAAATATAACTCACACCTACAACTTCTAAAAGTAGCACATGGCTCTGTGAAGCACACCTTCCCCCGCTGTGCCACCAGCTCACATGTCTTGTCACCCGCTGAGGCTCACAGAGCTGCTTTTCCTGCCTTGGTGTAAGAAATGCAACAATCATTTTTTAATGAAAGATCTACTTCCAATACAAACAAATCTGCAGCAGCTCTCGAAAGTCAAAGTCACAGCTTAACTGAGACATCAAGGCAGGTGTGTTTTGTTGTGTTATGATGATGCAAGATGCTTATCAAGGTTGTTGGAGCTGTGAGGAAGCTGTCAGGGTTATCCTGCTCAGGCAGCTGTGCTCAGCACACTGGTGCTGTCATGCTGGCGACAAGACTGTCCCGCCTGCTGAAACCAGGCATTCCCTTCACTGCTGTCTGCACAAGAGTTTCTGCTTGGCTTAATGGTATCAGGTTATTTTGGAGCCTACATGGGATCACAGATGACAGCAGGGCCCTTGGAAACCCCAGCCAAATGGACTTGGCCCTTGCCAGGGCAGAGTGGTGAAGAGGAAGGGCTGTGCTGTGCTGAGATCTTTACAGGGTCCCTGCATCCCACTGCCTGCATCCTGCTTCCTGCATCCTGCAAGGTCCCAGAGCTGTCCCGCCACGCCGGTGCTTTCCCTGGAAGTCTGCTGCCCTGGGCAACAGCTCCGGCTGCATTTTCCTACGGCCAGCCCAGTGTTGACTCGGAGTTATTTAATGCTTCACTTTTCCCTCCCGTTTGTCAGAGTTTCCTGGACTGCTGTGCCAAGAATGTTGAGCCTGATTAATGTTTTCTCCTTAAAGTCCTGATACTCTTCTCCTTTCCATATATGTGTAATTCTGAGATTTCCCATTTATCTGAAGGGTGAATTTAAAATTTAGTGTAAAACATTTAAATGTTGAAATAATGTATCTGAAATATTAAACACCTCATTGCTAATGAAAACTTTGAAATTCAATGTCAGGAAAGGTTTCTTCAGGTTTCTTCACCTCTTCAGGGTGGTTTTTATTATTCCTTGAACTATTACAGCACTGAACGAGATAGAGCTCAGGAGCAGAGATTTTCCTGACTGTTTAACTTGAGGGAGTTTGGCTAGATATTCACTCTTTCTCTGATCTTAGTAAACAGGTTCAGGGTTTGGTTTGATTTCCATGTTCCCCAGTTCTGACAAGAATTCAATACAAAACAATGCACAATGACCTTGCCCGTGGAGCCTGGGCAGTTTGTGGTACTGGGGGACAGTCAGGGCACTTGTCCCCATCCAGGGCTGGAAGCTGTGTCCCCAGTGTGGATGTTTTTGAGGCTACTGGCCCTGTGTCAGGAGATGAAGCCTCTGTCCAGCCTGACTGGGCTCTGCCACACACAGTGTTTGCATGGGGAGGTGCTGTTGGAATGCAAAGCACCTGCTTTTGTTTTGACCATCGGAAGTGTGTATCTAAAAAATGGGATGTGCTCTGCAGCATGGAAGGGATGGGATGTGTGTAGGAGCCAACCCCTGTTGTAGCAAGCCTTGTCTAGGGCCACCATGCTTTCAGCAGGGAAAACCACATTTTTGGAGGTTTCTGCAAGGCATTCTATGTCTCCATGGGCGCTTGCCAAGGTGGTTGTATGTCTCTGGCTCTTTGGGTGTTCATTCCTGCCTCAGCTGGGCTGTCCCTCCATCCCCATCCTCACAGTGAACATGGATGCTTCTCAGTTTTTCAGGCCTGCAAGCTCCCCCACCACTGAAGGCGAGGGGATGGCTCTCAGCTGTGACAAGTGAAAGCTCTTCTGCTTTCGCAGCACTGCAGATGTGGCAGGGACACGGTGCAGCCAGGAATGAATCACCCCAGCGGACAAGGGGACACATCTTCTTAAAAGCTTAAGCACAACATGACTCGGTAAAGCTGAGTGCAAGGCCAGGCTGCAGCAGGTGGCTCCAGGCCTTGGGAAGGTGATGGCATAGGTGAGGGCAGATGTGGGGTGCTCACCCTGACCAGGGGCATCTCCCCTGGTGCTAGCAGCACCTGTTATGTCCATCCCACCTGGAAATCAAACAGCTCCCCTGAACAGCGCTGAAACCACTCACCCTTCACAAATAAAGGACTCTTAATTATAGAGGAAAATTTGTTTATTTTTGTAAAGGTGCATTTACATAAATGGAAGGTTGCAAACATTCAGTAACAGATATGTAAGTATAGGCGGCACATGACAGGAGTCCTTAGAAACCAGTCCTTGCAGGAACATTCTCCTTCAATACTCTCTTACTAAACATTAACTTTCAGAATCTTAACTGATAGCTTTACATGGGTATGCACTTTGTGAGTACCTGCCATAGCTATGGCTACTTAAACAGTTTGGAAAACAAGTATTGTCTGATTCAGTTCAGTAGAATTCAGCTCACATGAGATGTGGGAAACACCTCGTATCAGCTGAGTAAACTTGGAGGAAAAACAAACAAGACTTCTTTGCTTTTGTGTTACCCGGTTTGGCTGGATTTGGCTGACATGGCTCTGCTTCACCAACAGTAAAACATGCAGTGGTTGAAGTTACCCCCTGGATCTGAATGCTCAGGCAGGGAGGGGAGGTGGAAGTGCACAACTGAAGTCAATCTTCTCCAGTCCTGGAGCTGGTTCAGGAGCCAGAGGGAAGTGAAGGGGCTGGATGGCACCAATGGCCTTGTCCCTGTCCCACAGACTGACTTTGACCCAGCTCTGGGAGCCCTGGGACTGTGGCTTGGGATAGTGTGAGAGAAATATTTTGGCAGCAAATCTCAAAGCAGATCCCCAGAGCTCCTCCTCACACACCATCACACAGTAGTTTCCTAAAGCAAATACTTAAAACACAGCAGCATCACAAAAAATACCTCAAAGTCTCAATAAATAAATAAATAAATAAATAAATATTAAATAAATAAATAAATAAATCCTCTTTCACTATAAAAAATACAAAAGTTAAAATATTAAAATTATCTAAAATATTTAAATAGTTAAGTGCTTGTCTTTTAAAAAATCAGCATGTTTCAATCATTATAGTGAACATGATTGCTGTTATAATATCACTTTTTATACCTATATATATACAACATCTCTCTCTATATATAAATATTTTATGGCCATTGTCCTGAGGATAAGTTAATTGAGTCACAGTTTGGTTGCAGTAGAGTACAGGTTCTCCTTTTCTTCTCAGGTTTGGACTAGTTGCTCTATTTAGGCATTTTGAATTTTCTCAGAGAGCAATCTCAAGAACCTGTCTAGCGTGTCCAGGAAGTCATCCCATGATACTTGTGCAGTCTTACATTCCTTATCAAGATCCTTTAAAAAAAAAAAAAAATCATAATTCAGCCATGTAACTTGGATGTCACATTTAAGTCTCTGCTATTTGATACCTCAACTGACAAGTGGGCTGTAATAGCCCACAACATGTTTTGGAAAACTGGGTGAGCTGCCCCTGGAGGCTCCAAGGCAGGGTGATGATGTGTGGGTGACAGCTCATCCTGGCATCATGCACACGTACCCTGAGCCCCAATGCTGTCCCAGCTTCCACTCACATTTGAGGGTTTTTTTCATATTATTATCTTCCTTGCAATTGGGATTACCACAGGAAAAGATGTCAGACTGTGATCCAAGGAAGAAAGTGGATATATTTACACCCTTCTTAATCATATCATTTTCAGAAGAGATTTCTAGTGTCCACTGCAGCCAGGTCAGTGCCATCCCAGCTGCCACGCCCCATTATTGACTGAAATCATCAATCTTTGCTGATTATTTCACTATTAAGTACCACAAAGCCAAACTTACTTTGGGGAGGACGTTTTTGTAGGTGTTAAGTCTGGTCAGTTTTCTGGCCATGACTTTGCTGCGAGTGTCAAGAGCTGTCAAGGTGCTAGCAAAGGTTTTGAGGTGGCTGTGCATGCATCTCTCCACCTGCAGGGATAGGGAAGAGTTATTTCAACAGTAATAATCCCATGAAAAATAATAACCTGCAGGAATTAAGAGCTGTGTTTTCAACACTAGCCCTGATTCTGTATTCAGCCATTTACTGAACACCAAATTTAGAAAATCATAGTGCAATCTATAATTTTCATTTAAGAACATGCCAGGGTCCAAAACCTCCCAACTGCCTTAAGTAAGTTGCAGGTACCACAAGAAACTAGACATATAAAATTTGGATGTCTTCAATTCTGGAGATGTTTGTTCCTCGAGGGAAAGGAGAGCCAACCCTACATTAGGGCTTCATGTCTTGCTATTGTGTCTCTCTTGAAACTGGATCAGAATTGTTTTAATGAAATAAAAGCAATTATTGCTGCTGGTGTGAATTTTCAACTTTTCTCCCTGAAACTAAGAGGGGCTGATGCCATTTGTCTTCTGTTCACTTTTAATGATGGAGATGGGCTGCTATTTCTCACTGATACTCCTCGTGTCCTGCATAAAAAGCTAATTTTTCTGCTGGATTTCAGGAAAATACAGGTCAGTGAAATGAATGGGTCTGTATAGGACATGGACTAAACAGACTGTTCTAAAACTAAGGGATCAGAGTGAATTTGTGAGGCTGAATTGTGATACTGGTGCACATCTAAGACCTTTGTCTACTGAGAAAACTACTAAAGTATTTTAGCATTGGCAGCAGCTTTCTATAGGTTCTTGCAAAAACTTTTCATTTCCCTGGGTCTGTAAAGTTCTCTTACTGCTATTAGAATTCTGAAGTGGGAAAGAAATTTGGGGATTTTAGACAATGATTTTAAATAGAAGCATGTGATTTCTTACCGTAGCATTCACGGTTACAAGGCTGGGAACCTGCTCAAGAGAAAATGAAGTTAGTAACTTCGGAATAGAGCCTGGAATAGAAGGGCAGCTAGGGGAAAGTCGTTCAAAATTAAGGAACTTACTGTATTTAAATTCAGATTCTTCATATCTTGGAGAAGTTCTCGAATGATCAATCCCACCAAAGTCCTGGAGCGCTCCTCCTGCAGTGCTGCTGAGCTGCCCAGCACCCCCAGACCCAGCAGAGCCACAACCTGGACCAGCATTTTGAGAGTCAGCTCTGCTCCTCAGCTGGGTGAACTGTGTGTGGCTCTGCCTTGGGCTCCTTTTATATACACAGTGCTGCAGGAAATGATTAATATCTCACCACAAACATGCTCTTGCTAAAGGGGAGGCGGGGAAGAGTTACCTGAAGAATGGAATCTGCTGGTTATTCAAATGCGTAAGAGTCTGTGTACTTTCTGCATCAAGAGACATTTTATAGACTCTCTACATGAATCCCTTTGCAATATGTATTTCCAAGGCAAACTGTACAACCCTTCAGTGTGGATAAAGTGTAGACAGATATCTGTATCCATCTGAAGTTATTAGAGTATGTATTCATAGACTATACATACACATATATAGACAAATGTGCACACACCTGGGGAAGCTGGAAAACAAAATCTCGCTTTATATTAGTTTCTCAGCACTTCCAAAAATTTGGAGGTCATTTAAAGAAAATGTACAGGCTCCCTCGGAAAACTAGGGTTATAGTGCTCAATATTAGTATATTTACATTTTTGAGATTTATAATAAAATTACCAAAAGTATTAAGTAGAGTTTCTACAGGGAATTCTGTCTAATTCAGGAAATGCATTGCAACTTGACTGAGTCAGGACAGAGATTGCAAGGTGTCAGTGTTCTTAGGAAAGGCACTGTGGCCTCAGGATATATTTTTCAGCTGTCTGTGGAGAAAATAAACTGAACCGTAACTGAAAAATTTTGCAATCAAACTTCATTTATTATGGGTAGAGCTGCACAGGACAAGCTAATTATGAATATCAAGTGGAGAAATTTGGTAAAGAATGATTCCAAAGTCTGCTGACATGTGAATATAAAAAAATCAGATTTCATAAGAACAGCTGTCCCCTGGGTTGCATTAGAGGAAGATCACCATGGATGCTGCAGCCCTGGCAAAGAGAAGTTAGATTAACTTTACCCTGGACAGAATAGCTGTGTCTTACTGACTTGGCCTGGGACTACAAATGAGGATGGGAACCAAGCTGTAATTTTCCATGTTCAATTTAATGTTTGAAAAAAGAGTTTCCAAATCAGAGTGTTACCAGGATATTTATTCACTCCTGGATTATTGAGGATGCACTTGTGGGTTCTGGATGAGAGCGTAGCCATATCCTGCAAAGGAAAAGGAGCCCTCTACTCAGTATTTTCCCCATGCCTAACACACTTTCAGAGCCAGTAGTAGGACTACACACTCTGTCATCCAGAAATTTTGTTAGACCGTACTTTGCTATTTAATACAATATTGCTGATGAAAGTCCTGACTAATACTGGACCCAGACCAGATCCTTACAGCCAAATCTAGGTGCGACCTTGCAAGCTGATGATGAATTGCTTGTACAGTGATATATTTAATGCAGTAATTTCAGTTCTTCTCCCCTAGTTTGCTTATGAAAACATGCTGTAGCCTTGGACAAAAATGTCAATAAATGTTTTTCTACTAACCAAAGCAGAAGTCCAAAGAGCAAACTGTTTTTAAAAAACGTTACGTATGATGTGATCTGCTTTGCTCTCTGTGTGTTTTTTATTGCTCTCTAGAAATGGAAGAAATTTTAAAATCAGATTGTCCCTTGAGCATGCTGTGTCATTACTCTGGATGAACCATGCTGAGTGAGGTTCAGGGAGGGCAACACTCCCCCAGCCTATGCACAGGTGCTTTATTACACCCAGCTCAGGGAACTGGATGCTCCCTTTTGTTTTCATTCCTGTATGATCAGGTATGTCCAGGTCACACACAGTTTTGCATTTTTCCATCTCTCAGATGCATTTTGTTAAATACACTGAATACACTCCTCTCCTGAAAAGTCAACCCTGTGATCACAATCTGCTTTTCTCCAGTTGTATTGTGAGAGACCTTGCACTGTGACAAACATTTTGTAGGTGACACTGTGAATTTGGATAGTATTTAAAAGATGTGAAGTAAGAGGGGAAAGGAGAAAGCATATCTGCTAAGTCAGTGTTATATCAGATCACATCATCAGAAGGCTTTCTTCCAGCTACCTCTGTTTCTCCATATCTATATGGTTCATCTCAGGGGTTGTTTCCATCAGTGAGCTATTGTTTCCTCATCACTTTACTAATATTTCAGCTGTGCTTAGTAATGCCTTCCACATTCCATCAATAATCTATGACACTTCTCTGGTAAGTCCCAACTTATTTAGTGCAGCTGTCAGGGTCATGCATATTTCAGGATTAATTCTTTAGCATCCTGGACATACTTTCACGCCCAGGCAGGGGACATGATGTGCAGGCGAGGGCTGGAGACTGGCTGAAAACCAACTATCAAGTGTAAAATGTATTAGTAAGAAAACTTCAAATACAGCAAGTGATTTACAACAGGCGAGCACAAAGCAGTTACTCATGCAATTGGTTACATCCTGCAATCAGGGCACTTGCCAGAAACGACAGAAGACAGTGTTAAAATCTGAAATGATAGTCTGAGATAAATGCCAGGACTATGACTTTTACAAGTACTTCACTGGATTCAGTCTAGAGCATTAAAGTAAGTAAATAGCTGTGCTGAGGAGGTTATGGAAAAACAGTGTCGCTGTCTGGTGTCAGCGTCATCGCTCTGAGGGAGTATTTCTTTGGGAAAAGGCTTCTGCGAGACGCTTTGTTATGTTTCCAGCTATGTGCAGGACAGAATAAGCATCTGTCATACCTTACATCTCCACAGCCTGTTTGTACATCCCACAGGGAGTGTGCACATTTATAAAATGGGAAGCAGGAAGAAAATTAATTAGAAGAAAAGAAAAGAAAAATCTGCACCAGGCAAACCTAGCTGATGTTTGTGATCCTTCAGTGATGCTTGGCCACTCTGTGTGTGTGTGTTTTGGCCATTTGCCTCCCTAATCATTGCACTTTATGCCTTGTCTTCCCAAGAGCATATCACACTCAATTCTGACAAGGTTGTCACTGGTTGATGATTCAAAAAGTTCATTATTACTTTTGTTTTATTATTATATCTGGTTAGGAGAACTGCCTGTGAAAACTCCATTGTACTCCCTCCATTTGATAGGAAAACATCCACAATGATGAGATGTTTCATCCTCTGAAGAAAATGTCTTCAGACATTTCAACATTTTAGTCCCCAGCCTGTCATGCCAGGAGCCCAGCAATCCCTTCGCCCTCACCCACATCGAAGAACAGGTTAACTGTGAGCAACAGTGTCACCCCAACTCTACACTGACTACTTAAAAATTCCCCATTTCTAGAAACATCCGGGGCCAGGCTAAGTGGTTGCTGAGCTACCTAGTCTGCTTGAAGATGTCTCTGCCCATTGCAGGGGGTTTGGAATAGATGAGCTTTAAAGATCCTTTTCAACACTCATTATTCTATGATTATATGAAAACTCATCAATCACCTTATTTTTAGTAGGAAAGACTGATAGAGAACTGGTTCTGAGATCCTCCCCCAGCTCAAGCTGAACCGGTTGTTGTATAAGCTCCCCAGCTTTCTACTGGCCCCAGGCTGTGTTTGTCTTCCTCCACTCCCAGAAATTCCCACAGTAGTCTGGGTTTTCCAGGATTGTTAGCAGTCATCCACAGTCATGCTGCAGAGAGCCTTAGAAGCTCAAAAATTAATTCCTTCATGTCCTGCAGACTTGGCTATGGTTAGTTTATTTAAATAGTTTCTGTGAGGGGATATTTTTATGAAGACAATGCTTGTGTTTTGTTGACTAGATCTACATACATGCTGGTTTAGAGTCTTTGCTCCAAATTTCTGCAGTCGATGAGTAATAACAGCTGTGTGTTTGTGGCAAAGGAAGAGCGTCCCAGTTACAGAGGGTTACATGGTCAGCAAACAGGTTGTGCTCTACAGAGACATCTCAGAGTCTGGCTCATGCTATATTCTGTATCTGTACTTAAAGAAAATCTCCCCAAAGCCTTAAACTTCAAACTGGAAGAGCATTTTGCAAAATCATTAGCATCGAATCACTGTGACAGTTTTCACAATCTGTGAAACAATAAATTCCTTCCAAATAATGTACAAGTCTGTTCTAAGAAACCTGCAAAAACCCTTTCTAGGAAACAGGGTGCCTCTGGCAAGTTAGCCGCATTGACCTATATTGGAGAGTGGAGTAGTGGAAGATTTATGTACAGTCATCAGTGGCAATTTCATCAGCCCATGGGCTATTACTGTATGCTCAGAGGTGCCTGAAAATATCCAAAGTCCAAGAAGTTCTTTTGGTCATGGAGAACAATGCTGGAAGACACAGTGGGAGGGATGCCCTCTGTTCTGGCTCCAAACAGAATCTCATGTTAATGAGATGGATTTAATTTCTCTGAACAGAGCATATTGCACTCACCTTGTGCTGTTAGTATAGTAAATACTGAAAAAAATCCCTATGTTTCAGGCCATAACCCAAGTTGCAAGTGAGCCCACACCCACAGTCTTCATTGCTGTTCACTACATGCAGTCACATAGGGAAGTGTTTGATTTCTTCTGTAGTGATGAGATTACTGGAAACCAGGTGGTGGAACAAGGGTGAATCAACTGCTGTACTGCAAGACACTGAATTAGTCTCACACTTAGCTTCCCACTAAACTGAGCTGAAATTTTAATTATTTTTGGGATGCCCACTCTGGAATGAGCTTGTGCAAAATGGTGTATTTCTTCCATGCTCAGTAATCTCAATTTATTTACTTACTCTTCTTCCAATTACTTATTTTGAAATGTGTATGTATTTGCAAACATATAAAACTTTCTCCTGGAACTGTCAAGGCCAACTATTAGATGATCTTGATTAAATAATTATGTTAATTACATTTAATCAATCAAATTCCTGAGGGAATAAAGGAGTAGAATCATAGAATCATGGAATGGTTTGGGTTGGAAGGGACCTTAAAGATCATCTCACTTCCCTGTGGGCAGAATAAAAATATTTGTGTCAGAAAGTTAATGTAGGTTTTATTTCCAGTTTCTTATGGAAGCTTTAAAGATGTTTTGTCATAAAAACCCCAAGTGCAGGTAGCAAGTGCTTTCTTGTGCCACTAGTAAACCCTTCATGAGATCAAATGAGGACACCAAAGATGCAATGGTATGATGAGAGCTTTAACCTCCATTTCTGATGTACATGCAAATTCTTGCGGCTTTGAATTGCACCTCTGGAAAAGTTGCTCAGTCATGTGAAGGATTCTAGATTTTAGAAGGGGTCTCAGGCTTTGACAGCATGATGTGAAAATGCAAAGACTGAGTCTCCTGGTGGGCTACAGCCTGGCTGCTCGCTCTGTTTTCCATCCAACCATCTCCTGTGTTCAGACGTGTCTAGGCAGGTTCATTTAGACAGTAACAACAAAAGCCATAACCTCAGGTGTATTGGATGGATCAGCCTGGATCTTCCCAATGGAAGTCTGTCCTCCTGTGTCCGTAACCTCATACCCCTTTGGGATCCCACTGCTCCAGAACTGAGCCCAAAAAAAGCATTCTTGGTTCTTGTGAGATTTGCTCCCATGTGACCAAGAAGTAACTCAAGACATTTCATGATAATCCGTGCAGTGAGTAGAAGAACTCATTTATTATCTCTGCTTTTCTTGTTTTGTTTTGTTTTTTTTTCTTTTCTTATTTTCAAACTCACTATGAATTTGGTGCATTTGGTAGTCGCTGTGTCAAAATGGGAAGTACAGTAGGAGCTTACATTTAATAAATACCTTCATGACATCAGCTTGAGATGGCTGCACCAGCACTATGTGAATGAGAGACTTTATCAATAGCACAGAGGGAGGAACGTAAGCCAGAAACACATCCAGGGGAGGTCCATTAAGTTGATCTGGCAGACAAAAATGATTTAGGTACAGCAAGTAGTTTGGGATATTTTGCATTAAAAATGCAAACCAGAATTGAAAGTATTGATGAGAATCTGATGGTCATCAGGCTACTGTCAACGATGAGTGTAAAAATCAGCCATTTTTCTTCCAAGCCCCTTCTGATGTGGCAGGCAGCCTTAGGCATGCTGGGACCCAGGTGGCAGTGGGAAGGATTGGAAACTCCTCTTCCCAGATGTGGTGAACTGGTGATGCTCACAAGTCATGTGGTTTTTGTTTTGGAGGAAAAATGCCACCCATGCACAGTAACTGCAAAGACAAACAAAAATGAATTTTTACAAGTAGTCACAGATTCATATATGAATCACAATTCATCACAAATCTGACTTCCTGTCTGTGTAGTGAATCCTTTTACCACTTTTTATACTTATTGCAAATAAAAACAAAGTTGAACAACGAGAAGCTTATCTTAAGGGTCTTTTACAAACTACATGATTCTATAATTCCTAAGAAACAAAATCCTAAAATGTAGTTTGCTTATGTGACCATATATTAGTCTCCTTACATCGTGCTTTCAAACTTTCCTTAGTTCCATTTTGCATATTTTTTCCTATGAAAAATTTATTGAATCTCTTTTGCTCAGGGTAGACCTCTCTTGGATGGAAGTTTTCCTGTAGCATTTCTAACTTTCAAGTTGTTGTTTTGCAAGCTTAATAATCCTTTTAAGTAATTTTTCCCCATGTAATTTTGGGGTTTCTTTTACCAAGTAAACCAAACCCCAAAATCCCAGGCAATGTACTTGTGGAGTCACAGTGACACCAGCATGGTTAGGAACTCGGTGAACTGCAGTACATAAGGCCATAGAGATTTCAAACAAAAAGTCATTTCATGTTTTCAGTCTTACTAAATATCTTTTTACACTAGGTCCTATTTTTAGAACCTACTGACATCTTCAAGATGAGTCAGCATCCCAGTCAACATGGAAAATTTTGTCCTGGTGATTAAACATTTATAAGTCTGTTGAGAAAAGAAAATGACAGGTAACACACGAGGCTTCCCACAAAAGGGAAAAGATGCTTCTTTTGGAAGTGCACTAGGAGAGAGCATCACCTCCATCTTGGTGAAACCAGTGGGATTCAGTGTGATGGAAAAATACCTGCGGCTGTGTGGGAGCTGGTGATGCACCCCAGCTTCTCAACGGCAAGAATGCTGAGAGTCAGAGGTTAAAGAACCCAACATGGAGTTTGTGGAGCAAAGCATCTCAAGGCACTTTGTGGCTCCCCAGCAGCTGCAAGAGACCCTGCTTGGAAGATTAATCACATCCTTTGCAAGTTTCTGATGTTTCCAGATCAGCTGAGAGGAACATCAATGTTTAGAATTGCTATGCTATTTTTAAACCAACAAGAAGAGAGACCATTTATTTCTAACTAATTTCAAACAACCATGATATTTTTTTCTCTGGGTCTCCCAGATTGCTTTCCCCACAGAGCTATGGAGAGGGCAGCACACAGCCCATGCCCATAGGCATGCACTGGGCAGGCCGGGGCCCATGGCAGCATCTGTATGGCTGCAAGCAAACTGATGTGACAACACAGAGGTGAGAAATCAAATATGTATCAATGTCAGTTTGTTCTGTTTTGGAAAAAAAAGGGGGAATTTTCAGGTTGCTGTGAGGATTTCAGTCTGGTTTTCCACACCTGAGTACTGAGAAATAGGTTTCTAGATCTCATTTGATTGTCTAATAAACTACTGCATTTCAATACCTCTTACCCTTGGGAAAAGAGAAGTAGGTTCTGGGAGTAAGTGTGCTATTTTAAAGCAACCAGTAGACAGTGCCTTTACCATCATTATCCAGAAGTGTCATAGGCAGCACAACATGCCTTTTGCTTCAGTGCTGCTGGCTGGCAGTTCCAGCTGCTCCCGCTCTCCTCCTCTGGAAAGCAGAAGGAAACATTGCTCTCCAAGGAATGGCCTGATCTGTATTCGGAAAAGATCTTGAGGTCTCTTGTGTGCTTAAAGGCAGCTGCTTTAACATTCAGGAAGTGTTTTCAAAATACTGCCATAAATGGAAAATAAAAGCCTTTTGGAAAGCAGAGCACTTTGCTATGGAGAGCAACGTGTGCTTGCACTTGGTAGTGACCTGGGAGAGTTACCCCTCTAGAGTGTAAAGAGTTTAGCTCAACAAAAACATTTCTCATGTCATTAAAAAAGCCAGCGCAATAGGCACTCCCTGTTGTACCTATTTAGGTTATGTTTTCTGGGTGCATGTCTGTGCTTACCAACACTGAGGTTTTTGTGCCAATCACTCATCTTTGTGAGATCCTACTACGATGCCTCATACTCAGCTTCAGGGAGTATTTCGTATCACTCCACACCTTGTCAAATTTCATCCACCTCCTTTTCCAGAGCATATTAAGCAATGCAGGCCTTTGCTACTGTTAATTCTGGCTTTAAATGCTGCTGCTAAAACATGGTCTTGTGAGCAATTGTTTCATGCAATGGTTTTTCCCTTTGACTGAAGTGATCCAAACCCCTCATCACTTTGGTTTTATTTATGCCCCCTTTTTGCACATTCAGTCCTGCATCCAGTCATTGATACTGGGATTCATTTCCATTACATCCATTGTATTAGACCACACAGTGTATTTTACTCCCTTTCAAGAAATATTATTTGATTCAAAATATGAATGAAAAAATCTACTATTTAACAGCTACTTTTGCTGTTACCTTGGTAAGCAGTGAGTTTTCACTGTGCAACAAACTCAGTACTGATGCTTCTACAGTACTTCTAAAGGACCTGTCATATTCAGGTCCAGCTCTGACATTCATACCTCTTTTACCTTTGTTTTTGCAAAGTTTTCTAAATTCTTAATCTTGCTATTATAAAAATTTAATGACCTATCAATTCTATCTTTTAATTAAACCAGCACAAATAGGCAGCTGGCAGATGATCGTGGCGAGAAGGCAAATTACATCAAAAGCCCTGATAGACTGGGCTAAAGGGCTTTTTGTCTGCAACACAAATGCTTGTTTAAAAGATGGGCTTCTGACAGCAGATGGCATCTTCCTCAAAACCAGAAATCCAAAAGGGATTGCTACAGGAGGAAACAAGGTAGAAACCTCATTGCCCTGCTCTGCCAGTCTGCTGCTGTTGACAAGGTCACATCGTGGATCAATGGCAAAATTTGGCCATGAGGACTCTCTCTCCTCACACAGGCTGGTGAAGCACAGTGCTTTATTGGAGCACTTGCAGCTCGAAAGAGCCTGGATGCTTTTTAAGTAATAGGATTGACACTTCAATAGTTCACCAGCAGGAACAGTCAGTTGCTTTGCAGCCACTGCACAACCTCAATGCCCACACGACTCTGCCATGAACAGGTCAGCATTCAGCTGCCTCCAGCCAAAATCTGTAGCAAAATTGATTAATATATATAAGTTATCACTTAAAACTCCACCTAAAGTTGAGACGTTCTGAGCTTTTGGATATGCTCAGGTCTTGGCTTTGTCCTTTACTTACTTTAGAGGTGTGGCTCATGAGCTGCAAGCTGAATCACAATACCTGTATTTGTCTATTATCCAAATCCAAAGAGAGAGCTTTTCTCTAATGAAAGCTCAAAGGTCATTACAGTGTATATATATGTGTATATATATATATAAAGAGATTTAAGCTTTACTTCCAGTCTAATGGAGGTCTAACATAATTTCCTGCAGCAGCATAAAGCTCTTCTGGCCACAGCAGAAGTGTGACAGGATCTTTTTGGATTTGAGCTGTGAGTATGTCCTCTAAGCCAGAAGAGGTTAAGCTAAATATCACTTATTTTCTTAATGTGATTTGAGCATAGCTGGCATGAAGGGTTATGGAATTAACTGATTTCTGTCCAACTCTGATATCTTCATTTGTTTCATAACAACCATAATAGAACTACTTGTTTTCTCCCTTCTTACTCTAACATAGAAAGAGTGGGTCTGGGATTTGGGGTTTTTTTCTATAAACCCTATTCTTGCTTTGTCTTTGCAGCTGGGGCAGCAGCAGAGCAGCAGTGGCACCTGTGCACTCCTTGCATAACCCCACCATGGAACCAGAGTTCATGGTGATGAATGGATGTAAACAGAAACCAAGAGAACAAATCAGGTCATTATACCACTTCTAATCTAATGCTTGTTGGTATTTCTGTATCCTCAAAATGAAATATTCTGGTTTTCCTAGTTTGTTCACAGTCAGTCAACTGAGTTTTCCTGTGAATAGTTCAGTAGAGGTCTTGTCTCCAGGCTTTTCCTTACAGCCATGAAGATTTTAGCACTAAGGTCATTGATCTCAGCTAACAGTGATACATAGGTGAAATTTTATGAAATTAATGAGATATATAAAAATTTGCACTTGGTAAACTGCTTCAGAGTCCAAGAATTATAATTTGTATATGTGTAAATATGAAAAGTATTTACTGTGAAAGTTTAACAGATAAAAGACAGTTAATTAGTGCTATTAGAGAATCCTGTGGGACCTTTATTATGCCAAGTGTCTGGAGTCAAACATTAAGAGACTGCTCTCGCAGCAGAAAGTTTTTAACTGTTGGAGTCCTGAGAGCTCTAATGGGCTTTGGTGGTCCTGACCAGCCTCACCTGGGCTCCTGCCCACACCCTTCCCATGTGCACAGGAGACAATTTAAGCCCAGTCCCAGAAACTCCTTCCTGCCCTGAGTCGCAGGAATGCTGGCTTCCAGCTCAGTCACAGCCATGCCTGTACTTAGCCATGGGACTTGGGCCCCCACCTGTGAATTGACTTCCTGACCTTGGCCCTTCCTCATCACCACACGGGTAATACCTGATAGTCTGGGATCTTACCTGGCCCCTGTTGCCACCCTGAGGCCTTTCCTGCTTGCTGTGCTTGGCTCCAAGGAAGTGCCCCCTGTCTGGGAGGGCAGGTGTGTTACTGTGGCTTAGGGAGCCATCAGCCTGTACTGTACTGTTACAGCTACTGTAACTGTAGCTGTACCCTTGCCATTAAGGTAAGATCATCCTGATGGAAATGTAGTTTAAATGAGAGCTGCTAGCAAATCATAATGCTCTGCCAGCTGATACTAACAACCTGAAAGATGGGAATGCTTTAAGCACCAATGTAGTGGTCAAAAGAACTATTTTTATGGACTTGGGGGAATGTTTACCTTTGACTTCAAAGGTTTGATTCTGTCCCTTTATTTAGCCACAATATCTTTCTCTAAATCTTCAAGGTCGGGAAGGTATGGAGAGTTGGCACCATGTTGCATGTTTGTATAGCTTTCAGCAGCAATTGGAACCATTCTCTTGGCTATGAGATGCAAAACAGATTTATTGAAATGGCAGTTCTACCTCTTCATCTGGATTTGGGCTGCCAGAAAACACTGATCTGTGTGCTGTCTCTCTGGTAAATAAATCCTCTGCCCATCCTGAGCACACCTGCTGCCTCCAGCTCTTAGGCAGAGGCCCACAGTCATCTATATGAGATGGTCATTGGGGCATATGAGGAGCAGCTAGAGGGACTCAGCCTGGAGAAGAGGCATCTCAGAGGGGACTTTTCTCTCTACAACTCCCAAAAAGGAGCTTGGAGCCAGGTGGGGTTGGTCTTTGCTCCCACAGAACAAGTAGCAGGACAAGAGGAAATGGCCTCAAGTTGCACCAGGGGAGGCTTAGATTGGCTATTAAGAAAAATTTCTTCAGGCACTTGCAGAGGCTGCCCAGGGCAGTGGTAGTCACCATACCTGACAGGACTTGAAAGGTGCGTAGCTGTGGCACATGTTGAGGACATGGCTTAGTGGTGGGCTTGATTATCTCAAAAGCGTTCACTAACTTAAAGGGTTCTATTAGTCTGTTGCAGGATGGACTTAATTATCTTCTCTTCTGCAGGTAGAAAAAGATAAAATGGCAGAAGAAGAGGCTGGTGATAAAGCAGACAACAAGGAAGGAACGACTGCAACTTCTAGGGTAACACATTAATTACAGTTGCTATCTCTAATGTTAGCAGTAATACGGAACACAGTAGGGAGTCCCTCAGAACCTCCAGTGATTTAATGGGGCAAAGAACGGGTTTGTTAATTAATAAGGGTAATTACTGCGCTGTCGCTGTCCGTGGTGCTGGAGGTGTCGCCTGAGCCCCCGGGGACGAGCCGGGCCCCGGCCCCGGCCGCCATCGTCTCATTTATCCGCTCTTTGAAAACAGCCGGGCGGGTGCACACCCGCTGGGAAGGGCTTCGAGCTTCCTGTGCGGTGTCAGGGTTGGGAGGGCTCGTAATAGCTGAGAAAAAAGTGAAAGATGCCTGCAGGGCTAGATGGAAAAATAAATTATTCATCCTCAGGCAGGTTTTTGCATTCCAGGTCTAAAAGGACTATCTTAATGTTCATAAAGTGTACTGGAAAAGCACCTTAATCCTTCCCACATATATTTGCTATATTATTTGTCATAAATCTGTCAACAGCAATTTTAGAAAGTTAAAGTTAAGAAACTGACTCAGCTGTGATCCCCAGCCAGCCACTTTAAATTCACTTTCTTCCAGAATGTCATAATACAGTAAAACAACTACCTCAATGGTGGGAAAATCCATTATGAGAGAATTCACACCCTTCTAGCTCTGGGGAAGTCCAACTGTGAGATGGGAAACCACAGACTTTGCAAGTTTCACTGTTATCAAAAAGAATTTCTTCTAAATTGATGACTTGCCAAAACCTTATCATGCTCTTAGACTTGATAATTTGGATGACTGTAGTGGATAAAGAATTGGCTGGATGGTCACACTCAAAGAGTTTTGGTAACAATGGCAACTGGTTGCCCAGTCACCTCTGGGTTGAACTGAAATCCAAAGAAAGAATAAAGGAGAAGACTCAAGGTGTAAATACAACCTTCAAAGCAAGGTAAATTAAAAAAAAAAAAAAACAACACAGGTACAGAAAGCAAGAAGCTTTGAACATTAACAGAGGGAAGGGGCGCTTCTGCTCACAGTCAGAAAGGGATATTTTGGAGCTGTGTGTGTTGTGGTTTGATACGAGACGAGCTCACTTGGCAATATAAAGCTCCAAAGAAACACTGAGAAATGATGGAAACAATTCAAACATCTTTGTGGTCAACACAAAAGGGAAGCTGAAATAGCACCCTGAATAGGTATGATCTTTATTTAGCAGATTCTTGCATTGATTCCACCAATAAATGCTGAGTTTCACAAGGAAAGAACGATATTTTAAACAACATAATTCTGCAATGAAACAATAAAGAGAAGATGAGGTTATAATCATAAGAAACCAGAAGGGTAGACCGTACTGCTACTGGAATCTGAGGGAGTGCTGAGTCACTCTACTTTAGGTGCTGCCATAGTAACTATTTACCATCTGGTTGGGAATGAGGAGAGACTGAAAAATCTGAAATAAAAATCATGTAAATCACAGCTTGAAATATATTTCATATGCTTTTTAAAATATTTAACAAAATGGAGCTTTCTGAAGCTTTTTATAGTAGTGTTACTTGGGGTGAGAAGATTATATTGGACTACTGAATAGATACATAAATGTATTCAAGCAAGAAATAAATTGATTTCTTCCCAGCTAGGCTAATGTTATTGTATCTAATTGTGAGAGCAAGTAGGAACCACTTTGTATTCATGGGGAGGTGATAAAGTGCCTGTTCTCTATAACCCAGCCCAGGCTGTGATGCAAACAGAAGATGGGGGTTCTGGTAGTAACAGCTTCTGAAGTGAATTGGAGCGCTTAACATACTTTAGAGAGCTGTAAGCTCAGATTCCTTGGCCAGTTTTTTCCTCATATTGCCCTCTGCTCTGACTCTTAGGGAGGTCACTGCTGGTGGTGGCCTTAATATCTTGGTGGCTGAAGGTCCTCTGCAGGAGTGACAGCTCTGGTGTAGTAGTGATTTGGGGTGCTTCTGTGAATCATAAGATTCTGTGTGGTTTCCTAGCATGGGAAATGTCAGCATTAATATGACAGGTGTCTGTCACCATGACACCTCCAAAGGCAGAACATCCATTAGTATTACACCAGTAAGTGAGAGCACTTAAACTGCTGTTGAGGTGTGGACAACTTCAGAAAATGGTAGGTGGGCCTTTTGATAATCAGTTTAGCCAAATTTGCCTTGGACTGTAGTTATTGAGAAGCAGAAAGCTAGCAAAGGTTTTAAAGTTAAGAGTTAAGAGAAGGTTTATGAGAACTCTGCAGAGAGGCAGGAAGTTTGTGTGAAACACAGGAAGTCACTTGCCTTTTTTCAATCTGTATAGAGCTTGGAGGAGCTGCTACAGGAGATGCTAAGGTCAGGAAAGCTCTGCTTTCACCTTGCAGCTCCCCAAAGCAAGGGCATGGAGGTCCAGGTGGGATTTGTCATGCCAATGATCTTCACTCCTATGGTAGATGAACAAAAGGTGTTTCCAGGACTCATTATACAACTGCATACGCAGATCTGTTTGCATAAATCTTAGTGAAGTTTTGGGAGCTGGTACTCTTCAGCCAGTTTCCTCTGATACCTCAACTTCCCTAAGGAGGTATTATTTAAAAAGGCCCATCTCCTCAAAGATCAATAGATTCTGAATCATAGAACGTTTTGGGTTGGAAGGGACCTTTACAGGTCCTCTAGTGCAACCCCTCTTCTGTAAGCAAGGGCATCTTCAACTAGATCACGTTGCTCAGAGCCCTGTCCCACCTGGCCTTGAATATTTCTAGGACAATTTGTTTTGTTGTATCAGTTAGCTTCAGTATTGTGATTTCCAGCTAACAGATTTCAAGAGCCCAGAAGCAAGGCTCAGTAAATGACACTGGTGGTTCAGGGAGAAGTCTGGGCTTGCCTAGACACAGGAACTGTAGGATCCAGGTAGCCTGCAGAAGATGAGACATGCTACAGCCTTGCAACACAAGATTTGCCACAGGGAGGCAAGTAAAAACTGGGGTAGAAACTTATTTTTCATTCTCAAGAAAAAGAAGGCTGTAGGAATAGGCTACAAATGCTCTTAAGTAAAATAGATCGTGCAGTATTTAATCTATAATCTATCTTATTCTTAAGCAAAATGGATGGCAGTAGAAATGATTTTGCCAAGTCAAATTTATAGCTGTTATATTTAATTTTATGACACTTGAAGGTGTAGCTGAAGTCCCAATTGCTTTAGAGGCATTTATTGTGAGAATTGCAATCTGAGGAAGCAGTTACAGTTCTATTTGGTTTCCAGCTCACCTGTTAGAATGCTTGATGATGGTTTTCTGCCTTGAGACTGTGAGTGCTGGAAGACAAATAGCCCTTGACTAAACTGGACATGGCAATTTTATAACAGCTTTCAGGAGTGGGCAGTGGTGACTAATACAAATTACATCAGGTTTAATCAGCTGCTGGGCTTCTGTACACAGGAAGTTTTTTTAAGTCCTTCTCAGATTGAATCATAAGGAAACCACACGGTGAAAATTTTTTTGCCATGGAATAGAAATTCTTCATTTTCATATGCTTTGTTTTCACCTTTTATAAAAGCAAAAGCTTATATCTGCAAAGGAAATGTGTGACCTTCATAGCTGTAATCATACCTGAACTAGTGCTAATTCCTGGTACAAGCAGGGAATTTTATTGGTGTATCTTGGCCCAGGTTCCCAAAGAGTTAAAACAGCTGCATATCACAGCTTGGAGCAGGCAGTTCTGCCTGCTGTGCAGACCTGCCATGTTAGAGACTCAAAAGGCTGAATAAAAAGACAGCGTCTCTTCTACCCTTTGGCACTCCCATCCTGTTTACCCCACTGGCACTGTGCTTCCCAGAAGGATGCAAGACGTGTTCTACCACTGGTGCAGCACTTTTAACACCTTCTTCTGCAAAGCCCTTCATGTACCATGGAGCTGGGACATTCGTTTTTTTACAACTAGCTTGTTCAGGGAACAGTCAAGAACACAAATCTGCTCTTCTCTCCTCTCTCCATATATTTAGTATCATACACAGCTTGCCTTTTTTTTTTGGTTTTTTTTTGTTTTGGTTTTTTTTTGTTTGTTTTGGTTTTTTGTGTGGTTTTTTTTGTGTGTGGTTTTTTTTTGTTTTGGTTTTTTTTGTTTGTTTTTTTTTGTTTAAGTAGCCACGAGCTGTATGATGATGAGATGTCTAGAGGCAATGCCGAGCTGTCTCTGCTGCTGAAGCTGGGTGTGTTTCAGCATCTCTGATGGTCTTTAGTACCGCTGTTGTGCGGGTCACCGGCCAGCTGCCATTTCATCGGCCAAAGGTGAAAATTAAGCTATAAAGGAGT
This sequence comes from Monarcha castaneiventris obscurior, assembly GCA_026261815.1. NCBI lineage: Eukaryota > Metazoa > Chordata > Aves > Passeriformes > Monarchidae > Monarcha > Monarcha castaneiventris. The sequence continues at coordinate 2,317,353 of JAMPIT010000371.1, forward strand.
AAGTTTCTCCCCCTCGCTCCCCCCCGCTCCCCCCGCTGCCACTCATGGATCCGAGGGGGCAGGGATGCTCTGACGAGCACCCGCGCACCACCGGCAGCATAGCCCCTTTTAGGAGGATCTGGAGGGCTCGGCAGGATGGGGAGAGGAGGAGGGCTGCTAAAAACACCGCCCTCCGCCGGGGGAGCGGCGGGGAGCGTACGGTGCCCGGCGGGGCGCGGCGGGCCGGGCCGGCGGGGTGCGCAGTGAGCGCCGCAGTGCGCGGAGCGGGGCGCGGGGGCCGCGCCGCAGGGATGCTCGCCCCGCTCCTGGGCTCCGCGGGCTCCGGCTGGCTGCTGCTGGGTGAGTGCTCCCCCGACACGCCTCGGTAGCGGGGGTTTGTCCTTCTCCCCGCCTCTCTCCCTGTTTCCCGGCTCCTTTCTCCGCAGCGGGTGGGGACCCGCTCCCCGCCCGGGTACGGTGGTATCGGCCCGAACCCTCCGAAGCGGCCTCTGGGCCCGCGATCCAGCTCCCCATGGCCCTCCCTGCTCCGGGATAAAGGGTATTCCAAGCTCTTTAAAGGGAAGAGGCAGGCCGGAGCGGCACTCTGCATGGGGATGGGGAGGGGATGAAGCTCGGCGCGATGCGTGCTGTGGAGAGCCGGCACCATGAGCCGCTATGGCAGTGGTGCAGAGCGGGATGCATTACATAATTCCTCTCAAACATTCCTGCTGGTTTATTCCGCCAGTCCATCTCTGATAAATTTGTCGGGGCATTTAGTCTGTAGTGGGTATCTGAAACAGGGCAGCGCGCTTGGAGGGGTGTGTGCGTGTTAAGAGCTGTGGGGCAGAGGGTGATGCTGGATCCCATTGTTTTGTGGGCAGGCAGTGACGATTCCAAGTGGGTCTGCATTAGGAAATTCTTGCAAGTCTGAAACAGGAGGATTTCTGTAAGGTATTTAAAGGTTCATCTTGAATTGATCTGCTGTGCTGATTTGAAATCAAGTCCTTTAAATCTGTGTGAAGTGTCTTGTCTAAAGAAAGGTAATGTTCAATGTCTGTGCTATTTCCCCCTTTATCTATCAAAGAGCTTCCCTCTTGACAGGCAGACTTCCAAAGAGAAGAAGTACAAAGGGGAAAATTATTTTAAAAGACAGCATCTTAGCACCATTAGGTAAATGTTCTGAGGGGGAGTGTTGATAACGGAAAAGATTGTAATTATTTATGTTCATGCCTAGTTGCTATTCTTGATTATTAAAAAGGATGTTTCACACTGGAAAAAAAAAGGGAACCTAAAACTGCTGGCCTAAATTTTGCCTCTGAAAATATCCTGGTGGCTCTCATTAAAGGCAGTGGCCTTACAGCTGCTTATATCAGCAGCTTGAATTAGCTGCTTTAGAACTGTAGCAAAACTCATGCAGTGAAATATGGCCCAGAGGGAATTACATGGGTGAAACAGAAAGGAGGACTTGGCTGGGAAGCTGTGGGCAACTGTTTGTTACTGTATTTTGGGCTCCAAGGTCCCAGGGACTGCTCTGAGCCACATTACTGGTTGCACCAGGCTTGTTTATGGCAACAGGAAGAGAACGGGACCCACTGGGAACAGGTCTCCTGTGCGAGCTCCTACCCTCAGGCCTCCACATCCACCCTGCAGTATTGATTTCTGTGCTTCACATCTGAGGGTTTCTGCTGTGTTCCAGCTCCTCTCTCTTGTGCATCCGGCTATCCCAAGGTGTGTGTCTGGGGCCCCACTTAATGCCATGGTCACTTTATTTTAATGACATGACTGTAGCCCAATGTTTCTGTCTGCAAAATCGGTGCCCTCAGAAGACAGACGTGATGTTATTGCCTTTTGCAGTGGCAGTGAGATGTATGCCATCACAGGTCATCTCTGGGAGATGGATCCCACCAGAGAGCCACTGGCTCTGCCTGACCTGGCAGTGTGGCACCTGCTCAGCCATGGAGCAGCAGCTGCTGCTCTCATGTCTGGTTTTGGCTTTCTGGTGGCCCCATCCCATCAGTCACTGCTCCATGTTGCAAAGGACTCACCGTGGCTATGCTGACTTACTGAACAAGGGGCTCTTTGGCCATTACAGCCCAGTGAAGCATTCTTCTTTAATTCAAATTAATTTCTGGCACCATTAGAAGAGTTTTAACAAGTTAGGAACAGGTCTATAATGTTCATCTCAATGAAATAATGGTAGAAGTCAGTGAAAGACAAAGCCAATTATTTCCTACTATGCAGTCTTGGATTATCTAATGGATGCAGAGAGTGGTATAGTAAACAAAACACAAACCTCATGACAAATTCTCCCATGGATTTGCACACTGCTGGTTTGGTTGAAGTGGTACAAGAATTCACCTTACCACTTGAATCTTTGGGATTTCCTACTTTTACTGCTCTGCTCTTCTCTTTCACGTGGCTGTAGCCGTGAGCCTCTTGCCTGCCCTGTCAGTCCTGCCTTACAGAAAGGAAGTCTTTGTTCTCTTGCCTCCTGGCAGCAGCTGGAGGCAAGGCAGGCACCTGCACTCATGTGTGGAGGCACAAGAAGGGAAATATGCCATCACAGTGTCCCTTCCCACCAGCACCAGTGCATCTCCAGACATTTCTCAGTGCATGTTTGCAAAGGGCTGGGAGGTTCATCTGGGGTCACAATAGACTTGTACAATCTCATTCCTGGTCCTGGCTCTCGTACTGTGACACAGGAGTCCTTGGTGATGCCCTGAAATTTAGTTCTCTGGATAAGACATGTTTTCTGCTATGCTTTGTGTACAGAGCAGATGCCCAAGGCTGCTCAGTCCAGCCTGTGGAGTGCCAGGTGCTGCACAGGAGGCAAAGCCCATGGTATTTGTTGAGGTATATTTAGTTGCTTTTATTCTCCATCGCTCTATTACTGCTCCACTTGAACAGTTGCTAGATACTATCAAAATGAAAGAGTAGATGCATTTGGATTTCCCTGCTGCCTCACAGGAAAAGACAGGACACAGCAATTTTTCTCTGCTGTTCCAGACTAATCTGGACATTTATTTGATTCTTGTCTCTACAATAGAACTATGGATATTACAATTATATTCAAGTAATAAAAATAGGAGAGAAGCTTTGGAGACAGATGGTAAACTGAATTTACAGAATACCCTCAGAAATAGGAAAGCTGACTTGGGAGTGAGCCAAAAACAAAGAAATACAACATTACATCAGTAAGGGTATAATTGCCCTTTTGACGTCACCAAACACTGCAGCGCACCAGAGGGTTTAAACCTTTCATTGTGAGTGCATTTCTGAGAGCACTTTGAGAGAAATACCAGCATCTTCTTCCTTCATCACTGCACAGTTGCAATCAGCACCTGGATATCCTGTAGATAACTGGAGGCAAGCCTGGGTGAGATGGAAAAAGATTGTGGGTAATGTGACACAGGCAGTTATCTTTTGAGGGGTTCACAGGCATCCAGGGCAGCTCTTTTCCCATGGCCTTATTCTTAACTTTGCTACATTATTTCTTCATACAGACCCAAATGAAATAACTTAATCACCTTCTTTCTGATCAGAAATCAACATGAAAGAAAAACATCTATTAATTCATTCTTTTATTTTTAAATGCTCTGAATATGTTCTTTGGGAATGGGCCAATACAAGTAAATAGGTTTTTTCCATCACATTTCTATCTCTTGTGCTAGTGTGCAAAGCCAAAGCCCTGCAGGTCCTTGGCACTGGGGACCCATCTGTTCTTGCTGCGGGTGCCGGGAGCAGGGACAGCTCGGAGGAGGGACAGTGCAGAGCTCCGGTCCTGCAGTTCACTGGCCTTGTTCCCTCTGGAGAAGGTACTGGTGGTCCAAACTGCTTCATCCTCTCACCTGTTTTCCACTGAACAGCAGGGTTTACAGAGCTCGGGAACCCAGATACCCTCTTACTCTGTGAAACCACTCAAATACAGTGGAGAAAGGTGTATCAGAGAGCATGTGGCTATAAAAAATATATATAAATATGCTTGAAATATACATGTAAAATCCATGAATCCCCAGCAGGGACACTCATGCTCCTTTCCATGCTCTCCTGCATTTAGCTGTGAGCCATGCTTGGCTCTCCAGGAGCTTTTCTTTCCAGACATGCTGATTCAGAGTCTTTGCAAATCATTTTTGCAGACTTCAAGGAACTGAGTGTTGATACCATACAGCATGATACAGGGAAATGTTTTGCTGGGCTTGACTGTACAGTGTGCCACCAGGACTTACTGATGACAAGTTGTTTACTGTGTTGAAGCCTCCTTGCACCATAAACATGGTCACAGAGCCTCCAAAGTGGCCTGAAGCTGGTGGGAGGGTGGGCAAGGAAGCAGACGTGGGGCTTTGCCTGATTCTGCTTCTTCCTACACTCTGTATATAGGTAAAATTTTAAATATTTTACCATCCTGCTGGAGACTGCACTATGGAAAACATGGTAATTGGTGGTGAGAAAGTAAGACACTGACATGAGCAGTGATTTTTAATCAGGAAAGAGGTTCAAAGCCACAGGGGTAGTTCAGCTCCTGTGAGCTGGTCCCCAGCTCCCTGCTGCAGCCACGCTTCAGCACCTTTTACTCACTACTTGGGCTTTTTCAAGCAGTGATGTAGCTACGGTGCATAGCAGATACTTTGGAAAAGCACGGCTGAAAATGCAGCCCCTTCTTGTCATGGACTGAGTCCACAGCAAGCTTTTGGCAAGACCCCATGGGGATTTCCCTACAACCCCCAAATTAGTGCTCACTGTCCCTCAAACTCCCCTGTCAGCCACACGGGTTTTTTCTGTCTTCTGTGTTGTGTGGGATATTCCACTCTCATAAACATGGAAGGAAGCTAAATCCAACCAACTTGTCCAAGTCATTTTCTTCCATACCACAGGAAGAAAGTGTCACTTGTTAAAAAGTGTGTCATTCTGTGGAAATCACTGTTTCTCTAGGAAAGCCTGAGTTCAGGGAGGAAGTCTTTTTATTCAAACCTGTGTGCTACGGTGTTGCAAGACTGCAGCTCACATTTCCATTTGCTCAGCAAAGCGGCTTCAGTTGTGTAGATACAATCTCAGAGACACCATACGTGAGCTGCAGTGAGGAGTTTCCACTCAGCACTCCACAGTCACGATGTAAAATCTGTGCTGGATGAGTTGGCCTCTTTGAGAGTAACAGGCTCCAAAGGCACCTGGGGGATTTTACATGGCTTTCCTTGCTGAGGTCAAGCGTGTCACTTGGCCCAGGAGCAGCAATTCCAAATGCTGGGTTATTTGGTAAAGCAACCCTAGCAAAGGGTCCTTTGTCCACTGTTGCCTGTGGCAGAGGTGGGTGGTTACCTGTGTAAATCCATCTTTTATTGGCCAAATTCCAAGAGACCCTTCATTGCTCTCACTGCTGAGATGATGGCAAGGAGGGGAGCATCAGTCCCACACCTGGGAACAGACACTTGGATGCTCCACCTGGAGTTTGTGTTTGACCACAGAGGAAGGACAGCCACACCAAAGCTATCAGCCAGATCAGTCACTACAATGGAAGCTTCTTCTGTGCCAGAAGCGGTTTAAGTTAGATATTAGGAAAAATTTCTTCATGGAAGGGGTGGTCAGACACTGGGACAGGTTGCCCAGGGAAGTATTGGAGTTGTCATCCCTGGAAGTGTTCAGAAAACATGTAGATGTGGTGCTTGGGGATGTGGTTTAGTGGTGGGCTTGGGAGTGGTGGAAAAACCATTGGACTCGATGCCCTTTGAGGGCTTTTCCAACCATGATGATTCTATGATTCTGTAATTTCTAAGATACAACTTTAGGTCAAGAAAGAGAAGTGCTGAGGTGGCAGGGACCTGGTGTGTGGTGCCATATCAGCTGATCCTTCCACAGAAGTGTGACTCTCTGTGCTGTGAATACACTTTCATTTTGCAAAGTTCTAGAAACTACAAAATCTTCCAAGTTTCCTCTCAGATTTGTTTATGACTAATCCAGATCCTGCTTATTTGGATGCCAGCATGATGTCTCAGCCAAGCTATTTGTTTTTCCCTGATGTCTTCCAGGCAATGGCATAGCCTCCTTTCTGGGACAGTTGCCCACGTGGCAGATCTCTGCCCCATCCTGTCTGCCCCTGGGGCTGTGCTCCCTCTTCAGCCTGGCATCTTTAGAGTTTGGAAAGGATGGGTTTTTCCTGCTGCTGAGAGCATGGGCAGTGCATGGATGGGTGCAGAAGGCACCACGGCTCACTTTGGGCTGCTGCTTGACCTGTTGTTGGATGGAAAATTGCACAGCCTTCCCTTCCTTTCCTGGGCAAGTCACTGCACTTGTTCACAGCCAAAAATCAAAGGGGCTGTAATGACCTTTCCTTCTCCTACCAGCCATTAGTAAATTGAGGCTGAGTTGCCCCCGTGCACAAGGTAGAGCAGTCCCTGGGCTGTGCCCGCCCATGTGGGCCAGTGATGGTGCCCAGGGAGGGATGGGGGCTCAGGAACAGCCTCCTCAGGGAAGGACCTGCACGTGTCTCCACATGGTAAGGGTCAGAGCCCCACTCCTCTTTGCCTCCAGAGCAACAAGCAACTCCTTTCCAAGGGCTATGAAATCCCTAAAATCAGCTTCAGGAGCCATACAGACATCGCTGACATCGCTGTGACCGCTGGGGTGTCCCACTCACTGCTAGATAGCCACAGCCAAAAGCCGGAGCAGGGAAAACACTGAGATGTTTGCTAAGCTGGGATTCCTTTTTTTTTTTCCTCTCTCCATGGGCAAGTATGAGCTGGTCAGCATAGGAACCAGTACTGAGATTGCTAAATTGATTTGTTTTCCTCTTTGAAAAATTATCTAGAAAACCGTCAATCATTCTGCTGTTGATTGAAGTGAGTTGGAAGCGATCTAAGCACTGAAATTACAGAAGATGTGAATGATGAAGACTTAAAATGTCTTTTCTGCAGAAAATAGTACTTAGTTACAACAAGCAGAGAGAATATTGTAAGATTCTTTGCAATGATGGAGAAAAAAACCCAAATATATTAGAAACCCTTTTGAAATGTTAAATGTACTTTATTTAGTATCTCTAATTGTCAGAGGTTAGGATTTTTTCCTTTTTTTTTTTTTTTCTTTCTCTCAGGGAATTTTCTCCCATTTGTTGCCTAAGAGATGATAATGACAATACCTAAGAGAGACAAAACATGTACCTGAGAGGAGGAGGAGAGGGAAGGGTGCAGCTGGCTGCAGTCACTTAGCTGGGGGGTTTCTCTTGGGAAGGGCAGAGATACCACCAGATATTGGCTGGAGGGTGAGGGACTGGGCTCGTCCCGTGCTCTCTCTCGCTCTTGGCAGCGGAGGGCATCGGAGGCTGCAGTTGCTGTGGGAAGAATTTGCTGCCACCACCGAGTTCTGTCTTTTACTGCTTCTCCTACTGTGGGTGAGCCTTTGCTCATAAGAGCAGCTGTTGAACCTTATCAACACCCAACCTCACTGGGCAGGACCCTCACCATCTCTACTGGGGTGCCCTGGGGGAAAACCCGGGACCCCAAACCACTTTCCCCTCCGGAGGGAGTGTCCCCCGGCTGCTTTTGGGAGCCCGGCTGCCGCTGCACAGCCCCGCTGTTTTTTGCTGCTGCTTCGAGTTTTTGCTACACTTTAGCCCGACACCAAGCACCCACCGAGATCCCCCGCGGCTTCTGCCTCTGCCACCGCTTAGGGCTTAGTGCTACGCTTCAATTTGCGATCCCCGGGGTTTGCTCGTCCCTGCTGTTCCCGCCGCCGCTCCGAGGTTCCTGCTGCAGCTCATTTCGCCACCCGGAGGGGCACCGCGCCCGGCTGCCGCTGGGGTTTGCAAAGGCAGCGCCTTTTCTCTCCCTGCCGCGGGCCCGGCCGCCATTCCCCAGCGCCCTGAGGCGGCCGGGCCCGCGCCACAGCGCCCCCTGGCGGCGCGGGGAATCCCCGCAGCCGCGGTGCCCGGCCGGGAGCCAGCAGCGCCCCCTGGCGGCCGCGAGCGGAGCTGCGCTGAGGGGAAAGGGCCCGGCAGCGCCGAGAGGGCCCCGGCTGGGCCCTGCTCTGGGTGCAGCTGCTGCTGCTGCTGCTGTTGGTTGTTTGCCTTGTCACACATATATATATACTAGTAAAGAGCTGTTATTCATTTTCCCATGTCTTTGCCTGAAAGCCCCATCATTTCAGAGTTATACTAATTTGGAGGGAAGGGGGGCACATTTTCCATTCTGAGGGAGGTTCCTGCCTTCCTTGGCAGACACCTGTCTTTCAAACCAAGGCACTAATACTCAGTTTTAGGTAAAACCATTCCCCATAACTCCACGTGGTTTAATTCAGAATTATCTTTTCTTCAGCCAAATGTTCAAATAGCTCCTTGGAGCTGAGAACAGCTTATGGGCGGCCTGTGAGCACCAGCTTGTGAAAGGTCACCTAAGTTGTACCAGTGTCCTGATGTCCCCTGAACCTTTGTTCACTGTGGGTCTCCCTTGTACACCCCACTCATGCTGCTACAGGGCAGGGACACTTCCACTAAACCAGCTTGCTCCAGCCCCATCCAACCTGGTCTTGAACACTTCCAGGGATGGGGCAGCCACAGCTTCTCTGGGCAACCTGTGCCAGCGGCTTACCACCTTCACAGGGAACTGGGGTTTTGAGGTGCCAGGGGAGTCATCCCCAGTGACCTTCTCCCTCTGTCTCCTTGGAATACCCGAGTCCTGGGTTTTTTTCTGCCTGAAAAGGATCTTTTTGTGCCGCCTCCTCCGGCCCAAATCTCCCGCAGCTGAGAGGCTGCTGAGGGTGGTGTGATGCTCTGACCTGCCAACAACAATTCAGGGCTGTGTTTCCTTTCGGAAAACGCATTTGCATATCCTCTATTCACTTTACTTGGTTAAATATGTTTGAAAAGGCAAAAGATCTGGGTCATTGAGACTGCAGAATGGGCCATCTGGGGGCCTCCTCCATCTTAACCCTTTGGAACCTTGCTCCAGCATCTTGGAGGCTTAAAATATCCAGAAAAGGGGATTTTAAGGCTGTTTTTGCAGCAGGTATGGGGAAGGAGGCTGGAGACAGGGAAAGCCCTGACAGAAGTCAGCAAAAATGTGCCATATACCTTTGAAATGAAAAGTCATTTTTATTCAGCCACAGACAGACTTGCAGAGAGTTTGCAAAATTTAGCATGGACAGAAATGTCTTCAGGGTGGCTTGAAAGTACCTGTGAAAACAGAAGAGCAAAAGCAAATTACAGCACTGTCAGGCACACAAAGGTGCATGGTGCTGCAGGGTGTAAGATCAGCAAAGGGTACTGCCTAGAAACAAAACCAGAAATTACCTAATTAGGTAACAAAATAAATAAAAAACGCTTAAACAACAACAAAGATCCTGAAATATAAACTGTGTGTTTAAAAAACAGTCAAACAATGTAACTGCTTGTTATTAGTGTCAGGAGGAAAAAAGGTTTCAGCGAGGTATTTAATTTGGAATAGTTAAGGACATCTCAAACCACAGATTTCTCAAAAACCCTCCATGAGATGATGCCAAACCCCCCCTTTTCTCCCATTTCCTAGTACAGTGCCAGGCCCTTGCTGCCAGGGGGACTGGATGTGGGATGTGGTTGGGTCTCTGGCTGGTGGGTGCCAGAGTGCAGGAGGGACCCCCTTGGACTGGGCCAGGACATGGCTCCTGCACCTCACTGTGTGCTGCACCCACCACGCTCAGCTGCAGTGTGGAGACCATGCTTCTGGATGCCTGTAAAGTGTTTCGAGGATGACAGCTGGGAAGAGATGCATAAGTAATAAATTCATCATCCTGGGTTTATTTTTGTTCCCTTGCCATCAGTTGGCATCCCTGTGGTGTAAGGAAATTGAGGGCTAGAGGGAGAGGAGGCAGAAACACTTGCCCAGTAACATCATATTAATGTTCCTAATTATTGAATTAATCCTCTGTTTGTGCTGTATGCTTCCTTCCTGCTGCTCTTTGGAAGTGGTCAAAAATATACGCTGTATAACCATAAAAGCAAAATATTTGACCAGAAGATACAGAAAAGGAGACCACTAAAAAGAAACACAAGGCAGTAAAGTTCCCCTTTCTTAGTCATTATTCGAATTAGTGGCTCTTTTTTATTTGTATTTGAGGCATGATTTTCCAAGGATGGGCCTTCAGAAATGTAAAGATACTGTTGGCATATTTCTGTTCTGTAACTGAAGCTATGGTTCTGGTTTATGGGAGTGTCCTGAAAACGACAGCAGCAGCTGGGTTTTTTTTGAGTTATCCTCAGAATTTTGAAGGGCCAAATGGGACTCTTTGATAGAGCAATGGAAGCTCCCTGGCTATCTCATCTCTGTGTGGTTTCCTGGTGGTACAGCCTCATTTAGCTGCTCTGATGACTCTATATAATAGAATAGTTTGTGTTGGAAAGGACCTTTAAAGTTCATCTAGTTCAACCCCCCCTACAATGAGCAGGGACATCTTCAACTAGACCGGGTTGTACCAAGCCCTGTACAACCTCACCTTGAATGTTTTCAGGGATGAGGCATCCACAGCTGCTCTGGGCAACCTGTGCCAGTGTGCCACCACCTTCATTATAAAAAAGTCATTGCTTATATCTAGTCTGAATTGACCATCTTTTAGTTTAAAACCATTACACCATGTCCTATCCTGTATTCTCCTGGCTATAAGCAGCAATGTTTAAAATTCAACCTGTGTTTCTCATTAATTTTGATAAAGTATAAAAGCATAGAAAGATTCCATAGGTTGCTCTTTTTTATAGGACTCTTTAACTTTCTGTTTGGCTGGGAGCATTAAAAGCACTGTGATTTCCTGATACATCTTTTTCTTTTTCCTGGATGGGTCAGGTCTCAGCCAAATCCCATAGAAGTCCTTTGAAGTCTTTCCATTGATTTTACTGGTCATTGGGTGTCACTGGGCTTTAGACTGAGCACAAAAGGTGAAGTCTAATTTCCTTTGTACTGGTATAAACATCCCTGCTACTTAATGTTCTAAGGTGAGGGGCAGTTTGAGGAGATTTCTACAGAAGCAGAAGTCACCCACATCCTGGTTTGAAGCTCAAAGGGGTTTGCGGCTTCTATTGCTTTGGCGGGGTGCTGGATGCTCAGCATTTCTGTGCTCAGCCCCACCAGCCCTCAGCTTTCTGTTCTGCAGGGCACAGCTCACACATATGCAGGAGGATCTGAAAACAGACTTGAACTGTTCTCTGTGCTCCCATGCCAAAAGATCTTAGAGCAAATCCCTGTTTATGGAGAACTATGTGCTTTCTCTTGGCTGTGAGTCCAAAAAATGAGGTTGTCTTCCCATAAAGCCCTGTCCCCATCACTCTGCCCTGCAAATTACCTCCCAAAAAATCCTGGGGCAGGGGGAAAGCTTTTATTCAGTATATTACTTAGAGTATGCTTACATCATTTTTCCCTTAAGGTAGGCAGCCCACGTCCAGCTTCCTCCCGTTTTTCTCTCTCAAATATCTCTGATGGTTGTTTCAGAGAGTGAGTCCCTATACTGTACATACATGCAATGAAAGCAAGACAAGAGAAAGGGAATTACTGCTCAGGGTATTTACAGAGGAGGTAAAAGGGTCAGCCTCTACCATGAAACATATGTTTTACAGAGTCTCTGTATGCTGAGGGTATATTGCCCATGGTAAGCTTCACGGTGGTAGGCAAGACCAGCCCTTACTGGCAGGATCTTGAAAGAAGAGCTCCATAGCCCAGTATGTTGTTTTTAATCCAGAATTCATTTGAAATTAGTATTCCCACATCCCCTTTAGGGCATTTCATCAGGAACACAGATGTGCTGAGGCTACCGGCACTGAAGCGCCCAGCCAGCCCAGGGCTATTCACACACCTGAAATATTTTCCTGACTACAAAGTTTCTGTCAAGCTGTAGCTCATAAAGAACAAAGGGGCAGGAATCTGAGTTGGTGAATATTGCTGAGGTCCCATTTAGCCAGCAGTGTGATGCTGATTTGCACCTGCAGACCATTCAGTCTAGTACTCCCTGCCCTACCCTGGCAATTTGATGAATTAAGCCTGATTGAGGAACACCCCCCATGTGATCCAAAGGAGTGGTATTTGACAAGCTTGCCTGAAATCTCATTAAATAGTCTCTTCATTCACAGGTATTAAGTGTTCTTTGAGAATTCTCCATTATGCACTTCAATATGACAAGTGGAATTTAGGACAGGTCAGACAAAAACTTTATTAACTAGGGTAATAGTGAATGCTCATACAGCCTTTCTCCCTCTGCTCTCCCCTTTTCTGCCAAGCAGTTGTGAAGGTCCAGCCAGAAAAAAAGGGAGTTGAAGAAAACAATATTTTCTGTATTAATAAAGCCAGATATACAGCCTCTGGAAGGACGGACCCCTCAAATGCCTTCCTAACAACCAGAGTCCTAAGCAGGAATTGAACAGTAAATAATGAACAGTAAATATCATGATGATAGGGAGCAAGGGCTCCCGGGGGCCCAGGGGTGGCACACCCTCGTTATCTTTGCTCAGGAGTGGGGTGTTGGAAGCTACCAGACACTGTTGGCTTTCAGTTGAAAGGAATGTTCTTGTAGTTAAGAAAATATATCAGCCAGATCTCTCAAATGTAAATGTTAATAATTTATCATGACAAATGAATTTTAAAGTTCTGGTCTTGTTATTTTCAGTATAAATTAACAAAACCTGGTTTGGGCTGAAATACCAGGGTGCTGGGTTTTTTCTTCTAATATATATAGCAGTATAAGGATGATGTTGGCAATAGTTACTCTCTTACTATTTTATTGATTCAGGTGATTTGTATTTATTCTACTCGACCATCACAGAATGTTTTGAGTTGGAAGGGACCTTTAAGCTCATCCAGTTCCAATCCCTCTGCCGTCGGCGGGGACACCTTCTATTAGACCAGGTTGCTCCAAGCCCCGTCCATCCTGGCCTGGGGCATCCTCAGCTTCTCAGGACAGCCTGCTCCAGTGTCTCACCACCCTCACACAGAAGAATGTCTTCCTAATATCTAATGTAACCCTGCTCTCTGTCAGTGTGAAGCCATTACCTTTTGTCCTGTCACCGTCTGCCCATTTAAATGTTTGCCCATATCCGACCTCTTAAGTTTCTAGTTCAGCAGACCAGAACTGGTGGCACAGACTTTCTCAGTGTCAGAAACTTTCTTTTATGATGATTTTTCCCAAAGGAAAAAAAACGCCGTTCTAATTTTAAATCGCGCATTTGCAGGAAGGCTTTACAGTTTTACACCCAAAAGCCTTGCTTCGAGCCTGTAAATCCTCCAGTATGACAGGGATGTGCGAAAATACTGCAATATTCAGGAGCGGAGGGGGTGGGTGTTTCCTCTCTGGAAGGCGGCTCTCACGAGCGGGATGTGGAACCTCAAGGGTTACAGCGAGCATCGCTGCTGCTGCTGCGCTAATACAGCCTAAGCCGATATTAGCCAAGCTTAACTTCTTTCAGCCCTTTGCAGATGGGAGGGGGAGGGACGCCCTGGAGTCAGCAGTTCTGTGCGGGGACTGGGAGGGCAGAGCCCCGGCCATGAGCTGACCGGGCACCGGAGGGACCGGGGGGACCGGCGGATGGTGAGTCCCGGCGAGGGTTTAAGTATTATTATTGCAGTGCGTGTGAGGAGCCCGGGCGGGGGAATCCGAGCAGGATGCAGGAGCTGCGCCCGGGCAAGGCTCGGGTGGCTCTGGGAGGACCCGGGGGGCTCCGGGCGGGACACCCATCCCGGGGGGCTCCAGGCGGGACACCCATCCCGGGGGGCTCCAGGCGGGTCCCGGGGGTCCGCAGGCTCCACCGCAGCCGGCCTCCGGGATGCCGAGCAAAGCAAAGTCGCAAAAAGCAGGGCTGCGGGAGAGCTGCTGTGCAGAGGGACCCCGGTGCTGCTGGGGGTGGGTGGGCTCGTTCCGCGGGGGGCGATGCGGGAGAGCTCGTGGCGGGGCCGTGGGACGGGGGTCACTGGCACGTGGCTTTGGTAGTTTCCTGTTGTTGCGGGTGTTTCCAAGAGCCTTAGTAGGGAGAGAAGCTCCCGCCCGGCTCTGGCTGGAGTTCCCAGCGCTGGAGACAGCGGCCCCGTAGGTCTCGCGTGGGCTGTGGGGCTCCAGAGTGCGGGGTGACAACCTTGGGGCTGGGGACCACCCCGGGCACCCCTGGGATCAGCGGTGACGGCAGCTCTGCCTGCACGCAGCCACGTGTAGGGGCAAGGTCACTGCAATGCAGAGATGGAGCTTGGCGTCTGGGTCTTCCCTGGAGAGCTCTGCCCCTTTGAGTTCATTGCCCCAAACTCTTGACCCTACATATTGGGGCTTGTTTCCCACAGCGGGAGCTCTGTGGAGCCCAGCACATTCGTTTAGTTGTGGTTGACCTTGAATCCTGTGTTGTGTTCTGGGCCCCTTACTCCAAGAAAGACACTGAGGTTCTGGAGTGAGTCTAGAGAAGGGCAACTGAGCTGAGGAAGGGTCTGGAGCGCAAGACTGATGAGGGGCAGCTGAGGGAGCTGGGGGAGCTCAGCCTGGAGAAAAGGAGGCTCAGAAGGAACCTTACCGCTCCGCAAAGGAGGTTGAAGCTAGGTGGGGAGGTTGGTCTACTCCCAAGTAGCAAATGGAGGAACAAGATGAAGTGAACTCAAGATGGCCCAGGGGAAGTTTAGGTTGGCTATTAAGAATAGTTTCTTCACCAGAAGAATTTTTCAGCTCTGGAAGAGGCTGCCCATGACAGTGGTGGAGTTGCCACCAATGGTGGAGGGATTTAACGAGCGTGTAGATATGGCACTTTGGGACATGGTTTAGTGGCAAGCCTGGCAGTGCTGGGGAAACGTTAGACTCAATCTTAGAAGGCTTTTCCAACCTAAATGACTTTGGGATTCTGTGACAACCTGCTGGTTTCTAGGCTTTCTGTGTCTCAACTTTCAGCCACCCAGACTTCAGTGTAGACTCTTTGCAATGTAAGTCTCTGCCTGAGGGATCTCCCAGTGCTGGTGACAAAACTTGCCTTTGCCGAAGCTATGCAGCAGTGGTAGGTTGGTTGCAAGCATTCAGTGTACTGTCTGATGTTATTCCTAATTCCATGCTGTGCATTCACACCTTCCTCAAGCATGAAACCATGCTCATGCTCCATGCAGCTGGATCAGTACCCCTGGACTGGTGCTCCATGCACATGGGAAGAGCCTGCTGCTGTGTCGAGTGTGAGAGCTCATGGGGGTGCACCCTCGTGTCAGGGACAGAATATGAAAACCTTATCTGTAGCAACGAAATCCCCTATCGGGTCATAGTGTGGTTTCTTGCTTGCTGTGTTCTGATATGTGCCTGTTGCTGGTGCATCCCATCCTTTGGCATGCTGGGGACAGAGAGGGTTGGAGATGTGAAGAAAATGGGAAGATGATGCTTTCAGAAGTTTCAGAGAGCCTCCTGGAAGGTAGAGGGTCCCTGCCTGCTCCTGGAGGTGTACCATGTGGTGGGTCAGGCATGGCCCCGGGTACAGCTGCAGAGGTGGCTGTGCACATTGTGGGGCGTCCTTAGAAAACCTTCTGTACCCGGGCAGTGAGAGTGTCCCTAATGCCATGGCCCTTTCTGCAGTCATCACTCCGGTTTTACTGATCTCATACAAGACAGAAACGTCAAGTTGTGTTCCTTTAAAAGCATGGTGATACTCCTGTGCACAGAAGAGATTATTTTGAGAAGCTCTGGCTGTTTGCAGGCAGCGTGTTTCAGTTCTGACCGGAGGCTACTGGCACGGGGCCCAGGCAGGCAGAGGGCACGGCAGGAGCCAGCAGGTCTGTGCAGCAGGCAAGGCTGCTGCATCATGCTGCTCCTGCCTCAACTGCTGTCCCTGTTCCTGTCCCCCACTTGCAGTGGGAGGGGGGAGTTGCTTTCCTTTGGGTTTTTGGCACATGGCCTGCCGCTTTATTTTCTTGCTCCTTACTGCAAGGTTGCCAAATAAGCCTTGAACAACTTTCAAAGCTGCCTTCAGTTTCCGGATTGTTTTGGGATAAAACCTGGATCAGATTCAGGCAGCCACGTTCTGTGTGCACAGGGTGTGGATAAAACTCTCTCCACGTGTACTTTACTTTTGGGATCCCCTCACTCCTTCCCATCTGTGCAGACAGGGTCCTTCAGAAAAGCACTACAGCTACAGGGCCAGGTTGGATGGAGCCGTGAGCAATCCAAATGACCTAGTGAGGGGCATCTCTGCCCCTTGTGTGTGGGATGGCTGGATGATCTTCCATGTCTCTTCTAACCCATGCCTTTTGTGATTCCATGGACTTGCAAGGCACTTTCTTGGTAATTCTATCTAGTCTAATTATGGTCAGCTCACTCTAAGAGGGGGATACAACTGTATTTGTTATAGTTAGTGACACTACTGTTACTTTTTTGTAAGCTCCCATTTTCAATGTCATTTTCTCTTTTCACTTTCCAGTGTGACAGTTTTAACACTGTCTTCATGGCCATGTGTTTGACACAGAGCTGGTAGAGCCTTTCATTCCTCTCCTTTTTCATATGGTTTTGCTTTAAATGCAGTAAGTATTGGAGCTCTTCAAGCTGTAAGATTAGCATAAAGAGAAATGCTCCTTCTAATACTAAAGGTAGTGTTTAGCTGTGATATGGCTCAAGCTGTGAGGTCTCTCTCTACATCTGCAGCAGGAGATGAAAATCTGTGGTGTGATAATGCATTATTGCCTGAGACAGCAACAGGCCAAATTTCCAAGATCTTCGTGGCTGGAGGCAATGCCAGCTGCAGTCTGGCCCGCTTAGCCCTGCTGTGAACACTTGCTACATAACTGTTGATACTGAAGAAGGCAACACATAATTAAAGTTTGACCAAGTAAGTGTTTTGGTCCAGCCTGAGCTATCAGAGAGACAATGCAGGCTAACACCTGGCTTGGAAGGGGTATTAAAAACATTCCTGTTCTTCCCTATCCTCTACAGGACTAACTGTGCATGCCACTGTGTCATGTCTTAAGCATTATGGAAGGTTTTCTCTTACAAGCTTGTTTAGTTTTCTGTG
This sequence comes from Monarcha castaneiventris obscurior, assembly GCA_026261815.1. NCBI lineage: Eukaryota > Metazoa > Chordata > Aves > Passeriformes > Monarchidae > Monarcha > Monarcha castaneiventris. The sequence continues at coordinate 2,334,280 of JAMPIT010000371.1, forward strand.
TCACTTTGGATGAAGCACTCCCATGCTTGCCTGAATGCAATTGGCTGGCAGGATCCTCAGAGTGCCATTCAGAAACCACTTTATTCTGGTACTGCTGCCAAAAGAAATGGCAGCAATGAACCCAAAAAGGCTTGCAGCTGGATCAGTACCCCTGGACTGGTGCACAAATATTTGTGCTGGTGCCTGAGGAAGGCAGGGTGGGTGTGGGAGCGATGGAAGGGGCCGATGGTCAGGAGGACTCCTTGCCCTGGCAGGCCTGGAATACGATGGGGCATCCCAGCCTGTGTGGGCTCCACCGAGTTGTGCTCCAGGCAGGGGTGGAGGTGGGTGTGCGGTGGGTCAGGGAGTCGTGCAGGGAGGACATGAGCCCACCCTGGCATCAGGATGCCATCTGATCATGCCAGGCGGGGATTTGCTTGTAACTAACCACTTTTTCTGATACTATAGCAGGACAGTTAGTTCTGTGCCAACAGCCATGTGCCCCAGTGTGGGCATAAGGCGAGGGGACCCTCATGCCCCTGTCCAGCAGTGTTGTTGGTTGGGGTCATCTATCCCACCCTGCCAGGAGCCAGCAGGAGCTGTGTGGTTTGTGCATGCAGCAGGAGAGCAACCAGGGCCAGGGCTGTCCCTTCAACCCTCCCTGTATTACTGTGACCACTCTCACACAATGACCCTCCAGATGCAGCCAAGGGCAGAGTGTGAATGGTCATGGAGAGCTGGGAACTGGCAGTGCAGGGATTTGCCTACATGTGTGTCCTTGTCTGGCAGTGATCTGATGCGGGGACAGCAGAGCCAGCACTCAACAGCCAGGGCAATGCATGCTTATTCCCTGCCTAGCATTTCACCCAAAATCTCCTTGCCTCCACCCAGCCATGGGCTAGGGGCTTTGTAGAGTGAGGTGGCCACAGAGGGCCTGGCTATGGCATGTTCATGTGGAGAGACTAAAAATGAGCCGGATAGTGAGTTGAGGAGGGGAGTACATCCCACCTGGGTGCATTGAAGGGTAGGTCCCCATGTGGTCCCTGCACCTCTGCACTGCCCAGCACTGACACCGCTGCAGAGCCTTCAGGTGACTGGGGTTCTTAGCTGGACCAGGGCCTCTACAGACAGTACTAAAGTTTGTTTAAATCCTGTATTTAAAGGCGAACATCAAAACCTTCCCTGGCAACAAGCCATCAAGCTCTTTGCAAAGCACCTTCACATCTCTGCTCTGCCAAGCCAGCTGTCGGGGGTGCAGCTCCCTTCTCCCTCTCCATTCAGTGCTTCTCTTTGTACTCTGCCCCAGATAACTATTTTTACGCATTCTTTAAGCTGTTTGTTTGCTGCCTGACACAGAGTATTCAGGAATCATATAGTATATGGGACAATCAACTATCAATGTCACTGAAAAGTAAAAAAATTTTAAAAAGCCCAAACCCAACCCCACAAATCTCATTCTTCACAAGAACTGAAGCTTACAACTGCTCATGGGTACTTCTGGGAAGGGTGGAGCTTTGCAGGTGTTCTGTGAGCAGTGTCCAGAACGGAGCCCCAGCCATGGCAAAAGCAGCCCCGCAATGCAGTGTCAGGATCCAGCCCCGTGTGACAATGCCAGCAGCACATGGCACTTCAGCATGAGCCCCAGCAAACAGGTTCACTGCCACCTGCAAGCTTTGCCATAAGCCTGAGGGGCAAATTCTCTCCTGCTTTAATCACCTCAATGGGATATTCCTGTGGACTATGCTGCCTGTGAGCCAGGGAAGCATACAGGGAGGGATCAGGCTCTGGTTTCCCCAGATGGAACTTTGCAGCCCCTGTGCTGATTTTGGCACAGTTGGGTGAGCAGGCTCCAGAGTGCTGAAGACAAAAAGCCAGAAAACCCAACTTTGGGGGTTTGCTTTTCCTTCTGGCTGGGTTCTGTGTTAGCTTGGAGGAATGGCCTGAGCCCACTTGGCGTGAGCACACAGGAGCTACACTGGCATAAAGGGAACAAGATTAATATGATGAGGTGAATAGTGGGTGCAAAAGTATCCCATGTAGGTTTTCCCATCTGAACTCCATCCTCTGCAACCACAGGCTGAGGTTTTTAGCCTGATAAATGAAACCTCATGACTCTGGCTCATGCTGGTGCTGGGTAACATTTTAAGGATGTTTCAGCAGTTGGAGAACCTTTTTTGTTACTGTGCCTTAGGCAACTGATAGACTTCAGAGACAGCAGAGCTGTTGAGCTTTTCCTTTTGGTAGAAACTTAAAATGCTTGCACAGGCTTCCTGATGCTTTGTTATCCAGAGGGGGGGCAGATTTGGACCAGATCCCCAGTCATGGCTTTTCCACATGCATGAGTCATGGTGGCTTCCAAGGGCTGCTGCACCGCTCTGCTCAGGGGTGCAAAAGGTATTTTTAGGTTGGTCCACATGTTTGAGCTGTGCTGAGTGGGTGAGGAGGTGTGAGATGGCGGATGAAGCTTTCCATGAGGATTTGGTATCACTGGATGAAGAGGGACCCAATGCAGAGAGATGAGGATGAGTTGATGGTCTGTGCATGGCTCCAAGCAAGGGGCATTTCCAGACAGCTGGTGACTGAATTTTGCTCTCTGAAAGATCTCAAATGTCTAAAGTAAGATCTCTGCACAACACTGAATTTTCAATTGAATATTTTTTCTTGGCAAGGGACTGATATGCTGTAGATATTTTAGATACTTTAAATACTTCTATTTACATGTGATTACTGGGCTCTTTCAGGACATTGAGCTCCTTGTTAGCATTTTTTCCTTTTTAGTGAATGCTTGTGTCTCGGTTTGAAAGACAGGTGTCAGACAAGAAAGGCAGGAGCCTCCCCTGAAATGGAAAATGCAACCCCCTTCCCTCCGAATTATTATAAATCTGAAAATAAGGGGCTTTCAGGCAAAGATATAAGGGGTAGGAATAACAGTTCTTTACTAATAAATATATATGTATAACAACACAAACAAACAGCAATAGCTGTGGCAGTCACAGCAAACAGCAGCCCGAACCCAGCGCCGGCCTCGGGCGCTTTCCCCTGGGTGCAGTTCCTCCTCCCGCTGAGCAGGGCGGGTGCGATGGTTCCCCCGCGGCTGCAGGGGGCGCTCCGCAGCGAGCTCGGGAGCACCGGGAATGGCAGCGCGGGGTCCCGGGAAGGGATGTATGAGAAAACCTCACAAAACTCTTGGGCGTCCGGCCGGATCCTCAGGAACAGCAGGCTGGAACGGCAGGGGCGAGCGCAGATCTCGGGTGGCAGTGAGAGGTATCAAACTGCGGAGCTGTGGCAGGGAAACCCGGCAGGTCTCTCAGTCGGCAGAGCGCAGGAGCTCCGTTTCCAGACGGGACAAGGAGGAGAGCAGGCTTAGGAACCCCGGGGGTTTGCCCGCAGAAAGCAAAACAGCCAAAGAAGCAGAAACCCGCAGTGGTGACCGAGACGTCCACACCGACGGGAGCCAGCTTCCCGACTAAACCTTGAGCACCCAGGCAGCCCCCCCGGGTGTCCCAACCCAAAGGTGACAAAAGGGTGGCCAGTCCCACCCCGCCTCTGTGGCCAGGTCTTTTGTTTCTTTTAAGTATCCAGCGATTTGTCCCCTAGCAACTAGTATGGGTAAAATTCTTTAAGAGAAAAAACAGGCTAAAATCCTAAACCCCAACAGCTTGCAAAGATCTTGTGTTTTGCAAATGCATTTCCTAACTGTGCAGAGCAGGAGGGAGCAGAGGCCAGTGCTGCTCCTCTGGTTGCTTGGAGATTCCCAGCCTTTGTCTGTGCCCTGCCTTTGGGATTGGAGTTGTCAGGAAGTTGGATGGAAGCTGGAGGGTCAGCAAAGCCTCTGAGCCCAGTGCTGTGATCTGCCACTACGTCCATCCCCAGCAACCATGGGGAAATGTGGTGCCATGGTCACACCCAGGCTGTTAATGCACCAAATGTTTAGTCAGAGTTTTTTTAGGAGTGAGGTGTCTACAGTAATGCTAGGGACACGTGGTTATTATGCAGTTAGTGCTGTTAATCATCAGTCACCCAGAGTAAGGGGAAATTCTACTTTTTATATATATTTTATATATATGCACATGCACACACAAGCATTTCCATCCATGCATGCAGATATGTAATTGTATGTGTGTATATACCATATATAAACGGGACCCAGTACTTTAGCAGCCTTTTCTCTTAGACATTTTTTCTGTCCTGAGTCAAACTCCCTGTCTCTCCTAAAAAAATAATACACCACTGGGCCAAGTTTATACCACAGCCCCAACCACATGCTGATGCTGAACTGAACTCTTTCATCCATCCTTGTGCTCTCCCCACTCACTCACTCAGTCACCAGAGGTCACAGGAAAGCAAGGCTGGCCTCCTTGCCGTGAGGTTTATTTGCCTTATTTTTCTCCCGCAGATCCAAGGCTTGACCTGGATGCAAAGCCTTTCTCCATTGCAGATAACTGCCTTGCTGAGTGGGTGGGAGGTCACTGGGGGAGGGTGAATGGGGAGGCAGGGGATGGCATTGCTGCAGCCCCATGTCTGCTCCCATGCCCCAGACCCTGAGTTTGGGGTGCACCAAGCCCCCAGCTGGCTCTGCCGGCATGAAAGCAATTTGAGCTAAAGAGGCTTGTGTACCATTGAAACCCTGTTCTTTAGTCTTGTTGGCAAATAGTCTTGTTGGCAAAAGGCCAGTTTTGCAGATTGGATGGGTCTGATTCTTAAAGGAACGGGAGAAGGATATTCTTCCGTAGTAAAAATGGAATACAAAAGTTATAAACTGCTTTTATAACATTTCTTGATTGTGGGGTGCTTCTCCAGTGCCTGTTTCCTGGCAGCTTCACAGGTACTGTGTGCCTTTCCTCCCTTGTTCGCTATCTATCGCCTCTCACCCTCTCTTATGTTGCCTGAGCATTGGCATAATAATCCAAAAAAAGCAATTTTATTCCTAAACCAGTTCCTTCTCCCCCCCCCCCCCTTTTTTTTTTCCCCTTGCAAATTACAATTCATTGAGTTATCGTGGAACCATAGTCGGTGAGGCCAAATGCCTTGGCTTTGAGTCTTCGATTATTATTTGACCCTGCAAAGAATTGTGTGATTTAAGTAAAACACAGTAATTGTGGTTGTGCACGGGGGAGGCAATTATTTTGCTCAGTGGGTAAAATTAAACACCTGCAAGAGTTCAGTTTGGTCTGGGTTTGGTAGGTAGGGGGCATTTTTTTAATGGAAAACACAGTTTTTATGAAAATGCGCTGTCCCAAAAATCAAAGCAGCGATACATCATGTGGAGGCTGTGGGAGCTGGCTTAGGGTGGTGTGTCTGAAGTTGAGAGACATTAAATGAGGAAAAGGGCTATAGTGAGATAGGTCGCTTTAGAGGAACAAAAGCAGGTATGGTTTCAGAAAGTTTTAAGTAGTATTAGCCTTGGCTTGATCAATAATCCTAGTAATTGCTGAATCCCAGGTGTGGCTGATTACCTCTTGCAGAATACAGAGGGTCCCTGTACATGCATCCAAGTAGGTGTGGTGGGTCAGGGCTGTGGGGTCACCCCTGCCCAGGCTGCTCTGGAGGGATGCAGGATGAGCAGTGAAACGTTTTGGGTCGCTGTTGTGATGATGCGTTTATACCACAATTGCATGTGTGGGACAGAAGCTGTGAGGAGTCCTGCAAAACTATGTGAGCCAAGTATTGCTTGTCTCCTGCTTCATTTTGGGTCTGCTTGCTGGATTTCCACACAGCGAATCTTTCATAGTTTTGGATACTTCTGGTGTTCCTATTTTCCCCTTTATGTTTATCACACCCTTTACTCTTTCTCAAGCAGTTTACAAGCTTGCAGACTGCCTGGCTTCCTGTCTCACAGCAGGGAATTGTTCTGTAAGGTTTTCAGTAGCTCTCTGTAATGCCCAACAAATACATAATGGCATTTTCTCTCCATAATTAACACTGGCTTCACCCTGCTGTAAAGTATGGCATTACTATTTCCATAAACACTGTAGTGTAGAACCATTAAAACAGAGAATAAATTGACCTGATCTTAAACTAGTTGAAAACAGAAAGGTGGCCAAGTGCCATGAGTTTTCCAAATTTACCCGTTTAAGTATAACGAATGAGAAAAAATCTGCAGGTTTGGATTAAACTGGATATTGCATTTGTGGCTGAGGCACAACACAGTCTGTGGTGGGAGATCTCATTAGATCACTTTTTCCCATAAAATCTAGAGAAATATGAACCCAGCCTGCTGCAGAGTGGTCAGCATCCCCCTTCCTCACCTGAGCCCGAGCCCAACCCCAACCCACAGTGGCCTCAGCATTAGAGCTGAAGGCTCATCCAGCTTCTCATCCTCTGTGTCCACACAGGCAAAACTTGTGGAGCCGCAGAGCTGAGGCTGACTTGGCATCAGCTCCCTGGTTTTAATTACAGCAGTGATTAGGAATTCACAGCCTGTGTCAGCTGTCTCAGCTGTCACAGCTCCTGGTGTCCCAGGAGCTCCCTGGCCAAGTTGGAGAAGGTCAGAAGTACCTGAGCTGCATTTAATGGCAAGGGGTTCCTCCCAGGGTTGATGTCCCGCTGCATGCCTACATGGAGTTTGGAGCAAAAGGAAAAATAATAATGATTATGCTCTGCAAGCAATACACAACATCCCCAAATGCCTCTGACAGCATGGCTGTGGCAGCCTCTGTGCATGTTTTCATAAAGATGTTAATTATTGCAACAGCTTTCATTTAAATAAACAAATGGTTTCCAGTGATGTAGTCTGACTAATAGCTTTATGTGTCCCTGCGAATGCTGAAGTTCCCTTTCCCCTTGGTAAATGGAGACTCTCTTGTACTGATACAGTCATAATTTGAGTGTCATTCGTGATTTGAATCCCTATGGCAAAGTCCCCTGAACCCTCTGCACAGAGCACAATGCATGTTTTTCTTCTGCACAGGAAGGTAAGGGAGAGTGGTCCAAGTTTTGCTGGATGTTTCTTTGTGCAAATGTTCTGTCACTGACCGCATTTCAGGAAAACAACCATAAATCTCAGGGTTTGGGCTCTGCAGAACTGAACATGAGAAAAGAGTTCAGAAAGCTTGTAGTGTTTCGCTGGAGTGAAATCCCTCTAAATCTGCCTCTCTGGATTGAGATGTTTTAGATGCTGTAAATTCTGTTTCCTCAGTGAAATGAGTGAGCAGCCAGTGCCGTGGCCAAGAACACAGATCCGTGGTGATTGCTGGCTGACAGGATATTCCAGCTTGCTCTGAGAGAAGCGGAGGGTCTGCAGGCTCTGAGCCATCACAGGTCACTGGCTCTGCTTCGTAGTTCCCCACTGCAAACAGTTAAGTCTCTCAGACATATTGAAAAGCTGCTTATTTGGGTTTGGTTTTGTCCTATGAAGTCTAATGTAAATAGCCTTTTTTGGGGCTTGAATAAAGGGTAATGGGACACTTTGCCCATTTTCCGGGATGAAATGAATCACCTCTCCATCCCACTGTGAGTGCAGGGGGCCAGGAGGATACGGAGGATAGGAGTTGTTCTTCCCAAGCAGGCACTGATGGAATAGTAGGAAGAATGTGATTGCGTGGCTGCACAGGACCAGTAAAATTTTGATTGTATTAGGCATACACCAGTAGTCTGAGGCTGTTCACACACTGGCTTATGTCCCTGAACTCCGTTGACTGGAGTTACAGAATCACTTCCAGCAGAAAAAAAATGAAAACTAAATCACACAAGAGCCGTTTGTTACCAAAATAAATAAATAAGCTCTGTTCCAGGGGTGATTGCTGTGAACCCAGGCTGGTGGCTGACCTGGAGCCCAGTGTCACTGCTGGCTGCCCAGAGCCTGCAGGAGCCCTGTTCAGTCCAGACCCTGGCTGGGAAGTTCACCTGTGCCAGGCACCCCCAGCTCTCACCCATGGCTGTGCTCTCTTGGCACCTCTCCAGCACTTCTTCATTCCTCAAAACCACTTTTTTCTGGCCTTCCTTGCATATTTGTTTCTCTTTTCTTTGCCATGGGAATATTTTAGAAATCTGGTGATGCGAAGTGCTGTTTGGAATAAATGTCAGTGTCTCCATGTGCCACATATATGGGTGCCGTGCTCGGCTTGCTGGCACCCAAGGCCGCTTGCTTGTGGGGAACATGCACTGCAGCAGGGTGGTAGACCCACCTCAGGCTACAGAAGTGGGGCCAAGAGGTAGCAGAAATGGGCCACAAAGGTAACAGCAATGTGGAGAAGGGGTTTGGAGAGCATCCTGCTGCTGATCCTGGGCCCAAGGTGACAGCAGCAGCTGCTTGCTGTGCACTCTGGGGTGCAGTGCTGCCTTCCTGATGGGTAACCCAGCCCAGCTGTGTTGGGTTTAAATTACTATTATTTATTTTCCTGAGTATATGAGAAATGTACTCCCAGAGCATGTGACCATGAGGTGCTCACCTGCTTGTCTTGGCTCGTCAGAGGAAACTGTGATCCAGGCACCCCTTACCCCTCTTTCTGTAGGTATAGGGAGGGGGTGAGGCAGTTCTCCCTGATCATCCCAAGCACACCTGGGCCCCTATCCTGGCCACCATGCCAGAGCAGGTTGGCTGCTCTGAGCAGATCAAGTATGGACTCATCATGAATCCCTTTGGGATGCAAAACCAGGGATTAACTGTTGCAAAAGGCAAGTTGTGTGAACTCTGCAGTGCCAAAATTGAATGTGAACAGAAATTGCAGCCCTGACTCTCATGATCCTTCTGTTGATGCTATGAGCTCTCGGTGTCCATGGATGCCCTCCACCCAGACAGATGTAAAGGCTTGGTCCTGCTTCCCCCCAGGCAATCCCTGCAGCTGAGCAGGACAGAAGCATGTGGCTGTAGCCAAGCATCCCCCCATGGCAGTGCTGTTCCCACAGGCACCTTCCCAGCTTTCCACTTTCAACTTAACTGTACAGATGGATACAAAACAGCACTTGCAGGGTGCTGTTGAGGGAGTAATTCCCAAGATTTCAGTGTAACCAGCAAACTGGGTGGCTGCTTTTGGTGGGACAGGCTGTTTCTGGGAGCAGACAGTCTTAATTGGGACTTGCTGAAATGCTTTTGCACAAATAGGCAATTCATCAGCAAATGAATAGTGCCCTTGCTAAGCTCTCCAGTTTTTGTAGTAAAAGTGTGTTTGTCAGGCTGCTTTTCATAGTCTGGTGTCAAGAAATATTGAGGGGAGAAATCAGTACTCTGTCTCAGTTCATAGAATCAATTTATCCCAGAATGGTTTGGTTTGAAAGTTCATCCAATTCCAGCTGCTCTGCCATGACGAGGGACTCCTTCCATATACCAGGTTCCTCCAAGCTCCATCCATCCTGTCCTTCCTTGAACACTTCCAGGGATGGGGCATCCACAACTTCTCTGGGCAAGCTGTGCTGGTGCCTCACCACCCTCACAGTTCATCCTAACATTATTGCAGTCATGTAGTCAATATTTTATCACATGTAGAGATTTCTGAAAAGACGCTCAAATCTCAGGAGAAAATTGTCTTCTATGTGGGTATTTCCCAGTAACATCATCTGGATGTGTTTATTGGAGGGGTTCAACCATTCTTGAAGAGGCTGGTCATGGTCCCAGAGGGTTTGCACAGTCGGGTGTTCTCTGGGAGCACAGGTGGCTGTGGGATGCTGGGCCAGCATCAGGGAGCAGCATGGGGCCAGAGGGATGTTTGGGCCAGAGCCCTCAGGAGGGAGATAGATGACCCTGAGCATGGGCTCTGTGTTGCTGTTCCCTTGCTGTTGTCCTCACCATTTCACATAATCCAAAAGTGAGTTAATTGTTTGTTACATTGGTTTTTTTCTTGTGCAAACTTAAAAACCTCCTCCAAAGCCTCATGCAAGGGGTGCTGCCCTGTTCACCACCTGGCCTGTGCCAGTCCCAATGCTCACTTGGCACAAACACGGGAGAAGGCTCCTAGAGGGTAGTCCTGACCTTCAGGACTTCAGGATAATGCAGCCCAGACACTGTTCCCAGGAGGAAAAAAGCTGGTTTGTGTTAGTGGTGCTGTTGTGTGGGAAGTCCTGGCCCCCTCATGGAAGTGAAGCCATGTAGCTCCACAAGCTGGAGCAAGGCCAGAGGGCAAGAGGGAAGGGGCTGCCTGAGCTTGTGTGGCTGAAAAACTTTTTTAAGACCTTGACTCTTGTAAAGTCATAAAGAGAGCTGTTTGGATTCCACTGTTTGGATTCCCCCTGGGCAGCACCTGCTTGGCTCATCTCTCAGAGGGCTGGCCGATACTGGAGACTCCCCAGTGGGGAGTTGATATGGGGCCATCACTGTAAACAGGAGTTCTTTAAAATGTTCCTTGTGTACTCAACACCAAACATGAGTCCCCTGAGGACAGCCTGATCTCTCACTCTGGAGCAGCAAGCCACCTGCCTGTCTCCTTCTCTCTGGTGGCTGTGTCTGTATGTGCAAAAGGGAAAAGCAAGGCAACCTGCTGCGGCAGAGTCTAGATCGATGCCCAGTCCACAGTGTGACCTTGCCTTTCCCAGGAGCAGCTGTCCCTCTGTGAGCCCAGCACAACCAGACTGTCTGTGCAGTCCTGCTCAGGGAAGGCAGAGAAAGCTGCTGGCAGCCCTGAGGGATTGTCGATGGACCCCAGAGCTTGTCCCAGCATAACTCACTCCAGATAACTGCAGCTGCATTATCTCCTGTACATTGGTACTCGGCTGTCCTTAGGGAGTGAGCTGTCTGCTCCTGCTCACTCTTCTATGAATGCTTCCTCCTTCTATCTCTTCCCCAGATGCTGTTTTCCTCAGTTAGGGTGGCTGTTGGTGGGCAGCCCCACAGCTCAGCAGAGCAGGGTGTCTGTGATGGCTGATGAGGCAAGGCATGTTCTCCCCTTCCCAGCGACCTGTGCTGCCCCTGCCCATCTGCAGCCTGACCTCACCCGACCTGACCCATCCTTCTGGCTCTTGCAGAGTTTGCCGTTTCGCTGGTGGAGAAGATGCAGGCTCAGGAAATCCTGCGGAGCCTGCGGCTCCCTGAGTTCGATGACCTCAGCCAGTTCTTCCGCAACCTGCCAGCCACGGCGCTGGTGGGCATCGGTGCCTTCGCGGCTGTCGTCGCCTACTGGTTCGCCAGCCGGCCCAGGGCCGTGAAGCCGCCCTGCGACCTGCGCATGCAGTCAGAGGAAGTCGAGGTGAGGCCAGGGCAGCCCCCGCTGGCTTTCCCCGAGATTTGCATGCCTGGAAGTCATAGAACGGTTTGGGTCGGAAGGGGCCTTAAAGATCATCTCATTCCAACCTCCTGCCATTGGCACCAGACCAGGCTGCTCCAAGCCCCCTCCAGCCTGGCCTTTAACACTTTCAGGGATGGGGCAGCCACAGCTTCTCTGGGCAACCTGTCCCAGGGCCTCAGCACCCTCACAGGGTAGAATTTCTTCCTGACATCTATTTTAAACCTACTTTATTTCAGTGTGAAGCCACTGCTTCTTGTTCTGTCACTATGTGCCCTTGTAAAAACTATGCCTCCTTCATTAAGATCTCCCCAGACCCTTCTCTTCTTCAGTCTGAACAACCCCAACTCTCTCAGCATTTCCTCATAGAGTAGGTGTCCCATCCCTCTAATCACCTTCATGGTCTGCTCTGGACTCGTTTTTACAGATCTATGTCCACAGGGAACCCCAGGAAGGCTTTTTTGTTGTTGTTTCAGTAGTTCCCCAACCTCATCCTGAAATCAACCATGTAATGCACTGTGCCAGGGATCACTTCACCCCTTAATTCACCTTTTTCTGTAAACTGAAAAACTAGAATACAGCATGTTAATTTATTCTCTTAGATTTTCAGTAAAATTTTTGTCTTAGCTTTGCTAAACCATCCATGGCCAAAGATTAGAGGCACTGTCATTGCATGGGAGAAACAACTGAAAGGCAATAGCTGGTGAGACCAGATCACTTGGCACTCTTCATGTGTGCCCATTGCTGAGTTTGGTGCTGCAAACTTGGTAACAGTGAGGAAAAGTAAACCTAAATCCATGCTTTGTCTGAGGAGTTATTACTTTTTATGCTTGCAAAAGGCTTTAAAGTTTAATGATGCAGCTCTGTTACAAAGAATAGAAATATTTCTGAAAATTGTCTCTGCTTATTTTAATATCTGAAAGCAGGATGAGAATTTTTAAAGCCTTTTGTGATGTTCTTTCTAAGATGTTATTGTCTTTAATTCCAACAGCTTTTTAAAAGGGTGGGAGGAATTTGTATTTTTCAAGACAGTTTTTCCCTGTGGTTAGGGAACCTTTAGTTAGACTTTTTTCTGGCTCCCAGTGCAGTCCTGGTTTGGTCATTCTCTCCCTGTCTGCCCACTCCTAAAACACTTCCACCGAGCTCATGCACTGTGGGCTGGCTTCTGCCTTAGTCTGTCCTTCGTGTTGGCCTGGATGTCCTCGTGGAGGTGCTCATGGTGCTAGTCCTGGAAACCTGTGGAGCCCACAGCAGTTTTTTCCCCCAGCACATCTCCGCTCCATGACTTCCAGATCCATAACTCCTTATTAAATTCCCTTGGGAAATATCAATGATCTCCTGTGACAATGAGCTGAGTCAAGTGCTCCTCTGTGAGCAGAGGGTTCTCCTGAGGTGCTGAGGTCAATGTCCCTCCTCTCACATCCCTTTGGGTCTTGGGGCAGGTGGTGGTCACGAGGTCTTGCTGGCATTTGGGGAGTGTGCTGCTTCATGGTGGGGGTTTCTCCATCTCCCCCAGCTCGAGCCGTGCTGATGGCTGTGTCACCTCCTCTCACCTGGTTTCACGCAGGGCCTGGCTGGAGCGCGCCGCTCGGTGATCGGGGACAGCCCACAGCTGCTGACACACTACTACGATGATGCCAGGACCATGTACGAGGTCTTCAGGAGGGGATTCAGCATCTCTGGTGAGAGCACAGTGGTGAGGAGGCCTAGGAGCAGAAGTTGGGAGAGGTGGAGGACCAGACCATGCAGATAACCTAAGCCCATGGTCAATGGTACCATCACAGAGCTCTCATACACTTGAGAGACATCACTTCCCACTCCAAAAAGCCATGATGACTCTTCCCTGCTCTATCATAACTATTTCTGTGTCTGCTGTTTATGGTGTCCTGCCTCATTGGATACATCATCATGGTCAGATTATTATTTTTGGTACTATAAAAAATCCCAGTGGAACCGCACATAATCTGCTCCACAGGACAGGGGTAAATAAAGAACTCAGTAGGTGTATGGAGGAATGGATTTCTGCAAATAGGTACCATTAGCAAATTATTCAAACTTCAAATTTTCATCCAGTCACGCACTGCTGTGTGTTGTTTTACCCTCCTCCAGAGTAGGCCGGGCTAAATATAGTAGTTTTTACCTTTTAAAATCAAAAGGCAGCGCAAGTAGTGGGAACTAGTGTTTGGGATGAGGGCCCTCATCAGACACTAATGCTCATGTGACATTTGGAGAAGCCTTTTAATGAGGCTGTTCAGGGCAAATCGCTGCTGTCTGTGGGGAGGATTGAAGTTCTTTTAGCAGTTGTCTCCCACCAGATGCACTTCTTTGTGTAATTTGCTGGGGATTGCTGTGAGAACCAGCCCAATAACTATGGATTTACTCCTGGAGGGCTCCCCCAAATCGTGGCCCCACATGTAAACTCCTGGCACTGCCCCCTGTAACTCACCGTCTCTGCTTGTGTCTTTCAGAGAATGGCCCCTGCCTGGGGTTCAGGAAGCCCAAGCAGCCCTACCAGTGGCTGTCCTACAAGGAGGTGAGCTGGAGGTGACACCCGCTGTGCATCCTCTTCCCCTGCCCAATACAAGGAGGGGTGTTGGGGTGCCTGCACGTTAGACCAGGAGGTTGCTCGTGCACCGTGTGATGCTTCCTAGTGTCCCCACCCAGGCACATCCAGGTGTTTCATGGGTGTGTTGGCTTTCATGGGCTGGCTCCATGCCTTGAGCCCACTCCTGAAAGCAGCACTGAGGCACTCTGGAGCCATGGGGCATTGCCAAGCACATCAGTTGCTAGACAGCTAATGGTGGTTTATGATAACATAGAAATTGGACTTTTAGATAGGAAATACAATAATTTGAGAGTGTCCCTCTAAGCTTTCCTTAATTTGCTATTGTTTATTTTCCTCTTTTTTCATGTATTTTTTTCTCTCCAAATTCCAGGTGGCTGAAAGAGCAGAAGCTCTGGGTTCAGGCCTTTTGCAGCAGGGCTGCAAGCCCTCCACAAAACAGTTCATTGGTGTCTTCGCTCAAAACCGTCCAGAGGTGAGATTTTAAGTCCAACTTGATATTGTAGTAATAATGTTCCTGACCTGTCAGCTTGTTCTCAAGTTGTATCTGCTCCCATGGCCCCTTCTCACCTTTGTGCTTCCATGTCCTCCTGCAGTGGATCATCTCTGAGCTGGCTTGCTACACCTACTCCATGGTGGTGGTTCCCCTGTATGACACCTTAGGTCCTGGAGCCATTCGGTACATTGTCAACACAGGTAAAATCAAAACTGGTGGGATCTTCTCAGAAATCAGTTTTGTTGCTTAGGATGGTTCATTTTCTGCTTCTAAAAAACACATGATCATAGAATTCCAGAATGGTTTGAGTTGGAAGGGACCTTAAAGCTTATCTGATTCCAACTCTTCTTCACCGGCAGGGACACCTTTCACTAGGCCAGGTTGCTCCAAGCTCCATCCAACCTGGCCTTGAACACTTCCAGGGATGGGGCATTGTGATTATACTTTGTCGAGTGTCATGAATTCACTTAGAGAAGTTCCTGAGGAGCTGTGTGTCCTCGTGCTGGGTCAGGGTTGCCTCTGTTGCATTTTCTACATGCCCAGTCGTGCATAGTCATGGATAGGGGCTGCTCTGGATGTGGGAATTACTCCACGGCCGCCCACTCCTGTGCTGCTTGATATTTTGCCTCCTCGATATTTCAATCCATGTGGGGACCAATTTTAATATTTTGAACTGAATCCCAGAATAATTGTAAATGTCAGCTACAGCTTTGGCATTGATTTAGGTTAGCTAAAGTTGCATTTCTTCCTCATTTTTCAAGAGAGGCATATATGCTGGGATTTCTGGTGTAGCCTGGAGTGACTATCAGAAGTGATATAGTGTTAGCTATGAGCCACAGTCTTGCATTAAAAAATATTTACTGCAACCAGCTTGTTTGGCTGCTTGTCTTGCAGCTGACATTTCCACGGTCATTTGTGACAAGCCTGAAAAAGCCAAGATACTCCTTGACCATGTGGAGAGGAGAGAAACACCAGGCCTGCGCTCCATCATCCTGATGGACCCATTTGAGAAGGAGCTGATGGAGAGAGGGAAGCATTGTGGGGTTCGCATCCAGACCATGCAGGAGGTGGAGGTGAGTTTGCTCTCCCTCTCCTTTTACTATTTTTTGTAATATCTGTAAAAAGACAGTACAGTGTACAGGGATTTGTGAATTGTGTGCCAGGTTCAGTGTTTGGAGAGCACAAAAGAGCAGCTTGTGACTGGTAATACTGATGTACTGGTGTACTTGCCTCTTGATGTTATTCCTTGTTGATAGCAGAGCCAACATTTCAATCCTTTATCCTCGAATGCGCTGTCAGCTGCTATTTAAGCATGGGAAGGGGGTTGTTATTTGAGACACTGTCCTCCTACACATAAGCCTACAGCCTCACACTTGTTTGAAACACCCTGGATGCAGCTCAACCAACCCAAACACTACTTGAAATCCAAGGAAGGCACTGCAGTTAAGGCAAGAAACTCAGAATAATGGTCTCAGTGCCAGCTAGGAATTTGTCTACTTTAGCTCACACTCTCCCTTAGTGGTTTGCAGATTATTAGCAAGTGGGTTACACTGCAGGAATTAAAGTGGAAATCACTTTTGTTACTTTAATCTCTTCCAGGACTGTGGCCGTGAGAGTCGACATGTGCCTGTGGTGAGTGCTGGCATGTTGCTTTTCCCACTTAAAACTACAGCAGAAGGGACCTTAAAGCTCATCTCACTCCAACTGCCTGCCATGGGCAGGGACACCTTCCATGGGTGCTTAGACCAGGTTGCTCCAAGCCCTGTCCAATCTGGCCTTGAACACTTCCAGGGATGGAGCAGCCACAGCTTCTCTGGGCACCCTGTGCCAGGGCCTCACCACCCCCATAGCGGAACAATGTGCAGTATTTGCTTTATTCCCTCTACCTGGAACACTTAAATGAGAAAGCTCATCCTGCTATGAACATGTTAATGGGACAGTAATTAAATGCCATTGTTAAACTACCCTAATTCTACTACCTTGCCCTGGTGGCACTGGAGGAATGTCTCTGTACCCTTCACTTTCTGCTGGGGCTTCTATAGTTCAGAAACACTGCTTGGCAGTATTTATATGGGATATTTTGGGAAAATCGCTTTGATATTTTTCACTGGCTGCTCGTACTCGTACAAAACTCTCAAAAGCAGCTTCTGATGTTCAAGCTGTTTATTTAGTCATTCATGACCCAAAATAGCACAAGTATGGGGTGGTGCTGAGAATACAGAGATGCTACTGGAAATGGGAACAATCAGCTTTGGAATCTTTTCCCCTGTTGTGGAGTTCTTTCCAGAATTGACCTGGAAATTGATGAACTATCTCAAGTTGTCCCACACATCTACAGATAGAGGTGGTGGCTTGGAAAATACTAACTGCAAGACAAATATTCCACCAAAGTATTCCTACACTACAGCATGCCCTTAGTGCATCTGGAGCACAGCATAAAGGGAGGAATAGAGTCTGCATCAACTGAAGAAACCTGGTAAAAAGAGTTTTATGATGGTCTTTTATATTTGCTGAGGGCAATGACAGCTTTTTATGTGAGAGCAAAAACATAATTGGTTTGATCTTTAGGTTTCTACAGTGTCAACAGTCTCTACTACTGACACTTCTGCATTTGACTGACGTGATTTTCTTATTCTCCTTTTGTATTTTTAGCCTCCTCGACCAGAAGATCTGTCAATTGTCTGTTTTACTAGTGGCACTACAGGTAAAAGAGTAATTTTAATCTTGAAATGTTAGAATATCTTATGAAATTCATTGTTAATCCCACCTCAATACATGCAAACTTGCTGTTATGATATGTCAATGATATTTCTAGGCATTTTTAATATTTAAGAATATATAGGTATATATACTTCTGTAGATTGCAAATTAAAAATAACAATATATTTATTTTTCAATTGAATTCTCTGACATACACTTTGCCAGTGGGATTTTCCAGTTGCCTGAAAATCCACCCATGTGTCTGCTTCCCATTTTCCTGTGTAGTTGTGAAGCACTTGGTTGGTTGGTATTTATCTTTTGCAAATGTTTAAAAAAAAAATACCCAAAACCCTAAAAAGTGGTTCCACAGCTTTCCATTCTCTGTATCCTGAGCACGTTGATGTCTCCAGCCTCACCAAGGTCCTTATCACCTCTGTCTCCTCTTCTTGTGTGCTGCTCATGACACCAGCGCTGGGGAGGTTTGGGATGAGCCTGGGCAGCCCATGGGGCTGGTACTTGTGCTGCTGGCCTCTTTTTCTTGGAGAGAGGAGCAGCATCATTTTCTTGCCAGTTCTTAGCAGAGGTAGTGCTTTCTCCTCTCTCCAGAGCCTGGTCTTCATCAGCTTGCATTTCATTTCTTACTCTTGAGAACTCAGCCTCTGTAACATCTCCCTGGAAGCTGTACGGGCAGATGCACAAGGCGTCACTGCTTGGGAAACTGCTTTTACACTTGCCTGTGGGGAAGGTCCATGCTCCAGGGACTGCTGGAGCAGTTCTTCCAGATCTACCTGTGCTCTTGGGATTGCCTAATGCTTGGTCCTACCCCAAAGCATCCTCAGTTTGGTCTCAGCAGAAGATGCTGGGAGCTGCTGTCGGCGGGTCAGGCTGAGCACAAGGGAACACCTTCGTCCTCCACATCCCAGAGAAGACTTGTGCTTCAGACCAGGTAGGCAACTGCTTTATCAACTCCAAGTACAAGCTCAAGATGTTTTAAAAGGGTTTGGGCATTTCACCTTTGGGCATGGTACTTATTTTTGAGATCTGCGCTTCATACTGCCCAGGGCAGAGCACTGAGGGAGAGGAGCCTGTGACTCTGCTCTGTCCAGCACTGAGAATTCCTAAATGGGAAAGACTGAACTCAGTGCAGGACACGAACATCACAACCATGTACAGAGTGAGTGCAAAGTGGCCAGGCATAAATGGGAGCAGTAGGAAACTGAAGGAGCTATGCCGTGGATAACAGCAGGGCACAGTGTGTTTGTGTGGATGTTCAAGTGCAGAGCAATTATTTTTTCAAGTCACTTTTTTGTTGATATTTTTATTTCTAAATAAGAAATTCTGCATAGAGAAGGCTTCTTTTGATTTTTTTTTTATTTGCAGATGCAATCAAGGGCCAGTTTCTGATTCTGTGCTTTTCTTAGAAACATGCTCAGAGTTACAGAAATAGGACAACCAGGAAGCTCATTTCCCTTCTCCCATCCAAACCAGAGATTTCCAATTTTGCAAATCATCTTGAACTGAACTTTCTCATAACACTGCTTTGTGACCCATGAGACCATCCTCTGCTACTGCAGGACTTTGCATGTCACTCTCTGCCTTTTCCAGAGGTTGCATCAACACTCTGGTCTGTTTTCCAAATTCTGCTTTGGATGTAAGAGTTTTACATAGCCCATGTAATTTTTAGTGATCAAATTCAGAATTTTCTTCCAAGGGATATGTTCGCTAGGGCTTTTCCAATTCCAAAGGGCTCTAAATATTTTTGTATGGTATGAAAAAAATCCCTGCTGTAGAATTGGAAAGAATTCCCCAGAAGCAGACTTTAACACTTGCTTTTCTTTGATAGGACCAGATGCCCCAATGCCTCCCAAGGGAGAAAAGAGAGGCTGAGGTTGCTGAGCTTGGATGACAAGACCAACTTTCATGGTTGTGCCAAGAAGCCATCAGCACTTGGAAATGGGCCAAAGGCGCACAGATATCCCCAAACTGTCAGGATACAATTTTTCATGTTGGTCATTCCAGAGAAATCAACTGTCATTCCCTCAATAATTCACTACCAGGTGGATAAAAATTGCTTCCCAGTGGTTTCTCCCAGCCTGGCAGTGCATATTCCTTTTTGCCAGAGCTCCCCAGGGGAGGAAAGTGCTTACATCCCAGAATGCTGATGTATCATGTCATCAAATTAGTGCTGGAGCTCTTGAAAGACCCATTTGGCAATGTGGAAAAGGTTCTTCTATTATTTTAAAGGTTCTTCTATTGCTTATAAGAACTGTCAAACAAACCCGGCATCAAGATAAGGAGGAATTGACATTCCTGGGCTATTAATGGATTGCAGGGTATCCATTCTCTAACAGGACACTCACTGGGTGTGTCTTCGTGAGGAAATTCAAACAAGAACAGTGTTACAGAAATGGCAGTGATTTTTTTAAATAGAGAAACAGCATCACTGCCAAACTTCTCTCAAAGTGGTAGTTCTGGGAAAGGGGTCATAGAAAAAGGCACCTGTTTTGCTGGGTTAACTCTTAAAACAGAACTACTAAGGAAGGTTAAAATTTGCAGGAGTCCTCCAACCCAAAAAGGTGTACCTGTCCCATAGCAGCATGGTTTGTTCTGGATTTCTCCTGATGGAGGCTCTCCTGGCTCCAGCACTGCTGCTCTGCTTGGACACCATTATCACTGCAGCCTGTCTGGGATGCTGAGCCTGCACAGGAGGGATGGAGAGGAAGGAGCCAGGATGTTCACACTTCACATGCTTCCAGGCACGGCAGAGATTCTGAATCTGCATTCACGTCAGAGGTGGAGTGAGTAAATGAGTCAAACATCTGATAAATCTCATAGAATCACAGAACAGTTTGGCTTGGAAGGGACCTTTAAAGCATGTCTGGTTCCAATTCCCAGCCGTAGCAAGGGACACATTCACTTAGACTGGTTTGCTCCAAGCCCCACCCAGCCTGGCACTGAACACTTTAAATCCTCGAAAAAAAGTCTGAAGAATTTTGTCAAGGTGCAGGGACCAGATCTGTGCCAGAGGGCACGGTTTTGAGTTTCCAAAGCAGTACTAAGCACATCTCTCCACTGGTGCCTGAGCTGTGCGATGCTGCAGGAGCACAGCTGCTTCTAGAACTGCAGGGGCTGAGCACGTGTTTGGCTGGACCCAACTCAGTAACACAAGTGATTTTTGAGTCGTGGTGTGTACGTACAACTGATGCCTGTTCATGGACTTTTCTTGAAGCCTGGATCCATGTGTGCACCCAGCTGTGAAAATAACCTGCCAGGCTGATTTGGCACCTGTGAGCCTGCTGGTTCAACACCTTAGGATGGGAGCAGCTGTGGCTGGCAAAGCTGTCAGCTTCACCCCTGAGCTTCGGATGAGACCAAACCAGCCTCCTGTGCACCATGTTCATCTGCAAGTGTTTGGGACTGAATTACTCAGGGCACTTGGAACAGCAAATAGGGATTTTCAGTATAATATATTGTGTTAAAAATATCCTGCTCTATTGCAATAAATGTATGCAACAATTGCTACTGCTGTTTGTGCCTGCCCTTAATTATTTGGGAGGTTGAGTAAGAGTGATGTTGGTAGTGCTGGCAGGGCACAGGGCTCAGTGCTGAGTGTGCCCATGTCTGTGCCCATGCCCACAATGGAGGGCTGCCAGCAACAAAGCCCTCAAACTGCTCTGAAATGAGAGGATGAAACCTATTTTCCTGTGCTGAAACATACTCACAAAGCACCACAGTCTCTTCCTAATCTGAGGAAGGCAGAATGAAATTCTGGCTGATTTACCAATTTGTTACATTAACTGCAGGACCTTTGCCAGGCTGCTCATGCCCACTGTGCTGGGGACACGCAGGGCACCTGCAGATAAAGCTCCTCCGATCTGCCTCCACCAGGAGCAGCAGAAACTACGTGGTAGTGGTGTGATCAAATTAAAACAATCTGCTTAAAAATATGTTGGAGAGAAAGAGGCTGGCCCTGTAATTATATTTGAGCTGAGCTAAACCTTCTTTTCCCAAGTAAAGCCTTGGAGGGTGATGAAAAGAGACAGTGCTGTGACAGGAGTATGTGCAGAGCCCTCCATGCCACTGTTCTGTGAACATGGAGGTTCCGGCCTGTGTATTTGCTGCTTAACAAACTCTGTGTTTTGGCATCCAAACAGATAGGAAATGCAAGTGGTGTACCATGGTCAGCTGAGAAAGGAGTGTAAAAAGGCAAATATTGATGGTGCTGAGGTGCCTGCTGGTGGTGGATGAAACGCTGCAGGGGCAGTGCCCAGCTCTGGAACACAACACAGGGGCTTTGCTGGCTCCTTAATGGGTTTGGGGCTGTCTTCAGGACACCTCTGCTGCTGACACTATTCATGACTTCCCTTAATTGCAGTCTCAAAGGGTCTGCTCTCTGCATTTCTCATGTTATCCAGAGTAGTGGCTAAGTAAAACAGCCTTTTAAATGATGTTTCTTGGTGCTCAAGATCATTCTCAGTCAAAATCTGGATGAAATCCTCCCAGGAGAGGTTGGAACAACCACCCAAGTCTGATGGCTGTGCTCATTGAGTGGCTCCATCTGAGCACTCTCAGAAATTGCAGTTGTGCTATTTCTACTGGAACCTGTTTTCCAGAGTCTCCAAGAGAAATATTTCTGTTTGCAGTATAATTTTATTAAGTTTTGAGTATTGCAGTAAGTGGTTTTGGTGCATATTAGTGCACAGAAATGATGGTGAAAATTAGATAAGTTTTAAAACTGAAGAAGTGAACGTAATATTTTAACCATTTCTTGGTTTGCTTTTTTTTTAAAGTTTTTGAAAGTTATCTTCTGGCTTATCTTTTATACTCCCTTTCTGTTTCCTTTCAGGAAATCCCAAAGGTGCTATGCTGACCCATGGAAATGTGGTGGCGGATTTTTCAGGCTTTTTGAAAGTGACAGAGGTGAATATCCTGAGCTGGAAAAAATTGCCATGTGCAGAGTGTGTGGGTTAAGCTGGTGCCCTCCACAGGCTGGAAGTAAGCTCTTGCAGATAAAAGATGACATTTTTCCTGCCCAGAGGGCCAAATCCCTGGGAATGGAGCAAGGCTGAATCTACAGTACTGGAGGGCATTAAATCCTCTTTCCAGCCCTAGCTCCCAGGTTCTGTAGGGCACAATGGGCTTCTGAGAGGCAATGCTGACTCCTGTAAATCAATTAATTAACTCATTTTGAAGAATTAGGAGAGCACACAAGCCCTGTACAATTGCAACTGGTGCTTGAAGAGGAGCTCTTGTGCTCTTTGTGTCCCATTGTGCCCAAAAATGTCACCATATACTTGAAACCTCTCTGCATACAAAGTATGTATGTGTGTATAAATATATATATAAACATATTTTTAGTATTACTTATGACATATTATTACATATAATTTTAATATTACAGATAAATAACATTACATATTTATTTATTTATTATATATTTGATATTTATATATATATATGTATATAAGAACATGATTTTTTACAAGAATAGTTAATGGTTAATTTCATTGATATTTCAGTATATCTCAGTTTTTGTTATACATATTTCTAATAGAGCATAGTGCTGGCCAAGTGCCTTTATAATATGTTTCATACAACATGTAAACGCATGTTTAGAAACAATATAGGAAGCAGAATCAGTTTACCATGTCATAGTAAGGATTTTATACAGCTTATATAGAACACATATAAATAATCTAATTTCTGGTAGTGAACAGGCAATTCTATAAAGTAGTTACATGCACATGGCATGGACAGTTGGTTACCTCATACCCCTTACTGGTCTTATTTTGATGTTGAAATTACTGCAGTCTTATTACTTTAATCCTTGAACTTTCTGGGATTTCCGGACCACTGGTGCAAAGAAACTCAGATGTGATGTAAGAAATCCCACTGAACATGTTCCAGTGTTTGCAGGGCTGTGCCTCCACAGTGTGCAGGATGAAACACCAGTGCTGCAGTGAGCCCTCGGGCTTCTCAGCATGGAGCTCTCCCTGGCTTCAGTGGCAGCAAGAGGCACAAATGAAAGCTGAGGCATGGAGAGGCCGGAGCTTCAAAGGGCAGGAACATTTATTTTGGAAGGGCACTAATTTAGAGCTGAGGGAACTCGGCATCTTCCAGGACTGGCCTATAAAAATGGATTTAGTGTTTGCTGATGGCAGTGGGACTGTGATTAATCTCAAAGGTATCAGATTGAGACCCAAGTCTGGTGTAAGTGACTGTAAATTCGATATCTCCAGTCACCAGAGTATTGCTGGCAGACAGTAAATGCCTGTAGCTGATCCACAAGATTTGGGTAATGTCTGACCACAGTAATGAAATAGAGCAAAGTGCAAAACATTTGAAAGTAGTATAAATTAAAGAAATAAAATGGGAAGTTCTATAGGTTTGCTGTTTACAAGTTCTTGTGGCAGTTTTGCTTAATTCAGTGATTTTTACAAATTGAACATATTTTGAAGTGAGTCCAGAGCTTTATTATAAGGTTGTTCTCAAATACTAAGAAGCTTTTTGTATTTTTACATTTAACCGGACAACTGTGCCAACTGTGAAATGCTATTCAATGTCATAATTTTGGTCTGATTTAAGACCAGGGTATTTTGTCTGGGCCCTTACAGCAGTATTTTAAAAAATACCTGGTTGATGTTAAAGGTTTTGCATTACTGTGCTTGCAGAAAATGAAGCCAAATTGAAATAACGTATAAATAGATCTGCAGGCCCTAATGGCTTCATTCAGACTGACAGACACAATAATATGAAATGGGATGCTGAGAACAATGACATTTGACTTTGGTAGGTGATGTTTGGGAGGCCATACCCAAATCTGACCAGCCCAGATTTAACTTCAATAAAATATCCCCCAAGGGATGAACTCCTGTGTCTGCCTCCACTGTATCCCAGGTCATGGGCTATTGATTCCTTCTGAGCAGTGGAGATGCAAGTGGGTATAAACTGTTAATACTGTGAGCTGCTACTTTTTCACTAACCACTGGCCCAGTGGTTACAAATTATTGGGTAGTCAACCTTCAGTTTTTCTAATCCATAATATTACAGCAAGCTGTACCCTAGGAAATGCATGTAGAAAGATTATTTTCTTTTGGAGAATGGGTTAGTTTAGGCTTTTGGGGCCTTTGTGTATTCCAGCTTTCAAGAGAGAGTTAAAAACTTGGCAAAATAAAGACCTTGGCCACTTTTTTTTTTAATAATTTGTCCAACCTTCTCTTTTCCCTGTCTGTGGGACAGTCATAATGCCCTTAAAGTCACATTTTAATCACTTAAAATGATGAGAAACACTAACAGAAGTAATTAGTTTCTGAAGCCTAAGATGAAATAATTCATTTTTCCAACACAGCCTGATTCAAATCAATGATTAACCAAAGGAAAAGAAAAAATCACTAACTTTGACTCTAGTAACACTGTGATGCTTGAATGAGCTCTATGCAATGTGGGAAGCTGCCCCTGCAGAGCCCTGCTGGTGTCCAGGAGGCTCCTGCAGGTTAGCACAGGGATCCTGGGGGCTCCTGCAGGTTAGCACAGGGATCCTGGAGGCTCCTGCAGGTTGCACTGGGATCCTGGGGACTCCTGCAGGTTGGCACTGGGATCCTGGGGGCTCCTGCAGGTTGGCACTGGGATCCTGGGGGCTCCTGCAGGTTGGCACTGGGATCCTGGGGGCTCCTGCAGGTTGGCACTGGGATCCTGGGGGCTCCTGCAGGTTGGCACTGGGATCCTGGGGGCTCCTGCAGGTTGCACTGGGATCCTGGGGGCTCCTGCAGGTTGGCACCAGGACCTTGCTGTCTGCACACAGCTGAGAGCACAGATCAGGGTCTCGGCACCTCCTGGTAGAAAGCAGTGAATAAAAATTGGATTCTCCGTTAGGGTGAGCCTCCATTCCCAGCGTGAGCTGCATGGATACGATCTGCCTTCTGCCAAGGAGAGCCCTCTCCATTGCCCTGTGTGTACATCTCTGTGCTCTTTACTCCTCCTGCTAACTGAGCTCCATGATGCTGTGGCTTTAACGCTTCCCTGTGTCCGCCGCTCCCTCCTCTCTTGACAATCTTTACCCTTTTGCTCCTCTGGTGCCATTTTTCTTTTTATTGTTTTATGACTTTCTTGTTGTCTTCCTGTCAGTGTTTCTTTCCTTTCTGTCTCCCATGCCCTTCACCTGCAGAAAGTGATCTTTCCGAGACAGGACGATGTGCTCATCTCCTTCCTGCCTCTGGCTCACATGTTTGAAAGAGTTATACAGGTAAGAAACCTGCCTGAACTGACGAGGCCTCGTGGGGCTCCTTGTGTTTTCTTCCAGAGTCAGTGGTCTCCTACTTGTGAGGATGTACACATTTCCTATTTGCCTTTAGCACACATGTTTGAGAGAATGGTACAGGTAAGGTCATGGTGTCAGTGGAAATCAGCTTTTTTCCACAACAACAACAACAACAGCAACAACAACAGAATAAAATACTAAATAACCAGTGATATCTTGTAGCACTAAAAAAGCTTGTACTCCAGAAGTGCCATGTGCATAACATCAGAGCCATGGTCTCAGTGACATGGCTGTGAGTCCAGAGCAATGCCAGGAGAGTTTCCCAAGTTCTCCAGCTTACACTTGGCTCAGGGATTGAAAAATAGCCCTTCAGCAATGAGCCAAACTCATTGCTTATTCAGCTCATGGCTACTGCTACCTGAGCAATTTTGGGACAGCTTTTCAAAGCACTCTAGGATGAAGTGTCATGTAAGTCGAGATAATTTCATGCCATTTTCTACATCAGCTAAAATAATTTCATTGCATAAATAACATGATCTGCAAAAAAAACCCCAACTTGGCAGACACTGAAAAAGAGGAAACTGAGATCATGGTGTAACACACGCCATCCTCCTGGCAGGGCAGCATGCAGTGGGCATTCACTGGAGCCTGTGTCCCCTGGGAATTGTGGCAGAACCAAGCACTAGCTCTTGCTAGCCCACAGAACTGACTCCATGTCTCTTTTGGAAAAAAAAGAAGGGTGATGATTTGTGCTGCAATTGGTGAGTTAGGGAAGTCAGGTGAGACAACCGCATCAGGTTTTTGGCCTGAGAAGATGCAAACTTAAAATTGATCCAGTATGTGAAGTTTGTATCTGGATCCAGTTGCAGCTCTGTACTTTCTCAGGGAGGCCTGTTTCAGGCTGAAAGCATACTTTTTGAGTCAGACAAGCATCTGAATATAAACTTCCCACTTCTTAGTAACATCTGTGCCAGAAGTAATATATTTTTTCCCTGTTAAAAACCTCACAAATTGGAAGTGAAAGCCCATGAAAGATTGAAAATGCTTTCATTTCACGGGATGTTGCTGTACTGAAAGGGACAACCTCCAAAGGATATTCAGGTTTATCCTCCCATCTGAAACAGCTTATTAATAAAAAGATTTTTTCAAAAGGGATAAAAAGTCATTTTCAAAAGCATTCTGAACAGCAAGCACTGCATCAGTGTCCCTAGTTTTAGCCAATATGATTTATTCCTGGAATTTACAGTTAAAATTATACAGACATTCTTTCAAGCTAAAAACTTCTAGTTGTAATTTTCAATTCCCAATGAGCACACTGGTTACATTTTCTTTTTTTTTTTTTTAATTCATGTGCAGTGTAAAGCACAGATTCAGCAGTGTGATTTTCATTAAACCCACATCACATGTGTAAAATTCCTGTGGTTTCAGCTGATGGAGACAGTCTCTAACTGCCTGACAGAGCAGTAAGAGCAATCTGGTTAGTATTGCAGACTTTTAGGAGCAGCACAAAAAGACCTCGGTGTCTCTTAAGGAATTTTCAACTTATTTAGTTATCTGGGGAAGACAAGCCCACAAAAGGGAGCTGAAGTTTTCAGTCTACTCAGGAAGGCTGGGCTCAGCTCTGGCATCACAGCCACTTGCTGAGGATGCTTTTTCCTCCATGCACTGTAAAACCATGGAAGAAGTGCTGGTCTCCAAATGTTGTTCATTGACCCAGTCTGTGACGGGTCCTTGGCAGGGTTACTGGTTACCAGTTACCAGCTGCCAGTTGGCTCATGGCCCCCTTCCCCATCCTGCATAGTGAGCTCCATTCTGATCTGATTAAAACATCCTGCTTTCTTTTCAAGTACAAGACTTCTGGATTTGTAGTTTTCATACAAGTCAAGCACCTTTTATGATGTGGGCTTCTGTTTCTGGGATACAGGATCAGGCACTGTATTGCTAACATAGTTTATATTGTTGTATTTAAACAAAACTAAAGTATTAACATCTAAAAGTTGGCTGCTGCTCCGTGTTTTATGATGTTTCTTACTTTGCATTTCTGTATTGACAATGGGTCCTCATGCTGTGAGCTGCTGTGGGAGGGCTGGGCTTTACGAAAGTTGTGATCCAGACTCTGACCATAACTGGGACTTCTCTGTCCCCATATGCAATGGATGAAGGGAAATCCCTTCCAAAAACTTTGATTCCTTGTTCTTCCAGAACAAGTGGCAAATTTGGTGAATGCTGAATTGCCAGTACTGAATATTTCCCAGAACTATCTGGACATTTCTACTCAGTGCAAAATTTATTACTTCTATATGTATTTCCCAAGTCCTATTTTTGCCATATTGGAGAGTAGAAATTCAGGAAAGGTGCTTCTGCGCTTGGGAGGGATGCATTGCAGTGGGAATTGAAAGCAAAGGGGTTACATGTGTTCCTCTTTCTCCCCATCAGTCTGTAGTTTACTGCCATGGAGGGCGAATTGGCTTCTTCCAAGGAGATATTCGCCTCCTGTCTGACGATATGAAGGCACTGCGGCCAACCATCTTCCCCGTCGTGCCTCGGCTGTTGAACAGAATGTATGACAAGGTGAGTTCGATTTTGATTTTACTCTTTTTCAAACAATGGAGTTTATGTCCCTTTAGTACTCATGTGGAAGAATTCCCTTAGTCATGGAGATTTCTCAAGCAGATTACACTATTTCTGCCTTGCTGCAAACTCATTCTCACCCTGTGTGACCAATACAGCTCCCCCAGTGTGTAAGTCTGTATTATGACTTACACAGACTCCATACACAGCTATCATGTGTGAATATGAAATCCCTCTGCATTAGCATCCTACTCTGTTCTCACTAAGATTACCAGTGACATTTCTAGAGAAATGGGATTTTTTCATCACAGAATCATCAGTCAAACCTGGCTGAACAAGGATCTTTTGTGCCCTTCAACCAGGTTTGAAACTTGAATCTCTCATTCTAGTGGCAACAACAGCTGAAAATCAGGAATTTCAAAATGCATTTGAGGATTTAGGCAGTGTCAATGTGACAGGGGCTTTTGGATTTAGAAATCTTTAAAACTAAGGTAAAGGTATTGCAAGGTATTTAAGACAGGCACGTCTGGTCATCATGTTAAATCTGTTTGACCAGCTGGGAATATTTATTCCTCAGAAGACTTATCCGCTAAAGACAAGCTTAAGCACAAGCTACTGATTTAATTTTTCCCCAAGGTCAGGGCTCTTGTGCTTCATTAGAGAGACAGGCACTGGGGGTTTCTCATTTGTTGAGGTGGAGTTCGTGCTGGTGCCTGATTAAGCCCAGGTGAATGCAGCCCCCATCACCACATCAGCCACCACTTTTACCTGTTCGTGTTGCTCATTCCCTGATGCTCAGGTTGCATTGATTTCACTGAACACTATCACAGAAACTATATAGTAAGAGCAGCCCTGTAAATCTAGTCGAAGCCTGCACCACCATCCTCTCTTTTCCCCCCAAAGGACGCACACGTACAAGAGGGAATGGAGCAAAAAAATCATTCCTTTTTCCCCCACTAATAAACCCCAGGGTAGCCTTGTTTACCTGTGCTGCAAATGTAACTGCACCCACCTGGCTGGGTGGGTGTCATGGGGACAGCAGGTGTTGATGTGCTCTCTCTCCTGTGTGACATCTGCCATCCTGTGCTCCCACAGATCTTCAGCCAGGCTGACACCTCCCTCAAGCGCTGGATCTTGGAATTTGCTGCAAGACGGAAAAAGGCTGAAGTTCGAAACGGCATCATTAGAAATGACAGTTTGTGGGATAAACTTTTCTTTAATAAAATACAGGTAAGTGATTTAAGAAATGAGTCTGAAGTCAAAGAACTCTCGTTTCTTGTAGCAATGACTGGTTTTCTGACAAGGGAGTTTCAGGAAAAATTTCTCCATGGATAGGGTTGTCAAGCATTGGAACTGGGTGCCCAAGGCAGTGATGGAGTTACACCTCTGAAAATGTTTAAAAAAGGTGTGGATGTGGCATTTGAGGACATGGTTTAGTGGTGAAGATGATGCTGGTGTGGGGTTGATGGTTGGACTTGATGATCTTAGAGGTCTTTTCCAGCCTTAACAATTCTATGATTCTATGATTCCTTAAAGTTAGTGTGGTCCACTTGCCTGATGAACTGGGGGCAATTACTACTCACTAGTGAAGAACAGACTAGAAAATGGAATAGCAAAAGGGAACCGAGCACAGTTTGTTGCTCTGTGAAGTTTTGCCATATTTATTTTTATTTTTTTATAAATAAATATATATTTATATATTGATTATTTTAATATATTTTTATTTTTAAACACCATGCATAATATCAAAATTTCAGTTCTCTCAGGATAACTTTTCAGAGGGAAATGGCAAAATACAAGGCAGGCTAAGACGACATTTGCTACATCCCTCTTCAGCAGCACCAAGAAATCATTAATTTATGGAATAGTGCCAAAATTTTTTTGCAGCTCTCAACTAGGAACTGTGCCCCTGTGGGGGAGGAAAGGATTGTACTAAACCTACTCCAGGGATGGAATTCAGGAAGGTGGTCGTGAAAAGAGGAATCACTGATCAAAGAGATGCTGCTCCAAAGTTTTCTGCAAAATCTCAGCAGATAGGATTGGATTTAGGGTTGGGTTTCAGTTGGGCATATTCAAACCTGCTTTTCCTCCTAGGGAAAGAAGAATAAGGTTGTAAAGAAAAATGCGCACGTGAATCATGGTTTAGCAACCATGAGCAAAGAAATCAGAATGCCCTCCTGTTTGCCACACATCTCAGTAAAGAAAGAGATTAAATTGGCTTTAAACCAGTTTTTTTTGGGCTCTGTACTACTCCAGGAGGCTCTGATTACTTCATTTTTTTAATCGGATGACTTATCTGGAGACATGCCACTTTATTTTTAACTAAAGAAACTGACTGTACTTGTGGTCTGTGGATTAGTTGTCCTCAGTGTGCAAAGATAGCAGAGTTCACCGAGCCAGGAGTGAGCCAGGCTGCATATTGATGCAAGGGCTGGCGAGACGGGCAGACTCAGTCAGCACGTGTTTTCTTTTGTGCTGGGTTTTCTTTTTTACTTTTAGAATAAAGAAAAGGAAATGAAGGGGGAGGAGAAAGAAGTAAAATGGGACACAGGAATTGATGTAATACCCTCCAGAAATATTTGAAGGTCATCTGCCTTGAAAAAGGGACAACATTATTTTAGAGGGCTTGGGAGGCAATTCGTTAAAACCAACGAGGTGTAAATAAGCAAAGAAAACTGGATGGGGGAAGAGTCTGTTTTTCCCAGCAGTTCCCAGAGCCAGGTCTGCAGCCTGCCCAGGCAGAGCAGTCGCAGGAGCCGAGGCTGAGTAGCTTGTCCAGGCACTCTGGTCTCTGTACACTTAATGGGAGTTTATCCCTCAGCAAAGCTTCAGAGCTAGTTTGTATTTCCATACATGGCCAAATCACAGAACCACAGAATGGTTTGGGTTTGAAGAGTCCTTGAAGGTCATCTAATTCCAACCCCTTGCCATGGGCAGGAAGTCCTGCACATCTATCCTAGAGACAGCATTTTGTGCAAGTTCTATATAAGCAATGCTCATGGTTTTGACGTCTGTAGTAGTTTCTGATGCTTTCTTTTGTTTCCTCCTGCCACCAAACAGGCAAGTCTGGGGGGCTGTGTCCGCATGATAGTGACAGGCGCTGCCCCAGCGTCCCCGACTGTGCTGGGCTTCCTCCGCGCAGCCCTCGGATGCCAGGTGGGCTTGTGTGACTGTCCAGGGATGTTCATCCTCTGCTAGCAAGACAACACGTATTTAAGGAAGGAGATGGGTTTAGAACTGCATTTAGGACAGCTGTACCAAGATGGATCCAACAGCCACGTGGCTTAGGGCATCCATGGAGTCCTGGTACACCCTGAGCTCAGTGGGGTGGGAACAGCCCTGGGATGGCAGTAACAGGCAAGAGATGTTTTCCTTCTGGGCATCTCCCAAAAAAATCCCATAGGCTCATCCCACCCACCTCTCAGCACCAAACTGAGTATGTGCAATTAAATGCATTTGTGAAAGTGCTGGGTACTTCATTACACGGGTTTTATTCTATATATAAATGGAGAGAGCTAATCTTCAGATGTCAGCGTAACCCACTTAAGATGCCCACTGCGTTTTTTCTGTGATTAGGACGCCCAGGGATACTAAAAGGTCTCATTTGAGAGCCTAAAATTAGTTAGTGAAAAAATAAAAAGGGTAGATTTTCAAAATGTCCCACAAAAATACCTCCTTTTCCCACTAATAAGTTCCTCTCATAGTGTAGCATATGTCTTGACTCAAAGGCTAAGTGCTCAACTCATCTTCTCCCTGTTTTCAACATTATACAGCCATGGTCTTTCCTAGTCATAAATGGAATTTTGTACACAGTAGGAGCCAGGGACAGTGTCCCCATGGCAAATGGGAACCCACACATTGCAGCTGTAGGCTCAGCTCACAGGACTGTCCAACAGAGGGCAATGCTTGGGATTTCAGTTTTTAATAGTGAAATCTTTTATGATCTTTTAAAGATACCTGTCTCTTTGTCAGGTTTATGAAGGCTATGGCCAAACAGAATGCACAGCTGGATGCACCTTTACAACTCCAGGTGACTGGACATCAGGTAATGATTTTCTTCCACCATTTGAAGAAATAAAAAAATGCACATTCCTTTAGGAAATTCTGGACTGTAACATCAAGGGCAGGTTGGATGGTGCTTGGAGAAACCTGATCTAGTGGAGGGTGTTCCTGCCCATGGCAGGGGGTTGGATTGAGATGAGCTTTAAAGGTCCCTTCCAACCCAAACCACTCTATGCTATTTCAAAATAGGTTTTATATCCGAAGAGGAGGTGTTGGTATTTAGTTTCAATAGTGCAAAACCTTAATTAAGGAAATTATTTCTATAGACACAGCTCCTGCAAGAACATCCAGTGTATCTACAACTATGCAAGTAACTAATTATAAAATGCTAATTATTGTTTATAGGAGAGATGACAAGTGACTTGATAACTTTGATTTCCAGGTCATGTAGGAGCCCCTTTGCCCTGTAACTTAATCAGATTGAAGGATGTGGAAGAACTGAATTATTTTGCTTCCAAAGGAGAAGGAGAGGTAGCAAATCACATTTTTTGTATCAAATTCTCACTAGGTAACACTGTATGAAGTAGTTATATAATTATAGAAGTATTTTACCTTTGTAGGGTGCATGGTTACTGATATGTTACATAGTGCAGTCAGGAAAGGAAAATGGCAGTTTAAAAACAGAGCAGCAAAGAATTGATGAAAAAGGAGCTGTGGCAGTAGTTCCAGCCTGATTCCTTGAACTGCTAAGATTGAATTAATTAGTTCAGCTAAGAAGAGCTGAATTGCTGTGATTTCTACATTGCTGTCATTTCTGTACTACCCAAAAATTAAACTTATTGAAATAACTTTGTTATTTTTAACTGCAAATGGAATGCAAATCAACGTCAAGCAGATCAGTTTTGCAAACCCTACTTCATATTTCCATTAGCTTGAAAAAAATCCATAGATAGTTTAATAACCCAATCTATTTTCGTTTCATGGAGCACAGTCATTAAAATATTTCAGATTTTGTGAGTTACTACTTAACTTGTATTTATAGCAGAATAAGAAAATAATTCATTATCACCCTGGCTGTTTTGCAGATCTGTGTGAAAGGACCCAATGTGTTCAAAGGTTACTTGAAAGATGAAGAGAGGACAGCTGAGGCACTGGACCAGGAGGGCTGGCTTCACACAGGAGACATTGGAAAATGGTTACCTGTGCGTACTGGACACACACAGAGTTCTTATGGCAATTGTATTATCCCATGTAAATTTTCAAGGACTGAACTTAGGTTTCCAGGCAGGTCTATCTGTACACAGGATTAAGTTTATATTTGGCAGAATAAGCTCGATATGCCAGTGAACCATTTGAAAGCACAACAGGTAGTTGAAAGCTCTGTTAAAGACAGACTGCTTGCTCAGTTTCTGTGGTTAAAGAACTTCTCTGGGAATTCTCATTTCTTTCTCTTAACAGAATGGGACCCTTAAAATTATTGATCGGAAAAAGCATATATTTAAACTTGCTCAGGGAGAATACATTGCACCGGAGAAGATAGAGAATATCTACATCCGCAGTGACCCTGTTGCTCAGATCTATGTCCACGGAGACAGCCTGCAGGTACAAACCAAGTTTGCAGAAAATCGTACTTTACTCTTTGTAGTTAGAAGACAGAGAGCTGGGTGTGAATGAAGGGAAAATGTGAGTGGATCATGCCACATTGTCTCCCTTCTTCTTTGGAGCTGGCTGCCAGCCAGGCATGAACTGAGCTGCTTGTGTGACCCTGAGCAGCTTAAAGAATGCTGTGGCCAAAGATGAAGCCTTTAAGTTGGCTTTGGTGTCACTCTTTGGGTTTCCAATGCTGTCCTTTGCCACCATGCCTGTGGTAAGCCAGGAAAAGGCAAAGCCACTGCTGCCCCCCAACACTGCCTGCCCATTCTGACATCTTGTTCTGTTAATTTGCACATTTATACACACACCTACAGCTTCTGAAACCATGGCAATTCATTATCTGCATTCAAGGCTCACAGGCATGAGCCTTCCCTTGGCATGAGAGTTTACCTGGGACGTGCAGGGCCGTGTGAGTTATTAATGTCCAAGAGAACACAAACCCAAATGAGGGTATTAAAACTGCTGGTAAATGTACAGTTACAAACAACCTTTTATCTGAGAAAAAGGCACAGTCATCAGAATGTACTTCATAATGATACGTTAGCAAATTACTGATAAAATTATACAAGAAGTGGTGAACATGCAGAAATTCAGCTGACTTGTGTATTCACTTCAATGTAGAGCCTGGAATGGGGTTCAGCTTCCGTGTGCAACTCTCCTTCTCCTTTACCTACAGGCCTTCCTGGTGGGAATTGTGGTGCCTGATTCCGAAGTTATGCCAGGTTGGGCAAAGAAAAGAGGGTTTGAAGGAACATACGCAGAACTTTGTAAAAATAAGGTTTGTATCTGCAGTACAGACCTTTTTTTTTTTTTTTTTTGCGGTATCATTATGTGTGCACAATACTGTGTCTAGGAACGATGATCTCAGTGACAAGAATTATTTCCTCACTGAACATTCAGTAGGGTTGACCTGGATCCACTGATGTGTGTTAACTGGTGGTACAGACCTCTACCAGCTCTGGTGTGGCGGGGGCAAGAGTCTGTCTTGCAGAGAACAACAGTACAGCAGGAGGAGAGGTGGTGTTTGCTTAGATTTCTTAAATAAGACAACTAAATAAGACTTATCACAGGTCTTCTCTGTGGTGACCAGCAGCAGGACCAGAGGGAAGGACCTAAAGTTGTGTCAGAGGATGTTAGGAAAACATTTTTCCCAGAGAGGGTGGTTGGGCACTGGAACAGGCTCCCAAGGGGGCTGGTCACAGCACCAAGTCTGACAGAGCTCAAGGAGCGTTTGGAGAACGGTCTAGGGCACATGGTATGACTCTTGGGACTGTTTTGTGTAGGGCTGGGAGTTGGATTCCATGATCCTTGTGGGTCCCTTCCAGCTCAGGACATTCTATGATTCTATGAAAAGGACCCCAGCCTTTAACACGTGCTCTTTAATACTGAGGAACTGCTTTGGATCACATCAGTGAATACTGATGCCACTGAACCATCCCATTGGTGTCTGTGAGCAATGATTCTGCATTGAAGTCTGGCAGATGGCTGAAGGATTGTAAATTTAACAGCTAGGTCACATAGCTGGTTTGAAAACAGAACCTTACTTTCCATACCAAGGGGACACTTAACATCACCACACTCAAGTTTAATGTTTATACACTTTAATAGAATTTTGTTAATTGCATATTAACTGTTAGTAAGGCACTTGAACTTTACTCAGAAACATGTTTTTTGGTGAACAGTGAGCAATAATTGCAGGTAAGGTTGACTGTGGTAGCTCATGAGGAATTTCTGTGTTTTAATGCAGGAACTGAAGCAAGTGATAATGGAAGACATGGTACGGTTAGGGAAGGAGAGTGGACTTCACTCCTTTGAGCAGGTAAAATGAAACACATCATTCAGTGTGGTCAGACAGGCAATTTGTGTAGAAGAGGGATTTGTCAGCATACATTATGTTACTACAAATCTTTGTTGCAGCTGTACATGATGTTTTTGGAAAGAGCTTTATTGCTGGTAAGTTGTATTTATTCCTTTGGAAAAACGTATTTGCTGTGATTCTGCTTCCCACTTGAAAAGCTTCCCATGCTTGAAATTTGAATTAAATTTAGTGAAAGTTTTGGGTGCAGAGGTCAAAATCTAAATTGGGGACATGGATAATCTCCAGACTGACAACCAGAGATAAAGATAAACATCTGTAGGAGTCTGACTTTTCTGACACTGAAAGCTCTGTTAGAAATTGGGTCACTAATTACTGTGCTTATACCTGACCTCGAAATGCTGCTGGTTTCTTTATTTTCAGTCTGGGCACTAATTCTTTACTGGTGCTTGTGTAAATATTTCTGCAATAGAGCTACAAACACTTCAGAAGGAGAGATCTGAAATCAACCATGGATTACATAGCATTACAAACAGAAAAATTATCCACCCCATTTTAAAATGTCAAATGCTTGTTTCTGTTTAAAAAAATGAACATCTTATTCATTACATATAATTAGCATAATTTTGCTTTTGTTTAGGCTGTTTCTGGGTGATAATTCTAAGGAGTAATTCACCATATCTGAGTGGAGCAGAAGAATCATTAAACATAACCCTATTAATCTTAATTTCTCAGTTGCCTATGCAAATGAAATAATAGCAAAAAGAAATTTATTTAAAAATAATTCAATATAAAGCATAGTTTTTAATGCACATAATCTTCTGTGCTACTAAGTCTTGTTTGCCTCTGCCATGGTCTTCACAGTATGAAATATCCTCAAGTAATCGATTCTACCAGCAGTTTTCAATTAATAAAGTATAAAGCCGTGAGGAAAGCCTTGTCATCTTTCTAAAAATTAGAATAAAATAACAATAGAATAGACTAAAAACTACATGATACAGTTTCCAAAACTAAAGGGCTTCTAAACTTCATCTCTGTTGCAATATGTAATATGAAAACCAAACTTTGAGCCAGATACTGTGGCTAATGTTCCCATGGCATGGGGTCCCCTGTTTATGGGGATACTCTTTATCATCCCCATCCTTGTCTGCAGCTTGGATCTCTGTCTTGGGAATGACAAGTCTGGCTTTTATAACCATCAACTTCCAGGCTCTGAAGTGCAGCAAATGGGGGAGCATTAATAGCACGAACACTGATTTATAAAGGATGTCGTGGGGGGAGGACCTGCACCACGATGCTTGCAGAGAAAGATGAATCACATATCTAAAGGAATAGAAAATGGATTTTCAGCCTGTATTCCTGGAACTCCCAGCCTAACAAACTGCAAAGCAGTCTGGCTTGGGGAATCACAAAAGCAGCAGATGGCTTGGGAATTTTGTCTTAAATCAGTGGGCTCTGACCAGTCACGCAGCAGTTCTCTGCTTTCTCCCACACCAGCATGGGAAGGAAAACTCGCTCCCATCTGTGCTGCCAGGCTGCCTGCTGTGCTCAGAGCCACTGCCTCCAACAAGGGCAGCCTTGTCAAATGCCATTTGCACGAGCTGAAAGATCTGTATCACTTTAATTAGCTGAAATTCTTCCACAAAGATGATCATCCTGTACGCGCTTTGTGCCTGCAAAGCTTCACAATAATTTTGCACAATTGAATCAGTGCTATTTACTTTTGCAGTGGGGTTAAGGTGAGGTTTCCTAGCACAACTCCCCGCCCTTGCCCTCACCCCCACTGCCTTTCAGCTGTGTGAAACTGCAGTGATGATATCACGCTGTCCCTTGTGCGCTGCCTCACAGTGCTCTGGCCTTGGTTCACACAGAAAAGAGGTTTTTGTGCTCATTCTCTTGGAGAGCTCCCTTCTGCGGGCAAGGGAGGGAAATCCTGAGGACTCAGCAGAAGAGTGCCCTGGACTTGAGGCACCACTGGAGGGAAGCACAGCAAGGCTGGCATAAAAAGTTTATGCTTATTGACTGTGATGCCTGTAACCTTTGCTATAAATATATCCCTCTTTTATTTTAGGTCAAAGCCATTTATATTCACTCTGATATGTTCTCGGTGCAAAACGGTTTGTTGACACCAACATTAAAGGCTAAGAGACCAGAACTGAGAGATTACTTCAAAAAACAAATAGAAGAGCTATATTCAAGCATCTCCATCTGAAATAATAGGAAGAATCTCCTGAGTGATGGACTTCATAGCAATATTAGAATAATACTCAAAAAGTACAGAGCCAGAACGACACTACTGAAATGGATAAGCATCTGAATCTTACATTTGAGCCTTTCGTTTTTCTAGGATTTCATCACTAAGCATATTTTCCCTTCTTTTTGCCATCAGGTGTGGTACAATTTCATTTTTACTCTAGGTACACGGTAGGGCACTACTACAAATTACGCTAAATTGCCACAAAATATGCAGAAACTTCGATCTATGACCAAGTAAATTATGGAAGCATATCTTATTAATAACTACAAACATTTCTAATTAAAATAGGGAAAATTTCAGGTATGTCTGTTGATATTTGATTGTATATAACCTAATATATTAGAAACTAAAATCATGGATAGTTCAATAATGTGGTCTACCTCAAATAATCAGTGATTGATGGTGAAAGTAAAAGTCTCTTTTCTCTGATTTGGAAGTTCAAGCTGGATATTGGTTTATAAATAAGTGATAGTTTTTATATTTTTCAGGACATAAATGACATTGATTTGATTTAACCATTGATGACCTAACAACCAGAATAGAAATAGGAAGGAATCTCCCACTATTTGTACTTAATAGACCTATTAGTATATTACATCTAGTGGATTAATGTTACCTTGAAATTACAAGAACAGGATAGGAAGCGATAGCATAGAATCCCCTCTATTTCCCTTTCATCCAAACACAGTTTATCCATGGTATGCTGATTCTGCATTAGGGCTCCTTCAGTCCAGTGCAGTCATGAAGATCTGAACTGCTCAAACTGAGAAGGTTGCAAAAGCATCGCTGGCTCTGTGGCGGCTTTAGGTGGGAGTTCACGATAATCCTTATGCTCCCAGTCCCTAATTTATTACTTCACATGCTGCTAATACTACATAGTCCAGCTGGACTAACTCCCTTTCAGAAACAGCGCTAAAGAAATGGAGCACAAGGAATAAGCTATGATTCTGGATGGGGTTTAGCAAAATGAAAGGGTTTGGGGAAAGGCCAGCCTGAGGTGCAGCAGTGGAAGGCATCCTTTGTTTGGCCATGGAAGGGAAAGGAATACTGCCCCGAAAGACCCACTGGGGTGGACTAAAGGCTGTGTTAGCTGTTGCTGTGTAAGGTGTCACTGTATGGCAGAACAGTGGATGTGGCAGCAGAAAGGCCTGCTATGGAAATGCCTTTATGTTCAGACATCTGGAAGCATCAAATCCCATTGGTATGACTTCCAATGGCCTCTCTGGAATAAACACCAAGTTGTCTAGATGAAACCTTAGATTTCTGTGGTCATCAGAGAGGGGATAAGACTCACAAGGAGTAGGAACAGACTCGAGCTCTCTTTTAGGACAAAGCATGGTACGAGGCAAAGAGAAAACTGTCATGTCAAGTTGCTTGAATACTTGGACTGTCGATGGCTTCTTTCTGCTAAACAGGGTCCTAAATATCTGTATTATACTAACTGATGTTTGTTGCACCAGTGCATACTAGCATGGAGCTGTGCCTGCTAGATCTTTGCTAGGACAGTGGAAGCACACTTATTTTCTCTCTTATAGTGGAATCCACTGTGGACTTTTGAATCTAAAAGTTTAAATTTTTAATCTAAGCAGTGTTTTCTCTCTGAAGTTCCATTGCATGCTTCCAAATTAAATAAATCAAATTAATTAGTGTTATGAGAAGACTGATTTATTGCAGTGATTTCAGAATAAAATGATACATAGGAAACTGTATCAGTAACATAATGACTCAATGAATGTGGCAGTTTGATTTATCAGCTGCGCGTTTGTCTGAATCCCTTTATGCGCCTGATTCCTCATTTGATTCCAGTGCAATGACTCATATCAGTCCAAAGCAAGCAAAGAAATGTCTGAGATCTGATGGGATCATACATTCATTTTTCACCCGTGTACGCAGCAACAGCGTCCCTGGGGAATTTGTGTGCGCCACATCTATGGAGGATAGGGATTATTGCATAAAATCTGGCTCTTTAGGTCAAGTCATAAAGGATTTTCATCCCAGTGAAGTGTAGTTCATATCCTTTTTGTATCAGCCAAAAGACAGTCATTACATACACAGCCTTCAAAGCAATGGAGAATTAAACTCACTATAATTTCCTGAAACCCAAACCCTAGTCATCTAGGTAAGTAGAGAAAAGCTATTTTTCACTGATATTTTTTTGCCATTTGAATTTAATTTACTTTTCTCCTAAGATGATTTTAGGCTTCTTCAGACAACTAAACTCTGTATAAGTATAGAAGATCCCAATATGAGTTTATTTACAGCTTAGATGGCTGTTATTTTTACATATATGGTGCTGAATAATATATCTATATTCTTCTTTTGGTATGTGATGCAACATGTTGGATGCATTAGAGCCAAATATATGAACACCAAAAGAATAAGAGAAAAAATTGGCAGACTTGGCCACACTTGGATGATGCAAAATCTGAGAGAAATTGTTGTGACATCAAAAGTGTGAATCCTTTCAGAACTTGTGGAAAATTATATAAATAAACTAAAAGCTCTCTTTTATACTTGTGTAATCAGATTTTCCTCTGCAGGTCACTCTCTCTCACCATAATCATAACGATGTTGTAAGAGATTAACTCCTGAAAAAGAGACATGCATAAGGCACGAGCTAGGCTCAATCCTGCTTCTCTTCAAATTCCAGGAATATTTATTTTGTATTGAGCTTTCTTAAACTGAAACACTTCTTATGACCACCAAGGAAAAATCCCTAGGGCTGTCCAGTAACCAGTTGTTTGGTTTTAGTTGGTTTTTTTTTTTTCCTTAAGATAACTAATTACCAAATTAGTTTCTATTATTCATCTTAAAGAGTGGAGACTCTCTTTGCAGTCAGTTTTGCTGTCGCAGTGCTGCATTCTTGGACGTTAAATATGGGAGTTGCTTCCTGGGTGCGGTGCTATGCCTGTGGAATCACTGGAAGACTGTCTTATGTATAAAAAACCAGAATAAAATACATTTTCCGGGAAGAGATTCTTGCTTAGTTATATATTTTGTATGTTCTTTGCTTGGTATATTGCACAGAGAAAAATATGTTCTGCCAAAATGCACAAAGTGTGAGCAGAAACTAGACCAGAGTCTTTAACCCCATGTGGGCAGGA
Source organism: Monarcha castaneiventris obscurior (assembly GCA_026261815.1). NCBI lineage: Eukaryota > Metazoa > Chordata > Aves > Passeriformes > Monarchidae > Monarcha > Monarcha castaneiventris. The sequence goes on from JAMPIT010000371.1 coordinate 2,374,831, forward strand.
AATACATGGAATAATTCTGTTGTGAAAGGCACATTTGCAGGTTAAAATGCTTGATGCACATCAGGTGAGACATTGCCATGAATATAAAATTCTTGTGTGTAACAAAATAATCTGGCTTAAACCTCTGGAATAAAAAAACTAATTTAGATTTTTTTTTAAGTTTTACATGTGTTAAAAGCACAAACTGCTGATCTATATGTAAATAAATGCTACAAGATGAATGTAAACTGGGAAAGAATATACTATTTTTGCATGATAATAGGTTACTTAAAGACCTCTTGATGCCTTAGAGAAAACTGGAAAAGTATTTTATTTAGAGGCAATTCTATTGGCATACTTTTTGTATCTTTGGTTTTCTCTGGGGGAAAAAAATTCAGAATTAAAACATTGTTTTTTCTTGGAATTGATGTTCTTCAGTATTTTGCACATTTGGTGGTTTCTATACCACGTTTGCTCCTGTGAAGCAACGAAGCTTTTCAGAGAAGAAATCTGGATGCCTGTAGCCCAGAAGTGAAAAAGTTTTAGATCCCTTGAATTCCTCCAAAGAAAAATGTTTTCTGAGGCATCTGGAGTCCCTTTAAGCCCTTCATTTCAGCTTTTTGTTATGTATTTTAGCAAAGTAAAAGCAGCCAACAAATGAGGCGTTTTGGTAAGTGTTGCCTATTGTATTTTGAACTGAAAGGGAAGGGGGGGGGGGTAAAATTTAACATATACATTTGTGTAAAAAAAAAAATCTTAACTGTTATTAAAGATTTTTCAGTTTTGGTATATTAGCATGTATATCAAAGAGCCATCTATGGAAACTTTTGTAAAGAACTAAATTCTCAACTTTCTTCAGACTGCTCATAAGATTTTCTCATGAAATGACATACAATAAAAGCTCTTTTATAAAATCAGTTTTTCCTCCAGTACTTTGTCCTCACTATCGGTATGAAGTCATTTGGAATGTGTGCCTAAACTAAACATGTAAAAATAATAAATTATGTAAAATAAAATAACAGCCAAAGGAATATTGGAATGTGAGACTGATTTTAGCTATCTCCTATGAAAACAAATGGTTGCAGATTTCTCTGAAGATGAAGCAGTCTATCTGTAATGGTTTCATTTTTTTTAAATTTTAAATCAATAAAAATATAACCAAATGTATATGCTTGTTTAATATGAAATGACAATTGGGAATGCATAGTATTTTTTCAGGCTGTGTCTAAACCAATAAAGTTTCAAAGCATTCGGGCTCTATTCCGGTTTTTGTGTGCACTTGTACCTCCCTTCGCTTGGAAATGCAGAAACGCCTGAAGTGTCCGAGGCCAGGTTGGATGGGGCTTGGAACAACCTCGTGTAGCCGAAGGAGTCCCTGCCCATGGCAGGTGGTTGGAACAGGATTATCTCTGGGATCCCTTCAACCCAAACCATTCAATGATTCTGCACGCTCTATTTTTTCATGTAACGAAGCAACGAGATTCCTCCTCTCTACAAACTTAAGTTGAAACCCGGGGTCTGATCAGTACAGGGAGTATCACACAAAGGATTTATTTACTCCATTTCCATACCCGACTTTTTGCCCTGTGAGGGCGGTGAGGCGCTGGCACAGGTTGCCGTGGAAATATCCCGGCTCGGCCGGGGCACGGAGCCCAGTCCCTGCCTACAGAGGGTGCCCGGCCGATGCACGGAGCCGCCCTGTCCCTGCGCTGTCCCTGCCCACAGAGGGTCCCGGGCCGGGGCACGGAGCCCAGTCCCTGCCTACAGAGGGTGCCCGGCCGATGCACGGAGCCGCCCTGTCCCTGCGCTGTCCCTGCCCACAGAGGGTCCCTCACGCAGGGCCGGGTGCGGCCGCCCCGCGCATGCGGGCTGTGGGCGCGGGGCGGGAGCGGCCGCGGGCGGGCTGCGCTGCGGCCCCCGGGTCACCATGGAGCGGGGCCGCGGGCTGCGCGCCCCCTGCGCCGGGAAGGCGCCGCGGAAGAAGCGCCGCGCGTCCCCTCTCCCGGGGGCGGCCGCAGTCCCGGGCAGCCGGGCCGGTGTCTCTCAGATGTGCCGGCGGCGCCTGTTCGGCAGCGCGGGGCCTCGCGGGCCCGAGCCCGCCTGTAAGCGCCTCTCCGGGGCGGCGGGGCGGGGGCACGGGAGGCTGGGCCGCTACCGGCGGGAAAGGGTGGGGGAAAGAGCACCCGGCGCTGTGCTTTGTCCGGGCTGTTCTCCTGGGTAAAGATGCTGGGCAGGATAATCCGGCTGAGGATTTTACCAGTAGTGTCCTCGGTAGTTCCCCAAGGGTTTGTTCCTCACACCTGTGCCCAGCGCAGTGAGTCCTGTGTGAGGTTGGGAAGTGGTTTCTTGTTGTCCATGTCCCTCACGGCTTGGAGAAAGCAGACTGCTGTTCTGGAAACAGGAGTGTTCCTTCTATTTAGCTGCTGGTTAGCAGTAGGAAGGATTTTTCCTTCTGTAAAGTGCCTCCCCTCCATTTAATCAAGTTGGAAGGGAACATTTAGAAATGGCAAGACAAAAGCCTTGCTCACCTTTGAGAGAATGCTTTAAGAATTTCTTAAAGTCGTTACTCAGAAGGAGCCGCCTCGTTGTTGAACGCAGCTAAGAATTTGAGGCCTGTTAAGAACAAAATGCAGTTCAAGGGAAGGGATGGGAATCAAGTGAAGGCTGACAGAGTATAGGGAAGACCAGCGTGGGATGGGGAAGACCAGCGTGGGATGGGGAAGACCAGCGTGGGATGTCTTGATCCTGGGCTGATCTTGGTAATTTAAAAGTAAAGCTTTGCTGTTAGAGGGTACAGCGAACATTTGTTTTTGCCTTGTTCCTGCTCTGCTGGCTCCTGCTCTTGTATGTATTTAGTGCTCCTGTGCACAGGACTGGGTGCAACCAGCAGCCTTGAGGTCTTCCATATCCTTGAAAAAAAAAAAGGAAAAGGATGAGTCTGTCCATATATCATCCTGTCCTGAATTCCCAGGAAGCTTCAGCCACAGGGTTCTGTGTGGCCCTGGGGGAATGCAGTGTTTCAGACTCAGGTTTTAGTGTGGGGATGGACGCTCCTTTCTGGTTGTAAAAGCGTAACTCTAGAAAGTTTGGCTGTTTGTGGCTGTTGGATAATGAAAGTAAAGCACAAAGCTAAATAACTTACAAAATTAGTTTTAGGATAAGAAAATATGACTCTGAGATTTGCTGGTTTCTGATTAATTGTGTCATTGATGCCATTTGGGATTATATACAGTGAGGACCAGTTTATGTAGAAATCCTTGATACTCCTAATAAACTCCATTTAAAACTGATTTATACTCTAATACTTTGAATCAAGGTAAAGGTTGCTTCCAAGGTGGTGGGGCTTTTTTTGCTTTTAATCAGCAGGTTTCTAAAACACTAGGAGTATTTCTTTAAGTCTGGTTTTTTTTGTTTTGTCTTGATACACTGTTGAAAAAAGCAAATTCAGATTTTACATTTTTTATGATAATAAGGTCAAAAAGTGTTAAGGGTGTGGAAGGTGTGAACAGCTATAGGTTCCCTGTTAGAAATAATCATCTAAATTCCAATATTGAAATTACCATTACTGAATGAAATATTTATTCTCTAGGCCTGAAGAAAAAGCTCAGTGGGAAAAACCTACCAAAAATTAAAGAAAATGTTGAATATACTGAAGAGAGCTCTTCATGCAACCGAAGGTCAGCTAGAACTCATTGAAACACACCCTTGTTAAGAGTTGCTAGTAAATAATACTGTTTTGCCTTGTGAGATGGCTCTTGGAGTGATGGAGTCTGAATTATCAGTACACTGATATTTGTCAGATTATTTATTGACAGCCCATAAAGACATTTTGGAGTTGTTGCCTTTGTCTAAAACAGTGTAGCTCTGTGATTGAACTTGGTTCTGTTCTTGAACTGCAGCAATCAAGTGAATATCAGAGGAACAACAGACTTCAAGGTAAAAGAAGAGGAACCAGAAGAATGCAGTGGACCACTGAAGGTGAGAATGCTGTCTTGCTTTTTATCTACTAGTGATGGAGGATAAATCAGAGGAATGTGACACATTAAATTCTTTTTCTATTCAGATAAAATTTCTTGTGAGTTATGTGTGTGTGTGCCCAGACGTTTTTCAGGCCGAACTTGGTCCTGTATTTTGGTTTACATTTTCTGTATCTTTGGCCAGAATAAAAGCTGTTGGAGCTGCTGGTAGCATGAGAAAACATCAATGCTAATTATCCTTAATGAGGCAAGGCTGTAGGAATTGTGTTGTGTGGAAGAGATCTTAGTAGAGTGTGATTCCAGAGAATGCTCACTTCTAGGTCAGGCACAGACCTTTGACAGGTTGCTGTTGCTCTTTCTTGTGTTATTAAAACTGGAACAAAGTGATTGGAGATGATGGTGCAGAAGTGTTACAGGACAGTTGATACTGCAGTGGCAAGAGAGTAGTGAACCAGGTGTGTTTGAACTGAAATCTGCTGCAGCAAAGGGCTCAGGTGATACTGGTATAAAACTATTTTTCTTTAAAATGTTAGCTCTCCTTTAGACTCTACCAATTATTTACATTTTCTACAAAATGCTTAGTTTTTTAGAATCTACTGCCTACACATCATAGATGTTTGTGTTTACAGAAATGGTGTAGGATTTTGAAAGTGAGACTGGGTGTCTGAAAAAAAAATCAAAAGGCAGTGAAGTTCATTACTCCACCATTGTTGTGCATAAGTTCAGTTGATGTCAATATGCCTTCAATGGCCGTCTCACCCAGCAAAGATTGTAGGATCAAATGATGGGGTATTCGTCAGGAATTTTAGAGCTGTAGGTCAGATAGCAGGTTTTTTAATGTGCATGAAAAACCCTGCTACAAATTACACTGTGAATAGCAGGTTTAAGTGGTGAAATACTAGACAGTGAGTTTTCTCAGCATCTGCTGATGGAGGATATTTAAATGCCTTTCTTTGTCTACAGTCAGTTTTCTCAGGTTGTTTTTATTGGTCTTTTAATTTTAGGAATCCAAAATAATCAACTTTGAAAGTAAAGGAAGTTTGAAAAATGCTGAAGTGACTTCAAGTGAGTATAATGGCAATACATTATATTATTAAATATATTTTTATATCTATATTAAACTAAATGTAAAATTAATGATATAATTTTATTTCTAGAAAGGTACTGGTCTTGTACTGTGCTGTTGTTGTACTGGTTCTGACTGTGATATTAGAAAGTGAAGGTTTTAAGACCACTGGCTGGACTTCTGTCTCTTATTGCAGCCTGTGACTGGGCTCACGTGAATTGGTTGTAGGCAGCACAGACAGACCCACAGCACCTGAGACAGTCTTGAGCCCAGCCTGTTGGAAACCACATGATCTTGGTTTTATCCTTGACAGAACTAGCTGTCCACATGAGTTCTTCAGTTTACTCAAACCTGCATTTCTAAAAGCTTGTGACCTATTTAAGAATTACCCTACTAGAGGATAAATTCTTCAGGTGTGTCTTGTGAGCCTTGGGCAAGGAAGGTGTCTCTCTTAGCTTATGGTAGTGTATGGAAGTAAACAAAGGATGCCCTTTGTTTGCTTCTTTAACTGTATCATGACTCATTATAAAATACTGACATGACAATATTTAGCTCATTACAGGAATGAAACTCAGATAAGGAAATCCTGATGGTTTGTACAAGATGGTAGATCTTTTTTAGCCACCTTTTTTGTCTCTTTCTCTAGGTACAGAAATGACTCTTCCCACAGGTGTTTCCACCTTTCTCATAGAGTGTTTAGATGAAGATTCAGCTGCAGATTATAGCACTACAAGCAGCAGCCTGAAGAGTTTTTCATCCCCTGAAACATTCAGAGGTGATGATTCAGGTGAGACTTTTGGGGGACTTATTTTGAGTTTTATTTGATGTAGAAAATGTGAGGAGACTATCTATAATAGAAAGACTAGCTGCCTCCCTTGGTGTGATTTACCAGGTGATATCTTTGCTATAAACCTGTGCTTAACATGGAATCTGTGTATCTGTCCTCTGATCTGGTGTGAATCAGGTCCTGGTGTAATTTGAATCGTACTTTAAACCTACAGTAGTCACTGTTGGCACAAGCTGTTTATTGGGAATGACCCACAAATGTGCTTTCAGTCAAATTCCTTCCAAACTTTTCTGCAGGTGTTTGAGCCAAGATAATGCTTTAATTTTGGTTTTTAGTTCCTGTCCTGCAAATGTGATTGCTTCCGGTTTGGTCACAAATTTAATAGCTCAATGAATTTCAGCATAAGAAGTCTGCACTTACATTTTTTATGTCCAGAAAGGTGCAATTTTTACTCTGTGGACCCTAGCAAGTACAAGAACTCTACTCTTCTGGACTCCAGCAAAGCAGTGACCATAGATAAGATACCACAGATCTCGAATCTTTCAGCAATATTAGGTAATTATTTTCTACAATACTTGAGGATATAAATGTAAACAAATTTCAGTCTGGTGTGAGGAGCCTTTATAAAATATGTAATGATCATTTTATGTAAGGTCTGTCTGCAGAATGGAGAGCAGCTCCCTGCTAGTGGTCTGTGTTTGCTTCTAATGTTGTGCTTTATAAATTAGTTTGCACTAAAAAATTGTCTGGTCTAAGCTGGCATACCTTTTTCATTTAAAGTTTAGCTTTCATGTTTTGGGTTTTTTTTAGACCCTGTACCAGAGGATTTTCCAGACCGAGGCATTAGAAGGTAATTGCTACAGCAGACTCTTTGATGGACCTAAATGTTCAGGCTAAATGTTCAGGCGAGCAGAAATGTTCTTCTCATTTGAGTGATACTTAAAAGAAAGGCCAGTACAAATAAGCCTCTGCTCCTGCAAACACTTCTGTGGAGTTTCAGCTACCCGTGTTCTCACTAACTTAGATACTGGTGGAATTTGAAATTGGTCAGGGAGGAGGGAAGTCAGGGTAGGAGTACTCCATGAAGAATTTTATGAAAGGAGGTGACATTTATTTACAAAATCCTCAGAAAAGTTGCTTTTATGCAGTTGTATTAATTCTGTCAGATTTCCTTTAGTCACAGCAAGAGGTGTGTGCTCAGGTGGTCTGGCCAGGCTTGTCTGTGAAGGGTACCTGTTGTCAGGTCTTCATTAAGTCTGACATTCTGTGCTTGCCCAGAGAAAAATCAGTTTTTGGGCAGGTCTTTTATGTTCTTTAGGAATCACCAGCTTACATGGGGTGCTCCTTTGCTTTGGAATGCTGCTGACTTTATAATACAATCTTGGGCCAGGTGACTTGCTGCCTATTGTTAGTGTTTCCTTGTTTGGAATGTATCTGCCAGGAAGTGGAATGGTGTGTGTGTGTGGTGTGCTGGGACCCTGCTGACACCCCCCTGTTGTTGGGTGCCAGGTTTTATCTGACAAGTTGTAGTGAGGTTTTATCACAAAGAAAGGTCTTCCATACTTGGCCTTGTCACAGAGCTGCCTTCAGGCCTTGGCATAAAAACCTGAGAAACATGAGTGTTTTTCAAGGAACAGCATAATTTCTTTTAACCCTTGTGTTCCTCCTACCAGTCTTACATGCAGACATTTTCATTCATAACACATATCAATCTTAGTGTTTCAGATCTCTACACAATTGATTCTGATTTTTCTTGTGAACCTATTTTCCCTTGCATCCTCCTTAAATATGTTCTGTCCTACAATGCCAAAGTGCTAGGTATTTAGTGAGTCTTCTCTGGGTCTTAAATTGCAACAGTCCTCAGGATAAGCTGTATGACTTGATAAACTATCAAATAACTGTAAAGGGTGATTAAGCAACTCCTTAACAATATTTTTTAAAATAAGCTTTATCCCTTTTCACTCAGCCTATATTTTCCTAGGATTTTCTTATTAAAAGTTTTTTTCAGTGTTAACATTCCTTCAGAATAGTTGTTTTTTTTTTTTCCTCCTCTTCTAGAAAGAGACCATCAAATTGCAATTACAGTTCTTCAGCATTAAGCGTTTCAGCTACGCTGGCAGGTAAAATATGATCTGAAGCAGTTGTACTAGCTGTGAGAACAGAATGTTCTACCCAAACTTAAATGATTGCACAGTATCTAAACCAGGCTTGTACTGTCATTTGTCTTCCAGCACAGACTAAACTCAGTTGTGTCTAGAAGGGAAAGTGTAAATTGAAAAATCGTCCCAGCAAATAAGACTTGGTTCTAATTAATGTATTAGGGGAAGAACACAAGAACAACCAACCAACTAAAGTCTCAGGCCCTGCATTTTTCCATTTAATCACCCATGATGCTCAATGAAAATTGATATTGTCTTACTTACCTTACCCAGGAAGACAACGGTTTGTGTCATGCTCTTTACTTGAGCTTATTTCATATAAGCCTCACAAATACACTGAGTCCCTGATGTAACTAGAGTTCTGATCTGTGACCAATATGATTCTGTCTGGCCCAGGTACCATATAATTTCCCCCTGCTTAATTTTGAGTGTAATGGCAGCAGAAGTTGCCACTGGTAAAGACTGCTGTAATTATACAGGTCTCTGGTTCCATAGTATTTACCCAGCTGTAAATAGCCAGGTGAACATAAGATTAATAAGCAGCCTTGTTTAAGGAATAGGAGAGGAGTAAAGCAGTGCTGATGGTGGGGAGAGGGAGATGAGGATTATATTGGAGGGTGGAACTGTGTTTACATGGGTGGTTTTGGAATTACTCCTTTTTGAAAACCATCCTGTAAGTCATGGGGTGTAGAGTAGCTGTCTTTGTCTCAAAGTCAATTAATGTGTTGGAAATCTGTCACAGGAAAAAAACTCTGTAAAATAACAGCTGCAAGAGAGAGAACTCCAGACCTAAAAAGTGGTATGCGCTGTTCTTCACCGTTAGGACCGGAAAGCAAGGTGAAAGATCCTTAATAAATTAGCAAGGTTGTAACACAAACGATTTGCTCCCTGTATGGGTGGAAAACTCCACCTAGAGGAATAGTAGTTCCTGCTGCACTTGTAAAGGGGTGCTTGCAGCACGGGCAGAGTGAAGATGTAGCTTGCCTCTCCCTCTCGATAGAACAATAGTCATGGATGTCCCCAAGCTAATTGTTTTTCAGACTGGCTGTGTCAGTGGTACTGAAATGGGTTGTGTAGAGCTTGACTAAGTGACAGAGGGACTCTTAAGTGCTTACCAGGCTATAGGGATTCACTTTGTAACACAAAATTTAATTGTTTCACTATTTAGCATGATAATCAAACAGCTAAAGCCAAAAGGCTGAAGAAAAAACCCCCCAGTTTTAATCCTTTAGAAGAAGGTTCGTCGTCAGACAGATGGAAGGGGTTGACAGCAGAAGTTCTGCTAACCAAACCAGCAGATGCTGTGGTGGTGAGTATTCCCTTTGTGCCCCACTGATTAACACTGGCACGGAATGGAAGTGGGAGTTGACTCCTGACCAAAGTTATAAGTAATTAGGAGAAGTGGCAGGAAGTGCCACATCTGAAATGTCCATGCTGCAGTAAACTAATTCTTTGTCTTAATTTTGGAGAGCATAAGACCAAAAAAAACCTGAATGACAGGCATTCAGTACTGAAGAACTAGTAGTAATTCTAAATGGAGTTCCTAAAGTATTGTGTACTAGGAGAATGCCGTAAGAGTAATAATAAACAGCAAAGACTTTGTTACTGAGTTCTTCTCTGTTTTTGTTTAGCAAATGACTTCCACTGTGCTAATCATGGAGGAAAATAAAGTCCTAAATAATCCCGGTTATGCTCAGCCTCTAGAGCTAGATGTAAGTGTCTATCTTACAATCTGATACTTTTTTTTTTAATGATTAAAACCAAAGAAAACATTCCTTGTGGCACACTCCATTTCTGCCTGTACATATGTTACACTGCAAATTGCACAATAAACTGTGATAAATTCTGGACAATTAAAAAACCCAAACAACCCAACCTAGGAATTTGTTTCGTATTTTTACAAATGTAATATAAAACCAGCACTAGTATCCTTATTTGCACAACCCCTTTGATTCAAAATTAATATTTAAATGCTAGTTTGCATTCTTTGGCAGGACAGGTAGTACAGTACTGCCACTTGTCTCTGCACACTTGAGCTAGTGCTCACTAGATTAATAAACAGAGAACATCAGGGTCTTGCTGAATCCCTAAATAATTCTTTTTAAGCAATAGAATATCTTTTGTATGAACCAACAACCGTTAGCCAATCTGAATTACTGTGTTATTTAACTGGGCAGTTACTCCTGTATATTTTGTATTTTGATGGAGCTGTAGCTGAGCTTGTCGCCGGTGTGCAAAGCCTCACCTGGGGAAGACCTGTTCCCGAATACCACAGGTCCTTTTGTAAATTCAGAAGAAATTGTTCCTGCATCTCTGAGCTCAGAAAAAGAAATTATTCCTCAAAGTCCAGAAGAAAAGAATATTTTAAAGGTTCTGATTTTCTTGCACTTCTTCAATCCAGTTTTGTCATGCTTATTTGTAGTGTACTGTATATTTAATTCTTACAGTATTAAAACTGCTAAAGAGAATGTTTAAAGCTTTGAAGCTTTCTATCACCCTTTCCAATAGCATGTTGAGTGTACACAAATGGTCTTAAATGTTTTCTAGTGACATGTCTTGAAATCTGCATGTCATCTCTTAATTTCCCTAGAAGAAAGCTAAAAGAACATTTCTTCAATGGGAGTAGTTGTGTGAGTGAAATGTCATTAATCTTTTCAGCCTCTGTGTGACAGACAAGAAATCTGCTCCATCATTAGAATGTCACCAGGCCAGAGGCCTTCCCGGCGCCAGCGAGTTCCAGTTAACAGGAAAGAGTTCCACCTTCCCAAAGGAGTGCCTGAAGGTAAAGGAGTATAGACTTGGTTCAATGTGCAGATGCTAACTAGTTAGTTGAGTGTTTAAAGCTTGTTGGACTTTTTTTTAAAGTCTGGGTATTTGGAAAAATCGCAGGGCTAAAAAGAGTAAAAGATGCAGAAAACTTCAAATCTCTGGCTTAATAGTGTTCTTGTGCAACAATACTTTATTAAAACTGCACTAACATTTTCTCCCCCAAGGATCTTTAGCATAGGAATACAGTCATAGGCTACTTCATAATTAAGGCCTTATTATTATTCTGTGCTTTATTTCTAGTGTGAGTAAGGCCGAGCTGAATTTTACATCTGGTGTTCACCACTGCCCTCCCCCCAAGTAGTTCAAGCTATCAGTAATGTTTTTCTTTAAAAATTACCAGTTTCTCATAAGGCTTCTGTTCTTTCTCCTGAAACCCTTAACATAGGGAAAGCTCCTTTCTTCAATTCCTAGATTTTTGTTAAACAAAAATGAGAAATGTGAGCAAAACTGTTTCATCACATAACAGAGGTATAAACCCCACCCTTTCCCATCTCTTGTGAGGTTTCTCATGAAGCGTCATTTATTCTGTTTTAATTCAGTACAGAGATACTGCGTAAGTGTGGCAGCTTTCAAAAATACTGAATACACAAAAATTTTCATATTCGGTCTCATAGGTCCAAATGTCTTCTTACTGTATTACCAGGTGAGTTATATGCAGCATCTAGAATGCAGGGAAGTGCCTGTGGGTGTGTATGTATTAATTAATGAGACTCACCCAATGCTTCTGTACAGATGAAAGAACTGGGATGCTAGGTCATGTGCCCAGGCAAATTGTGGTAATACAGAACACAGGTTGTAGTTGGTGGGCAAGTGAATCAGCAGTCAGCAAGTTCTGTTGTCAGAACAAAAGTTTGGTTTTCTTACTGCTTTTCTAGAAGGTCCTGGTATCAGGAATTAAACCCACTGTGGTGGGGGGCTTATGCTGGATATTTTATTCTCTGCTCAAGGAGTCTTTCAGATGATGCTGATTTTCAATAGGAATTTACATATACTCAAAACTATTGTTCTCTCCTCACTGGCAAATGAGACCTGCAAGATCCAGATTCTTCCAGACAAATGCTAGCACTGGATATATCTAGTGAACATCTGAACAGCTGGTCAGATCAATGAGCTTTCTCTTACATGTGAGAATGTGCCACTTTATTGATAATTATTTATCACTTTTTTTTTCTCTCAGATACTATTACAAGTACCAAAAATTGGATCTACTGTAAACAGAGATGAGATTTTTTGGCTCTCAGCAGGAGTTAACAGAAGAAATTACAGTCTTGCTGCTGTGGCAGCGTGGTGAAACAACTCCTAACTAGTTATTAATGGTTGTAATTTTTTTTGCATCTATGTTGTTTAAAATTTAGTATTATGTGTTTCAGTAAGCTAGTAAATACTTTCTATTAAATTATTTTGTACAGCAACTAGATGCTGTTCTGGGCATTATTCTGTAAGGATTCCATAAAGACCATTCTTCAGTTTGTTTAGATTTTTAAAAAGTGTGACTGAAGAACAGCAGACCAAATTGCATTAATGGAATTACTGTTGGCTTTTTGCCACGATTTCTAGTTTTTTCTAGTAGCATTAGCATCTAAAGATATGCCCTCTGTTTAAGTGTTAATAATGGTTGTGAAGGTAACTGCGTGTCCTGGGAGTGGTTGTGAAAGCATTCATGTACTCTTGGGGACCCAGAATAGAATGCTGCCATTGAACTCCTTGAATGCTTAGGCCTGCAGAACTTTGGAGGTACAGGACTGTGTGTTCTGCTGTAATCTGATTTCTGAGCATGAATACAGGCCATCTTCACCCCATCATCACTGTGAATTGGCTCTTAATGATCACTGTCACCATTCTGGGCACATCCACTGCCCAGTCACTGCCATCTCAAGAGTCCTTCCTGTTTCATCTCAGAAATTTTGTAATACCACATCTCTCAGTCATTGTTTCTCTAGTGGCTTCAGACTTAGAGAAAGTAAATGCCTTACATGAACACAATTGTGGGAAAAACCCTTTTAATAGCTGAACTGTTTGAAGAGATGGATATTGACATTCTGGATTTTCAGGTTACTGCTCACACTGTGTCCACATAAGTCAGATTCCCGGTGCTTCCAGTTCAGCTTGTGGATTGTTAATTCATAAATGTTTTTCTTAATGTGCTGAACGTCTCAGAAAACACTGTCAAGAACACATTTTTTTCCACTTGAATTCATTGCACATTAAAGTAATTTGGACCCCTACAGTGTTCTCACTACAATATCCTTTATTCAGACTTTTTCTGGACAAAAAGGGAGTTTTCAGTGTTTCAAAATGGTAGTATGGCTTTCAAAAGTCTTGAGTTTGTTTCTCAGTGTTATCACCCTGGAAAATAGTTCTGTATTTCCAGAAAGAGCATGACAAGAAGACATATAAAATTCACAACTTTGGTTTGACTGCATTTGAAAATAGCTGCAAAAGTTCAAACCCTGATCTATTCCCCATTGTGCTGGGGTAGAAGGAAGTGCAAATAAATGCTGCTGGATTAGTCTATGAACAAGTATTGTATAAACACTCTGTATGGCTCAAGGTTAAAAATTATGCCATTAAGGTATTTTTCTTTTAAGCATTAGTAGAATGAGTTCTGCCAGTAACTCCTTGGAGTCCTGTCAGGTATGCTTTTAATTATCAATATCCTTGTTGTTGCAAATACTAAGTCACGAGTAATTATGCAAGAATCTAGAGCCCCTAGGAGACAGAGGTGAGCTCCTTGATGTAGCTTTAAGCAAAATTGAAAGTTACATATTTAGTAAGTTGTGCTTATAATGGTTATTCAAGTAAAGGATGGTCCAGGATAAAGATATGTTTATTGTAAGGGTATTCTGGAAGTCATAGGAAAAAACCAGGCCATTTGGTGGTGTTATACAAAGAGACTAATATTGGCAAACTAATTGGAAAGTACAAGAGAGGAAAAGGTTTGTAACTGAGGAATTGGCTGTAGCAGCCTGAATATTGCTGGGGTTTGCTTTTGTTTTTCTTGATGTGATGAGGCTGTATAGGAGGACAGAAATACCATGAATCACAGTCTCTTGTCCTTCCGTTCAGTTGTGAAAGCACTGCTTCTTATCATCTTTTGTCTGACTCTTAGAGAAAGGGTAATTAATTACCAGGCTAGCTCTTTGCTCCAGGGAAGGAAATTCATTTTGAGGCTGCAACAATCTCTGCTCTTGTTCTGCTGTTCTCAAAGGAAAGGCATTTTCCCATAGTTAAATTTTCAGCTGAAAAATTACTACATAAAATTTCATTCAGAGTGGAAACTGGCTCTTCCATATTGGATAAAGGTTATGGGTCATGGCCAGTTAATGGGTAGGACAGAGGAGGTTATTTGTGCAGTGATTCAGGAGAGGAATCTGTTCAGTGTCAGTGTCTCCAGGGCTGCTCTGTCACAGCCCAGACATGATGAAGTCTTAATGACTTGAATGGAATTGCTTCCAGCAAGTCAGTCCATGCAAGAACTCTGATAATCCTTTATCACCAGGAATTGTGCATGGCAGATGTATGTTGAGTAAATCTATTATACATAAATCTGTAAGAGGTTTTTCTTTAACACTGTTCAGTTATTTTTGTTATCTGAAGTGCACTTCTTGGAGGCTTTGACTTCAAGTACCCAGAGATGGTGGGAGATGTGCTGGAGTGCTACAAGGGTACATGTACAAGCAGTGGAGGATAAAGGCTTACATGCAAATGGTTCTGATTTGGTTCATAATCTTTAGACACAGAAGAGAGATGACTGGGGTCCAAATCAAAATATGCTGAACGGACACATAAGTTCACTTATATTTAAAGGGACTCCATCAGCATGAACTGTAATGCACTTGAGCTGAGCTAAATCTTCATTGCTCTAAGTTGTGAAAGTACTGAAAGCTGAGTTACATATCCTGGCCAAAATTCTATCATTTTGTTGTGTTCCCTGAGGACTTTTTATATTTGAGACTGTATTTACGTGCTCCCCTTGAAGCCAGGAGGCTTTCACATGGTGAAAGAATGTAAAGAATTGGTCATGTATAGATCTGTAGCAGGCACGGGTGTCTTCTGTACAGAACAAGGGGGAAAAGATGCATCTAAACATTAATTCCTGTTTTGTGTTAGAGTCATCTACAGCTTCTGGTAGACGGAAAACAAAGTTCCTACAGATGGGTGATTGTGAAGAATCATTATGTGTTACACATGTGTTAAATTATGCCTTAAAAACAATCTGCTTAATTTAATCTTACATCATACGTTGTTTTAGCTTAATTCCATTTTACAGGGAAAGCAGATGAGTCAGTTTTGTCAATCCTTAATTAAACTTCCTAGCAGTGTTGTATCTGAACAGTGAGACATTGAAGGAGACTGTTAGCTGTTACCAGGGTTTTTATTCCACTAAAATGTTACTAATAAAGAGTTTTGCAAAAAGACAGATTCTTTTGATTTTACAAAACCTATCACACTTTTTTCTTCTTTCTTTTTTTCTTATAATTTGTTTTGGAGTCAGTTGCTGGGCTTTATGTCCTAAATACTCTTTTGAGGATGGATGTTTTACGTGTAATGATGGCTTCCTCTGCCATCAACTACACGCGTTCCACCTTCCCTGTAGGTTTTTAATCGAGTGCACCTGAGCTGAGCCATTCTGCTCCAGCTGTGGGCGAATCGCTTCGTGTACCTGGCAGGAGAGCGGGCAGGAGCTGGATTTTGGAGGTTTGGGGTAAAAGGGTTACCTTTCTCTGCTGCACCCCTGCACGCACAGTCCCGAGGGCGCTGGGTACAGCCGCGAGAAGGAGCTGATGCCTCGATCGTGGCCGCCTCTCGCCTTCCTGGGGCTGCTGCCTTTAACTTCCGTCCGAAGAAGGAAAACACAACAGCGGCGCGTTATCGCCGCCCCCGGGAGCTTCTTCGGCCCTGCCCCCGGCTGCGGGCCGCCGGGAGCCGGCGCTTTTCCCGCACACGCCGCGGCCGCGGGAGCCGCCGAGCCGCTGAGGGAGGGGAACCCCCAGCTCCCCGCGGGGTCCGCGGGGCTCCGCTCTGCACGTGGGGCCGCCCCGCCGGGCCCGCCCCGCCCGCCGCCCGGCCCCCGCTGCCTCCGTCCCTCCCCTGGCTCCCTCCTCCCCTCCTGGCAGCGCCGGTGACTAATTTCTGTCATATGACTGTGACACCGAATGGAGCGGGGCGGGCGGAACTAGCCGTGGCGAGGGGACGGCGCTGCGCGGAGCCCAGCGCCTCGGCGGCGGGGGCAGCGGCGGCACCCCAAGATGCCGCCTACCCTCTTCCAGAAGCTCTTCAACAAGAAGCACGGGCTGATCTCCCCGACCAGGGACGCCCGCGACGACTGTGTCTTCAGGTAACCGGGACGGGGCCGCGCTCCTCCCCTGCCCCAAACTTCTGCGCCGAGTTCCTCGTTCCCTCCGCCGCCCGGAGGACGCGGGGGCTGGCAGACCCTTCCCTGCCCCATCGGCAGCCGCTCGGCGACGTGCCCCACTCCCGCTAGTCCCGGGGGATCCGACCCCCGCCCTCCGGGGGAGCCCCGGGCAGCCCCGGCCGGGCCCCTCCGGCGGGCGCGGGGCGGGAGTCCCCCGGGACCGCCACGTCGGGGCCGCCGCGGTGCCTCCGCTCGGCCGCCTCCCCTGCCGCGGCCGCCGCTGCCAGAGCCGGGCCGTGCCTCGCCCCCCGCCCGCGGCTGCCTCCCCTTCCCCGTGTGTGTGGGGCCCCGGTCCCCGCGCCTCCCTCCGGGGATGGCCGCGACAGGCGGGCAGGTCCCCAGCGAGCAGCCTCAGGAGCGGGGAGAAAACGTGAAGTTTTGGCCAAGAGAGGAGTCGGGCTTCTCATGGAATTCGTCATGCTCTGAGCGCAGTAGCCCCGGATCGGCCGAGCGGGGCCAAGCTCGGCACGGCAGGGCAGGGGCCCCGGGGCAGCCCGAGGGGCCGGGTGGGCTCGCACGGCCCGGGCCGGTGCCTGTGGGGCCGGGGCAGGGAGAGGCTGCGTTCGGGTGCTCTGTGGGGCCTGGGGCTCGCCCGGGGCCTCCGCGGGCCGGTGTGCTTGGGAGCAGGTAGTTTCTGTGCTGTTGCACGCGTGAATAATGGTCGCGCTCGAAAGCGATGCCGTGTCTGCGTCCTAGCAAAGAGAGAACCTGCAATATCCTTTTAAAGTGCAGTTTGCCACCTGGATGCAAATACAGTCTGCTTCATTAGGAAGAGTTACGCGCTTCTTGAAGCACTTCTGACAGTGTGGTGAAGCTCTCCTCCCACCCGCTGCCTTGAAATTTGCTGCCTACAAATGATCAGCCCTTGGGTTGCTCTATAACAGGAGATCTCTGACTGATGGGCTTCATTTGCTGTGGTGGGATACCCCTTTTAACTGCAGTATTTAGCAGTTTAGATGGATAATAGTGTGTCTGCAGTTATCTAAGCACAAGGGTTTTGAAAAAATATTGATGGGACTGTGAGTCCTCAAGGACTCAAGACATGCTCCTGGATATTACCTGGAGCTCACACAACTTTTGAAGACACTGATCATAGCTGCTTGCACACCTCTTGATATTCACTGTGGAGGTGAATCCTTTTTTTAATGATCTTTTCCAAGAATCAAAATGTTTTAATGATGTTGATGTCATCTTATTTTCCAAATCATCTTAATACTGGACCAGAGGCCTTGGTGGGGAAGGGAAGGGGTACTAGGACTGCTCTGTATAATTGTCATGCCTTTTGCCTTGCCTTCGTGATGCGTTTGGAGACTGGTGGTTCATGCAACAGCTGCAGTGCAGACCTGGGGCAGAAATGTGGGGATCACACCCGTGTTGAAAGGAGGAGAGTGAGTGCTTGGCAAGGTCCGTGCTTCCCTCATCACCTGTATCATTCTGTGCCAAACTGGGTCTGAAATTTATAGTGCTGTTTCGCTTCGTGATATGAACTGTCAGCTGATAACTGGTGAATTTGCAGTTGGGGTTTTTTTTAGTGGACCCACAGGTATAATTTGCAGGGAGAGGCTGATGAGGCTCTGGAGAGGATGGGAGATCCAGCTCTGACTTAGAAGAGCCAAGTAGTATTTTTGAAGACTAATACAGATGCTCTCTAGGCATATTGCCTAAGGGCTGCTTTCATTTTCCAGATGGGGCTAAGTTTGTAGCTAAGGTCACACAACTAGTGAGGATTATCAATTCCTGGTGAAACTTTCAGATAATACACAAAATAAAGACTGTAATTATGACAGCTGAGTCTTTGGACACTGAAAACAAGCACTTTATGCTGTTGCTGGTTCCAGTGAACCTGAATGCAACAGCCTCATCAATTCCACTGAGGCAAGGTGATGTTTTATGGATTGATACATTGTGTCTGTTTACAGTCTAGATAACGGTGCATTTCCTGAATATTCTGAGTGATGTTATTTCTGCCTGTCTTCACTTTGAAAGCTTTGGTCTCTTATTGAGGAGACTGTGTAGAACAATCATAAAAATGCATAAATTCTCTTACTATATTTTGTGAATAATATGCACTTGGAGAGAAAAGCCCAACTATTCCAGCAATGACATTAGTATAGCAGAACATGTAAGGATGATTTTGCCACTCTTTTTTTTTTTTTTTTTTTTTGTTATGAATATATTTTGCATTTCCATCAGGCTTATTGTGAAAATTCTGCAGTTCTACTTATCTGACCTTACACTGTTTCAAAAATAAAACACTGCTTTTCAGGAGAAACATTTTGTTTAGTTGTTGATTTGTTTGTGGTAGGTTTTTTTCTTTTTCTTTTTGGGTTTTTTTTTGTTTCCTGCCAAGGATCTCTTTCTGTGCTGGGGGTATGTGAAATTTTGTGAGCCTAGGTCTAGCCAGACTGTGTAAAACCCTTCAGGACTAGGTGCTGGAGAAGTTAACAGGTTTAGTAATGGGAGCAGTAAGTTAGCAACAGTAAAATGGGACCAGTAAGTTAGCAACTGTAAAATATTTGCTGAGGTGACAGTTTGCCATTTATATATTTTTAATATATATATATGCAGTTTATTTTACAGAAGAAACTTTAGGAAATCACAGTAGATCCACTACTTGTTAGTTTTTTAGCTCTTCCATTTAATACAGGGCAATTGGCAGACTTGGCCCTTAGACTGAAATCTCTTGGTACAGCTTGGCATTCACATGGTGAGCAAGAATATTCAAATTTTAGTGGTAAAATCTGTTTACAAGAAACACAGAAGCACCTGCAAGTATTCTAGGAGGGAAGAGTCAAGCCCTTAAATTCCAAGATGTAGAGTACCTGCTGTCTACTGCAAATAATGCTCACGTGAGTGGATTTTCCCTGAGGGTAATTATTACTATAAATAGAATCTCTTGGCCATATTGTAGCATCTGGCACAGACCGCTGCTGGTGACAGGAGAGCTCAGCCCTGGCTCAGGCTGTTACAATTACTAGGAAAATAAAATTTCAGGTAAGCAGTTTTCTAGAATTGTAGAATCAAAGTATTCCTGCTGTAAAAATACGTAAAGGTGTTTACATGAGCTGTAAGCTGCGTGTGTCTGAAATGGAGACACACTTTAAAATAGTAAATAAATGAACCCTGTTCCAATAAAATGGAAATAATCTTATGAAAGCTTCCTTAAATTAAGCAAAAGCAGCCATGCATTTCTGCTGTATATTATATGGGCACACAAAACATTCCACTGCACATTTACATTACTGACTGTCACAGATAGTGGTTTTCAGCTGCTGTGTCTTTCCTGGCTCTCCAGGGATCCACTTCAGCCCTCTGGAGAAAAGGGGGTTGGTAAGTCACTGAAAACTCAACCAGCTTTTTGTTCTTCAAAATGGGCTCAGTAGATTTAGCCCAAAGCTCAGTAAATTACCAAGAGGTCTGAGGCTTTACATCCTTGTCGAGATGTGTGGGCAGTATTTCCAATGGTAAATACAGCTGCAAGGAGTGCAGCAGAGATTCTGCAGGAGAGTATGTGTGTTGGGATCCTGATTGGACTTGGAGCACTATTAGCATGTGGCAGAGGGAGAGGGATGATCTTGTAACACTGAACTATGGAACTTGCACATTTTGGGGCTGTATGTAGGAGGGAAACTCAGTGGGGATTTTTTCCATCTTATGTATAAAGTTCAAATACTCATTCCCTTTTGTCTCTAGACATCCTGCCTGCCTAGCTGGAGGATAGAGGGATTATTAATCAGAAGTTCTTTTTACACTACAGCTCAATAAAAGCTTCAGTGTCTTTTTTTAACTTTTAATCTAGGGAGCTCTAAAGAACCATCTCACCCTGAGGGGCATTCCACTGATGTTTGCAAACTCTGTTTTGCTCTTGTTAAAGCACCTGTTGTAGAGGTACAGCTGTGTGGTGATTGTTCAAGCTTGACAGAACCCCTTCCAGTTTCAAGTTTTACCAACAGTGTGGGGTATCTTTGGGCACATTGTTTCTTTAGGGCTTTGCTTTGGTTACCTAGGTATTTTTGAGAATGAGTGCTGTTTTGCAAGCTGGGAGATACAGGAATAAATAATTTTAAATGTTCTTTATTATGGAGAAAGCCATTTTTGGTCATCCTGGAAATATGCTTCCTTGGGGTCTTCTAGTAATATGTGCTGCTCCTTTATTGAGAGCATAGTTTGCCAGGTTCCTGAGATAGGAAAGGCCTCAGGCTGACTGCAAAGTAGTATTTCCTGAAATCTGTCTAGGCAAGCATTCCCTGTCAGCCCAGACTCTTTCTGTTCTCTGTGGCAGTGACTTTAAATGGTATCCTGAGATGTTTCCTTTCACATCATTTTTGGCAGCGGCATTTGTCAAGGGAATTGCAATAAACCTAGAGTTGGAAAGGGGTAGCTTGATACAAAGATGCTTCACGAGCCAGTTCCTCATCAGGGCTATTGTTCTTGCACAGTAAAAATGCTACGTGCTTTCTTACAAAGGCATAATTGCTTCTTGAACCAGAGGCTAATTTCTTGAAATAAAGTGCAAAGAGACTCAGAGACATTTATTAATGTGTAGCCAGGGACTACTACAGCTTTTTAAAGTGGAGGCTGGAGTATGGTGAAGGAGGAACACAAAAGTTGTCTTTACACTGGTATTTCCAGTCAAAAGTTTTACCCACATAACTTTTTTTTCAGGAGCAGGTAGCTTTATGTACAGCTTGGCTGCGCCCAGGGAAGCAGATCTTTTGCCAAACTCTGTCAGTTCTTGGGAGCAGTGCAGCCAGCAAATTCCTGATCCTAATAGCTCTGCACAAGGCTTTTTAAAGCCTTAATGCTGTTCCTCAGCAGTGCATCAGGCCAGCCTGACCAAAACCTGTTATTAATGAAACAGCATGTTTTATGTTTGTTCATTTCTGGCATTCTGGAAGACTTTTTGTCAATATTTGTAAAACTCCTGGAATTTCACCACCTCAAAGTCTATCTTCCAAAAGAGCATTAGCTGGACCCTATTTTGTAATAGCTCCAGCTTTTATCTTTTCCAGTTATCTGATGAATTTAAAAAGCTTTCATGCCATAATTTTTTAAGGCTATTCAAATTCTTAAACATCTAAAATGTCACTGTGCTTTTATTAAGTTCATTTCTGCCCTTTAATGTCCTTTTAAATTTTGCTTTTTTATAAATATCCATCTCTTCTGTAATATCTGGAAGAGTATGGTTTTGGCTGTTTGGTTGCTTTCATTAGCCTGAGTGTACCAGCTTTTAATAAATACTTCACTTTGATTTATGCACACTTTTCTCTATTCTATGATGACTTTGGCTTGTGTTTTGAAATATATTGCTGTTTTCTAAAGTACTTCTTTTTGACAAAATCTGTTTTGCATTTCCTGTCATGTAAGTTTTTATGTACCTTCCAGTGCTTAAAGTCAATTTTCATCTTGAAAACAGAGACATACAAGCTATGAGATTCCACTAAGCACCTCTGGAGCTTGGAGATAGCTTTGACAATTTCTTCTGAAAGGGCCACCCTCCAAGCCCTCCTTGCCACCATTCTCTAGGTTTCCCAAGTGCTTCTCCAGGTAGGAATGTATTACTCCTAAAACACCCAGCACGTCCTTGAAAATTAGGTGCTAGCTTTGAATAAAGCAATGCTGCAAGCTGGGTCTGTACAGTGACTGAAGGAGCTGATAATGAGAGGATTGGCAGTCCATCCAGTGATTATTTACTCATATTATCACCAGATCTGAAGGAATTAACTTGGGTTGATATTCCCAGCATGCTAGGTGCATGTGAGTGCAGAGAATGATGAAATAATTTGAAAACTGTTGGGGTGCTTGTGTCTGCCTGGCTTTGTGCCTTGGGAAGTTTTTCCCTGCCCTGGTGGGACCTCTGCCTAGCCCTTGCTTCACCTTGGCTTCTTCCCATCACCTGTGGAACAGGGAACATGAACAGTGGAGTAAAAAAACCCTCTGCTCATTTTTTCTCTAGTTTTTTAGAAGGAGGTAAAGCTCATTACAAAATGAGCTAACAGGTGAAAGGTCACCCTTATTGCCTTTCCTGCTGGCATGTCCTGTGGTGGCTGGGAGCTCGTGGTGGCTTGGGAATTTGGCATCACGAGGCTGCCCTGCACGTCCTGGCCATCATGAGGTCAGCTCTGTCAGTGCACAGTTGGCTTCCTCCCAGCCTGCGGCATCGCTTCTTCCCCGTGGGATGGCCTGGGTTGTCTGGGGATAGCTGCACTCTCCTGCCTCACCGAGCAGCCCTTGGAACAGTCACTTTCTTGGTTTCCCTCCCTGCATTTCAACTCCTTCCTCTAAATTAGAAATCTTTTTTGAGGAGAGGTTGGAGTGAGTGAATCATGTACGTATAGATATAGTCAAGTGGAAATGCTTCTTTACACTTGGGTTACGCTGGCAGGTGTTGTAAGAAGGTGTTTCTATGAACTCTTGGGTTCTGTTTCTTCCCTTTCCTACTGCAGGTGAGGTCATGAGGCATGAGGGTGTACGAAGAGCATGGGGTGTATGTACCTGATTGTGCACTGTGAGGTCTTCTCCTTTTCTGAAACAATTCCACCATTCGTTTTCAGGTGATTGAGGGTGTGTTTACGTGTCTCATGTTACAAACCTTGCTGACTTGGGATGATCAGCTCCTCTGGTTGATTGATAGATTGTCCTTGTGTTTTCAAAGGGCTTTATCCCTTTCTCTGTGTATACTTCGAGTTAGCGTATGCTCATGGTGACAGCTTGGATGAATTCAAGCTTCTGTTCTGGAATAAACTGGTCCAGTGTGACTTGGAGCCTGAAACTTGTGTTGTAATTTTGGCTGAATGCTGTAGGTGACCACTTTAGCAGTGTGTTTTACGAGTGGAAAGTAAAGCACGTGGTGGTTTCATGCTCAGCGGTTGTGTTCCCTCCCAGTGCTACATCTGGAGCTGAATGTCTGCAGGATCACATGTTTGTGAGTAACGTTAGGAAAAATGCAGAGCTCAGTTGCAGCAGCGAATCCACAGTCTGGTTGTGCTGGGCTTCCAGAATCAGCCAAGAGCAGAATTTGTCTCTGAGGACTTGAAAAATTTTGCGTTTGTGGTGTTAGATAGAGAACCTTAATCTGTAAAATATCTGCTGGAGGAAAAAAGTTATGCCCATTAAAAACAGGAAACAATTTTAGTAATCAGTAATTGGTTTGCTAATGCACCAGCTGTTCCACCTTACAGTGAGTAGTAGCAGAATTTATATATGGAAAATATTAATATATGGGAAATGTATTTGCACAAAATACGTGATTCTGTTGTGCCTAAGGAATGTGACCATAAACACTACATTCAGTCACTAATTTCTAGCAATACCTGCCCAAATATGTTCTGCTTCATAGACATGTGAGTGGTTATTTTGTAGTCTTTGTGTTGAAAAGGATTTATTTATTTTTACAACAATGCATGGTTAACAATGTTGCTTAGTGCTCAACCTACGCTTTTACTTGAGTTAATTCTGCACATTTGCATAAACAATCATTTTCTTCTCTGAAACTGATAGCTTCTGGAGATACATTGTTCAGAACACAATACGCTGCAGAGAAACTTGTTCAAACGTGAATTGCAGCACAAAATACTTCACAAACTACATATAGAGTATTAACAGTGCATGTATGTGAGGTGCATCTGCAAGTAAAATGTGCTTGTAATAAAGTTTTTTGTCTTTTCTAATTTCATAGCTCTTATCAAGCAATTAAACCTTTGGACTTAAACAGTTTGGCTGTATGTAAAAACTGTTTTATATTTAGCAGTCTTGTCTGATGCTTTTGGGTTGATAATCTGGATATCTTCCAGCTCTTGTATATTATCTGTCTTTGAAACTCCAGCCTTGAAAGAACCCATTTTGTACTGGTGGAGGACTCTGCAGTGCTGCCAGTGTCAGTAACAACAATCCTGGCTGTAAGTGCCCCCTGCCCACATGAACAACCCAACAGTGCCCTGGGCTGGCAGTACCCAAGTGTGGACCCACAACAGCCCCTGCTGACAGCAGTGAGCTTCAGGCATGGGAATGATCCATCACACACTGCTGGTCCTGCTCTGTTTCTCCAGGATCACAACATCCTCAGCAGTCATTTCGGTCTAAAATGAGTAAAATACGTCACAGAAACAATCACATTTCCTTTACTCCAGGCACTGATCATGCCCTGTGCATTAATGGTGTTTCATGCCCCTCCAGATCTGTGTGTGCCTCACTCTCAACTTCTTCAAATGTTTTTTCCCTTGCTCCAGCTAAAATGTCAGCAAAACATAAAATTTGTAATAGTACCAGAAACCTTCTACTCTTTCAGTTTGTGTGATATAGATCTGGGAAGAAATGGTAGCCAAATTACAGTTCTCTTCCGTCTGTTTTAGTTGATAAATGAAGAAACTTCAGACGCAGTTCAGCCCTGACTTTAGATCCTGGCCTTGTGCCTGTTTAAGCTGGAGTACTATCTTCACCCCAGCTCCTGTGTCATTTTCCACTCAAAGAGAGAGAAGGTAAATTGTTTGAGCATTGCCCAGAGGAACTGTTGCTTTGCTATATGCCTTCTTATTTTTATTTTAGCCTCAGGAGCTATGGAAATGGTGGCTCGTGGAGTGCAGTGCTTGGCCTTGCACTCCCCTCAGTAATTTCTAAACCTTTTGATTGACTTCAGTAGTGTCTGGTGGAGACTGTGAGAACAGAAGTTGGAGTGAGCTGAGTTTCTCTAGTAAAAATGCTGTGGGTGCTGTTGTGTGCCTCCTGCCCATTAGTACCTGTGAAGCTCTGAGCTGGCTGCACCTGTCTATTCCTGTTTCCAATGGTCGTGTCCATGGGGACAGGCAGAGTATGGGCATGTTGGAGGAAGACAGTAGTCATGTGGTTCCATAGTTTGCCCTGCATAGTTTGCAGGGCACAGCCTCAAGAAAGGCCAGTCCTGGACTACTGTGAATGCCAGAATATCAAAACCTCTGTCAGCTGAATTATTCTGCTTTCTG